>CM046452.1:8562586-9810086 GCA_025506515.1 Flaveria trinervia
CGATTTATCCAACATAGCCGACACCACGGTTCATCAATCCATAAAAGCAGCTGGCGCGTTGGTCAAACCAAAGGACATGACAAGAAACTCGTAATGACCATAGCGCGTGCGGAAAGCTGTTTTAGGGATATCGTGTTCCTTTACCTTCAACTGATGATAGCCAGACCGAAGATCTATTCTCGAGAACCAACTAGCACCTGAAGCTGGTCGAACAATCATCTATCCTCGGTAAGAGGTAGCGTTTCTTCACTGTCACTTGTTCAGTTCGCGGTAGTCATGCACATCCTCATACTACCATCCTTCTTCTTTAAAAATAGGATCGGAGCACCCCAAGGAGGATACGTGGTCTAATGAACCCCCTTATCAAGCAGCTCTCGCAACTGCTTCATCACTCTTTCATCTCGGTTGGAGCCAACCGATATGGTGCCTTGGCAACAGGTTGGGCACCCGTATAGATCAATCTGAAATTCAATCTCTCTGTCAGTTGGCACTCCTGATAAGTCTTCTGGGAACACGTCTGGAAAGTCACACACAACGGTACATCGCTAGTTGTGGTGTTTGTGTATCCACATCCTTTACATAAGCCAAGTAGGCGCTACATCCACGCCTCATACACTTTCCCGCCACCGCCATTGAGATCACCTTCGGAATCGTAGTAACCCGATCACCATAAACTGTTACCAACTTCCGTCAGGCGCTGTCAACCGAACCATCTTCTTGCGACACACAATGTTCGCCTCGAAATTGCCAACCAATCCATCCGAGAACCAAATCGAAACCACCCAGGTCATCACGAACGTTCTAAATAGGAAACCTATGACCCTCAAGTTCACTTCACAATTCTCTATCATCTCAAAATCCTGGTAGGCTTACCTATGGTAGTTTCTCATCAAAGGGCGCATCAACACGTCTACTACTAACGCAGCTTAGCACAGAAAGCAGCAGAAATAAACATCCTACTACCACCAGATCAAGTAACACAGAAGCTAAAGTCTGGTTCACTAGAAACGTACCGGACACAACGTCAGGGTCCGTCCTAGCCTCCTCCTGTGTCATGGTGAACGCCCTGGCGCTCGCCCTCGTTCCATCACTTCCCGTCTTCTTCACCCTGAACCCTTAGTCCTCGACTTCTTACAATCTCTGCTCATATGAACCAGTTTCCCCACAGTTAAAACATTGCCCGATAGGCAATCCTTCGCCATATGCCCTGTCTTCCCACACTTGAAGCACAAGTTTGACCCAAACCTACATTCCCCGCCGTGCTCCCTTCCACACTTTCCACACCTTTTCGACCCCGCACTTATGTGACCACACGGCGTTCATCCACCCGTACCTTTTGTTACCCATCGGGGCATCACCCCGACCGACCTTTCCCGTTCCAGTTCCGATCACCACCACCCTTCCTACTCGCCTCAGTCACCACCACCTCCTCTCGCTCGTCATACAGCCTCCCTGCCAAATCAACTGCCGACCTAAACGTGCTTGGCCGGCGGCGATCATATGCCGGCGAACATCCACCGGTAAACCCTGAATGTACCTCTTGATTTTCCGAGACAGAGGCGTCACCGGATCAGGCACAAGCCGTGCCATTCATTAAACTTGGTGGTATACTGCGGGGGTGTCCTGGTTCCAGCCTCCACTACAGAAACTCCTTTTCCAACTTGTCCATTTCCCGATGAGGACAAAATTCCTCAATCACCGACCTTCTCAGCTCAGGCCATTTCATTTTCCCAATGGCCCTACTACCCTCAGCTTGGACAATGTTGTCCCACCAGCACAGAGCTGAATCCACAAAAGAGTGGGTAGCAAACTTCACCTTTTGGTCCTCTCGGCACTGTGATATCGCTATACGAGAACAGCTTCCATTTCCCTCACCCACCGTGAGCGGCTGCAGCGGTGCCGTTTCCATCAAAAGTAGGGGCTTGCATCTCATAAAAGCCCCATAATTACATCCTCGTGCCGTCTCCGGCGCAGGCTCTTCTTCTTCCTCCTCACCATCAGATAGAACCGTTTCCGGCTCTAGTTGTCCCGTTCTCCAGAGGATCTGTTTCTTTCTTTTCTTTCCCCTTCTCGTACAGCCTTAATAACTTCAGTCACCACAGACGGTAAGATTGTCTGCATGACCTGATGACTTCTTCTACAACAGCCTCCTTTACTAAGGCTCTCAGATTGGCGCTTTCGTCGCCACCCTCCAGATGAGGGGTCTCTAGTTCTTCATGAACCACCCTCTCAACTCTGGGTCTCCCTCTCTTAGGTCGCGGTTCAGCACCGTGACCTCCACCCCTAGAAGCTTTCGAAGATCTACCTCCGGCCATCACACGCACACTGAAAGATTCAAACACCAACACGGTCTTCAAGGGAACAACTCAGTTTATGTCAAGTATAGTAAGTCCCAATTACAGTGGCCAGTTGTGATTAGCCACTTACTTTACTCTTCATACCCCAAGTATTACCTGTCCTGACTACATCAGTATTTAAATCTGCATACAACACATAACACATACCATGCGCACATAAAACCGGTTAACTTAACGAAAATACCTGATGGCACGCAGCTACTCAGATTGGCATCCCATTTCAATTCCGTCTCATTCTCAGTTTAAGTAAAGGTTTATTTTGAAAATTTACCCATTTCACTTAAACTTTGGCTCTGATACCAACTTGTAAGGCTCCGTTCCAGGGACGCTTACAGGGGTCTCATCGCACATAAAACATATAATTACATTCGTATTTAATAAATCGCAGCGTAAAACTAAAACAAACTTTCATTTCCATGTAAAAGTTTTGCAAGTTAATATAACATTCATTACAAAAATAGTTTGGTCGCATTACAATGCAAAACATTAATCAAAAAATGCCATCCCAAGAGCTGAGTAGTCGCCCGTGCCATCCTCAGCAAACATTACCTGCCACTGGAACACATCAAAGTCAGCGTTGCTGAGTGAGTTCTAGTTTTATAAATAAAACATACTTTACTTTCATATAAAACCGTTCATCACTTTTACATGATCACACATCGTGCGTACACATAGATAACATCATTATTATCTTATTCATTCGTGTTCATTATTCTTTCATTACCTTACTGCGCATCGGACATCATCCTTACCAATACCATGTGCTACACCCCGGTTAGTCGTAGCTACCGGGCCAAAGTCAACAAATGAACAGCTAAACGTATGCCACGGTACTAGGAGAACCATCAGTCTTAGCTACTGGGCCGAAGTCAACAAATGAACAGCTAAACGTATGCCACAGTACTAGGGGTGAGCGGTAGAGGTACATCACGGTCAATCACCAAGAAGGACCTGTAATCCAATGTGTGCAAGACGTTTCATTCGTTCATTAATACATGCATTCATTCATCATGTTCCTCTTTCTTTATCTTACACTTTACGTTACATAATACTTCATTCATTCATCATAACAGGTAAAGCCATAGGAAATATATTATACATCATACCAAGGAACATTAACATCCATCAACATCACATCATACAGGGCAACATCATACATACACAACATGCACAACATCATCACCCTCATCATGCCCAACATGCTTTCAGACTCGATCGTCATCTTAAAAACTCTTATGGGAACCTTTACATCAAAACTTACATCTGCACTTTCCCCCGAAAGTCAGAAGTCAATCTACACCTTCCTCGGGTTCACACCCTATTCGGGCGTATGGACACCCTTCATTTGCATTGCCTCCATGCGACTGAACATCATGCAAATGAACTAATACGGATGAACACTATGCGAATGAACATCCAGTCGTGCGAATGGACAATGCTGATGAACACCTATGCGACTGGACCTTCAGTCGTGCGAATGGACCTTCAGTCGTGCGAATGGACCTTCAGTCATGCGAATGAACCTTCAGTCGTGCGAATGGACCCCAATCGCACCCTAATCGGCCGTATGGCCTCCATTCGGCCTCCAGTCGGTCGCCTAGCCCTAACTGATGCAGAATGCAGTTCAACCGACTGCAGCCGAGGGTTTTCGGCCTCCAAACTCATCTAAACCCATTTTAAGCCTAAATCGACCATCCTAACCTTAGGGATGCATACCTAACATTATTCAAGCACAACAAGCAAGAAATCAAGCCACAAACGATCATACATACACATACACACACACAAACGGGTCAACTTACACACATACGAAAAACTCGATTTCGGATGTTTTCCAGCCCCAAATCGTTTGAAAACAAGTAAAAGAGGGGTCTTAGAACTCACCTAAACGAGCACAACGACAAGAGCTTCGATTCGGCTTGCTTCACGACAATTTTGGTGACCCGAACTGGCACTTTTCCTCTTTTTCTCTTCTTTCTCTCTTCTCCCCTTTCTTTGGTTGATTTGTGAGTGTGGGGGAGAGGGTAAGGGCTGCCCTCTCCCTTATATACTCCCCCTCACCCGACTTTCTTTCGTGGGCGAGTTTGGTCCCTCGACTTTGGACTTTATTTTCTTTTCTTTCTTCACCGGCTTCAAAATAATAAACATTCGGGTGTTACAGGAAGCCATCTACAACATGAGCAGAATGAAAATACATGTGCTGAGTAGAGACAGGATGTCCGAACCAACTGATTTTGCAAACGTGATCAAGGCCATTCTGGATCCCACCAAAGCAGCATTCATACTACCTCCTGAAGACCCAGCTGAATCTTCACAACATCAATCACCTCCTAAACATTAAGGAAAACTAGGCTGTATAATCCTTAGGGAGAGTATTGTTGCACCCTGAAAGGATCATACATGCCAACTCAATGGGTGAATTGATGATTGTTCAGCTGGAATCCCACAAGTCCAAGATGCAATGCGGATGAAGAAATACAAGAAAAATAACAAGTGTTATCTTCCGCATTAGTCAATGCGGATGAAGATATGCAAGAAAAATAACAAGTGTTATCTTCCGCATTAGTCAATGCGGAAGACAAAAATCTGATGCGGACAAGTGTTTACTCTTCCGCATTAACTAATGCGGAAGACACAATACTTATGCTGAACAAGTTACTCTTCCGCATTGACTAATGCGGAAGAACAAAAGAAGATGCGGACAAGACTTTGATCATCCGCATTGACAAATGAGGATGACCTACCAAATGCGCACAAGTATTTGTTCATCCGCATTAACCAATGCATCCACCAACTTACTAATGCTGATGATCAAGTGGAAATGCGGATCAAGATTATCTCATCCGCATTTGTCAATGCGGATGAACAAGCAGAGATGCGGATCAAGAAAGACTAGTTTCTGATGTAATAGGTCAGGGGTAGTTTAGTCATTTTGTAAAGGCATCTTGTCTTGTCTATAAATAGAATAGTTTACCTCGTACTGAGGTGACGGTTGATAGATAGAGGATTTTGTTGTAATTATTCTCTGTAATTTGTCAACATTCATATATCAATATAAACAGAATTTATGAGTAATTTTCTTGCTTGACTGTTCTTCGATTGTTTGTTTCCGCCACTCAATCGTTGACTTGATTATCATATTCGATTCTCAGTAAGAATATCACTCTTACTAAAACCCAGTCAATTTTTTGACATTGACAGTCCGCATTTGACTACTTTTGGTCATCCGCATTTGTGGCTGTAGCTAATGCGGAAGACTTAGTTCTTGACTGACTGTCCGCATTACTCTACTGTTACAAATGCGTTTGATTTTATTCTATCCGCAATTTGGGCACTGTTGCAAATGCGGAAGTTAAACTTGAAATTTTGGTTGTCCACATTGTATACTGTTGCAAATGCGGAAGTTAAACTTGAAATTTTGGTTGTCCGCATTGTATACTGTTGCAAATGCGGAAGAACATTGTAACAAGATGTACATGGGTCTTCTTTTTAAGAACTAAGGATGAAACAGCTGAAAAATTAAAATCTTTTATTCTTAAAATTGAAAATCAAAGTGATCACAAGGTAAAGATAATTAGGAGTGATCAAGGGACTGAGTTTAAGATTCAAGTTCTTAACTCATTTTGTAACTCAGAAGGGATTACCAGACAATTCAATGCTCCTAGAACTCTTCAACAAAATGGTGTTACTGAGAAAAGGAATAGGACACTGATTGACGTTGCTAGGACCATGTTAGCTTATTCAAAGTTGCCTCTAACATTCTGTGCAGAGGCAGTCAGCACTACATGTTATGTGCAAAACAGGGTTCTCATTGTTAAGCCACATGAAAAACCCTTTATAAGCTATGGAACAAGAGGCCACCGTTCATTGGCTTTCTAAGGTCCTTTTGAGAGCAGGTGTACCATACTTAATAGAAAGACAACTTGGCAAAATTTGATGAGAAGTTGGATGATGCTATCTTTGTTGGATATTCCTCCACCTCTATTGCTTATAGAGTTTATAACATTAATAATCATAAATTTGAGTAATCATGCAACATTGTTGTTAATGAGCACACTCCTTGTGTTAGGGGGAATGGCCCTGATCATATTTTCAATTTAGAATTGTTTCCATACTATTCTAAACCATCTTGTGAGAATATTTCAGCTGAAATAGGTACTCAAAGTGTTTTTGATAAAGACCAGCTATTTGAGTACCCAAACCTCTTCCAAGTTTTCCAACAGTCTCTGAACCTCAAGCTCCTACCATTGGTAGATCTGACAGCATGACTATTTCGGGAACCAGTGGAGCTTTAATCGGTTACAGTAAATTGAGTCTAATAACTCATCAGTTGATAACTTACAACACCAAGCCGATGGAAGTAGCATCTTCAAAGAACAAGAAACTTTTAATACTACTTCTCAGCCAATTGATGCTGATGTTGTTTCTCCTTCATTCAATCAGTACTCATTGAATGAGTGTGAAACATCAGCTGGACCAAGTGTTCAAGATCTTGAGGAAAACTTCTCAAATTTGGATTTATCCATGCAACTAGATGTAATTCTAAGGCTTAGGATTCATAACACTCATCCAGATAAAAACATCATTGGGAATGTTTCTGAATATGTGAGAACCAGGGGATAATCTCACAATGGAAATGTCTGCTTTTACTGATGCTTTTTGTCTCAGATGGAACCCAAGAAGGTAGGAGATGTCTTGAAAGACAGTACTTGGGTTGAATCAATGCAAGAGGAATTGCTTCAATTCAAAAGAAAAAAAGGTTTGGAACCTTTATCCGCTACCATCTGGTCAAGTACTTATAGGCACCAAATGGGTTTTCAGAAACAATAGAGATAATAGAGGCTTGATCATCAAGAATAAGGCAAGACTGGTAGTTCAAGGATACACTCAAGAGGACGGAATCGATTATACTGATGTTTTTGCACTTGTTGCAAGACTTGAGGCAGTTAGGATCTTCCTTGCTTATGTTGCATCTAAGAATTTACTGTCTACCAGCTTGATGTCAAGTGTGCTTTTCTAAATGGGGACATATATAGGGAAGTTTATATGTGCCAACATCTAGGAGTTGAAGACCCATAACACCTCAACTATGTGTGCATACTAGATAAAGCTCTTATGGGTTGCATCAAGCACCTAGGCTGTGGTATGAGACTCTGTCTCAATTTTTTAGAGAATGACTACATTAGAGGTATCATTGATAAGACTCTTTTCATAAGGAAGTCAAGGAAAGAGATATTGCTCGTCCAAGTCTATGTTGATTATATCATATTTGGTTCTTCACATGACCAAATATGTAAGACTTCGAGAGCATTACGAAGAAGAAGTTTGAAATGAGTTCCATGGCAAAAATAGACTTTTTCTTTGGAATTCAGGTGAAGCAAATGAAGGAAGGGTTCTTTATCAACCAATCTAAGTATGTAAATGACATCATATAAAGATTTGATATAAAAGATTATAAATCAACCAAGACACATATTCCTAAAAACCACAATCTTTGCCCTGACTCTGAGGGGGAGGATACAGACCAACATCAGTATAGGGAAATTATTGGGTCTCTGATGTACCTCACAAGAAACAGGCTTGATATTATGTTTGTTACATGCATCTGTGCAAGATATCAGGTTGCTCCAAAGGTGTCTCACCTAGTTGCTGCCAAGAGAATTCTTAGATACCTCAAAGGAGCACCAAGCTTGGTCTCTGGTATCCTAGAAACTCCAACTTCAATCTCTATGGCTATACTGATGGTGACTATGGTGGTTGAAACATCAACAAGAAATCCACATCAGGATGATATCAATTTCTTGGTGGAAGGATAATCTCATGGCAATGCAAGAAGCAATCCTGTGTCTCAACATCTACTGCCAAAGCTGAATACATTGTTGCTGCAAGTTGTTGTGCTTAGCTGCTTTGGATTCAGAATCAGATGCTAGACTATGGATTCAACTTCATGAGCACTCCTATCCATATTGACAACAAGAGTGCAATCTCCATTATTAAAAATCTGGTGAAGCACTCCAAGACAAAGAATATTGACATTAGGTACCATTTCAATAGAGATATTCATGAGAATAACTTGATTAAATTAGTCAAAGTTGACTCAATGAACAATATGCTAATTTTTCACCAAAGCTTTTCATGAACAAAGATTTAAGTATCTCATTACACCTATTCGGATGATAAACATTGACTAATGTATCTTATTTGAAAAAACCTTTTTAAAATATGTCTTGTCTTCTGTCAAATACAATCTAAGCCCTGTCACAAAAGCTTATTCTTCAAAATTGTCTAAGTATGAATATTTCTGAAGAGAAAATTACCATCAGAAGAATCTTTCATTCTCTTCCAAACATAATTTCCTCAAGTTCAAGCTTTATCTTCCAAAGAGTTTTTGGTATCGAAAGTATATCTCTACTACTTCCGCAGATTAAACACATCTTCATTCGAAAGAGATTCATACTCTCGGAAGTAAATTTATTTACCTTCAAAAGTAAGTTTTGACATCAGAAGAGAAAATCCTTCAGAAAAACTTTTACCTTCGGAAGAAGACTTTACTCTGTAATGGAAACCTTTGGGCCCCACACTATAAAAAGCAAAGATTTTATCTATGGTGTTGGAATCTTTTAAATGGTTTTTAACCTTACCGCCACTGTCACATCTTACCCCTTCACCTTACCCCCCAAACCATCATATCACCTTATCCATCCGCCTTTTTCACCCATTTAAATAATTCCAACTCATCACTTTAATCTTTTTACCACTTCTACTGCCCAATGCACTTCTCATTCCAACCTTCTTCGATTCAAACTTGTTTCCCCTGTTCTTTCTCACAATGGCACTAAACCCTCAACACAATCAAGTCGCACTTTTAGATTCATCAAGGGATGCTAACTACTCTGAAATCATCTCTTTTGTCACCCAATCTACCTACTATATTTCCTTGACTGTAAACCCCACCATTTATTTAAACCAAATGGAGGAGTTTTAAGCCAATGGTCGTATAGAAACCCTAAATCAAGTTAGGGTGATAAGGTCGAGTATTTGTGGCCATGAGTTAGTCATCTCTGAACAATTTATTACGGAGCATTTTGAGCTTCGTGATGAGAGCGCCCCTACTAAATTTCCTAACTCAGACCTGGATAATACATACAACTTGATGGTTATGGTGGAAATGTAAGCAGGTCTACTGTCTACAAGTTTAACTTCTCTTACAACTTAAAGTTCCTGTTGCATGCTGTTCTCCATTGTTTATCAAACAAGTCTGGGGATGGGATCAAATCCCATATGAACTAGGATGCCTAGTTCATGGATTGGTGAAGAGCCTCCGCTTCAACTACTATGAGTTGGACGAAAGTCAGGTTGTCTGTGTAGCTACTTTAACTGTCCCTCACATGAGGCCGACCATCTACAAAGTTTTGAAGAAAGTGTCCACCAATTTCACTGGAAGACATACTACACTCTTTCGAGGCATGATTAAGCCAATGGCTTCTAGTGACATCCTTGTTAACCCCGCAAGTGATATACCCACACCAACAACTACCCTCAGATTACCAAATCTACCTTCTTCACCCTTCAAGATCACCTATCAGAGACGTCCAAATGAACCCTTGTTCAATCTCCTCTTATTGAACAAGTTCCCCCTGTTCTACCCAAAAAGGCTAGAGTGGAAACATGGGCTCCCACTCAACCTAAGGTCCCACCTTCCATCACCATTGACCCCAATATGGGTATTGAGTCTCCTCAGTCTCAATCCCATGAGCCTGAATCCCAACCCAAAAGCCCTTAGGGTGAGTCTTTATACTCCCCTGAGTAGCCAAAAAGGGACAGCCCCACCAAAGGCTCAATGCCATTAGACATTGATTAAAGTCCTGGGTCATTAGGCATCACTTCCATATCTTTTACTGACCTATTGACATGATCTGATAAAGAGTTCATGTCTCTTCACAGCAATGAAGTTGATCCACACCACCCATCAAAGGATCAGCTGAGCCCAAGGAGACCCCGGATCTCTAGCCCCCATCAGCATATCCAAACTGAGGTGAGTCCCATTAGAGTGGATGGGACTAATGTAAATTCAGCTGCCACTACTGTAGGTGCCTCAATGAGCCCTCAAGATAGTGGTAACATTGCTAAGACTAAATCTACAGCAACCAAGCATTCTGATGACTCTGAAAGAGACATCATTATGCATGGGAAACTAGGGTGCCAAGAAACCACTTCTGGTGGTGAGGATGAATATACAAGGTATGTTACCTCATCTCCCCATGATTCTTCTTATGAAGATGAGGGAAGACTGAAACTCACCATTCAAGACCTACTCATTAAAGTCTCAAACCATGAATTCAGGGTTATGACTTTAGAAAGTAGGTCGACTTCTCAGCAACTTGAGATTGACAATCTTAGCGCTAAACTAGATGAGAAATAGAGTGAGAGGTCTATTAGGAATGTACCAGTTCAGGTCTCCCTGACTTCTTCCTCTAGCTCATCTAGCTCTCAAGATGATGCTACCAAAAAGGGGGAGATGTTCAAAGACAAACACCCATGTTGTCTAAATAGCTCAATTATATCAAAGCTCTCTTCAAGATATTCTTCCTAGCACTCAGATGTATTCCCTGAACCTCCTCCAGTTACCCTACAAGTCGATCCTAGAATGCTAAAAGATCTAAACAAGTTTCTTACCTTGTTTCTATTGGGATCCTCTATGTGGCAGCCAGGACCAGATATCTTTGTGGCCTACTTTATAGTTGAGAAGTTCAGAGGTTCAATACACCCTCTACCACTTTTGAGGAAGTTGGTTAACCTAATGTCTACATAAAACCTGAGATTAATTTCGAAGGGGAAACGGAAACTGATCGCCCAGCAACCAAATAGTTGGGACAGAGAGTGTATTACCATAGACTTCCGAAGCAGAAGTCAATGCTGTGGTAGAACAATTTCACTCTTCCCAAGTCAAGATGGAAGCTGCAGAAGGAATCTTCTCCTTGTCCGATGATCTTATCATAGATGCAATCATGGAGCTAGCATCTAAGGTGAACAATGAGGACTTTCTCAACTTACCCATCACTTAATCATCATTATCATCTCATGCTCCAAAAACCACTCAACAGCCTGAATCCTCTGCTCAAGAACCTCCAAGGTCTAAAGCTTCCAAAGATGTCAAAGGAAAAAGAAATATGACTAAGAAGAATTGCTAGAGGAGGAAAGGTTGGAGAAATTGAAAAGAAAGGGAAGACAACCCTCTAGGAAACTACTAGCTGCTAGTAGCAAAGCAGCTGTAGCCAACCAAGAGGCAGTTAATAACAAGAAAAAAGTGAAAGTATTGACAGACTTGTCAAGATGGGAGCTACAAATGAAGAAGTGTTCTTCTTACCATTAGAGGAGCTGATTGAATTGGAAAAGGCAACCCTGGTACTAAAAGGACAAGAAGAAGCAGCAAGGTTGGCCTTGGAAGAAGAAAACCTGAGGAAAAAGGAGGACGCCGATCAAAGCCTAAGAAGTGAGAGAATAGCCTTTCTAAACTCAAGAGGATTCTCTCTTGAGGAACTTGCTCCACATAAAAATGACACAATCCTGTGGCTGGTAAACAAAGAACAAGATCAAATGGAGAAGGAAAGAAAGAAGGCTTCCAGGGAGAGGATGAAGGAGAGAACGAAGAAGGAAGATAATGCTGAGCTTGCAGCCCTAAAGAAGTCTTGGGACAAAGCCTAGATGAAAGACTATCTCAGGGCCCATGGCTTCTCAGGTAGGCATGTTGAACCTATGTCAATAAAGTCCCTGCAGCGTATTGTCAGTGAGATCAAAGCTGACATACGCTCAGGAAGAAGGAAAGAGATTTACAGAAGAGTACATCGGATGACTCTCACACCTTCTTCACTACTACAACCTCAACCTGAACCTATCCCTTTCTCTTTCCCTATCAAAACTGAACCAACCTTTGAGCCTTACACCCCTAAACCCATATTATCAACCTTACTCACTTCCTCACCCACTCAATCCAAACAACCACCAAAACTACCCATTCTCAAACCTAAAACCTTACCAACAACCTAATCCTCATCAACCAAGCAACCATCCGAGTCATCCTCTCATCCACCCAAAGCTCTTTCCTTAGAAGAATTTAAAGAGATCAAGAGGAAGCTCAGCAACTACATATCTTTGAGCAATATCTCCTATGAGGAGGAGTCTGTCAAATTAACTTACATAGACAACTCCTCAAGTTCCCTCACAAGAGAACAATTCCTTGATCTCCCAAGAGGAACACTGGACCAAGCTACTCTACTTGGCCTCAACTTTGATTCATTAAATGATAAAGAGAAGAAGCTCAAAAGAGAGTTGGTGACTCTACTTGATACAAAGAAAGGGGACGAGGTTCCTTGTCAGCCCCTTGTGCCAAGAAAGAACATTATCCAGTGGAGGTTCGATGAAGCCTCTCACAACGTTGTTGTGAAGAGAGAGAATGGAGAGAGCAATAGCCTAAATGCCTCTTCCTTGATACACTCTAGCAGATTCGATATTGCTGAGTTAGCAGAGAAGCCATTCTCTAATCCCTCCGACTCCGAAATAACTACTCATATCAAAAATCATCCGAGTAACTTTCATCTTGTTGAGCTAACTGCAAAAGCCAAGATTGAAAAGGAGTTGAGGCTAAGAGATACGGAAGACAAGGAAGGTCAACCATCAAAGGAAAAGCCTTTCTACAAATGGTGAAAGGCCCTGAATTGGAACCAAAAGTTAGATGGGAGTATGACTATAACTCTCGTCAACTAACTCTCTACAGAAGGACTCAGTAGAGGGTACATGTCATTAGAGTGACAGACTGGATCTCCTATCTACAAATGATTTGTATAAACTTCTCAGCACCACTTCTAGAAAGAATAAAGAAACAGACAAATATCTGCTTTCCTTGTGTTGAAAGTTTTAAAGAGTAGAAAAAAGTGAGGTTTGGATAGCATCAACCTAGGGGGAGTTTGTTGGACCAAGAAGAAGGCTGGTGTAACCAAAACCAAACACTTAGAGTATTTTGAGTACAACTAATGAAGTTCTTTTGAAGACAAGTTCAGCACTTCCGAAGGTATATGCTGAACTTCCGAAGCAAAGCTCAAAGGAACTTTCGAAGATAAGCTTCAGCTTTCGAAGACCAAGTCTCTGCTCTTCCGAGAGTTCAACACTTAGAAGTGTAGATACATGTGTACCTAGTTTACGAGCTTAATGTAAAATGTCTTTATTGTCTTACAAATATGTAATAGAATGGGTACTTAATGAAATACAATGTGTGGTCGTGCTTATAATGTTTATTATTTCACTGATTAGAAGGTTAACACTTATTGAACTAACTATATAGTTTTGTGGTTGTTTACATAGTTCCGAGTTAATAATGATTAAGAAATATGGTTAAACTTAATTGTGTGAAGTTCTCATGTGAATGGCCCATGCTAATAGACCATACGCATGAACAACTTCATGCGAATGAACCAATGGCACGACTGAACCAGAAGATTGGATCACTCGCATGATTGTAACATAAGATTGACTCAGTCACACGACTGAAGACTCAGTCGTGCGAATGGATCAACCGCATGACTAAATCGCACGACTGAACCATGCAAATGGTTCAGTTGCCCAAATGACAAACCCTAACCTATAAGTACCACTTAAATCATGGAAAAATAAAAACACTTCGAAAACCTACGTACTAATTCTTACCCTAGCCGTCCAGAGACTTCTAAGAACCTATTCCAAGTTCATAGATCGCACTAGATCGATTACCAATCGTTCTTAACATTTAGATTCAATCTACAATTGTTTCTACGTGCGTTCTCACTAATTGGATCACCAATCAAATAGGATTCCACACTATTTGACTTGGTATACACGTATATCAGTTAGTATTTCATTCAATACACGATCCTAACAAGTGTTATCAGAGCTTTGGCTCTTGATTTACGTGTGATTCCATCGTTTTTTATATAAAAATTGTGTTTTTCCACTAACAACGCAATCCTTTTATGTCAAACGTTGTTTTAGACATCTCCGGATCGTAAAGTTAACGTTTCTCCAGCATACGGCAATTAGGGTTCTTGAAAAATTCATGTTTTTGCGTCAAAATACCTTAAACCTTCGAATTTTCAAGTTTCAGCAGCTTCAGTTGCACGATTGACTCAATCGCACGACTAAATTCATACGCATCCCTCATACGCACGATTGGACTCATTCGTACATCTATTCGTATGACTGAATTACCCATTCACATTATTCATTCGCACCTGTCCATACGCACGATTGAGCCATCTGCATTTGCTCATTCGCACGTCTGAGTCAATCGCATTGTTCAATCGCACGAAGTGTTCAATCACATACCTTCATTTGCACAAGTTAAACAGTTTGTTCCAAAGTTTAAAGTTTATAATAATGGGGGATCAATATTCAGCTTTCACCACCAGAAGGGACTCTAGGATTCAAAACCTATTACTTTTAGAAAATGGAAGTGGGAAATCATAACAAACCCCCTAAGCTAATAACGTTAGATGAGTATCCACAATGGAAGCAAGGTTTGAGACTTACTTAAATGGAGTAGATCCCAACCTGTGGGAGTTTATAGAGACAGGATATAGCATGCCTGTAGGTGCAGATGGAGTCAAACTCACCTTAAGCGGTATGACTGACGGACAAAAGGTAAAATACAATGCACAGAAGAAAGTATATGCATTGCTGACTCAGTCAATTCCTAAGGACATCTTCCATCAATTTTCTGAGAACAAGCAAGCTAAAAAGCTATGGGATGCATTGGAAAAGAGGTATGAGGGAAATGCATCATTGAAAGCTCTGAAGGCTAAAGCGTTGAAGAAGGAGTTTGACAACTTCTCTTCAATGGGAAAGGATAGACTGGACGATGTCATTGATCGTTTCTACCATCTGATGAGTGAGCTGCACACTCATGGAGTTACTACGTCTATGGAAGACAAAATTTCTAACTTTGCAGATGGTTTGCCAGAGAAGTGGAGTTCGTTTGTCTCCAACCTCAGACAGAATGATATGCTAGCGAAGTCATCAACGAATTCATTCTGAAGTTGTGGGAGGAAGAGATAGGATGAAGTACAGGGCATAAAAGTCTACTTATGATCAGAATCAAGCTCCATACAACTCAACTCCACAAGCCAAAATGCCTGGAGCTCCACCCCAACAGCTTTTGTGTCTAGTTCAGCTGGTCCATCACAGGCCTCTTCTTCAAGATCTGACACGTAAGGGTCGTCTGGTACCCAATATATAGCACTTGAAGCAAATGCTACAAAACTGAAGACTGAGAATCTCGGAAATGTGACTGTTGAGGTAGCAAAGGAGCACATGGACCTCTTAGAAGCGGTAGTCCACTCCTATGATGGGCTAGTTGCTGGGAAAATTGGGAACTGCCATCTGGCAGACAGGGACTATGAGCAGGTAGACGAGACAAAGTTAGAAAGAATGGACATAATGTGGGCCTTAGCAAGTCCTGTTCGGAGAGCAAAGAAGTTTTTCAAGAAGACCGGATAGAATCTGATTGCCACTAAAGACACAACTTTTGGCTTTGACAAGACAAAAGTTACCTGCTTCAATTGTGGGGAAAAAGGGCACTTCAAATGTGAATGTGTAAAGCCAAAAAGAGGGAAAATGGAAATCCATTCTCATCTTTCACTCATCAGGATAAGCCCACAAATAGCCCTACTTCGTCGAGCAAGGATCATAAAGCCTTAGCAGCTCATGATGACGAAGGACAAGATTGGAGGTTCCGGTTTGTGTCTCCGGGAGAATCAAACATTGCTAGTGTTGTGGATCTAGATGACGACTCAGCAAGTGAAGGTGATATTGCAGTAGAGCTCACGATGTGAAATGTTAAAGAATCTACAATAGTAGTTGATCACCAACCTAAATAAGGGACAAGTCCAACAAGTCCAAAATCACCAAAACCAGGGAAGTCACACACTGCTTTAATGGTTGACTCAACCGCACCTTCTCAGTTAAGTACCACTACTCAACTTTTCAATGATCATGCTTGTTCTGATTGTAACAAATTAAGGAAATTATTGATATGAAATTTTATAGGTTATTAGACCATAATGATAACTTAGTAAAGGACTTACAACTGTGCACTGAAGCCAATAGAGTCTTAAAACAAAATGAGCACAGCTATAAAGAAAAGATAGAACTCTTGAACAAACACCTTAGGGAAACTGAAGTTGTAGCCTTTAACCAAGCAAATGACATTAAGTTCTATTTGAACTCCCTAGAAGACACTAAGAAACAAAATGCAGTTTTGTAAGTAGAAGTAAATTCACTAAAACAGAAACTGAATAGTTGGACAAGTTCATCCCACATTGTCCAACACTTAGTGAGAGAGCGCAATAATAGGGAAGGATTAGGATATAAAGTGGTACCACCACCACATGAGACCTTGATGAATGCAAAAAGTAAACCAATAAATAATAACCCAATCAAGGATCATGTGGTGTCCACTCCTCTTATGAGTGATCCAGATTCCACATGTAAATCAAATGAATCTGTCACTAAACAAAAGGATACCATTTCAAAATCAAAAGGCTAAATGCCTTGTGTCAATCTGGACGAACAATTTGAAATAGTTAAAGTTAACTCTAGGTCAACCAAGTCTAATTCTGAACCCAAAAGACCAAACAAATTAACCACCCACGTGTTTCATGTCTAAGTCTAGAGAAACAAAAAGGAAAAGATGTTAACAATGTCCAAACAATTAATTTTGTTAAACAAGAGAAAACATCTAAACAAGAAGTGTCAAAACCCAAACAGAGTAAAGTCACTCATGTGTCACATACCACTCCATAGAAACAGGTAAATCGTCAAGTTGAAAGCAGATCATGCTACAACTGTGGAAAGTATGGGCACATAGCGTCTTATTGTCCTTATAATCAGACAACAAAGAAAAGGATTGAACTTTATGACACTAAAGCAAGTTCTTCAAAAAGAAGCTCCATGACTCCACCAAAACGATTCAGTGAACCTAAAGTTCAACCTATCTGTCAGTCGTCGATTTATCACAAACAGTCCTTACACAAAGCTGGCTTATGGAAAGAAAAGTCTCTGTCTGGAAATGAGAACAATAAGACAGTTGATCTTCCCTCACCCTCAAAAGGTCAATGGGTGGAATTTATGATATGTGATGCCTCTGGGTCACCCAAGCTAGTTAAGGCTTGGGTACCTAACCTTAACTAATGTTTTCAATTGAATGTATAGGGTGTTCGCTATAGTGCTGAAACAAACACATGGATTGTAGATAGCGAAGCATCCAGGCACATGACTAGAAACCGGGCACTCCTACCAAACGTTAAACAAATCAAAGGAGGTCATGCTTCATTTGCTAGAAATAAAAGAGGGTACATCATAGCTCAAGGGGAGGTAGAGAACCAAAAAGTAAAGTTTGATAAGGTAAACTACGTTCAACAACTCAAAACAATTTACTTTCTGTGTCCCAAATATATGACAAAGGCTTTAAAGTAGTTTTTGATATCAAAAAGTGCTATGTCCTGAAAAAGGACTATGTGATTCCGATGGAACAGGCATTAATGTCAGCCTCAAGATATAATGAGCTTTACGTCTTGGATCTATCGAAGGCCTCCAAAACTAATCATCAAGTTTAGTGCTTCTTGTCAAAAGCCACTGAGAAAGATTCTATCTCCTAGCATAGAAGAAGGGCACATCAATCCACGGAAGATGAACCACCTGATCCAGAATGATCTAGTGCGAGGAGTCAATGTCAAGAACTTCCAACTCCCGGATTTTTGTGTCGCTGCAAGAAAGGCAAACAGACAAAGAAGTCTCATAAGGCAAAGAAAGTTAATTCTATAGAACTGCCTCTTGAGCTTCTACACATGGACCTGTTTGGTCCAGACAGTACAAGAAGCATCGCAGGCGACTTGTACTACTATGTAGTTACAGATGACTACTCAAGATTCTCTTAGGTGATGTTTTTGAAATCAAAATTAGAAACATTTGAGTCATTCAAAGAATTGGTAACTACACTGGAGTCTGTCTACAAGCTGAAGGTAAGACAAGTACGCTCAGACAACGGAACCAAGTTCAAGAACCAATGGATGGAGGCTTTCTACAAAGAAAAGGGAATTGTGCACCAGTTCACTTCCGCCTACACTCCGCAGATGAATGGGGTTTCTGAGAGAAATAATCGCAGCTTAATAGAGACCGCACGCATAATGCTAGCAGACTCGAAACTGCCTATCCAATTTTGGAATGAGGCGGTAGCCAATGCGTGTTACACGTTAAATCGAGTTCTGGTAGTAAAATATCATGGCAAGACGTGTTACGAGTTAGTTCAATGATATAAACCAAATCTGGAGTATCTCGAACCGTTTGGAGCACCATGCACGTTGCTGAAGAAAACTTAGGATGGGAAGTTTAGCGAGAAGGCTGCAGAGGGCATCTTTCTAGGATACAACATACCGAATAAGAGAGTTTACAACAACTCAACGGGTCAAGTAGAGGTGTGGTGTAATGTTGATGTTCAGAGATATACCACCCCTCCTGTTGGAAAAGGACCCGCTTTCTTTTTCGACTATGATGGATTCTTCAAGTCCCTCAACATCCCTCTCTCCATGTCTAATGATGAGTTAGCAGCCCAAATGAAGTATGGTGAAATCCAGGAAACAGTGTATGTTAGTCAACCCGAGGGATTTGAGGATCCATATCATCGGGACAGAGTTTACAACTGGATAAGGCTCTCTACGGGCTTCACCAAGCCTCGAGAGCATGGTATGAAAAACTCTCAACTCACCTAGTGAAACAAGGATTTTGTAGAGGTGTAATTGATTGTACACTGGTCATCAAAGAGAAAAATGGTGATATGCTGCTAGTTCAGATTTACGTAGATGACATAATCTTCGGTTCCAAGAACGAAGAATTATGTAAACAATTTGAAGCACTAATGAAGGCAGAATTTGAAATGAGTGCCATGGGAAAGATGAAGTTCTTTCTCGGGCTACAAGTGGATCAAACACCAAAGGGAATATTTCTACATCAGACCAAGTATGTAAGGGATATTCTCAGTCGGTTTGACATGGCGAATGCTTCCGCGGCTGGGACTCCACTTGCTACAAATCATGAATTAGCACCCGACGAAAATGGTGATCTAGTTTATGCCACCATGTACTGAGGAATGATTGGATCCCTCATGTACCTCACTGCCTCAAGACCTTATATTATGTATGCAACATGTCTTTATTCAAGATATCAGGCAAAACCAAAAGTTAACCATCTTATTGGGGTCAAAAGGATATTTCGTTATCTGAAGGGTACACCCACACTTGGATTGTGGTATCCTCATGACGATGACTTCAAGCTTACCGCATACAGTGATTTAGATTATGGCGGCTGCAAGATGAACTACAAATCCACCTCAGCAGGTTGTCAATTCTTTGGGAGAAGATTAGTCACGTGGTAGTGTAAGAAGCAGACATTAGTTGCGTTGTCAACTTGTGAAGCTGAATATGTTGTTGCGGCAAGCTGCTGTTCTCAAATCATCTGGATTCAACAGCAGATGCGGGACTACGGTTTGCAATTTTCCAACACCCCTATATTTGTTGATAATTCTGTTGCAATAGCCGTTACTAAAAATCTTGTCCGACATCCTAAGACCAAACACATCGGCATAAAATATCACTTTATACGTGATTGTTTTGAAAAGAATCCAATCGATGTTATTAAAATAAATACGGATTTTCAACGTGCTGACCTCTATACAAAAGCCTTTGATAAACTACGTTTTCTATATTTGTTAATGGTCAACGACGTTAAAAAGAGAAGTGATGTAATTCCAGACGATAAACAGGTCTAGTCCGATGCGTCAAGTCTTTTGTCTTTTATTTTCTTTTATTATAGTTTATTTAATTTCATTTTTGCTTTCACTTCTTCGCCTATTATAATCCTAAAACACAAATCGTTTACGGTTTTAGAATTTTAGGGGAGAATAGGTTAAATCAGTTTAAAAAAAAGAAATGAGATAGTAATCGTTCGATTCAACGACTATGGAAAATGATAGTACACAGGAACAAAGCATTAGAGACTTTAAAAGATTTAAATTGAATTAGATGCGAAATTCAAAGTACAAGTCTGAAAAGTCTAAGGAAAATAAAGGAAAAGTGATAGTAAAACTAGCGACTACTAAGGTAACCGGAGAAAGTAGACCTAGAGGTTGCTAGACCATTAGATGATGTGTCGGTAGATTCAACACAATTGATAAGTAGACCTGGTTGGTGATCTCAAGATCAAACTATCTGTTCAACAAGCTATGGGTTATCATCTTATCCCTGGTAACACAATCAACAGAGTTCCAATAAGGGGTGACGAGCAAATAAACGCCACAAATGTGTGCGGATGACCAAAATATGAGCAAAGCACATGAAAAATGCAAAAAAGCAATCAAACTGAGAACCTATGTGTTGTACGATCTGTGTGCAACAAAATAAATTGCTCAAACAAGAAGATAGGTTACGTGCCTCTCTGTTGTGCGGTGGTATTGACTGAGGATAAGCATAATATATATATTCTAGAATTCATTGTTGTTTTCCGCCCCTCTGTTGTGCGGTGGCAATGACCTGAGGCTTGGCTTCTCATTGAAAGCTCTAAGAATAGTGTCTTCTTGTCAAAATACCCGTAGACAGCTCATAAATCTCCTGAGAAATGTTGATTACCATATAAGCGTGGGATCCACAACTGCTCATTGAAATAGTTAAACCTTAAATAATCATCAATCTGTGTCAAAAGTCTATGTAGGATTTAAGTGGACAAGTATACAGACAATCATCATGACTGCAATTTTTGAAAGTCCAAATCAATGTGTGCGTCTTATAGTACTAGTATGATTTCCTTAATCTGCAAATGACTCTCGACAAAAACAGGAATCTAGCATCAAATAATTTTGGTAACACGTCCTAAATGATTTGATTACCCGTATGATTCCGTAATGAATCGTTCCTCTTATGGTCAAAATAACTTGAAGCTGCCTATTCAAGAAATAAATCTAGTAGATTTCTATCTTAGGATTTCTACTCACACAAAAGCACAATAACATTTTAGTTCTGTTAGTAAATTTTGCTTGTTTTAAAATATTTTAGTCATTTTAGTTGTATCCTCGGACTATGGCGTGGAATTCAATCTGGAATTTAATCACTTAAAGGGGTCACGTCTGAGGTGACCACCATGTTTTAAAATGTAAAATGAGTCACGTCTGAGGTGACAAAATGTTTTAAAAGGATCATGTCTGAGGTGATCAAAAGTTTTCAAAGCTAAAAGGATCATGTCTGAGATGATCGAATGCTCAAAATGTTTAATCAATAAGTTAAATGGTGGAAAATGTCAATTGATCATGAAGTCAAAATCATGAGTATGATCCATTCGCATGACTGGACCATGAGTATGGACCAATCGTACGATTGGACCATACTTATGCCCTAAAGAACCGAATGGAGCTTGAGTATGAACATTCACACGAATGGCTTACAAGATTGAGCTAGTAGCCCGAATGGAGTTGTGCGAATGAGTCATTCTGGATGTGATCGATTGAACCAATCGCACGACTGAGATCCAATCACCCAAATGAAAAGAGCGAATGATCCAGTCACCTGATTGAAATCAGATCAGTATAAATAGGGCCATAGTTGATCGCATAAACTTATCACCCCCCATTCGCCCTAAAATCGCACAGCCTACCATTACTCTACCAAAATTTCCTCTGACCGAATTTGACACCCTATTACAATACTCTAATGATCTCTAGTGTTTATACAGATACATTGCAATGCTATCTCACCAAATTTCAGTCGATCTGATTCCAAAATGACAACATTCGGCCCTAGAAAGAACCGAGAGTTAAATTGGACAAATAGCCTAACTAAACTAAGTAAAATGTTGAAATCAAAGTTATTAGGTGCTAAGTTGTTTAGTGATTACGAGTCTAATGAACCAAAACAAAATGTCTAATATTAAGATTTGGTCAAAATTCGAATTCAGTCGAACAAACAGGGGTCATGCGACTGGACACCTGGATGAACTACAATCGCCCGACTGAACTGGACGTATGACTCAGGGCCGAATGAATGATACGAATGAGCACAGTTGGCCGACTGAACCAATCGCAGGCTCGGTCACCTGATTGAACTCAATCACATGAATAGTCACACGATTGTATCCAGTCGTATGTTAGGTCAAACGATTGAACCCGGTCGTATGGTTCAATCGCATGAATGAACCAGACTAATTTCAAACAGGTTAATTAGAAATGGTCTCTGTTGGGTGATGATCTAACTCGTATGCTCCTTGTGTTATAGATAGATGGCTGATAGGTGGACCAGAAACACCAAGCACAACATTTGTCCTCATCTGGATGCCACAACTCGGAATGGTGCTGAGTTTGCTAGGATCATGCGTTCCTAAAGAGATCCCGGATCCACAGAGGTATATCTACACTGTGCACCCCCTATAGGTCTATATAGCAGGCCTTCTGGGAGGGTGCATCGGTTGATCGATCTCATGAGCCCTACTGCATCCGGAGCACTATTTTTGGGCAGGATATCGAGGTGACTGCAGAAGAATTCGACGAGTGCTAGATCTGGGTGATGATGCAGATCACCCGACCAGGCTACACCCTCTGACAGTGAGAGGGTGCTTCCTCAGGATGAAGTACGCTAGGGACATAAATGCAAGTGTGCTGAACAAAAGCAACCTATGTCCCCAGTTTAAGTACTTGGCGCATGTGATACTGAAGTGCATGGAGTCGAGGAGGGGTGGCTTTAATGAACTCTCAGATCAGATCTAGAATGCCTACGTGGCTCTGGTACTCAACCACCCCTTTAGTTTCTCCAGTATGATATTTGCCTACCTTATAGAGAACCTTGAGGCCAAAGGCAAGGAGGGCTTCTGTATGTACCCAAGGTTCTTACAGATGATTATTGATGAGAAGCTGCCTACCTTGCCGAAGGAGTGCCACGATGCTGTATCCCTGGAGGTGATGGATGATACGACTTTGGGCTGTATGAAGGTCTATAGGAAATCAAGTCAAACCCCCTGAGAAACTCTTCGGGCATCTGGCTCGGGCATACTACGTGGCGCCGAGAAGGCGTAAGTGGCGCCATGAGAGAGTGCTCAAATGCTGAGCAGATTGCTCTTCCATCTGATGACTCCGACGATGACGGTGGCACCGGTGGAGACTCTGGACCTGGTATTCCTAGGGCCAGCACTGCATATGTTATACCTCCACCACCCGCTCATGGAGAAGCAACCACCGCCGGTTTCCATCAGGACTTTTGCCCTCCTGATGAGGAGGAGAGTGATGAGAGCCTCTGATGAGGACTGTGGGCAGCAAGGTAGTTGCCACAGGGAGAGGTTTGAGGGCGGTTGGTGGATGCCTAGGGGAGTCCGGGGATGCTGCTGCTGATTCAGATCCCTCGTATGCCCCGGAGGGGGAGCCTTAGTGCCTAGAGGCATAAGAAAGAAGAGGATGGCTCACCCCTATGGCAAGAAAGGGAAAAAGACTGAAGTTTACCCTGACCTCATCTACCACCACAGCCACTACCTCAGCCACACCTCCACCACTACCACCACCACTGCTACCACACCACCTGCCACCACCACTACCACCTCACACACCATTACCCACATCCCATCCACCACCACTACAAGCTCATCTACCACCACCCACATCTATATCACCCCTAATATTCACCTCTGCCACCACCATCACCACTAGCCACCAAGCCAGACCATCATCCCACCCTACATTCACACAGGTTCATCTCTACCTCCATGGGGGTAGAGGAACAGTTGTTAGCACTCAACCGTATGTTGCTGAAGCTGTTAGTTGCTGATGAAAGAAAAGACCGCCTAACTACATCAGCTTGTGGAGCTAAACGCCACCAAGCATAGCAGATCTCACAACAAGCTCAACAAATCACCCAACTCCAGGAGCAAATGTCCACTCAACAAGAGGATAGAGGACTTGGAGGCTTCTAACAAGAGCATCATGCTTAAGCTCAAGGGACAAAGGATGAGCCTCTCAAGATAGAGAAGGAGATGATGATGATGATGACGATGATGATGATGATGAGATGATGATGATGATGATGATGATGATGATGATGATGATGATGGTGAAGATGATGAGAGTGATATGATGAGACAAGTGATAAAGAAAAGACAAGGGAAAGGCAGAACAGTGATGATGATGAAGAGGAGATGCAGCTGCATCTACCTCAGCTCAAGGTCAAGAGAGAGTACAAAAAGAAATCAAGACCAAGGAGCCTCATCTTCTGCCCTCCTACTGACACGCCGGTATTCAGGGGAAAAGTATTGTTTAGATATTTATGTACTTGAAACTTTGTAATGGATTTGGATTAATATATGTAATTAATGTTTATGTATGTATTTGATGTTACTGTTTTGATTATTAATAATGGTTGATGTGTCACATGTTTTAAATCAAGCAGATCCAAATTTCAAAGAGATGAATACAATGTTGCTCTCTTCAGCAGATCAAGACTCAATTCATAATGATTCTTGATTTGCAAGGGATAGTCAAGAGATCTGTGAGTTACACTCCTGAAGGAAGGAGAAAATAATTCATGATCTCACTGATGAGCAATTGGCCGAATATTCCAACTGGATCCTGATGAGATCGTGAAGGAGCTCCTACAGTAAACGTGGAAAGTGAAGATGAGCTAAATGACATAGACGAGATAGAGATGAAGATGTCACGCACAGCATTATCCAAAGTATGCTGACAATAAGGGAAATGTAGGCCCTAATCTGGGTGACTCCCTTGTTAGTGATACTTTCGAAACTCTGGATAAGATGGGCAAGACGGATTCGACAGAAGAAAGAAGGACCAGGCCCAAGCCTTAGACGCCGAGGTCAATATCAGAAAGGCTGAATAGGCAGCATGTTTTGCGACGAAATAGAGCCCAGCGCAGTGCTCCAAAGTCAAATGTCTACACCAAACTCTATAAAGTGAAGAAGCATCACAAGGTTTCAGGCAAAATTATAGTGGGGGCCTATTAGAAGATCTTAACGTTTATGTTGTTAAAAGAGAGAAGGGGATCGAGTACTTCAGATTCCCATATATCTGAAGACTCTTCTGGGTTTTGAGCTTAACCAGCTAGCAAAATTGAAGTTGCTATAGCTGACCCTCGTAAGATGTCAGGCTAGTTTTGAAGTTGCTTAAAGAGAGAGTACCACACCAGGTGGGTCAACTTCAAACCTCAACTACCAACGAGGTATATCAGAGATTTAAAAGTGATGCCATTACTGGAAAACCCCAAAAATAGTGCTGAGTGGAGTCCTCCGCGCACGATGTGCAGAATCCCCTACGAGAAATGCCACACAGACTTCACTCACACTTCAAGTGGTGGTACTACGATTGGAGAAAGGTGAGGCGGTCATAGTGTGAACAAAAATGGTAGTAGATAGGTGTTTTGACCATGTGGCTCACTAACTTGTAGGCTGATGATGTTACACTTATACAATGGCCACTATTCTATGATGCGCAAGATATTGTACAAGCCCTCTAATTCCAAAACGTGATTAGACTCTGCTTTGCATTTGAAATCCTGTAGGAGTTACAAGAGAGGAGAAGTACAAAAAATAGAAGGAGCTTTGAAGAATGTAAGACAATAGATGAAACTAGGTCCAAGGGGGAGTTTGTAGATACATTTGTACCTAGTTATGAGCTTAATGTAAAATGTTGTTATTGTCTTACACAATGTCAATAGAATGGGTACTTAATAAAATACAATGTGGGGTTGTGCTTATAATGTTATTATTTCATGATTAATAGGTTAACGCTTATTGAACTAACTATATAGGTTTGTGGTTGTTTACATAGTTCTGATATTAATGATGAGAAATATGGTAAACTAATTGTGTGAAGTTCTCATGGAATGGGGCCTATGCTAATGGACCATACGCATGAACAACATCATGCTAATGACCAAGTCGCACGACATGAACAAGGAGACTGGATCAGTCGCACGAAAACACTCAGTCGTGCGAATGGATCAACCGTATGACTCAATCGCACGACTGAACCATGCAAATGGTTCAGTCGCCCGAATGAGAAAGCCTAACCTATAAATACCACTTAAATCATGGAAAAATAAAAACACTTCGAAAACCTACGTGCTAATTTGTACACTAGCCGTCCAGAGACTTCTAAGAACCTGTTCCAAGTTCATAGATCGCACTAGATCGATTACCAATCGTTCTTACCGTTTAGATTCAATCTACAATTGTTTCTACGTGCGTTCTCACTGATTGGATCGCCAATCAAATAGGATTCCGCACTATTTGACTTGGTATACACGTATATCAATTAGTATTTTGTTCAATACACGATCCTAACAAGAAGAAATGAAGACTACAACTTTCAAAGAATGAAGTCCAAAGGAAGCCTCGGAAGAAGCAGCCACTTCTGAAGTATAAGTGGCTTCGAAAGAACAAGTTCTTACGAAGCCAGTTAAACTTTGGAAGTAACTAATATGGACCCGTGGACATAAGTATGGTGTGTCTGACACTCCCCCGCAAGACCTCTGATATTGCATGACGTTTTCCCAAAAGGTCATGTAGTTCACCATACTTTATTTCATTGTTCAACTTTATTTGTTGGTACAGTTATCAACTTTATTTGGTGACAAAAGGTAAGTCATGGACATGTCATGCTATCGTATCCTAGATAAGACATTATCTGAGATACCTTAACTATTACTTTGTAGTATTTGCTTTAGTTATAGGATTTCAGCTGATATCAAAATATATCCGGCTGTAGATACTAGTATGTATAGTTTCTCATTGTAACTTTTGTAGTAAGCTGTAAGAGTCTTGTAATATTTTAAGTAGAGAAGTAATATATATACAAGTATCTTGAAAAATTATTTTCTCATGTTTTTCTTTGTGTTACTTAGTATATTATAATCAACTTTACAAGAACTCTGTTTTTTGAGTGTTCATCAGTGAGTTTGAGAGAAATATTTGTGTTGAACACAACAAACGATCCTGCAATATGTTTAAACCTAGTATTTTATTGTAGACAACTTTGATCATTGGTATATTAGTAAATATAAAAGTTTTGTTACATAAGCAACATTTTGGTAGTCACACATACTTTTTTAAAATTATTCAGTTCAAAATTTTGGTAGAAAAACAATGGTTGAAGCAAATGAATCAGGGGGTTGACATCACCCACGAATGTTGTAAACAAGATTCTAAAATTATCATTCTGATCCGGCCTCGAGTTTTCTAACATTATCCAATACGTTTTAAAATAACACGACAGGGTCTTCGAATTTTAAAGACAATCCACTTTTAGCCCTATTAAATATGGCTAGTTATGTTATTATCAGAGAGTTTGATAGTAAATGACTTGGAATTACATACTCTGGGCATGAGCGTTCGTATAGTTTTAAAAATAAGCATTCCTTTAAAGCTATTAAATTTGTTAGGAAACTTTTAAAAACATAATATATAAGTAATATTTAAAAAGTTGTTATTATATTATTCGTTGTATAAAAATATCTTGGTAACTTGTGTACCTATTGATTTAAGAGCACTCTTAGCTTTATCTTTCATTTGTACATTCTTTGAATAATATTTATAATCATTTCATGTTTTGTATTTACTTTTTATTGGTTAATAATTTTTATCTATCATTTTAAATTTTAAACGTCATATTATAATGATTCAACCTAGTAAGATGCGTACGCCACCCAATTCTAGCTCTTTAGTGGTCAAATCATCCAAATTAGTGTTATAAATCAGGATGGGGCCAACATCAAATTTGAACAAAACCTTTATTTTTTCTTTCTGAACTTAAATCTTAGGTTTTTTCTATCATTACTTTTTTTTATATTTTTTTTATATTAGTATGTATACATTCAAATATTTAGTTCACTTAATTGATGTGTTATCATAATAAATTATATTTATTAACTAACCTGTATTGAGTTGAGCATTTTGAATAAACCACTAAAACTTTATCTTATTTAGGACCTATCGAATTATTAAACCGATCATAACTTAGTATGTAGGTGTGTAGGTCTAAGGATTATTTTCTTATAATATGAATTCTATCCGAAAAGAACAACTCACTGCTTCATGAGTCTTATCGACACCCTATTATAACTTTTAACCATATCTCTTGCTGAGCGTTAATTGTTTTTGAATACAATCCCATTCCAACTTAAAAAGTGCATGACGAGCAATGGATTCAAATAATCAATCCACTTAGAGCTCGATTGGTGCTTTGTTAACTCGAAAGGGACTTTTATTTTAAATGCATTCACACCTTATTTTTATCGTAATCCTTAAAATTATATTAAAATCATTATTTTTTGTATTATTTTCTGTTAAATAATATTTCTTAGAGTAATATGTTATTTTTGTCAATGATGTTTTGTTGAAATTTGTAATTTCAATACAATTTTTTTTTGCTATTTCAATTACTATATTTTACCAAATGTTAATATTTTCATATGCTTTACTAACTCCGTTAAAATCTTCATTATATATAAGAGTATTTTAGTATTTTTCAACACTCTATTTACCTGATTAAAACAAATTAATCAATTAATATTCAACTTAAACTAAAAAATTGATGCGACAATTAAGATCAGGCGCTTCAATTGAAAGCTTCGATAACTAACT
This sequence comes from Flaveria trinervia, assembly GCA_025506515.1. Taxonomy (NCBI): domain Eukaryota; kingdom Viridiplantae; phylum Streptophyta; class Magnoliopsida; order Asterales; family Asteraceae; genus Flaveria; species Flaveria trinervia. The sequence goes on from CM046452.1 coordinate 8,591,644, forward strand.
CATGTTGTTTGATTGAGGTCTGCTGTGTGATTTTAATTAAACTTCACGTTTTGTTCGAATATGCTTCGTTGTTCGATTGAGATACAATGTTCTCACATTTTGTTTGATTAAGGTTTATTGTTTTCACATTCGAACAAACGCGACAATAGCAGATTTTAATCAAACAAAGTTTGACAACAACTGATTTCAATCAAATAAAATTTCACTTTAAAACAAAATATGGAGATTTATTGAAATCTCCACAGCAAAACTCAATCGAACAACATGAGTTAGATGTAACGACACTTTTAAATCGAACCTCCCGGTTTCACTAGTCACTTCATATGTTATTTAGTTTTAATTGAATATTAATTGATTAATTTGTTTAATTGGATAATCAAAGTGTTGAAAAAAACTAAACTACACTCATATTTAACGAAGATCTTAACGGATTTAGTGTAGTGAATTAAAATGGAAACATTAGGTAAAATAAAGTGACTCAAATGATAAAAAATATTTTTGGATTGAAATGACAAATATAACAAAACGTTAGTAACAAAAATGACATTTTACTCTATTTTTTAAAACTTTATCATTAAATTTTCTCTCTACTACACTCGTAATCACTTCAAATATATTAAAAAAATTATAGAGGACGAAGAGTGTATTATTAAATTTACAGACGAACAATATAATTTTTCTTTATCATTCACTCACAACCACTTATAATTAATCTATACTTATTAATAAAACAATATCTTTAGTGTCACGTGTCGTTTTCTTATGCCTCTATTTTTTTAATTTTCCACATAAAAATTTATCTATCCTTATTATTAGTTATATTCATTTGAATAAAATTAACTATTACTATAATTACAAGGTGGGTTTTTTCCTTAAATATGGTATATAGAATATTCATTTACCATAATAGGTGTTTAAGTAATTATTTTTTTTCTCACTATAATGTTATTACTTAAATTTATTTAACTTTAAAGGAATATTATTTAGAAATAGTTAAGTACTAAGGTCAATAAAATTATAAAAACATTTGGTTCATATGTCGTAATTAATAAACATAATTTTTTCTAAAACTATTTTTTTTTTTTAATTCACTCCAACTTAATTTTAACTCATCTTTATATATAGAAAAATCAAATTTTTTCACTATAATTTTGTTTTAATTTTACACAAAAATAGACGAATTTCTTTTTAAATATGTATTTTTTGAAAATATATTTAAGTAGCTTAAAAGATATAATAAAAAAAATATTTTTAACAAATGAAAGCATTCTTTAAAAGTGTTTTATATAAGTATCATGATGAAAGAAAAATTACTGGTTTATTTTTATTTTATTTTACGAATTATAAATGTAATGCTCAGTTACCGATGACATATATGTTGCAAATAGACTTCTAGAAACAATTAGAAGAGAAATGAGACACGCCGTCTCGTGAGTTGCTCGAGACCGACTCGTTAAAAACTCTAGTTAAACTTAGCTTAAACAAGTTCGAACTTATTTTACGACTCATTAATAAATGGTTTTGAGCCCAAGATTCATATGTCAAGATAGAGACGGCTTGCAAGACGAAACTAAAGTTGTTTGTATATGATGTTTATTATATATTTTATGTATATGCTTATATAAATCATTATTACTATAGATAAATTTATGTTTTAAGCAGTTATATAATATATATCGTTAATTTAAAAAAATTACATAAACCATTTACTTTGATAAAAATTTCTATTTTATATAATAAAATGTATTTTATACATAAATGTTAAAAAATACTGATTAAAGAGTATTAATATTTTTGTATGAGAAAATGTTATTGAAAAGATTTTGAAAAAATATTCATAGAAAAAACTAAAAAAACATTTTTTAAATTATGAGATATGCTAAATTGGTTTTTATTTATTGAAACTTTATCCTTTTAATTTTACTTAAATAATATTAGTAAAAACAGAAATAGTTTATCCAATCATATTATTAAAAAATAACTTTTCAGTAAAAAGCCATTTTGATAAATACTTTTTTTAATATTCATTTTGAGAAAAATATAGGGAAACAGATGTGAACAGTATAAACGGGTGAGTCCTCTATAGCTCGAAGTACGCTACTAACTACTAACTACAAATTACTAATTACTAATTACAAATTACTAATTACAAATTACTAATTACTAATTACTAATTACTAATTACTAATTACTAATTACTGACACATGACTCCAACAGGGATCCCTTGATTATGATCTTTGAGAGATATGGATTCGGGCATTCTCATTTTTCGAACAATTACCAATGACTTTTACTAAGAAATCACCGACGTGATGCTAATATATTAATGAATTACCGGTAATTTCTCTTAGGTAGTACATGATAGTTACCGATGGCATATCGATGGAGTGTTGTCGATTTCTCTTAGGAGGTAATTTGTAAGGCCCCGTTCCCGGGACGCTTACAGCTGGGTTCTCATCGCACATAAAACATATAATTACATTTGTATTTAATAAATCGCAGCGGAAAACTAAAACAAACTTTCATTTCCATGTAAATGCTTTTGCAAACTAATACAACATTCATTACAAAAATAGTTTGTTCGCATTACAATGCAAAAACATTAATCAAAAGAATGCCATCCCAAAAGAGCTGAGTAGTCGCCCGTGCCATCCTCAGCAACATTACCTGCCAACTGGAAACACATCAAAGTCAGCGTTGCTGAGTGAGTTCTAGTTTTATAACTAAAACATACTTTACTTTCATATAAAACCGTTCGTTACTTTTACATGATCACACATCGTACGTACACATAGATAATATCATTATTATCTTCATCATTCGTTCATTCGTTCTTTCATTACCTTACTTGCGCATCGGACATCATCCATACCAATACCATGTGCTACACCCCGGTTAGTCGTAGCTACCGGGCCGAAGTCAACAATGAACAGCTAAACGTATGCCACGGTACTAGGAGTAACCATCAGTCTTAGCTACTGGCCGAAGTCAACAAATGAACAGCTAAACGTATGCCACAGTACTAGGGGTAAGCGGTAGAGGTTCTACATTCAGGGTCAATCACCAAGAAGGACCCGGTATCCGATGTGTGCAAGACGTTTCATTCATTCATTAATACATGCATTCATTCATCATGTTCCTCTTTCTTTATCTTTCACTTTACGTTACATAATACTTCGTTCATTCATCATAATAGGTAAAGCCATAGGAAAGATATTATACAGCATAATAAGGAATATTAACATGCACCAACATCACATCATACAGGGCAACATCATACATACATAACATACATCATCATCACCCTCATCATGCCCAACATGCTTTCTAAGACCTCGATCATCATCTTAAAAACTCTTAAGGGGACCATTACATCAAAACTTATACCTGCACTTTCCCCCGAAAGTCAGAAGTCAATCTACACCTTCCTCGGGTTCAACAGCCCTATTCGGGCGTATGGACACCCTTCAGTCGCATGGCCTCCATGCGACTGAACATCATGCGATTGAACTAATACGGATGAACAACTATGCGACTTGACCTTCAGTCGTGCGAATGGACCTTCAGTCGCATGACCCCCATGCGACTGGCCCTCCAGTCGTGCGAATGAACCCCAATCGCACCCTAATCGGCGTATGGCCTCCATTCGGCCTCCAGTCGGTCGCCTAGCCCTAACTGATGCAGAATGCAGTTCAACCCGACTGCAGCCGAGGGTTTTCGGCCTCCAAACTCATCTAAACCCATTTTAAGCCTAAATCGACCATCCTAAACCTTAGGGATGCATACCATAACATATACAAGCACAACCAAGCAAGAAATCAAGCCCCAAATGGGTCCTACGCATACATACACGCATACATACGGGTCTTCACCCAAAAACACAAAAAAGGGTTTTCAGATGTGTTCCAGCCCCAAAATCATTCAAAAACATGTAAAAGAGGGGTCCTAGAACTCACCTAAACGAGCACAATGACAAGAGCTTCGATTCGGCTTGCTTCACGACGATTTTGGCGACCCGAACCGACCCGAACCAACACTTTTTCCTCTTTTCCCTTTTCTCTCTATTCTTCTCTTGTAAGCTGAAATGTGAGTGTGGGGAGAGTGGGCTGCCCTCTCCCTACATATATCACCACATTTTCCCAACTTTTCTTCGTTGGCGAGTTTGGTCCCTCGACTTTTGGACTTTATTTTCTTTTCTTTCGCCACCGGCTTCAAAATAAATATTCGGGTGTTACAAGTCCACCCCCCTTAAATAGGTTTCGTCCCCGAAACCTGTTATTCGTCGAACAAACGTGGATAATGCTGTCTCATTTCTTCTTCAGTCTCCCACGTTGACTCGGATCCCTTCCTGTGCTTCCACTGTACACGCACCAGAGGAACCACTTTATTTCTTAGCCTCTTTTCTTTACGATCGATGATTGCCACCGGTTGCTCCACATAATTGAGCCTTTCATCTATTTCAATCCTCCAGTGGAACAATCATGTCTTCATCAGCTATACACTTTCTCAGATGAGATACATGGAATGTCGGGTGAATCCCACTTAACTCATCTGGCAACTCCAATCTATAGGCCACCTCCCCTACTCGAGCAATGATTCGGAAAGGGCCTATATATCTTGGGCTCAACTTGCCCCGCTTTCTGAATCTGATAATACCCTTCCAAGGTGAGACCTTCAACATAACCGGTCCCCCACCTGGAACTCAATTGGCCTACGTCGCTTATCGGCATACGACTTCTGTCAATCTTTGGCTACCTTCATAAGGCTTTAATCTTTTCAAGCTTCTCTGTTGTAGCCTCGATTACCTCGACGCTCCCCAATTCCTTCTGACCAATATCACCCCAACAAACAGGTGTTCTGCATCTCCTACCGTATAGCATCTCATATGGTGGCATACCAATACTCATATGGTGGCATACCAATACTGGCATGATAGCTGTTGTTGTATGAGAATTCGGCTAACGGTAAGTGGTCATCCCAACTTCCACCAAAATCGATCACACACGCCCGGAGCATGTCTTCCAGTGTCTGAATGGTCCTTTCTGACTGACCATCAGTTTGGGGATGATAAGCCGTGCTAATGTGTAACCTCGTCCCCATAACGTCGTGGAATTTCTTCCAAAATTTAGATGTAAACCGAGTGTCGCGATCAGACACGATAGACACCGCACACCATGACGAGCTACAATTTCCTTGATGAACAGATCAGCCAACCTCTCAGATGAATACGTCTCGCGGATCAAAAGAAAATGAGCGCTCTTCGTCAGACGATCAACTATCACCTATATGGCATCATACCCTTTCGGGGTACGCTGCAGCTTCGTAATGAGTCCATGGTGATGTGCTCCCATTTCCATTCTGGTATATCCAAAGGTTGTATCTTCCCATACGACTTTTGATGCTCTGCCTTCACCTGTAAGCAAGTAAGGCACTTACTCACATACTCCACCACGTCGCGCTTCACACCCGGCCACCAATAATCTTTCTTTAGGTCATGGTACATTTTCGTGGCACCAGGATGAATGGAGTATTGAGTCGTGTGAGCTTCATCCATTATCTTCACCCGTAGATCCCCAAAACGAGGAATCCACACACGGCCGAATCGAGTTCTAACACCGAGTGTGTTTTCACCCAATTCCCCAACCAGACCTCTCATTCTTTCTGAGTTAAGTGATCTTCTTTCAATGCCTCATCTTGAAACTCCTTAACTTGCTTCATCACATCGGAGGTCATGATTAATTGATAAGCTTTCACCCGAATCGTTCGGGCCTTTCCTTCCGCTAAGGGCATCCGCCACCACATTAGCTTTGCCTGGATGGTAATGGATCTCGCAATCATAATCCTTTATAAGTTCCAACCATCTCCTCTGCCTCATGTTCAGATCTTTTTGCTCGAAGAAGTACTTCAGCTAGCTTATGATATGATATGGTGCACTCGTCCCGTAGAGATAGTGCCTCCAGATCTTCAATGCAAAGACCACGGCTGCTAGCTCCAAGTCATGAGTAGGATAATTGACCTCATGAACCTTTAACTGTCGAGATGCATAGGCTATAACCTTCCCTCTCTGCATTAACACACACCCCAACCCCGAGTAGGAAACATCAGAATAAACCACTAGATCTTCACTTCCATCGGGTAATGACAGAACAGGAGCTTGAGTCAGTCTTGCCTTCAGCTCTTCGAATGCCTTCTCTTGAGCTTGACCCCATACAAACTTCACATCCTTTCGGGTCAACTTAGTTAGTGGAAAGGCAATCTTAGAGAAGTCTTGGATGAATCTTCTATAGTAGCCTGCCAAGCCCAAGAAACTACGGATCTTGGATGGCGTCTTTGGTGTTCCATTGCATAACCGCCGCCTCCACCTTCGCCGGGTCACCATAATCCCATCAGGATTCACCACATGACCCAAAAACTAAACTTCGCGCAACCAGAAGCGCACTTGGAGAATTTAGCATACAATTCTCCCTTCTCAACGCCTCTAGAACCTCCTGAATGTGACCGGCATGCTCAATCTTGCTCTTCGAATAAATCAGGATATCATCACACAATCACTGATTTATCCAACATAGGCCGACACCACGGTTCATCAGATCCATAAAAGCAGCTGGCGCGTTGGTCAAACCAAAGGACATGACAGAACTCGTAATGGCCAAAGCGCGTACGGAAAGCTGTTTTAGGGATATCTTGCTCCTTCACCTTCAACTGATGATAACCAGATCGAAGATCTATCCTCGAGAACCAACTAGCACCCTGAAGTTGGTCGAACAAATCATCTATCCTCGGTAAGGGGTAGCGGTTCTTCAATGTCAACTTGTTCAGTTCGCGGTAGTCAATGCACATCCTCACACTACCATCCTTCTTCTTTACAAATAGGACCGGAGCACCCCAAGGAGAGATACTCAGTCTAATGAACCCCTTATCAAGCAGCTCTCGCAAGTGCTCCATCAACTCTTTCATCTCGGTTGGAGCCAACCGATATGGTGCCTTGGCAACAATCTGAAATTCAATCTCTCTATCAGGTGGCACTCCTGATAAGTCTTCTGGGAACACATCTGGAAAGTCACACACAACTGGTACATCAGCTAGTTGTGGTGTTGGTGTATCCACATCCTTTACATAAGCCAGTAGGCGCTACATCCACGCCTCATACACTTTCCCGCCACCGCCATTGAGATCACCTTCGGAATCGTAGTAACCCGATCACCATAAACCGTTACCAAACTTCCGTCAGACGCTGTCAACCGAACCATCTTCTTGCGACACACAATGTTCGCCTCGAAATCTGCCAACCAATCCATCCCGAGAACCAAATCGAAACCACCCAAGGTCATCACGAACGGTCTAACAGGAAACCTATGACCCTCAAGTTCCACTTCACAATTCTCTATCATCTCAAAATGGTAGACTTACCTATGGCAGTTTGTACATCAAAGGGCGCATCAACACGTCTACTACTAACAGGCAGCTTAGCACAGAAAGCAGCATAAATAAAACTCCTACTAGCACCAGAATCAAATAACACAAAAGCTAAAGTCTGGTTCACTAGAAACGTACCGGACACAACGTCAGGGTCCGTCCTAGCCTCCTCCTGTGTCATGGTGAACGCCTTGGCGCTCGCCCTCGGTCCATCACTTCCCGACTTCTTCACCCCTGAACCCTTAGTCCTCGACTTCTTACAATCTTTGCTCATATGACCAGTTTCCCCACAGTTAAAACATTTGCCCGATAGGCAATCCTTCGCCATATGCCCTGTCTTCCCACACTTGAAGCACAAGTTTGACCCAAACCTACATTCCCCGCCGTGCTCCCTTCCACACTTGCCACACCTTTTCGACCCCGCACTTGATGTGACCACACGGCGTTCATCCACCCGTACCTTTTTGTTACCCATCGGGGCATCACCCCGACCGAACCGTTTCCCGTTCCAGTTCCGATCACCACCACCCTTCCTTCTCGCCTCAGTCACCACCACCTCCTGCTCGTCATACAGCCTCCCTGCCAAATCAACTGCCGACCTAAACGTGCTTGGCCGGGCGGCGATCATATGCCGGCGAACATCCACCGGTAAACCCTGAATGTACCTCTTGATTTTCCGAGACAGAGGCGTCACCTGATCAGGCACAAGCCGTGCCATTTCATTAAACTTGGTGGTATACTGCTGGTGTGTCATGGTTCCAGCCTCCAACTGCAGAAACTCCTTTTCCAACTTGTCCTTTTCCCGATGAGGACAAAATTCCTCAATCACCAACCTTCTCAGCTCAGGCCATTTCATTTTCCAATGGCCCTACTACCCTCAGCTTGGACAATGTTGTCCCACCAGCACAGAGCTGAATCCACAAAAGAGTGGGTAGCAAACTTCACCTTTTGGTCCTCTCGACACTCGCTGATATCGAGAACAGCTTCCATTTCCCTCACCCACCGGTGAGCGGCTGCAGCGGTGCCGTTTCCGTCAAAAGTAGGGGGCTTGCATCTCATAAAAGCCCCATAATTACATCCTCGTGCCGTCTCCGGCGCAGGCTCTTCTTCTTCCTCCTCACCATCAGATAGAACCGTTTCCGGCTCTGGTTGTTCCCGTTCTCCAGAGGATCTGTTTCTTTCTTTTCTTTCCCCTTCTCGTACAGCCTTAATAACTTCAGTCACCACAGACGGTAAGATTGTCTGCATGACCTGATAGACTTCTTCTACAATAGCCTCCTTTACTGAGGCTCTCAGATTGGCGCTTTCGTCGCCACCCTCCAGATGAGGGGTCTCTGGTTCTTCATGAACCACCCTCTCAACTCTGGGTCTCCCTCTCTTAGGTCACGGTTCAGCACCGTGACCTCCACCCCTAGAAGCTTTCGAAGATCTACCTCCGGCCATCACACGCACACTGAAAGATTCAAACACCAACACGGTCATTCAAGGAACAGCTTAGTTTATGTCAGTATAGTAAGTCCCTAATTACAGTGGCCAGTTGTGATTAGCCACTTACTTTACTCTTCATACCCCAAGTATTACCTATCCTGACTACATCAGTATTTAAATCTGCATACAACACATAACACATACCATGCGCACATAAAACCGGTTAACTTAACGAAAATACCTGATGGCACGCAGCTACTCAGATTGGCATCCCATTCCCATTCCGTCCCATTCTCAGTTTAAGATTAGGTTTATTTTGAAATTTTACCCATTTCACTTAAACTTTGGCTCTGATACCAACTTGTAAGGCCCCGTTCCCGAGACGCTTACAACTGGGTTCTCATCGCACATAAAACATATAATTACATTTGTATTTAATAAATCACAGCGAAAAACTAAAACAAACTTTCATTTCCATGTAAATGCTTTTGCAAACTAATACAACATTCATTACAAAAATAGTTTGTTCGCATTACAATGCAAAAACATTAATCAAAAGAATGCCTACCCAAAAGAGCTGAGTAGTCGCCCGTGCCATCCTCAGCAAACATTACCTGCCAATTGGAAACACATCAAAGTCAGCGTTGCTGAGTGAGTTCTAGTTTTATAACTAAAACATACTTTACTTTCATATAAAACCGTTCGTTACTTTTACATGATCACACATCGTACGTACACATAGATAATATCATTATTATCTTCATCATTCGTTCATTCGTTCTTTCATTACCTTACTTGCGCATCGGACATCATCCATACCAATACCATGTGCTACACCCCGGTTAGTCGTAGCTACCGGGCCGAAGTCAACAAATGAACAGCTAAACGTATGCCACGGTACTAGGCGTAACCATAAGTCTTAGCTACTGGGCCGAAGTCAACAAATGAACAGCTAAACGTATGCCACAGTACTAGGGGTGAGCGGTAGAGGTTCTACATTCAGGGTCAATCACCAAGAAGGACCCGGTATCCGATGTGTGCAGACGTTTCATTCGTTCATTAATACATGCATTCATTCATCATGTTCCTCTTTCTTTATCTTCAATTTACGTTACATAATACTTCGTTCATTCATCATAATAGGTAAAGCCATAGGAAAGATATTATACAGCATAATAAGGAATATTAACATGCACCAATATCACATCATACATGGCAACATCATACATACATAACATACATCATCATCACCCTCATCATGCCCAACATGCTTTCTAAGACCTCGATCGTCATCTTAAAAACTCTTATGGGGACCATTACATCAAAACTTATACCTGCACTTCCCCCGAAAGTCAGAAGTCAATCTACACCTTCCTCGGGTTCAACAGCCCTATTCGGGCGTATGGACACCCTTCAGTCGCATGGCCTCCATGCGACTGAACATCATGTGATTGAACTAATACGGATGAACAACTATGCGAATGAACATCCAGTCGTGCGAATGGACAATGCGGATGAACACCTATGCGACTGGACCTTCAGTCGTGCGAATGGACCTTCAGTCGCATGACCCCATGCGACTGGCCCTCCAGTCGTGCGAATGAACCCCAATCGCACCCTAATCGGCCGTATGGCCTCCATTCGGCCTCCAGTCGGTCGCCTAGCCCTAACTGATGCAGAATGCAGTTTAACCCGACTGCAGCCGAGGGTTTTCGGCCTCCAAACTCATCTAAACCCATTTTAAGCCTAAATCGACCATCCTAAACCTTAGGGATGCATACCATAACATCATACAAGCACAACCAAGCAAGATATCAAGCCCCAAATGGGTCCTACGCATACATACACGCATACATACGGGTCTTCACCCAAAAACGCAAAAAAAGGGTTTTCAGATGTGTTCCAGCCCCAAAATCATTCAAAAACATGTAAAAGAGGGGTCCTAGAACTCACCTAAACGAGCACAATGACAAGAGCTTCGATTCGGCTTGCTTCACGACGATTTTGGCGATCCGAACCGACCCGAACCAACACTTTTTCCTCTTTTCCCTTCTTTCTCTCTATTCTTCTCTTTGTAAGCTGAAATGTGAGTGTGGGGAGAGTGGGCTGCCCTCTCCCTACATATATCACCACATTTTCCCAACTTTTCTTCGTTGGCGAGTTTGATCCCTCGACTTTTGGACTTTATTTTCTTTTCTTTCGCCACCGGCTTCAAAATAAATATCCGGGTGTTACATAATCCGTTATCGTTATTAGTAGATTATAAAAAAGTTAATATTAATTTTATTAGGAAATAAAATAAATTTAACCTCATCAGTAGGGGAGGATTCAAATGAGAACCAGCTTTTTTTGTGAGAACTCTAGGAACCAATTTCAGCCGCTAGTTCTCAATGACAAATTTGTAATTAACAAAAAACATATTTAAAAAATTTATAAATCAAAAAATAACATAAAAATAAAAAAAATAAAAACACAAAAATGTTCCCCAACTTTCCCTCTTTCATAAAAAAATATGAAAAAATTTATAAAAAATAAAAAAAATTCCCGTTTTTTAACAAAATTCGTTTTACACATGTGTAATATCGGATTTACACATGTGTAAATCTAGTGCTACACATGTGTATAACTAGATTTACACATATGTAAACAATGGATGTACGATTTTTTTTAGAAAACGTATATCAATATTGTAGATGTTGGAAAGATAAAAAAATACTGAATTTTATGGTGAATTTTTTTTTAAAAAATGATGTCGTGAAAAAAAGTTACGAACGTTTAAAAAAAAGGGAAAATGAATATGATTTGCATGTGATAAAAAATGAGTGGCTGAGATTGGTTGGTAGATTTCTCACAAAAAAAAAATAATTCTCATTTGAACCCTCCCATATATATATATAAAAGTACATCCATGTATTTTGCGTGCGGACATGATCATATAAAGCATATCTGTGTAATTCATGATGGATTAGAGCAACATTAAAATAGATAAAAGCCTCTATCCGAAGGGCTTACAATTAAGATAATTTCTAATATGGACAACAAATATAAGTGTGGTTGCCATACTAAAAGGAAAAGTGGCTGCTATTTGAGGGTCTGCTATACTAAAAGGGGGTTTGGTTGCAACAGTTATCTCATCCTCGGGATACTTTTCTTTTGCTCTTTGATTAATCTTCAGCAGATAAAATAGAGGGATATGATGAAATTATGAGATTTTTAATAACAAATGTATGTGGAAACTGTAAATGAGTACATTAAGCTGATTAACAAAGACCTAATGGATATAAATGACTAAATAGACCTTCTAAGTTCAAACAACATTAAACTTCCACTAAACAAACCTGAACATAAAAGAATATAAACTCATTTAACATTTAAAATGGAATTATTGCAAATTAATTGGAACCAAACATGCATACATTCAACCAAAATAAACCAAAACTGAAAGAGATATAAGAGCATTTATAGTGGAGTTCTTTAAAATATGTGAATGTGTTTGATATATTATATAGAATGGTTTTGAGTAGTTGTGAGTGAAGAAGAAATAAAATTTTATTGTAGATTGATATATTTGAAAAATCACTATTCAATCCTTATAATTTTATTAATATTTTTTAAAATGATTGTTAGTGGAGAAGAGAGAAAAACTAATGATAAAGGTATACAAATTATTATTTAATTAAGAATAAGAGAGAAAATATAGTAATTTTGAGTGTGATTATATGGACAAAAATAAAGAATCCACTTGAAGTTGCCTAAACTGGATGCAATCTTGACCAAATGAGGGCTTGAAGTTGTCTAAAGTGACAGGAATGGACCTAAAGATAGCTAAATCGATCTCAATAGATGAAAATTTACCAAGTCGATGTGATTCAACCCACATGAACCCTAATTAGAAAAAAAGGTAGAGCAATCAATACTGGACAACACCATCGCAAGACCGATAGTCCACATAGTCCCATATTCACCAATGAAACCGTGGAGACCGCCATCGCCTGACCACTACATGCAGCGTGCTTCAACATAAACCGATTTAACCACTCTGACCGTCGAAGTCGTTAAAACCGTCACCAACCTCACCACAGTAGCGTGTATGAGTGGCGGAGCTTGAATATCCCCGTAGGTGGGGCGAAATTAATATTTTTAAGGGGGGCGAACTCGATATCATATAAAAATTTACACGACCGGTTAAAAAATTTACACTACCGGACTTAAACTTTACACTACCGACGAAAAAGAGGGAGCCATGCGTCTCCACTATACTTCGCCCTTGGTGAGCATTGCTGTGGAAGCTGCGGTTGTTGCACTGTCGGTGCCAGTGCATTTATAAGGGTAGTACTAGGCAGTGGCTGGGCTTGTAGCAATGGTGGTGGCGGAAGGATGAATGAAGGAGATCGTGCTCTTCAGATTGAGAAGACAATGGTCGTGAATTCGGGTTTTCAGATGGTTTTGTAATTTGGGTATGGATATAACACACGACTAAAAGTCGGGTAACAGAAGATCCGCATGCTCATATGGTGAAAGTAAAGCAAATGTTGGCAAGTGATGTTAAGTGATTAAAAAATTGAGTAGTGACAGATGATAGTTTAAGACGTTGACAAGTGTTAAAAACTTTTCGTTTTTATATGTAGAGATAGAAATAGAGATGGTTTGTATAGAGATAGAAATAGAGATGGTTAATATCCAAGTGTCCAATTATGAAGCATGCAAAAAACAATTTTTAGCAGGCATGGTAAAATTGGATATAGTTAAGAATTATTGATTTTTTTCAAATACCTTCATTTTCTTAAATGTGTATAGTTTTCTTGTATGATATAATTAAAAAACAAATTCATTTTAAAACAAATTATTTTATTCTATTCAATTTTATGATAATCTTGTGATATATTTTTTATGTAATATGTAATACCATGTTAATTTAGTTATTAGTCTCAGCTAAAAATCTATACTGTTGCAATCACAAGCCACACGAAAGTTGATACATCTTTATTGTTCTTGTACATAGATTACTCAACTAACTCCATAGTTAATTATCTTTAAAATATGATGTTTGGCAATACGATCACGACTTTTTCACAGAAACAATCGAAATTCGGAAGTAAATAAGATTTTAATTTGTTGTGATTCAAAAAAATTTCTTCGTCTCCAAGTAACAACACATAAATAGTCAATAAGATTCTATATTCAGTAACCTATACCAGCGAAGAAAATCTAATGTTCAATAAACTATAGAACACAAGACGTAAGGTCTTTTGATCACTCGGAGAAAGTATTGATAATTCAACATATATGTAATTTTAAATGGAAATAACATACTATGTTTAGTTATGCAATCTCAAAACCGAACGCAACAAATTTTGCGCTTCTTGTATTTTATTGTTTAACGAAGGCAAGTTTTTGAAAAATAAGTAGCAAAAAATATATGAATACTCTTGATATTGTTCATACATAGTCTTAGTTAAGCTTATCTAATTGTTCCATAATATTTTACGTATAAAAATTATTCTTGTATTCTTAAACTTATGAAGCGTACTTTTAATAGGTGTAAAAATGAAGTTTAGTATGGTTATGTTTATAAAATAGTATTCAAATGTTAAAATTATCCTAGTTAGATTATTAATAACATTTTATATTGCACTCATATCACTAAAGTTTATTTTGATGTTTCAATCATATGTTTTCACTTGATTAGTAGGTAAAAGACTTAAAATACTTTAAAATTAATAATAATTATAAATAAAAAAACGATTCTTTGAAAATAATTGCAAAAGTTGTTAAAAAATGCATATAGTTTTTTTGAAATGACAGGTAAAAATTATGAAAATACAAACTTTTTGTTAAAAAGATTGTGTAATTTAAGAAAATACAAAAACTAACGATGGCAATTATAAGTAAATTTTCAATTTTAGTGCATTACATGACAAATGTTCAAAAGGGTCAAAATACATAACATATCAAATACCCAAATACACTAAATGGGTCAACATACATCTAAATACGCCCAAGTGCTAAAAGAAACAATTTTTCTTAATTGAAGTTGAGGGCAATGAGGATGAAGAAATTTGCATCACTCAAGAGGAGTTTGACCAGCCACAATGAGAGTACATGGTACTATGGGTACTAAACAACTTTATATTCTTATATACTCTAGTACATGTAACACCCGGATATTTTAAAAGACAAGAAAAAAAATAAGAGTGAAGAAAAAGAAAGAAACAGAATAAAACCCAAGTTGATGGGTTAAAGTTATGCAAGGGACAAAGTTTATTATAATTTTGTTCAAAAAGGTGGGTATGGCCGCCCACACCTACTGTATCTTCCTTTTCTATTTGGATTCTTAGAGAGAGAAAACAGAGATTCGAATTTTAGAGAGAAAAAGAAAAAGAAGGTTGAATTCATAGTGAGAATTTGGTGTTTTTGAATGTTATTGGCCGCCTATGCCTCAATTATATGCTTATGTGTTTGTGTGTGTGTTTGGGTTTGTGTTTTTGGTGGGTTTTAGGTGTTTGAACTCAATTACAAACGGGTTTGAAGGAAGTCATACCCAAAGGCTGCTAAAGTGAGTCCTAAAACTCCCTTTTTACATGTTTTAACTGATTTTGGGGCTGGACATGCATGTGTGAATGTTTTTATAAATGTGGGTGTTACACCTGTGTGTGTGTGTGTATGTGTGAATGCGGGTGGGTTATGATTTTGGGTGTCCTTGATGTTGTGATGATGCCCTGATCTTGTTATGATGCTTAGAATGTCAGAGATAACCTTAGAACATGTTGAAATGATAATTGAGACTGAATTAGATTGATTTGAGGTGAATTAGTTGCTCATGCGCATGAACAATGGCCCATGCGCCTAACTGTCCATACGCCTAAGTGTTCCCCATACGCCCAAAACTCATGCGCTCCAATAGTGTCCATGCGTCTACGATTAAGCATAGAATGGGTTAAGTGTTCCCATGCGCCTAAGTATTCCATGCGTCTAAGCAGCCATGCGTGCACATAGTGGTCATGCGCCTACATAGTGCCTATGCGCCTAAGACTTAGAATTATTTTCTGAATTTTGGGGAAAATGAAAAGTGTAGGCTTTGACTTAGGATGTTCTTGGGGGTAATGTAAATTGACTTTATGATGTTGTATGTGATGTTTATGGTGATGCTATGTATGGTATGGTTATGTTTTTGTTATGTTCCTTATTAAGTACGTCTATCTTTCCGTTGCTTTTCATGGTATGGTTATGAAAGTAAACGAAAAGTATTATATAATGTAAAGTGGAAGATAATGAAAAGAGGAACATAATGAATGAAAGAATGCATGCATTAATGAAAGGAAAGTAAAGAAAATCTTGTGAGCCTTTTATGGAGGTTCACACCTAATGAAGGGTGTTAGCTCAATGGTGTGGTGGCCATGGGGTCTAATATTTGTGATTGACCATATGTATGCGACCTTTGTTGCTTACCCCGGTACTGTGGTGGCTACGGGGCACAATGTATGGGGGTCTATTTATAGACTTCGGGCCAATACCCGCAAAATGCATGACGGTGGGGTATAACACATGGCATTGGTCCGGAATGTAAGAAGTTAATGATAAATGCACGTAAGGTACGGAAAGAAAGATAACGAATGATGATGATGACGTACGATGATGATGAAAGATAATAATGCTATTATCTATATGTACGTATGATGTGCGATCACGTATGAAAGTAAAGAACGGTTTTGAACGAAAGTAAAAGCATATTTTATTTTAAAACTAGAACTCACTCAGCAACGCTGATTTTTATGTGTTTCTAGTTGGCAGGTAATGATTGCTGAGGATGGCACGGGTGGCTACTTGGCTTATTTTGGATGGCATCCATTTTGTATAACGATAATGTTTTTGTGATGTAATGCAATGAGTTATATTTTGTAATCTTCTAATGATGTATTATTTATCAAAAGCAATTATAATGAGATGAAATGGTTTAAATTTATTCCGCCGTAATGTTCTAGTAATGGTAAATATAAATTATATGTTATTATGTGCAATGATCGACCAGCTATGAGCATCCTGAGAACGGGCCCTTACAAGCTAAGAAGTTACAATGTATACTTCTAAACATTAAACCTCTTAATGTCAAAGTGGCTGATAAGAAGTAGCTCTCTTGTACTCAGATTTGCCCTTGGTTCAAGTGGTGTATGCAGGGTAGTTGTTCATGACTGAAGTCTTATTAATTCCTTTAGGAATTTATGACATGATTCTGGGATTACAATGGTTATTACCATTGAAGGATTTCTTTGGAATTTTAACAACATGTCTATTATAATTCATGTTGAATGGGGTTCCTTATGAATTAAAGGGATTGGTGGATAATCAACTATCTATCTGTTCTATCGAGAAGGTCCACAAGATATTCCAAAAACATGTTCATGTTCCAACTTCATTATGTAGTGTGCATCTTACAAATAGTGATGAGGGTAAACATTTTACTTCTAAGATTTTGCAACAACGATATAATAATCACTTATTGGAACTATTGGATTGATTTAAAGATGTCTTTGAGATACCCACTACACTAACTCTATCAAGACACTTTGATCACCATGTTTTCTTAAAGAAGGTGTTGGCACTATCACCCAGAATCCTTATCGTTACCCTATTGGTCAGAAAGAAGTTATAAGAAGAAGGATGTTGAATTAAAAGAATAAAGAGTTATTAGAGATAGCCATAGTGAGTTTGTAGCACTGGTGGTTTTAGTAAAAAAGAAAGATGGTCAGTGGAGAATGTGTATGGATTACAGACGATTGATTGAGGCTACAGTTAAGAAGAAGTTTTCAATTCCACTTATTGAGGAATTATTGGAGGAACTGGGACAATCTTCTATCTTCTCTAAGCTCGAACTTAGATCCGAATATCATCAAGTTCGTATGTTTGAATATTATATATACAAAATTGCATTTCGAACTCATATAGGCCACTATGTGTTCTTAGTGATGCCTTTCGGCCTCACTAATGCCCCTGCTACCTTCCAAGCTCTTATGAATCATATCTTCATACCCTTGTTATGCAAATATGTATTGGTTTTCTTTGATGATATACTTGTATATAGAAAGACTTATTCCTAACATCTAATTCAGCTACAACAAGTATTATACTTGTTAAGAGTTAATCAGTTATCTGCTAAAAGGTCCAAACGCACTTTTGGTGGGTCAGCAGTCGAGTTTTTAGCCAATTCATTTTTAAGTTAGGGAGTTCGAACTAATCCTAACAAGATTGCGGCCATCAAAGAGAGGGTTGTTCCCACTTTGTTGAAACAATTACGAGGTTTTTTTGGGCTTGTTGGTTATTAGTGAAGGTTTATCAAGTCTTTTGGTCAAATGGCTCATCCCTTGCATGATCTACTCAAAAGAGACAAATCCACTTATCTAAAAGTGGCACTTAGTACATCCATAATTTTAGCTCTACCGTATTTTTCTAAAACCTTTGTACAAACTAGATCTTCTGTCTATGAAAGACTTGTACAAACTTCTCCGCATCACATTAGGAGAGAACAAAAAGACACATAAGTATCTTCTCTTCTTGATGCTGAAAGTTTTAAGAAGTAGAAACAAGTGAGGTATTGGTAGCATCATCCAAGGGGTAGTGTGTTGAATCAAATAAGGCTCGTGCAACCAAAAAAATACTTAAAACATTTTTGGTGCAACTGAGAAGGAACTTCCATAGGGAAAATCTAAGCTTCTAAAGGCAAAAGTTGACCTTCTGATGGTCAAGGCTGGAAGAGCTTTCGAATAGGAACTCTAACTTCCAAAGACAGAGTCTTCCTTCTTCCGAAGTTCAACACTTAGAAGATTTCAAAGATAATGACTTCTGAAGTATGAAGTCTTGAAGACTATCACAAGCCTTGGAAGAAGTAGACTCTTTCACAGAATAAGTGGATTTAGAAGAACAAGTTCTTTCGAAGCCAATTAACCTTCAGAAGAACCTACTATGAACCAGCAGACATAAGTATGCTCCTTCTGACAAGCCACTGCAATCTCTAAGATACTAAATGGTGCTTTCCCATGCCCATGTGGTTGACCATACTTTATTCCACTCTTCAATCCTTATCAGTTAGTACACTTACCAACTTTAGTAGGTGAAAAAAGGTAAGTCATGGACATGTCTTGACTATCAAATCATAGATAGTATTTTATCTTAGATACCTTACTTCTATTAAAGTAGTATTTCTTTAGTCGTAACTTTCCAGCTGGTATCAAAGTATAACCGGCTATAGATAATAGTATATATAGTTTCTCATTGTAACTCAATTTGTATGCTTGTAAGAGTCTTTTAATACTTTCCGTTGAGAAGTAATATCTACAAGTATCTTGAAAAACCTATCTTCTTGTGTTTGCTTACTTAGTATATTATTATCAACTCTAAAAGAGATTATGCATCGTCAAACCGAGTATGACTTACTGAGTTTGAAAGATAACATTTGTGTTGAGTGACAAAACTCAATCCTGCATATCTTTTTCGTGGTGGATTGTCTTACTATGTTCTGCCATTTAGTCACCTTAAAACACCCATATTCTGTCGCTACCATTGCTCCAGCTTTCTTGGATTTAGTCTATAAATTGCACGGATTTCCTCTCTCTATTATTTCTTATCGTGATCTCGTCTTCCTTAGTCATTTGAGGAAATAATTCATGAATTTACTAGGTGTTCAATAAAATTTATCTATTGCATTCCACCCTCAAACAGATGGCGTGACAAAGGTGCTCAATTGTTTTATCGAGAGTTACCTACGCTAGATGGTTATGGTGATACCTACAACTTAAATTCATTATTTCTCATTGGCTAAATATTGGTACATTTTTTTCCTTTCATTCTACTATTCAAATGACCCATTCAAAGCCTTTTATGGATATGATTATCCAATTCATCTCCTTATGTTTTGAAGGGTAGTTCTAAGGCTTCTGTTGACACTGCCATGCTAGCTCCTGAGGCTACAACTCAACTGTTATACCATTTTTATTACGCGTCCAAAATCGTATAAGGCAATAGGCCGATAAATATCTCTTTGAGTGTACTTTTGACATAGGTGATTAGGTGTACCTTCGTTTTTAGGCTTATATGTAGAATTCATAAGCATTCTAAGCAGACTCCTAAGCTGGGTTAGATTGCTTATTGTTTGGATCTTTTTAGTGATATTCTCATTCATTCAACGTTTAGTCAGGCGTCCTAATCGAGCTATTCTACAAATCTTGTCCTAGTGGTGCAATTCACCTCCATCTAATGCTACTTTGGAGTTCTTACCTAATATGAAGTTTTGGTTCCCTGATTTTGCTTCTTGGGGCAAGAAGATGTTTAACGAGGGTATTGTTGTGTAATAAATAGTTGGAGACTGCTTGAGTTATCTATAATAGTTAGGGGGTTTAACTATACTTGTGAAAGAATTAGTTAGTTCGTTGTTGTCGTTAAGTAGTCGGTTGTAACACTCTGTTTGGTATGCAATGAATACGAGAACCATCCTCTCTTCTTCCCTTTTAGTTTCCATTCTCCCTTCTTATTCTTATTGCATCAAATAGGTAATGGATATGTCTAAGAGGTAGAACCGGGCATCAATTACAGTTAAAGGAGTAGCTTGAAATAGGAAATGATGACATCATGTTGATACAACAACTAGGTTTAATGGAAAATAAATGACGATTATGCATTGTATGAGGTAAAAATGATTAAGACAATAATAAGGAACAAACTCAATAGTGACAAGGAGGTGGTTTCGGGCAAAGGTGACTAAGGGGGAGGGGTGGGTGACCACCTAGGGTCAAATCTCAAGGGGACATGGATTTTATAAGAACATTTAGTATTATGTAAGTATGTACACTTAAAAAAGGAAATCAACAAATCCTAGGAACAATTTAATTATTATTGCATATTAAACATTATAGTCTGTTAATATTTTAATTAGTTAAGTGTACTATCACTATCCAATCTGAACCAAATTAGTATAAAACCCAAATTAAATAAAAAATGCACTATGGAGCCTAGTGGCGGCTTAGGACTTCAAATTTTTAAGGATTGTTAGACACACTTTACCTAAACTTTATATTATATGGGCTTATTTTTTTACTTGCTTTGAATTTTTCATATATATGTGAGCAAGGATCTTGATTTGAGCAATACTAAAACCTAATAAACAAGCAAAGAGAAATAAAGATTGTGTAGGACCATTAAAGGGGGTCAATGAAACAGTTACATAATAAGGAGAGACTTAGAACACTTAACAACAGATGAAAAGTGTACCAAGTTTATGTTGATGATACGAAAAACCCAAGTAAATATGAGACAGAACTAAGAACAAGAATAAGATAGTATCTTGTTTTCAAGAATGTTGCATATTGCTCTCAAGTTCTATCACAAGTGTTATAAAAGCATAAAAATAAAGACAAGTACTTGAGACACTTTTTACTATATGCTACTATCGGCTATACTTTAAAAGCCAACTAGAAACACAAATCTAAAGAACAAGATCAATGTATAGTCAAAAGGCAGATTGACTTTTGACTTGTAACTATGACATGCTATCGCTCACATCCTAATATATCACAAATAGGATAAAAGGTATAAAAGTTTAAAGTTACAAACCAATAACCTTAATCTACAGTTGACAAAAGTATGGACCTTTTCAACAAGCCATCTAAGTTGGTGTGTCATTAGAGATGGTAGCAGAAAGTAGTTCGGCTTTTGTCAAAAGATGATCAAAGAAAGCAAGTCTTCTCTGTCTTCGAAAGAAATCAGTCTTTGGCTTGGAAGACTTTCTCTCTAAAACATCATAAGACTTCATCTTTGGCTTCAAAGATATGGTCTCTTGGCTTTAGAAGATTTTAAACTGAGCATAATTTCCTGAGTTGTGTAAAACATCCTAATAACTTTGCTCTGTACTTCATGCGTGCATGTTGAGAGAACTTTGGTTGCTTTAATTGCATTAGCCTTTAAGTGTAAACCTTACAATTTTATATGTTTGAGGTAAGATCTAGATGTCCGCTTTTAAAATGCTTTATACTTTTTGGCCTGATTCATGTACTATTAACTATGTCTGATGTGATGAATATAAAGAAAATTGAAAATTTTCAAGGTTGTTAGGATTAAATTTATTCAAACATGTTTTAATACAATAATTGGTAGGGTTCTTTTGGAATTATATGCTTAAGTTATTAATTAAAGGGGGTGTTATTAATAATGCAATAATATTATTTTCATGTGATAAGCATTTCATGGTACACTTCGTTATAGAAACATGGATGGGGATTGGAATTTGGCAGGTCCTAAAATTCAGTATGAGAGATGGTAGGCTCAATGAGGATAGCTTTGGTACAATGTACCATATAATATAGTATGATGTATCTATTAAACTTGAGTTATTTTCCACATCATATGTCATAAAAATAAATAAATAAATAACTTAAAATCTTCAAACTTCAAAACAATTACTCTAAAATGTCCAAACCCATTACATAACTTAAAACTTTAAAAGACATGAATGATAAAACTTAAAAGTATTCCGAAAGACATGATTTAACTTGAAAAATTATTCACTCTTTGTTTTTTTCCCATGGCCATTGCTATAATCATTGTTTTCATCCTTATTTAGATCTTCCCATACAATATGTTTTAGTGTTAAGCTTTCCAAGTTTATAAATTGAGAATCCATATCCCACTTCTTATGTCGTCCTTCTTTATAATCCTCCTCAAGTGGATATTAGAATAAATGTAAACATGTTTATCCACATTTATACAACTAAGCAAGTTCCTCTTCACACTAAGAATGTAAGAATAGATGCTTTAATTTCTTTCAGCTGAAATACTTATAGGTTGTGACAAAAGCTATTTCAGACATTTTCATACTATAAGTAGAACAACTTTGTACTGTTTTATGTAAGGCTGATGCACCTAAAACATCCAAAGTCTTTCCTACATGCATGCATTAAAGTATAGAGTAAAGATGCTTTGGGAGTTTTACACCATACAGTAGAAATATTCTAAGTGTAAAATCTTCTGAAGCCAAGACCAATATCTTCCGAAGCCAAAAGTGAAGTCTTTCAAAGCTTCAAAGACAAAGTCTTCCGAAGCAAAGAAGTGAACACAAATTTCTTTCAAAGACTTTTGAACACATTCTTTATCTGATGTACTTTACCATAAAGCTGAATCACTTTCCGCTACAACTCTATTCAATCACCAACTTACATGAGTTGGTGAAAACGTCCATGCTTTTGGTAAACTATACATTCAAGTCTTGAGTCTATGCTTTCTACTTTATGCACATTTATTGTTTTTGTAATATATTAGGATATGATCTATGGCATGTCATAATCACAACTCAAAAGACAATATGTCTTTTGACTTTACATTTGATTTGGTTGTCTAGTTCAAATGTTTCTAGCTAGCCTTCAAAGTATGGCCGACTGTAGGATAAAGTATCTCAGGTTCTTGTTAATTTCTTTATGCTTTAACACTTGTAAAAGAACTTGAGAGCAATATATAACATTCTTGAAAACCGTATACTTGTGTGTTTGTTTGTGGTTCTGTCTTATATTTTGCTTGGGTTCTAAGTATCAATCCAGTGTTTACTAGTTCCTTATTTGATCATCCTGATTATGTCTGCAGGCTTGATAAAGCTCTTTATAGGTTGCACCAAGCACCAAGGAAGTGGTATGAGACTCTATCTCAGTATCTCTATCGGCATGGATATAGAAGGGGGTACTATAGATGGAGCTCTCTTCATCAAAGGAACATGGAATGACTTAATGCTAGTTCAAGTGTATGTAGATAACATTATCTTCAGGTCAACTAATCCAAATCTTTCCAAAAACTTTAAGAAGATGATGAAGGATAGATTTGAAATAAGTTCCCTAGGGGAACTCAATTTCTTTCTAGGAATTCAAGTTAAGCAAGTTGACAATAGTATCTTCACAAGTCAGTCAAAGTATGTACAAGACATACTTAAAAGATTCAAGATGACTGACTTTAAGGTTTCTAAGACACCCATAGCAAGATACCATATCCTTGGACTTGATCTTAAGGGGGAGTGTATGGATGAACATCTCTACAGGGCTATAATTGGGTCTCTTATATACCTCATAGCTAGCAGGCCTGGTATCATGTTTGCCTTATGTATGTGTGTAAGATATCAAGCAAATCCCATGATGTCACACCTAGTCACTGTGAAGAGAATTTTAAGATGTCTCAAAAGTGCCTCAACTCTTGGCCTTTGGTATCCGAAGAATTTTGACTTCAATCTGTATGCATATACATATAGTGACTATGCAAGTAGCATTGAACTAGATTTGAAATAAATGCCAACAACTGTTTTAATTAATTGATCAAATAGGGAACTGGTAATACTCTAGATTAATACTTAGAACACAAGCAAAATATGAGACAGAACCAAGAACAAACAACCCAAGTTTATGGTTTTCAAGAATGTTGTATATTGTTCTCAAGTTCTTTTACAAGTGTTAAAGCATAAATAAAGTTACAAGGACTTGATATACTTTATACTACATCCTACAGCCAGCCATACTTTGAACGCCAGCTGGAAACATTTGAACTAGACGACAAAATCAAATATAAAGTTACAAGGCAGATTGTCGTTGGACTAGTGACTATGACATGTCATAGCTCACATCCTAATATATTACAAAAAGGATAAAAGTACATAAAGTAGAAAGAAACAGACTCAAAACCTCACTGTACAGTTACCAAAAGCAAGGACCTTTTAACCAACTCATGTAAGTTGGTGACAAAGAGAGTTGCAGTGGAAAGTGGTTCATATTTATGGTAAAGTACATCAGATAAAGCATGTGTTCAAAAGTCTTCGGAAGAAATCTGTCTTCACTTCTTGGCTTTGAAAGACTTTGTCTTTGAAGCTTTAAAATACTTTACTTTTGGCTTTGGAAGATGATGGTCTTGGATTCTGAAGATTTTTCACTTTGAATATTTCTACTGCATGGTGTAAAACTTCTGAAGCATCTCTACTCTGTACTTCAATGCATGCATGCAGGAAAGACTTTGGATGTTTTAGATACATCAGCTTTACATATAACCTTACAAAGTTGTTTCACTATCTGTATAACCATACAGATTAAAGTCAATATTCTATGGATACCAAGGCCAATTGTTGGTGCACCTTTGAGATATCTTAGAATTCTCTTGATCAAAATTAGGTGTGACATCTTAAGGTTGGCTTGATATCTTGCACAAACACATGTGGCAAACATGATATCAGGCCTGCTAGCTGTGAGGTGCATAGGAGACCTAATCATAGTTCTATAAAGATGTTCATCCACACATTCCCTCTTAAGGTCAGGCCCAAGGGAGTGGTTTCTTGCTATAGATGTCATAGCAACCTTATAGTCAGTCACGTTGAATCTGTTGAGTATGTCTTGAACATACTTTGACTGACTGATCAAGATGCCATCTTCAACTTGCTTCACTTGAATTCCTAGAAAGAAACTGAGTTCCCGCATGTCACTCATTTCAAATCTATCCTTCATTAGCTTCTCAAAGTCTTTAAAAAGATTTGGATTAGTTGAACTGCAGGATCGATATAATTTACTTAACACTTTTTTTTCTCTCAAATTCACCTAGAACAACACTCGGGTAAAGATAGAATCAGTAAGAGTTGATCACAATATAGAAATTAATAAAGAACACAAGAATTAATTTTCAAGGTACTTTTATATATTTCTTCTCAACTCAATAATACAAGACTCCTACAAGCAGTGTTGAATGAGTTACAAAGATAACATGTATATAATACTACCTACAGCCGGATATACTTAGATACCAGCTGGGATCCCATAGCTAAAGTCTATGCTACCAGACTATAGTTTAAGGTATCTGGGATAAAGTCTTATATGAGATTTGGTAGTCAGGACATGTCCCTAACTTACCTTTTGTCACCAACTAAAGTTGGTAACTTGTACTATCATAAAAAGGTGAATAGTGGAATAAAGTATGGTCAACTGCATTGCCCTTTGAGAAAACGCCATAATGTATCAGAGGTCTACAACGGAGTGTTAGAGACCATACTTGTGTCACTGGTTCATAGCAGTGTCTTCCGAAGGTTAAATGGCTTCGGAAGAGTAAGTACTTCCGAAGCCACCTATACTTCGGAAGAGGCTGCTTCTTCCAAGGCTTGGAGACTTCTCTTTATCATCATACTTCGGAAGTAGTCTTCAGACTTTTCTTCTAGGACTTGATCTTCGGAAGCATGTTCTTTGCTTCGGAAGTAGAGTTCTATCTTTGGAAATTTATCTTTCACTCTGTCTTCGGAAGAACTCTACAACCTTCGGAAGTTCCATGCTAAGCTTCGGAAGCCCTTGCATGTAGTACCAAAATTGTCTAAGTGAATTGGTTTTGGTTGCACCAGCCTTCTTCTTGATCCAACAAAGTCCCCCTAGGCTGATGCTACCAAAACTTCACTTGTTTCCACTTCTCAAAACTTTTAGCACCAAGGAGAGTAGATATTTGTCTGTTTCCTTGTTCTTCCCTGATGTGGTGTTGAGAGGTTTGTATAGATTCTTGGTAGATAGGAAGTCTAGTCTGTCACCTTGGATAACATGTACCCTCTGTTGTTGCCCTCTAAAAAGAGTTAGTTGATGGGAACTGTAATCATATTCCCATCTAACTATAGGTTCCAATTCTAGACCCTCCACCATCTGTAGAAAGGCAATGCCTTTGGTAGCAGTAATTCCTAGTCTTCCTGTCTTCTCAATCTCAACTCTTCTTCAATCTTGGCCTTTGCAGTTAGCTCAGCTAGATGAAGACTGCTGAGATGATTTTTGATGAGTGCAACAACTTCAAAGTTGGAGGGGTTGGAGAATGGCTTTTCTGTTAACTCAGCAATGTCAAATCTACTAGAGTGTAACAGAGAAGTTGCATTAAGTGTGTTGACTTCACCATTCTCCCTCTCAATAACAAAGTTGTGAGAAGTTTCATCGAACCTCCATTGGACTATTTTCTTTCTAGGCACAAGAGACTGACTGGGAATCTTTTCCTCTTTCTTGGTGTCCAGCAGAGTCACTAGTTTCCTTCTAACTTTCTTCTCTTCATCATTTAATGAATCTGAGTTGAGGCCTAGAAGTCTAGCTGTCTGGTCCAGTGTTCCTCTAGGTAAATCAAGAAACTGATCTCTTGTGAGGGAACAAGAGGATCCATGAACATAGGTAAACATCATATGAGACTTCGCTCAAAGTTGTGCAGTTGATGAGCTTGGTCTTGATTACCTTGAACTCCTCAAGAGAGAGATGTTGAGAAGGCTGAGGGGATGGTTTGGATGGTTGTTGGGTAGGTTGAGGTTCAGAGGTTCTGGGAAGAGTTTTTGGTAGGAGGATGGGAAGTTTAGGTGGTTGGGGTGATGAAGTGGATACGGGCAAGGATGTGGGTTCAGGGGTGATAGGTTCGGTTTTTATGGTGAAAAGTAGGGGTGAGGGTGAGGGTTGTGGTTGACTGGTTGCAGTGAAGGTCATCCCCTTTACCCTTCTGTACATCTCTGTCCTCTTTCCCAGCCGGATGTCAGCCTTGATTTCACTGACAATCCGTTGGAGTGTCTTCTCAGACATGGGATCCACCTGCCTTCCAGAGAAGCCATGGGCCCAAAGATAGTCTTTCATCCAGGCCTTTTCACTGAGCTTCCTGGTTGTAGTGACCCTAGCTTTTTCCTCCTTCTTCTTCTTCTCCTTTGTCTTTTCTCTTGCAACCTATCTTCTTTCTTTCTCCATTTGATCCTGCTCTTTGTTATAGAGCCAGAGGATCGTCTCATCGTTGTGTGGAGAGAGTTCTTGAAGATCAAAGCCTCTGGAGATTAAAAAATTTATCCTGTCTCTCCTCAGCTGCAATTCAGCTTCCTTCTGTTCTTCTTCTTCTTTCTCCAAGGCAACCTGGCTTCTTCTTCAAGTTTTAGCTAGGTTGCCTTCTCCAGATTCACCAACTCCTCTAGTGGTAGCAGGAGAGTTTCTTCATTGGCAGCTCCCATTTGGATAAGCTGGTCAATGATCTCTTCCCTTCTCTTATTGTTGACAGCCTCCTGATTAGGTGCAGCTACTTTTATGCTGGTAGCTAGCAACTTCTCAGTTGGAAGTATTCCTTTCTTCTTGAGTTTCTCAATCTTATCCTCTTCCTAAAGCTCTTCCGTAGTCATCTTTCTTTTCTATTTATCTTTTGAAGAGCATGATTGTGGTGGTTCTTGGAGAGTGGATTTTGATTATGAGAGAGTCAGAGATGGTGTCTGGGATGGAGGTAGATTCAGAAAGTCCTCGCTGTTCACCTTAGATGCCATTTCAAGGATTGCATCTGTGATGACCAGTTCCTCGGACATTTTAAACAGTGCTTCCGCAGCTTCCATTTCAGCTTCGGAAGATTCAGCTTGTTCTTCCGAGGCTTTTACTTCAGCTTCGAAAGTTGGAGGAGATGCAGATTTTGTCCTAACTGTTTCAGTTGTTGGGCCATCAATCCCCATTTCCCCTTCGAAATGAATCTTAGGTTCCATGTGGACCTTAGGTTGACCAACTTCTTCCATAGTGATAGAAGGTGCAGTCAGCCTCTGAAGCTCTACAACTCCAAAGTAGAGCATTACAGCATCTGGGCTTAGCTGATCAGTGGAGGATCTTAACAGAAACGTGGTGAAGAGTCTATAGAGATCCTGTGCATATTTGAGTCAATCTGAAGAATAACTTGAGATGGCTCAGACACAGTGATGATAGGAGTAAAGGAAGTTGAAATTGAAGTGTGGCACTTTTGTGGGCCCTCAAGTGTTTGTCTCTGAATATTCTCCCCCTTTTTGGTAGCATCATCTTGAGAGCTGGATGAGCTGTAGGAAGAAGTCAATGAGACCTGAACAGGTACATGCCTAACATACCTCTCTGTCTGTTTCTCAGCTTGTTTGGCCTTGAGATTGTCAATCTCAAGTTGCTGAGTGGCGGACCTTTCTTCTAAAGTCTTAACTAAGAGTTCAAGGTTTGAGACTTTAGATAGAAGGTCCTGTATGAGGAGTTGCATGCTTCCTCATCTTCTTTTGAAGAATCACAGGGAGATGAGGTAACATACATGCTATGTTCAGCCTCACCACCAGATGTGGTTTCTTGGCACCCTGGTTTCCCATGCTCAATGATGTCTCTTTCAGAGTCATCAAAGGGCTCGGTTGCCGTAGATCAGTTTGAGATATGTTACCACTGTTCACAAGGTCCATTGAGGCACCTTCTGTAGTGGCAGTTGAATCTGCATGAGTCCCTTCCATATCAATGGGACTCACCTCGGTTATAGGTTGCTGATGGGGGCTAGATATAAGGGATCTCTCCGGGCTCTGTTGATCTTGAAGAGGGTGTTGTAGATCAACTTCATTGCCATGGAGAGAAGTTATCTCTTTATTCATTTTGAAGAGAAGGTCAGTGAAATATTGGGAGGTTAAGCCTACTCATCCCAGACCTTGATCAATGTCTACAGGCATTGAGCCTACAGGCATCAGAGTAGATTGAACAAGGGTTCGTTTGGGGCGTCTTTGAAATATGATGGTGATGGGTGGAGAAGGCAGTGTTGGCATTATGGTGGAGGTTGCTAGTGTGGGTTTATCACCTGTGGGGTGAACAGGGATGTCACCAGGAGCTATGCGCTCAATCATACCTAGAAGCAGAGTGGTGTACCTTCCAGTGAAGTTGGTGGACACCTTCTTCAAAGTCTTAAACATAGTCGGCCTCATCTGAGGGACAGTCAGAGCAGCTGCACAGACAAGCATACTCTGGTCCAACTCACAGTTGATTATGTGTTGAATAAATCTAGGATACATCAAGAATGTTTCCCGTTGTAGATTCCCAATCAGATTGGTGAACACAAATCTTGAGTAATTGAATCGCAGGCTCTCACCAACCCATGAACTAAGCATCCTAGTTCATATGGGATTTGATCCTATCCCCCAGACTTGCTTGACAGACAAGGAGAACAATGTGCAGGAGGAACTTCCAGTTGTAAGAGAAGTTGAACTTGTAGACTGTCGACCTGCTTATGTGTCCCCATATCCCATTAGGATATAAATGTTGTCCAAATCTGCCTTAGGGAATTCAGTAGGAGCTCCTTCATTATGATGTTCTAGATGCTCCTTGATGAGTTGTTTAGTGATGATCAAATCATGTCCAAAAATGTTGGAACTAAGTACACGAATCCATTTAGGGTTTCGGCTTGACCATTTCCCCAAAATTTGGCCATGTGGTTGGAGTAAACAGTGGGGTTAACGTTAAGAGCAGTGTAGTAAGGTGATTGGGTGAGAAGAAGATGATTTCAGAGAAGTCAGCATCTCTTGAAGAATCAAGAAGTGCGACTTGGTTATGCTGAGGGTTAAGTGCCATTGAAGAAAGGTGAAAGTAGATGATTTTGAGGTTGGGTAAACTTGGAGAAGAGAAAAATTTCTAATGCAGTAAAAAATTGCAAGTAAGAAGATGAAATTGAATAGTCAAGATTATTTAAAAGAGGGTGGGAAGGCGGTAATGGGGTAAGGATAAGGTGATGTGATGGTTTTGTGGATGAATAACAGTGGCGGTAAGGTTAAAATCAGTTAAATAATCCGACATCATTAAGAAAATCTTTGCTTTTTACAGTATGGGGCCCAAGAGATTTACGTTACACAATAGAATCTTTCTCCGAATGTAAAACATTTCCGAAGGTAATTTGACTTCCGAAGGCAATTCTTACTTCCGAAGCAAAAACATTGCTTCCGAAGGTTAGGATTGCTTTCTGAATGGAGAGTGTGTAAGCCTTAGAAGTAGACCTGATACGCAATCAATCGCTTCTTCCAAAACCAAAAACTCTTCCGAGAAGAAAATTATCCTTTGAGAAATTTTGCTTCGGAAGATATGGAAATAACTTTCGAGGGTTAATTTCTCTTCGGAAGAAATTTACACTTAGAAAATTTTAGAAAGACATTTTTGTAACAGGGCTTAAATTGTATTGACAATAGATATTACATATTAAAAGGTTTTCAAAAGAGGTGATCTAATCAATGTTTATCATCCCATAGCTTTTATGAAATACTTAAATCTTTGCTCATCAAAAGCTCTGGTGAACAAATCAGCATATTGTTCATTTGAGTCAACTTTGATTAGTTTAATCAGATTTTTCTCATAAATATCTCTAATGAAATGGTACCTGATGTCAATATGATTTGTCTTGGAATGCTTCACTAGATTTTCAGTAATGGAGATAGCACTGTTGTTGTCAATATGGATAGGAGTACTTATAAAGTTGAATCCATAGTCTAACATCTGATTTTGAATCCATAGCAGTTGAGCACAGCAGCTAGCAGGAGCAATGTATTCACCTTCAGCAGTTGTTGTAGAGACATAGGATATTTCTTGCATTGCCATGAGATGATCCTTCCACCAAGAAATTGACATCCTCCTGATGTTGATTTCTTGTCAATATTGCAGCCACCATAGTCACTGTCAGAGTATCCATAGAGATTAAAGTCCTTGTTTCTGGGATACCAAAGACCTAGTTTAGGTGTTCCTTTAAGGTATCTCAGGATCCTCTTAATAGCATCTAGGTGAGACACCTTTGGAGCAGCCTGATATCTTGCACACATGAAAGTAGCAAACATGATATCAAGTCTACTTGCAGTAAGATACATCAGAGAACCAATAATTGCCCTATACTGATGTTGATCAGTATCCTCCCCCTCAAGGTCAGGACAAAGATTATGGTTTCTGGGTATGGGTGTCTTGGTAGGCTTGCAATCCTTCATTTCAAATCTTTCTAAGATGTCAAAGACATACTTAGATTGATTAATGAAAAATCCTTTCTTCATTTGCTTCACCTGAATTCCAGGAAAAAGTCCATTTTTCCCATGGAACTCATCTCAAACTTTTTCTTCATAATGCTCTCAAAGTCCTTACACATTTGGTCATTTGAAGAACCAAATATGATGTCATCGACATAGACTTGAACGAGCAAGATGTCCTTTCCAGACTTTCTGATGAAGAGAGTCTTGTCAATGGTACCTCTAGTGTAGCCATTCTTCAGAAGAAACTGAGACAGAGTCTCATACCACAGCCTAGGTGCTTGGTGCAACCCATATAGAGCTTTATCCAATTTACACACATAGTTGGGGTGGTGTGGATCTTCAAATCCTGGAGGTTGGCATACATAGAATTCCTTATCTATATCCCCATATAGAAAGGCACACTTTCCATCAAGATGATAGACAGTAAAGTCCTTGGATGCAGCATAAGCAAGGAAGATCCTAACTGCCTCAAGTCTTGCAACTGGTGCAAAGAAATCAGTATAATCAATTCCTTCCTCTTGGGTGTATCCTTGAACAACAAGTCTTGCTTTGTTCTTGATGATCAAGCCTCTATCATCTCTCTTGTTTCTAAAAACCCATTTAGTGCC
The DNA here is from genome assembly GCA_025506515.1 of Flaveria trinervia. NCBI lineage: Eukaryota > Viridiplantae > Streptophyta > Magnoliopsida > Asterales > Asteraceae > Flaveria > Flaveria trinervia. The sequence continues at coordinate 8,623,880 of CM046452.1, forward strand.
TATTGGTACTTGACCAGATGGTAGCGGACATAGGTTCCATACCTTCTGTCTCTTGAATTGAAGCAGCTCCTCTCGTATCGATTCAAGCCAGCTACTATCTTTCAAGGCATCTTCTACCTTCTTGGGTTCCATTTGGGATAGAAAGCATGAGTACAAGCAGACATTCCCATGATGAGTCTGTTCACTTGTTCTCACACCCTTAGTGACATCCCCTATGATGTTCTCAGCAGGATGAGTGTTGTGAAACCTAAGACGAGGAATCACTTCCAGTTGCAGAGATAGGTCCAGGTTGGACATATTCTGCTCAAGAACTGGAACACTCTGTCCAACTGCTGTTTCAAAATCATTCAATGAGGACTGATTGAATGAGTGAGAAACATCATCAATGGTTGGCTGTGAAGTGGTGTTAATAGTTTCCTGTTCCTTCAAAACACTACTTCCTTCTACCTGGTGTTGTAGTGGATCACCTGATGAGTTTGGAGGCTTAGTAAGTGATTTACTTAAGGAAGCTTCACAATTCCTTGATATAGTTAGACTATCAGACCTGTGAATGGTGGAAGCTTGGTGTATTGCAGTTCTTGGAGAACTTGGACTAGGCCTGGGTAGCTCAAACAGTTGATCATCAGCATTAGCATCAGCATCATTTTGAGCTCCTGTTCCAACTGAAACATTCTCACAAGAAGGTTTATAATTGTCACACCCTGACCGACGGCGGAATCATCAGGACGGACGAATGGGAGACGATTGCTCATAGCACATGGAACTAATTAAGTTGAAATAATATTAAATGTCATTATTCATTAAACATTACAAGACAAATAAGTAATTAAAAAACAATCAAAATACAACCAATAATGTAAGACTTTCAATTTAAACTAGGTCCAAGTCCTATATGAGCACAAGAAGATCTTCAAGCATCAAACCTGAAACATGATGGAAATAAAAGGGTCAACTAAAAATAGTTGGTGAGTTTCCAAGGTTTTCATACATAATATAACAAGGTTACAAGTAGCAATTCTTGTCATAGGTTATAAGTTAGTAAGGCTATAGAACACATATCGTTACAACCAAACCTCGACTTGATTACAAGTATATAAGATTGGCTAAGTGTATTTGGTTCCCATGACGAACAAGCATACGTCATCAGGAGCCAGCAATACCTCGGCTTTAGCACCAAATAGGCTTGTCAGGCCCAAAGATCTAAGACGTCGCCAGGCTAGCAATAGTTAATGATTGTAAACGAACTATGTATCTCATATAATCACTTACAATACACAAATAACCATGACAAAATATAAAGATGAATTGCAAGTGCTTTAAAAGTCTCAAACGTTTATAAGTGTATGATGTATAGTATCATATTTCACCCCAAAATAATGTGAAAAGATAAAAAGGGGCAAGGAAACTCACATAAAAATAAGTATAAGAATGATGATAAGAGATTAAACGAGGCTCCAACGATTTCTTTTTCAAGTTACCTAAACGTATATATATATTCCAAGGTTAAGTTTAAAGGTAAGATTAATGAATAAATGTGAACTAGGGTTTCAATTGAAAATTTGGGGGTTTAATTAATTAAGAAAATAATGAATCATTTTTTGTTTATTAAAGATAAAATAAATCAATTAAGTTTAAGAATAGTTAAAAAAACGTCTCAAAATTTAAGTTGTTGATTTATTAAAAATCAAATATAATATGTGAAAAGAACTAATTAATTTAATAATTAATTATTTAAAGCTTGTTAACAAGAATTAATTTATTAACTATTTACGATTTAACATGGTTAAATAAATCATTGAATAATTAATTATTTAAATAATCATCTAAATAATCATTTGCATAATTAATTAATTAAATATCATTGAACTACAATTATTTATAACATAAATGACTTAGTAATATTTTTTTATAACTTTTTATTCTTAAAAAAATATTAATTAAATCTAAGAATTATAAGTGTTAAAACTTTTAAAAATTAACTTGATATTTTTCCATAATAATTTGATTAACAAAATAATTTTTATTCTTTAAAAAAATAACTAAATTTAAGAGTTATAAGTTTTTTTAAAATCTTTAAAAATTAACTTAATAATTTCAAAAATATTTTAGTTAACAAAGTAATTATAATTCTAACTAGCTAATATATTAAAATCTTATGCACTTAAAAGAAACTTAAAAAAATCAAATATTTAAAAAGAATGACGGTCCCCGAGGTCGAACCCGGGTCCCTTGTGCAGTTGCATGATGTTGTAACCAGTTGGGCAGAAGCCCATATTTGATTAAAAATTTAATTACAATGTTTAAAAACATTAATTACTGAAATCCCCAAATTCAACATAAACCCTAGATTCAAATTGAATCCAAATTGAACCTCAGATTGATGTGGTTAATAGAAATTATCTTAGGGCTTTCATTGTCCATAAGAAACCGAGTGAGTATGAGTGTTTAATTACCATAATGATGATCAAGACGGAGTTACAAGATGAAGAACCGGTCGTGACCACGTTGAAGTCGATTCAAGATACAACTGTTGTTGATAATCAAATTAATTTTGTAGGTAGAATCCAAGGACGATGGTAAGCAAAAGCCCTCTATCAATTTGGTTTAATAGAGTTCCGAACATGGATCCCCGTTGAGTTGCAGGTCGCAAGTCGTATGTTGCTCGTTGGTGTTGGATTTGTGTTTTCCAGGTGAAATTGGAAGTAATAATCGAATAAAGATAGATAGATGTTCGTTTGGGTTGAATTAATTTGATTATTATTAGTGTTTTAATGCCCGAACGTTGCAACTCGGTGATTGGCGGTTACACGAGCTCGAACGCTCCTGTAACCGATGTTAAACTTAATTAAGAAGCATCCAATAGTTCGAAACCTTCACTTGAACGTTTAGGAATCATTTTGTGTGTCTGAAACTCGAAGAATCGAGACTTTTGGCGTCGCCGGAGCTCGCCGGACTCGCGGCCAGAGATTTGGCGGGAAATCGGGAAGGGGGGTTGGGTTTTGGTTTCAAGATTCTTAAGTTGGCAACCTAGGTCCCTGAAGTATCCATTTTTATCATTTTATGCTAAAAGCTTTTATATTGAGTTTTATAAATTACAATTTAAATTCTATACTTTATAAAACCCAACTTTTAAATGATTAATCCATTATTTATTTATAAAATATTATAAACATTACTAATCTTGTTATATTTTAATTATTAAATTATTAAGGTGGTTAAAAGAAATAATCTTTATATATATACCCATCTTCATAAATTCCATAGGAATTTTAAAGTCTAATATTTATTCTTATAATAATTAAAACTTCATATATGATATTTATAAAATCTCATAAGTTTATAAACTTATTAAATAGAAGATTAAATATAAATTTTAAATTACCAATTTTTAGAAAGTTAGTTAAATAACACATATCATGTTTAAAAAAACCACTAAAACAAAAAAAGTAGTTTAAATGATGTGCTTGATTTATATAATCAACAAAACGGGTTTGAATTATAATTTGAAAATTGGTGGATGTTACAACAATAGTTTGGAGACAATTCAAAATTAAAAATATGATTAGGGCCATTCCTCTTAACACAAGAAGTGTGATTATTAATAACTATATTGGATGACTTCTCAAATTGTTGATTCTTAATGTTGTATACTCTATACGCTTTGGAGCTAGACGAGTATCCAACAAAAATAGCATCATCCGACTTTTCGGCAAATTTTGCTAAATTGTTCTTTGTGTTAAGTATAGTACACTTGCTGCCAAAGAACCTTAGAAAGCCAATGAACGGTGGCCTCTTGTTCCATAGCTCATAAGGGGTTTTTTCATGTGGCTTAACTACAAGAATCTATTCTGCACATAGCATGCAGTGCTGACTGCCTCTGCCCAGAATGTTAGAGGTAGCTTTGAATCAGCTAACATAGTTCGAGCAGCCTCAATAAGTGTCCTATTCCTCCTCTCAACAACACCATTTTGTTGAGGAGTTCGGGGAGCACTATATTGTCTGGCAATCCCTTTTGAGTTACAGAATAAGTCAAGAATGAAGTTCTTAAACTCAGTCCCATGATCACTTCTAATGATTTTAACCTTGTGATCAATTTGATTTTCTATTTTAAGAATAAATGATTTTAATGTTTCAGCATTTTCATCTTTAGTTCTTAAAATGAATACCCATGTGAATCTTGTAAAATCATCAACTATCACAAGGCAGTATGATTTCCTTCCAATGCTCATTATACTTATGGGACCAAAAAGATCCATGTGTAGTAAGTGTAATGGAGTAGTGATAGAGTTAACACATATGGATTTATGAGATGTCATGTGTTGTTTCCCTTTCAGGCATGCAACACAGTTATCTTTGTAGAAAAACTCCTTTTTAGGCAATCCATGTACCAAGTTATTTTTAGCCAATTTATTCGTTGTCTTAAAATTTACATGACACATACATTTATGCCATAGTGTTGACTCATCACTATCGTCTTTGGAAAGAAAGCATGATACTTCACCCACTGGGAAAGCATTGTTCATATCTAGCTTGTACATATCCCCTTTCGTGGGAGATCTAAGAAGCACCAATTCCGGAGGAATTGTCATCCCTGGTTTGAGGATAATGCACTCATGCTCTGTGAAAAGTATTTGGTGCTTTTGATCACAGAATTGAGAAACACTTAACAGATTGTGTTCAAGTTGCTTGACAAAGTGGACTTTGTCAACTTTTAATTTACCATTGGATATACTCCCTTTGCCAGAAATATATCCTCCAGCCTCACCTCCAAATTGGACAGGACCTCCATCATAGTTTTGAAACTATCGAAGGAGAGATTTGTTCCCTGTCATGTGCCTAGAGCATCCGCTGTCTACAATCCATACATTGTTGTTCTTGTCATATGGATGTCCCTACACACAAGATGAGATTGTTAGTTTTGTTTGGAAGCCCAAGCCCTATTGGTCTTGGGTTCTTCCAAAGGCAATGACATAATTGAACCAAAAGATATGCATGGGGGTTCAATAGAGGTCTTTGAAGAAGAGGTTTGGGCTGCAACATCTTCTTTGATCTTCCAGTCCACCCTTTGGTTGATCTTGGAGGATGAGCTTGTTGAAGCTTTTGAGCATGGCCATCTTTCGAAGCTTCTTTCTTTTCGGAAGAAACCTTCACCACCTTTTCTTCTGAAGCAGGGATGGTTTCAAGGGAGCTTTCTTGTTCTTCTGAACCTTAGTAGCTTTTGCTTCCGAAGCCATTTTCCCTTCAGAAGAAAGAGTTTCTTCCGAAAGAAACCTAGCTTCCGAAACCAGCTTTCCCTTTTTCATCACTTGAATCGTTTGAAAAGGTCCAAATGTGAAACCTTTCCTGGCTCCTTCTTATTTGTATAATGTGTGCTTGCAGGATGTAGTAACAATCTTTTGCCATGTGGTTTTGCAGACCACACATTATGCATGCAATGTTAGTCTTTTGGGAATGAGAGGGTTGCTGTTTCTTGGGCTTCTTTTCTTCATCAGTAACTTTTCCCTTCAACTTCTGATCCTTTGGCAGGACAGGAATGTTGGTATTACACTCCTTTCCTAAATTAGAAGTACCTAACACTTGGAATCCAACTGAGATAAAGACACCTTTCTGCGTAGGGTCAGTCTTTAGCTTGGACTCAGCCACCTTCTTGGCAGTTCTTCTAGCAGCTTTAGCTCTACTCTTCTAGTCTTAGTGGTTAGGATTTGATCCTCGCAGGAGGAGATGGGTACATCTACCTGTTCTTTCCCTATGGTGGCCACTATTGTTGCTTCATTCTTTAACTCTGGCGAGGAAGGGTCAGCAGTTGGAACCTCTTGCTCCTCGATACCACATCTGGGCTGTCTAATAGACTCATAGGAGTGTGGTGGAGCAATTTTATTAGTTCCCAACCCTCCTTTGTTCTGATAACAGAGTTTGGAATAGGAGGATGATGCAAGAATAGGTTGGAAGTTCTGTTTAGAAATAGCATGCTTCCTGGCCTGAGCCTCAGCAGTGATAAGCTGGGCTTGAGCCTCAGACAATTTGGATATCAGATCCTTGATTTGAGTCTTGTAGTTAGTGTGTTCATGTTTTAAAAGAGACACAGTTTTCTCTAACTCCTCAATTTTCTTTTGATAGTCAGATTCAGCTCTTTTAAAATCAGATTTTAAGATGTTTAAAGACTCAATATCAGATCTGATTTCCATATTCTAATCCTGATAAATTTTAACTTTAGCTATACAGGCTAGAGTACAGAGGTGTTAATATACCTGAGTATCGTCTGTTCCAACCATGAGAGCTTGAGCAGGAGTCACATCCTGTAGCATGAAGCTCTAGTCAACTTCTTGAGCCATTGTAGCTATTTTAGTTGACTTCCCAGCAGGCTTTGAGGTTGAGGGATGTGTGGAGGCCTGTGGGGTTCCCGGATTGGTCTTGGGAGCCTTGCATTCCCTTGAAAAGTGACCTAGTTGGTTACAGTTGTAACACTTTTCCTTGGTCTTGTCAAACCTAAACTTGCTGGCAGTTGGGTTTTGAGGGAAATGCCTTCCAGTTCTCTTAAAGAACTTCCTTGCTCTATAAGTTAAAAGAGCCATCTGTTGGACAATGTCCACGTACTCTACATCGTCTGGACTGAAACACTCAAGATCATCAAAGCAGTATTGAAAATCACCTGAGTGTCCACTTCCTGAGACAAAGGCACAACTTTCTTGAAATGAGTTGTGTTGAGCCTGTTGAGACCTTGGAGTCTCAGGATAAGTGATGTATGGTCCAGGAGAGCAGGATGGCTGCTAGTAGGTCAGGTAATGCTGAGGTTTTAGGGATAATGAGCCTTCAGCAACAATTAAGTGTTGCTAGCAGAAAGACTCATGGGTCTGCTTGTTTGGTGGACCTTCTTACTCTCCATCTCTAGGCGATATCCATCAAGGATGCCATAAAGTTCAGTCATGGTGAGAGTGTTCAAGTTCTCTGTCCTTTTGATAGAGACACAGTAGAGTGTCCACTCGTTTGGAAGAGCACTCATGAACTTTCTGTAAGATCTCTAAGTTTGGGAGTGATCTTCACAGACTGAGGAGAAGAGATAAGATCCATGTACTTGAAGTACTATTGGCTGAGAGTCTCTCCAGCAATATGAGTGAAGTTCTCAAACTGCTGCTTTGGCGAGTCCTTCTTCGCGTCATTGGAGCTTGAGTACATCTGAGCAAGTGCATCAAACAATTCTTTGGCAGTCGTGCAATGCTCGAATCTGTCACACCCTCAATTTCCACAAACGGGGTAATACCGTTAGACGCGTGACATACCAGGATCTTAGCCATTAGTTACACCAAACGACGCAACATTTACAAAATATAATTTCTAAATTAAACAAAGTTTCTTAAAATCAGAATTAAATACGAAACATGAAAATAAGTGCGGAAGCATATAAACCATAATTTAAACGGTGCAAACACGCGCAAACCAAATAAATATAATTTATAGAAAAATGTAGATTGTTCATTTGACTCTACGATGATAGATGCAATGCGAGATGCTCCTATTCGTGCGCAGCTTAAGAACCTGAAAGAAACATGCTAAAGTGTCAACACAAGGTTGGTGAGTTCACAGGTTTATCAGAAAACATTAAGTAATAGTAATGAAATCTAGATTAAGTAATCAAAGCATATAAGTAGGTAGCTAGCCTACAACAAGTCACCATGTGTATGAATTTCACGACCGAGCTGACAGTAATAATATAATGAATGCCCCGGCTGTGGATACCAGACCACAACACTGTAAAATAGGCTAACCATTCACCCGTTTGACCTCCAGTCAACTAGCGCGACTAGCCCGGGTGGGGTTTGTCAAACCCAGTAGATCTACTAACAATCACCTCGCTAGTAACATATTAACGGCCCGAAGAGGCGTAGTATAACACCATAGTATCAGGTATATGCAATATTATGAAATCTACTGTATTGTATCGTTTATGAAAACAACATGTTTCTCTCCCCCAAAAGAGTGTATAATGTAAAAGTGGGGATGTAAACTCACCTTAGATGCACAGGAACTAATAAATGAAAGCACAAACGTTAGGGTCTCCGATCAACCTGGATTTTATTTAATATATGCAATCAATATTAAATACTTAATAATGGAATCGTACGGTTTCGCGTTTCACGGCTCGGTTACGGTGTGGGCAAACAATTCATTTGCCATACACAAACAAGTTTCATGTCACACAAACATATGAACCAAGCATTCACGTATGAGATCGCCTGTCATGTATATACTTGTATGAACTTATATAATAAAACCCATACATACTCTTTACAAGTCAAATATTTTTCAACGTATACATATTTATCACCTCGCATACTAATTTACATACCTTACAATACATCAACATGACAATGTATAATACACCCATTTTATGTAACACCAACCCGCATCTACATATATATTTACACACATACATAATATACAAGACATATATATATTAAATTCAAATATATGATGCACTCAAATAGTCCACATACATACATGCATAAATATATGGAATGGCACATATACAAACATACTGCTATGCACACACTCACATGAAATATTACCAACCCTCCCCCCATTTTGCAATCACGGTGCATGGCTTACATGTTTAGCCAATGCATAGCACCCATACGTACATGGTTTCATCATTCAATGCACACATACCCTTTAAACCAAACTCACAATTGAAATCCAACACCCAAGAACCTTACACACACATATATATACGCAGAACATACACACATATATATATACGCAAAACATACACACATATATATATACGCAAAACATACACACATATATATACGCAGAACATACACACACATATATATACGCAGAACATACACACACATATATATACGCAGAACATACACACATATATATATATACGCAGAACATACACACATGTATATATATGCACGAAACGCAAGATCATAACACCAAGATTGTAACCGAAACCGTACCGAACAACGAAACCGATCGCAAGGGATTAAGGAACGTACCGATAGACGAGCGGTCACGGTTCACCACGCTATTCGTCGGGACTGAAATCTTCGAGCAACGGTCGGGAGATACTACGGTGTTCAAAGGCTGCCGAATGGGATTTGCTAGGGTTGGACTTTCGAAGAAGAAGGAACCGAATGAAGGGCTATGGTTTATACATAGGAGTGGTGTTAGATGTTGCACAATGGTCCTCTAAAGTCACTTAATTTGCATTAAGGATAATTAAGTTTATTATAATTAGAGTTTCTTATTAATAATAATAACAACCATATAGTTTAAATTAAAGTTTAATAAATTGATAAAGTTTATTAATAATAATAATAATCATTGTTAAAGTTTAATAACAACCAATTTAGTTTAATAATCAAAATTGTTAATCATGACTCGTAGAAGAAAAGTTGGGTAACCGAACAACGTTGACCTGAACACTCGGGTTGTCACATCATCTCCTTGTTTGGGAATTTTCGTCCCGAAAATTAGAATATCAGGTTAACAAATAACACCAGATTCAGCAATCTGTAACATACATAGAATAGGGTTTATAAGAATTTGAACTAAACCCCAAGAAAGAATTTTAAAGGTTTCATGAGAGTTGTGACAGAATCCCACCATGATGAGTTTGGTATTGCATTCATAAGAATGGTCATAGCATTGCTGTCGATGTCCATCTTCTTTTTGTCTTCATCAGAGTAATCCTCTATAGCCTTTTCTATCATGGCACCGTTTCCACCAGGTGATGCCACCTTTGGCTTGTACGGACCATTGACAATGGAGTTCCACATCTTGCTGTCTTGGTATCTGATGAAGCCTTCCATTCTCCTACTTCAAGACCTGAAATTTTCAGGGGTAATGATGGGAGCCTTTGTCATGGTTCCCATCTCTACCTCAGACTTGTTAAGGGCCATTTTGAGTGAGTGGGTTGTAGGGAGGAGTGAAAAACAGGTTGATTTGGATGGTTAGATCATGCAATCAAGAGCCTGAGAAGCTCTGATACCAATTGCAGGATCAATATAAGTCACTTAACACTTTGTTTTCTCTCAAACTCACCTAGAACAACACTCGGGTAAAGATAGAATCAGTAAGAGTTGATCACAATATATAAAGTAATAAAGAACACAAGAATTAATTTTCAAGGTACTTTTATATATTGCTTCTCAACTCAATAATACAAGACTCTTACAAGCAGTGTGGAATGGTTACAAAGAGAACCTATATATAATACTACCTGCAGCGGATATACTTAGATACCAGCTGGGATCCTATAGCTAAAGTCTATACTACAAGACTATAGTTTAAGGTATCTCAAATAAAGTCTTATTTGAGATTTGGTAGTCAAGACATGTCCCTGACTTACCTTTTGTCACCAACTAAAGTTGGTAACTTGTACTATCATAAAAAGGTGAATAGTGGAATAAAGTATGATCAACTGCATGGCTCTTTGAAAAAACGCCATACAGTATCAGAGGTCTGCAGCTTAGTGTCTGAGACCATACTTGTGTCCACTGGTTCATAGCAATGTCTTTCGAAGGTTAAATGGCTTCGGAAGAGTAAGTACTTCCGAAGCCACTTATACTTTGGAAGAGGCTGCTTCTTCCAAGGCTTGGAGACTTCTCTTTATCATCATACTTCAGAAGTAGTCTTCAGGCTTTTCTTCTAAGACTTGATCTTCGGAAGCATGTTCTTTGATTCGGAAGTAGAGTTCTGTCTTCGGAAGTTTATCTTTCACTCTGTCTTCGAAAGAACTCTACAACCTTTGGAAGTTCTAAGCTAAGCTTCGGAAGCCCTTGCATGTAGTACCAAAATTGTCTAAGTGAATTGGTTTTGGTTGCACTAGCCTTCTTCTTGATCCAACATGAACCAAAGATGATGTCATATACATATATACTTGAACTAGCATTAAGTCATTTCATGTTCCTTTGATGAAAAGAGTACCCTCTATAATACCTCTTTTGTATCCATGCTAACAGAGATACTGAGATAAAGTCTCATACCACTTTCTTGGTGCTTGATGCAACCTATAGGGAACTTTATTAAGCCTACAAACACAATCAGGATGATCATGATTTGCAAAAAAAGATGGTTGTTTGACATATACCTCTTCATCATCACTTCTTAAAGAAAAGCATATTGACATAAAGTTGGTAGACCCTAAAGTTCTTAGATGTAGCAAAAGCTAAGAATGTCCTAACACCTTCCAGTCTTGTAACAGGAGCAAAGACATATGTGTAGTCAACTCCTTCTACTTGTGTGTACCCTTGAACAACCAGTCTTGCCTTGTTTTTGATAACAAGTCCTCTATCATCTTTTTTATTCTAAAAAATCCATTTGATTCCTATAGTAGTCTTCCTATAAGGAAGTGGACATAGGTTCCAAACCTTCTGGCTTCTAAATTGAAGCAGCTCCTTCTGTATAGCTTTAACCCAATTTCCATCCTTAGAGCCTTATCGATCTTCTTAGGCTCTATCTGAGATAAGGAACAAGAGTGAATACAAACATTTGCATCATGGGTTGTCCTCTTGTTTTTACCCCTATATCAACATCTCCAATGATGTTTGAGGCGGGATGAGACTTACAGATCCTTAACTGAGGGATCACAGAAAGTTAGTGAGACAGATCCAAAGTAGAGAAATTTAGATCTGCCATTGAGATTTGTCCCACCACATCAGCATACTTATCAAGTGAAACTTGATCCAGTGAGTGTGTAACATCATTGATGTGGTCTTCAATGGGATGGCTATCAGCATCTAGGAATTCTTGGTCACTGTCACCATCACCATTCTCTCCTACATTTGAAGCTCCTACATCTGAGGTTTGTGCCTCTATGCTAAAATTTGAAGGCATTTCAGATGTATTAGCTAAATTTCATCATTGTTGTGCTGATTGGAACTCTATTTGCAGGGTTTGTTACTATTAGAGCTGAAGAAGTGTTGCTTGAAGGTCTTCTCAGCTCAAATCTTTGATCATTATCACCTATTGTTAAAATACTTGTGGATCGTGAAACATTCTCACAAGATTTGTTGAAATAGTTAGTAACTATGTAAGGCCCCATTCCTGGGACGCTCACAGCTGGTTAATCATCGCACATAAAACATATAATTACATTAACTTAAAGAAAACATTGCAGTGGAAACATTAAAACAAACATTTCATTTTATTATAAAAGCTTTTGCAAAATAATACATCGTTATCAAATTACAAAATACTTGTTGCATTACATCACAAAAGTATTATAAAAATGGATGCCATCCAAAAAGAGCCAACTAGCCACCCCGTGCCATCCTCAGCAACCTTTACCTGCCAACTGGAAAATGCATAAAAAGTCAACGTTGATGAGTGAGTTCTAGTTTTCCACAAAAAACATTTTATTTCTATTAGGATGAGGTATTTGAACAAAACACCAACTAATTAACGTGATGAACCAAATCAAATAGTGCGGAATCCTGTTTGATTGGCGATCCAATTAGTGAGTACGCACGTAGACACAATAATGTATTGAATCTAACGTCAAGAATCGAATAGGAATCGATCTACAGCGTTCTATGAACTTGGAGTACGAACTTAGAGGCTTATGGATGGCTAGGGTACGTCTAGAGTCGAAGTGTATTCAATGCTTAAGTTTTCCCACGAATTAAGTAGTATTTATAGGTTAGGGTTGCTCATTCGGGTGACTGAACCATTAGCATGGTTCATTCGTGCGATTGAGCCATGTGGTTGATCCATTCGCACGACTGAGTGTTCAGTCGTACGACTGAGTCAGTCGCATGAAGTTGTTCAGGAGTATGAACTATTTAGGCGCATGGACACTCAGTCGCATGGCCATTCGGACGCATGACCACTATTGGGGCGCATGGTCCAGTCGGACGCATGAGAACTTCACTTAACCAAGTTTGAATGTATTCATTATTATAACATTATGTATATCAATTCAAACAATCACAAACCCATATAATCTAGTCAATATTCATTACACAACTCATTAATGAACTATTAAACATTTATAAATCACAACGAAACATTTTCATTTCATTAACTACCCAATATTACATCAGTGTAAGACATTCAAGACATATTACATTAAGATCAGGATCTAGGTACATATATGTATCAACAATTTCCTTCCATTCGTTAAAACATTTTCATTACTATCGCACGTGATCACACATCATACGTACATCAAGGTAATAATTATTATCTGCATCATCGTTCGTTCGTACATTTCGCACATTTCACACATTTCGTACTTATCGCACTTTTCGTACATTTATTATCTTTCACTTTTATCTAGGTCCTGTACTTAACCCCCTTCTTGAGCACAAAGCTATATCATCTAGGGTTAAGCAACATGGACCCCATATCACACATATCGCACGTATCGCACGTATGGAGTGACGGCTAATTCCCCTTGTTGTGAACCCTTAAGGGTTAGCCAAGATCACACACTGTAAACACACAGTTGAGCTAACAACTCTCACTAAGTTGTGAACCTCCTTTCAATTGCTTGCAAGATTTTTCATTTATACATTATGTTCCACTGTCATTATCTTTAATTTCACTTTGTTAAGATAATACTTTACGTTCATCATAATAATCACACCACGTAAAGTCACGTCATCATACGTAATAAGGAACATATCAGAACATAACATGCAATCAAACATAATCATCATACATCACTCATCACACATCATCATGCATAAGCATCAATCATACATCACATCATACATCACTCATCACATCACCTATGACCTCAAAAAGTCAACTTACATTGCCCCGGGAACCTCCCAAGTCAAAGCCTACATTTATATTTTTCCTAAAAATCAGAAAATAAATCTAAGTCCTTAGGCACATGGACACTCTGGAGGCGCATGGGCACTATGCAGGTGCATGGCCTTTCAGATGCATGAGGAACACATGCATATGGGGAACATTCAGGCGCATTGGCACTTTTGGGGCATATGAACAACACTTAGTCTATTTTGAGAAATTTTAGGCACATGGGCACTATGCAGGCGCATGAGTGCCTGGGCGCAAGAACTATCTGGGTGTATGAACACTTAGTCAATTCCAGCATATTTTCTAGGTGCATGAGTACTATTCGGGCACATGGGAATATTAGGCAGTTATTTCTGTTGGGCGCATGAGCTACTGTTTGGGCATACAGGCAGACTATATCACACTTAAACATCATAATTCAGTCCCCAAACATCACCTATCATGTTCTAAGCTTAAATCATACATTCTGAGCCTTAGAAACAAAATCAAAACAACATCAAACACGTACATAGCCCAAAATCAAACCCCACCCGCAACATACACACATACAGACATACAAGTACAAAACCCGACTTTTATAAAAAGTTCATACATGCATTTCCAGCCCCAACGCAGTTAAAAACAAGTAAAAAGGGGGTTCTAGAGCTCCCATTTGCAGCCTCTTAGGTATGACTTCTTCAAAACCCGTTTGCAATTAAGTTCACCCGAACACATATAACATACATATGCATACAACCAAGGATAAAACTAGTTAAGAACACCATAAACACATGAATTCTTACCTTTAATTCAAACTTCTTCCTTCTGATCTTCAAAGCCCGAATGCTTCCTTCTCTCTTTGCTTTCTCTATCTAAAATCCGATTGATATGGGTGAAGAGAGGGTGATGGGTGGCCATAACCTTTATTCACCAACTTTTCAAAGATTTTGTCCTATTTACACATTCAACCCCTCGACTTGGGTTTTACTTCTTTTTCTTTTTTATTCGTCACTTTATCCTTTTGTTGGAGGCTTCAAAAAAGATAACCGGGTGTTACAAATTAAATCAAGATGAAATAGCCAATCAGGACTAGAGCCATTTATGTTGGGTGTGTGTTCATTGATGGTCATATTAGCTGATTCTTCAACTACTCTAGTTCTGAGATTGTATACTCTATAAGCCTTGGCTTGAGAAGAGTATCCAATAAAATGTCTAACATCTACTTTCTTAACAAACTTGGTAAATTGATCTTTGGAATTAAAGATGGTGCAAGGACATCCAAATGACCTAACAAAACCAATGAAAGGTTTCCTGTTATGCCAAAGTTCATAAGGACTCTTACCATGTATCTTAACCAATAAAACTTTGTTCTGCACATAAAAGGCAGTGTTGACTGCCTCTTCCCAAAAGGTTATGTGTAGCTTAGAGTTAGACAACATAGTTCTTGCAGCTTCAATCAGTATCTTGTTTCTCCTCTCAGCAACACCATTTTGCTGAGGAGTCCTAGGAGCACTATATTGTCTTGCAATACCCTTTTCATCATAAAATATATCAAGGATTTGATTTTTGAATTCAGTTCCTTGATCACATCTTATGGTTTTGACCTTGTGTTCAGATTGATTCTCAATTGTCAAGATGAAATTCTTGAGAATCTCAAGGGTCTCATCCCTAGTTCTAAGAAAGAAGACCCAAGTGAATCTTGTAAAGTTATATGTGATCACCAAACAGTAAGAAGTCCTACCTAGACTTATTACACTGGTGGGGCCAATATATCCTATGTAACAAGTGTAGGGTAGTAGTGATGGAGTTTCTTTCCTTTGGCTTATGAGATATCTTGTGTTCTTCCCTTTTAGGCATGCAACACAATGGTCATCACTTGTAAACTCTTTCTTTGGCATTCAAGTTACCAGATCATTCTTAATCAGTTTATTCTTGTTTTTAAAGTTTACATGGTATATTCTTTTATGCCAGAGGAAAGACTTATCACTATTTGCTTTAGATAGAAAGCATGAAACTTCTCTTCAGGGAGATGTTTCTTGCAAGTCCATCTTGTACATGTTCTTTTTCTTGGGGGCTCTAAGTGGATATGAACATGATGAATGACCACCCCGGGCTTGAGAACAATGCAGACATGCTCAGTAAAGAGCATGTTATGACTTTGATCACAAAATTGAGATACACTTAGAAGATTGTATCTAAGCTCCTTGACAAAGTTTCCCTTCTTAATGCTGAGCATACCATTTGTGACCTTGCCCCTTCCAGTAATGTAACCACTAGCATCACCTTTAAAAGCAATAGGTCCTCTATTAATCTTTTCAAACTTTTGGAGTAATGACCTATTGCCAGTCATGTGCCTGGAACAACCACTATTAATGATCCATACATTTTTGTTTGTCTTTAGCTGTTCCTGCACAAAAGAGATGGTTAGTTACATTTGGAAACCCAAGCCTTATTGGTCTTGGGCTCATGAAAAGAAGTTGAAGCTAGTGCAATAGTAATAGATCCTATAGTCATGTTTTGAGAATCTTTTGCTGATGTTGATAGAGAAATTTTAGTCATTCGGTCTTTCTTTGTTTTCCACACCACCTTTGGAAGCTTAGACTTGACCTTCAATACTTCAGAAGTTTTGCTGACTTTAGAAGTTTTGATGATTGGACCTTCGGAAGATCTTGCTAACACTACAGCAGACTTCAGTGCTTCAGAAGTATTCCTTTCTTCTGAGACCAAATTTTCTTCCAAATGTAATTTTCCACTTGCCTTCATCTTCATCTTGGAGGCTGATGCTGAGCCGGAGAATTAGAGGCTGATGCTAATGCATCACCTTCCTGATCATCATCCTCATCATGATCTTTTTGGCTCGGTCCTCCCTCCTCAACATCTTCTTCACTGTCATCTTCCTCCTCGTCATCATCATCATCATCTCCATCATCACCATCATCACCATCACCGTCCTTGATCTTCAGTGGCTCACTCTTTGACCCTTTCAACTTTAGCATAATCTTCTTATTTTTCTTTTCCAGCTCCTGAATCCTCTTTACCGACACTAGCACCAGCTCATTTTTACTTGTAAGTGCTTCGTGGGCTCAGCTTAGAGCTATCTCACATAGGTCAGTCTTCTTGCAGGATCAGTGTTTGTCACTTAAACACAGAGTTTTCACTCAAACTCACCTACAACAGCACTCGGATATATGAAGAATCAATAAGAGTTGATCACAATATATAAAGTAACTAAGAACACAAAAAGATAATTTTCAAGATACTTTTATATATTGATTCTCAACTCAAAATACAAGACTCTTACAAGCAGATGATCTCTATGTCTGTAGGAGTTACAAGGGGAACCTATATATAGTACTATCTACCGCCGGATATACTTTGATACCAGTTGGGATCCTATACCTAAAGTCTATACTCCAAGACTAAAGATTAAGGTATCTCGGATAAAGTCTTATCTGAGATTTGGTAGTAAGGACATGTCCCTGACTTACCTTTTGTCACCAACTAAAGTTGGTAACATGTACTATCATGAAAAGGTGAACAGTGGAATAAAGTATGGTCAACAACATGGTTCTTTAGGAAGAAGCCATGCTGTATCAGAAGTCTGCAGCAGAGTGTCAGAGACCATACTTGTGTCCACTGGTTCATAGCAGTGTATTCCGAAGGTTAAATGGCTTCGAAAGAGTTAGTACTTCCGAAGCCACTTATACTTCGGAGAGGCTGCTTATTCCAAGGCTTGGAGACTACTTCTTTTCATCATACTTCGGAAGTGATTTTTACTTTATTCTTCTAAGCTTTAAACTTCGGAAGTATGCACTTGTCTTCGGAAGTAGAGTTCTGTCTTCGGAAGTTGATCTTTCATTTTGTCTTCGGAAGAACTCTACAACCTTCAGAAGTTCCATGCTAAGCTTCGGAAGCCTTTTGCATGCAGCATCAAAATAACTTTAAGTGAAAAAGTTTTGGTTGCATTAGCCTTCTTCTTGATCCAACACTTCTCACTGAGCTCCCTGATCTCTTGAGCTTGAGCTGCATTCACCTCCATGAGTTGGTTGAGCTACGCACCTCTTTGCTCATCTGTGGCAAGAAGCCTTAGCATAATTCGGTTGAGGTTGGCTAGCTGTTCCTCTAACCCAATGTGGGGAAGTGAGGGTCGAGCGGCAAATGGAGTGTGTGTGAATGGACCTGCTTGGTGACTGGTGGTGGTAGATGTGGTGTATATAGGAAGTGGAATGTGTGTGGGATGTGGTGGAGTGGCTATGGTAGTGGTGGTTGGATGGGAGATAGTACTAGTGGGTGGAGTGGTGGTGGTAGTAGTAGCTATGGGGGTGGAGAGAGGAGGTGTGGTTGTGGTGGTAGCTGTGGTTGTGGTGGTGGGAGTAGTGATTAGGGTGATCCTCTGACTCTTGTTCTTCTTCCCGTAGGGTTGGGCATCTTTTTCTTCCTTGAGCCCTTGGAGACAGAGGCTCCCCCTGAGCCGAGTGGCTGGTCTGGGTGTAAGTAGGATCAGTGTAATCTATAGCACCACCCTTTGACCTAGCCTAACGTCCACCAACCGCCTCTTTACCTCTCTCGGTGGCCACAACTCTACTGCCAACTATCCTCACAAGAGGCTCCTCATCTGACTCATCATCTTCATTTACCTGAGAATCGGGGTGGCATGGAGCCTGCTCGAATCCACTAGGAGCCTCACTACCTTGATCATCACCATGGTTGTCATCATCGTCGTCTGTATCATCAGTGGGTAGCTCAATCGGCTCGACATCTGAGTCGCTCTCATCGTGACGCCACTTCTTGTGAGAAGGCACCACGTAATTAGCACTTGCCAAGTGCCCGAACGATCTCCTGATAGGGGGCTTCAGCTGCTTCCCACTTTATACCTTCATCCTACCCAAGGTGGTGTCATCCATCACCGCTAATATCACTGCATCGTCCTTCTCCTTAGGCAACAGAGGAAGCTTCTCATCTATGATCATTTGCAAGAACCTTGGATACATGCAGAAGCCTTCCTTGCCTTTGGCCTCAAGGTTCTCTATCAAGTAAGAGAATATCATGTTAGGGAAGCTGAAAGGATGGTTCAACACCAGTGCAACATATACATTCTGGATTTGGTCAAATAAGTCATCAAATCCTCTTATCCTTGATTCTATGCACTTCAGAATGACATGGGCTAGGTACTTGAACTGGGGACACAAGTTGCTTTTGTTGAGCACACCTGAGTTGATGTCCCTAGTGTACTTCATCCGTAGAAAACAGCCCGTTACTGTAAGAGGATGTAACATGGTCGGGTGGGCATCATCATCATCCAGATCCAGTACCCGTCTTAGATCAGCTGTAGTAACTTCGATCTCCTGACCAAAAATAGAGCTCCGTATACAGTAAGGCTCAATAGACCTGTCAACTGAAGCACCTTCCCAGAAGGCCTGCTGTAGAGATCGGTAGGGTGTGCAAGGAGAAGAGATAGCTTTGTAGATCCTCAACCTCCTCAGAAAAGCAATAATCCCAGCAAACTCGGTAGCATTCCGAGTGGTAGCATCAAGATGAGCACAGATGTTGTGCTTGGTGTTGATAGTCCACCTAGCAGCCATGTTTCTATAACACAAGACATATATACATTAAATTTGAGCATAACAAAAGACAGTTCAAATTAAACTGTTTTGAGATCAATCTGGTTCAATCGTGCGATTGAACCATATGATTGAGTTCAGTCATGCGATTGAGCATGCAGCTGAATTCAGTCGTGCGATTGAGGTTCCGACTGAACTTAGTCGTGTGTTAGGCCATACAGTTGAGTCAATCGTGTGACGGAACTCATACGCATGTTTCATTCGTTCGATTGAGTCATAGACCCAACTCAATCGTGCGATTGAAGTTCATCAGCACGTCCAATCGTATAACTCTTTGTTCAACACTTTAAATCCAATTCTTGGTCAAAACTTGACGTTAACCGTTGTGTATTGGCTCATTAGACTCGCAATCACTCTAAATAACACTTAATGTTCTTTAAATCAACGATTATGTCCATTTAGGTGGTTTATTTCGAAGAGTTTATCTAAGTTCTTGTTTCAATGATTTCGTTCATTAGGGCTTTATTAAACGGGACATTAAAGTCGATTTTAGTCTAACATTATTTGTACACACAGAAAGTAAATGTTAGAATCACTATCAAGATGCTAAATCAGTTAAACAAATTTTGGTAGAGTCTTGGTACTTTCAGGAAACTAAGGGCGATTAAGGGGTGATGTGAACACGCGACTAACTCCCCGCTATTTATACTAAGTGAACATTCAGTCGTGCGACTTGACCCATTCGCATGCTTCATTCGTGCGACTGGGTTTCAGTCGTGCAAATTGCTCATACGTATAGTTCAATCGTGCGATTGGCTCATACTTGTGATCCAATCGTGCGATTGGTCCATACTTATAGTCCAATCGTGCGATTGGCCCATACTTATGGTCCAATCGTACGATAGGTCCATACTTGTGAGTTTGACCTTGTACACTTTCAAACATACACGTTTAACTATTGATAAGACGTTATGACCGATGATCATATCAGACATGACCTTTTTAATTGAAAAACTATTTGATTACCTCAGACGTGATCCTTTTAATATCAAAAACCCGAGTGGTCACCTTAGACGTGACCCCTTTTAGTGAGTGATTCACAGATTGAATCCAGATGTATAGTCCAACTTTTGCCTAACAAATAACTAAAAGTTAAATAAAAAAACTTGAAATTTAAAAATGAAACAAGATATAATTTTGTATTTTTGATTGGAGATGGATTTAAACCTATTAGAGTACTTCTAACCGATTTTACTTCCTGGACAACACAACTTCAAGTCTATTTTATCATTTCTGGTACGATTCATTATGGAATCATACAGGTATATCAGCATCATTTGGGACATTATAATAAACTATTTTGATGCTAGATTCTTGTTTTGACCGAGAGTCAATAGCAATTTTAGAAAATCATACTAGAGCTATAAGATGCACACTATGATTTTGACTTTCAAGAACTGCAGCTCACGATGATTGTCAGTATACTTGTCCTTTTAAATACATACACAGATTTTGACACACATTGGTGATGAGTTACGGTTTAATTATTTCAGTGAGCATTTGTGGATCCCACACTTATATGGTAATCAACATTCCTCATGAGATTTTTGAGCGGTCTATGGGTATTTGACAAGAAGAAACTATTCTAAGAGCTTTCAAAGAGATGCCAAGCCTCAGGTCAGTGCCACCGCACAACAGAGAGGCACAAACTACAATGAATTCTAGAATATTTAGGTTATGCTTATCCTCAGGTTCGTGCCACCGCACAGCAAAGAGGCACACAACCTATCTTCTTGTTGGAGCATTTATTTTGCTTTTTGCACATAACGCACCAACAACATAAGTTATTAGCTTGATTGCATTTAGCATTTTTCCATGTGCTTTGCTCATTTTTATGCTCGTCCGCACACATTTGTGGCGTTTATTTTGCTCTTCACCTCTTATTGGAACTGCGTTGATTGTATTAACCAGTGATAAGATGGGAACCCACAGCAAGTTGAACAACTTAGTTTGAATTTTAAACCACCAATGATGTCTACTCATCTATTGTGTTGAATCTACCGACACATCATATAATGAACTAGCAACCTCTAGGTCTATTTTCTCTATGTTACCTCGGTAGCATACTAATTTTACTATCATTTTTTCTTTTATTTGCTTAGAGTTCTCAGACTTATACTTTGAATTTTGCATCTTAATCATTTAAAATCTTTTAAAGTCCCAAACAATCTGTTCCCTGTATACTATCATTTTCCATACATGTTGAATGAGAATCAAATATTTGATTTCATTCTTTTAGCTAAGATGTCCTCCTCCCTCGTTTTTTTAAGTAATTAAATACTAACGAATTTAATACCAATTTAAACCTATTTTCCCCCTAAAATTCTAAAACCAAAAATATTTTTTGTTTTTGGATTTTTAATAGACAAAAAAATAAGTAAAATTTAAAAAATTAACTAAACAAGTCGGACTTCGAACTTTCGTCTTCTGTAATCACTTCAAATTTCTTTTTCACGCCATTGACCTCTAACAGATATAAAAACCTAGGTTATCAAATGTTTTAGTGTAGAGGTCGGCATGTTGAAAATCTGTATTTATTTTAACCACATCGATTAAGTGCTTTTCAAAATAGTCACGTATAAAGTGATACTTAAAACTGATGTGTTTAGTTTTAGGGTGTTGGACCGGATTTTTTGTTACGGCAATAGCAGCAGAATTATCAACAACAATTGGAGTGTTAGAAAATTGCAAACTGTAGTCGTGCATTTGCTGTTGAATCCAGATGATTTGTGAACAGCAACTTGCAGCAGCAACGTATTCAGCTTCACATGTGGACAGAACAACGGAGGTCTTCTTCTTACACTACAAGGTGACTAACCCTCTACCAAAGAACTGACATCCAGTTGATGTCGACTTGTAATTCATTTTGCAACTACCATAATCCGAGTCACTATACGCTGTAAGCTCAATGTCAACATCATGAGATACCACAACCCGAGTGTTGGAGTACCCTTTAGATAATGAAAAATCCTTTTAACGCTTATGAGATGGTTGACTTTTGGTTTCGCCTGATATCTGGACAAAGACATGTCGTGTACATGATATCAATTCGTGAGGTTGTGAGGTACATGAGAGATCTGATCATTCCTTTGTACATAGCGGCATCAACCAGATCACCATTTTCGTTGGGTGCCACGTCATGATTTGTAGCAAGTGGAGTTCCAGTTGCAGAGGCATTCTCCATATCGAAACGACTGAGGATATTGCCGACATACTTGGTCTGATGTAGAAATATTCCCTTTGATGTCTAATCCACCTGTAACCCGAGAAAGAACTTCATCTCTCCCATGGCACTCATCTCAAATTCTGCTTTCATTATAGATTCAAATTCTTTACATAACTCTTCGTTTTTGGAACCGAAGATTATGCCATCAACATAAATCTATACCAGTAGTAAGTCGCCATCGTTTTCTTTGATGAACAGTGTACAGTCAATAACTCCTCTGCGAAAACCGTGTTTCACCATATGAGTTGAGAGTTTCTCATACCTTGCTTTAGGGGCTTGATAGAGACCATAGAGAGCCTTATCCAGCTTGTAAACTCTGTCCTGATGATAAGGATCCTCAAATCCTTCAGGTTGACTGACATACACTGTCTCACGAATTTCACCATGAAGGAACGCACTCTTGACATCTAGTTGATAGACTTTGATTTTCATGCAGGATGCATAAGCTAGAAATATACGTATTGCATCCATCTTTGCCACTGGTTCAAACACATCATTGTAATCTATGCCTTCGACTTATGGAAATCCTTGAACAACAAGTCGGGCCTTATTCCTGCGTATTACCCCTTGGTCATCTTTTTTACATTTCAATACCCATTTAGTGCCAATCACCTTAGCACCTTTTGGTTTATCCACAAGGTTCCACACTTCTAATTTCTTGAACTATAGAAGCTCTTCTTGCATTGCACTAACCCATGGCTCATCGTCTAATGCTTCACTAACGTATTTTGGCTCAAATTGAGACACAAAATATCGATATGCTCCATCGTGAAGGTGTCCCTTTTACATTACCGAGGCATAATCAGCTGTGTATGGCTGATTTCTGGTCTGTACTCCTGATCTAACATCCGCAATGACATTATCCAAGGGATGATAAACATTTAGCCAAGATCCGGGAGTTGTTGGAACAACCACCTCATTATTGTTAAACTCAGGTTCAGGATCTGTAGCCATTGGAGTATGAGGTTCCGAAATGTTAGAGGCATCAGGATTTGATGCTTGTGTACTTTCATTTATAGGAACCTGTTCCTCCTGGTCCATTTGTTCAGTCTCTACTTCGTCATCATCAGAGGAGGAATCGCTTACAGCAAGTGCTCCCCCTAAAGGATTAGAAGATTCACCTTGTAGAGTTTATGTTTTCGAGTCTAGTGGTGGCGTGTCTAGTACATTGGACATCATTCTAGTCATTAACTCATCATCAGGAAGGGAGGAAGGTATGTTGAAGGACTTAAAGAATCCATCATAGTTGAAGAAGAATGAAGGTCCCTTTCCTGCAGGGGGTGGTGTATCTCTGAACATCAACATTGCACCACACTTCTACCTGACCCGTTGAGTTGTTATAAACTCTCTTGTCCAGTATATTGTAGCCGAGAAAGATCCCTTTTTCATCCTTCTTACTAAACTTCCCAAATTGAGTTTTCTTCAGCATCGTACATGGTGCACCAAATGGTTCGAGATACTCCTGGTTAGGTTTACGTCACTGGAGCAACTCATAACATGTTTTACCATGATGTTTGACCACCAAGACCCGATGAGGGTGTAACATGCATTGGCCACTACCTCATTCCAAAATTGGATAGGCAGTTTCGAGTCGGGTAGCATCATTTTTGCTGTCTCTATCAAGCTCCGATTCTTTTGCTCTGCAACTCCATTCATCTGTGGGTTGTAGGCAGACGTAATTGATGTACAATCTCTTTTTCTTTACAAAACGCCTCCATCCACTGGTTCTTGAACTCTGTGCCATTGTCTGATCCAATCTGTTTACCTTTTAGCTTGAGTGATTCCAAAGTAGTTACCAGCTGTTTGAATGATTCAAATGTATCTGATTTGGATTTCAGAAACATCACCCAAGAAAATCTTGAGTAATTATCTGTAACACAATAGCAATACAAATCACTAGCAATGCTTTTAGTGCTAACAGGACCAAACAGATCCATGTGTAGAAGCTCAAGAGGCAGGTCAATGGAATTAACTTTCTTTTCCTTGCAAGACTTCTTGGTTTGTTTGCCTTTCTTACATGCTATGCAAAAATCCGGAAGCTGGATGTTCTTGACATTCACTCCATTCACTAGATCATTCTGTATCATGTGATTCGTCTTCCGTAGATTTATGTGTCCCATTCTCTTATGCCAGGAGATTAAGTCCCTCTCTATTGCTTTTGACAAGAAGCATTGAACTTTCTGATCAGTTGTGGAGGCTTTTGATAGATCCAAGTTATATAAATCATTATATCTTGAAGCTGACATTAAGAATTTTGTCCTCCGGGATAACGTAATCCTTTTTCAGCACGTAGCACTTCTTGTTGTCAAACACAACTCTAAAGCCCTTGTCACAGACCCGGGAGACTGAAAGCAAGTTATTCTGTAGTTGTTGAACGTAGTTGACCTTATCAAACTTGACTTTCTGGTTTCCCACTTTGCCTTGAGTAGTGATATATACTCCTTTATTCCCAACAAATGAAACATGTCCTCCTATAATTTGTTCGACGTTGAAGAGGAGAGACAAGTTCCCGGTCATGTGCCTAGACGCCCCACTATCAACAATCCAGGTATTTGTGATAGCACTGTAGCGGACACCTTGCACATTCAAAGGAAATGATCAGTTTAGGTTTGGGACTCAAGCCTTAACTGGCTTGGGTGACCCAGAGGAATCACACATCATAAACTCAACCCACTGTCCACTTGAGGATGAGGGCATATCGTTCTTCTTATTGTTCTCATTATCAGAAAACTTATTTGACTTTTCTTTCCATACGCTAGTTTTGTGTAAGGCCTGTTTGTGATAAATAGACGACTGGCTTATAGTTTGAACTTTAGGTTCATTAGTTCTCTTTGGAGGAGTAATAGAACTCCTTTTAGAAGAACTTTTTTTAGTGTCATAAAGTTCAATTTTTTCTGGTAGTCTGATAATAAGGACAATTAGAAGAAATATGTCCTCTCTTTCCATAACTGTAACATGATCTCCCTTCTACATGCTGAGGAAACTGTTTATGTGGGGTTGAATGTGATAAAGGTGCGACACGAGTCTGGTTATTAGTCACTTCTCGTTTAGATGTTACTGCTTCTTTAACAAAATTAATTGTTTGAACATTTTTAACATCTTTAGCCTTTAGTTTATTTGGACTTAGACGTGTAACACGGGTTTGGTTAATTAGTTTAGTCATTTTGGGTTAGAGGAAGACATGTGTGAACCTAACCTTACATTAATTTTTTCAAATTTATTATCCAAATTAACAATAGGCGTCTTTTCCTTTTGATTCCAAGGTAGACTCCTTTTATTTAGTGCTTTCCGTCATAGGTTTACTTGTCAAATCGGGATCACTAACCAGAGGAGTGGACACCACATGATCCTTTAATGAGTTGTTATTTATATGTCTACATTTAGCATTCAACAGGATCTCATGTGGTGGTGGAACTACCTTGTAACCCAACCCTTTCCCATTATTTCGTTCTTTCATTAAGTGTTGAACTATGTGAGAAGAACTGGTCCAACTATGCAGTTTTTGTTTTAAGGAATTAACTTCGACTTCTAAAACTTCTTTTTCTCTCTTTGTTTCCTCCAAAGTATTTAAATAAAACTTTATATCATTTGCTTGATTGAAAGCAAAAACCTCGGTATCCCTTAGTTGTTTGCTCAAAAGTTCTACTTTTCCTCTGTACCTGCACTCATTTTGTTTTAATATACGATTAGCTTCAGTACATAGTTGTAAATCATTTACTAAGTTATCATTTTTGTCTAATAACCTAGCAAATTTCAAATCTATGCTTTCCTTAAATTTTTACATAATCACAAGCATGTTTTTCAAACACTTGGTCTTTAGTACTTACTTGTGAGGATTCGGTTGTATCAGCCATCAATGCAGAGTTAGACTCTTCGGATGCCGGAGATTCTAAACTTGTTGCTCTGAGCTCTTCCTCGGCCATGTGATATACCACGTTCATAGTTTCTTCAGTATCTGACATTACTTGCTCACCTATGATCTCACCTTCACTTGTAGAACCATCATCCAGTCCCTCAACACTGGCAATGTTTGATTCACCCGGAGACACAAACCGGAAGGTCCAGTCTTGCCCTTCATCACCTTGAGCGGTCAAGGCCTTGTCTCTTTGCTTGAAGAGGTAGCTCCACTCGTGGGTTTGTCTTGACGATTGAAGGTGGAAAATAGATTCCCATTTCCAGTCTTCTTGGTCTTTACACATTCCCGTTTAAAGTGTCCCTTTTCACGACAATTAAAGCAAGTAACTTTGGTTTTCTCAAAGCCAAACGTTGTGTCCTTTATGGCTACTAAATTCTGCCCAGTCTTTAACGAACTTTTTGGTTCATCTAACTACACTTGCAAGAGCCCACATGATATCCATTCTCTCTCCGCTCGTTCTCATCAACTTGTTCGTAATCTTCATCAGCAAGATGACAATTACCAATCTTCCTGGCAACTAAACCATCATAAGATTGGACAACAGTTGTAAGAAGATCCATGTGCTCCTTGGCAACCTCCACTGTGACATTACTAACATTCTCAGTCTTTAACTTCATAGTATTGGCTTCAGGCACTATGTGTTGAGTCGATGATGACCCAGATGTCTCTGGTCCTGAAGGAGTGGATTGTGAGAGAGCCGTGGAACTAGATACGAAAGTAGTTTGTAGTGGTGCTCCTGAACTGGTTGGAGTAGGGAATGAGTTATAAAGTGAAGGATTCTGATCGTAGGATCCTTTCTATGACCTGTACTTCATTCTCATTTCCTTTTCTCTTAATTTCAAGATGAAGTCATTTATGGCTAACTTTGCAAGAATATCATTCTGTCTAAGATTAGACATAAACGAATCCCATTTCTCTAGCAAACCATCTGCAAAACTTGACACTTTATCTTCCATAGACGTTGTTACACCATGAGTGTGCGCCTCACTCATCAAATGGTAGAACCTGTCAATGATTCCATCCAAGCTCTCCTTCCTTATCGAAGAGAAGTTATTAAACTCCTTATTAAGAGCCTTAGCCATTAGAGTCTTTAACGTTGCATTCCCATCATATCTCTTTTCTAATGCTTCCCATAACTTTTTCGCCTGCTTGTTCTCAGAGAACTGATGCAAGATGTTTTTCGGTATCGACTGAGTCAACAAGGTATACACTTTCTTTTTGCATTGTACTTAACCTTCTAACTGTCATTCATTTCTCCCAGAGTCAGCTTTACTCCATCAGCACCGACTGGCAAGTATAACCTGTCTTAATGGATGCCTAAAGATTGGGATCAACTCTATTTAGATAGATCTCGAACCTCTGCTTCCATTGTGGATAATCATCTAACGTTATAAGCTTTGGTGGTTTATTATGATTCTCAATTTCATTTTCCAGAAGTAGAAGGTTCTGGATGCAAGAATCCCTTCCTGCAGTAAAGGCAGTGAATTGATCTTCCATTTCTATAAACATTGACTTTTAGAACAAGACTGGTTCATTCGTGCGAATGGACAAATGCGGATGAGTCAATCATGCGATTGAACAAATGCGGATGAGTCAATCATGCAATTGGACTAATGCGGATGAGTCAATCGTGCGATTGGACAAATGCGGATGACCATACGGATGACTCGGTCGTGCGATTAGACAATGCGGATGGCTCAGTCATGCGATTGGACAATGTGGATGGCTCAGTCGTACGAATAGACAATTGCGAATGGCTCAATCATGCGAATGAGCTGATGCGGATGACTCAATCGTACGAATGAGTATTCGTGCGACTGAAGGCTGCTGTGTTTGAAAAATTTTGATTTTCACACTTTGACACAAATTACAATTCCTAGAAACCCTAATCTCCCTTATGACGGAAAACTTCAACTTAAATGCCTGTAAACATCGGAAAACACCAGTGGACCAAAAAAGATGACTCTTTTGAGTTAAAACGTGAGGTTTGACACAATTCTAAATGAATCAAACGCAAAATCAAGAGCCAAAGCTTTGATACCACTTGTCAGGACCGTGTACATACAGAATACTACAGATTCTGCATTTATACCGAATCAATCGTGTGGATTCTATTTTATTGGCGATCCAATAAGTAAGAACAATTACCCGATCGATTTAAGATTGAAACTAAATGTTATGAACGAGTAGAGATCGATCAGGATTGATCTATGAAGTTGGACAGGCTTCTTTGGACGTTCTAGACGGCTAGGGTTCATGTATTTTGAAGTATGCGCTTAATTGTTCTTCAAAGTCTCTGTTTTCCACGAATTAGGTGGTATTTATAGTTTATGGGTTTCCTATCGTACGACTGAACCATTAGCATGGTTCAGTCGTGCGACTGAATCATGCGATTAATCCATACGCACGACTGAAGGTTCAGTCGTGCAATTGAGTCAATCTTATGTCTCAATCGTGCGACTGATCCAGTCTCTTGGTTCAGTCGTGCGACTGATCCAGTCTCTTGGTTCAGTCGTGCGACTGGTCCATTAGCATGATGTAATCATGTGTATGGTCCATAAGCATGATCCATTCACATGAAGACTCATACGACTAAGTTTGAATACATTTCTCAATCATTATTGACTAAGAACTATGTATAACAAACTCAAACCTATATAGTAAGTTCATTATATTCTAACACACAATAATACTATGAAATATTAAAAATTATAAACATCAACCACATATTATATTTCATTTAACCCATTCATTACATATGTGTAAGACATGACTACGTTTACATTAAGCACATAACTAAGGACATATGTATCAACACATAAAAGTATGCCTTCAAAAGTCTTTAGAAGATAATATGTCTTCACTTCTTGGCTTCGGAAGACTTTGTCTTTAAAGCTTCGGAAGACTTGACTTTAAGTTTTGGAAGACTTCACTTTAAGATTCGGAAGATGTTGGTCTTAGCTTTGGAAAATTTCACACCTAGAATATTTTCTAAGGCAGAGTATGAAAATTCTGAATCATTCTACTCGGTACTTTTGTGCATGCATACAGGATAGACTTCTGGATGTAATTGGATGTTTTGAATGTATCAACATACTGAGACTTACACTAATTTATGCTTAAACAAAATTATAGTCTAACAAAGTAAAAAATTTTATTTATAGGGAAAAGGGATATTAATAACCAATCAGGGTTCTTCATGAGGATTTAGGTTCACACTAGAAGCAACTATACGTAAAGAGAGTTTACATGCACCTCAATAAGTTATAATATATTCATTGAAACCATAATGGTTCATTTATCATGTTAATTTTTTTCATATACTAATACTAATATTATATATTTATGAACGAGGATATAAATAGTAATTTTGTTATAGTCACATGTAGCTGGGTCATAGCTGAATGACATAGGTTTAGAGTTCTATGCCTATTTCCTTCTAACTTCATTTGTGATTTTGTCCCATTAGTTATTTTAACTTTTTAACAAGAGAATACAAAAATGATCCTTTACAAATTTGATACTTAAATTTTAAAATTTTCAAATTTATTCCCAAATTTAAGAGTTTGTTGTAACTTTAATCCCAACTGTTAGCATATTTTAGTTCTTACTAATCTAGGGACTAAATGTAATTTGATTAAAGAGACCAATTATGTAATTTTCTTCAAAAATAAAAAGTTAAGAAAATCAAATAAAATTCAAAAAAAGTAAAGTTAGATACAAGAAATTCAAATTAAAAAAATAAAATTAGAAGTTACAAAATAAAATGGAAGTTAAAAAGTAAATTAGACTAAACATAAAAAAGTATTTAAAAATAAAATAGAAAAATGGAACTATGCTTAATTTTTTTTTTATTTTGTTGAATCCCATAAGCAATGCATCTTAACAGAAAAATCCATTAACCTTGTGAAATTTCGAATTCAAAAGATAAAAACCCGAAATCGAACAGTTTGTGTTTTTTAAGTTTAATATGATTTTGTAAATATTTATTTTGCATGTTATGAAAATCTATTTTGATTTTTGTTGTCGGTTTTATTTGATTTTTTGTAGCTTTTATACTTTTGTATTTATTTTTAACACTTTGATTGATTTTTTCAATGTTTTCACTTTAGAGGAAATCGCACAAATATTTTTTACGGTTTGATCATACTATATATTTAGTCTTTATATCGTTAAAAACTAGCGAACGCTTACGGTGAAAGATAAATTTACACTCTACTTTCAAATGTTTGGATTATGTTAACAATTTTAAAATCTCTGTATAAAAATTATAATATGATCAAATCAAAAAAAATATATTTTTTTTAAATTGTAATATGATCAAACCATAGAAATAACATTATTTTTTTATATTTCCTAAATTATAACCTACTTAACCAAACTTAAAATATAATAAAAACAACAGGTAACACGTAATTTCGGTCTAGTTCACTCAGGTCCAATCTAAAATAAACCAACCAAAGTAATAAAAAATAACAACTGTAAAACCAAACCAATAATCTAACTAGTACCTACAAACTAACAATCAAACAAAACCCTACTTTTGAAATTACTACCATTTGTCGTTAATCAAGAGCACTTGAATATTCAAACTTTAGTACCACTACAACACATCTTCGTATCATGACATAAAGACTAAAAAATCACAACATTTTGTAACGTAATCATTCTTTCCAACAAGACTCCAATCTTCACCGGCCACGCATCTTGATACACCGAACCTGCAACCCCTACGTGTAGTTCCGCCATGCCAGGGGTCCTGTTTCCCGTACTTGACCGCCGAAATCACCAGCAATCCGCCATTTCTCACGTCACCCATCACCTACGTGTCCCCTTCCACCACCACCATATATACATACATACACCCTCAATCACATCACTTGAATCAACAATGAAACACAATACATAATCCAACACTAGTGTTCTGTTTGAAGATGATGATCAATAACAACATGGGTCACGCCATTTCTTCCTCACCATCGTTCAGCAACTGCCGCCAGACCGCCGCCAAGTTACACGTTAACCTTTCGACCCGGAGGCGGGCCGAGCTCCGGCGCTTGAAGGTTTTGTCCACCGGAGATGAATCTTTGCTGAAAAGACGGAGGTTTGAGGACGTCGATCACGATGTGGATCAAGAGTTTGCGCAGTATTCGTGTGTCATCGGGCGGAGGAGGGAGATGGAGGATGCGATAAGTGTGGAGTTAGGCTTTCTAAACAACACAATAATCTAAACAACAACAATAATAATAATAATAACGATAACGATACCTTAATGATAAGGATACCGAGTCTAGGAAGTTTGATTTCTTTGGGGTGTATGATGGGCATGGTGGATCGCGAGTGGCGTATGCGTGTCGTGAGCGGTTGCATAAGCTGTTGGCTGCGGAGATGAGGGTGGTGAAGGCCATGGGGTGTATGAATTGGGAGAAAGTGATGGTTGAGAGTTTTGTGAAGATGGATGAGGAGGTGAATGAAAGTGATGCTGTTGGATCAATGGGTTCAACGGCCATTGTTGCGGTGGTTAGTGATGAAGAGATCGTGGTTGCTAATTGTGGGGATTCAAGAGCTGTGCTTTCACGGGATGGTGCCACCGTGCCGCTGTCAAATGATCATAAGGTAGTTCATGAACCACTTAATATCAAAATTTCAAAAAAAATAATAAAAAAAACTTTTGTTTAGTAAGGTGATTGTTCTAACTCTTATAATTAACAGGTTGTGTTAATAAGATAGTTTCGAAAAACAAGACCCAATTAATTTTTTGCGATGAAACTGTTATAGAGTTAAAGTTTTGTGACTAAATTTAGAAGAACAAAGTTTACTAATCTCCTATATATATATACTTTGAACTATACATAAATCTGATGTTTAATTATATAAATTGTGATGGTATTAATATTTTTAATTCAATATGCAGCCGGATAGACCAGATGAGTTAGAAAGGATCGAACGGTCAGGAGGAACCGTAATTAACTGGAATGGCAATCGTGTATTGGGAGTTCTTGCTACCTCAAGATCAATAGGTAAAAACAAAAGTCGACCCTTTTACTTTTATTTTTGTTTGTTATTTCAAGTAATAATATTATTATTAGAATATAATCGATTTTGGTTTTAAAAAACGCAGGCGACCGGCAATTAAACCCGTATGTAATAGCGAAACCGGAGGTTACAGTGAGCAAAAGAGAAGACGGTGATGAATTCATGATATTAGCTAGTGACGGTTTATGGGATGTTATATCTAATGATTTTGCGTGTAATATTGTGAGAAAATGTCTCCATGGAAGGATTAGTTATCGAAAGAGATCACAACAAATGAATGAAAACCAATATAGAATGACAAATGCAGCTACGGTTTTAACAGAACTAGCAATGGCTCGTGGTAGTAAAGATAACATAA
Organism: Flaveria trinervia; assembly: GCA_025506515.1. Classification (NCBI taxonomy): domain Eukaryota; kingdom Viridiplantae; phylum Streptophyta; class Magnoliopsida; order Asterales; family Asteraceae; genus Flaveria; species Flaveria trinervia. The sequence continues at coordinate 8,656,792 of CM046452.1, forward strand.
GTGTTATTGTTGTGAATCTTAAAAATTAATTAGATATCATGCCGGCTAGTAGTGCTTTTTACCTTCTTTTTAGTCATCCACTTTGATTGATGTTTTTGATGGTATTTGTAACCATGTGCCATTTAAGTTAGTGGATAGAATTGGAGAGGTGTTCGAGGTCCATTGACCCTCCAACAACCATATATAATTCTGGTAGTAGAAATATTGTATCAATATAATGTTTCATGTAGTTTAACCCTTTAAATTATCGTCTATAGAAATAATATAGTAAAGTTTGTATATATGAATCATCTGATGTTGTATATTATTGAAGATTTGTACTCGAAATGATTATCTTTGAAGTCTTTGTAACAGCAAGTGTGGTTCTCAAAAGAAATTGTACGTAACAATATAGTAGTATTTTATTTAAATTTAGTATTAAAGTCTATATTTTTCTATATTCTCAACAATGAATCGGTACACACATATACAAAGGAGAGCCAACAATCAAGGCTGAAAAGAAGGGATCTAAAGTACAAGATATATATTGTAAATACATATGGAACTATATATAGCCTAACAACCACCCACACATGGAACCGAAGCATGAAATTCGCACAAACCGGACCAAAAAGTCTAAAATATAGCGTGATGAAGTCCCTTAGTAAAAACATCAACGTAAATTATGTTGGCTTTAGTAAACGAATGTAACAAGTCAAACTTGTTTACGAACGGAAGTGCCCATTTCGACATGTTATGTCCTCTAATCCTTGATGGGATTTTCAATGAGTTCGGCTCAGAATGGATCAATATAAAAAATAGGTTTGGATGGGCATGGGTCAATACGAGCTCGGGTTAAAATGAGTACGGGTTAGGATGGTTCAATTCTTAAAATTTGTTCTATCCCACCATCTCCCCAATTCAAAACCTTATCTTATATTTTCCAAGCAAAATCGGTTAGAGATCTTTAGAAAACAAGATAATTAACCTTATTGGTTTATATGTTTACAATATTTTATTTATAAACAAAAATTGGAAACCGTTTACATGATCTTGATTTAACTCTTCAATTTTTAGTTTACGTATCTTCAAGTTCTCCACCGGCTCTCACCTCCACCGGAAAACAGAAACGACTACGACTTTTAACTTCAGATATGTGAACACTGCCCATACGGATCCACCATCGTGGTCACCAATCTCGTTCGGATCTGTCATCATTATCAACGAACCCGTGCGAATCTGTCGTCTTTATCGTCGCTCTCAATCGGATTGATTATCTCTTTCAAATCCAAACCAACACATTCGTTAATAAACCACAAAACCATAGCTAGTCGATCGGAATATTCTAACATATGATTGTAAGAGGTTATGTTCTGGTAGCAACTAAACTTGCGTTTCTATTTTGGTGAAAACTATCCACTTGTGCAAATGAATTGCCCATCTACACCCACCAAATATAGACATGAAAAAGTACAACTCATTCTGACACATAGGTAAAAAATGAGTTGTCCAAATCAATACAATTTTTTATAAAAATGATTCATACTAACCAAATTACCTGAGTATGGGTCAGGAGTGCCTGCTCTACTAACTTGTATCTAGCTTTAACACTCGAATAAGGTATAGGGTGATGTTATTTGGATACCAAGATATGAGATTGTCATATCGATAATTTAGTTTCCTAATATTTAGCTTTAACACTCGAATAAGGTATAGGTCTATTAGGTGTTGAAGCATCCACCCAATTCAGCATCAAAGCAGGTAAGGAGAGATGTGCCTGATCACATAAGCCATAGTTATGGGTAGCTTAAATGTAAAAAATCCATTTCATGAATTTTTTAGGTCTCACGAGGGGCATCCATGCACAAGCAAATTGGCTAAACCACATGTGGAATGTTGGGTCATGTGAAAGTATTGCAAGGCGCCATCCAAGTCATGATAACGATGCATTCGGAAAATAGCTCTCAATCACTTAAACTAAGTTAGGATGATGTGTCCCCAAAAGTGCTATAACAATTACAATTAGACATGGAGGTCTGCTGTAGGATGTCTTTACCAAATTTGGTGTAAGTGCTATAAGGACTACAATTAGAAATGGAGGTTTGTTGTAGCATGTCTTTAGAAATTTTGGTGTAAGAAAGAAAAAGACCCAGTGTTTCATGATTGTCCTTAATGTTGAGAAAATGATGGAGCAAGTCGAGGTCAGTCGTGATAGACTCCATAGATTGGGTGGTGATAATGCTAGTAAGATGTAATACCCCAAACCTTAATATAAGAGTTTTACATGTGCGAAATATGAAAATCTTTCTTTCATATATTGTCGTATTCATCAGGCACATGCTCATACATATTGACGTCTGGCAGGGTCTAACAAACCTGTTGTCGGTGATTGTGGTAAAACTAGGGAAGGCACAAAGCCTATGGACCCAAATATCACAGCCCATATTATATACATGTTAAAGTTAATTTTGTAAACTTCATAGCATGAGCTCACCAGCTGACGTCTTTTTGAGTATATGTATCATAGGTAATCAATGAGACTAATTTTGGAACAATAAGAAGATGGTGAAATATAGAGCTTTAAAAGTTTATATATGTTTAATATTGTAATTAAATAATGTATTGTACTAAGAATGTTGTAAGTTTGAAATGAAAACTCAATTTGCATTCGCTCTAAGTTGTATCAAGTGTGCACACCCACCCGGGTTCGGGTGGGTGTCACAGTTAGTATCTGAGCCTGTGGTTTTTATGAATTAGGTATTAATGGAATGTCTAAGCTTTAACCAATATAGTTTATAAGATTAATGTTAAATTTAGGTTGTGCCAAATAGCACGTTTTAAGAAAAAGTACTCATGTTTCTTAGAATGACTTAAGGTGAAATAACTTATGCCATATCTTTTTATTCCTTGAATATGTATTATATAAAGAAATTTGTGTAACATAACTATTACGTTATTAGTATGCTTAGCATATACGATTAACTTCAGCATAATTATATAAACATATAGGTAGGTGCAATGTTTGAACATAGAGATGATCAAGGAGCTAGACATGAACAAGGATCTAGACGGGAAGAAGTTAGTAGCAAACCAAAAGAAAGTTATCATAGGACTCGAACTTCCTCCCACAGTGTTAAATTTCGATCTAGTATGAATTTAATTCTAAATGTTGAAGCTATCCATAATATTGAGGTGGAAGTTGCAAAAATATTAATGAGTGTACAAACTAGTAATGCTGATAAATCAAAAGAGCAATTTGAAGAAAGCTAGGCTGCTTACATGCTTATATAAGAAAGGGAAAGAATGGAAGGAACCAAATCAAAGGAATGCACCTATAAGCATTTCATGTATCGTAAACCTTCGCCTTTCAACGGAAAAAAGGAGTCATGGAAGCTCAAGCCTAGCTAAATTGGATGGAGTCAGTATTGAATGTTTGTAATTGTAAAGATAACAACAAAGTACGGTTCATTGTACATATGCTTGAAGCGGAAGCCCTTCGTTGGTGCGACATTGTGGTCCAAACTGAGGGGTAAAGAAATAGTCAAGCAGATGAATTGGGAGGAATTTGTTCATAAATTTCTTACTAAATTCTACCCCTCATAGTGAAACTAAACAACAAGTGGAGTTCTTCCAGTTAAAAGTAGGAAACAAGATATATCGAGAGTATCTTACTTGTTAATGAAATATTTCGACTTGTTCCACATCTAGTGACAACTGAGGAACAACTTATCAATAGTTTTATCTGGGGTTTACCATCCAAAATGAGGGTTTTCATAAAATCCAAATCCCCAAAAACCTCTTTGAAAACGGTTGAAGCCAGTGCTATCATGGCCGCCGAGATGTTATGACGACAAGCCGATTCTCCTACACCAAAAAGAAAACGGGAAGAATGAAAAAGGGACACTAGGAATAACAGCTTCAAGAAACCCAGAGAAAGGCCTCAATGTAGATTTTGTAAGAAGAATCATCTAAGGCAGTGTCGTAAATAATCATTGCCCAATTGCAAAAGGATCGGGCATCGTCTTCTAGAATGCAAGGAGAAGAGAAAACGTTTTGAATATGGAGATCCATGACATTTGAAAGATAATTTCCCAAAACTTCAAGTGGAGTTTCTGATTGACTTAGTACATGGGACAACACCGATTGCTAAGTCTCCGTACAGACTAGCCCCGATAGAAATGCAAGAACTCAAGAAGCAACTAGAAGAACTACTTTAAAAAGAGTTTATTCAGCTAAGCTCTTCGCCTTAGGGACCACCCATCATATTCATTTAGAAGAAAGATGGGACAATGCATATGCGTATAAGTAATAGAGACTTGAATAAAGTCACTATAAAAAATAAGTACCCTTTACCAAGGATCGATGATCTATTTTTCAATTGCAAGGAGCAAGTTATTTTTCAAAACTAGACTTGCAATCTCGGTATCATCAAGTGAAGTTAATGCCAGAAGAAGTACCTAAGAATACTTTTAGGACTAGGTACAATCATTATGAACTATTGGTAATGCCGTTTAGGCTTACCAACGCATAGGAAATATTCACGGACCTTATGAATATAGTTTGTAAACCATCTCTTGATAAATTTGTTATAGTCTTTATCAATGATATTATGATCTACTCAAAGAACAAGGTAGATCATGAACAAAACCTCATAGCAATCCTTAATTGCTTAAGAAAGAAAAACTTTACGCAAAGTTCTCGAAGTGTTGAAGAATCCTACTGAAAGCAGAATATTTCTTATGTTAACAGGATACTATAGAAGATTTATTCAAGACTTATACAAGACTTCTATGTCATTAACAACATTAACCTAGAAAGCCTCTATATTTAATTGGGACATAAACAAGAAGAAGCCTTTAACACATTGAAAGAGAAGTTGTGCAGCGCCCCAATATTATCTCTTCCTGAAGGAACTAGAGATTTTTTTTCCTATTGTGATGCGTCTCAGTATAGTATAGGATGTGTACTAATGCAAAGGGTTAAATTAATTGCCTAGGCATCTTGACAATTGAAGAACCACGAATGAAACTACATTACCCATGATTTTAAACTTGGTGTTGCAGTGTATTCCCAAAAAAATTGGAGACATTATCTTTATGGAGAAGTTGTACTATTTATACTGACCACAAAAGTTTAAAACACAAATTTGAGCAGAAAGAGCTTAATATGCATCAAAGACACTAGATGGATTTATTAAGTGGTTATGACTATGAGATTCAATACCATCTAGGTATGGCTAATACAATAGCTGATAAATTAAGTAGAAAGAAGAAGCGACAACCAATAACAATTCATGCATCTAGAGTAGAGGTTAAAACTATTCTACTCAAACAGGTTAAGAATGTATAACAAGAAGCTTTAAGTAAGAATCATGTAAAGGAAAGAATGCTTGGGAGACTAAACTTGGTGATAGCCGGAAATGATGATATCTTAAGATGTAACAATAGAATATGGGTTCCTAGAAAGACCTAAGGAATGATTATTGGTGGCCGATCCTCTGGTCCATACATCACTTTTCCTGAGACACCAAGGTCTCAATAGGCTCAACCAAGTCCCTTTTATGATAGTTGGCCCTTTGTCTCAGGAAATGGGCAATCTATTGACTTTAAGTTCTGCTTTGATGATCTAGAGTGCTTTAGCCCAGATGATGTTGAATAACGGATATTGTCCAACAAATGCTCTTTTAACCTATAGAGTGAAGAACTTCTTTAAAAGAACTGGAAGGCAGTTCTCTTAGAACCCAACTAACAACAAATTTGGGTTCGACAAATCAAAGGCCAAGTGCTACAACTGCAATCAAGCTGGTCATTTTTCAAGGGAATGCAAAGCTCCAAAATCCAACCCTAAAGCCACTCATGCCTCTTATCATCATCATCCTGCTACTCCAAATGTTGTTGCAAAGCCAACTCAATAGCAAAGAACTGCTATTGCTCAAAAAGTTGACTAGAGCTCTATGGTGTAGGATGTAACCCCAGCTCAAGTTCTCATGGTAGGAACTGGATATAATTAGGTATATGAATATCTTTGTACCCTAGCATGTATAGCTAAGGTTAAACTTTTTCAGGACTATAACATGGAGATCAGATCAGATATTAAGTCTTTGAATATATTAAAATCTAATTTTAAAAAGGCAGAATCTAACTAAAACTAAAGATTAAAGAGTTAGAGAAAGCTATGTCTTCTTTAAAACATGTACACTCCAATAACTAAATAAAGGATTTGACTAACAAGTTGATTGTGGCTCAAGTCCAACAAGTAATAGCCAAGGCTAAAGCAAAGAAGTATACTATTGAAGAGCATAACTTCAAAACTATTATTGCATCATCCTCCCACTCGAAGCTTTCCTATCAAAACAAAAGTGGGTTAGGAACCAATGAAATTGCTCCACCACACTCTTACATGTCTATAAGACAAACTAGATGTGATACTAAAGAGCAAGAGGTTCCACCTGCTGACCCACTGCCTGTTGAGCAGAAGAATGATGTAGAAATGATTACCATCACATAGAAGGATTAAGTAGAAAACCTTATCCACACCGCTGATGATCAACCTTTGACCACCAAAGCCAAAAGAAACAAAATCAAGGAAACAAGAAAAACTGCCAAAAAGGTGGCCGAGCCAAAGCTGAAAATAGACCCAAAGCAAAAGAGTGTGTTCGTCTCAACAAGATTCCAAGTCGTTTGAAGCTCTGATCTAGGAAAGAAGTGTAGTACCAGCAATCCTATCCAACTGAAAGATCAGAAGTCAAGTCAAAGGAAAATGGTTTCGGAAGACAAGTCAAAGCAAAAGAAAAGAAACAAAAAGGAATCTTTTGAGAAGAAGACTGATTCAGAAGAAAAGGTGGTGATAACTTCTTCCGAAAAGAAAGAAGCCTAAGAACTATGTCTTGCTGCTTATGTCTTAACAGACTCATCTACTTTGATCAACCAAATGATGGAGTGGAAGATCAAAGAAAATGTTGCAGTCCAAAGCTCCTCTTCACAAACCATAATTGAACTCTCATGCATACACCTTGGTTCAATTATCTCACTGCAAAACGAGTCTTAAAACTCATTAGATGACAACTCGAGCTTACAACACCATGCCGATGAAGGTAGCATTCTGGAGGAACATGCAACTGTTAATGCTACCTCATAGCACTACATTATAGATGTTGTCTCACATTCATTCAATCAATTCTCATTGAATGAGCATGTGACATCAGCTGGAAATAATATTTCTAATTTCGAGCATAACTTTTCAAATCTAGATTTATCTATGGAATTATATGTTATTCCAAGGCTTAGAATTCGTAACACACATTCCGTTGAAAACACAAGTAGAGATGTCTCTGAAGTCTTGAGAACAAGAAGACTAACCCCCAATGGGAATGTTTGCTTGTATTCATGTTGTCTTTCCTAAATAGAACCAAAGAAAGTGGAGGAGGCTCTTAAGGACAATAGTTGGGTTGAGTGAATGCAAGAGGAATTGCTTCAATTCAAGCGACAAAAGGCTTGGGACCTGTGTCCGCTACCTCAGTTAAGTACCTATTGGGATGAAGTGGGTGTTCAAAAACAAAAGGGATGATAAAGGTGTGATTATCAAGAACAAGGAAATATTAGTAGTTCAAGGATATACACAAGAGGAAGGGATTAATTACACTAATATCTTTGCTCCAGTTGCAAGACTTAAGGCTATGAGAATCTTCCTTGCATATGCAGCTTCCATGAACTTTACTGTCCACCAAATTAATGTCAATTCTACCTATTTGTATGGGGATATAGACTGATATATCTATGTGTGTCAGCCTCTAGGATTTAAAGATCCACAACATCCTAACTATGTGTCCAAACTGGATAATGCTCTCTATGGGCTGCACTAGGAATCTAGGCTGTGATATGAGACTCTTTCTTAATTTCTCTTGAAGCATGGCTACATAAAAGGCACAATACACAAAATCTTGTTTATTAAGAAGTCTGAGAAAAATATTTTTCTTGTACAAGTCTATGTTGATAACATTATATTTGGTTCTTCAAATGACTAAATGTGTAAGGATTATGAAAGCATTATGAAGAAAAAGTTTGAGATGAGCTCAATGGAAAAAATGGACTTTTTCCTTGGAGTTCAGGTGAAGTTGATGAAAGATGGAATCTTTATCAATCAATTTAAATATGTCAATAACAATTTAGAAAGATTTGAAAAGAAGGATTGTAAGCCATCAAAGACACCTATACCTAGAAATCACAACCTTTGTCTTGACTATAAGGGGGAGGATACTGATCAACATCATTATAGTGCAATAATAGAATCTTTGATGTATCGTACAAAAAGTAGACCTAATTTCATGTTTGCAACTTGCATCTGTGCAAGATATCAGGATGCTCCAAAGGTGTCTCACCTAGTTACTACCAAGAGAATCTTTAGATACCTCAAAGAAGCTCCCAATTTAGGTATCTAGTATCCTAGAAATCAAGATTTTAACCTCTATAGCTATACTGATAGTGAAATGGTAGTTGTAATATAAACAAGAAATCCACATCTAGAGAATGTCTATTTCTTGGTGGAAGAATCATCTCCTGGCAATCTAAGAAGCAATCTTGTGTCTCTATATCAATTGGTAAAGCTGAATACATTGTTGTTGCAAGTTGTTGTGCTCAACTGCTTTGGATTCAAAATCAGATATTAGACTATGACTTTAACTTCATGGAGACCCCTATCAACATCAACAACAAGAGTGTGATATCTATCACAGAGAATCCTGTTAGTCACTCCAAGAAAAAGTACATTGACATCAAGTATCCTTTCATGCAAGATATTTATGAGAAAAACCTAATAAAACTAGTCAAAGTTGGCTGAAATGAACAATATGTTGACTTGTTTATTAAAGCTTTTGTTGAACAAAGATTTAAATATCAAATTACAACTATTGGGATGATAAACATTGACCTAGTTTATCTCTTTTGAAAACCTTTTGTCTCTTTACAATCTAAAGCCCTATTACAAAAGGTCTTTCTCAGAATTTTTCTAGGCACGAGTTCTTCCAAAAAAAGTTTACCCTCGGAAGTTATCTTTATCAATCTTCCAAAGTAATATTCCTTTGAAAAGGTATTTCCTTCCGAAGAGTTTTTAGTCTCGGAAGAACACTTGATCTCATATCAAAAATACTATCAAAACTTTAAAACTTTTTCTCTCAGAAGACAATTTTACTCTCGGATGCAAATTTTCTTTGGATATAATTTGGCCTTGGAAGTAAACTTGGCTTCGGAAGAAATTACCTTCGGAAAAACTTTTACTCTTGGAAGAAAGTCTTACTATGTAACGGAAATCTTTAGGCCCCACTCTATAAAAAGGTAAGATTTCATTAATAATGTCAGAATATTTAAAATGGTTTATCCTTACTGCCCCTGTCATATCAAAACACAAAATGTCATATCACCTAATCCATCCACCATTTTAAATCCCATTTAAATCGTCCGACTTCTTTTCTTAAATCTTTTTTACCCACTTACAAGCCCTAAATTTCCCACATTTTCTCTTCAACTCACTCTCTCAAATTACATCAATTTCTTGGTAGTTCCAAAAAAAATGGCTCTTAATCCTTAACACAACTAGGTCACACTCCTTGATTTTTCAAATAATGCTGACTTTGTCCCCATCATCTAGTTTCTCACTCAATCCACCTACTTCACCGTGCTTATTGTGAACCCAACTATTTACTCCAACCATATGGCTGAATGTTGGGTAAATGGTCAAAGTGATACCATGAATGGAGTAAGAGTTATATGGTTAAGCATCATATCTGAACAAACCATCCGAGAGCATCTAGAGCTTCATGATAAAGGCGCTCCCACAAAATTTCCCAAATCTTATCTTGAAGACATATATACCCAAATGAGATATGGTGGAAATGTAAGTAGGTCAACTGTATATATAAATTCAACTTCTTTTACAACTAAAAGTTCCTACTTCACATTGTATTCCACTATCTAGCCATTAAATCAGGAGGATGGGATCAAATTCCCTATGATCTGGGATGCCTAGTTCACGGATTGGTTAGAGGCCTCGGATTCAACTATTCAAAGTTTATGTTGAATAATCTCAGAGGTAACCTTCATAGGGAACCATTCTACACGTGTCGTACGTTTATTTAACAAATTATCAACTGTGAGCTGGATCAAGATAGACTTCAACTTGAAGACACTCTTCATGTCCCTTAATGAGGTCAGGCAACTTCAAGATTCTAAATAGGATATCCCTTAACTTCTCTAGAAGATTCACTAACCTTCTTCTAGGTATGATTGAGCCTATAGCTCCTAGTGACATCCCTGTAAACCCAACAGGTGATGAACCAACACCAGAGACCATCACCTCAATGCCAATTGTCACTCCTCGCCTCATCAAATTTTGGCCATTTCTACCTTATTTTCATTTTACCCTACTCAATAACAATCTTCAATCATCTTCCCTCAGCCACCTCCAATCACATTTCAAGTGGACCTAAGGATGCTTATTAACCTTAATAGGTTCTAACTAAGTTCCTAATAAGCTCCTCACTTGAACAACCCTCATCGGATGTTGTTGAAGCTTACTTTGGTGTTGAAGAACTTCAAATGTTGAATGCACCACCTACCACTAAGGATGAAGTTGGTCAACCTAAGGCCCTTGTTGAACCTGAGATTGACTTTGAAGGGGAAATGAGGACTGATAGCACAACAACTGACTCAGTTGGGACAGGTAATGCAGCTCCTAAAGATCAAGTATAGGTTGGACTCACTTTAGATTAGATTATGTTTATATTACTTTGTAATAGGTCTAATGCTAGTTTACTTTTGAATGCTGTTTATTTTATTTAGTTTTGTAGTCTAGTGAAACTATGAGCGAAACTATAGTTTTGCTCATAGTTAGCTTTTTAGTTCACCCAGCGAAACTGTATTTCTGCCGGGCGAAACTATAGTTTCGGCAGCACAGTTCCTGACAACGAAACTGTTTCTGAAACTAGGACTGCTATATATAGATTTTATTTTGTTCTTTTTAGGTATCCTTGCAAAAACCCTAATTGTTAATCATTTTTGCAAGAGCCTGATTGTAAGTAGTTATTCAATGAAATATACTTGTGCTTTGTTATTATTGATCATTATTGTTCTTAGTTGTTTCCTTTGAGATTATTCTTATTGTTTTTCATCTTTGTTATCTCATCATTGTATCTGATATTGAGTGAATCAACAACATATTTGTACTGCAAATCGATTCAATGGACCAACAGCTCCACTCTCTTCCAAAGCTGAGATGCAAGCTATGGAAGGAATCATTGGACTGTCATCCTTATCAAATGAACTGATTCTCATAGAGGCCATACTTGATATGGCTTCGGAGATAAATAGAGTGGCCTTTCTCAAAACAATTCTCCTTCACACACCATTAGCACCCTAAGATCAACCTATCTCCCAACATAAACCTTCTAAGCCACAGTCTTCTAAAGATGAATCTTCCAAAGATCCTAAAGGAAAGAGGAAGAAGACTATTGAAGAACTGTTAGAGGAAGAAAGGTTGGATAAACTAAAAAGAAAAGGTAGACTTAACACTGGGAAGTTGTTGGTTGCAACAAGCAAAAGCAGTAGCAGCAACCTAAGAGGCTATTAATAATAAAAGAAGAATTGAGGTTATTGACAGACTTGACAATATGGGAGTAGCAAATGAAGAAATACTACTAATCCCACTAGAAGAGCTGGTGAAGTTCGAAAAGGCAACCTAGCTGCAAAAGGAAAAGGAGGAAACATCTAGGTTGGTCGAGGAAGAGGAGAGAAGAAGAAAGAAGGAAGAAGCTGAGCAACATCTGAGGTCAAAGAGAACAACCTTCTTGAGCTCTAGAGGCTATTCTCAAGAAGATTTGAGTCCCCATGACAATGACACGATTTTGTGGCTTTTCCACAAAGAGGAAGATCAAATTTCCACGTAGGGGAAGAAGGCTTTAAAGGAGAAGTTGAAAGAGAAGAAGAAGGAAGAGGAAGCCAAGCTTGCGGCTACCAAGAAGGTGGGAGACAAAGCCTGGATGAAGGCTTATCTCAGGGCCCATGATGTCTTTGGTAGGCAAGTTGGTCGAATGACTGAGAAAACCCTGCAGTGACACGTCAGTGAAATCAACACTGACATTTGCTCATGAAGAAGGAAGGAGGTATTTAAACACCAAGTGTGTAGAGGCGACTACCTACATCTATTCCTAAACAACAACCTCAACCTGAACCATCACCCTTTCCTTTCCCCATCAAAACTGAACCAACCACTAAACCATTCAACCCAGAACCTACACCATCGACCTTACGCTCATCCTCACCCATTGTCTCATAAAAACTTCCATGACTAGAAAACCTCAAACCTAAAACACTACCCAGAAACCAACCATCAATCATACGTCCATCACCCAAGCCATCCTCTAAACCATCAAACCCTCTAACCTTGGAGGAATTTAAGGAGATCAAGAAGAAACTTATCAGCTGCACCACTCTGAGCGAAATCTTTTGTGAAGAGGAGTTTATCAAACTAACATACATTGATAACTCTTCATGGTCCCTCATAAGAGAGGAATTCATTGATCTACCTAGGGAACTTTGGACCCGGCACTTCAACTCCATACAACAAACTTTGATTCTCTTAGTAAAGAAAAGAAAAGGCTGAGAAGAAGACTAGTGATTCTGTTGGACACCAAGAAGGGGGATAAGCTGTCATCTCAACCCCTTGTTTCTTGGAAGAAGATTTTCTAGTGGAGGTTTGAAAAATCTTCTCATAACTTCATTATGGAATAATAGAATGGTGATATCAACCGACTGAACACACCATCTCTACTACACTCAAACACATTTGATATTGCTAAGTTAGCAGAGAAACCATTATCCAACCCCTCCAACTCTCAAGTAGTTGCTCACATTAGGTATAACCTTAGTAGTCTTCATCTTGCTGAACTAACCAAAAAGGAAAAGATTGAAACAAAAGAAAAATAAGGGAAAACCAAACGAAAGACGTTCCTTCAGATGGTTGAAGGCCCTAATTTGGAACCCATAGTTAGATGGGAGTATAAGTACAACTCCCATCAAGTAACTCCTTACAGAGGGCCACAATAAAGGGTACATTTCATTCAAAGTAACAGACTGGACTTGTTATTTACCAATGACATGTACAAACTTCTCAGCACCACCTCCAGAAAGAATATAGAGACAAAAAAGTATCTTCTTTGCTTGGTTATGAAAGTTTTGAGAAGTCAAAGAAAGTAAAGTTTTGGTAGCATAAGCCTAGGGGGAGTTTGTTGGGTCAGATAAAGCTGGTGCAACCAAAACAACATTTAGAAGAATTTTGGTGCAACTAAAGAAAGTCTTTTGAAGCTTATGTACACTTCCATAGTCAAGTTGAAGAACTTCCGAGGCTCAAGCAAGAAGAACTTCCGAAGAGAAACTAAGTCGAAGTCTAAGTAAAAATATCTTCCGAAGTTAAGCACTTAGAAAGTTCAAGACAAAGACTTCCAAAGAACAAAGTCTTGAACACCAGCAACGTCACAGATTGATTCTTCCAAAGTATAATTAGTCTTGGATGAACTTATTCTTCCAAGCCAGTTTACCATTGGAATAAGAAACTATGAACCAGTAGACAAAAGTATGGTCGATCGGACAACCACTGCAACCTCTTATATACTGTAGGGCACTTTCCCTTGCCATGTAGTTGACCATACTTTATTTCACTATTAAATTTTTATCAATTAGTATAGCTACAATATTTAGTTGGTAACAAAAGGTAAGTTATGGACCTATCATGACTACCTAGTCTAGAAAAGTATCTTATCTTAGATACCTTACTTCTAGCAGTGTAGTATTTGTCTAGTACTAAGTTCCAGCCGGTAATCGAAGTATAACCGCCAATAAATAGTAATGTATATAGTTTCTCATTATAACTCATTTAATATGCTTTTATGAGTCTTGTAAACTTTAAGTTGATAAGTAATATATACAAGTTTCTTGAAAACCTTGTATTGTGTTCTTTAACTTAGTATATTATTATCAACTAATTTGAAGATTCTGCATCATCATTCGAGTATGTCTAAGTGAGTTTGAGAGGTTATCCTGTATTGATTAAACGTAGTCGATCCTACATTATTTCTAAAGATCTCATTTATCAGTTAAGAATTCATAAAGACCTTCCGGCTAAAGTGATCATTGGTCCATTTTCACAAGGTGTTCAAACTTAGTATCATAGATATTGTCCTGGTTCTCTATTTGATCTGTTAAGTGTTCTAACACTTTTCTCATTGTGAGACTAATTATATTGACCTTCCTTAAATTGTAATGCTAATAAAAAAGTAAAAACCATAGAAAAACAATCAAAAGAGTAAAAAGATGTCAAAAAAGGCCATATAGGAATAAAAGTTTCCAATGTGTATAATAATAAAAAATATTTCAAAGACATACATACTATATGATAAATTTTTCATTTTGAGAATATGTTCTGACACAAGAGGCAAAATCAAAATATGGGGCATGTAAGTCTGCTTTGGCATATAAGTCCTAAACGTCTCGAGAGGGCAAAAAACATAAGTTCGACTGACTGTTAATAAGTCCTAACACTTACTAATATTTTTGTGTTCAAAAATGTTTCTCTGGCTAGTTACGCTCATACTATAAGATAGAAAATAATCTAGAAAATTCTGATCAGAAGTAAAAAATGTAAGTCAAATTGGGTGACTTGAAATCCGAAAAGTGTCTTGAAGTTGGATAAGAGTTCTATAGGATTTTTGATTGTGGGATGAATTGAGTTAATATAAACACTCAAAATATGATAAATATCACAACATAGGTGTCCAAGTAAAAATTGAAGTCTGAGTTTAATATGGATAAAGCATATTGTCAATCAGCGTAACCATTCTTGTTTATAAATAAAGATGGACGATGTTAATGATCGATTTCACAGAAATATGATTCTATGCTTGAAAATTTACCTAACATATAGTAAGTAATAACTCTAAATCCGTGTGTTAACTTGTTTTTGACTTAAATTCAATTTCGTGTTTGTTTACATTTTGTTTTGGTTTACCAAAAGTTTTACAAATTTAAGGGTTTTTGGTTAATATTAACACTTTCTTAATATGTTTTCAAACATAATCAACCTCAAGTTCAAATAAAATGAATAAAAAATTAAATATTGAAAGAGTTCAAAATTTTATAAAATAAATTGAACTTCTCACGTGCGAGATGTTTTTGGGGTGCGAAAAGTGTGTCTGATGCGAATAGTGACTTCTTGTGCGAGAAGTCAGAGTACTATAAAAGGGGCACCTAGTGCAATTAGTTGACTATTTAGACAAAACCTTTCAGATTTCACTTTCTCATTTTTTTCTAAGTGTTAGACTTGTTACATTGCTACACTCGTTCATTATGGTTGTCCATTGATTCTTTAGTGATTGATAAGTTATTTTGATGATTATAGATTACTTTTGTATGTGTTTGATTCATGATCTAAGTTAAAGAATCCATACACATAAAATTGAACAATATTAAATATATTAAAGGATAATCAACACTTAATAAATATTTTATGATAGTTAAAACACTATGAAATTGTTTAATTTGAGACTTGAAAAATTAGGACTTGTCACGTGCGATAAGAATATTGAATTTCAAATTCACATAGAACTACACGGTTGAAGAGTAGACTTGTCGCATGAGAAGTTGACTTCTATTCAATTTTAGTTTCATGTGATTACCCATGTTGTCATGCGAGAAGTCCAACCTTAAATCTAAACTATTTGTATAGAATAGTTGCTTATGTGCGAAGATTTAAAAATGTTTCTAGAATGTCTTGTTATGTGTGAATAATAAAACTTGTTTGTTTTAATTTTCAAATGGCGAGACAAATGGTCTTTAATAAAAATCATAATGTTGTTGCATTTCTTGGTGAGATACCGGATAATAATGTGTCGTTTAGATCACTGATTTATGGTTTAAAGACATCTTGTATTCACTATGCCTGTACAGCTAATCTAACCATCTATACTAATGTGATCGATTAGTTTTGGATTTCAGCTGCCAATGAGAGAGACTCTCAAGGTGGACCGTGCATCTCTTCTATGATTAAAGGGAAGAGAGATGTTATTACGTCTGAAGTGATTAATAGTGTTTTATTATTGGAACATTAGACCAATGCACCAGTTAAGTTTGATGATGAAGTGGCAAAAGAATATCTGAAAAAGGATGGGTTATTATCATTTATATCCTTCGCTGAAGAAGAAGTACTTACCTCCTTTCTGGAAGTATTTATTTCACATGTTGGTGTGTTGCCTGAGTAGCCTAAAGGCTAGGATGGATAGTATGAGTGTTGTGTTAGGATCCCTGTTAGTATCACTTGTGGACGATCTACCTTATAACATATCAAAGGCTATCTTTTCAAAGATGTAGAAGAATGTGATAACAGCCATGGGAAACAAGTTTATCATGTATCCTTGTTTTATAAAGATGATTGTGAATGTTGCTCATTGAGAGTTAGAAGTGTTTGATTCTACCACGTGTGTCATTATGGTGATGAACAAACACATTTTCACTTATTTGATGGGAGCTCATGCGAATGCTTGGGATGGAGTTAACTTTGCCATACTTGGCCGATTTGTTGAAGGTTATCAAGAGGATGATAAGTCTACTAATTAAAAAGCATGATTCTAAAACTTATTAGATTGATCAAGCGGGTGCATATTCTAGTATTCCGAGGATGCTCTACGAAGTTCCTAGGGTACTACGATGTCGGTTGGAGATGAGGTGAGCACATGGTTGACTGACAGTGAGACAAATAGTCATGTGATTGGTAATGTCTTGTATATGTTACAAGAAAGACCCAAATTTAAGGAAACACCTACCAAACACACTACTGAGAAATGACATGTTGATTTTTTTTTGACGATTTACCATCTGCTTAGAGGGGAAAAAAGACTACTAATGTTGATTAGGAGCCATCTAACACTTTTCCTATTGAGGCTACTAAGCATTGATATGTAGTTTTTACTAGAGAGGCATTTGTGGAGCTTGAGCATGATATTCCAATCCCTATGCATTTATATGATTATTTTGATTTGGATATGGTTCTTTTGCATGTCCATGCACCGTCTTGAATACCAATGATCATATAACCAATTTGCTGAGAAATAAGAAGATGAACACTTTATTCGATACTCTACCCAAATTAAGGCTTATAAGTATACAATCTCTGAACTATAGTAGTTGAGAAGTCAACCAATATGACCTTCAATGAGCACACTCCCAGTGTGAAAGGTTTTGGTCTTGATTTACTATTTTGATCTTGATTTAGTTACCAACTTTTTTAACAAATATGGTAAAGATGTTTTAAGATTTACATGTAACATATCATTAGGATATCCTGATCTAAGATTTAAGCTGAGAAAACCAAATAATAGAATCCCTTCAACTCAAGTGGTAACAAACCATGCATGCAGAAATCCTTTTGACACAACTATGACAAAACTTTTTACCTGATACATCTAAGGTGTTTACCAATTCTAGCAATAAGGTATAAAACTCAAATGGGATCTTCCTTTTTATTATTATTGTTGTTGTTGTTTTTTAATTTACTTTTTTGCATTTGGCTTCCGGATGTTTTAAAAAGTTTTCATTTTCATTCAAAAATGTTAACACCATTAATAAATATTGTTAAATCATCCATCATTGAAGGGATATTAAGTAATTTACATATACAGACAAAATCTTATTATGCTAATGTAATTACCATTTACGTTTTATTGTCATTCATGAAACCTAAATTTGACATTTTATCTTTCTATTTTCGTACCTTTCATCATAACTGTACCATGATATTGACGTGTCCATCGGTAAGGGAGGAAGATGGAGTTGGTTTCTGGTGGCAGTCGGAAATCCATTATAAATGAGTTGTATACTAGAGACAATCGTCTCTAGTCGTTATATTTCTTATATTGTGATTCAGTTACACTCAACTATGATCATGTATGATCATGTAATTGAGTGATTTTGTTCTATATTTTTGAGGGTATGTTTGTCAATTTACATATTAAACGTTTTAAATTAAAAGAGTTATAAAGGGGTTAAAGTGTAAAGTAGGATAAAAATCGACAAAAAATCGGCA
Source organism: Flaveria trinervia (assembly GCA_025506515.1). Classification (NCBI taxonomy): domain Eukaryota; kingdom Viridiplantae; phylum Streptophyta; class Magnoliopsida; order Asterales; family Asteraceae; genus Flaveria; species Flaveria trinervia. The sequence continues at coordinate 8,674,891 of CM046452.1, forward strand.
ACATTTAAAAAATTGGTTAGTGAAGTTTTCCATTTCTAAGAAGTAAATTTATTCCTTTTTTTTAAAATTAATTTATTTATTATTTTATTTTTTAACATACAACTAAGAGATCGACTGTTTCAATATTCTCTATACTAGGTTAGTAGTATGTATATTACACAAGTTAAATAAAAAAATTAATTAATTAGTAGTAATTAATATTTAAGATCATAAAATGATACTTTAAGATAACATATTATCAATTTCATATAAGTAGCTAATTTATGTAATCAAAGAGCAATATCACTTATTTTTTTACCATTTAAAACATATTGTATAATTAATCTCTTTGGATAAAAGGAAACATGTTATTAATTTATTAAAAAACTATTATATATAAATAATATAAATACCATCATTAGCATTTAATAAAATTAATAATGCTTAATTTGGATTGCTAGTGACATGTTTAAAAATAGATGTGACGATACATGTGACAAATGGTGTGAGAATGTGACTTGTGACATAAAATGTTTTGTTGTTACAAAAGTGAGGAGGTTTGGAAATTGACTAATAGAATATTGAGTTATTTTTATTATATAATATAGATAAATATTAAAAATAAAAAAGTAACCATTATAAAAGCTACCAACTATTTGAAAATGATTACATTTAATTTAGTAAACACTAACTATGTCAACAGGCAAGAAAAATTCTGTTTTTAACAATAACTATTAGTAAAATATAAATAAAAAATTCTATATTTAACATGGTAACTGAATTCTATTGTCGTTTTTAGACATACAAATTATGTTTATTGGTTGCCTATCTAAATTTTATTAATTATTTATCAAATCAAGGCTTAACAGAAACATTTTTGAATGAGTCACTTATAATTCATTTAAAATAATCTATTTTCTTAAACAGTTCATCCTACCCTCTTGCTTTTCTATACATGAAATTATATTTTAGTTAACAAAATAACATTTATTTTAACAAAAGGTATATATTTTTTTAATAAGATTGTTCCTTTTACAATTGTGTTTTATCATTTTGTATCTGTAGCTAAGATGTTCACTGTTTCCAATTTCTATGAGTTAAAAAATAAGACATTAAACGATTGTAAAACTTCCAAGCATTAGAATAAAATAAATGGCTTTAACAATAACTCTTAGACCACCTAAGAAAAACCACGCACCCATCCTTTAACATTTTTAAAATAAACTAACATTTTAAAAGTATCTTTTTACATAAATTAGTTACCCAGAGATATAGCAGTTTATAAAATAAAATTTTCTTCTGCATTTATGTAAAAACATATTTTTAAGAAATATTTTGTTGTTCAAAATGCAATATCTGTAGGTAACATCAGTGGTATTTCTCAATTTTTTTTATATCTACTTAAAGTTCATAAAATAATTATTTAAGGAGTAACAAACACGCGTTTGAATGATTCACTTAAAGTTCATATAATCTATTGCTTAAACAATTCATCAAACCCAATCGTTTTTCTGTCCTCTATATTTTATTACCGTTATCAAAGCAATATAATTTAGTTAAAAAAGTATGTCATTTATAAAGACATATTTTATGATAAAGTGAACTAACGATATGATGAAAAACGTCGGTAGCATATAATAATCGGCAGACGAAGTTTAGATTGGTCTCTGTAGGCCCTACCGGTTCAAGAAACACATGCATTGAAAAAGTTATACACGTGGTTATTATTATAAAGGAGTGTTTGGTATGGCACGAGATGAGATAACCATCTCGATGAAATTAAGATGAAGAATAGTAACACAAAGATTTAGGCAGTGAATCCTAGCTCAACCAGGATAACTAGAGATGTTATTAACTTATTACGTATACGTCAAGTAGGCTAGTAAGTATGATTGAACATGTAGTTTGATGCCTATTAAAGGTAAGCAAGAAAATAAAATTACGATTTGATAATAAAATGGAAAATAAATTTGAAAAGAATTTGAAAAAACATTTAAGCCCCACACCATGTGAGTGTGGTCAAGTCAAGCTTGATCACACCCTTAGTGACAAGATGGACACATGTTCTACGAGGACCACCTTCACCTCAACCATCACATTTCACGAGGTATATGTGTTTAAAATAATCTTGTATGTGTAATGTTTCAAGATCAGATTAGATCTCATGAACTAAGAAAATAGAAACGATTGGACCTTTTGATCATTAGTTTGCTTTCAATGGTTAAATGGCTAATGGTTGAATGTTTAAACTTTTCTTATGTGTTAAACATAGGTGTTATAGAAGCAGGCTTGTTGGTTGTTGATTTTACATGCAAAGGAAATTTATAAAAAAGAGTTGAAGAGTTATAGAACAAGAGAAACAACATAAAATAGCCAAAACATAAACAAGTAATGATTTTTTCATTGGCTTAAAAGCAAGAATAATGTCAAGCTTTCACACATTCTTTACTGTTCTTATCCGGTTCTAAATTTTTAAATTTGTTTCCTCAATTGTGTGGGGTTTATCGCTAAGATTGCCAATAAGAGCAAATCATAGTGGATTTCCAACCTTATCTTATATTTACATTAAAAACATTATTTTTGTACTATCTTTTTCAATTAAATAATATTTTTTTTGATATCTTTATCATTCTATTTTATTTCTACTCCACTTAAAAGCACTTTTAAAATGTTAAAAATTTATGGGATTGTACCTTGATTTCCCATATTTCCTCAAATTTGAGCATTCATGGTAAAATCCACATAAATATATTTTTTCATTCACTCACAACAATTAACAAGCATCCCCTATAATATAAGGAAGATACTCACATCAAAAATAGAGAAACCTACTATGATTGCTCTAAACCAAACATTGAATGAACTCATCAATAAAAAAGTTGTTTACTCCATCATTCAAAATTTTTATATTTTAACATTACTTTACACCTATAACTTTTAAAGTAGAGACAAACAAAAAAAATCCTAGTTTAGAGTCAGCTTTCCAAGAATGTCCAAACACTAGTTAGCTAAGGTCATGAGCATAGTGTGACCTTGAAGCACATAGTTATACACGTCATGTCTTTGCCACTTTGAACGTGTAATCACTCGGGTTTCCCTACCCTAGTTGATCCTCCCCACTTGCCCTAGTCACATTAGTGGCTTCAAGTTGGAGTCTTTACGACTTGGGTCAATATTTCCACACACAACTCAATAAGAATAGACGTCAATGAGTTAGGTATCACGCACATGGTGACTATGTGGACATGGCATGATAATCCATCATCAGTTCCAATCTAAAGCCGGACTTTATCCTATGGAAAATATGTATGAAGTAAGTTTTCTTCTATAGATTAACAATGTGCAAACTAGCAAACTAGACACCAATGCAGTTCTTTCCGAAAACCCGATTTACCCAGTAACTATAACAATGTAGAATGTGAAGGTTTAGAACTAGACCAAGCTTCTTGACACGTAATGCAACTTCCTAATGTGCCGAGGTCCTTAACCAAGATATTTAACTCTAAAATAGAGTAGTAAGACATCATATTCCCACACATACATAATATTAACACATATATTAGCAACTCAAGGCTTATATAACAAGACTGAGAGGTTCGTAGCATTCCTCCTACTATGTAAACATTGTAGATCACACACTAACCTTCATATGCATTCTCCAACACCCAAGGACGCTCAACATCTAGCGGGAGAGTGGTTGTGTTTGTTTGTAAAGCTAGAGCGCGTGCCAAGCTTTGGTTAATAAGGTGTAAAGTCTGTATTTCGAGCTTTTTTGTAGAATTTGGCATTCGGGGTCCTTAGTGGACTGTTAAGCCAAGCCTTGGTAGTCCGCTGCTGACGTAAAAAGGTAAAATTCACCATTTGCAAGTGGAATATTCGAATATAAAAATGGAGTATTTCTTACAGATCATTAGTTATATCCTTGGTATACGATGCCCTTAATACCTTGGCAGTTTGTAAGGCCCCGTTCCGGAAACGCTCACAGCTGGTTGATCATCGCACATAAAACATATATTTACATTAACTTTAATAAAACATTACATCAGAAACATTTAAACAACCATTTGATTTCATTATAATTGCTTTTGCAAAAGAATACATTGTTGACTGATTACAAAATAATTGTTGCATTACAATGCAAAACATTATCACAACATTAAATGGATGCCATCGAAAACAGGGCAAGTAGCCACCTCGTTCCATTCTCAGCAACCATTTACTTGTCAACTTGAAACACATAAAAGTCGGCGTTCCTGAGTGCGTTCAAGATTTAAAATAAAATATACTTTACTTTCATTTAAAACCATTTTTTACATTCTTACGCGATCAAGCATCATACGTACACATAGATAATATCATTATTATCTTCATCATTTGTTTGTTAACTTTTGTTCATTCATATTACATCATCATTATTGTATAATTCACTTTCGTTCATAATCTTCCTTACTTATCTTTCGTTTGTTCGTTACTTCTGATGACATGTACAGTACCCCGAACATTGTGCACGAAGCTGCTTAGTGGGCCCGAAGCTGACTCTAGTACCTAGGGCAAGGTCACTCATCACTATCATTTCTCTTTTCATTCCGGAGCAATGCCATATGCTATAGCTCGAACATTGTTCACGAAGCTGGTTACTAGGCCTAAGGTTTATCAAAGACCTCGAACATTATGCATGAAGCTAACTGTAGTACCTGGGGCAAGCGGCAAGGATCCCATACATATGATCAATCATAAGGGTTAGACCCCAGTGTGCATCATTCCGGGGTAGCTAACTTGCACACAGTTGAGCTAACACCTTCATTGGGTGTGAACCTCCATACTTTGCTTGCAAGACTTGCTTACTTATCTTTCATTCATTAATGCATGCATTCTTTCATTACGTTCCTCTTTTCATTATCTACCACTTTATGTTACATAATACTTCTTATTTCATTCATTAAGATTCAACGTAAAGCCATGGAAAATAAACATACATAATAAGGAACATCAACATAAACATAAACATACAAAACATCACCATAGAAGGCACCATCACACGTGACAGAACAATCATCATACATACCATAACACACCTTATTAATCATCAAAAGTCAACTTACTTTACCCTCGGGAACATCCTAAGTCAAAGCCTACGTTTCACTTTTTCCCTAAAAATTAGAAAATAAATCTAACTCTTAGGCGCATGGCACTATGCAGGCGCATGGCACTGTGCAGGCGTATGGCCTTTCAGGCGCATGGGGAACACTTAGGCATGTAGGTCTAACTCTTAGGCGCATGGCACTATGCAGGCCCATGGCACTATGCAGGCGCATGGCACTATGCAGGCGCATGGCCTTTCAGGCGCATGGGGAACACTTAGGCGTGTAGGGAACTTTCAGCCGCTTGAGCACTATACAGGTGCATGAGTGCTTGGGCGTATGGGCTTTCTAGGCATTTTAACACTTAGTCAATTTCAGCCTAATTCTAGGCGCGTGGACAGTATTTGGGCGCATGAACTTTGGGCGCATGGGGACACTTAGACAGTTTATACCGTTGCACATGGGCAGTCTAATTTACACTTAAACAACTTATTTCAGTCCCCAATCATGTTCTAACATGTTCTAAGTTTAAAGCTTACATACTAAACCTTAAAACAAGAACATGTCAACATCGTAACATCATATATCACCCAAAATCAAACCCACCCGCATACATATTCACACACTTACATACAGGTAAAAACCCATTTTATAAAAATGTTCATACATGCATTTCCAGCCCCATAATTAGTTTAAAACATGTAAAAAGGAGGTTCCAGAACTTACCTTGACAAATTTCGGATGGACTTCTTCAAATACCTAAATGTAATTGGGTTCTAGCACCTAAAACCCACCAAAACACACAACCGAACATACACAATCAAACAACCGAGGCATAGGCCGGTTAAGAACATCTTATAAACAACAAATCTTATCTGAATTCAACTTTCTTCTTGCTCTTCTTCAAAAATCCGAGAGCTTCTCTACTCTTTCTCTCTCTAAAACCAAAAGAAATGATGTATACGTACACTATAGGCGGCCATGCCCACTTTTACACAAACTTTTAAAAGTTTTTTGCTTGTTTGACACCTTTTACCCCTCAACTTGGGTTTTATAACATTTCTTTCTTTTCCTTCACTTTTATTCTTTCTTTCATAACTTTTAAAAATAACCGGGTGTTACAAGTCCACCCACCTTATATAGTTTTCGTCCCATTTTCAGCCTCCCACGTAGACTCAAATCCTTTCCTGTGCTTCCACTATACACGAACAAGAGGAACCACTTCATTCCTTAACTGTTTCTCCTTACGATCAATAATCGCCACTTGTAGATCCACATATTTAAGCAGTTCATTTACCTTGATATATTCTAGTGGTACAACCATATCCTTGTCAGCTAAACACTTTCTCAGATGAGATACATGAAATTTTGGGTGAATTCCATTTAACTCATCTGGTAACTCCAATCTATAGGCCACCTCCCCTACATGAGCAATGATTCGAAAAGGCCCTATGTACCTTAGGCTCAACTTGTGTCACTCTCTAAACCGAATGATACCTTTCCAAGGTGAGACTTTCAACATGTCTCTATCACCCTCCTAGAATTCAATCACTCTTCACCTCTTATATGTATACGACTTCTGCCTATCCTTGGCTGCCTTTATGAAGGCCTTGATCTTTTCAAGCTTCTCAGTCGTAGCCTTGATGACCTCAACACTTACCAAATATTTCTGACCAATATCACCCCAACACACGGGCGTTCTACATCTCCTACCGTATAACATCTCAAAAGGGGGCATACCAATGTTGGCATGATAACTATTGTTATATGTGAACTCGGCTAACGGTAAGTGGTCATCCAAACTTCCTCCAAAATCAATGACGCATGCCCGAAGCATATCTTCTAGCCTTTGAATCGTCCTCTCCGACTGACCATCCGTCTGAGGATGATAAGCCTTGCTAATATTTAACCTCGTCCCCATCGCATCATGGAATTTCTTTCAAGATGTAAACCAGGTGTCCCGGTTAGACACAATAGACACCGACAAACCATGACGAGTTACAATCTCTTTAATGAACAAATCTGGCAACCTCTTAGATGAATACACCTCGTGGATTGGTTAGAAGTGAGCACTGTTTGTCAAACGATCAAGTATCACCCATATAGCATCATACCCTCGCAAGGTATGCTGTAGCTTCGTAATAAAGTCCATGGTGATATGCTCCCACTTCCACTCCGGTATATTCAACAGTTGGATCTTCCCGTACGGCTTTTGATGCTCGGCCTTCACTTGTAAACAAGTACGGCACTTACTCACATACTCCATTACATTACATTTCATACCCGGCCTCCAATAATCCTTCTTCATATCTTGAGACATTTTCGTGGCACTAGGATGGATGGAGTACTGAGTCTTATGAGCTTCATCCATAATCTTCCCACATAGATCCCCAAAATGAGGAATCCACATCCGTCCGAACTGGGTATTGACACCGAGGGTGTTTTCACCCAACTCTGCGACTAGACCTCTCATTCTTTCAGAGTTAAGATGATCTTCTTTCAACGCCTCATATTGAAACTCAGTGACCTATTTTATCACATCAGAGGTCATGAGCAACTAATAATCCTTCACCGAATCACCTCGGGTCTCTCTTTTTGGCTAAGGGCATCCGCTACCATGTTGGCTTTGCCAGGATGATAATGGATCTCGCAATCATAATATTTTATGTGCTCCAACCATCACCTCTGTCTCATGTTCAAATCTTTTTTCTCTAAGAAGTACTTCATGCTCTTGTGATCGGTGAATATAGTGCACTTCATAACGTATAAGTAGTGCCTCCAAATCTTTAACGTAAAGACCATGGCTACTAGATACAAGTCGTGAGTAGGATAATTGACCTCATGATCTTTTAGCTGTCGTGATGCATAGGTTATAACCTTTCCTCTTTGCAGTAACACACATCCCAACCCCGAGTAAGAAGCATCTAAATAAACCACCAAATCCTCGCTTGCTTCGGGTAATGGCAAGAATAGAACTTGAGTCAACCTCGCCTTTAACTCCTCGAACGCCTTCTCCTGATCTTGACCCCATACAAACTTCACATCCTTACGGGTAAACTTAGTCAACGGAGAAGCTATCTTGGATAAGTCTTGGATAAATCTCCTATAATAGCCCACCAAACCTAAGAAACTACGAATCTCGGATGGCGTCTTCGGAGACTTCCATTGCATCACTGCCTCCACCTATGCTGGATCCACCATAATCCCCTCGGGATTCACTACATGACCCAGAAACTGAACTTTGTGCAACCAGAATGCGCTCTTGGAGAACTTAGCATACAACTTCTCCCTTCTCAACATCTCTAACAGCTCTCGAATATGACCGACATGCTCCTCCTTGCTCTTCGATTAAAGCACGATATCATCAATAAAGACAATCACTGATTTATCCAACATCGACTGACACACTCAATTCATCAAGTCCATAAAAGCAGCTGGTGCGTTGGTTAAACCAAAAGACATAACGAGGAACTCGTAGTGTACATAACGCGTGCGAAAAGCTATTTTAGGAATATCCTGCTCCTTTACCTTCAACTGATGGTAACAAGATCGAAGGTCTATCCTCGAGAACCAACTAGCACCCTGGAGTTGATCAAATAAATCATCAATTATCAGTAAAGGGTACCGATTCTTCACTGTCAGCTTATTCAGCTCATGGTAGTCTATACACATCCTCATGCCACCGTCTTTCTTCTTCACAAATAACATTGTGTGTCACCAAGTAGGCACTACATCCATTCCTCATATACTTTCCTGCCACCACCATCGAAATCACTTTCGGAATCGTAGTGACCCGATCACCATAGACCATCACCGCACTCCCGTCAGGCGCTGTCAATCGAATCATCTTCTTGCGACACACAATGTTCGTTTTGTAGTCCGCCAACCAATCCATTCCTAGGACTATATCGAAGCCTCCTAAGGTCATCACGAAGGGTCTAACAGGAATCTTATGACCTTTAAGTTCTATGTCACAACCTTCTATCATCTTAGAAATCCTGATAGACTTACCTATGGCAGTTTCTATATCAGAGGGCTTATCTATGCTCCTAGTAGTAACAGGTAATTTAGCACAGAAGGCAGCAGAATAAAACTTTGACTAGCACCAGAATCAAATAACACAGAAGCTAGAGTTTGGTTCACTAGAAACATACCTGACACAACATCAGGTTCCATCCTAGCCTCCTCGTGCGTTATCGTGAATGCTCTGGCGCTCGCCCTCTCTCCTTCTCCTCCAGCCTTCTTCGCTCCCAAAATTTTAGCTCTTGACTTCTTACAATCCCTGCTCAAGTGGCCCACCCCGCCACAGTTAAAGCACCTCCCCGCCTTGCACTCTCTTGCCATATGACTAGGCTTCCCACACTTGAAACACACGTACAGTGCACATCTACACTCTCCAGTGTGCTCCTTTCCACACTTGCCACAAATCTTCATCCCTGCACCAGATGTGACCACACATCGGTCATCCACCTGTGCACCTTTGTTGCCTGGAGCAGCCCTGCCATGTCCAAATCACTTCCCATTCCAATTTCGGTCGCCACCACCCTTCTTGCTCACCTCACCACCACCACCTCACGCTCGTCATACAACCTTCCCGCCAAATCAACCGCCGAGCTAAACATACTCGGTCGGGTGGTGATTAGATGTCTGCGAATGTCTGCCAGCAAGCCTTGAATATACATCTTGATCTTTTATGAGAGAGACATCACTTGATCTGGCACCAACCGTGCCATCTCCTTGAATTTGGTAGTGTACTGTTGATGTGTCATTGTCCATGCCTCTAGCTGTAGGAACTCTCTTTCAACCTTGTCCATCTCTCAATGAGCACAAAACTCCTCAATCACCAGCTTCTTCAACTCTAGCCACCTCATTCTCCTAATAGCCCTGCTACCCTCGGCTGGGAGAATATTGTCCCACCAACACAACGTCAGGTCCACGAATGAGTGGGTGGCAAAATTCACTTTCTAATCTTCCCGGCAATCGCTAATGTCGAGAATAGCTTCTATCTCTCTCACCCATTGGTGAACAGCAGTAGCAGTGCCATTACCATCAAAGGTAGAGGGCTTACATCTTTGAAATGCCTCGTAGTTACAGCCTCGTGTTGCCTCAGGCACATGCTCTTCCTCTTCATCAGTAGAGACAACTATTTCAGTCTTAGGCTTTCCCCTTTTGCCCGTAGGCCTACTCCTTACCTTCCTTTTTCCTTCCCTCACAACCTTGATCACTTCGGTCACCATAGACAGTAAGATTGTCTACATGACCTCATGCACCTCCTTCACTATAGCCCCCTTCATTGAGGCTCTCACGTTAGCACTCTCATCCCAAGCCTCCGAATGAGGGGTCTCGGGTTCTTCATCAACCACCTCTTTAGCTCGTGGTCTCCCTCTCTTGACCTGTGGTCCAGTACCACGTCCACTACGACCTCGTACCACGTCCACTATGACCTCCACCACGTGAAGCCTTTGACGATCTATTGGTGACCATCTTCTAAACACAGTACAAGATTCAAACACTATGTATGGCCCCGTTCCTAGGACGGTTACAGCTGGTCATTCATCGCACATAAAACATATATTTTCATTGACTTGAATAAAACGTTGCAGTGGAAACATTAAAAACAACATATTCATTAAAAATTCTTTCACAAAATAATACAACATTCGTTACACAATATCATTTGTTCGCATTACAATGCAAAAACATTAAACAAAAGATTGCCATCCAAAAGTGCCAAGTAGTCGCCCTGTGCCATCCTCAGCAACTTTACCTGCCAACTGAAAAATGCATAAAAAGTCAGCGTTGCTGAGTGAGTTCTAGTTTTTCAAAACATTATATTACCTTTCATTCACTAAAACATTTTCATTACGATCGCACACCATACATACATCAAGGTAATGATTATTATCTTCATCTTCATTCGTTTCGTACATTTCGCACATTTCACATATTTCATACTTATCGCACTTTTCGTACTTTTATTTTCTTTTCACTTTTATCTAGGTCCTGTCATATGCTTAACCCCCCTATTAAAGACAATGCCATATCATCTAGTGTTAAGCGACAAGGACCCGATATCACACATATCGCACATATCGGACATATTGCACGTATGGAGTAGTCACGAGGACTAACTCCCCCTGTGTGTGTGAACTCTTATAGGTCAGCCAAAATTGCATGTTGTAAATATATATACACACAGTAATTAGGAAATTGCACGTATTGGAGAAGTCAGCAAGACTGAACTCTTACTGTATGTATGGACCCTTATGAGTTAGCCAAAATCGCATGCTATAAATACACACACACACACAGTTGAGGTAACAGTTGTCAATGAGTTATGAACCTCCTTTCGTTTGCTTGCAAGCCTTTCATACTTTCATTTATTCATTAATGCATCCATTCTTTCTTTAAGTTCCTATTTTCATTATCTTCCACTTTACGTTACATAATACAAAGTCATTATTTCATTAACATTCAACGTAAAGCCACGGGAAGATAAACATACATAAATAGGAACATCAACAAGATTATGCAAATCTTCATACCTATAAGCATGCATACATAAGATACATCACACATACCATCATACATAACATCATACAATAATGCATCATCATCATCATCATCATGCCTATCACAACATCTATGACCTCAAAAGTCAACTTACATAAACTCTCGGGAACCTCCCAAGTCAAGGCTTACATCTACCCATTTCTCCAAAAATTAGAAAAAAAATAAATTGTCTTCATCCACATTTCCTCCTGCTCATCCGCATTTCCTCCTGCTCATCCGCATTAGCAAATGCGGATGAGTTAGACTCGGAGGGTCATCCGCACTAATATGTGGCTCATCCGCATTGGGTAATGTGGATGAACAAAACTATTATTCGCATGCGGTTCATCAGCATTGGGTAATGCGGATGAACAAAAACTGTTATCCGCATATGGTTCATTCGCATTGGGTAATGCGGATAAACAAAAACTGTCTTTTGCATTTTCTCTACTCTCCCGCATTTGTCAATGCGCAAGAGCAAAACTTGTCCCCATCACTTCTGGTCTTCCGCATTTGTCAATGCGTAAGAACAGAACTTGTCCACATCACTTTTGGTCTTCCGTATTTGTCAATGCGTAAGAATAATCAGTTCTTCTCGAGCAGACTCTTTATCTGCATTGACTTTAGTCGCATGGCCGTCCAGGCGCATGAGGACATTTTAGGCGCATGAGCCCCATTTAGGTGCATGAAATTTCGGGCGTATGGGAACACTTAGGCAAATTCTAAAACATAGGCGCATGAGCCCTATTTGGGCTCATGAGCAGCCTCATTCACACCTAAACATCAAGTTTCAGTCCCCAAACATCACCTATCATGTTCTAAGCTTAAATCTTACATTCTAAGCCATAGACACAACCATAACGTCATAAAACCCAACATAGCCCAAAATTAAACCCCACCCGCATCATACACACAAATATACATATGGGTGTAAATACCATTTTAATAAAAATGTTCATACATGTATTTCCAGCCCCAAAATAGTTAAAAACATGACAAAAAGAGGTTCTTGAACTCACCTTTGCAGCTCTTTGGGTAAGACTTCTTCAAACCCATTGCAAATCGAGCTCAAACGCCTAAAACACACCAAACACACACACACACACCAACAACATATAACACGTATGAGCATATAACCAGGCCTAAACCGGTTAAGAACATCTTAGAACCAATAATTCTTACTTGAATTTGACTCTTCTTCTTGTTCTTCTTCAAATCCGAAAGCCTCCTGCTCTCTTCGCTTTCTCTCTCTAAAATCCGAATGATGTGAGTGTGTGTAGTCAACATGGGCGGCGATGCCACCTTTTACACCTACTTTCAAACAATTTGTCCTTTTGACACATTTGGATTTTGTCCTTTACTTGGGCTAAATTCCTTTTCTTTCTTTTCTTCTTTCTTTGGCTTAAAAGAATTTAACCTGGTGTTACATGTCCACCCCCTTATACAGGTTTCGTCCCCGAAACATATTATTCCTCAAACAATCATGGGTAATGCTATCTCATCTCTACTTCAGTATCCTATGTAGCCTCAGATCCCTTTCTGTGCTTCCACTATACATGCATAAGAGGAACCACTTTATTCCTTAACCTCCTCTCTTTACGATCAATTATCACCACTGGTTGCTTCACATAGTTGAGCCGTTCATCTACCTTGATATCTTCCAGTGGAACAATCATATCCTCGTCTGCCAAGCATTTCCTGAGATGAGATACATGGAATGTCGGATGAATTTCACTTAACTCTTCTCGTAACTCCAGTCTATAGGCCACCTCTCCTACTGGAGCAATGATTCGGAAAGGCCTTATGTATCTTGGGCTCAGCGTGCCCTGCTTCCTGAATTGAATGATACCATTCCAAGGTGAGACTTTCAACATAACTCTATCACCCACCTGAAATTCAATCGGTCTACATCGTTTATCAGCATACGACTTCTATCAATCTTTGGCTGCCTTCATGAAGGCTTTGATTCTTTGCAGCTTCTCAGTCGTAGCCTCGACCACCTCGACACTCCCTAACTCTTTATGGCCAATATCACCCCACACACGGGCGTCCTACATCTCCTACCATATAGCATCTCATAAGGGGGCATACCAATGCTGGCATGATAGCTATAGTTATATGAGAACTCAGCTAACGGTAAGTGGTCATCCCAACTTCCCCCAAAGTCAATAACGCATGCCCGAAGCATATCTTCTAGCATCTAGATCGTCCTCTCTCATTGGCCATCAGTTTGAGGATGATAAGCCGTGCTGATATGTAACCTCATCCTTATCGCATCATGAAATTTATTCCAAACCTTTGATGTGAACCGGGTGTCTTGTTCAGTCACAATAGACACCGGCACACCATGACGAGTTACAATCTCCTTAATGAAAAGATCAACCAACCTCTCGAATGAATATGCATCGCGGATCGGTAGGAAGTGAGCACTCTTCGTCAAACGATTGGCGATCACCCGTATAGCATGATACCCTTTCATGGTACACGGTAGCTTCGTAATAAAATCCATGGTGATATGCTCCCACTTCCATTCCGGTATATCCAATGGTTGGATCTTCCCATAGGGCTTTTGGTGCTCGGCCTTCATTTGCAAACAAGTAAGGCATTTACTCACATACTCCACCACATCGCGCTTCATACCAGACCACCAATAATCTTCTTTCTTCATGTCTTGGTACATCTTCGTAGCATCGGGATGATTAGAGTATCGAGTCTTGTGAGCTTCATCCATAATCTTCACGTGTAGATCCCCAAAATGAGGAATCCACATCCACCCGAATCGGGTCCTACATCGAGTGTGTTCTCACCCAATTCCACAACCAGACCTCTTATTCTTTCAAAGTTAAGATGATCTTCTTTCAATGCTTCATCTTGAAACTCCTTGACCTACTTCATTACATCCGAGGTCATAATCAACTGATAAGCCTTCACCCGAATCGGCTCGGGTCTCTCTTTCTGGCTAAGGCATCCGCCACCACATTGGCTTTGCCGGAATGGTAGTGGTTCTTATAATCATAATCTTTTATGAGCTCCAACCATCTCCTTTGCCTCATGTTCAAGTCCTTCTTCTCGAAGAAACACTTCAAGCTCTTGTGGTTAGTGAATATGGTGCACTTCATCCCGTATAGGTAGTGCCTCCCTATCTTTAATGCAAAGACCATGACTACTAGCTCCAATTCATGAGTAGGATAATTGACCTCTTGAACTTTCAACTCTCGAGATGCGTACGCTATAAACTTTCATCTTTGTATTAACACACATCCCAACCCCGAGTAGGAAGCATCTGAATAAACCACCAAATCCTCACTTCCATCAGGTAACGACAAAACATGAGCTTCAGTCAACCTCACCTTTAACTCCTCAAATGCCTTCTCTTGAGCTTGAACCTATACAAACTTTACATCTTTCCGGGTCAACTTGGTTAGCGGAAAAGCAATCTTCGAGAAGTCTTGAATAAACCTTTTGTAGTAGCCCGCCAAACCCAAGAAGCTACGAATCTCGGAAGGCGTCTTTGGAGACTTCCATTGCATCACCGCCTCCACCTTTGCCGGATCCACCATAATCCCCTCCGGATTCACCACGTGACCCAATAATTGAACCTCGCGCAACCAGAATGCACACTTGGAGAATTTAGCGTACAACTTCTCCCTACTCAACGTCTCCAACACCGCTCGAATATGACCGGCATGTTCCTTTTCACTCTTGGAATAAACCAATATATCATCGATAAACACAATCACTGATTTATCCAATATCAGCCCACACACTCGATTCATCAGATCCATAAAAGTAGCTGGCGCGTTGGTCAAACCAAAATGACATAACGAGAAACTCGTAGTGACCATAATGCGTTGCCTCGTAGTCCGCTAACCAATCCATCCCAAGAACTACATTGAAACCACCTAAGGTCATCACGAATGGTCTAACCAGAAATTTATGACCTTCTAGTTGCACGTCACAACCTTTTATCATCTCAAAAATTCTGGTAGACTTACCTATGGCAGTTTCGACATCGAAGGGTGGATCTATATTCTTACTATTAACAGGAAATTTAGCACAAAAAACAACATAAATAAAACTTTTACTAGCACCAAAATCAAATAACACAGAGGCTAAAGTTTGGTTTACTAGAAACGTACCTGACATAACATCAGGGTCTGTCCTAGCCTCCTCCTGTGTCATCGTAAATGCTCTGGAGCTCGCCCTTGGTCCTTCTCGTCTAGTCTTGTTCACTCCCCATCCTTCAGCCCTTGGCTTCTTGTAGTCCTTGCTCATGTGACCATTCTCTCCACAGTTGTAACACCTTACAACCCCACATTCCCTCGCCACATTACCAGGCTTCCCGCACTTGAGCAGATCTTTGACCCCTATTTGCATTCTCCCGAATGCTCCTTCCTGCATTTACCACATCTCTTCGACCCTGCACCAGGTATGACCACACAGTGGTCATCCACACGTGCCTTCTTGTTATTCGTCGAGGCACCACCCCGACCAAACATTTTTCCATTCTAGTTACGGTCACCACCACCCTTCTTTTTCCTCTCAGCCACCACCACAGTCCTTTCATCACACAACCTCCCCGCCAAGTCAATTGCCGACTTAAACGTGCTTGGTCGAGCAGCGATCATGTGCCAACAGACATTCGCAAGCAAGCCCTGGATATACCGCTTGATCTTTCACGACAAAGGTGTTACCTAATCAGGCACCAGCTGTGCCATTTCGTTGAATTTGGTGGTGTACTGCTGATGCATCATGGTTCCCGCCTCCAGCTGCAGGAACTCTCTTTCAACCTTATCCATCCCCCTATAAGGATAGAACTCCTCAATCACCAACTTCTTTAACTCTACCCACCTCATCCTCCTGATAACCCTGCTACCCTTAGCTTGGACAATACTGCCCCACCAATATAGAGCCGAGTCCATAAACGAGTGGGCATCAAATTTGACCTCCTGGTCTTCTCGGCACTCGCTAATATTCAAAACAACTTCCATTTTCCTCACCCATCGGTGAGTAGCAGCAACAGTGCCATTACCATCAAAAGTAAGGGGCTTACACCTTTGAAATGCCCCGTAATTACAGCCTCGTGCCGCCTCCGGCGCAGGCTCTTCTTCTTCCTCCTCTTCATCATCAGAGAGAAGCGTTTCAGGCTTCGGTTGCTCCCGTCCTCCCGAGGACTTGTTTCTCTTATTTATCTCTCCTTCTCGTATAGCCTTAATGACTTGAGTCACTACAGATGGTAAGATCGTCTGCATGACTTAATGCACTTCTTCAACAACAACCTCCTCTACAGGGGTCTCGGGTTCTTCATGAACCACCTTTTTGGCTCTAGGCCTTTCTCTTGTAGCCCGTGGTTCAGCACCATGACCTCCACCACATGAAGCTTTAGATGATCTACCACCAACCATCCACTAATATACTAAAAGATTTAAATACCAACACGGTCATTCAACGGAACAGCTCAGTTTATGTCAAGTATAGTAAGTCCCTATTTACAGTGGCCAGTTGTGATTAGCCACTTATTTACTCTTCATACCCCAAGTATTAGCTATCCTGACTATATCAGTATCTAAATCTATAAGCAGCACATAAACCACATGTTGGACCAAAAGAACCAATGAGCCTGATCAGAAAACCTCTAAGTCCCACAGACATCACAACAACTGCTGAAGACTTGATCAGCTGTTTCACAAAGTCTGAAAACTACAACAGCTGAAGACTAAAGTACTGAAGACTTCAACAGCTGAAGACCAAAGTCTGAAGATCAACAGCTGAAGACTAAAGTACTGAAGACTTCAACAGCTGAAGACTAAAGTACTGAAGACTTCACAGCTAAAGACCAAAGTCTGAAGATCAACAACACACTGAAGACTAGTACTACTGAAGATCAACAGCTGAAGTACAAAGACTGAAGACATCAGCTGATGACAACAGCTGAAGTTCAAGTACAAGTACTGAAGCCTTCAGAGTTTGTTACAACAGCTGAAGAAGCATTCTTCAGTTGTTGTGATGCTTTCCTTTCAGTAGTTTCTTTTTTTTTTGTTTCAGTATTTGTAAAACGACTGAAGAGCATGTTCTTCAGTCGTTGTAGTTTCAGTAGTTTCTTTTTAGTAGTTGTAGTGACAGTTAACACTTAGTATTTTTGTAAGAAATGTCAGCTGTTTTGACATCTTCAGTAGTTGTGTTAACTTTTAGTAGTTTGAATAATTCTGTTAAATGTCACTATCAAATGACATCAGCAGACATCACATCTCGTATATAAGGAATGTTCCACCACGACATTCCTGTATAAGGGATGATGACCTGATTTATGTGTGAAATTTTGCCACCACGAAAGTGCATATTGAATGAAATCTTGATTTGCAGAATTCTTTCTATAATCATTTGTTCTTACTTTGAATATCAACTGTATTCTAGTGATTGTTTAATTCATTGTTTGATTTCCGCTGGAATACTCTCTAATCAATCAAACGTAGATCTCTAATCCTAACAATTGGTATCAGAGCTCATTAATCATTGATCGATCTAACCATTGATCATTGAAATTGCTATCGATATCTGCATTTGATTGAATTGGCATATTTGCAAGAATCGGTCATAGTAAAATTGAATTTCTGCTACTTTCGTTTTATTGCTTTTTGTTTTCTCTTGGTTCAATTTGGTTGTTGTGTTCTGTTCTAAATCTGTTAAAACTTAATTGATTTTGGTTGAATATGAGAATGACTACTCCTTCTAATGACCCTCACAATACCGGTTCTTCAACCAAGCCTCCGATGCTGGTTAGGACTGAGTATAACAATGGCAACTAAGAATGCTTCATCACCTGTCTGTTAACAGTTCAGGTTGTTGGACATCGGTTGTTGTCCACAGCCTATGGTGAACAATCCGGAAACCAATCAAATGGTTCCGAAGAAGAAGGAACAATACTCAGATGAAGATCGGAAACTGTTTGAGATTGATGCTAAAGCCCATGGAATTCTGGCCATGGCACTGCCGAATGAAATCTATTCAGGCTTATGCATCATGAAACTGCTCATGACCTCTGGAATGCACTGAAGAACAATTCAGTGGAACTGATGAGGTCTTAGCAAACAATAGAGAAATCCTTGCCCAACAATATGAAACATTCTCTCATAGGAAGGTGAGACACTGACTCAACAGTTTGAGCATTTTTCCCACTTGATCTCTGAGCTAAAAATGGTCAAACATGAATATACCAATAGCCAGATGAACAACAGATTCCTTAGATCACTGCCTGAGAGATGGGACACATACAATATTGTCCTACGCTCCAATGCAAATCTGGATAACTATCTCTCACCCCACTTCATGGGAAACTACTTACATTTGAGAGAGAGATAGAGCAGAAAAGGAAACTGGCATCATCAGGAAAGCTCACTGATGACTTTGTACCAGGGACACACTGCCTTGGTTGGTCATGAGTTAGAATATGCTGCATCTGAAAGTAATTATGATAAGCATATAGATTTCTCTTCAAACAGTTCAGATCATGCATTCGTTGGTGTTGATAGTCACTCAGGCTGTAATATTGACAATTTATGTTTTATCATGGATGATTTGAAAGGAATAGCTGATGATGATGTAGAAGAGATGGATATTCTGAGCCAAATGGCCTTGATTAATATCAGATCTCAAAAGTTCTACAAGAGGACTGGCAGGAAATTTCCAGGACGCTCTGGCAAAACAAAGTTGGTTTTGACAAGAGTAAGTTGAGGTGTCACAAATGCCAAAGGCTTGGACACTTTGCAAGAGAGTGTAGATCATCTGGATCGAACTCCTTTGCACCCTTTGTGACTTTTTCAAGCACTAGTCCACAAAACAGGGGGCAACATCATGCTAGTTCTGGTCATCATTCACAACCTGCTTCGCCTTCATATTTTGTCCCTCAGGGTCCAATGTCATATCCATATCCCTGCTATTACATGCCTCAGCCAAATCCAGTTCAAGTTCCTACTGCACAACAACCACAAGCATTACCTGAGCCTCTACCATCTTAATCACAACCTCATCACAGCTTTTTGACCCCTGGTAATGTTGACTGGAGCAGTTTACCAGATGATCTCTCTGGTACTGAGCAATTATTTACTGGTGATGGTCAACATGGTGGTGAACATCCTTTTGGGAATCTAGCTCTCATGGCCCTGGAATCTATTGAGGGTTCAGGCTCCAATGCATCTTCTTCACAAGTAACCCAGGTATCCTCTGAGGCTAAGGCCAAGCTTTGTTCTGAATCTTGCATAGATGCATTTGTCTCTATTAGAGAAGCAAATGTAGTTGTAATTAATCAAAATCTAGAGCTTGAGCAAACTATTTCCAAAAGAAAAGCTGAATATGAGTCTGTCCTTAAGGACAAAGATGATGAGATTTATAAGCTTAAATGCCAATGAAATGATGAAAAGGCTAAGCTAGAGGTCATTCTTGAGAACCATAAGGAACTCAAAGAAAAACTTGCAGTTACCTAAGTTGAGTGTGACCACTGGGTGTCATCCTGCAAGGGATTTGAAATGCTGCTCAGTAAGTATTCTGCTTCGAATGTGAAGTTTGGAATTGGTTATAACCATATTGCACCTCCAATAGATTTTACTCCAAAAGTAAGAGTAAAATCTGAAAGTGAAAGCAATCTCCAAACCACATTATCATGTGCATCATCCACAAGTGATCTCCCAAAATCACAAGATGAAATAAGGGTTGATACCTCAGCAAGTCAATTGGCTGATGGGTTAACTACTGATAAGCACATGAAGTTGAGTATTTCAGATGTTGTTCCTCAAAGTAACTTAGTACTGAAGGGCAAGTTACAGAACTGAAAAGCATTTCAAATTAGCTAAAATAAATGGATTAACAACTGCTGACATGACAGCTGAAGAACAACTCTTCAGTAGTTACAGATTCTTCAGTACTAAACAAAATTACTGAAAGGAGGAAAGTACTGAAGAGCACCCTTCAGTAGTTTCCACATCACAGTTGATCAATCCAAGATGAAGAATAAGCCATGTGAAATATGTGGTAAATTCAATCATCTTTCTGATGAATGTACTGCAATCATTAAAAGAAGGATAAGGTTCATCACAAACTCAACAGAGATAAGCTCATTAAAATCCAGATGGATGAAATGAAACTGAGTTGGGACTAAGTTTGTACTGCAATCATTCCATTGTGATAAACCCAAGCCTTCAACCAATTCAAAAAGAAGGATAAGGTTCATCACAAAATAGCTGATGGTGCTCCTCATGATAAACATCAGACCAAGTCTGTTAATTTTAAGGAGGAAATGGTGGATCACAGGAACTCATCAAACACAAGTACTGATATGTCACAAGAGCTGAAAGCTTTGGCTACAAATGAGACACAACTTGTTATGATGGTTCAGCATTTGTTGGGGAGAGTTAACCAACTAGATGCACCTGTGATCAAATCACTGAAAAGGCATTCCAAGCCCAAATCTAAGGAATCCATTTCAGCACCATCTCCTTCTTCAGCTGTTAATCATAAGAAACAAGTTATGGTTGCATCTGTTGATGAAAACAAACCTAAAACCAAAAAGTTTGGGTCTCAAAATCTAACTATTTTTCTTTCATGCAGGGTTCTTCAACATGCCAAAGGAGCATCTGGTATGTGGACAGTGGGGAACTACACATATGACTGGGAGCAGTTTTCTTCTTAATGACTACTCTCAAGGAAAGAAGGGATTTGTTTCATTTGGAAATGATGCCAGAGGCTACATCATTAGGAAAGGATATGTGTCTAATGGACAAATCCGGTTTGATGATGTCAACCATGTGGAGAATCTCAAGTATAATCTGCTGAGTGTCAGTCAGATGTGTGATAAAGGGCATGTTGCACTTTTCACAAGCCAAACTGCAGGATTTTGTCTTCCCAAGTTCTGAGGCTGATTGACAAGGTAATGGATGAACATACTCTCCTGAAGGCCAACAGGATCGGAAGAGTGTATGCCTTGGATTTGTCAAAGAAGATTAATTTGAAGGGTCATCCATGCCTGTTCTCCAAAGCCTCTCTTCAGGAATCTAAACTATGGCATAGAAGGCTGGGTCATGTCAATCTCAGAAACATGAATCAACTGATCCGCAATCGTTTAGTGAGAGGTTTATCAATAAGGAGTTCCACTGTGATGAAGCCTGCACTACTTGTTTGAAAGGAAACAACACAAAGTCTCATTCCCCCCCCCCTGAAGAACCTAAGTCCACTGCCTGCTTGCTGTTACTGCACATGGATCTATTTGGTCCTGTGAGAGTGATGAGCATGGCAAAGAAGAAATACTATCTGGTAATTGTGGATGATTACTCCAGATTCGTATGGACTTTCTTTCTACATTCAAAGGATGAGGTTGCTCAGAAGATTACAAACTTTGTGTTGTGTTGAGAGCAGTATTCCCTATCAGTCAAGTGTATAAGGAGTGACAATGGTACTGAATTCAAAAACCATACACTTGATGATTATTATCTTTCAAAAGGAATCAAAAGGCAGTTTAGCATCCCACGGACTCCAGAACAAAATGGAGTAGTGGAGAGAAGAACAGGACTTTAATTGAAGCTGCAAGGTCCATGTTGCTGACTCTGGTTTGCCTTTGACCTTTTGGGCTGAAGCTGTCAATACAACTTGCTATGTGCAGAATAAAGTGTTAGTAAATCAGAGGTTGATGAAGACTCGATATGAAGCTCTACATCATTTGGCTCCTTTGATTTCATTATTCAGAGCCTTTGATGTCCTTGTTTCATTCTCAACACAAAGGGTCAACCCACAAATTTGATCCTAAGGTGGATGTAGGGTATTTTGTAGGATATTCATCCACTTGCAAGGCTTACAGAGTCTTCAACTGCCGAACAAAGATAGTTGAAGAAACCTTGCATGTGAAATTCAATGAATCTCCTAAGGATAAAATTCCACAAAACCTGTGGAGTTGTTTGATCTGGACATACTGCAATATGCTCCTTATCAAACTCCAGCTATTGCAGATCATGTGGATAAATCATCTTCTGCAGCAAGTCTTCCACCTGGTGGTACTGAAGATGATGATGATATCAGTACTCACCTTTTCAAGTTCAGTGACAACTGCCTGAGTCTGCTAAACTTGATGTTCCTGTACCTTCAGCAGCTCCATCCACAACAAATGCTGATGAGATTTCTCATTCCTCTACATCGTGTGTTTTGCCATCTAATACTTGGTTTCAAGAATCTGAATCAACATCTGCTGATGCTGAACGGCTACAAAAACTTGCACTGATCTTATTGTGCACCAAGAGCTGAAGGATCACCCCATGTCTCAAATCATTGGTGGTATCAATGCTGGCTCTCAACCAGAAGTCAATTGTCTAACTTGTGCTTCTATGCTCTCTTCATCAGTCAGCAAGAGCTAAAGAACTATCATGTTGCTTTGAGAGACAATGGATGGGTAGAAGCATGCAGCTTGAGCTACTTCAGTTCAAGAAATAGCAGGTGTGGGGACTGGTTCCTCTACCCCCAGGTAAGTGTGCAATAGGAACTAAATGGGTGTTTAGGAACAAAACAGATGAAATGGGCTTATTGTTAAGAACAAGGCCAGACTGGTTGTTCAGGGGTTTTCACAAGAA
Source organism: Flaveria trinervia (assembly GCA_025506515.1). Lineage (NCBI taxonomy): Eukaryota > Viridiplantae > Streptophyta > Magnoliopsida > Asterales > Asteraceae > Flaveria > Flaveria trinervia. The sequence continues at coordinate 8,698,109 of CM046452.1, forward strand.
GAAGGTATTGATTATGATGAGACATTTGCCCCTGTAGCCAGACTGGAGGCAATTAGATTGTTCTTAGCCTATGCGCTTTTCACAATTTTAAAGTTTTTCAATGGATGTTAAAAGTGCATTTTTATATGGTAAAATAAAAGAAGAAGTTTATGTGTGTCAACCACCAGGTTTTGAGGATAATAAACATCCAAATTATGTATACAAGCTTGATAAGGCTCTTTATGGGTTGAAACAAGCTCCTAGAGCCTGGTATGAGACATTATCAATTTTCTTCTTCAAAATAATTTCACTAGAGGCTCCATAGATAAAACTTTAATTCATTAAGAAGGTGGATCAGCATAAGTTACTTGTTCAAATTTATGTTGATGATATTATTTTTGCATCCTCTGATCCCCAGTTGTGTGATGACTTTACCAATTTAATGCATAAGAAGTTTGAAATGAGTGCAATAGGAGAATTACGGTCCTTTCTAGGATTGCAAATCAAACAAAAGGCTGATGGGACTTTATTCATCAGTCTAATATACAAAAGATCTTTTGAATAAGTTTGATTTACAAAATTGTAAGCCCTGTTCTACTCCCATGTGCAACACCACACAACTGGATGCAGATCAGAAAGGTAAGGATGTTGATGAAACACTTTACAGATGTATGATTGGGTCCTTGATGTACTTAATAGCTTCTAGACCAGATATCATGTTTGCAACGTGTGTTTGTGGTAGATTTCAGGCTGCTCCTAAAGAGTCTCACTTGATTGCAGTCAAAAGGATCTTTAGATATCTGCAAGGTACACAATCTCTAGGTTTATGGTATTCCACTGGACACTCTTGCAAATTGGTTGCTTTTTCTGATAGTGACTATGCAGGGTGAGTTAACCAGAAAGTCAACTTCGGTGGATGTCAATTTCTAGGCAACTGTTTGATTTCTGGCAGAGTAAGAAACAAACATCTGTTGCTACATCCACTGCTGAAGCAGAGTACATTGCTGCTGCAAGCTGTACTTCTCAGGTACTCTGGCTTCAGAACAACTTCTGGATTATGGCATTACAGAGACTAAGACTCCATTATTAATGGACAGTGCTTCAGCTCTTTGCATTGTCAAGAATCCTGTCCAGCACTCTAGGAGAAAACATATAGAGATCAACATCATTTTATTAGGGACTGTTTTGAAAAAAGGTGATTGATCCAAAGTTTGTGCCTAGTGCTGATGAGCTTGCAGACATTTTTACTAAGCCTTTGGATAGTTCGACTTTCCAAAACCTAGTGTTAAGGCTTGGTATGGGCAGCTAGAATAAGTGATAACTACTGATGATCTCATTAAATAAGTACTATGATCATTTGTAACCATATCACAAATAAGTACTGATTCTGTTACAAGAATGATACAGTCATAAGTACTGATATAAGTACAAACAGATAAGTACTGATGCCCTATGAAACAACTGAAAAACCGCCAAAAAGACTGATGAGTAAGTGTTGAGGACAGTATGAAACAGCTGAAAAGCTATGAATTGACGAAAACTACTGATGAGAATTTTCTCTTCAGTTGTTTCTAAAACTGCTGCTTCATCTTAAACAACCGATGACAAAACCATGTCTTCAGTAGTTTCATAACTACTGATGACTAATACCACGTCGTCAGCTGTTTACAACAACTGATGACAAAACCATGTCTTCAGTAGTTTCATAACTACTGATGAAAACCAAGTTATTAGTTGTTTCCACATCTGAAGCTAAAACCATGGTCTTCAGTAGTTTTATAACTACTGATGCCTAAAAACAAGACTTCAGTTGTTTCAACCTCTGAAGGGATACCACGTCATCAGTCGTAAAAACTGCTGATGACTCATACCAAACCCTTCAGTTGGTTTATAACCCGTACCCTATAAATACCTATCTTACAGAGCTTCATCATCTCAAACCTAACGTTCAAAAACTCAGAACCTTCTCTCATATCAATGGCGAACATGAAGCTTAAACCACGACACAACTGTGTTGCTTACCTTACCAAATCACCCTTTTGGACAAAGTTTGATAATGCCATTGATCTAATGATCAACTCTCCATACAAAACGGCTTTCTTCTAAATCCTACCATTCATGCCGAATCCCTCCATCAGTTCTGGATGAACGTCACCCTCATCACTGGGGAGAATGACACCGACTCTCTCCAGTTGTTCGTCAACAATCGTCAGGTGGTCATCACTCCCGAAATCCTTCGCCAAACCCTACAACTAGATGATGCCACTTTCCCCACTGGGTATCCAAAGGGCACCACTGATCTATCATTTGCCCATATGGATACCAGGGTAACCTTAGTGCCTCTACCATCCTGAAGAAACATTTCCATGATGCGGAACGACTAATTTTTCATATGGTGAATGTATGCTTAGCTCCTAAGACTTCCTCTTGGGACCAAATGTCCACGAGGTGGCAGCAGGTATTATTCTCTATCCTTGACCAACAAAACTTAATTTTTCTGAAATATTATTTCTTGAACTCAAGGATATGGCCTCCAAGCCTATAGCTAACCGATGGATATTATATCCTCGGTTCCTAATGGCCATTATAGTAAACCAGCTGAAAGCTGAGGGACTTGTTGGCCTTGGAGTCCCTGCCACGGCTGTATTGCCTGAAGTATACTCCAGGCACCAACTCAGACCAGTCACTCAAACTGCTGCCAAACTGCGAAAACCCACGTAGCTGGAACCCACAGCCACCACCTCCAATCCATTGTCCCCACCAAACCCAACACAAGAAAGCCAAAAAGGCTACTCAGGGAATGAGTCCCCTGAGGATGCCCCCGCAACACAACCAACGCAGGTGATATCTACTGGTCATAACCCCCCAGTAGATACACGTACTCACTCACCCTCAACCGCTCAGGTTTCCTCTCACAGGAGCCTGTAGCAACCACCTCTGGGGCACCTATACACTTGAAAACCTTCCTCACTTGAGGAGGTTGCCATTGAAACGCACCACTCTCCCTGGGTGCATACTGCCTTCACACCCTCTCCACTGCAACCGCCCCCCAAAGTCCTACTATCATAATTGACAAAGTGCTGATTCAGTTGCACTCCCACTCCTCCCCAGATACCAATCAAAACTGGGGATACCCCAACCATTGAGGGGGAGGACCAAAGTGTTTCTGACACCCCACAGCACAGGGGTTACCATATTCAATCTCCAGGTGTAGAAACGGAGATTCGAATTTCTGGTGAGGCTGCCACTTCTCCTGCTTCAGCATATGATCAGGCTGAAGTTGGTAACATTCATAAGACCTCACAGAGGCAATTGTTTGAAGGACATGGTCCTGAGGCAGGAAGTCCCCAGTACCATGACCAAGGGGCACATGCTACTACTGATCTACACTCAGAGCATGTTCATCTTGATTCTATCTGGAGGTCAGGTGATTCAGTAAACACTGATGATGACCTGGGCTTCTTTTATGATGTTTTAGCCCAAACCACCATCCTCGAGGATGAGGTGAGCAGAGCAGACAAAGAGCTGCTTGCGAAAATTTCTCAGGATCAAAGACATCTACACCTCAAAACCCATAGATGGAACCTTCCTCTGAAGGTCTCCCATACACTGAGCCACTCCAAAACACTCAGCCACCTGCCTTTGCTTCTGGCACTATTTCTCAGGGACAGAACCCCCCTGAGCAATAGTTGCTATCTTTCAACATTCCTTACCTCTCATCACCTCAACTATCACTGATATGGTGCTTTCTAAAATCAACCCTTTGCAACCAATGCAACCAAAAAGGGGGAGATTCATTCAGTGAAAGCAAAAAGAAGAGTATTGCAGATAGGAAAGAAACTGAGAAGGAGAAGGTGAAGGATGCTGACATGGAGAAGGTGACTGAAAGTACTAAAGACTTTCATGTCACATACAAGAAAAGGAAGAATGATAAGGAGACTGCTTGGAGACAATGGTGAAGAAGGCTGATGCCGAACACAGCCAATCAATGGATAACATCATTGATAAGTTTTTTAGGCAAGGTCACGACACTAAAAAACTTGACTCAGAAATCAGAAGACTAGAGATTGAAGAAATCCAAGCTAGATGATTGACAAGTTATGATGTGTTGGAAAGGGAAAGGCTAGAAATCATGATCAGGTTCATAGCGAATATCTGGTAGATCATTGATTGAGATCAAGGTATGGTCCAGGGATAGCATCTTGGCAATAACCACCAAGATCTGTTCGTCTGAAGTATACACCAAAGGATTGGTTATTGAAGCCTTAAATGAAGCAGGTGCTGGGAGCAGGATTGAACTAGTCAAGCAATTTAAAGCCGACCTCACATCCAGAATGCTAGAACAGCCTGTCAACATTGCCACACCAAAACCACCACAACCACAACCCACTAAACCAATTCCCTTACCCACAAAACCAGTAGCCGATGATGTACCCCAGAAGAGGAAGAGAAGGGTACTAAGGCTAGAAGAAGAAAAAGAAGATAATGATGAAGATGAAGATAGGCTACCAATCTCAGCTATTATTATTCCTGAAACTCAAAGACAAATTGTGAAAGTGAAGCTAGAAGAAGAAGAGCTTCATAAACAACATGATGAGGAATTGTTGAGGAGGGTTGACAAAGCATATGCTGCCACATCTTCAATCATCAACATGAAGAAGCATGCTCTCAGATTATACACTCTTAAACATACATTTCAATACCAAAAGGAGAGAGTGAGGAACTGGCCTGATCCCAGGGTGTCTCATAGGATTCACAAGAAAAACATTCCACAGAGATACATTGGCCAAGTGAAGAAGATTGTAGATGAAGTGATCTCACTGGTCTTGTAGTATCACCCTGGGAAATCCTAGATGACTTCAAGAAAGCCTATAAAGCTAACCTGACCCCACAAAAGATGCTGGAAAATAAAATGGTGAAAAAGGGGTTAGTATATAAGAGGCTTGAGGAAGTCAGAAAGAATGAGCTCCGGTTGTTCTTAGAGGGTAATCACCCAGATGAATTTGCTTATAGAGTAATAACAATTGTGGAACTCAAAAATGGGAAACAGGTCAAATACCTATCTAAATATTATGGGCCAGAATCACGTTTTGAAGGAGGAGCTGAAGAGCTTACCATGGAGGAAAAGATAACCTTCCTTGAGGCCTATACACGGGAGTCATACAGACTCATTGTTGGGAAGTAGATCTCATGGATGGGGTATCAGCTCTGTGTCCAGTTCCCCAAGACAGAGTTCCCATTCATCCTTTGCCAAACAGATCATCGAGACTTCTTCCCAGGCCTGTGCTTATATGGGTCGCTTCTGAGCTGATCTAGAAGACAAAAAGACCAAATCTTTCTGCCATAATAAGTGGGACATCTTAATAAGTTTAGAGGTTTTGGCTGCATTGGTTCAGGGGGAGTTTGTTGGACCAAAAGAACCAATGAGCCTGATCAGAAAAACCTCTAAGTCCCACAGACATCACAATAACTGCTGAAGACTTGATCAGCTGCTGATTCACAAAGTCTGAAGACTTCAACAGCTGAAGACTAAAGTACTGAAGACTTCAACAGCTGAAGACCAAAGTCTGAAGATCAACAGCTGAAGACTAAAGTACTGAAGACTTCAACAGCTGAAGACTTCAACAGCTGAAGACCAAAGTCTGAAGATCAACAGCTGAAGACTGAAGTACTGAAGATCAACAGCTGAAGTACAAAGACTGAAGACATCAGCTGATGACAACAGCTGAAGTTCAAGTACAAGTACTGAAGCCTTCAGAATTTGTTACAACAGTTGAAGAAGCATTCTTCAGTTGTTGTGATGGTTTCCTTTCAGTAATTTTCTTTTTTTTGTTTCAGTATTTGTAAAACGACTGAAGATCATGTTCTTCAGTCGTCGTAGTTTCGGTCGTTTTTTTCAGTAGTTGTAGTGACAGTTAACACTTAGTATTTTTGGAAGAAGATGTCAGCTGTTTTGACATCTTCAGTAGTTGTGTTAACTTTCAGTAGTTTGAATAATTTTGTTAGATGTCACTATCAAATGACATCAGCAGACGTCACATTTCCTATATAAGGAATGTTCCACCACGACATTCCTATATAAGGGATGATTGACCTGATTGTATGTGTGACATTTTGCCACCACGAAAGCGCGTATTGAATGAAATCTTTGATTTGCAGAATTCTTTCTATAATCGTTTGTTCTTACTTTGAATATCAACTGTATTCTAGTGAATTGTTTAATTCATTGTTTGATTTCTGCTGCAATACTCTCTAATCAATCAAAAGTAGATCTATGATCCTAACACCACATAACTTGCACACATATTACCGGTTATCATTAAGAAAATACCTGATGGCACGGAGCTACTCAGACTGTCATCCCTTCCCTTTCCATCCCATTTTCAATTTAAGTTAAGGTTATTTGAAAATTTGCCAATTTCACTTAAACTTTGGCTTGATACTGACTTGTAAGGTCCCGTTTCGCGGGACGCTTACAGCTGGTCATTCATCGCACATAAAACATATATTTTCATTAGCTTGAATAAAACGTTGCAGCTGAAACATTAAAAACAACATTTTGATTAAAAATGCTTTTGCAAAATAATACAACATTCGTTACACAATATCATTTGTTCGCATTACAATGCAAAAACATTAAACAAAATAATGCCATCCAAAGAGCCAAGTAGCCGCCACATGCCATCCTCAGCAACTTTACCTGCCAACTGGAAAATTCATAAAAAGTCAGTTGTTTGAGTGAGTTCTACTTTTACAAAGCATTATATTACCTTTCATTCGTTAAAACATTTTCATTACGATCGCACGTGATCACACATCATACATACATCAAGGTAATGATTATTATCTTCATCTTCGTTCGTTTCGTACATTTTGCATGTTTCGAACATTTCGTACTTATTGCACTTTTCGTACTTTTATTATCTTTCACTTTTATCTAGGTCTTGTCATATGCTTAACGTCCCTCTTAAGCACAAGGCCATAGAATCTAGGGTTAAGCGTAAAGGACCCCATATCGCACATATCACACATTCACACATATCGCATATATCACACGTATGGAGTAGTCACGAGGACTAACTCCCCCTGTGTGTGTGAACTCTTATATGTCAGCCAAAATTGCACGTTGTAAATATATATACACACGGTAATTAGGAAATCACACGTATTGGAGCAGTCAGCAAGACTGAACTCTTACTGTATGTATGGACCCTTAAGAGTTAGCCAAAATCGCATGCTATAAATACACACACAGTTGAGGTAACAACTGTCAATGAGTTGTGAACCTCCTTTCGTTTGCTTGCAAGCCTTTCATACTTTCATTTATTCATTAATGCATCCATTCTTTCTTTAAGTTCCTATTTTCATTATCTTCCACTTTACGTTACATAATACATAGTCATTTTTTTCATTAACATTCAACGTAAAGCCACGGGAAGATAAACATACATAAATAGGAACATCAAAAGATCATGCAAATCTTCATACCTATCAGCATGCATACATAAGATACATCACACATACCATCATACATAACATCATACAATAATGATCATCATCATACCTATCACCGCATCTATGACCTCAAAAGTCAACTTACATAAACTCCCGAGAACCTCCCAAGTCAAGGCTTTCATCTACCCATTTCTCCAAAAATCAGAAAAAAATAAATTGTTTTCATCCGTATTTCTTCCTGCTCATCCGCATTAGCAAATGCGGATGAGTTAGACTCGGAGGGTCATCCGCACTAATATGTGGCTCATCCGCATTGGGTAATGCGGATGAACAAAACTATTATTCACATGCGGTTCATCCGCATTGGGTAATGCGGATGAACAAAAACTGTTATCCGCATATGGTTCATCCGCATTGGGTAATGCGGATAAACAAAAACTGTCTTCACATTTTCTCTACTCTCCCGCATTTGTCAATGCGCAAGAGCAAAACTTTTCCCCATCACTTCTAGTCTTCCGCATTTGTCAATGCGTAAGAACAGAACTTGTCCGCATCACTTTTGGTCTCCGTATTTGTCAATGCGTAAGAATAATCAGTTCTTCTCCAGCAGACTCTTTATCCACATTGACTTTAGTCGCATGGCCATCCAGGGCATGAGGGCATTTCAGGCGCATGAGCCCTATTTGGGGGCATGAAATTTCGGGTGTATGGGAACACTTAGGCAAATTCAAAAATTTAGGCGCATGAGCAGCCTCATTCGCACCTAAACATCATATTTCAGTCACCAAACATCACCTATCATTTTCTAAGCTTAAATCTTACATTCTAAGCCATAGACACAACCATAACATCATAAAACCCAAACATAGCCCAAAACTAAACCCACCCGCATCATACACACAAATATACACACGAGTATAAAACCTAATTTAATAAAAATGTTCATACATGTATTTCTAGCCCCAAAATAGTTAAAAACACGAAAAAAGGGGTTCTTAAACTCATCTTTGCGGCTCTTTGGGTAAGACTTCTTCAAACCCGTTGCAAATTGAGCTCAAACGCCTAAAACCCACCAAACACACACACACACCAATAACATATGACACGTATGAGCATATAGTCGAAGCTTAAACCGGTTAAGAACACCTTAATACCAAGAATTCTTACTTGAATTTGACTCTTCTTCTTGTTCTTCTTCAAATCCGAAAGCCTCCTGCTCTCTTCGCTTTCTCTCTCTAAAATCTGAATGATGTGAGTGTGTGTAGACAACATGGGCGGCCATGCCACCTTTAATTCCCACTTTTAAAACATTTTTTTCTTTTGACATATTTGGTCCCTCTACTTGGGCTAAATTCCTTTTCTTTCTTTTTCTTCTTCTTTGGCTTAAAAGAATTAACCGGGTGTTACACACTAACATGGTCATTCAAGGGAATACTCAATTTATGTTAAGTATAGTAAGTCCCTAATTACAGTGGCCAATGTGATTAGCCACTTACTTTACTATTCATACCTCAAGCATTTCCTATCCTGACTATATCAGTATCTAAATCTACTAAGGGCACACAAATCACATAACATGCACACATAATACTGGTTATCATTAAGAAAATACCTGATGACACGCAGCTACTCGGACCGGCATCCCTCCCTTTTCGTCCCATTTTAGATTAAGTTTAGGTTTCTTTTGAAAATTACCCATTTCACTTAAACTTTGGCTCTAATTCCAACTTGTAACGCCTTGTTTCTGGGACGCTCACAGCTGGTCAATCATCACACAAGAAAACATATATTTACATTAACATTAAGTAAACATTGCAACGTAATATTTAAACAACCATTTCATTTCATTTTAATTTCTTTTGCAAAATAATACATTGTTAACTGATTACAAAATAACTTGTTACATTATAATGCAAAAACATTATCAGAACATTAAATGGATGACATACAAAACAAGCCAGGTAGCCACCTTATGTCATCCTCAACAACCATTTACTAGCCAATTGGAAACACATAAAAGTTAGCGTTGCTAAATGAGTTCTAGTTTTAAAATAAAATATACCTTACTTTCGTTTAAAACCATTCTTTACTTTCGTACGTGATCAAGCACCATTCATACACATAGATAATATCATTATTACCTTCATCATTCGTTCTTGAACTTTCGTTCATTCATCTTACATCATCATTATCATATCATTCACTTTCATTCATAATCTTCATTACTTATCTTTCATTCATTCATTACTACCGATAACATCTATAGTACCTCGAACATTGTGCATAAAGCTAGTTACTGGGCTGAGGTCTTTCATAGATCTCGAACATTATGCATGAAGCTAAGTCTAGTACCTAGAGCAAGTTCACAAATCAGTATTATTTCTCTTTCATTACGGACCAATACCATATGTTATACCCCAAACATTGTGCACGAATCTGGTTACCGGGCTGGAGGACTATCAAAGACCTTGAACATTTTGCACGAAGCTGAATCCAGTACCTGGGATAAGTGGTAAGGATCCCATACGTATGGTCAATCACAAGGATTAGAACCTAGTGTGCATCCTTCCGGGGTAGCTAACCTGCACACAGTTTAGCTAACACCCTTTATTGGGTGCGAACCTCCATACTTTGCTTGCAAGACTTGCTTACTTATCTTTCATTCATTAATGCATGCATTCTTTCATTACGTTCCACTTTTCATTATCTTCCACTTTATGTTACATAATACTTCTCATTTCATTCATAAACATTCAACGTAAAGCCATGGAAAATAAACGTACATAATAAGGAACATCAACATAAACATAACATACAAGCATCACTATACAAGGCACCATCATACGTGACATAATAATCATCATACATACCATAAACACCTCATTCATCATCAAAAGTTAACTTACTTCACCACTGGGAATATCCCAAATCAAAGTCTTAGGCGCGTGGGCACTATGCAGCCGCATAACCTATCAGGCGCAAGGGGAACACTTAGGCACATGAGAACTTTTAGGTGCATGAGTGCCTGGGTGCATGGGCTTTCTATGTGTCTGAACACTTAGTCAATTCAACCTAATTCTAGGCATATGGATACTATTTGGGCGCATGAACTTTGGGCGCTTGGGGACACTTAGATAGTTTATACCATTGGGCGCATGGGCCACCATTTAGGCGCATGGACAGTCTAATTCAAACTTAAACAACTTAATTTTAGTCGCCAATCATCATCTAACATGTTGTAAGTTTAAACCTTACATACTAAGCATTAAAACAAGAACATGGCAACATCATAACATCATATATCACCCAAAATCAAACCCACCTGCATAGACATTACACACAAACATACGAGTGAAAACCCATTTTATAAAATGTTCATACATGCATTTCCATCCCCAAAAATAGTTTAAAACAAGTAAAAAGGGGGTTCTAGAACTCACCTTGACAACTTTTGGATAAACTTCTTCAAATATCCGAATGTAATTGAGTTCTACCACCTAAAACCCACCAAATCACACAGCCGAATGCACACAATCAAAGAATCAAGGCATAGGGCGGTTAAGAACATCTTATAAACACCAAATCTTACCTGAATGTAGCTTTCTTCTTGCTCTTCTACAAATATCCGAGAGCTCTCTGCTCTTTCTCTCTTTAAAACCAAAACAAATTATGTGTGTGTGTACACTCTGGGTGGCCATGCCCACTCTTACACCAACTTTTTAAAGTTTTTTGTCCTTTTGACACCTTTTACCCCTCAAGTTGGGTTTTATAACCTTTCTTTCTTTTCCTTCACTTTTATACTTTCTTTCATAACTTTAAAATATAACCGGGTGTTACACGGTTCGTGATGGGCTCCCATATCCTGATTTTGATTTCTAATCTTTAACAGACCACGATGAACATCATTATGGGTAGGAGTTACAGTTTTGTTGACTCAATTTCAATAATAACTCTCCCATATGCAACCTCATTCCTTTTTCTGCTATATCAACCTAACCATTGGACTGTGGGGTTACATCCCTAATCATCGATAAGCTTTTTCTAGGTCTTGGGTGTAGCACTAGAATGAAAAGCTTAAATAGTTTTATGAGCTTCAACTTGACCTGAGCTCCATATACGAAGGAACCTATTTTCATGCACATCTAGTTTTTAACAAACATATGCGTTTTCCTCTAGGTTTGAGACTCATCCCATTATTCTTATTTCTTATGACTTGATTGTATTTCAAAGCTTCTCTTTGAAATTTATGTATCTGGATCATAATGTAACACCGTGAATTTTGAATTGAACATAATTAGCTAAACAACATCAATAATGGTATTATTGATTTAATTATTATGAGATTAATTATGAGTTTAGGGTGGTTAAAAAGTTAATAATAAAGCTTTGAGGAACCAATTGTGTAACACAGTGGAAGTATAGAATAACCCTAAGCCGTCCCCCAACCTTGACAGCCATAATCTGAACCCAATCGAAATCGACCTTCCCTTAGGCGAGTCTACAACCAAATCAATGATCCAATGAAGCCCCCACCCCTCACCGTGAAGGCGATGTCACAAAAACAACATGGCACCCTTCCTGCAGGGACGTTTAAGTGATAGTCACTTACAACACAACACACAAAAGAGAGTGAGTTAAAACACTTAATAGATCAAATGGGGAACTAGTAACCAGTCATACTTTGTACTAAGTAACATGTCACATCCCAAACTTATGTGGAATATTCGAGATATGAGTGTTAAGATTGTTCACAACCACATAACGCTACATTTAATAAAATATTATTATCACAAGTTTTAAAATGCAAATTACATCCATAAGTCTTAAAAAAGAATAAAACATAACATAAGATAAACATCCAATATAAGTTATTCATTTTTCCTAAATCCTAGGTGTGAGCATTCCTTAAAGAGATCATCAAACTTGAGCATTTCCTAAAACATATCAAAAATAAAGGTCAACTATGAAAGTTGGTGAGTTTCCATAGTGTAAGGCCCCGTTCCCGTGATGCTTACAGCTGGTCACTCATCGCGCATAAAATACATATTTACATTAAGTTAAAGGAAACATTGCAGTGCAATCATTAAAATCAATATTTCATTCAGTATAAAAACTTTTGCAAAATAATACATCATTATCACATTACAAAATACATGTTGCATCATATCACAAAAGAATTATTAAAATGGATGCTATCCAAACAGAGCCAAGTAGCCGCCCCATGCCATCCTCAGCAACCTTTACCTGCCAACTGGAGACAAATAAAAGTCAGCATTGCTGAGTGAGTTCTAGTTTTAAATAAAACATACTATACTTTCATTCAAACCCGTTCTTTACTTTCTTTCAAATGATTCTATACTTTAGTACATGATCACACATCATACGTACACATAGATAATAACATTATTATCTTCTTTACTATTCATCACTTTCTTTCTTTATCTCTTTATCTCTTTCCGAATCAATGTCATCAATTATACCCCAAACGTATGCACACAGCGGGTACTAGGCTAACGATCATAAATGACTTCCATAATGCACAAAGCCTGGCACCAGCACCGGGGCAAGCGACAAAGATCCTAACTGTATAATTCCCCCCAAATGTATGCACAATACGAGTACCGGGTCGAAGATCATAAATGACTTCCATAGCGCACAAAGCCCGGCACCAGCACCGCGGTGAGTAACCACTATAAACCATGTACTATATCAATGGTCACTCACAAAGACTGGACCCCTGCGTGTATCCCTAACGGTTAGCTAAACCACACAAAGTTGAGCTTACAACATTTTAGAGCCGTGCACCTCCGTACATTTTGCTTGCAAGCCTTTCTTTACTTTCTTATTCATTAACGCATGCATTCTATAATTATGTTCCTCTTTTCATTATCTTTCACTTTACATTACAAAATATTAATCATTTCTTTCAAACTATAACACGTAAAGCCACAGGAAAGATAAAATACATAACATGGAACATAATATAATCATTCAATACATTGCCATACAAGGCACCATCACACATGACATAACAATCATGCAACATACCATCATGCATAAGCATTACATCATCATGCATCAACCATCACATCACCTATGACTCCAAAAATGTAAACTTACTTTACCCCCAGGAACATCCCAAGTCAAAGCCTACATTACCCTTTTCCTCAAAAATCAGAAAATAATCTAAGTCTTTAGGCGCATGAATACTATGTAGGCGCGTGAGCACTATGCAAGCGCATGGCCTTTCAGGCGCATGAGGAACACTTAGGCACATGGGAAGCTTTCAAGTGCAACAGCACTATTGGGGCGCACGAGCAACACTTAGTCTATTCTGGGCAATTCTAGGTGCGTGAGCACTATGCAGGCGCATGAGTGCCTTGGCGAATGAACTATCTTGGCGTATGAACACTTAGTCAATTTCAGCCTATTCCTAGGCGCATGAGTACTATTCGGGTGCATGAGGTTTTGGGCGTAAGGGCTACTATTTAGGCGCATGATTAGTTTATAACACACTTAAACATCATAATTCAGTCCCCAAACATGACCTATTATGTTTTAAGCTCAACTCATGTATTCTAAGCCTTAAAGAGACAACCATAATATCATGAATCATATACATAGCCCAAAATCAAACCCTACCCACAACATACACATATAAAGCATACGGGTGTAAAACCCATTTTTATAAAAACATTGATACATGCATTTCCAGCTCCAAAGCAGTTTAAAACAAGTATAACGAGGGTTCTAGAACTCACCTTAGTAGGCTTCTTTGGGTAAGACTTCCTTGAAACCCGTTTGCTACAAGATCACACCTTGAATTCGAACTTCTGCACTTGTTCTTCAGAAACCCAAAAGCTTCTTGCCTTTTATCCTTTTCTCTCTCTCTAAAACCGAATGAAAGTGTATTATGAGAGGAGAGTGGGCGACCATGGCAACTTTACACCAACTTTGAAAGTTTAGTCCTTTTTGACACATTTGGTTCCTCTACTTGGGCTTTAAATCTTTTCTTTCTCATTCTTCACTTTATTCTTTTGTTTGAGCCTTCTAAAAATAACCAGGTGTTACAAGTCCACCCTCCTTATATAGGTTTTGTCCCCAAAACCTATTATATTGAAACAATCGTGGGTAATGTTGTCTCATCTCCTCTTCAGTCTCCCACGTAGACTCAAATTCCTTCTTATGCTTCCATTGTACACGCATAAGAGGAACCACTTTATTCCTTAACCTCTTCTTTTTACGATCAATGATCGCCACTAGTTTCTCCACATAATTGAGCCGTTCATCTACCTCGGTATCCTCCAGTGGTACAATCATATCCTCATCTGCTAAACGCTTTCTTAGATGAGATACATGGAATGTCAGATGAATCCCACTTAACTCATCTGGTAACTCTAGTCTATAGGCCACTGCTCCTACTCGAGCAATGATTCGGAAAGGTCCTATGTACCTTGGGCTCAACTTGCCCCACTTTCTGAATTGAATGATTCTTTTTCAAGGTGAGACCTTCAGCATGACTCTATGCCCCACCTGGAACTCAGTCGGTTTATGTCTCTTATCGACATACGACTTTTGCCTATCTTTAACTGCCTTCATAAAGGCTTTGATCCTTTCTAGCTTCTCAATCGTAGCCTTAACCACTTAGACGCTCCCTAATTCTTTATGGCCAATATCACCCTAACACACGCGCGTTCTGCATCTCCTACCGTATAGCACCTCATAATGGGGCATACCAATACTGGCATGATAACTATAGTTATATGAGAACTTAACTAATGGTAAGTGGTCATCCTAACTTTCTCCAAAATCAATGACACATGCCCGGAGCATATGTTCCAGCGTCTAAATCGTCCTTTTTGATTGACCATCCATCTAAGGATCATAAGCCGTGCTAATATGTAACCGCATTCCCATAGCATCATGAAATTTCTTCCAAAACATAGATGTAAACCGGGTGTCATGATCACACACAATAGACACCGGCACACCATGATGGTTTACAATTTCTTTAATGAACAGATCCACCAACCTCTCGGATGATATGTCTCGTGGTTCTGTAGGAAGTGAGCACTCTTTGTCAAATGGTCCACTATCACCCTTATGGAATCATAACCTTGCGCGGTAGGTAGTAGCTTCGTAATATAATCCATGGTGATATGCTCCCACTTCCACTCCGGTATATCTAAAGGTTGGATCTTTCCATTCGGCTTCTGGTGTTAGGCCTTCACTTGTAAACAAGTAAGGCACTTACTCACATACTCTGCAACATCATGCTTCATACCCGGCCACCAATAATATTTCTTCATATCTTGATACATCTTTGTAGCACCGGGATGAATAGAGTATCGAGTCTTATGAGCTTCATCCATAATCCTCCCACGTAATCCCCATAGCGAAGAATCCACATTCGCCCGAATCGGGTCCTAACACCGAGCGTGTTTTCACCTTGAAACTCTTTGACCTGCTTCATGATGTCAGAGGTCATAACCAACTGGTAAGCCTTCACCCGAATCGGCTCGGGTCTTTCCTTTCGGCTAAGGGCATCCGCCACCATGTTGGCTTTGCCGGATGGTAATGGATCTTACAATCATAATCCTTTATGAGCTCCAACCATATTCTCTGCCTCATGTTCAAATCTTTCTGCTCGAAGAAAACTTCAAGCTCTTGTGGCCAGTGATATGGTGCAGTTCGTCCCGTATAGGTAATGCCTCCATATCTTTAACGCAAAGACCACGGCTGCTAGCCCTAAATCATGAGTAGGGTAATTAGCCTCATGAACTTTCAACTATCGAGATGCATAGGCTATAACCCTTCCTCCTTGCATCAACACACATGCCAACCCCGAGTAGGAAGCATCGGAATAAACCACCAAATCTTTGCTTCCATCAGGTAGCAACAAGACAGGAGCTTGAGTCACCTTGCCTTTAACTCCTCAAAGCCTTCTCTTGAGCTTTTCCCCATACAAACTTTACATCCTTACGGGTCAACTTAGTCAACAGAGAAGCTATCTTGGAAAAGTCTTGGATGAATCTTCTGTAGTACCCACCAAACTCAAGAAACTACGAATCTCGGATGGCGTCTTCGGAGACTTCCATTGCATCACCACCTCTACCTTTGCCAGGTCCACCATAATACCTTCAGGAGTAACCACGTGACCCAAAAACTAAACCTCCGCCACCAAAATGCACACTTGGAGAATTTAGCATAAAACTTATCCGTTTTCAAGGTCTCCAACACTTCTCTAATGTGAGTGGCATGCTCGTCCTCGCACTTTGAATAAATCAGGATATCATCAATAAACACAATCACTGATCTATCCAACATCGGCTGACACACTCGATTCATGTTGATACATGTATGTCCCTAGATCGTGATATGTGATGTAATAGATCTTGTTTGGTATGATTAATGAACTGATATTGATAGTCTATTGGTTATAATGTTTAATAGTTCATTAATGAGTCGTGACTGAATTGATTGGGTTTATCATTACTTGAATGATTACATATAATATTATATTAATTAACTAAAACATTCAAACATAACTTAATGAAGTTCCCATGCGAATGGCTCATGCGAATGAACCATACAGATGAAGAACGTCACACGATTGACTCAGTCGCACGACTGAACCAGGAGACTGAATCAGTCGTACGACTGTAACATAAGATTGGCTCAGTCGCACGACTGAACACTCAGTCGCACGAATGAACAACCTCATGGTTCAATCGCACGACTGAACCAAACTAATGGTTCAGTCGCACGTTGAATAGGGCCAACCTATAAATACAACTCAATTAGTGAAAAACAGGCTATTCGATCAAGTACGAATCCAGACGAACCCTAGCCGTCCAAAACCTTCTAATCGTTCTCCAAGTTCATAGAACACATTAGATCGATTCCTTATCGATTCTAACGTTAGTTTCAATCCTTGATCGATTCTTCGTGTGTTCTCACTGATTGGATCCCCAATCAAATAGGATTCCGCACTATTTGATCTGGTATACACGTGATCTCTAGGTATTTCAATCGAATACCAGGTCCTAACAAGTGGTATCAGAGCTATTGGCTCTTGATTACGTGTTGATTCAATCAAGATTGCATAAAAGTTTGTGTTTTTACACTAAAAACGCAATCTTTGGCATCAACAGTGATCTTGGAAGTTCCCTGCTCATCGACGTTTGGTTTTTTTACGGACTTAGGCGATTAGAAGTTGTGAAATTTCGAATTTTTACGGCTGAAACCCGTCAAACCTGCCAGTGTTGAGATATTGACGATGATTCTGCGAGTGAAGGTGATATAGCAGTTGAGATTGCAATGTCACATAGTGAAGAAACAACTGCAGCCGAGGTCAGTTACAAGCCAAATGAGGAAGTTTCCACATCAGAGACAGACAAGCCAGAATCACCAGAACCAGAATCATCTGATGCTGCACTGATGCTAACTCGTCTGACCCAACTCAGGTAAGTACCACTGACCAATTTTTAATAACCATGCTTGTTCTGATTGTGACACTTTTAGAAATAGCATAGATGAAAATTTTACTAGGTTATTAGATCATAATGATAACTTAGTAAAAGATTTACGTCTGTGCACTGAGGCTAATAGAGTACTAAAACAAAATGAGCATTGTTATAAAGAAAAGATAGACCTATTGACTAAACAACTTAGGGAAACCGAAGTAGTGGCTTTTAACCAAGCAAACGACATTAGGTACTATCTAAACTCCCTAGAAGAAACTAAAAGAAAAAGGCAGTTCTAGAAGTCGAAGTTAATTCATTAAAACAGAAACTGCATAGTTGGACTAGTTCCTCACATATAGTCCAACACTTAGTAAGAGAAAGGAATAAGGGTGGGATTAGGCTACAAAGTGGTTCCACCACCACCTGAGACCTTGATGAACACTAAGTCTAGACCAGTAAATAATAACCCCATCAAGGATCATGTGGTGACCACTCCTCTTGTTACTGATCCAGACACCTCATGTTCATTTACTAAATCTGGTCAGAAACAAAAGAACTCCACTTCAAAGGCAAAGGGTAAATTGCCTTGTGTTAACCTGAAAAATGAAGTTGAAAAATTAATTTAAAGTCAGGATCAAATAGAGTCAAATCAGAACCTCAAAGGACTTCAATGTTACTTTTTCACATGCTTCAAGTCAAAAACCATTAACCAAAAAGTAAAACAGGTTATCAGTAAATTTGTTACACCAGAGAAAACATCAAACATACAAGAGTCAAAAAATAAAGTGATTGATGTTACTAGAGTGTCACGCACTTCTCCACAAAGAAAGTCTACTCATAAAGTTGATAGCAGGTCATGCTACAACTGTGGAGAATGTGGACACATTGCTTCCTACTGTCATTTCTATCAGACACCTAGGAAGAAGATTGATCTTCTGGACTCTAGACCTAGGTCTTCTAAGCGGAGTTCTCTAACTCCACCTAGAAGAGCTAGTGAACCTAAAGTCCAACCTGTAACCAGACGCCTGTTTATCATAAACAGGCATTGCACAAATCTGGCTTATGGAAAGAAAAATCCACCTACGTGTCTAATACTGAGGACAAGAAGGAACCTGAGCTACCCTCACCTTCTAAGGGTCAATGGTGGAGTTTATGATGTGTGATGCCTCTGGGAAACCCAAGACAGTCAAAGCTTGGTTCCTACCTAAACTGATTCATTTACTTTGTATGTGCAGGGTTTCGATATAGTGCTGAGACTAACACGTGGATTATAGACAGCGGAGCATCCAGGCACATGACAGGAAATAGAGCCCTTTTATCTACGTCAAACAAATAAAAGGAGGGCATGTTTCCTTTGCAGGAAGCAAAGGAGGCTATATCACTGCTCAGGGAGAAGTGGGAATCAGAAAGTTAAGTTTGATAAGTGAACTACGTTCAACAACTTCAGAACAACTTACTTTCTATTTCCCAAATCTGTGATAAAGGATTTAAAGTCATTTCGATAAACAGAAGTGTTACGTGCTGAAGAAAGAATATATGATCCCAGAGGACCAAGTTCTGATGACTGCTTCAAGATATAAAGACCTTATGTCTTGGATCTGTCAACAGCTGCCACAACGGATCATGAGGTTTAGTGTTTCTTATCTAAAGCTACTGAGAAGGATTCCATCTCCTGGCATCGAAGAATGGACACATTAGTCAAGGAAGATGAATCATTTGATTCAGAAGGATTTAGTTAGAGGAGTAAATGTCAAGAACTTCCAACTTCTTGACTTTTGTGTAGCTTGCAAGAAAGGCCACAGACAAAGAAGGCTCATAAGGAAAAGAAAGTTCATTCAATAGAACTTCCTCTTGAGCTTCTTCACATGGATCTGTTTGGTCCAGTTAGTAGAAGGAGCATTGCAGCGACGTGTACTGTTATGTGGTCACTGATGACTACTCAAGGTTCACTTGGGTAATGTTTCTGAAATCAAAATCAGAACTTTGGAGACATTCAAGGAATTAGTAACCACACTGGAATCACTCTACAAGCTCAAAGTTCGACAAATACGCTCAGATAACGGACAGATTCAAGAATCAAGGGATGGAGGCATACTGCAAGGAAAAGGGAATTGTGCATCAATTCACTTCTGCTTACACATCTCAGATGAATGCGTTGCTGAGAGAAAGAACAGGAGCTTGATAGAGACAGCCCGGACTATGCTGGCAGACTCGAAACTACCTATCCAATTCTGGAACGAGGCAGTGGCAAATGCGTGCTATACACTGAATCGAGTCCTAATAGTCAAGCGCCGCGGAAAGACATGTTATGAGCTACTTCAAAGACGCAAACCAAATTTGGAGTATCTTGAGCCTTTTGCGCACCGTGTACACTTCTGAAGAAGACACAAAAGGAAAATCAACGAGAAGGCAGTTGAAGGAATTTTTCTAGGATACAACATACCGAACAAGCGAGTTTACAATAACTCAACGGGTCTTGTAGAAGTGTGGTGTAATGTCGACATTCAGAGATATACCACACCACCTACAGGAAAAGGACCTGCATACTTCTTCGATTATGATGGATTCTTCAAATCCTTCAACATCCCTCTCTCTCCCTCGGATGATGAGTTAGCTACTAGGATGATGTATGATATTCTAAATACTCCATCTAGCACACAGGGAGAGTCATCTACTCAGTCAGAAGGGTAGTCGATGAAAGTGACTCCTCCTCTGAAGATGAAACTGAAGCAGATGACCAGAACAGTCAGGAGGAACAGGTTCCAGTTCCTGAAAGTCCACAAGCATCCACAAGTGATGCACCTCGACTTCGGAACCTCAAACTCCAACCTCCTCAGATGCAGACAAAATGTTCACAATCTTGGTTCGGAGGTGACTGTGCCGACTACTCCAGGATCACGACTAAACGTCTATCATCCCCTTGACAATGTTATTGGAGATGTCCGATCAGGAGTACAAACCCGAAATCAGCTATACTCAGCTGATTACGCCTCAGTTATGGAGAAGGGTTACATTCATGATGGTGCTTATCGCTGTTTTGTCTCGCAGGTTGAGCCAAAATATGTCAGTGAAGCACTAAATGATGAGGCGTGGGTGAGTGCCATGCAAGAAGAACTTCTGCAGTTTAAGAAGTTAGGTGTATGGACTCTGGTTGATAGACCTAAAGGTGCTAAAGTCATTGGCACCAAATGGGTACTAAAATGTAAGAAGGATGACCAAGGAGTCATTATCAGGAACAAAGCTCGACTGGTGGTTCAAGGTTTTCGCCAAGTCGAGGGGATTGACTATAATGAGGTGTTTGCACCCGTGGCAAGGATGGAAGCTATTCGTATCTTCCTTGCCTATGCCTCGTACATGAAGATTAAAGTCTACCAATTAGATTTGAAGAGTGCATTCCTTCATGGGGAAATCAGGGAAACAATCTATGTAAGTCAACCCGAGGGATTTGAAGACCCTTATCATCGGGATAGAGTTTACAAGCTCGACAAAGCTTTATATGGGCTTCATCAAGCTCCTCGAGCTTGGTATGAGAAACTCTCGACTCATCTTGTGAAACACGGCTTTCGCAGGGGAGTCATTGACTGTACACTGTTTATTAAAGAAAAGGATGGTGACCTACTGCTTGTACAGATATATGTTGATGACATAATCTTCGGGTCAAAGAACGAAGAGTTATGCAAAGAGTTTGAAGCAGTGATGAAGAAAGAGTTTGAGATGAGTGCGATGGGGGAGATGAAGTTCTTTCTCGGGTTACAGTGGATCAAACACCTAATGGGATCTTTCTACATCAGACCAAGTATGTAGGAGACATTCTCAGTCGCTTTGACATGGAGAATGCTTCTGCTGCTGGGACTCCACTTGCTACGAATCATGATATAGCACCTGCTGAGAATGGAGATCTGGTAGATGCCACTATGTACCGAGGAATGATTGGATCTCTCATGTATCTCACTGCCTCAAGACCTGATATCATGTATGCTACATGTTTATGTTCCAGATATCAGGCTAAACCTAAGGTCAATCATCTGATCGGGGTCAAAAGGATCTTTCGCTATTTAAAGGGTACACCCATACTGGGGTTGTGGTATCCTCATGATGACGATTTTGAGCTCACAGCGTATAGTGACTCGGACTATGGAGGCTGCAAAATGAACTACAAGTCTACATCAGCAGGGTGTCAATTCTTTGGAGAAGATTAGTTACATGGCAGTGTAAGAAACAGACATCGGTTGCATTGTCAACCTGTGAAGCCGAATATATTGCTGCTGCAAGTTGCTGTTCTCAAATCATTTGGATTCAACAGCAAATGCGGGATTACGGTTTGAAATTCTCGTCTACTCCTATTTTGTTTGATAACTCTGCTGCAATTGCAGTAACCAAAATCCGGTTCAACATCCTAAGACCAAACACATCGGTATGAAATACCACTTCATAAGAGACTGTTTTGAAAAGACCTTAATAGATGTGGTTAAAATTAATACTGATTTTCAACATGCTGACCTCTATACAAAAGCCTTTGATAAACCACGTTTTCAATACTTGCTAGAGGTCAACGGCGTTAAAAAGAAAAGTGAGGTAATTCCTGATGAGAATAATGTGTAGTCCGATGTAGTTTCGTTAAAGTCTATTTTATTTTATGTTATATGTTTTTTTTTCGTTTCTTTGTCTGTTATATTTAACTCATGTTATTTGCTGTTTATTAAAATCCAAAATAATTAAATCCGAAATGATTTTAGTATTTTAGGGGGAGAATATGTCAGCAAGTTAATATTAAAAAAAAATTAGGGAGAAGAGGTAACTAGCTGAAATAAGGTAGATTGTGTCTGTGATACTGATTCAATACCTTTGGAATATGATAGTACACAGGAACAAATCAAGAGGGATTTTAAAATTTAAGGTTTGAAAAGATGCAAAAGTTCAAAGTATAAGTCTATGTAGTCTAAGCAATATAAAAAGGGAAAATGATAGAAAACTGGCAACTCCTAAGGTGACACAGAGAAAGTAGACTTAGAGGCTGCTAGACCACAAATGATATGTTGGTAGATTCAACACAATAGACAATTAGACCTCATTGGTGATCTCAAGATCAAACTAAGTTGTTCAACTGACTGTGGGCTTCCATCTTATCACTGGTTAACACAATCAAATATATTCCAATAAGGGGTAATGAGCATTTAAATGCCACAAAAGTGTGCGGATGACCATAATTAGAGCAAAGCAAGAATAATGAAAGACAAATGCAATAAAGCTAATGACTTATGTTGTTGGTGCATATTGTGTCAAATAAAATAAGCTGCTCTAACAAGGAGATAGGTTGTGTGCCTCTCTGCTGTGCGATGGCACTAACCTGAGGATAAGCATAACCTAGATATTCTAGAATTCATTGTTGTTTGCCGCCTCTCTGCTGTGCGATGGCACTGACCTGAGGACAGGCTTCTCTTTGAAAGCTCTAAGAATAGTCTCTTCTTGTAATAATACCCGTAGACCGCTCAAAACCTCTGAGGAATGTTGATTACCATATAAGTGTGGGATCCACAAATGTTAGCTGAAATAATAAACCTAAATCAGTCACCAGTCTAAGTCAAAAGTCTGTGTATGGATTTAAGTGGACAAACATACTGACAATCTTAGTGGCTACATTCTCAAGAGTTCAAATCAATGTGAAAATCTAAGATTTTTAGTATGATTTCCTTAAGTTGCTAATGACTCTGGATGAACACCGAGAATTTAAGCATCAAAGAGTTTTAATAACAAGTCCCAAAATGATTTGATATTCCTGTATGATTCCAAAATTGAGTTGGTCCAGATATGATCAATCTAAGTTAAAGCTGTCTACTCCTAATCAAATCCCTTAGATTTCCATCTTAGGGTTTTATCTCTCACAAAAAGTCCAAAAATAAACTTTAGTTGTGTAGTTAGTTTAAGTTCCTATGTTTATCTTTTAATTTGTGTGTCTGTCGGACTACATCAGGGAAATCAGAAGGGAATTAACATACCTAAAAAGGGTCATGTCTGAGATGGCCACATGGTTTTCAAAATTTAAAAGGTCACGTCTGAAGTGACTGAATGGGTAAGTGCTTACAATGTTATTATCAAAAGTGAAAAGGGTCTTAATAGTAAATGTTCAAAATGACTGTAAACTCACAAAGTGTGACCCATTCGCACTAGTGGATCATGGTTATCAACCAACTATGCGAATGGCTTCCAATCGGCCGAATGGACATGAAATTGATCCATTCGACCGAATAGGAGGAGGAGAATGAAACAGTAGACCGACTGAGGCTCAGTCGGTCAACTAAAGGGGCGAATGAAGGAGACCGAATGAGTCAGTCGACCGACTGAGACTCAGTCGGCCGACTGAATGCGATTGACTAGGCAAATCGTACGACTGAACCTCAGTCGCCCGTTTGAACTGAGCGAATGAGGCCAGTCGGCTGAATGAACCTAGGTTCAGTATTTAAGGGTCTCAGTCGATCGCATCTCACTCATCACTCCCAATAGCACCCAAATCGCGTTCTTTACCGTTACCCTGTCAAAATTGCCACAGATTCTGATATACATTGTTGTTAAGATTCTTACATTCGAGTGACGTTTTACAGGTACACTACTCCTTGAATCCTACCAAAATCAGTCTATCACCGACCTACAATAGCGACTCTCGATTGAATCAAGAACCAAACTGTGAAATGACCTAATCACCTATGTAAAAAGCAAAATGTTAAAATTGAGTTTAATAGGTTATTGTGACAAGTAGACGACGCAAATGGACCATTAAACACTGTTAAATGACTTAGATTGGTCAAGATTCGACCCACAGGCGATTGAACAGTGGGGCAAGCGACTGGTCGTTCGAATGAACTCCAATCGCACGACTGAACCTTACGATTGGATCATTCGACCGAATGAACCACCCGAATGAGTCCAGTCGGCCGATTTAACTCAATCGCATGCATCAATCAGCCGATTGAACTCAATCGCATGCCTCAATCAGCCGATTGAACTCACTCGCATGTCTCAATCAGCCATTGAACTCAATCGCATGTCTCAACAGGTGACTGACTTCAGTCGCATGATTCATTCGCACGAATGAATCAAAATGACTTTCAACTTTACACTTAGAACAGAAGTTTTCATGTCTTATGTACTAATGGTTCTATGTCTTGTGTGTTTCAGGAAAAATGACTGACCGATGGTCTCTTAATCCAAAGCACACATATGTGCCCATTTGGACCACACGACACGGAACGGGGCCAAGTTCTCCGATATTATAGCCTTCCTCACGTTCACGGATACATAAGGCTATATCTACGCCCTGCACACCTTACAAATCACTACACAAGGCATTCTGGGAGAATGCCTCAGTGGATCGTTCTCGTGAGCCATACCGCATCAGAAGCACCATTTGGGTCAAGCTATCGACATTACCTGCCACGGACATCCAAAGAATCCTTGAGTTTGGGGATGACTCTACTCACCCCACTAAGTTACATCCATTGACTGTGAGAGGGTGTTTTCCTCCGAATCAAGTATGCGGGGGATATTAACTCGGGGGTGCTAATAAGAGCAACCTGTGCCCACAATACAAATATCTGCACATGTGATTCTTAAGTGCATCGCTTCAAGAAGGGGTGCTTCGATGACCTATCAGATCAGATACAGAATGCCTTCGTGGCTCTGGTGCTGAACCACCCTTTCAGCTTCTCTATATGATCTTTCTTATTTGGTAGAGAACATTGAACAAAAGGGAAAGAAGGTTTTTGTATGTATCCACGATTTCTTCAGATGATATTCAATGAGAAGTTGCCTCAGCTCCCCAAGGAAGTCACGATGCAGTGACTTTGGAACTTATGGATGACACTACGTTGGTAGGATGGTGGTGTACCGGGCAAGCAAGTTAAGCCCCAGGAAAAGAGGCTGATTGGCCACTTAGTAGATGAAAGTTTGTGGCACCGGGGAGACGCCAATGGCGTCACAAGGACAGTGACTCCGACGTGGAGCCAATTGTCCTCCCTACTGATGATTCAGAGGAGGATGACAGTGGGGATGGTGCTATTCCATCCAGAGGCAATGTGTCTGACTCTGTTCCCTCTGTGTCTGTCTCACCTGCTGAAGTTACTGAGTCAGCAGGATTTCATCAAGATTTTGTTCTTAACAATGAAGATGAGGTTGAATCTGATGAGGACCACTGACCCGAACTGTGGGAAGGAAAGTTGTTCCCACAGAACATGGGTTGAGGGTTGTTGGTGAACAACCGAGAGGCTCCGGAGATACAGAAACTGATCCAACTTATGCTCCGGGGTCCTCAGGCGGGATTGTAGGGAGCATCCACCTCGAAGGGAACGAGCAGAAAACGGATGGCTCAACCCCATGGCCAGAAAAAGAAGAAGCATAACCTTTATCACTACTACATCCACCATACCTTCCACCACTACCACCTCTTCAACACACCATCCACCACCATACCTTCCCCACAGCAACCACAGACACCACCATACCGACCACCACAAGCAGACCCAGCCACCACTACATCATTCACCCCACACTCACCACCACTATCATCCAGACCTGACCCGATATTCACCACCTCCACCACCACCACCAGCCACCAAACCGAGCCCTCAGCCTACCCCTCACACACCTATAGATCTCCTCTACCTCCACTCGGGGTAGAGGAACAGCTGTCAGCTTTAAATAGAATGGTGTTGCGATTGCTGGCGGCTGATGAGGAAAAGACCACTCAGATCCGCCAGCTTACCGACCTGACTGCTGCACAATCGCATAAAATTGCAGAGCAGGATCGAGTAATTGAGGAGCAGGCCAGCAATCGGCTGCTCAGAACACTCAGTTGGACCAACTCCGAGCTCAAAGTGTCGAAGCAGTAAGCAAATAGAGGAGTTGGAAAAAGCTAAGAGGACCATTTTGCTAAAATTGAAAGGATCAAAGGAGGAACCTCTAAAGATAAAGGATGGAGACAGAGATAATGAAGATGATGATGATGATAGTGATTCTGATGAGAGAAAACCGAAGAGTGGTGTGCAGATGAAGAGACTGAAGAAGGAGAAGCAGCTGAATCTGTCTCAGCTCCGGGCAAGAGAAGAGACAAAGAACAGACAAGATCAGTCAGCTTCTGCTTCTGCACCTTCACATGAAGAGACTAGCATTCAGGATAAAAGTAAATAGTGGATGTTTATGTATTAATTACTTTTGTATTCTGTATTGAAAAACCATGTACTAATGTTTATATTAAGTTAATGCATTTTGTTTGATATATTACTAATGATTTGAGTGTGAAATGTGTAAATCAAACAGATCCAAAGTACCACAGAGATGAGTTTGATATTGCTCCCCTTCAACAGGTCAAGTCTCAACTCACAATGATTCTTGATCTGCAAGGGATTGTCAGCAGGTCAGTGAGTTATACCCCTGAAGAAGGTGAAATAATTCACGACCTATCTAACGAGCAACAGGCAGAGATGTTCAGACTCAATCCTGATGACATTGTCAAGGATGCTCCAACAGTTGATTCAACCAGTGACGCGAACTACATGACGTTGATGAAGTTGAGGTTGAAGATATTGCTGCTGAAGAGTACCCTCAGTACGCTGACAACGAGGGTAATATGGTCCCCAATCTGGGTGAGTCCCTAGTCAGTGATATGTTTGAGGTACTAGACAGATGGAGCAGGAAGCAGGAAAGACCGAAGGAACAGCCCAAGCCTCAAACGATGACGTATACATTCGAAAGGCTGAGCGGGCTGAATGTTTTAAAGAAGTCAGAGCCCAACGTGCTGCACCGAAGAGGGATACCTACACCAAGTTCTACAGCGTCAAGAAACATCATACGGTGTCAGGCAGATTATAGCATGGGCATATTTTGATGATCTTAACGTTTATGCCGTTAAGAGGGAAAAGGTATAGAGTACTTTAGATTTCCACATGATCTAAAGACTCTACCAGGATTTGAGCTCAACCAGCTGGCCAAATTGAAGCTGTTGTATGCTGACCCGAGAAAGATGTCAGGCTGGTTTGAGGCTGCCCTAAAGAAAGAGTACCACACCAGGTGGATTAACTTCAGACCTCAACACCTACAAGGTATATTAGAAGGTCTGAGATGGATGCCATTACTGGAAAACCTAAGATTGTGTTGAAGTGGAGTCCTTCTCGCACTATGTCGAGAATCCCTCTCAGGGAAATGCCACAGGACTTCACTCCACACTTCAAATGGTGGTACTATGATTGGAGAACTGCTGAAGCTGTGATAGTTCTGCACAAAGGGGATCAAATGGATACTGTCAGGGTATTCGACCCAATGTGGCTAACCAACTTGTCTGCTAATTATGTCTATACATTATACAAGTGTCCATTGTTCTATGACACACAAGACATTGTACAAGCCCTCCAGTTCCAAAATGTTATACGACTTTGCTTCGCATTTGATATTCACGCGGGAGTCACACAAGAGGACAAGTACAAGAAATATGAGGAGGTAATGAAGAAATCAAGACATTAGAGAGATCTAGGTCCAAGGGGGAGTTTGTTGATACATGTATGTCCCTAGATCGTGATATGTGATGTAATAGATCTTGTTTGGTATGATTAATGAACTGATATTGATAGTCTGTTGGTTATAATGTTTAATAGTTCATTAATGAGTCGTGACTGAATTGATTGGGTTTATGATTACTTGAATGATTACATATATTATTATATTAATTAACTAAAACATTCAAACTTAACTCAATGAAGTTCCCATGCGAATGGCTCATGCGAATGAACCATACACATGAAGAACTTCACACGATTGACTCAGTCGCACGACTGAACCAGGAGACTGGATCAGTCGTACGACTGTAACATAAGATTGGCTCAGTCGCACGACTGAACACTCAGTCGCACGAATGAACCAACCGCATGGTTCAATCGCACGACTGAACCAAACTAATGGTTCAGTCGCACGATTGAAATGGCAACCTATAAATACAACTCAATTCGTGAAAAACAGGTATTCGATCAAGTACGATCCAGACAACCCCTAGCCATCCAGAAACCTTCTAAATCGTTCTCCAAGTTCATAGAACACATTAGATCGATTCCTTATCGATTTCTAACGTTAGTTTCAATCCTTGATTGATTCTTCGTGTGTTCTCACTGATTGGATCGCCAATCAAATAGGATTCTGCACTATTTGATCTGGTATACACGTGATCTCTAGGTATTTCAGTCGAATACCAGGTCCTAACAATTCATCAATCCATAAAAGCAGCTGGCGCGTTGGTTAAACCGAATGACATAACGAGAAACTCATAGTGTCCATAATGCCTGAGAATAGCTGTTTGAGGGACATCCTGCTCCTTCACCTTCAACTAACGGTAGACAGATCGAATATCTTCCTCGAAACCAACTGGCACCTTGAAGCTGATCAAACGAATCATCAATCCACGGTAAGGGGACCGATCTTCACAGTCACTTATTCAACTCACGTAGTCTATACACATCCTCATACTTTTGTCCTTCTTCTTCTTCACAAATAGACTGAGCCCCCAAGGAGAGATACTTGGTCTAATGAACCCCTTATCAACAGCTCTTGCAATTGCTCCATCAACTCTTTCATCTGGTCGGACCCAACCGATATGGCGCCTTAGCAACAAGTTAGGCACCCGGTCAAGTCAATTTGGAACTCGATCCCGTGGTCAGATGGCACTCCTGATAAGTCTTTGGAAACACGTCTGGAAAGTCACACACCACTGGTAAGTCGATCATTTGTGGTGTTGGCATATCCACATGCTTCACGTAGGCCAAGTAGGCACTACATCCACGCCTCATGCACTTTCCCGCCATCTCCATCGAAATCACCTTCGGGATTGTAGTGACTCGATCACCAAACTGCCACCAATTCCCGTCAGGCGCTGTCAATCCAATCATCTTCTTGTGACACACAATGTTCGCCTCGTAGTCCGTCAACCAATGCATTCCTAGGGTTACGTCAACCCCCCTAAGGTCATCACAAATGGTCTAATAGGAAACTTGTGACCTTCTAGTTCTACATCACAACCTTTTATCATCTCATAGATCCTAATAACTTACCTATATCAGTTCTACATCGAAAGGAGTATCTATATCTTACTACTAGTAGACAATTTAGCATAGAAAGTAGCATAAATAAAACTTTTACTAGCACCAAAATCAAATGACACAAAGGCTAAATTTTGATTTACTAGGAACGCACCTGACACAACATCGGGGTCTGTCCTAGCCTCCTCCCGTGTCATTGTAAACGCTCTGGCACTCGCCCTCTGCCCTTCAGTCCCTACTCATATGACCATCTTCGCCACAAGTATAACACCTCCTTACCCCACAGTTCTTTGCCACATGTCCGGTCCTCCCATAACGAAACAAACATTGGGTCCTACTCTACCTTCCCTGGTGTGCTCTCGTCCACACTTAACACACCTCCTTAACCCCGCACTGGATATGACCACACGTCGGTCATCCACCCGTGCACCTTTGTTGTTCAGAGCAGTTCCGTCACGTCCAAGTCGCTTTCCTTTCCATTTCCGATCACCACCACCTTTCTTGCACGCATCAGCCACCACCACCGTCCGCTCATCATACAATCTTCCTTCTAGATCAACAACCGACCTAAACATGCTCGGTCAGGCGGCGATCATGTGCTTGTGGACATCCGCCGGCAAGCCCTGAATATATCTCTTGATCTTTCATGATGAGGGTGTCACTTGATCAGGCACCAGCCGTGCCATCTCATTAAACTTCATGGTGTATTGTTGATATGTCATTGTTCTGGCCTCCAGCTGCAGGAACCTCTCTCAACTTTCTCCATCTCTCTGAGGACAGAACTCCTTAATCACCAGCCTTTTTAACTCTGACCACTTCATCCTTCCATACCCGACTGCCCTCGGCTTGGACAATATTTTCCCACCAGCACAAAGCCGAGTCCATAAATGAGTGGGTGGCAAACTTCACTTTTTGATCTTCCCGGCACTCGCTGATGTTAAGAACAACTTTCATCTCTCTCACCCACTAGTGAGCAGCAACAATAGTGCCGTTACCATCAAAAGTAACGGGCTTTCATCTTTGAAATGCCTCGTAGTTACAGCCTCGTACCGCCTCCGGCGTAGGCTCTTCGTCCTCTTCTTCATCTTCGGAGAAACCCGTCTCAGTCTCCGGTCTCTCCCGTCCTTCCGAGGGCCTATTCCTCTCTCTTCTTTCTCCTTCTTCCCGTACAACCATTATCACTTTGGTCCCCACATACAGTAGGATTATCTGCATGCCTGATGCACTTCCTCAACAACAGCCTCCTTCACTGAGGCTCTTAAGTAAACACTCTCGTTTCCGCCCTCTGGATGAGGGGTCTCATGTTCTTCATGAACCACCTTTTCGGCCCTAGGCCTTCCTCTCGTGACCCGTGGTTTAGCACCACGTCCACCATGACCTCCACCACGTGAAGCCTTTGATGATCTACCACCGGCCATTCTCTAACACACTACAATATTCAAACACCAGCATGGTGATTCAAGGAACAACTCAACATATGTCAAGTATATTAAGTCCCTAATTACAGTGGCCAGTTGTGATTAGCCACTTACTTGACTCTTCATACCCTAAGCATTACCTATCTTGATTACATCAGTATTTAAATCTACTAAAGGCACACATAACATATCACATAACATGCACACATAATGCCGGTTAATATTAAAAAATACCTGATGGCACGCAACTACTCAGACTGGCATCCCTTCCCTTTCCGTCCCGTTTTCAGTTTAAGTTTAGGTTTATTTTGAAAATTTACCCGTTTCACTTAAACTTTGGCTCTGATACCAACTTTTAGGCCCCGTTCCTGGGACGCGCACAGTTGGTCGATCATCACGCATAAAAAATATATTTACATTAACTTAAAGGAACATTGCAGCGGAATCATTAAAATCAACATTTCATTTCATTATAAATGCTTTTGCAAAATAATACATCATTATTACATTACAAAATACATATTGCATCACATCACAAAGCATTATAAAAATGGATGCCATCTAAAAAGACCCAAGTAGCCGCCCTGTGCCATCCTCACAACCTTTACCTGCCAACTGAAACACATAAAAGTCAGCATTGCTATGTGAGTTCTAGTTTTGAATAAAACATACTTTACTTTCATTCAAAACCTTTCTTTACTTTCTTTCAAATCATACTATACTTTAGTACACGATCACATATCGTACGTACACATAGATAATAACATTATTTATCTTCTTTCCTGTTCATCACTTTCTATCTCTAGCTCTTTGTCTCTTTCTGAATCAATGTCATCAGCCATAACCTAAACGTATGCACACAGCAGGTACTAGGCCAAAGATCATAAGACTTCCATAATGCAGAAAGCCTGGCACCAACACCGGGGCAAGAGACAAAGATCCTAACTGTATACTACCCCCAAACGTATGCACAAAGCAGACACTGGACCGAAGATCATAAATGACTTCCATAACGCACAAAGCCAAGCACCAGCACCGCAGCGAGTAAACACTATCAACCATGTACTATATCACCAGTCAGTCACAAAGACTGGACCCCTACATGTATAAGGGTTAGCTAAACCACACACAGTTGAGCTTACGACATTTTAGAGCTGTGCACCTCCGTACATTTTGCTTGTAAGCCTTTCTTTACTTCTCTTTCATTAATGCATGCATTCTATAATTATGTTCCTCTCTTCATTATCTTTCACTTTACGTTACATAACACTTTATCATTTCTTTCACAACTATAACATGTAAAGCCACAGGAAAGATAAACATGCATAACATGGAACATAACATAATTATGAAGCCGACAAGATCGGTAAACATCCGAGCGTGTTCTTGACGGAAGGATAAACAACATCAAAAACCAAATGTCTAACAATAATAGGAACTATAATTGAATGGTTTCATTGATAAAACTTAACGATTGCAAGCTTGTTACAACATAAGAATCAAGACCCTTGGCAAGGGGAAGATCGAGCATGATCTCCCCTCTCATCCGGTAGCCCTAGACTCCCGGGCAGACTCCTCTCAAAACCCTTTATCTCTCTACACATTGAAACTGGTATATATAGGCCTCGGCCCATATCAGATGCGACTCGGCCCATTCGTGCGATTGGACCATCCGTATGGTCCAATATACGACTGGACCATGCGTATGGTTCAATCGTACGACTGGACCTAATTATGGTTCACTCTTACGAATGTCCTAATCGCATCTCTAAGTCGCACGACTGGCCCATTAGCATGGCTCAGTCGTATGACTGAGCCTCATTCACATATGCTCCTGCGAATGACCCATTTTATGTGTTTACAACATATCAGCTGTATAACATTAAGCCTAGACTATTCGACAAGCGACAGATACACTATATATGACTATATATGCTCCAACAATAATCATACAATACATTGCCATACAAGGCACCATCACACATGACATAACAATCATGCACATACCATCATTCATAAGCATCAAACATACATCATCATGCATCGCCCATCACATCATCTATGACTCTAAAAAAGTCAACTTACTTTACGCCCGGGAACATCAGAAGTCAAAGCCTACATTACACTTTCCCCAAAAATCAGAAAATAATCTAAGTCTTTAGGCGCATGAATACTATGCAGGCGCGTGAGCACTATGCAGGCTCATGGCCTTTCAGATGCATGAGGAACACTTAGGCACATGGAAACTTTCAGGCGCATCAACACTATTGGGGCGCATGAGCAAAACTTAGTCTATTTCGGGCAATTCTAGGCACAAAAGCACTATGCACGCGCATGAGTGCCTAGACGCATGAACCATCTAGGCGTATGAACACTTAGTCAATTTCAGCATATTCCTAAGGCGCATGAGTACTATTTGGACGCATGAGGTTTTGGGTGCATGGGAACACTTAGGGAGTTATTTTTAGTTGGGCGCAAGGGCTACTATTTAGGCGTATGAGCAGTCTATAACACACTTAAACATCATAATTCAGTCCTCAAACATCACCTATTATGTTCTAAGCTCAAATCATGCATTCTAAGCCTTAGATACACAACCATAATATCATGAAACATATACATAGCCCAAAATCAAACCCCACCCGCAACGTACACACATAAAGCATACGGGTGTAAAACCCATTTTTGTAAAAACGTTGATACATGCTTTTCCAGCCCCAAAGCAGTTTAAAATAAGTAAAAAGGGGGTTCTAGAACTCACCTTAGTAGCCTTCTTTGGGTAAGACTTCCTTCAAACCCGTGCGCTACAAGATCAGACCTTGAATTCGAACTTCTACACTTGTTCTACAAAATCCCGAAAGCTTCTTGCCTTTTCTCCTTTTCTCTCTCTCTAAACCGAATGAAAGTGTACTATGAGAGGAGAGTGGGTGGCCATGCCCACTTTACACCAACTTTGAAAGTTTTAGTCCTTTTGGACACATTAGGTCCTTTTACTTGGTCTTTATATATTTTCTTTCTTATTCTTCACTTTAATTTTTTGTTTGAGCCTTTTAAAAATAACCGGTGTTACATATAGGTTATGCATACATACATACATATATATATATATATATATATATATATATATACAAGTAGCAATTAGTGAGAGTTGTTACGAATAGAGCAAGTTAGTAGATAATATAAAGCTACAACCAAATCTGAACAAGAATATCAATTACAAGTTTATAACAATTAGCTAAGCGTACTTGGCTCCATGAGGTACAATCATACATCATCAGGAGTTGGCAATAACCTCGGCTTTAGCACCAAATAGGCTTGTTAGGCCCATAGATCTATGACATCGCAAGGAAAGCAATAGTTAATGATTGTCAACATATAATGTCCATCATATAAGACTCATAATTTAATAAATAAGAAATAACTAAAATCCATTTTATAAGAAGTAACTAAAAATGATCTTTGTTATATTGGTTTATAAATGTTTAAATTTAAAGAAAAATCACAGAAACTAACATGATGAGTTTCAAAATAATTAATGTTTATAAAACTAATTTTTATATTTTTTAGAAATTTTTCTTTATTTTTTAAATGCTGAAAAAGCTGAAAACATTAAATTGAGGGTGCTCGGGTTCGAACTCGGGACCTCAAGGTTTGCAAATGATGTGTAACCAGTAGACCAGGGCCGAAACCCTGGTGAATATCGATCCTTAATTCTTAAAAACATAGTTACAATGAAACCCCCAAATCCAAATAAACCCTAGAACAAATTCAACCCAAATTGATCATGAATTCGATTACGATTATTGTAATAATCATAGGGCTTTTGTTTGTAATGATCATACCATCATGATGTTATGTGTGCTTACCCGGATTGAAGTCGGATTGATGATGAACATATGAAAACAAACCGAAGAACAAGCCGCGGTTATGTCGAATCAGTTGATGAGAAATTGGTGAATATAATCAAATTTGTTGCATAGGGAGCTTCTAATGGTGTACTAGATACAAAGCCCTCTTTCAATTTCGGCTCTTGATGTCCAAATGATGATGTTTGAATAGGTTGCGTGTTTCGATGAAGATGATAATCAAATTCGAAGTTGGTGTTTGTTTCAGGTGAAATTGGAAGTGGGAATAGAATAGAGATAGTTAGGTGATTTTTTATGTTCGATTAATTAGATTATTATTTAAGTTTAATGCTCGAACGACTATGAGATTTAAGGTCTTTGGTTATGTATTCGATTAAGTTTTTAACTGGTGTTTAAACGCAATTGATAGGTGCGTTCAAGTTCGAAACATGTTCAAGAATGATTTGGAACGGTTTTGGATTAAGAAACGATCGCTTTCTGGTAGATTTTGGGGTTGCCGGAGCTCGGCCGGAGTATGGCCGGCTCTTGGACGGAATTACAGGGTTAAAGTGGGAGAGGGTTGGTTTTGAAAATTTAAATTATACACAATGGCCCTTGTAGTTTTATTTGTTATTATTTTATGCAATTAACTTTCTTTTAAATTTTCTATAATGACAAAACACCCCATTAAACATAAGTTTAGCATTAATCTAACTTGTTAACTTTTATAACTTATTATTAATATAATAATAATAATAATAATAATTATTATTATTATTATATTATTATTATTATTATTATTATTATTATTATTATTATATTATTATTATTATTATTATTATTATTACTATTAACATTATCATTATTATTATATTATTATTATTATTATTATTATTATTATTATTATGTTCAATTTAATAATTAAATTATTAACTTTTCAATTAAAGAATTAATGACAAACTAAGGAATAAGCATAAATACCCACAAGTTTCATAATTGACAACAATGGTCCTTACAAGAATATAACGACATTAACTTTTAATTTAATGAAATACAAGATGTTACACTCTTCCCAACTTATAAGAATTTCGTTCCGAGATTTAGAATGGAATTAGCCAAATAAATACGAGTATTTCTTCTTCTATGGTCCTCACGCTCCATGTAAACTTAGGTCCACACTTATTCTTCCAACGAACCTTGACGATTGGGGTAGTAGTGGTTCTAGTTTTCATCATAATGCGATCCATGACTTCAACGGGTTTCTCAACAAAGTGTAATGACTTGTCGATTTAGATTTCATCCAATGGAACCTCAGACTTTCGTCAGCCAAACACTTCCTCCAATTTGAAACGTGGAAAATAGGATGCACTCCACTAAGGTCGGAAGGTAGTTCTAGTTTGTAAGCCACTTTCCTGATCCTTTTCAGAATCTTGAAAGGTCCTACAAATATTGGAGCTTGTTTA
This sequence comes from Flaveria trinervia, assembly GCA_025506515.1. Classification (NCBI taxonomy): domain Eukaryota; kingdom Viridiplantae; phylum Streptophyta; class Magnoliopsida; order Asterales; family Asteraceae; genus Flaveria; species Flaveria trinervia. The sequence goes on from CM046452.1 coordinate 8,734,806, forward strand.
CCCTTCTTTCCAAAGCGAACAATGCCCTTCCTTGGTGAGACCATAAGAAGAACCATATCCCCAACTTGGAATTCCAATGGCTTACGTCACTTACCGGCATAGCTCTTTTGTGTCGACTTCTCACTACTTTAAGGTTCTTGCGATTATGGAGACTTTAGTAGTCGTTTTATGTATAAGCTCAGGACTAGTGATGAAATTTTCACCAATGTCGATCCAGTAGATCAGAGAATGACATTTACAACCATAAAGCGCTTCAAAAGGTGCCATCTTAATACTGGAGTGGTAACTATTGTTATACGAAAATTCCACAAGTGGAAAATGCATATCCGAGTCACCACCAAAGTCAAGGACACAAATACATAGCAATCCTCCAAGGTTTGGATGGTTAGCTTGGTTTGACTATCCGTTTGAGGATAATAAGCCGTGCTTAGATCCAGTTGAGTACCCAAGAGTTCTGGCATAAACGACCAATAATGAGAAGTGAAACGAGCATCTCGATCGGATATGATATGCAAAGGTAGCCCATGACAACTCACAATGTCATCTCACAATGTCATCAATGTATATACGAGCCAATCTTGATGTTTTGTAACTATCACGTATGGGTATGAAATGTGCCAACTTGGTCAATCGGTCAACGATCACCCATATGCTCTCATGACCACGAGAGGTACGAGGTATTTTGATTATGAAGTCCATGGAGATGTGTTCCTATTCCACATAGGAATCTCAAGTTGTTCTAGTAACCAAGTAGTCAAGGACACAAAGATGTGGCAAATCCACCAAGCTTTAGATGGTTTGCTCAGTTTGATCGTCCGTTTAAGGATAGTAAGTCACGCTTAGATCCAGCTGAGTACCGAAGAGTTCTTGCATAGACGACCAAAAGTATTAAATGAAATGAGCATCTAGGTTGGATATGATATACAAAGGTACCCCATGACGACTCACAATTTCATCATTGTATATACGAGCCAATCTTGATCTTATGTAAGTGTCATGTATGGGTATGAAATGTGCCATCTTGGTCAATCGGTCAACGATCACCCATATGCTATCATGGCCACAAGAGGTAGGATGTAGTTTGGTTATAAAATCTATGGATATGTGTTCCCATTTCCATATAGGAATCTCGAGTTGTCAAAGTAATCCACTTGGACATGGACATTCGGCTTTAACCTTTGTACACTCAAGACACTTACGTACGTAATTTGCTATGTCTTTCATCATTCTAGGCCACCAATATTGACCATGTAAATCCATATACATCTTATCAAATCCAGGATGAATAGATAACGAGTTTGTTGAGCTTCGTTCAAGATAAAGGTATGAAGATTATCAAAATTTGGAACCCAAATTCAATTCACGAAATACATCAAACCATTGGGTTTCGTTTCTAGTTGAGCTTGAATATTATGTTCTAATTCCTCTCACATTCTTCCATCTTCTTGAACTGCTTGTTGTGCCTCTAAGATACAGGTCTCGATGTACCTTTCAATCCTCAAATTTTGTAGTAGCATAGTAGTCTCGTTGACATCTAGATGGATCTCAGTATCAAATTCTCCCAAAGTATCAAACCATTGTCATTGATCATGAACTTCTTGAAATGAGATCATCTTTTTATGGACCTTATAACTTAGTGCATCAGCTACGACATTTTCCTTCCTAGGGTGGTAACGAATGTCACAGTTATAATCACTAATCAACTCGACCCAACAATGTTGTCTCATATTGAGATCCTTTTGATTAATAATGTGTTGAAGGCTTTTGTGACCGGCGTAGACTATACATTGCGTACAATAAAGGTAATGCCTCCAAATCTTTAAGGCAAAAACCACAACACCAAGTTTGAGAGCGTGTGTCGTGTGATTCACATCATGGACTTTCAATTGTCTCGATGCATATGCTATGACGTTTCCTCATTGCATGAGAACACAACCAAGGCCTTGTTTTGATGCAGTATAATACATGGTGAAATCATCATTTCCATCGGGAAGGGTCAAAATAGGAGCATTGCACAACTTGTGCTTTAATGCTTCAAAGGCTTCCTCTTGTTCGGACACCGACTTGAATGGTTTATTCTTTTGAGTCAAAGAAGTAAGTGGCTTTGTGATTCTAGAAAAGTTGGTAATGAATTGCCTGTAATAACCAGCAAGACCAAGGAAAGAATGAACTTCGTTGGAGTTGTAGGAACACACCAATTTTTCATAACTTTCACCTTTGCTGGGTCAACTTGAATTCCTTGGCTATTCACCACATGTCCTAGAAATGAAAATCATTAAACCAAAATTCTCACTTTAAGAACTTTGCGTACAATTGTTCTTTCTTCAACAATTTAACAACTTGTCACAAGTGAAGTTCATGATCGGTTTTGGACTTCAAATAGATAAGTGTATATCAATGAAGACAATCACAAACTTGACTAGATAAGGCTTGCATACTGGATTCATGAGATCCATAAAAATAGCAGGAGCATTGGTTAAACCAAAAGGCATAACCATGAACTTATAGTGTACATATCGAGTATAGAACATAGTCTTTGGGATATCATCATCATGGACTTATAGTGTACATAATTGATGATAATTAGATCGTAAATCAATCTTTGAGAAAATGATAGCTTGTTGACTTTGGTCAAAAAGATCAATGATACAAGGAAGAGGGTAGCGATTCTTGATGGTAAGTTTGTTAAGCTCATGATAATCAATGCACATATGAAATGACCCATCTTTCTTCTTCACGAATAGAATAGGTGCATCCCAAGGCGAGGAGCTAGGACGGATAACACCCTTGTCAAATAGTTCTTGAAGTTGACTAGCTAGCTCTTGCGTTTCGATGGTGCAAGTCGATCTGGTGACCTAGACATGGGATTGCTTCCGGGATCAAAGGATTTTAAATTCGACATCACGCATAAGAGGTAAACCACTAAGGTCATCCAGAAACATTTCAGGAAAATCTCATACAATCAGGACAACCTTAAGGTCTTTCCCTTTGACATTCGGGTTAACCATGTAGACCAAGAAAGCCATATAATTCTTTCTTAGGCATTTTCGGGCTTGAATGCACGACATGAGTTTGAGTCCTCTGGAGGATTTTTCACCGAATACTTTTAATGTATCCCCCAAAGGAAAAGGAATACAAATGCATTTCTCAAAGCAAATAATTTTGGCATGATGTTTATGTAACCAATCCATGCCAATGATAACGTCAAACTTCCAAGTTTCATAGGAATAAGGTCGATAAAGAAATCATATGTGCAGGATCGGTTTTTGTCACTAAACCCTTGGTTTTCCTTCAAACTCACTTATACTCACACGACTATGATGAAGCAGAATCTCTCAAAGAGTTGATTATAATATAATAAGTAAGTTAAGAACACAAGGAAATAATTTTCAAGGTACTTGTATATATTACTTCTCAACTCAAATGGTTTACAAGACTCTTAGAAGCAAGATATAAGAGTTACAATGAGAAACTACATATACTATCACCTACAACCGGTTATACTTTGATACCAGTTGGAATCCTCTAACTAAAGAAGAACTACAAGCAATAGTTAAGGTATCTTAGCTAATGTCTTATTTAAAATGGTATTCATGATATTCTATATGACTTACCTTTTGTCAACAACTAAAGTTGGCAACTATACTAACAAATAAAGGTAATAGTGGAATAAAGTATGGTAAACTGCATTGCTTTTTGGGAAAATGCCATGTAGATCACAGGTCTGCAGTAGAGTGTCAGAGACCATACTTATGTCCACTAGTCCATAGCAGCATCTTCTGATGGTTTAGTGGCTTTGGAAGAACAAGTTCTTTCGAAGACTATAATACTTCGGAAGAGGTTGCTTCTTCTATGGCTAGGGGAGTTCTTCTTCGGAAGTCTAATCTTTGAATTCTTCTAAGTCTTGAACTTCAGAAAGGAGACTTTATTTTGGAAGTTGGAGCTTTTCCTTCGGAAATTGATATTGCACTTGTCTTCGGAAGAACTCCATTTCCTTCGGAAGTTCCACACTCAGCTTGGAAGATCGGTTTATTACTTGCACCAAAAAGAGTCTAAGTGTTTGGTTTTGGTTGCACCAGCCTTTCTAGATCCAACAAACTCCCCCTAGGTTGATGCTACCAAAACCTCACTTACTTCAACTTTTCAAGACTTTCTGCATAAGGGACAAGAGATATTTGTTTGTTTCTTTGTTCTGTCCAGAGGTTGTGCTGAGCAGTCTATGCAAGTCATTAGTGGATAGGAGATCCAGTATATCACTCTTAATGATAGGCACCCTTTATTGTGCCCCCTTAAGAGAGTTAGTTGACGGGAGATATAGTCATAATCCCATCTAACATGGATTCAAGTTTAGGATCTACAACCATTTGAAAAGGCTTTGCTTTGGGCTGTTGATCCCTTCCTCTCCTCCTCCTCTTTTAGTTTTAACTCCTCTTCAATCCTTGTCCTAGCTGTTAGATCAGGCAAGTGTATGCTGCTCAGGTGATTTCTGATGTGGGCAGCTACTTCGGAGTTAGAGGGGTTTGGAGAATGGCTTCTCTCTACTAACTCAGCAATATCAAATCTGCTAAAGTGTACCAGATATGAGGCATTAAGTCTATTCGGCTCTCCATTCTCTCACTCAGCAACAAGTTCTGAGAAGTGTCTTCAAACCACCATTAGATATCATCTTTCTTGGCACGAGGGGTTTGCTAGGTACTTTGTCCGCCTTCTTGCTATCAAGCAGAGTCACCAGCTTCCTTCTTAGCTTCTTCTGTTCACCATTTAATGAATCAAAGTTAAGGCAAAGGAGTTTAACAACTTAGTCCAATGTTCCTCTAGGCAAATCAAGAATTGATCTCTTATGAGGGAACATGAGGATCTATCAGTAGAAGTCAGCTTGATAGAATCCTTCTCACAGGAGATGTCACTCAAAGTTGTGCATTTGTTGAGCTTTATCCTAATCGCCTTAAACTCCTCTAAGGAGAGATGTTTAGAAGGCTGAGGGGATGGTCTGGATGGTTGTTGGGTAGGTAGAGGTGTTTTTGGTTCTAGGTAGTGTTTTCCCTTGAAGGGTATGAATTGAGTGGTTGTGGTGATGAGGTAGGTATGGTGGTTGATGTAGGTTCAGGGGTGTAAGGTTCAGAAATAGGCTCAGTTTTGATAGGGAAAGGAAATAGGAAAGGTTCAGGTTGAGTTGGGGTTGAGTTTGGGTTGTAGGTTAGAATTGAGGTGTTGGTGTGAAGATCATCACCTGTCCCCTTTTGTACATCTTCCTTTTTCCCAAGTGAATGTCAACCCTGATGTTACTAACATGTTGTTAAAGTGTCTTTTCAGACGTAGTGTCCCACTTGCCTACGAGAAAAGCCATGAGCCCGGAGATAGTCCTTCATCCAGCGCCTTCTCACCTATCTTCTTGGCAGAAATGACTAACTCTCTTCCTTTCTTCTTCTTTCGTCTTCTTTCTTCTTTCTTCTTCGTCTTCTCTTTCCCTTTCTTCCTCTCTTTCTCCTGGTGATCCTTCTCTTTGTTGAAGAGCCATAGGATAGTGTCATTGTTGTGTGAGATAGTTCTTCTGAGAGAGAGAAACCCCTGGAGGTTAGGAAAGATATGTTTTCCCTCCTGAGCTACAGATCAACTTCCCTTTTCTTCCTTTCTCATTCCTCCTCTAAGGCCAACCTTGTTGCTTCCTCTTTCCTCTCAATCTACAGCATGGTTGCCTTTTCTAGCTCTCCTAACTCCACTAGTAGTAGCATGAGTATATCTTCAGTGACAGCTCCAAGCTTGATCAGCCTATCAATGACCTCCACCATTTTCTTGTTGTTGACTTGCTCCTGGTTGGCTGTTGCTGCTTTGCTACTGATAGCTAGCAACTTCCTAGTTGGAAGTCTACTTTTTCTTTCAAGTTTTTCAATCCTCTCCTCCTCCTGAAGCTCCTCCACAGTCATCTTCTATTTTCCTTTTACATCTTCTGAAGTGCTAGACTTTGGTGGTTTCTGGATGGAGGTTCAGGTTTAGACATGGTGGATGGAGATAATGAAGTTGTTTGTACTAGAGGTAGGTTGAGACTGTCCTTACTATTCACCTTAGATGCCAGCTCTAGAATTGCATCTGTGATGATTAGATCCTCAGACAAGGAGAACCAAACTTTCCGCAACTTCCATCTCAGCTTCGGAAGATTTAAATTGTTCTTCCTAGGCTTTGACTTCAGCTTCGAATGTTTGAGGGAATGGACTATCTGTCGTAACTATTTCAGTTGCTAGGCCATCAGTCCCCATTTCCCCTTTCAAATGAATCTTAGGTTTCATTTGGACCTTAAGTTGAACAACTTCTTCCTTAGTGGTAGAAGGTGCACTTAACCTCTGAAGCTCTTCAGATCCAAAGTATATCATAGCCACATCAGGGCTAGGCTGATCTAAAGAACATCTCAATAGAAACTTGGAGAAGATCCTGTTAAGATCTATGAGCATCCTTGGGTCCATTTGTACGAAAACTTGAGGAGGCTCAAGAAAGACTATTGTTGTGGTAGAAGGGTATCTAGCAGATAGAGAAGTTGAAGCTTGGCTCTGTGGTTCCTCTGTTCTTTGTCTCTGAACATTCTTCCCCTTTTTGGTAGCATCATCTTGAGAGCTAGATGAGAGAGAGGAAAAGGTCAATCATACACTAATAGTTACATGCCTAATAGGTCTCTCAATCTGTTTCTTAGCTAGTTGAGCCTTGAGATTTTCAATCTCAAGTTGCTAAGTGGCAGACCTATCCTTTAAAGTCATAACCTTTGATTCAAGATTTGAGACCTTAGAAAGTAGGTCTTGAATGGTGAGTTGCATACTTCCCTCCTCTTTTGTTGAAGAATCACGGGGAGATGAGGTAACATACCTTGTATGTTCATCCTCTCCACTAGATGTGGGTTTTTGGCACCCTTGTTTCCCTTGCCTAAGGATGTCTCTTTTAGAGTCATCAAAGGCACGATTGCTATAGATTCAGTCTGCGAGATGGTACCACTGGCCTGAGGATCCAATGAGTTTCCTTCGATAGTGGCAGCTAAATCTACATGAGTCCCCTCCATATCCATAGACTCACCTCATTGCCATGAAGAGGGTATTATGATCAACTTCATTGCCATGAAGAGACATAATCTTTTCATCAGTTTTGATTAAAAGGTTAGTAAAAGATAGGGAAGTGAGACGTTGGTCATTGTCTATTGGCATTGAGCCTTGGTGGAGCTGTCCCTTTTCGGTTTCAAAGGAGAGTGTTATGACTCATCATGAAGGCTTGTGCCTAGGTTGCTTATGGAATTGAGATTGAGGAGACTTACATTCTGTATTGAGGTCAAATGAGAATGATGGTGATACCTCTAACTAAGTGGGAGCCTATGGTTCTATTCTAGTCTTTTTGATTTGAACAGGAGGGGCTTGTTTAATCAGAGTAGACTGAGCAAGGGTTCGTTTGTGTCTCTGATATGTGTGTTTGATGGGGTGTGCAGGAAGATCTGGCAAATTGAGGGTAGTTGCTGGTGTGGATTCATCACCTATGGGGTGAATTGGGATGTCATAAGGTGCCATTGGCTCAATCATACCTGGAAGAAGTGCAGTCTGTCTTCTAGTGAAATTGGTTGACACTCTCTTCAAAATGTTGAAGATGGTCACCCTCATTTAAGGGACATGCAGAGTAGCTGCATAGACAAGCTTACTCTGGTCCAACTCAAAGTTGATTATGTGCTGAATGAACTTGTGGTACATGAATAATGTGTCCTTTTGAAGGTTTCCAATGAGGTTAGTTAGCACAAACCTTGAGTAGTTGAAGTGGAGGCTCTTCACCAATCCATGAACTAGGCAGCCCAGTTCATATGGGATTTGATCCCATCCCCCAAACTTGGTTGATAAACAATGGAGAATAACATGAAGTAGGAACTTCTAGTTGTAGGAGAAGTTAAACTTGTAGACAACAAACCTGCTTACATCTTTACCATAACCCATTAGGGTGTATGTATCATCCAGATCTTACTTGGGGAACTTAGTAGGGGCGCTTTCATCGTGGAGCTCCAAATGCTCCCGGATGACTTGTTCAGTAATGAATAACTCTTAGCCAGAAATGTTTGACCTAATAACTCTAATTCCGTTTAGGAGTACTATCTGACCATTACCCTAAAATTCTTCCATGTGATTCAAGTAAACGGTGGGGTTCACAATCAAAGCAGTAAAGTAGGTAGATTGGGTAAGAAAAGAGATGATGTCTAAGAAGTCGGCATCCTTGGTAGAGTCAAGGAGTGCGACTTGGTTGTGTTGAGGGTTGAGTGCCATTGTGAGAAAGAACATAGGAAACAAGTTTGAGCAGAGTGAATTTGGGGTGAAGGAGGCTTTGGATAGTAAATTTGGTAAAAACATTAAAGTGAAGATTCGGGATTATTTAAATGGGTGGAATGATAGGTTTTGGGGATTGTGGATAAGGTGAAAAGATGGCTTGGGGCTAGATGTGACAGTGGGGGTAAGGTTAAAACATTTAAAAAATTTTGACATCATTAAGAAAATCTTTACTTTTTATTGCGTGGGGCCAAAGATTTCCGTTACAAAGCAAAGTTTTCTTCCGATGGTAAAAGTATTTCCAAAGGATTTTCTCTTCCGAATTCAAAACTTACTTCTCAAGGTAAATAAATTTACTTCCGAGAGTAAGAAGGTCTTCCAAATGGAGAGTTTTGTATGCTTTGGAAGTAGATCTGATAATCAATCAATTGCTTCTTCCTAGACTAAAACACTTCTGAGAAGAAATCCCTTTGGAAAAATTTATCTTCGAAAGATATGAAACAAATCTTCCGAAGGTTAATTTCTCTTTAGAAAACCCCATACTTAGAAATTTAACCTATTGTAACATGGCTTAGATTTTTTTGACAAAAGACATTACACATCTCTAAATGTTTTTTCAAGTGAGATAAACTAATCAATGCTTTTCATCCTGATATTTGTAATAAGATATTTATATCTTGTCATCAAAAGCCTAAGTGAACAAATCAGCATATTGTTCATTTGAGTCAACTTTGATTAGTTTGATCATGTTTTTCTCATGAATATCTCAGATGAAATGGTACTTGATATGAATGTGCGTTGTCTTAAAGTGCTTCATCGGATTTTCAATGATGGAGATAGCACTGTTGTTGTAAATATGGAAAGGGTTGCTCCTGAAGTTGAATCCATAGTATAGCATCTAATTTTGAATCCAGAGCAGCTAAGCACAACAACTTGCAATAGCAATGCATTCAGCTTCACTAGTAGATGTAGAGACATTGGATTGCTTCTTGCATTGCCATGAGATGATCCTTCCACCAAGAAATTGACATCCTCTAGATATGGATGTCTTGTTAATGTTGCAGCTACCATAGTCACTATCTGAGTAGCCATAGAGATTGAAGTTGCTATTCCTGGGATACCAAAGACCTAATTTAGGTGCTCCTTGAGGTATCTAAGAGTTCTCTTGGTAGCAACTAGGTGAGACACCTTTGGAGCAGCCTGATATCTTGCATAAATACATCTAGCAAACATGATATCCGGTCTACTTGCTGTGAGATACATCAAAGAACCAATGATTGCCCTATATTACTGTTGATCAGTATCGTCCCCATAGAGTCATTACAAAGCTCATGGTTTCTGGGTATAGGTGTCTTGGTTGGCTTACAATCCATAGCAAATGTCTCTAAGATATCATAGACATACTTAGGTTGATTGATAAAGAACCCTTCCTTCATCTGCTTCACTTGAAGTCCAAGGAAAAGGTCCATTTTCCCCGTGGAACTCATCTTAAACTTCTTTTTCATATTGCTCTCAAGTTCTATACATATCTGGTTATTTGAAGAACCAAAAATGATATCATCAACATAGACCTGAACAAGCAATATGTCTTTCCTAGACTTCTGAACAAAAAGAGTCTTATCAATGGTTCCTCTAGTGTAACCATTCTTTAGGAGAAGCTGAGACAAGGTCTCATACCACAGCCTAGGTGCCTGGTGTAACCCTTAAAGAGCTTTATCCAGTTTGCACACATAGTTGGGGTGTTGTGGATATACAAATACTGGAGGTTGGGACACCTAGAACTCCCTATCTATATTTCCATATAGAATGGCACACTTGACATCAAGTTCATAGACAGTAAAGTTCTTGGATGCAGCATAAGAAAGGGAGATTGTAACTGTCTTAAGTGTTGCAACAGGTGTAAAGACATCAGTATAATCAATTCCTTCCTCTTGGGTGTATCCTTGAACAACCATTCTAGCTTTGTATTTGATAATCAAGCCTCTATCATTTTTCTTGATCCTGACAACCCATTTGGCGCCTATAGGTACTTGACCAAATGGTAGCGGGCAAAGGTTCTAAACCTTTTGTCTTTTGAATTGTAGCAATTCCTCTTACATTTATTCAACCCAACTACTATCTTTTAAGGCTTCTTCTACTTTTTTGGGTTCCATCTAAGACAAGAAGTATGAGTACAGGCAGACATTCCCATGATGAGTTTGTCCCCTTGTTCTCACACCTTCAGAGACTTCTCCTGTGAAGTTCTGAGTTGGTTGAGTGTTGTGAATCCTTAGTCTAGGAATCACTTCTAGTTGCAATGATAGATCCAAGTTAGACATATTTTTCTCAAGAACATGAACACTTGGTCCAATTGTTGTTTCAATGTCATTCAATGAGGATTGATTAAATGAAAGAGAAACATCATGATCAATGATTGGCTGAGAAGTAGCATTAACAGTTGCCTATTTCTTTAGAAAACGGCTACTATCAATCTGGTGTTATTCAGTGTCTTGAAGGAACATTGGTTGAAGCTTCACTATCTCTTGAATGAGTCATGCTACTTGATCTTAAGATAGTTGGATGGATCTTCAGTCATTATTGGGGAATTTAAAAATGGTCTGGGCAACTCAAGAAGTTGATCATGCACATTTTGAGGACCTGCTCTAACTAAAACATTCTCACAAGATGAATTACAATAGTTAGGAAACAATTCTAAGTCCCATATGTAACCAGGGCCATTCCCCCTAACACAAGGAGTGTGCTCATTGACAAAAATGTTGGATGATTCTTCAAATTGTTGATTTTTGATGTTATAAACTCTATAAGCAATAGAGTTGGAGGAATATCCAACAAAGATTGCATCATCTGACTTCTCATCAAAATTTTCAAGTTGTCTTCTGTGTTAAGTATGATACACCTGCTGCTATAAACCATAGAAAGCCAATGAACGGTCGCCTCTTGTTCCATAGCTAATAAGGGTTTTTCCATGTATCTTAACTACAAGAATTCTGTTCTGCACATAGCATGCAGTGATGACTGCCTCTGCCCAGAAAGTAGACACATATTTGAATCAGCTAACACAGTCCGAGCAGCCTCAATTAGTTTCCGGTTCCTCCTCTCAACAACACCGTTTGTTGAGGAATTCTAGGAGCGCTATATTATCTGGCAATCCCTTTTGAGTTGCATAATGAGTCAAGAACTTGATTGTTAAACTCAGTCCGTTGATCACTTCTAATTATTTTTACCTTGTGATCAATTTGATTTTCTATTTTAAGAATAAAAGATTTTTAACATTTCAGTAGTTTCATCCTTATTTCTTAAAAAGAATACCTTGGTAAATCTTGTAAAATCATCAACTATCACAAGGCAATATGATTTCCTTCCAATGCTCATTATACTTATTGGACAAAAAAGATCCATGTGCAATAAGTGTAATCGGGTGGTGATGGAGTTAACAACTTTGGATATATGAGATGTCCTATGTTGCTTCCCTTTCAGGCATAGAACACAATTATCTTTGCAGTAAATTTCCTTTTTAGGCAAACCATGTACTAAGTTATTTTTAACCAATTTATTCATGGTTTTAAAATTTACATGAAACATTTGTTTATGCCATAGTGTGACTCATCACCATCAGCTTTGGAAAGAAAGCATGATACTTCTCTTAGTGGGGAAGCATAGTTGCTATCCAGCTTGTACATATCCCCTTTCTTCAGAGATCTAAGAAGCACCGATTCCGGAGGAATTGTCATCCCTGGTTTAAGGAGAATGCACTCATGTTTTGTGAAAAGCATTTAGTGCTTTTGATCACATAATTAAGAAACACTTAAATATATATATATATATATATATATATATATATATTACTTATGTGGGTTATGTATGTATTAAAATGAATTATGGCATGTAGTTGGGTACATATCAGGGGTAATAAATTCAGGTAATAATAGTAGTGTGCTTAAAACATACCTTTATACATGATAACTGGATTCGGTGTGTTAAAACTAATTTGATATATGCATGTACTTACTTGGGAATGGGGGAAAGTGGTTATGGGTTGCACTGTAACCGAGTTGAGAACCACAAACTATATGATACTATATTAGCATTTGAAATTAATTAAATATTAATTCAAAATCCAGGTTAACCAGAACCAAATTATTGTGCTTCTTTTACGCGTTGTTGTGCATTCAAGGTGAGTTCTCAGCTCCACTTTACCTACCTTCTTTGGGGGAAAGAAACATGTATTCTAAACGTGTTTTCATTTGATCAGTATTACTATAATGTTACTTGTTTACTAGTGTTATACGAAAGTAAGTCCTCATTCTCAAACTGTTAATTTGTGTATTTTAGCGAGGTAATTCTAAGTAGATCTACTAGGTTTGACAAACCACACCCGGGCTAGTTGTGCTAGCACGATTGCACGTCAAATAGGTTTGTAGTTGACCTAATTTTGTTTCTGTGACCTGATATTCACAACCGAGGCCTTCACTTTCATTTCCAGCTTCGGTTGCGAACTACATACACTTAGTAACGTGTTAAGTAGACTAGTTATCTAATAATATTGCTTTGAACTATATCTATTTCTATTATGTTTTGCTTATCAAAATTTATAAACTCACCAACATTCTGTTGGCGCATTAGCATGTTTCTTTCAGGTTCTTATGGTGAGCACGATTAAAAATCATCTCAATTTGCATTCATCATTGTTGGGTTAAACAAGGCATACACATTTTCTAAAAACTATATCTTATTTGGTTTTCCCTTGTGTGCGCGATTTGAATTACAAACTAATAAGCTTTCACAATTACTTTTATGTTTCCGTATTTAACTTTGCGTTTGGGAGACTTTAATGTAATGAGTAATTATGTTTTGTAATAGTTGTGTCGTTAGGTGTAACTAGTGGCTGAGATCCTGGGTTGTCATGCGCCTAACGGTAATACCTGTTTGTGGAAATTATGGGTGTGAGAGCATTCGTATATGATAGTGACAAGGATGGGTATATACCTATATTTGATCGACACTAATATTCATTCCTAGTGTTTGTCTCATTTCATATGACTTTATATAGCACAGGACTTGATTTAGTCTATCGACCTTTGAAACATTTCATCCACATTTGAAATAGGTTATCTGCCTAAATCGTACAACCTCATTAATTCAATAGTTACCCGCATTACCTACTATTGTTAGCCGCATTGATTCCAAAATCATTTTTGTTAACCCTAAAGCCAACCGTATTGATCCTAAAGCCATAGCCATGAATAATATAGTTATCTGCATTGATGAATAACTATTCCTATTAATCCTAAAGTTATACGTATTGATCCAACAATTACCCACTTTGATTTATTGCACCTGTAACAACCCTATCATTTCTACTTATATTGATTATGCATATTAACTTGTGCTAAGAGTGTTTAACCAATAGTTCCTAGAAGAGTATAAATCCTTTAAGTTCACGCGACTTACCAATGCTAGTCATGGTAGGTAATCTATGATAGTACAATAGTAGTGAGTCATAGGTAGTGTAGCGTTTATGAAACACTCGTATGTTAAAGTACTAAAGTATGTTAAGATGCTAAAGAATGTATAAGTGCCAAAGTATGTAATGTGCTAAGTATGTCAAGATGTTCACGTATGTTAAAGTTCTAATGCATGTTAAATAGATACTATATGATAAAAGGACAAAGTATACTTACACTTAACATAGTAGTAAAGTATGAGCATGTTTATCATAAAGTATGAATGATTAATTATTTTCATAATAAAGATGTAAAGTAAAAATAATGAAATATCACAAAAATAAAAGAAAGTAAATGGGCCTGATGTATTGAATGTATTATAAGGAATGATAGGAGTTTGTATTCATTGCATTTTCACCCTAAAAATCCTTGCCCTATGTAGGTTATTCTGAGAGGAGTTTTGCCTTATGCATTATAGACCTGATAGGAGTTGTATCTTGTATATTATCCATATAAGTTGCATCTTGTATGCACTTGAAGTAAAAAAGTTGTATCATTAACATTCTGACGACCAAGGCCTTGCCTTGTGCTTGTTCACCCCTGTTTAAAATTTGGTATGGTGCACTCACCTAGAGAATCCTTTCCTTCTCCACTATTACTCCAATAGGAGTAATACCTTATGTATGCTAACCCTAATTAGGGCTTAGTACTTGTACTAGCTCAAATTTAAAAGTGAAAAGATAAAGAAAAGGAAGGATATCATATTAATCTATGAAAACCAATGAATGTATGAAAATGTGAATATATGGAAGAATGAAAGATGTTAACGATTCTAAATGAACTGAGGGTTTAAAGTTACATGGTTTCAAAGATGACTAATATATTAATTTTCTTTAGAGCTTTTAAAACTAGAACTCACTTGGCGACGCTAAATTTTGTATGCATATTACTTTAAAAGGTCAAAGATAGATTAAGAAACGATAACTTGGGATGGATCTAAAGTTACCTGACTATGTTCAAGATTGGCAAGTATTATAGTTTATAGATTAGTTATGAATAGATATAATGTTAGACAATGTTTTAATTCCACTAAAATGTTGGTAAATGTTTAAATTTTAAGAATTATGTTTTTTATGTACAAATCTATCTTTGAGGTTGCGAGGAATCTGGTCCTTACAAGTTGGTATAAGAGCAACAATTTGAGAATTTGTGTAATTCGATACCTAAACTTAAACTGAGAACCCGACTGAATAGAGAATAATAGTTTAGGTAAATTCATGCCAAGAGGTTAAGCAAAAG
Organism: Flaveria trinervia; assembly: GCA_025506515.1. NCBI lineage: Eukaryota > Viridiplantae > Streptophyta > Magnoliopsida > Asterales > Asteraceae > Flaveria > Flaveria trinervia. The sequence continues at coordinate 8,749,825 of CM046452.1, forward strand.
TAAAGGTTAATGAATAGTTAACGTAAAGCTAAAGATTATCATAATATCAATAAATGATGATGAATGTCTTCTTATGTGTATGTATGTATAGTACATGATAGCAGGATAAGAGATTGGTTTAACTCAGGATAGGAATGCTTAAGGCATGAAAGGTAATTTCATTAGTCAATTACAACTGGCCACTTTCATTGATTACTTTCAATACTTGCCATGATCTAAACTACTACCTTGAATGATAGCATTGGTCAACTGAACCTTATAGGAAGGAACAAAAGATTGGTAGGAAAAGTTGTTTTAAAGGAAGTAAATTCAATCAATAGAGAGAGACCCTCGATGCAAAACTACCTTAAAAAGGGTATTAGGATAGAATAGACTATAGATGATAGTATGATAGTGTTGAAAGGTCATAATTATAGTGATTACTTGCATGATATGTCCTTAGGCACATTCAATATAATTTTGAATAGAAACTGGTTAGCTGCTTATACAGCTAGTGTCATATGTTGTAGAAAGGTGGTACGATTGGTGGCGCATGATTGTAGTCTACTAGGTCTTGAATGATAAAGTATGTTGGATTCTATGGATAGTTTCTTAATAATGAAGAAAAGGATTTAAGTTGATGGTATGAAGCTCAGCCGACATATGTAAAAGATATTAAAGCTAACGTGCTATAGTTTATAAGTGTACGTGTGGTATGTGCCTTCCTAATGTGTTCCATGAGAACTTTTTGAGAGTGTCATCTAATCGAGAGATAGAGTTTTAGATTATTTTGTGGCCAAGAACTCTAGCTCTAGCAAAAGAATCATATCGATTGGCTTCGCTTGAAATGAAAGAGTTAATTAACTAGTATAGATCTTCTTGATAAAGGTTTAGCTTACCTAGCATTTCTCCATGGATTCTTCTAATATTGTTTGTAAATAAGAAATATGAATGGTGTAAAACTGTATGGACTACAATGACCTAAGTAAGCACTCATTGCCTAGGATCAACCTTTGGTAAGGTTATAATCATTTAAACGGTAAGAAACAAGTTACCCTTAACATGGTGTTTCGGATGTGGTATACACACTATGAGGTTCTAGTAAGGTTGTTTGTTCTAACAAACACTCCTACAGTGTTCAAGGACTTGATAAATTAGGGATGCGAACCGATACTTGGAATGTCAGTGATAATGTTTATTGATGATATTCTTAGTTGTTCTAAGAATAAGAGAAATCACACTCTTATTATCCGTGGGGTGAGGAAAACCATAAGACAAAGGGAAGTGTACATAAAGTTCCCAAAGGATGCATTATGACTATGTATGGTACAATTTTATAAAGCATGGTAAGTTTTAATATAGTTGAGGCAGTCAAATAAGGTTAGAGAAGATGAAAAAGGATATGACATCTATTTAGGACATGTATGAAATCGTATGTTGGCAAACGATAAGGATCGACAAAGTTTAAAAGTGGAAATCTGAAGTTATTGCTCGGGAACTGTTGAGGAAGAACATGTCTCGACAATGAAACCAACTAAGGGGGACACACTTGTAACACACAAGGTTTTGTAATTAAGCCTAAAAGATATTAACAATGGCATTATTAATTTAATTAGTGTGAGATAAATTAATATTATTAGTTTAGGGTTGAAAAAGTTAATAATAAATCTTTGAGGGACCAATTGTGTAGAATGGTGAAAGTAATATAATAACCCTAACTCTTCCCCATCCTTTGAAAATCGCAATTCCATTCCAAATAGAATTATCCTTCCATTTGGCGATACCCATAACCAGATTCAAAGCTCTAGTGACCCTCCTTACCGTGAAAGCCATGTTCACACAAACAAGATGGCACCTATCCCTAGTTCATGTTTGCTTTAGTGTGACGATTAGATGGAGAGTTCAAGCTCCTCCCAAAAAGTTTCCAAGAGGCACACGACATTGGTGATGAAATCCCTTGATGTTTATGCTTAGTCCTTCTCTCTGACTCCCCCTCTTCAACTTTTTTCTTTGCCCTCTTGTCCTTTGCTGCCCTTATCTCCAACTCAGCCTCATGAACATCATCTTCAAGTCATAATTTTTCTCTTTACCATAACTTTTCCTTTTCTTCATTGACTTAGCTTGTTTATGTCTTGTCTCCTCAAACCTCTTCTCCTCAGACTCATTCACCCTCCTAATATAGTTCCATCGTTGTAGAGGGTACATGATCTCCCATAGATGTGTAATCTTGCCACTAAAATTGTGCCTTATTTCACAGCAGTGAGCAAATATGTGTGTGTTCATCTTAACCAATCTCTTAATCTCCTCATGTCTCTTACATTAGGAATTAGATCATCTATAATCATTTGAAGCAATCTAGGGTACAACACCATTTATCCTTCTTCAAAGTCATCAGATTCTCAGCCATGCAATCAAAGATAAGTTAGGCAATATTTGCCTTTTGCCCTTTACAAATATAACCATAGCTTTGCCCTGTTGGACCAAAAGAACCAATGACCGGATCAGAAAAACCTTTAAGTCCCACAGACGTCACAACAACTACTGAAGACCACAACAGCTGAAGACAACAGCTGATTACAAAGTCTGAAGACAAGTGCTGATTACAAAGTCTGAAGACAAGTGCTGAAGACAAGTCTGAAGACAAGTGCTGAAGACAAAGTCTGAAGACAAGTGCTGAAGACAAAGTCTGAAGACAAGTGCTGAAGACAAAGTCTGAAGACACAAGTGCTGAAGACAAAGTTTGAAGACACAGTGCTGAAGACCAAAGTATCAGACGTTGTCACAACAGCTGAAGAGGTCTTCTTCAGTAGTTGTGATGGTTTACCTTTCAGTAGTTTTATGTTTTATCTTTTCAGTAGTTTGACACAACAGCTGAAGAATACTTCTTCAGTTGTTGTGCTCATCAGTAGTTTTATATTTATCAGTAGTTTTGTAAAACGACTGAAGAGCTTGTTCTTCAGTCGTTGTAGTTTCAGTAGTTTCTTATCAGTAGTTTCATATTTTGTACTTAACACTCTGATATGTTCTCAGTAGTTGTCAACATTTCAGTAGTTTGTTAAGACTTAGTTATTTTTGTAATAGATCTGCTAGTTGTCACTTTCCCGTGATAACAGCAGCGATTGCACTCTATATAAGGAGTGTCAACCTATTGTAATAAATGAATGATTTGATCAGAAATATTCAATATTATTGAAACATTCCTTGTTACATAAATATATTCTCTCGTTATAACCGTATTTGTTCTTAATGCATACGAGTATCAAATTCTTGCTACAATTTGTCTAATTCTTGTTCTTATTCGCTGGGTTACGCTCTACTACATCAAACTTGTGATCACTGATCCTGACAAATGGTATCAGAGCTGGTTAGTCATTGATCGATCTAATAATTGATCATTGAAACTACTATTCAAGATCCAAGTTTGATTGAACTAGCATTTTTGTGCTTTGCAAGAAACGGTTATAGAGATTGATTTTCTGTGTTTTCTGGTCATTCATCCTGAGATTTTCTTTTGGTTTTCATTGAGTCTGTTGTGGTCTTTACAAAAACATTTAAAAGCTTGAATTAAATTGTATTTGGACTCAAAATGACTACTCCTTCCAATGATCCTCACAATACTGGTTCCTCAACCAAGCCTCCAATGCTGGTTAGGAATGAGTATAACATATGGCAACGACGAATGCTCCATCACCTGTCTGTTAACAGCGCAGGTTGTTGGACATCAGTGGTACATGGTCCACACAAGCCTATGGTGAATAAACCGGAAACCAATCAAATGGTTCCGAAGAGGAGGGAGCAATACTCAGATGAGGATAAGAATTGTTTGAGATTGATGCAAAAGCCCATGGAATTCTGGCCATGGCACTGCCCAATGAAATCTATTATGGGCTAATGCATCATGAAACTGCCCATGACCTCTGGAATGCCTTGAAAGAACAATTTGGAGGAACAGATGAGTCTTGGCAAATAATAGAGAAATCCTTGCCCAACAATACGAGACATCTCTCATAGAAAGGGTGAGACACTGACTCAACAGTTTGAGCGGTTCTCTTGTTTGATCTCTGAATTAAAAATGGTCAAACTTGAGTACACCAATATCCAGATGAATAACATATTTCTCACATCACTACTGCCTGAGAGATGGGACACATATACTATTGTCCTACGCTCTAGTGCAAATTTGGACAAACTATCTCTCACCCAACTCCATGGGAAATTGCTCACATTTGGGAGAGAGATAGAACAGAAACGAAAACTGTCTTCATCTAGAAAGCTCACTGAAGACTTTGTACCAGGCAACACTGCCTTGGTTGGTCATGAGTCAGAATATGCTTCATCTGAATCCCAGTATGATGAGCATATTGATTTCTCCTCAAACACTTCTGATTCTGCGTTTGTGAGTGTTGATAGTCAGTTTACTGGGTGTAATAATGACAATCTATGCTTCATCATGGATGATCTCAGGGGATTGCTGATGATGACTTAGAAGAGATGGATATTTTGAGCCAAATGGCTTTGATAAATATCAGATCTCAGAAGTTCTACAAAGAACTGGAAGAAAGTTCCCAGGACTCTCTGGCAAAACCAAAGTTGGTTTTGACAAGACTAAGTTGAAGTGTCACAAATGCCACAGGCTTGGACACTTTGCTAGAGAATGTAATCATCTGGATCTAATTCCTCTACACCTTTTGTGACTTTCCATGGCAATAGTCAACAACACAGAGGGCAACATCCTGTCAATTCTAGTCATCATTCTCAACCACAATCTCCTGCATATTTTGTTCCTCAGGGTCAAATGCCATATTCTTTCCCTTGTTATTACATGCCACAGTCAAATCAAGTTCAAGTTCCCATAGTACCACAACCTCATGCACTACCAGAACCTCAACCATCTCAATCTCATCAACCTCCTCAACCTCAACACCACAGCTTCTTCACCCCTGGAGGTGTTGACTGGAGCAGTTTACGGCGATGACATGTCTGGTCATGAACAACTATTCACAGGTGCTGGTCAACATGGTGGTGACAGTCCTTTTGGGAATCTGGCTCTCATGGCCCTGGAGTCTACTGAGGGTTCCTACTCAAATGCATCATCTTCACAGGTAACTCAGGTATCTTCAGAGGCTAAAGCCAAGTTATGTTCTGAATCATGCATTGCTGCCTTTGTCTCCATTAGAGAGGCAAATGTAGCATTAATAAATCAAAAACTTGAGTTTGAGAAAACCATTTCCAAAAGAGAAGCTGAGTTTGAGTTTGCTCTTAATAGTAAAAATGATGAGATTTATAAGCTTAAATGCCAACTAATGATGAAAAGGCTAAGCTAGAGGTTATTCTGGATGACCAGAGAAGTCTTAAAGAAACCCTTGCAGTCACCCAGGTAGAGTGTGATCGATGGGTACAATCATGCAAAGTTTTGAAATGCTCTTAGTAAGTACAATCTGCTTCCAATGTGAAGTTTGGTATTGGTTACAATCACACTGCTCCTCCTATAGATTTTGCTTCAAGAGCAGAAGTGAAATCTGATGGAGAAATCAATAACCAATCTACCTCATCGTGTGATTTACTTTTTGATAGAGCATCATCAAAAGTTGAAGTCAGCACTAAGCCCTCTCAGAACCCATCAGCTGATGTTGATGGTTCTACTGCTGACATTCACATGATAAAAGAGATGATCAACTCAGAGTTATTTCTGAAAGTCCTGAAAGGACTGAGAGCAAGATCTAACACCTGAAGTTCAAACTCCAACTACTGTCAGCACTGAAAGAAGAAAACTGTCAGTAGAAAGAGTTGAAGACTACTACTAAGAAGAAGTCAAGAAAGCAAATAATGCTTCCAAAGTACTGAAGAGCAAGTCTTCAGTAGTTTCATCCTCTTTAGTTGATGATCATCATGATGAAGAAGAAACCATGTGAAGTATGTGGTTTGTTCAATCATCTTACAGATGATTGTTGGTGCAACAGAAAATCCTGTAAACTGTTTTGGGGCCACATTTGTACCAGCACAACAAATCTTGTAACCCTCAAGTCCAAACAGAAATCCAAAAAGGAAGGGTTAAACAGTAACAACTGAGATTGCTCAAAAGAAGAAGGTGCAACATAGGAACTTATCAAACTCCAATGCCAATGTGTCTGAAGAGCTGAAAGCCTTATCCCAAAATCAGACACAACTGGTTATGATGGTTCAACATCTATTGGGAAGAGTTAACCAATTAGATGTTCCTATGTTGAAACCACAGAAAAGGGGGTCCAAGCCAAAGGATTCCTTTTCTTCACCAGCTTCTTCCTCTCAGGCTGTTGTTTCTAACAAATATGTTAGTTTACCATCTGTTGATGAGAACAGGCCCAAGACCAAAAAGGTTTGGGTCTCAAAATCTAACTAATTTGTTGTATTTTGCAGGGTTCTTCAACATACCTTAGGGGCATCTGGTATGTAGACAGTGGAGGATCCATGCATATGACAGGAAACAGATCACTTGTTAATGACTACTCTCTCAAGGAAGGAAGGGTTTGTGTCATTTGGCAATGATGCAAAGGGTTACATCATCAGCAAAGGCTTTGTCTCCAATGGGGAAATAAAGTTTGATGATGTTAACCATGTGGAAAATCTCAAGTACAACCTCTTGAGTGTCAGTCAAATGTGTGACAAAGGCCATGTTGCTCTTTTCACCAGTCAGAACTATCGGATTCTGTCATCCAAAGTTCTAAATTGATTAATAAGGTGTTGGATGAACACACTCTCCTAAAGGACAACATGACAGGAAGAGTGTATGCCTTAGATCTTTCCAAGAAAATAGATCTCAAAGGCAATCCTTACCTATTTTCCAAGGCTTCCCCCCAAGAATCTATTCTATGGCATAGAAGGCTGGGTCATGTTAATCTCAAAAACATGAATCAGTTGATAAACCATGGTTTAGTAAGGGACTGCCTATGAAGGAGTTCAAGTGTGAAGATAATTGCACTGCTTGTTTAAAAGGAAAACAACATAAAGCTTCATTTCCCTCCATAGAAGAACCTAAGTCCACTGCCTGCTTACAGCTTCTTCACATGGATCTCTTTGGTCCTGTGAAAGTGATGAGTATGGCTAAGAAGAAATACTGTCTGGTAATTGTGGATAATTACTCCAATTTGTATGGACTTTCTTCTTGCATTCAAAGGATGAGGCTACACAGTCCATTATGAACTTTGTGTTACACGTTGAGAAGCAGTATTCCCTACCAGTTAAGTGTGTGAGGAGTGATAATGGTACTGAATTTAGAAACCACACACTTGATGAGTTTTACTTATCAAGGGAATCAAGAGGCAGTATAGCATCCCAAGAACTCCTGAGCAAAATGGAGTAGTGGAGAGAAACAACAGGACCTTATTGAAGCTGCAAGGTCCATGTTGGCTGACTCTGGACTGCCAATGACTTTTTGGGCTGAAGCTGTCAATACAGCTTGCTATGTACAGAATAGAGTTCTAGTAAATCAGAGGTTGATGAAGACTCCATATGAAGTTCTTCATCATTTGGCCCCTCTAATTTCGTTCCTCAGAGCATTTGGGTGTCCTTGTTTCATTCTCAACACACGGGATCAACTCCAAAAATTTGATCCTAAGGTGGATGCAGGGTACTTGTTGTTATTCATAACTTGCAAAGCATACAGAGTCTTCAACTGCAGAACAAAGATGGTTGAAGAGACTCTACATGTTAAGTTTAATGAATCTCCTAAGGACAAGATTCCACAAAGCCCTGTGGAGCTATTTGATTTGGACATACTGCAATATGTTCCTTATCAAACTCCTACTGTTGCTCCTGTCAACAGTTCACCACCTGGTGGTACTGCTGGTGCTGATGATGATGATGATAGCAGTACTCACCTCTTCAGGTTTAGTGATCAACTGCCTAATTCAGCTAGACCTGATGTTCCTGTAGCTCCAGTAGCAACATCCACAACAAATGCTGATGAGATTTCTTCAAATTCAACTTCCTTTGAATTACCATCCACTGATTGGTTTCAAGGAAATGATTCACCATCACCATCTGTTGCTGCTGAACCTGCTACAAACACTTGCACAGATCTCATTGTGTATCAAGATCTGAAGAATCACCCTATGTCTCAAATCATTGGTGATATCACTGCTGGCGTATCAACAAGAAGTCAATTGTCAAATTTCTGCTTCTATGCTCTCTTCATTAGTCAGCAAGAGCCAAAGAATTATCACATTGCTTTAAAGGACAATGGATGGGTTGATGCCATGCAGCTTGAGCTTCTTCATTCAAGAAACAGCAAGTGGGGAACTGGTTCCTCTACCTCCAGGTAAGTGTGCAATAGGCACTAAATGGGTGTTTAGGAACAAAACTAATGAAAATGGACTCATTGTTAAGAACAAGGCCAGACTGGTTGTTTAGGGGTTTGCACAAGAAGAAGGTATTATGATGAAACTTTTGCCCCTATAGCCAGACTGGAAGCAATTCGATTGTTTTTAGCTTATGCTGCTTATCAAAAACTTAAAGTTTTTTAAATGGATGTCAAAAGTGCATTTTTGTATGGGAAAATTAAAGAAGAGGTTTATGTATGTCAACCACCAGGCTTTGAGGACAATAAACATCTTATTGCGTGTATAAGCTTGATAAGGCTCTTTATGGGTTGAAACAAGCTCCTAGAGCCTGGTATGAGACATTATCAAACTTTCTTCTGGAAAATGATTTCACTATAGGCTCCATTGATAAGACTTTATTCATTAAGAAAGCTGGGCAGCATATCTACTTGTTCAAATTTATGTAGATGATATTATTTTTGCATCCTCTGATCCTCAGTTGTGTGATGCCTTTACAAAGTTGATGCAGAAGAAGTTTCAAATGAGTGCCATGGGAGAATTACAGTTCTTTCTGGGTTTGCAAATCAAACAAAAGGCTGATGGAATTTTCATTCATCAGTCCAAATACACAAAAGATCTTTTGGAAAAGTTTGATTACACAACTGTAAGCCCTGTTCTACCCCCATGTGCAACACCACAACTGGATACAGATCAGAAAGGTAAAGTGGTTGATGAAACACTTTACAGATGTATGATTGGGTCCTTGATGTATTTAACAGCTTCTAGACCAGATATTATGTTTGCTACATGTGTTTGTGCTAGATTTCAGGCTGCACCTAAAGAGTCTCATCTGATTGCAGTCAAGAGGATCTTTAGATATTTGCAAGGTACACAATCTCTAGGTTTATGGTATTCCACTCGGCACTCTTGTAAATTAGTTGCTTTCTCTGATAGTGACTATGTGGGTGTAAGTTGACCAGGAAATCAACTTCTGGTGGATGTCAATTTCTAGGCAACTGTTTTGTTCTTGGCAGAGTAAGAAACAAACATCTGTTGCTACATCCACTGCTGAAGCCAGTACATTGCTGCTGCAAGTTGTACATCCAAGTACTCTGGCTTCAGAATCAACTTTTGGACTATGGCATTACAGAGACTAAAACTCCGTTATAATGGATAGTGCTTCAGCTCTTTGCATTGTCAAAAATCCAGTCCAGCACTCTAGGACCAAACATATAGAAATTAGACATCATTTTATAAGAGATTGTTTTGAAAAAGGTCTAATTAATCCTATGTTTGTGCCTAGTGCTGATGAGCTTGCAGACATTTTTACTAAGCCTTTGGATAGTTCAACTTTCCACAACCTGGTGTTAAGGCTTGGTATGCTGCAGCTAGAATAAGCGACAACTACTGATGATCTCAGTAATAAGTACTGGTGTCATTGGTAACCATGTCACATATAAGTACTGATGAGTTCTTTCACCCTCAGTAGTTTTTATAACTACTGAAGGCTAAATGCCTCACAAGTACTGAAGTACTTTATCTGTTCTAAACTACTGATGTAGTTACAACTACTAAAATCAGTACAAAAGGATAAGTACTGACGTCCTATGAAACACCTGAAAAGCAGATGCAAAGTCTGATGAGTAAGTGTTGAGGACAGTATGAAACAGCTGAAAAGCTAAGAATTGACGAAAACAGCTGATGAGTAATTTCTCTTCAGTTGTTTCTACAACTGCTGTTTCAAAACAACTGAAGCCAAACCATGTCTTCAGTAGTTTACAACTACTGAAGACTAACACCAAGTCTTCAGCTGTTTACAACAGCTGCTGAAAAACCACTGTATTCAGTAGTTTCACAACTAAATGACTAATACCAAGTCTTCAGTTGTTTCATCACCTGAAGTCAAACTGTCTTCAGTTAATTATAACTACTGATGACTAAATCAGAGACTTCAGTGTTTCAACGTCTGACGGTTAATACCACGTCATCAGTAGTTTCAACAACTGATGACTCACACCAAAACCTTCAGTCGTTTTCTTACCCGACCCTTTAAATACCTTATCCCACCTTCAGAGTTTTTATCTTCTCTTCTCAAATCTAACGTTAAAAAAACTCTCTGCCTTCTCTTCATCAATGGCGACCATGCAACTAAAACCACGACACAACTGTGTCGCACATCTCACCAAATCGCCATACTAGACCAAGTTTCACAACGCCATTGATTTAATGGTTCAATCACCCTACAAAACGGCGTTTCTGGTAAACCCCATATATGCCGAATCCCTTACCCAATTCTGGACAAACGTCACCTTGGTCTCTGAGGAGAACGACACAGAGTCTCTTCAATCGTTTGTCCATGGCCAAAAAGTGGTTATCACTCCAGACACTCTTCGCCAAACCCTTAATCTGGATGATGCTACTTTCCCAACTGGTTATCCAAAGGGCACAACAGATCAATCATTTGCCCACCATGGATACCAGGGTAACCTGAGTGCATCTACCTTACTGAAGAAACATTTCCCGGATACCGAGCGTCTCATATTTCATATGTAAATGTATGTCTTGCCTCCAAGACGTCATCATGGGATCAAATGTCCACAAGGTGGCAACAGGTAATGTACTCATCCTTGAGCAATGACGTTAAATTTTTCTGAAATACTATTTTTAGAGCTCAAGGATATGGCCCAAAAAACAAACTGCTAACCGTTGGATATTATATCCTCGGTTCATAATGGCCATAATTGAAAACCAGCTTCAAGCTGAGGGACTTGTTGGCCTGGGAGTCCCTGCTATGGCTGTATTGCCTGAAGTATACTCCCGGCCACAACTCTGACCAATCACTCAAAATGGCTGCCAAGCTGCACAAACCCACGCAGCTGGAACCCACAGCCACCACCTCCAAATCCAAAGTCCCCACCAAACCCACTAAAAAGAAGACCAGAAAGGCTACTCAGGGAAATGAGTCCCCTGAGGATGCCCCTGCAACACAATGCAGGCTATATCCACTGGTTATAACCCCCTAGTGGATATAAGGACTCTCCCAGCCACAGCCGCTCAGGATTCCTCTCAAAAGGAGCCTGCAGCAACCATAGAAGGGGTACCCACACATCTGGGATCTTCCTCATTTGAGGAGATTGCCATTGAAGAGCACCATTTCCCCAGGTGCACTTGCTTTACCCATCTCCCCATGCAACCGCCCCCCAAAGTCCAACCATTATCATTGCAAACGTGCTGACTCAGCTGCATGCCTCTCTTCCTCCCCAACAACCACCAACAAAGGGGAGAACCACAGCTATTGAGGACGAGGATCACCATGCTTCTGACAACCCACAGCACCGGGGTTTACACGTTCTATCTCTGGTGTGGATATGGAGATTAGAACATCTAGTGAGGCTGCCACCTCTTCTGAATCAGCACATGATCAGAATGAGGCTGGTAACATAGCTAAGACCTCACTAGAGCCAACAGCTGATGAAGGACATAGTCCTGAGGCTGGAAGTCCCCAGTTCCAAGAAAAAGGGGCACATGCTAAAACTGGTCTACACCCAGTGCATGTACATCCTGCTACAAGCAGGAGGTCAGGTGATTCAGCATCTGCTGATGATGACCTGGGCTTTTTTATGATGTTCTGGCCCAGAACACAATTCTTGAGGAAGAAGTCAGTAGACTACAAAGACTACTTGACCAATTCTCTCAAGAAGCAAGTCCATCTGCCACCAACATAAACCCACAGATGGCACCTTCACCTGAAGGTCTCCCATACACTCAGCCACTCAAAACTTCCAAGCCACCAGCCTCTGTTTCTGGCACTGCTTCTCAGGGACAGAACCCCTCTGAGCAAACAGTTGCTATCTTTCAGCAAACTCTACTCTCACACCCCAATGATCACAGACATTGTGATCAAAACCATGGATGAGAGGCTTCCCTCAATCATACAACCCCTGGTGGAGGAGATTGTGAGCACAAGGCTTTCTGCTACTCAACCCTTGCAACCAATGCAACCAAAAAGGGGGAGAGTCAGTCAGTGAAAGCAAAGAGGAAGAGCAAACTGAAAGAAAAGGAAACTGAGGAGGAAGAGGAGTCTGTGAAGGGAACCAAAAATGATCAAGTGAGTGAAAGTCACAAAGACTTTCATGTCACATATAAGAAGAGGAAGGGTGAAGCAAAAGAGAAAGAGCTTCAACTCGATGAGATGATCAAAATGGCAGATGCTACTCATAGTAAATCAATGGATGCCATTATTGATCAACATATAGACAAGGGTTCGATACTGCACAACTTGACTCAGAGATCAGGAGACTTGAAGTTGAAGAAATTAACTCAAGATGGGCAAGTTATGATGCATTAGAAGAGAGAGAGACTAGAGATCATGATCAGATTCATTGCAAAATATCTTGGGAGATCATTGATCGAGATTAAATCATGGACCAGGGACTATCTTGGCCATAACCTCCAAGATCTGTTCGTCTGAGGCATACACTAAGGGGTAGTAGTTGAAGCTTTGAATGAAGCAGGAGCAGGGAGCAGGACTGAGCTAGCCAAACACTCAAAAGCAACACTCACCTCCAAAATGCTAACTCAGCCTGTCAACATTCCCTCTCCAAAACAAACACAATCACAACCCACAAAACCAACTCCCTTACCCTCTAAACCAACAGCCGATGATGCACCAAGAAGAAGAAGAGAAGGGTGTTGAGGCTAGAAAAAGAAGAGGATGATGTGGAAGAAGATAGGCTGCCTCTGTCTGCAGTCCTAACATTGGCTAAAGCCAAACCCATGCCCATCACTCCCACCTCACAGATGGAAACTGTGAGAGTAAAGATTGAAGAAGAGCAGCAGCAAAGGCTTCATGATGATGAGATGTTAAAAAGCATCGACAAAACTTATGCTGCGTCTTCATCAATAATAAGTATGAAGAAAGAAGCTCTGAGGTTGTACACCCTTGCCAACACATTTCAATATCAGAAGGAAAAGGTGAGAGTATGGCCTGATCCTAGGGTGGCTCACAGGATTGTAAAGAAAGACATTCCTTCGAGATACAAGGCCAAGTAAAAAGATCGTAGATAAGAGATAACAGTGGTCCTTGTAGTATCACCCTGGGAGATTGTAGAAGATTTCAAGAAGGCCTATGAGACTAAACAGCCACCCCAAAAGATGCTAGAGAACAGAATTATTAAAAAGGGGTTAGCCTACAAGACGCTTGAGAACTTCAAACAATATGAGCTCAGTCTGTTACTTGAAGGGACTCATCCTGATGAGTTTGCATACAGACAGATTACAACAGTTGAGCTCAAAAATGATAAACAAGCCAAGCACATCTCAGAGCTGTATGGGCGTGAAGGATTGTTTGATGGTGAAGCCGAGAACATGACCATGGAAGAACAAATTATGTTTCTCAGAGCATACACCAGAGAATCCTACAGGCTTATACATGGGAAGTGAGTCTCATGGATGGGGGAACAGCTCAGTGTCCAATTCCCCAATACAGAGCTCCCATCCATACATTGCCAACCAAATCATCAGAGACTCATTCCCAGGCAGTGCTTATATGGGTCATCTTCTCAACTGATCAAGAAGGAAAAAGACCAACCATTCTGCCAACAATAAGTGGGACCTCAATAAAGTTAAAGGTTTTGGCTGCATTGGTTCAGGGGAGTTTGTTGGACCAAAAGAACCAATGAGTCGGATCAGAAAAACCTTTAAGTCCCACAGACGTCACAACAACTACTGAAGACCACAACAGCTGATTACAAAGTCTGAAGACAAGTGCTGATTACAAAGTCTGAAGACAAGTGCTGAAGACAAAGTCTGAAGACAAGTGCTGAAGACAAAGTCTGAAGACAGTGCTGAAGACAAAGTCTGAAGACACAAGTGCTGAAGACAAAGTTTGAAGACACAAGTGCTGAAGACCAAAGTATCAGACGTTGTCACAACAGCTGAAGAGGTCTTCTTCAGTAGTTGTGACGGTTTACCTTTGAGTAGTTTTATGTTTTATCTTTTCAGTAGTTTGAACAACAGCTGAAGAATACTTCTTCAGTTGTTGTGCTCATCAGTAGTTTTATATTTATCAGTAGTTTTGTAAAATGACTGAAGAGCTTGTTCTTCAGTCGTTGTAGTTTCAGTAGTTTCTTATCAGTAGTTTCATATTTTGTACTTAACACTCTGATATGTTCTCAGTAGTTGTGAACATTTCAGTAGTTTGTTAAGAGTTAGTTATTTTTGTAATAGATCTGTCAGTTGTCACTTTCCCGTGATAACAGCAGTGATTGCACTCTATATAAGGAGTGTCTACCTATTGTAATAAATGAATGATTTGATGAGAAATATTCAATATTATTGAAACATTCCTTGTTACAGAAATATATTCTCTCGTTATAACCGTATTTGTTCTTAATGCATACGAGTATCAAATTCTTGCTACAATTTGTCTAATTCTTGTTCTTATTCCGCTGCGTTACGCTCTATTACATCAAACTTGTGATCACTGATCCTGACAGGCCCAGTCAAGATTTAGCGCATCGGATCAACCTTTTCATTGATCTAAGCACATGATGAAGACATGGGTGATATATCTCCACTTCTTGGACAGAAAGGACTTCTTGATCTCCTTTCTTGTCCTAAAAGGAGGACCGTTATATCCTATAGACCTTAAGGCATCAAAAACTTCTTCATTTGTAAGCACAACCTCCTCTCCACTTCCTCCTGAAGTCTCAACACTCTAGATATGATCTCTGCAGTGATGGATATATCATTCTCTAATAATCTAGCAACAATCCTCTAAGGATTGGCTCTAGTGTCATATTCAGAACATCTTATATGAAGATCGTATATAGTGGGAGAATGAGTGATAGCATAAGCAATAGGTGATCTCTGAAACCAACGTATACAGTCTCTAAATCATGTTGCTTTAGGATGTGTATCATCAATGATAGCAGTGATGTTGTTCCTCTCATCAAACTTCAGATTAGCCATTTCATCTAAGAAGCAAATAAAACGCATTAGAAAGATACATTAAAATGAATAATAAAAAATAATAACTAAAAAGAATAAAATTAAAGTAAAATCATATTAAATTCTTTAGGCGAAAGTATAGTTTCTCTAGCCGAAGGAGTAGTTTCGGCAAGAGAAAATGTAGTTATAGCAAGGGACAGAATGTTGTTTCAGCAGGTCAATGCAGTAGATTCGGCATGCCGAAACTATAAGTTCGTCTTAGCGAAACTGAAATTTGACCAGTGAAACTGTCAAGTTCACACAGACAGCATAACTTCAGAGTTTCGCTGAAAACCTATGAACTTTCGTTTAGTTTCGCTGACTATTAGTACTTTCGCAATATGAACTGCGAGAGTACCGAAGAGTCATAGCCCAATCGGTCATAAATGAGTTTTTTAAACCTATCTTAATCTCCAGTCCAAGGGTCAAAACTCACATTTGAAGATTAAATGATCATTAAACAAGAATCAAACACGCATAAACCCAAAACCATGAAATGAGGTCACTGAGTGAGCTCTGATATGAAAAACCCTCAATGGTGCGAAAATGAGCACTTAATTTCACAAAATGTGTAATATAGAATGTAGTTTCACAAATAGCGAAACTATAATTTCGCCCGTTCAAGCTTTGGTCAGAAACGACACTGATATGAGCGAAAGAGCCGGCGAATCTACAATTTCGTGCTGCGAAACTATCAGGGAAATTATAGTCTTGCTAGAAACTAAAAAAATTAAAAAAAACTTATTTTCTTTGAAATATAAAAATAAATAAATATATATATATATATATATAATATATATATATATATATTATATATATATATATAATTAAAACAAAAGCAAAAAAAAGAAATGAGAAGAATATAGAAGAACGAGAAGCTGAAGAGATTTTCTGGAGAGTCATAGATCGGCAGGATTGTTAATATACTTGTCTTTTTAAGTTCATGCCTTTGTCTTTTCAACAAGAGAACCACAGCTACACTTATCATGTTTTGGTTCATTTAAAAAAACACTTGAATGACTCAGTCCCCATAGACATTTGACAAAAAATTTATCCCGTCCTCATGATATTTTGAACAAATGATACGCTCTGCTTGATTATTCCGTTTATAAAAATCCTTTAACAAAAGAAGTATTGTCCATATAGACATCAAATAATGAGAGCTTCAGGTCTATACTTACGTATAATAGAGAAGTTGATCAATTGAGTCGTACATATGAGAGCTTCAGGTCTATAATTACGTATAATAGAGAAGATCATCAAATTGTGCCGATGAGAGCTCCAGATGAGTACTATCGTACAACAAAGGAGATCATCACTCCAGGTCAATGTTTACACATACCAGAGGAGATAAGCACACTAAGGAATACAACAAGGGGCTTCTTAGATACATAGATAAGCAAGAATATAGCTTTTAAGACAGGATAGGGAGGAGAGATAAGGATACTTTAGGTAAAAGTAAATCAACGAAGAGATACCACGTTCTCAACCCATTTTGAACAAGGACTTGTAACTTTGTGAAGGCCAAAAATTTCACGGTGATAATCCTAGTCAAAAAGGTCTTATACTGTTAGTTTAGCCACGAGATTACTATCTACTTCGCTTTCTGGCTGAACCTGTCAAGCATGTCCCAACATAATAGAGTTGACCTCCTTTACATCATCCTTGGCAGCAAAATTTAATTAGGAGAATTCTACAATAGAAAACAAGAAAAACGTTTAATATTCTCCCCCGAAATTTTTACGAATCAGCAAAATTGGAGAAATTTCCAAGTAAACTATACATATACTATATAATATTTATATTTTTTTTCTTAATTAATTTTTTAACTCAAACGATCCTTGAATACAACTTCTACTAAAAGCATTAAAAAATTTCTTAAACAAGGTTCCTGAACCGATGAAAAATGTCAAGTAAGAAAAACAAGTTTGGATTCCCATAAACTATCTCAACTAATATTTAGTGAGATTTCACATACTCGTAGACAAGTGAAGTCCTTCGGTTTCCACACCATAATCCTTCACTATGAGGAATGAGCAACCCATAACCATTCTTGCTTTACCTTCTGAATCAATCTTGCACAAACCGGCCCACTCGCTAAGAGTCTTTGTTGCACAAACTATTACTAAGCTCACACTATGGTCAGCGCAAAGTGCCTTTACCATTTCTAATAATCTGGCCGATTACACTCCTCTGCCAACACAAAAAGTAAAGTAGCGTGTTTTGCTATCACTTTTGCCGCCTCATGCAAACCCTCACAAAACCTCTATGAGCAAGTGACTTTCTTAACACAAGCTGCAAAGCTGTCATGATATCCATTGGCTCCCCAAGTGCTAGGGTGGGAGTCTCAATTGGAACAACAACCTCTTCACCTACCATGGTTTCTGAAGGCTGAATCTGCTCACCAACTACAACTACTACTATCAAAGTTATCGGAGAAACGAAAGTGTTCACACATAGTGAAAGTTGCTTTGTTCTTGAGTCTCGATGGTTTAAGACCACTATCCCATCCTTCAATTTCATCAGACGTTTGTTAAATTTTAAAATTGATTCAACTTAAACATTTAATTTTAAAATTTTGTTTGCTGATTTAGCATGATGGTAAATTGAATTTATCCTAAGATCACTAGGATTGTTTGTCAATAATTTCACTTTTTAATTTGATTTAGCAAATAAGAGGAATTAATTACTTTTAATTAATTAATGTCATAGGTAAGGTCACTGCTAATTCTTGGTTATCAAGGGGAATATGTTGTTTGAGGAATGTCAATGAGTCAAAACCCTTTATTGATGTTAGTCAACAAAAGTTAAAATCCTAAAACAAATATTGTGTTTTTAAAAGTTAACTTTTTGGATCAAAAGTGACTTCTTCAAAAATTCAAAAGAAGATTATGTTTCTTCTTCGATTTTGATCAAATGAACAAACACAATCATTGGAGATTCTGATGGTTTGTGAGTGAACAAAAACTAGGGTTTATCCTAGGGTTTGTTGGTGGCTGTAAAGTTCTTCACAAAATCAACAATCGATTAGTTTATTGAAGACCAAAAACCTAATTCATGTTAGTATTTACTTGAATAGGATAATTTTAAATACTTTGAAAGATTCAAGATGTTCAAAATAATGTTTGTTTGATGAAAACTTGATGAAACAATACTCAGCGATTGTTTTATCAAAAATCCGTTAGAACTGGTGAGGTTTTTGAGGTTTTGTGATGATTCTGTTTTGAAAAATAGTGTTTGAACGTTGTTTAGAAATTTAATAACCCAAAATTTTCTAAAAATGCTCAAAAAGAGATTAGTGAATCATTTTTTATGAATTTGTTGAATGTTTGGAGTAGAAGAACTTTTGGAGAGGATTTTAAGCTCAAAAATGTATGTTATGAAGCTAATAAACCACAAATGTCATTGTGTTGAATGAAAGGATCGAAAATCAATGTTTAATTTCAGCCAAGGCTCTGATACCACTTAATGAAACACAAATGATTTCTAGCTTTTGAAAATAAAGACCAAGAAAAATGAATCTCCGCAAGGATCTTTTCGATCTCTCACAATATAACAACTTATTGTTATATATATTCAACACTCAATAATCAGGTGTGGAAACCGTTGATTAATGATAAGAATATCTGTATGTGTGATTGAGTACTTGAATGATAATAGAAATGCTTGATTGTATTGAATGTTCAAAATCTCAAAAAGGCATATGGTATACTGCTATTTATAGCCTATACGAAAGCTATGCACAATTACTAAAATACCCTTATGTAAAACAAAATTACATAAGTAATCATAAGTTTGAGTCGTCCACTATGGATGATAACCTGTCTGTTATGCATGATATGTTCTCCACTGTGGGTGTTGAATAAGATGTCCGTTGTGTCTTGGATGATGTCCGATGTGAACATTTGATGTATGTTTGACTTGGTAGTTGTCCGCTGTGGATTGTTCATCCATTATGGATGAACATTTGCTGTGTACATTTCATTAATTGTGGACTTGGTCATCCGTGTGTATGCTTGTTCATTTTCCAAGTCACAACCATTCTTGCTTAATTGTGGTAAATTCACAATACTATAAAACAAACACATTTTCCACAAACTCCCTATGTTCGATACCTTCTTACCACTATCTAGTAGTTGTTAATTTGGATTAAATTTACGTGTAACACAACAGCACGTCAAATTTTGGCACCGTTGTTGGGGAGTAGTGCGTTAGTTTATTAGTGTGTTTTGTTATTTTCAGGGTTACGCTAGTTGTGTGTAGTGTGCAGGTTTTTTAGGTGTATGCTACCAGGAACTCGTGATCATTATCACAGTTAGTATCTGATCTAGAAATTGAACGAGCTGCTCGTAGGAACAGAGTCTTACACAGACAAAATAAAATCAGTGGTTCGCCAATATCACCTACATCACCCACTGTATCAAGCAACATAATTGATCCATCATCACTACCGAATACGGCGGGTCAAACAACACCATCCAAGCCTTTACCCAATCCTTCATCAACACCTAAGATTAAACCACCCCATACCCCATTACCTACAAGTACCCAAACTGAACACCCTTTTAGTTTTATCCCCTCAGCAACCATTCCGCCTTTTTATATTTCTTCCCAACAACTAGTCAATCATCATCTTCGTAAGCAGTACCACCCCCACAACCATATCAGCCTATCCCATCCATAGTTCACACTCCCTCTACCTCTCAAATGAAACCGAATACACAATACCAACAACTGCAAGTTGTGTAAACCTCGGGAGCAGAAGGAGTTCGCTTTAATGGTGGTTATGGTGATGAATTTGAGATATACAAGGAGGAAGGGTATATGTATGAAGTAGATACTGGTCAAGGCAATTATGCTTATGGTCAAGGACAAGGTATGCAAAGATATGAGAGACCACAACCATAAGTTGTACCACGAAAAATTATACCACAACAAGTATAGCCTCAAGTGAGAACACATGGTCCACAATTTCAGGGCACATTCCTCAACAACATGGGGGCAATCTTTCAACCACCTCGTCGACAATTCGTGCCTCTAGGACCACAAGTTCAAAGACCAATGGGTCCTCAGTGACCAAGAATTCGGTTGGGTGTCCCACGAAGACATAATTGGGACGCTGCTAGGGGTATTGAGGCACACTTTCGTCTGATCATCACAAATAATCCTTCACCGGTGGTCATTCCTCAAAACAATCAAGGGAGAACGTTTGAAGTCCGAACAAATTCACTTCAAAGTTTACCAAAGTATAAAGGGTTAGAAACGGAAGAACCCTATTTTCATTTGGAGGGTTATGACTCAGTTTGTAACACAATTGGTGGTCAAAGATTTTTTGCGGATGATGTTAAATTGGTATTGTTTCAGGTTTTGTTGGAGGATAAGGCAAAGAGGTGGTTCTACGCCTTGCCATTTGATTCAATTTACACATGGGCTGAGATGCAACAAAGGTTTTTGGAAAAGTTTATCACAGCCCAAAATACCAATGATGTTAGGAGAAGCTTGACAAGCTTCCAACAACAACAAGATGGGAGTAGTGGCGGTGCGTTTGAGTTTGGGTAATGGAATGATTTGATGTCTTATGTTTTCGGGCTGCCTCAACTCGCTGTTATTAATCAAGTTGTCTTCTTTCATGTATAGATGTAAATATGTGTTAGTTATTATGTTCTTGGCTGGGCGGATGGGTGAAGTTTGTTATGATGTTTTGTTTAGGTTGTGCTAGTGGTGGTGTGATTATATGTGTATAAAATCTCTAAAAAGATATAAAATATAAAAAAACAAACATAAATTTGTGATTTGAGGTTAGAAGCTTAGATTAATTTTTTAGAATTGGAGCGATTAATCCCTTCCAAAACCATACTTGGGGACAATGTATGTGGGGATGGGGGAAAATTTAAATTTTAAGGTTTCAATTTTTTGTGGTAATCAAGCATAAACATTGTGAGAACTTGAACGTCTTGAACTAACCCCAAGAGACACACCGGTAACCCTTAACACCCCTTTCATTCTTGGTGAGAGTTGAAGCCACACGTGTATATTAATAACATTTTTTTGTGAGAGTGGCAATGGGTGGGGTCGCACTAGAACTTGTGCTTGAATACGATTTGAGTCTTAGTGAACATGAGTGTATAAGGGATAAGGACAATTAGGTATCCTTGTCTTGATGAGTTCGAGTATGGGTTTTGGGGTGTTGGACCTCATTAATCATATATATGAGCTTGGTTGCGAGAGTGGTGGGGGTCTGGACATTTAGTTGCCTAATTTTGTGCCTAAAGGCCGATCATTTGTCACCTTAGCTAGTTACCTAAATATTTACTCGACTTGAGCCGGTCTTATAGTGTTAGTAGTTGTTTTAGTAGTGCGTAGATATGTTTGGTGTTATGTTGAAGGTTTACTTTATTAGCTTCCGTGTTTGCTTTGATGATAAAAAAAGAAAAAAAGAGAGAAATATATATATATATATATATATGTATGTATATATATAGAGGATTGAAGTTGAGTATCTTGTACAAAATATTTATGTTTGGTAGTTATTAAGTTTTCACTACTTCATATATCTTCCATTTCCTACCCATACACCTAGCCAAGTGACAACCTTGAACTCCCTTGGATTCACATTCATGTTTGGCACTTGTTAGAAGAAAGATCGATTTTGTTACAAGTTTATGGTTGTACACCCACCCGTTTGATGTGTGACTATCTTATATTTCCTAGTGGTTACTTGTTACCGAGGGGAGAGATACTATGAGGGGTGTGTTGTTTTGGGGTGTTATGAAGAGTTTAGTAAAACGACTACATGTTAATGTTTGATTTATAAAGATCGCTTGTTTTTAAAATGATTTGATGAGTTGCTTGGGACTAGCAACAGTTAAGTGTGGGGATGTGATGGGTGGTCCATAGGACAACCTTAATGATGTTAAAAGAAGAATTTATCTCTCACTTGATCATGTAATTATCTTCAATTAGATAACTATGGTTACTTTTGTTTCAAGCATATTCTGGAGCAAAACATGAAGAAAACGCAGCTCTGGACAAATCACAACAGGATGGTACAAGGAAGGATGGAAAGAAGCAACAAAACAAGAACATTGGGGCTCCACCGTATCTTACGGTAGCCACCGTAAATTACGGTGGCCCCTGACATTATAGTTTCCACCATAACATAGTGTTTTCCCACCATAGCTATTCTACCTTTACCGTAACTTACAGTGGCCACCCTAAGTTACGGTAGGCTCTACATGCTTTTCGTAACTTCATCATTAAAAACGTTTCTCGAAGCCTTTTTACTTACTTTTTTGGGTTGGAGACGTTTCTCGGCGATTTGGGGGCGATTCTTGGCTTAGGAATCGTTGGAGAACAATTGCAAACACTTTGATTTAGTCTTTGATTTGTATGAACTCTATTGGGGATGTTATGATGATTCACCAAGTGATGTCATGCTAACCTTTTGGCGATCATCTTAGGTGAAGGTTTCATTTAAACTCTTGTGTGTTTTTCCTTTCATTTCTAGAATGATAATTTGGTATCTTTTTCATGTTATTGTGATGTTTGAACATTTGGTGGTAGTGTGTTAGTTGATGTTTCAATTTCTAATCAAAATCGTATGTTCTTGGTGTTGTTAACAATCGAGATATCATGGGAAGGATTGGGGTTGGATATGACTGATTGATCATAACGAATGTATTTACATGAGTTATGTCTATGTAACTCTTTCTAGGTGGGAATTTTGCCCAAGTTTAAAGGAACCAAAACCCAGGATGATCGTTGTTCTCATAATCTGTAGTAAAAATCCAATCTTTATTAGTTACTAGTTGTGAATTTAGTTTTAAATCAAAACAATCAAATTTCCTAATCTTTAGTTTTAGCATGATAGTTTAATTATAGTGAATTCACAAGACTATAAAATAAACACATTTTCCACAAACTCCCTATGTTCTTTACCTTTTTACCACTATCTATTAGTTGTTAATTTGGATTAAGTTTACGTGTATCACGACATCACGTCAAATTTTTGCGACGTTGTCGGGGAGTAGTGCGCAACGTGCGTTAGCTTATTAGTGTTGTTTTGTTATTTTCGAGGTTACGCTGGTTGTGTATAGTGTGCAGGTTTTTTAGGTGTATGCATACCAGGAACTCGCGCTTATCATCACCATTAGTATTTAACCCAGAAATTGAACGAGCTGCTGGTAAGAACAGAGTCTTACACAGACAAAATAAAATCAGTGGTTCACCAATATCACCTACATCACCTACTGTATCAAGCAACATAATGGATCCATCATCACCACCGAATAATACGAGTCAAACAACACCATCCAAGCCTATACCCAATCCTTCATCAGCACCTGAGATTAAACCACCCCATACCCCATTACCTAGAAGTACCCAAACCGAACACCCTTTTAGTTTTAACCCCTCAACGACCATTCCGCCCTTTTCATATTTCTTCCTAGTAACCGGTCAATCATCATCTTCTCAACCAATACCACCACCACCATATCAGCCTATCCCATCCATAGTTCATACTCCTTCTACCTCTCAAATGCATTCGGATACACAATACCAAAAACCAAAAGTTGTGCAAACCTCAGGAACAGAAGGAGTTGGCTTTAATGGTGGTTATGGTGATGATTTAGAGAGATACGAGGAAGAAGGGTATATGTATGAAGTAGATGCTCGTCAAGGGAATTATGCTTATGGTCATGGGCAAGGTATGCAAGGATATGAGAGACCACAACCACAAGTTGTGCCACGACATATTATACCACAACAAGTACAACCTCAAGTGAGACCACATGGTCCACAATTTGAAGGGCACATTCCTCAACAACATGGGGGGGCAATCTTTCAATCACCTCATCAACAATTTGTGCCTCTAGGACCACAAGTTCAAAGACCAATGTGTCCTCAGCGACCAAGAGTTAGGTTGGGTGTCCCACAAAGGCATAATTGGGACGCTGCTAGGGATATTGAGGCACACTTTCATCCGATCATCACAAATAATACTTCACTACTGGTCATCCCTCAAAACAATCAAGGGAGAACATTTGAAGTCCGAACAAATTCACATCAAAGTTTACAAAAGTATAAAGGGTTAGCAATGGAAGAACCCTATTTTCATTTGGAGGGTTATGACTTAATTTGTAACACAATTGGCGGTCAAGGATTTTCTGCGGATGATGTTAAATTGGAATTGTTTTAGTTTTCGTTGGAGGATAAGGAAAAGAGGTGGTTCTACACCTTGCCATCTACTTCAATTTACACATGGGCAGGGATGCAACAAAGGTATTTAGAAGAGTTTTTCACAACCCAAAAGACCAATGATGCTAGGAGAAGCTTCGAACAACAATAAGGTGGGAGTAGTAGCGGTGTGTTTTGAGTTTAGGGAATGGAATGATTTGATGTATTCTGTTTTCGGGCCGCCTCAACCTCGTTGATATTAATCTGGTTGTCTTCTTTCATGTATAGTTGTAAATATGTGTTAGTTATTAGGTTCTTGGCTGGCTGGATGGGTGGAGTTTGTTATGATGTTTTGTTTATGTTGTGCTAGTGGTGGTGTGATTATATATATATAAAATGTCTAAAAAATATAAAATATAAAAATCAAACATAAATATGTGATTCTGGTTTAGAAGTTTGGATTAAGGTTTTAGAATTAGAGCGATCAATCCCTTCCGAAACCATACATTGGGGACAATGTATCCCAAGTGTGGGGATGGGGGAAATTTTAAATTTTTAAGGTTTTAAATTTTTGGTGGTAATTAAGCATAACATTGTGAGAATTTGAACGTCTTGAACTAACCCCAAGAGACACACCGGCAACCCTTAACACCACTTTCATTATTGGTCAGAGTTGAAGCCATACTTGTAGATTAATAACATTTTTTGTGAGAGTGGCAATGGGTGGGGGTGCACTAGTGTAACACCCGGTTATTTATTTTGAAGCCAACGAAAGAGGAAAAAGAAATAAAGTCCAAAGTCGAGGACCAAACTCGCCAACGAGAGAAAGTAGGGTGAATTGAAGTATTTGAAGGGAGAGAGCAGCCCTTACCCTCTCCCTACACCCAAAATCTCAGCAAAGAAAAGAGAGGAGAAGAAGAAAGGGAGAAAAGAGAGAAAAAAAAGGTGGTTCGGGTGGATTCAAGAGTGCAAATCGTCGTCTAACGGGTCCAAACGAAGCTCTACTTCTCGGTGTGGTTTGTGTAAGTTCTCGGACCCCTCTTTTAAACGTTTTTGGTCGATTTTAGGGCTGGAACACATCTGAAAACCCGTTTGTGTGCATGTGTGTGTTTGACCTGTTTGTATGTGTTTGCGTGTGATGTGTTTGGAGTTTGTTTCTGGGCTTGTGTGTGCTTGAATGGTGTTGTGGTATGCATTTCTAAGGTTTAGGATGGCTGAGTTGGGCTTAGAGGAAGTTTGGAAGAGCGTGGAGGTCGAAAATGGTAGATTGGGATCGGGAGTGAGTTGTCTTCTTCACAGTTAGGGCTATGCGACCGAATGGCATGTCATTCGTGCAATTGAAGTCCACATGCATGCCAGTGGTGTGATTGAGGATCAATCGCATGTGAGTCGTGCGACTGAAGTCCACACGCATGCCAGTCGTGCGATTAAGGATAAATCACATGTGAGTCGTGCGACTGGAGCCCATACGCCTGGCAGTCGTGAGGCTGAGGGTCATTCGCATGCGGAGTCATGGGCCTGAGAGCCCATTCGCATAAGTGCTCATCCGCATTGAGTTCATCCGCATTAGGTCCATTCGCATGGGTGTTCATTCGCATAGGTGTTCATCCGCATTCGTCCATTCTCATGATGTTCAGTCACCTGAAGGCCATGCGACTGAAGGGTGCCCATACGCCCAAGTAGGGCTGGTGTATCCGAGGAAAACGTAGTTTATTTACTGACTTTCGGGGGAAAGTGCAGATGTAAGTTTCGATGTGGAAGATTTCCGGGAGTTCATATAAGTTGACTTTTGAGGTCATAGACGCTATGTTGCGCATGATGATGTATGATTTTGTATGTTTGTGCATGATGTATGTATGTATGATGA
This sequence comes from Flaveria trinervia, assembly GCA_025506515.1. NCBI lineage: Eukaryota > Viridiplantae > Streptophyta > Magnoliopsida > Asterales > Asteraceae > Flaveria > Flaveria trinervia. Next base: position 8,776,135 of record CM046452.1, read on the forward strand.
TGCCCAGTATGATGATGACTGTGTATGTTATGTTCCTTATTATGATGAATGTTTGTCTTTCCCGTGACTTTACGTTGAATGTAAATGAATGACATGAAAGTATTATGTAATGTAAAGTGAAAGATAATTTAAGAGGAACATGAGGAATGAATGCATGCATTAATGAACGAATGAATGTAAGAAAGGCTTGCAAGCAAATGTATGGAGGTGCACACCCAATGAAGGGTGTTAGCTCAACGGTGTGCGGGTTAGCTACCCCGGAAGGATGCACATCGGGGTCCAATCTTTGTGATTGACCATATGTATGGGATCCTAGCCGCTTGCCTTAGGTGCTGGAGTCAGCTTCGTGCACAAGGTTCGAGGTCTATGAAAGACTTCAGGCCCAGTTACCAGCTTCGTGCACAATGTTCGGGGTATAGCATATGGCATTGATCTGGAATGAAAGAGAAAAGATAAGTGGTGAATGTACTTACCCTAGGTACTAGAGTCAGATCCATAATGTTCGAGGTCTATGAAAGACCTGAGGCCCAGTTACTAGCTTCTTGCACAATGTTCGGGGTACTGTACCTGTCATCGAAAGTAATGAACGTACGAATGAAAGAATGAAAGTATGAACGATTACCGAAGATAATGATGATATTATCTATCTGTACGTATGATGTATGATCGCATGAAACTAAAGAACGGTTTTAACGAAAGAAAAGTATGTGTTATTTTAAAACTAGAACTCACTTAGCAACACTGACTTTTATGTGTTTCCAGTTGGCAGGTAATGATTGCTGAGGATGGCACAGGGCGGCTACCAAGTTCTTTTGGATGGCATCCATTTTTATAATGCTTTTGTGATGTAATTCAACATGTATTTTGTAACTTGTTAACGATGTATTATTTAGCAAAAGCTTTTATAATGAAATGAGATGTATATTTTGGTACTTCCACTGCGATGTTTTATGAAAGACAAAAGTATTTATATGTTTTAAGTGCGATGATTGACCAGCTGTGAGCGTCCCGGGAACGGGGCATTACAACTAGAACTTGTGCTTGAATATGATTTGAGTCTTTAGTTAACATGATTGTAAAAGGGATAAGGACAATTAGGTAGCCTCGTCTGGTTGAGTGCGAGTGTGGGTTTTGGGGGGTAGGACCTCATTAATCTTATATATGATCTTGGATGCGAGAGGGGTAGGGGTCCTGACATTTAGTTGCCCAATTTTGTGCCTAAAAGCCGATCATTTGTCACCCTTATCTAGTTACCTAAATATTCACCCGACTTGATCCAGTAGTATAGTGTTAGTAGTTGTTTTAGTAGTGTGTAGATATGTTTGATGTTATGTTGAAGGTTTGCTTTATTAGCTTCCGTGTTTGCTTTGATGACAAAAAAAAGAAATAAAAGAGGGAAAACTATATATATATATATATAACATATGTATGTATATATATATATATATGTATATATATAAATTTATTTGTATATATATATATGTATGTATATATATAGGATTGAAGTTGAATATCTTGTACAAAGAAGTTAAGTTTGGTAGTTATTGTTTATTTTATTGTGTAATAAAAGACCGGGTTAAGTTTTCACTATTTCATATATGTTCCATTTATGACCCGTACACCTAGCCAAGTTAAAACCTTGAAGTCCCTTTGATTCACATTCTTGTTTGGCACTTCTTAGGAGAAGGATCGATTTTGGTACAAGTTTATGGTTGTACACCCACCCGTTTGCTTTATGTGTGACTAGCTCATATTTGCTAGTGTTTACTTGCTATCGAGGGGAGAGAAATTGAGAGGGGTGTGTTGTTTTGGGGTGTTCTGAATAGGTTAGAAAAACAAGTACATGTTAATGTTTGATAAATAAAGATCTCTTGTTTTCAAAATGATTTGATGACTTACTTGGAACAAGAAACGGTTAAGTGTGGGGATGTGACGGGTGGTCCATAGGACAACCCTTTAAGTTGTTAAAAGATGAATTATCTCTCACTTGATCCTGTAATTATCTTGAATTAGATAACTATGGTTATTTTTGTTTCAAGCATATTATGGAGCTTAACAGGAAGAAAATGCAGCTTTGGACGGATCAGAACGGGATGGAACAAGGAAGGATGGAAAGAAGAAACAAAACAAGAACATTGGGGCTCCACGGTATCTTACGGTAGCCACCGTAAGGTACGGTGGCCCCAGACATTTAGTTTCCACCGTAACGCAGTCTTTTCACACCGTAGCTTTTCTACCTCTACCGTAACTTACGGTGCCTACCATAAGTTACGGTAGGCTCTACGTGCTTTTCGTAACTACATCATTAAAACCGTTTCCGGGAGCCTTTTTACTTACTTTTTTGGGTTGGAGACGTTTCTGGGCGATTTGGGGCGATTCTTGGCTTAGGAATTGCTGTAGAACAATTGCAAACACTTTGATTTTATATTTGATTTGTATGAACTTTATTAGAGATGGTATGATGATTCACCAAGTAATGTCGGGCTAATCTTTCGGTGTTCATCTTAGGTGAAGGTTTCTTTAAACTCTTGTGTGTTTTTTCTTTCATTACTAGAATGATAATTTCATATCTTTGTCTTGTTATTAGGATGTTTGAACATTTGGTTGTAGTGTGTTAATTGATGTTTCAATTTCTAATCTAAATTGTATGTTCTTGGTGTTGTTAACAATCGAAATACACAGGAGGGATTGGGGTTGGATATTGATTGATTGATCATCAGGAAACAACCTCGCATTGATATAATCCGAGTAATTTGTTCCCTTTTATCACAACGAATGTATTTACATGAGTTATGTCTACGTAACTCTTTCTAGTCGGAAATTTTGCACAAGTTAAAAGGAATCGGAACCTAGGATGATCATTGTTCTCATAATCTGCAGTAACTATCCAATCTTTATTAGTAACTAGTTGTCAATTAAGTTTTAAATCAAAACAATCAAATTCCTAATCTTTAATTAAGCACAATAGTTTAATTGTAGTGAATTTACAAGACTATAAAATAAACACATTTTCCACAAACTCCCTATGTTTGATACCTTTTTATCACTATCTATTAGTTGTTAATTTGGTTTGAGTTTACTTGTATCATGACAGCACGTCAAATTTTGGCGTCGTTGCCGGGGTGTATTGCGCAATGTGTGTTACTTTATTAGTGTTGTTTTGTTATTTTTGATGTTACACTCGTTGTGTCTAGTGTGTAGGTTTTTCAGGTGTATGCATACCAGGAACTCGCGCTTATCATCACCATTAGTGTTTGATCCAGAAATTGAACGAACCGCTCGTAGGAATAGAGTCTTACACAGACAAAATAAAATAAGTGGTTCACCAATATCACCAACATCACCCACTGTATCAAGCACATAATGGATCCATCATTACCACCGACTACTGCGGGTCAAACAACACCATCCAAGATTTTACCCAATCCTTCATCAACACCTGAGATTAAAAAACACCATACCCCATTACCTACAAGTACCCAAACCGAACACCCTTTTAGTTTTAACCACTCAGCAACCATTCTGCCCTTTTCATATTTCTTCCTAACAACCGGTCAATCATCATCTTCCCAACCAGTACCACCACCACAACCATATCAGTCTATCCCATCCATAGTTTGTACTCCCTCTACCTCTCAAATGCAACCGGATACACAATACCAACAACCGCAAGTTGTGCAAACCTCGGGAGCAGAAGGAGTTGGATTTAATGGTGGTTATGGTGATGAATTTGAGAGATACGAGGAAGAAGGGTATATGTATGAAGTAGATGTTGGTCAAGGGAATTATGCTTATGGTCAAGGAAAAGGTATGAAAGGATACGAGAGACGACAACCCCAAGTTATGCCACAACAAGTTATACCACAACAAGTACAACCTCAAGTGAGACCACATGGTCCATAATTTCAAGGGCACATTACTCAACAACATGGAGGGGGCAATCATTCAACCACTTCATTAATAACTCATGCCTCTAGGACCACAAGTTCAAAGACAAAGGGTCCTCAATGACCAATAGTTAGATTGGGTGTCCCACGAAGGCATAATTGGACGTCGGTAGGGGTATTGAGGCATACTTTCATCCGATCATCACAAGTAATCCTTCACAAGTGGTCACCCCTCAAAAAAATCAAAGGCGAACGTTTGAAGTCTGAACAAATTCACTTCAAAGTTTACCAAAGTATAAAGGGTTAGCAACGGAAGAACCCTATTTTCATATGGTGGCTTATGACTCAATTTGTAACACAATTGGTGGTCAATGATTTTCTGCGGATGATGTTAAATTGGTATGTTTCAGTTTTCGTTAGAGGATAAGGCAAAGAGGTGGTTCTACACTTTGCCATCAACTTCAATTTACACATGGGCTGAGATGCAACAAAGGTTTTTAGAAGAGTTTTTCACATCCTAAAAGACCAATGATGCTAGGAGAAGCTTGAGAAGCTTCCAACAACAACAAGGTGGGAGTAGTAGCGGTGCATTTGAGTTTGGAGAATGGAATGATTTGATGTCTTCTGTTTTCAGGCCACCTCAACCTCATTATTATTAATCAGGTTGTCTGCTTTCATGTATAGATGTAATATGTGTTAGTTATTATGTTTTTGGCTGGGCGGATGGGTGGAGTTTGCTATGATGTTTTGTTTGGGTTGTGCAAGTGGTGGTGTGATTATATATATAAATTTCTAAAAATATAAAATATAAAAAAACAAACAGAGATCGGTGGTTTGAGATTAGAAGCTTGGATTAATATTTTAGAATTGGAGCGATCAATCCCTTCCAAAACCATACATTGGGGACAATGTATCCCAAGTGTGGGGATGGGGGAAATTTTAAATTTTTAAGGTTACAATTTTTTTATGGTAATCAAGCATAAACATTGTGAGAATTTGAACGTGGTGAACTAACCCCAAGAGACACACCGGCAACCCTTAACACCCCTTTGATTCTTGGTGAGAGCTGAAGCCACACTTGTGGATTAATAACATTTATTTATAAGAGTGGCAATGGGTGCGGGTGTACTAGAACTTGTGCTTGAATACGATTTGAGTCTTTAGTAAACATGAGTGTAAAAGGGATAAGGACAATTAGGTAGCCTCGTCTTGATGAGTGCGAGTATAGGTTTTAGGGGGTTGGACCTCATTAATCATATATATGGACTTGGTTGTGAGAGGAGCGGGGGTCTGGACATTTAGTTTCCCAATTTTGTGCCTAAAAGTCGATCATTTTTCACCCTTAGCTAGTTACCTAAAAATTCAACTCACTTGACCCGGTCTTATAGTGTTAGTAGTTGTTCTAGTAGTGCGTAGATATGTTTGATGTTATGTTGAAGGTTTGTTTTATTAGCTTCCGTCTTTGCTTTGATTATAAAATAAAAAGAAAAAAAAGAGAGAAAATATATATATATATATATATATATATATATATATATATATATATATATATATATAGTATTGAAGTTGAGTATCTTGTACAAAGTAGTTAAGTTTGTAGTTATTTGTTGATTTTATTGTGTTATAAAAGACCGGGTTAAGTTTTCACTACTTCATATATGTTCCATTTCCTACCCGTACACCTAGCCAAGTTACAACCTTGTAGTTCCTTTAATTCACATTCATGTTTGGCACTTGTTAGGAAAAGGATTGATTTTGGTAGAAGTTTATGGTTGTACACCCACCCCTTTGCTCTATGTGTGAATAGCTCATATTTGCTAGTGCTTACTTGTTACCAAGGGGAGAGATATTGTGAGGGGTGTGTTGTTTTGAGGTGTTGTGAATAGGTTAGTAAGACGACTACATGTTAGTGTTTGATTTATAAAGATCGCTTGTTTTGAAAATGATTTGATGAGTTGCTTGGGACAAGCAACGGTTAGTGTGGGGATGTGACGGGTGGTCCATAGGACAACCCTTAACGATGTTAAAAGACGTATTTATCTCTCACTTGATCGTGTAATTATCTTGAATTAGATAATTATGGTTACTTTTGTTTCAGGCATATTTTGGAGCTTAACATGAAGAAAACGCAGCTTTGATCAGAACGGGATGGAACAAGGAAGGATGGGAGAAGGAACAAAACAAGAACATTGGGGTTCCACCATATCTTATGGTAGCCACGGTAAGGTACGGTGGCCCCTGACACTTTAGTTTCCATCGTAACATAGTGTTTTCCCACCGTAGCTATTCTACCTCTACCATAACTTATGGTGGCTCTGCTTGCTTTTCGTAACTGCATCATTAAAACCGTTGATGGGCGCCTTTTTACTTACTTTTTTGGGTAGAAGACGTTTCTTGGCGATTTGGGGGGATTTTTCGCTTAGAAATCATTGGAGAACAATTGCAAACACTTTGATTTTGTCTTTGATTTGTATGAACTCTATTGGGGATGTTGTGATGATTCACCAAGTGATGTCAGGCTAATCTTTTGGTGATCATCTTACGTGATGGTTTCTTTTAAAGTCTTGTGTGTTTTTCATTTCATTTCAAGAATGATAATTGGTATCTTTGTCTTGTTATTATGATGTTTGAACATTTGGTTGTAGTGTGTTAATTGATGTTTCAATTTCTAATCTAAATCGTACATTCTTGGTGTTGTTAACAATCGAGATATCACAGGAAGGATTGGGGTTGGATATTGATTGATTGATCATGGGGAAACAACCTCGCATTGAATCCGAGTACTTTGTTCCCTTTTATCACAATGAGTGTATTTACATGAGTTATGTCTATGTAACTCTTTCTAGTTGGGAATTTTGCACAAGTTTAAAGGAATGAGAACCTAAGATGATCATTTTTCTCATAATCTGCAGTAACAATCCAATCTTTATTAGTAACTAGTTGTCATTTTAGTTTTAAATCAAAACAATCAAATTTCCTAATCTTTAATTTTAGCATAATAGTTTAATTGTAGTAAATTCACAAGACTATAAAAACACATTTTCCACAAACTCCCTATGTTCAATACCTTTTAACCACTATCTATTAGATGTTAACTAGATGGGTCACTTTGCAAGGGAGTGTAAGGCACCAAGTTAAAATGATGGACAAACACCAGCCAAGCCAAACTACACTGAGAGAGCCATCTAGAATGAGAAGCCAAAGCAGCAAGCTATAGTTGTTGTTGAAGAATGAGGCTTGGTAGGTGGAAGATGCATCTCCTAACCAAGCACTTATGGCAGAACATGATGAAACCAAGGTATTGGAACATCTCTGTACACCTGATTGTATTACTAAAGTTAACAAATACAGGTCTTACAACTTAAAGATGACATCTGATCTTGAGTCTTTAAATATATCAAATTATGATTTTAAAAGAGTTGAAAATGATTACAAACTAAAAATAGAGGACTTAAAGAAAACTATTTCAACTCTCAAACATGAACACACCAACTACAGTACTCAGATCAAAGATCTCATAACTAAGTTGATTGAATACTAGGCGAGCTTGTGATCAGCAAAGCCAGGGCAAATAAACATGTTCTTGAAGAAAAGACCTTCATGAACATTATATCCTTATCCTCACATACAAAAGTTTGTTATAAATAAGTAGGGATTGGGATCTAATGAGATAGCTCCTCCACACACAATCTTGTCTGTAAGATCTTCTAAGTGTGGAACTTATGAAGATGAGCTTCCTTTCATTGACTCCATGAGTGAAGAGGGTGAAGAGAAAATAGTTAAGGATGCCTCTAAGAAGAATGAAGAAGAGCATTCTAAGAAGGTTCATTATTCCTCTGAGGAGAGTAAAAGAGTTGGATGACCAAGTTAAGAAGGAAGAACTTGAATAGGAAGGCCAAGAGGAAGTCCAAGAAGGCTCAAGAGATCAAGGCCACCTTTTAACTCTATGCAGCAACAAGTCTTTATCTCTGCAGGTTTTGAGGTGGTTAAGGCTGGAAACACAAACTTGAACTCTAGTGCCAGGAGTCCTAGTTCATGTCCAAATCATCCCAGCATCAAGAAGAAGGCTGATCAGTTGTGTACCACTGCTACAAAACCTAAACCATCCAGCTCCAAAGGTAGTTCTCACCCTAAAAGAATTGCCACAACAACTACAAAGATTAAGATAGAGAAGGAAAGTGATCAAGTTCAGCCTTGTTCACAAAAGAATAATCTTAAGAAGAAGAAAAAGGACTATGTCATGTGGGGGAGTACTTCTCATCTTGCTAAGGATTGTCTCTACTATCCGAAAAGTACTCTCCACATGACCCAAGAAAGAAACTCCTAAGAGTTTGAAGAAGAAGCAAGCTTTGGAAGGAAAATCTTTTCCTTTCGGAAGCTCCAAAATAAAAAGACGACAAGTGAAAACTTGCCTTCGGAAGAAAATTGGTCTCGGAAGAAAGGAATACTTTTGAAGTACTAAAGCTTGCTGTGGTGTTAGCAAGATCTTCTGAAGGTCTGGTCATCTTATATATGATCTTGGATGCGAGAGGGGTAGGGGTCCTGACATTTAGTTGCCCAATTTTGTGCCTAAAAGCCGATCATTTGTCACCCTTATCTAGTTACCTAAATATTCACCCGACTTGATCCAGTAGTATAGTGTTAGTAGTTGTTTTAGTAGTGTGTAGATATGTTTGATGTTATGTTGAAGGTTTGCTTTATTAGCTTCCGTGTTTGCTTTGATGACAAAAAAAGAAATAAAAGAGGGAAAACTATATATATATATATAATATATATATATATATATATATATATATATGTATATATATAAATTTATTTGTATATATATATATGTATGTATATATATAGGATTGAAGTTGAATATCTTGTACAAAGAAGTTAAGTTTGGTAGTTATTTGTTTATTTTATTGTGTAATAAAAGACCGGTTAAGTTTTCACTATTTCATATATGTTCCATTTATGACCCGTACACCTAGCCAAGTTAAAACCTTGAAGTCCCTTTGATTCACATTCTTGTTTGGCACTTCTTAGGAGAAGGATCGATTTTGGTACAAGTTTATGGTTGTACACCCACCCGTTTGCTTTATGTGTGACTAGCTCATATTTGCTAGTGTTTACTTGCTATCGAGGGGAGAGAAATTGAGAGGGGTGTGTTGTTTTGGGGTGTTCTGAATAGGTTAGAAAAACAAGTACATGTTAATGTTTGATAAATAAAGATCTCTTGTTTTCAAAATGATTTGATGACTTACTTGGAACAAGAAACGGTTAAGTGTGGGGATGTGACGGGTGGTCCATAGGACAACCCTTTAAGTTGTTAAAAGATGAATTTATCTCTCACTTGATCCTGTAATTATCTTGAATTAGATAACTATGGTTATTTTTGTTTCAAGCATATTATGGAGCTTAACAGGAAGAAAATGCAGCTTTGGACGGATCAGAACGGGATGGAACAAGGAAGGATGGAAAGAAGAAACAAAACAAGAACATTGGGGCTCCACGGTATCTTACGGTAGCCACCGTAAGGTACGGTGGCCCCAGACATTTAGTTTCCACCGTAACGCAGTCTTTTCACACCGTAGCTTTTCTACCTCTACCGTAACTTACGGTGCCTACCATAAGTTACGGTAGGCTCTACGTGCTTTTCGTAACTACATCATTAAAACCATTTCCGGGAGCCTTTTTACTTACTTTTTTGGTTGGAGACGTTTCTGGGCGATTTGGGGCGATTCTTGGCTTAGGAATTGCTGTAGAACAATTGCAAACACTTTGATTTTATATTTGATTTGTATGAACTTTATTAGAGATGGTATGATGATTCACCAAGTAATGTCGGGCTAATCTTTCGGTGTTCATCTTAGGTGAAGGTTTCTTTAAACTCTTGTGTGTTTTTTCTTTCATTACTAGAATGATAATTTCATATCTTTGTCTTGTTATTAGGATGTTTGAACATTTGGTTGTAGTGTGTTAATTGATGTTTCAATTTCTAATCTAAATTGTATGTTCTTGGTGTTGTTAACAATCGAAATACACAGGAGGGATTGGGGTTGGATATTGATTGATTGATCATCAGGAAACAACCTCGCATTGATATAATCCGAGTAATTTGTTCCCTTTTATCACAACGAATGTATTTACATGAGTTATGTCTACGTAACTCTTTCTAGTCGGAAATTTTGCACAAGTTAAAAGGAATCGGAACCTAGGATGATCATTGTTCTCATAATCTGCAGTAACTATCCAATCTTTATTAGTAACTAGTTGTCAATTAAGTTTTAAATCAAAACAATCAAATTTCCTAATCTTTAATTTAAGCACAATAGTTTAATTGTAGTGAATTTACAAGACTATAAAATAAACACATTTTCCACAAACTCCCTATGTTTGATACCTTTTTATCACTATCTATTAGTTGTTAATTTGGTTTGAGTTTACTTGTATCATGACAGCACGTCAAATTTTGGCGTCGTTGCCGGGGTGTATTGCGCAATGTGTGTTACTTTATTAGTGTTGTTTTGTTATTTTTGATGTTACACTCGTTGTGTCTAGTGTGTAGGTTTTTCAGGTGTATGCATACCAGGAACTCGCGCTTATCATCACCATTAGTGTTTGATCCAGAAATTGAACGAACCGCTCGTAGGAATAGAGTCTTACACAGACAAAATAAAATAAGTGGTTCACCAATATCACCAACATCACCCACTGTATCAAGCAACATAATGGATCCATCATTACCACCGACTACTGCGGGTCAAACAACACCATCCAAGATTTTACCCAATCCTTCATCAACACCTGAGATTAAAAAACACCATACCCCATTACCTACAAGTACCCAAACCGAACACCCTTTTAGTTTTAACCACTCAGCAACCATTCTGCCCTTTTCATATTTCTTCCTAACAACCGGTCAATCATCATCTTCCCAACCAGTACCACCACCACAACCATATCAGTCTATCCCATCCATAGTTTGTACTCCCTCTACCTCTCAAATGCAACCGGATACACAATACCAACAACCGCAAGTTGTGCAAACCTCGGGAGCAGAAGGAGTTGGATTTAATGGTGGTTATGGTGATGAATTTGAGAGATACGAGGAAGAAGGGTATATGTATGAAGTAGATGTTGGTCAAGGGAATTATGCTTATGGTCAAGGAAAAGGTATGAAAGGATACGAGAGACGACAACCCCAAGTTATGCCACAACAAGTTATACCACAACAAGTACAACCTCAAGTGAGACCACATGGTCCATAATTTCAAGGGCACATTACTCAACAACATGGAGGGGGCAATCATTCAACCACTTCATTAATAACTCATGCCTCTAGGACCACAAGTTCAAAGACAAAGGGTCCTCAATGACCAATAGTTAGATTGGGTGTCCCACGAAGGCATAATTGGACGTCGGTAGGGGTATTGAGGCATACTTTCATCCGATCATCACAAGTAATCCTTCACAAGTGGTCACCCCTCAAAAAAATCAAAGGCGAACGTTTGAAGTCTGAACAAATTCACTTCAAAGTTTACCAAAGTATAAAGGGTTAGCAACGGAAGAACCCTATTTTCATATGGTGGCTTATGACTCAATTTGTAACACAATTGGTGGTCAATGATTTTCTGCGGATGATGTTAAATTGGTATTGTTTCAGTTTTCGTTAGAGGATAAGGCAAAGAGGTGGTTCTACACTTTGCCATCAACTTCAATTTACACATGGGCTGAGATGCAACAAAGGTTTTTAGAAGAGTTTTTCACATCCTAAAAGACCAATGATGCTAGGAGAAGCTTGAGAAGCTTCCAACAACAACAAGGTGGGAGTAGTAGCGGTGCATTTGAGTTTGGAGAATGGAATGATTTGATGTCTTCTGTTTTCAGGCCACCTCAACCTCATTATTATTAATCAGGTTGTCTGCTTTCATGTATAGATGTAATATGTGTTAGTTATTATGTTTTTGGCTGGGCGGATGGGTGGAGTTTGCTATGATGTTTTGTTTGGGTTGTGCAAGTGGTGGTGTGATTATATATATATAAATTTCTAAAAATATAAAATATAAAAAAACAAACAGAGATCGGTGGTTTGAGATTAGAAGCTTGGATTAATATTTTAGAATTGGAGCGATCAATCCCTTCCAAAACCATACATTGGGGACAATGTATCCCAAGTGTGGGGATGGGGGAAATTTTAAATTTTAAGGTTACAATTTTTTTATGGTAATCAAGCATAAACATTGTGAGAATTTGAACGTGGTGAACTAACCCCAAGAGACACACCGGCAACCCTTAACACCCCTTTGATTCTTGGTGAGAGCTGAAGCCACACTTGTGGATTAATAACATTATTTATAAGAGTGGCAATGGGTGCGGGTGTACTAGAACTTGTGCTTGAATACGATTTGAGTCTTTAGTAAACATGAGTGTAAAAGGGATAAGGACAATTAGGTAGCCTCGTCTTGATGAGTGCGAGTATAGGTTTTAGGGGGTTGGACCTCATTAATCATATATATGGACTTGGTTGTGAGAGGAGCGGGGGTCTGGACATTTAGTTTCCCAATTTTGTGCCTAAAAGTCGATCATTTTTCACCCTTAGCTAGTTACCTAAAAATTCAACTCACTTGACCCGGTCTTATAGTGTTAGTAGTTGTTCTAGTAGTGCGTAGATATGTTTGATGTTATGTTGAAGGTTTGTTTTATTAGCTTCCGTCTTTGCTTTGATTATAAAATAAAAAGAAAAAAAAGAGAGAAAATATATATATATAATATATATATATATATATATATATATATATATATATAGTATTGAAGTTGAGTATCTTGTACAAAGTAGTTAAGTTTGGTAGTTATTTGTTGATTTTATTGTGTTATAAAAGACCGGGTTAAGTTTTCACTACTTCATATATGTTCCATTTCCTACCCGTACACCTAGCCAAGTTACAACCTTGTAGTTCCTTTAATTCACATTCATGTTTGGCACTTGTTAGGAAAAGGATTGATTTTGGTAGAAGTTTATGGTTGTACACCCACCCCTTTGCTCTATGTGTGAATAGCTCATATTTGCTAGTGCTTACTTGTTACCAAGGGGAGAGATATTGTGAGGGGTGTTGTTTTGAGGTGTTGTGAATAGGTTAGTAAGACGACTACATGTTAGTGTTTGATTTATAAAGATCGCTTGTTTTGAAAATGATTTGATGAGTTGCTTGGGACAAGCAACGGTTAGTGTGGGGATGTGACGGGTGGTCCATAGGACAACCCTTAACGATGTTAAAAGACGTATTTATCTCTCACTTGATCGTGTAATTATCTTGAATTAGATAATTATGGTTACTTTTGTTTCAGGCATATTTTGGAGCTTAACATGAAGAAAACGCAGCTTTGATCAGAACGGGATGGAACAAGGAAGGATGGGAGAAGGAACAAAACAAGAACATTGGGGTTCCACCATATCTTATGGTAGCCACGGTAAGGTACGGTGGCCCCTGACACTTTAGTTTCCATCGTAACATAGTGTTTTCCCACCGTAGCTATTCTACCTCTACCATAACTTATGGTGGCTCTGCTTGCTTTTCGTAACTGCATCATTAAAACCGTTGATGGCGCCTTTTTACTTACTTTTTTGGGTAGAAGACGTTTCTTGGCGATTTGGGGGGATTTTTCGCTTAGAAATCATTGGAGAACAATTGCAAACACTTTGATTTTGTCTTTGATTTGTATGAACTCTATTGGGGATGTTGTGATGATTCACCAAGTGATGTCAGGCTAATCTTTTGGTGATCATCTTACGTGATGGTTTCTTTTAAAGTCTTGTGTGTTTTTCATTTCATTTCAAGAATGATATTTGGTATCTTTGTCTTGTTATTATGATGTTTGAACATTTGGTTGTAGTGTGTTAATTGATGTTTCAATTTCTAATCTAAATCGTACATTCTTGGTGTTGTTAACAATCGAGATATCACAGGAAGGATTGGGGTTGGATATTGATTGATTGATCATGGGGAAACAACCTCGCATTGAATCCGAGTACTTTGTTCCCTTTTATCACAATGAGTGTATTTACATGAGTTATGTCTATGTAACTCTTTCTAGTTGGGAATTTTGCACAAGTTTAAAGGAATGAGAACCTAAGATGATCATTTTTCTCATAATCTGCAGTAACAATCCAATCTTTATTAGTAACTAGTTGTCATTTTAGTTTTAAATCAAAACAATCAAATTTCCTAATCTTTAATTTAAGCACAATAGTTTAATTGTAGTAAATTCACAAGACTATAAAAACACATTTTCCACAAACTCCCTATGTTCAATACCTTTTAACCACTATCTATTAGATGTTAACTAGATGGGTCACTTTGCAAGGAGTGTAAGGCACCAAGTTAAAATGATGGACAAACACCAGCCAAGCCAAACTACACTAAGAGAGCCATCTAGAATGAGAAGCCAAAGCAGCAAGCTATAGTTGTTGTTGAAGAATGAGGCTTGGTAGGTGGAAGATGCATCTCCTAACCAAGCACTTATGGCAGAACATGATGAAACCAAGGTATTGGAACATCTCTGTACACCTGATTGTATTACTAAAGTTAACAAATACAGGTCTTACAACTTAAAGATGACATCTGATCTTGAGTCTTTAAATATATCAAATTATGATTTTAAAAGAGTTGAAAATGATTACAAACTAAAAATAGAGGACTTAAAGAAAACTATTTCAACTCTCAAACATGAACACACCAACTACAGTACTCAGATCAAAGATCTCATAACTAAGTTGATTGAATACTAGGCCGAGCTTGTGATCAGCAAAGCCAGGGCAAATAAACATGTTCTTGAAGAAAAGACCTTCATGAACATTATATCCTTATCCTCACATACAAAAGTTTGTTATAAATAAGTAGGGATTGGGATCTAATGAGATAGCTCCTCCACACACAATCTTGTCTGTAAGATCTTCTAAGTGTGGAACTTATGAAGATGAGCTTCCTTTCATTGACTCCATGAGTGAAGAGGGTGAAGAGAAAATAGTTAAGGATGCCTCTAAGAAGAATGAAGAAGAGCATTCTAAGAAGGTTCATTATTCCTCTGAGGAGAGTAAAAGAGTTGGGATGACCAAGTTAAGAAGGAAGAACTTGAATAGGAAGGCCAAGAGGAAGTCCAAGAAGGCTCAAGAGATCAAGGCCACCTTTTAACTCTATGCAGCAACAAGTCTTTATCTCTGCAGGTTTTGAGGTGGTTAAGGCTGGAAACACAAACTTGAACTCTAGTGCCAGGAGTCCTAGTTCATGTCCAAATCATCCCAGCATCAAGAAGAAGGCTGATCAGTTGTGTACCACTGCTACAAAACCTAAACCATCCAGCTCCAAAGGTAGTTCTCACCCTAAAAGAATTGCCACAACAACTACAAAGATTAAGATAGAGAAGGAAAGTGATCAAGTTCAGCCTTGTTCACAAAAGAATAATCTTAAGAAGAAGAAAAAGGACTATGTCATGTGGGGGAGTACTTCTCATCTTGCTAAGGATTGTCTCTACTATCCGAAAAGTACTCTCCACATGACCCAAGAAAGAAACTCCTAAGAGTTTGAAGAAGAAGCAAGCTTTGGAAGGAAAATCTTTTCCTTTCGGAAGCTCCAAAATAAAAAGACGACAAGTGAAAACTTGCCTTCGGAAGAAAATTTGGTCTCGGAAGAAAGGAATACTTTTGAAGTACTAAAGCTTGCTGTGGTGTTAGCAAGATCTTCTGAAGGTCTGGTCATCAAAACTTCCGAAGTCATCAAAACTTCCGAAGTCAACAAAACTTCCGAAGTGTTGAAGGTCAAGTCTAAGCTTCCAAAGGTGGTGTGGAAGACAAAGAAAGACCAACTGACTGAAAGTTCTTTATCAACATCATTAAATGATCGTCAAAACATGACAATAGGATCTATTACTATTGCATTGTTTTCAACTTCTTTTGATAAGCCCAAGACCAATAAGGCTTGGGTTTCTAAATGTAACCAACCATCTCTTTTGTGCAAGAACAACTCAAGACAAACAAGATTGTATGGATCATTGATAGTGGTTGTTCAAGGCACATGATAGGCAATGGGTCACTACTCCAAAATTTTGAGAAAATTGATGGAGGGCTAGTTGTTTTTTGTAGGAGATGTTGGAGGTTACAAAGCTGGAAAAGGCAGGGTCAGAAATGGTCAGCTAAGCATTAAGAAGGTATACTTTGTCAAGGAGCTTGAATACAATCTTTTAAGTGTATCTTAATTTTGTAAATAGAGTCATAACATGCTCTTTACTGAGCATGAGTTTATTGTTCTTAGGCCCGGGGTGGTCATTCCTCATGAGCATATCCTGCTTAGAGCCCTCAGAAAAGGAGCATGTACAAGATGGACTTGCAAGAAACATCTCCCTCAGGAAAAGTTTCACGCTTTCTATCTAAAGCCAACAGTGTTGAGTCTTTCCTATGGCATAAAAGAATATGCCATGTAAACTTTAAAAACATGAATAAACTAATTAAGAATAATTTGGTAACTGAAATGCCAAAGAAAGAGTTTACAAGTGATGACCACTATGTTGCATGCCGCAAAGGCAAGCAACACAAGGTATCTCACAAGGAAAAGGAAAGAAACTCCATCATTACACCCCCTACACTTATTACATATGGATCTCTTTGGCCCTACTAGTCTAATGAGTCTAGGAAAGACCTCTTACTGTTTGGTGACCGCAAATGACTTTGCAAGGTTTACTTGGGTCTTCTTTCTTAAAATTAAGAATCAGACCCCTGAGATTTTGAAGAATTTCATCTTAAAGATTGAGAATCAATGTGATCACAAGGTCAAAAAAAATAAGATGTGATCAAGGAACTAAATTTAAGAACCAAATCCTTGATACACTTTGTGATGAAAAGGATATTTCAAGACAATATAGTGCTACCAGTACTGCTTAGCAAAACGGTGTTGCTGAGAGGAGAAACAAGACACTAATTGAAGCTATAAGAACTATGTTGTCTGACTCTAAACTATCGATCACCTTTTGGGCAAAAGCAATGAACACTAATTGCTATGTGCAAATGAAGTTTTAGTAGTTAAGACACATGGTAAGACTCCTTATGAACTTTGGCACAATGGTTTTCTTAGGTCATTTGGATGTCCTTGCATCATCTTGAATACCAAGGATCAAATTGACAAGTTTGATAAAAAAATCAAATGATAGACACGTGTTGGACCAAAAGAACCAATGAGCCTGATCAGAGAAACCTCTAAGTCCCACAAGTCATCACAACAGCTGAAGAAGACCTGATCAGCTGTTCTACAAAGTCTGAAGAATACAACTGCTGAAGTACGTCTGAAGTACTGAAGACAAAGACTGAGACAACAGCTGAAGATCTAAAGTCTGAAGACTTCAACAAGTACTGAAGACAAAGACTGAAGATCAACAGCTGAAAGACAAAGTCTGATGTTCAAGTACTGAAGACATCAGCTGATGTTAACAGCTGATGACAACAGCTGAAGAGGGCTTCTTTAGTTGTTGTGATGATTTTTCTTCTTCAGTAGTTTTCTTTTCCTTTCAGTAGTTTGTTTACTTTTCAGTAGTTTTATTTTCTTTTCAGTACTTGTAAACAACTGAAGAGGTTGTTCTTCAGTTGTTGTAGTATCAGTAGTTTTATGTTTTTCAGTAGTTGTAAATAAGATGTTTAACACTTAGGAACATTTGTAAGAAGATTTCAGTTGTTGACATCTTCAGTAGTTGTTAAACATCAGTAGTTATAAAACGGTTACATGTCACTTTCAAGTGACATCAGCCTACGTCATTCTTTCCTTTATAAGGAAGGACGACTCACCTGTAATCGCGCCTTGAGGCCGACAATCTTAATGCAATATTCTTTTGTCGGATATTTCTCTCTCTATAACAACATTCTTTTATCGTCTTATATCGAATGTTCTTGTTTGAATTTGTCTAATTCTGTGCTATTCCGCTGCTATATTTGTTCAATCGATTAAACCAAGGGCTGAGATCCTATCAAATGGTATCAGAGCAGGTTAATCATTGATCGATCTAACAATTGATCATTGAAACTGTTCAATCGCTCTAAGTTTAATTGAATTAGCAAATTCGCAAGGATCTGTTATAGAGATTGAGAGTGTATCGCTTCTGGCCGCTTTATTTGAGGTTCTGTGTGGTTTTGAGCTAAATTTATTGTGATTTTACTTGAGTCTGTCTGATTTTCACAATGACTACTTCTTCGAATGATCCTTTCAATACTGGATCCTCTACCAAGCCTCCGATCTTGGTGAGGAATGAGTATAACATTTGGCAGAGAAGATTGCTCCATCACCTGTCTGTCAATAGCTCAGGTTGTTGGACATCTGTGGTACATGGACCTCATAGGCCAATGGTGAATGATCCGGAAACAAACCAGTTGGTTCCAAAGAAGAAGGAGCAATACTCCGATGAGGACAAGAAGTTGTTTGAAATCGATGCAAAAGCCCATGGAATTTTGGCTATGGCTATTCCTAATGAGATTTACTCTGGGCTTCTGCATTGTGAATCTGCTCATGACCTCTGGAATGCCATCAAAGAACAATTTGGTGGTACTGATGAGGTTTTAGCAAACAACAGGGAAATCCTCGCCCAACAATATGAGACTTTCTCTCATAGAAAGGGTGAGACTCTGACTCAACAATTTGAGCGGTTTTCATGTTTAATTTCTGAATTGAAAATGGTTAAACATGAATATACCAGGAGTCAGATGAACCATAGATTCTTAAGATCACTGCCTGAGAGATGGAACACATATACCATTGTTCTACGCTCAAATGCTGATGTTGATCGCCTATCTCTCACCCAACTTCATGGGAAACTGCTTACATTTGAGAGAGAGATAGAGCAGAAAAGGAAATTGGTTTCATCTGGCAAGCTCACTGAGGATTTTGTCCAAGGGAACACTGCCCTGATTGGACATCAAGAGTCAGAATATGCGTCATCTGAAAGCCAGTATGATGAGCATATTGATTTCTCTACAAACACTTCTGAGCCTGCCTTTGTGAGTGTTGATAGTCATTCTGTTGGTAGTAATAGTGACAATCTATGTTTCATCATGGATGATCTCAAGGGGATTGCTGATGATGACTTAGAAGAGATGGATATTTTGAGCCAAATGGCCTTGATAAATATCAGATCTCAGAAGTTCTACAAAAGAACTGGAAGGAAATTCCCAGGACTCTCTGGCAAAACCAAAGTTGGTTTTGACAAGAGTAAGTTGAAGTGCCATAAATGCCACAGGCTTGGGCACTTTGCAAGAGAATGTAGATCATCTGGATCTAACTCTCCTGCACCTTTTGTGACTTTCCCTGGCAATAGTCAACAAAACAGAGGGCAACAACCTGTCAATTCTGGTTATCATCATCAATCACAATCTCCTGCATATTTTGTTCCACAGGGGCCAATGCCATATCCATACCCCTGCTATTACATGCCACAACCAGGCCAGGTTCAAGCACCTACTGCTCAGCAACCACATGCACTCCCTGAGCCTCAACCATCCCAATCTCATCAACCTAATCAACTTCAACAACACAGCTTCTTCACACCAGGAGTTGTTGACTGGAGCAGTTACCAGATGATGTGTCTGGTAATGAACAACTGTTCTCAGGTGCTGGTCAACATGGTGGTGAGCATCCTTTTGGAAATCTAGCTCTCATGGCTTTGGAATCCTCTGATGGATCATCTTCAAGTACCTCTTCAACAAAGGTATCACAGGTATCCTCTGAGGCTAAGGCCAAATTATGTTCTGAAACTTGCATAGCAGCATTTGCCTCTATTAGAGAAGCAAATGTGGCTTTAATCAATAAAATGTAGAGCTAGAACAAATAATTTCCAAAAATAAAGCTGAGTTTGAGTCTGTGCTGAAAGAGAAAACTGATGAGATTTATAAATTAAAATGCCAAATCTCTGATGATAAGGCTCGGGAGGATGTACTCTTAAGAAGTACAAAGACCTCAAAGATACTCTTGCTGTCACCCAGGTAGAGTGTGATCGATGGGTACAATCTTGCAAGGGCTTTAAAATGCTTCTTAGTAAGCAAACAGCTTCCAATGTGAAGTTTGGAATTGGTTATAATCACACTGCTCCTCCTACAGATTTTGCTTCAAGAGCAGGAGTAGAATCTGATGGAGAAAGTAATGACCAATCCACCTCATCATGTGATTCACTACTTGATAAAGCCATCAGTAGTTGAAGTCAGTAGTAATCCCTCTGTGAACCTATCAGCTGATATTGATTGTTCAACTGCTGACACTCACATGATCAATGAGTTGATCAACCCAAGTGTTATCCCTAGATGTACTGAGAGTACTGGAGAGCAGGGGATAACATCTGGAGTTCAAATCCCAATAACTAACAGCACTAAAGAGAAGAAAACTATCAGTAGGAAGGATTTGAAGCCTACTAAGGAAGGTGACAAGAAGGCAAAAAGTGCTTCTAAACTGCTGAAGAGCAAGTCTTCAGTAGTTTCATCTTCTTCAGTTGATGATCAACAGAAGATGAAGAAGAAACCATGTGAAATATGTGGTCTATTCAATCATCTCACAGATGATTGTTGGTACAAAAAGGGATCCAAACTCAAACAAAAGGAGAAAATTAAAGAAAACTTGGCTAAAATGAAAACTGAGTTTGAGTCCAAGTTTGTACCAGCAGCATCAAATCCTGTTACTCCTATGTCCAAAAAGAAATCTAAAAGGGAAGGAGTGCAACAGGCAATAGCTGAGGTTGCTCAAAAGAAGATGGTGCAACACAAGAACTCATCATCAACACCAATACCAATGTGTCTGAAGAGCTGAAAGCTCTTCCCAGAATCAGACACAGCTGGTAATGATGGTTCAACATCTGTTGGGAAGAGTTAACCAACTTGATGGCCCTGTGTTGAAACCCCAGAAAAGGAGATCCAAGCCAAAGATTCCTCTTCTACACCATCTCCTTCACCTCAAGCTATTGTGCCCAATAAACCTGTTAGTTCACTATCTATTGATGAGACCAGGCCCAAAACCAAAACGGTTTGGGTCTCCAAAACTAACTGATTGTTTATTTATGCAGGGTTCTTCAACATGCCAAAGTAGCATCTGGTATGTAGACAGTGGGGGATCTATGCATATGACTGGGAACAACTCACTTCTTAATGACTACTCTCCAGGAAGGAAGGGTTTTGTTTCCTTTGGCTATGATGCAAGAGGTTACATCATCGGGAAGGGCTTTGTTTCCAATGGGGAAATAAGGTTTGATGATGTCAATGATGTGGAAAATCTCAAGTATAACCTCTTGAGTGTTAGTCAAATGTGTGACAAAGGCCATGTTGCCCTTTTCACAAGGAACTGCAGGATTCTGTCATCTAAAGTTCTGAGTTTGATTGACAAGGTATTGGATGCTCACACTCTCCTGAAGGCCAACAGGACAGGAAGAGTGTATGCCTTAGATCTTTCCAAGAAAATAGATCTCAAAGGCCATCCTTGCCTATTTTCCAAGGCCTCTCCTCAAGAATCTAATCTATGGCATAGAAGGCTGGGACATGTTAACTTCAAGAACATGAATCAGCAGATACACCATAGTTTAGTAAGGGGAATGCCTATGAAGGAGTTCAAGTGAAAAACAACTGCACTGCTTGTTTGAAAGGAAAACAGCACAAGGTTTCATTCCCCCTATTGAAGAACCAAAGTCCACTGCTTGCTTACAACTTCTTCACATGGATCTCTTTGGTCCTGTGAGAGTGATGAGCATGGCAAAGAAGAAATACTGTCTGGTAATTGTGGATGATTACTCCAGATTTGTATGGACTTTCTTCTACATTCAAAGGATGAAGCTGCACAGAAGATCATAAACTTTGTGTTGTATGCTGAGAAGCAGTATTCCCTCTCAGTCAAGTGTATTAGAAGTGACAATGGAACAGAATTCAGGAACAATACACTTGATGAGTTCTACCTTTCCAAGGGAATAAAGAGGCATTTAGTATTCCAAGAACTCCTGAACAGAAGGAGTTGTGGAGAGAAAGAACAGGACCCTCATTGAAGCTGCAAGGTCTATGTTGGTTGATTCTGGACTGCCATTGACCTTTTGGGCTGAAGCTGTCAACACAGCATGCTATGTGCAGAATAGAGTGCTAATAAATCAGAGGTTGATGAAGACTCCATATGAAGTTCTACATCATTTGGCCCCTCTCATTTCATTCTTTAAAGCATTTGGTGTCCCTGTTTCATTCTTAACACAAAGGATCAGCTCCAGAAATTTGATCCTAAGGTGGATGCAGGGTACTTTGTTGGTTATTCATCAACTTGCAAGGCATACAGAGTCTTCAACTGCAGAACAAAGATGGTTGAAGAGACTCTACATGTCAAGTTCAATGAATCTCCAAGGGACAAGATTCCACAAAGCCCTGTGAGCTCTTTGATTTGGACATACTGCAATATGTTCCTTATCAATCTCCTACTGTTGCTCCTGTCAACAGTTCACCACCTGGTGTTACTGCTGAAGATGATGATGATAGTAGTAATCACCTCTTCAGGTTTAGTGACCAACTGCCTGTGTCCTCTGAACCTGATGCTCCTGTAGCTCCAGCAGCACCATCCACAACAAATGCTGATGAGATTTCTGCATCCTCAACTTCATTTGAGTTGCCACCATCTTCATGGTTTCAAGAATCTGCATCAACATCTGCTGCTGCTGAAGGTCCTACAAACACTTGCACAGATTTAATTGTTTACCAAGAGCTGAAAAATCACCCAATGTCACAAATCCTTGGTGATATCACTGCTGGTGTTTCAACCAGAAGCCAGTTGTCCAATTTCTGCTTCTATGCTCTCTTCATCAGTCAGCTAGAGCCGAAGAACTATCATGTTGCTTTGAGAGACAATGGATGGGTTGAAGCCATGCAGCTTGAGCTTCTTCAGTTCAAGAAACAGCAAGTGTGGGAGCTTGTTCCTCTACCCCAGGTAAGTGTGCAATAGGCACTAAATGGGTGTTTAGGAACAAAACTGATGAAAATGGGCTAATTGTTAAGAACAAGGCTAGACTGGTTGTGCAGGGGTTTGCACAAGAAGAAGGTATTGATTATGATGAAACCTTTGCCCCTGTAGCCAGACTGGAGGCAATTAGATTGTTTTTAGGCTATGCTGCACTCCACAATCTTAAAGTTTTTCAAATGGATGTCAAAAGTGCTTTTCTATATGGTACAATAAAAGAAGAAGTTTATGTGTGTCACCACCAGGCTTTGAGGATAATAAGCACCCAGAATGGGTATATAAGCTTGATAAGCTCTTTATGGGTTGAAACAAGCACCTAGAGCCTGGTATGAGACCTTATCAAACTTTCTTCTACAGAATAATTTCACTAGAGGCTCCATAGATAAAACTTTATTTATTAAGAAGGTGGATCAGCATAAGCTACTTGTTCAAATTTATGTTGATGATCTTATATTTGCATCCTCTGATCCCCAATTGTGTGAGAATTTCCAAACCTTAATGCAACAGAAGTTTGAAATGAGTGCAATGGGAGAATTACAGTTCTTTCTAGGCTTGCAAATCAAACAAAAAGCTGATGGAATTTTCATTCATCAGTCTAAATACACAAAAGATCTTTTGAATAAGTTTGATTTACAAAACTGTAAACCCTGTTCTACTCCCATGTGCAACACCACACAATTGGATGTTGATCAAAGGTAAAGGTGTTGATGAAACCCTTTACAGATGTATGATTGGTTCCTTGATGTATTTAACAGCTTCTAGACCAGATATTATGTTTGCTACATGTGTTTGTGCTAGATTTCAGGCTGCACCTAAGGAGTCCCATCTGATTGCAGTCAAGAGGATCTTTAGATATCTGCAAGGTACACAATCTCTAGGCTTATGGTATTCCACTGGACATTCTTGCAAATTAGTTGCTTTCTCTGATAGTGACTATGCAGGGTGTAAGTTGACCAGGAAATCAACTTCTGGTGGATGCCAATTCCTAGGCAACTGTTTGATTTCTTGGCAGAGTAAGAAACAAACATCTGTTGCTACATCCACTGCTGAAGCCGAGTACATTGCTGCTGCAAGTTGTACATCCCAAATACTCTGGCTTCAGAATCAACTTTTGGATTATGGCATTACAGAGACTAAGACTCCATTATTAATGGATAGTGCTTCAGCTCTTTGCATTGTCAAAAATCCTGTCCAGCACTCTAGGACCAAACATATAAATTAGACATCATTTTATAAGAGATTTTTTGAAAAGGTCTAATTAATCCTATGTTTGTGCCTAGTGCTGATGAGCTTGCAGACATTTTTACTAAGCCTTTGGATAGTTCAACTTTCCACAACCTGGTGTTAAGGCTTGGTATGCTGCAGCTAGAATAAGTGACAACTACTGATGATCTCAGTAACTACTGATGATCATTGGTCACCATGTCACATATAAGTCCTGATGAGTTATTTTACCCTCAGTAGTTTTTATAACTACTGAAGGCTAAATGCTTTAAGTACTGTACTTTATCTGTTCTAAACTACTGATGTAGTTACAACTACTGAAATCAGTAGAAACAGATAAGTACTGATGTCCTATGAAACAACTGAAAACAGCAAAAGGATGATGAGTAAGTGTTGAGGACAGTATGAAACAGCTGAAAGGCTAAGAATTGACGACAACTACTGATGAGTACTCTCTCTTCAGTAGTTCACAAACTGCTGTTTCTTCATAAACAACTGAAGCAATACCATGTCTTCAGTAGTTTCACAACTACTGATGACTAACACCAAGTCTTCAGTTGTTTACCACAACTGATGGCAAAACCACGGTCTTCAGTAGTTTCACAACTACTGATGACTAATACCAAGTCCTCAGTTGTTTCAACATCTGAAGTCCCCTTGTCTTCAGTAGTTTTTAAACTACTGATGCCTAAATCAGAGACTTCAGTTGTTTCAACGCGCTGATTGTAAACACCATGTCTTCAGTAGTTTTATAACTACTGACCACATCATATCATCAGTCGTTTCAACCTTCTGAAAGTTAATACCACGTCATCAGTAATTCAAATACTGATGACTAACACCAAACCTTCAGTCGTTTCATAACCCGTACTCTATATATACCTGATCCCTCTTTCAGAGTTTTTCATTCTTTCACGACCTAAAATTTCAAAAGCTCTGCAAACCTTTCATCTTCATTAATGGCGACCATGCAACTCAAGCCTCGACACAACTGTGTTGCGTACCTCACAAAATCGCCCTTCTGGACCAAATTTGATACTGCTATAGATCTTATGGTCCAATCCCCACTGAAAACGGCTTTCCTCTTAACCAATCATTTATGCCGATTCGCTACGTCAGTTTCTGATGAATGCGACCGTTAATGGAGAATCTATTCATTCATCTATCAACTCGCATAAGGTGGTCATCTCTACTGCTACCATCCGCCAGACATTACTGTTAGATGATGCTGCCTACCCTGTTGGATATCCTAAGCGCCAACTTGATCTTTCATTGGACAACATGGATATCACGGTGATCTTAGTGCTTCAACAATCCTGAAGAAACATTTTCCAGATGCTGAACGATTAATATTTCATATGGTAAATGTTTGCCTGGCCCCGAAGACTTCCTCTTGGGATCAACTGTCTTCCAGATGGCAACAGGTATTGTTCTCTATCCTTGAACAAGAACCACTAAACTTTTCTGAAATAATTTTCTTGAACTCAAGGATATGGCCACAAAACCACTTTCTAACCGTTGGATACTATATCCTCGGTTTATAATGGCCATAATAGAGAATCAGCTTTCTGCTGAGGGACTAGTTGGTCTGCGAGTCCCTGCTTTGGCTGTATTGCCGGAGGTATACTCCCGACACAACACTGACCAAATTCTCAAACAGGCTGCCAAGCTGCGCAAACCCACGCAGCTGGAACCCCCAGCCTCCACCCTTCCACATCCAAAGTCCCCTCCAAACCACAAAGAAGAAGCCTAAGAAAGCTACTCAGGGAATTGAGTCCCTGTGGATGCTCCTGCTGCACCAACGCAGGTTATCTCTGCTGGAATAACCCCCCAGTAGAGACTATGACTCCACCAGCTGAAGCCGCTCAGGTTGCCTCTCAAAAGGAACCTGAAGCACCACTCAAAGGGAAGCCACACTGCTGGGATCCTCCTCACTTGAGGGGATTACCATTGAAGAGCACCACCTGTCCCGGGTGCACACTGCTTCCACACCCTCTCCTGATGCAACCGCCCCTCAAAGCCCTACGTATATTGTTGCAAAGGTGCTGACACAGTTGCTTCCTCACCCCACCCCAGACACCAATCACTACTGGGATAACCTCAACAACCTGAGGGGAGGATCCAAATGCTTCTGTCAACCCACAGCACAGGGGTTATCATGTTTCATCTTCTAGTGTAGATAAGGAGGTGCAAACTTCTGGTGAGGCTGCCACTGTCTCTGCCTCAGCAATGACCAGGGTGCAGTTGGTAACATCTCTAAGACCTCACCAGTGGCAACAGCTGATGAAGGACATAGTCCTGAGGCTGGAAGTCCCCAGAGCCAAGAACAAGGGGCACATGCTATCATTGATCTACACTCAAGGCATGTTCATCCTGACTCTGTCAGGAGGTCAGGTGATTCAGTATCAACTGATGATGACCTGAGCTTCTTCTATGATGTAGTTGCTCAAAACACCATTCTCGAGGATGAGGTTAGCAGACTCAAAGAGCTGCTGCCAAGATGTCTCAGGATGCAAGTCCATCTGCCACCACAATACACCCACAGATGGCACCTTCTTCTGAAGGTCCCCTACACACTGAGCCAGTATCTACTTCCAAGCCACCAGCCCTGCTTTCGGCACTGATTCTCAGGAACAGAACCATCCTGATCAATCAGTTGCTACCCTTCAAAATCCCTACCTCTCATCACTCCCATGATCACAGATATCGTGATCAAAGCCTTGATGAGAGGCTTCCTACCAAATACAACCCTTGGTGGAGGAGTTGGTGACTAAATCCTTTCTACTCTACTGCTCAACCCTTGCATCCATGCAACCAAAAAGGGAGAGTCAGTTAGTTAAAGGAAAAAGGAAAGATGATAGATGGGGAGAAGGCGAAAGAATCTGAGATTGTAAATGAGAATGAGAAGGAGAGTGTGAAGGGAGCTGTAGTGAATGAAAGTCAAAAAGATTTCATGTCACATATCAAAAGAGAAAAGAGAGTCTGAGAAGGAGAAGGAGCTGAAGGATATGGTGAAAGAAGCTGACGCCAACCATAACCGTTCAATGGATAAAATCATTGAGCAGTTGTATAGGCAGGTTTTTGACATCAAACAACTAGATTCCGAGATCAGAAGGATGGAAACAGAGGAGATCAATTCAAGATGGGCTAGCTATGATGCCTTAGAAAGAGAAAGGCTGAGATAATGATCAAATTTATAGCTAAATACTTGGGAAGATCTCTATGAAATAAGGGCCTGGACCAGGGACACATCTTGGCAATAACCACCAATTTGTTCGTCTGAAGAATACTCCAAAGGTTTAGTGATTGAGGTACTGAATGAAGCTGGGGTTGGGAATCGAAAAGAACTGACAAAATTTACCAAAGCCCCTCCCTTACAGCCAAAATGCTAAAACAGTCTGAAAAGCCTCAATCCTCAAATCACTATCTCCACAACCCCTAAAACAACCCCTTTACCCTCTAAACCAACCATCCAATCCCCAAAACCAAATCCTTTACCCCCAAAACCCACTGCCAGTGATGTACCTAGCCAAAAGAAAAGAAAGGTACTGAGGCCTGATGAAGATGAAGAGGAGGATGAAGACAGACTGCCACTCTCTGCAGTCATTACTTTGCCTAAGGCTAAACCAATGTCCATCACTCCTGCTTCTAAATGCATGATGTAATGATAAAGATTGAAAAGGAACAGATGCAAAAACATGAGGAAATGCTGAAAAGCATTGACAAAGCATATGCCACATCCTCTTCAATGATCAGTATGAAGAAAGAAGTATTAAGATTGTATACCCTTGCTAATACCTTTCAATACCAAAGGGAAGAGTAAGGATATGGCCTGATCCAAGGTGGCACATCGGAATTGTCAAGAAAGAAATTCCTTCAAGATACAAGGGCCAGTGAAGAGAGTTGTCGACGAAGACATCACTGTGGTTCTTGTAGTGTCACCCTTGGGAAATCGTAGAAGAGTTCAAGAAAGCCTATGAAGCCAAACACCACCTCAAAAGATGTTGGAGAACAAAATTATAAAGAAGGGATTGGTTTACAAAAGAGTTGAAAACTTCAAACAAGATGAGCTCAACCTGCTCTTAGAAGGGACTCATCCAGATGAGTTTGCTTATAGACAAATAACCACGGTTGAGCTCAAGAATGAAAACAGGCCAAGTACATATCTGAAGTGTATGGCCGAGAAGGATTATTTGATGGTGTGCCCGAGGTGCTGACAATGGATGAGCAATCATGTTTCTAAGGGCTTACACCAGGGAATCCTATAGGCTGATACACGGGAAGTAGATCTCATGGTTGGGGTAACAGCTCAGTGTCCAAGTCCCCAATACAGAGCTCCCAACCATATCATGCAAGACAGATCATCAGAGACTTCTTCCCAGGCCAGTGCTGAAAAAGGGTTACTTCTCATCTGATCAAGAGGATAAAAAGACCAATCTATCTGCCAAAATAAGTGGGACTCGTCAATAACTTAGAGGTTTTGGCTGCATTGGTTCAGGGGGAGTTTGTTGGACCAAAAGAACCAATGAGCCTGATCAGAGAAACCTCTAGTCCCAACAAGTCATCACAACAGCTGAAGAAGACCTGATCAGCTGTTCTACAAAGTCTGAAGAATACAACTGCTGAAGTACGTCTGAAGTACTGAAGACAAGACCTGAGACAACAGCTGAAGATCTAAAGTCTGAAGACTTCACAAGTACTAAAGACAAAGACTGAAGATCAACAGCTGAAAGACAAAGTCTGATGTTCAAGTACTGAGACATCAGCTGATGTTAACAGCTGAAGAGGGCTTCTTCAGTGTTGTGATGATTTTTCTTTCTTCAGTATTTTTCTTTTCTTTCAGTAGTTTTGTTTACTTTCAGTAGTTTTATTTTCTTTTCAGTACTTGTAAACAACTGAAGAGGTTGTTCTTCAGTTGTTGTAGTATCAGTAGTTTTATGTTTTTCAGTAGTTGTAAATAAGATGTTTAACACTTAGGAACATTGGTAAGAAGATGTCAGTTGTTGACATCTTCAGTAGTTGTTAAACATCAGTAGTTATAAAACGGTTACATGTCACTTTCAACTGACATCAGCCTACGTCATTCTTTCCTTTATAAGGAAGGACGACTCACCTGTAATCGCGCCTTTGAGGCCGACAATCTTAATGCAATATTCCTTTTGTCGGATATTTCTCTCTCTATAACAACATTCTTTTATCGTCTTATATCGAATGTTCTTGTTTGAATTTGTCAAATTATGTGCTATTCCGCTGCTATATTTGTTCAATCGATTAAACCAAGGGCTGAGATCCTATCAACACGTTATTGGATACTCTTCCAAAGCTAAAGCTTATAGAGTATATAATCATAGAACTAGAGTAGTTGAGGAGTCAACCAATGTGACTTTCAATGAGCACACTCACAGTGTGAAAGGTTCTACTCCTAAATGGTTATTTGATTTTGATTTAGTTACCAATTGTTTTAACAAATCTTATGAGCATGTTTTAGGATCCACAGATATACTATTAGCAGGTGATCCTGACCCATGATTTGAGGTAAGAAGATTATCAAGTTACACTACTTCAGCTTCGGTTGTACCTAACCTTGTAAATGGAGTTCCTATTAGCACAACAATGACAAATTCAGCTGATAGATCTGAGTGACTTCACATTCCAGCTCAAAGGCACAAAACTTAAACGAACGAACTTCAAAAGTAGAAGATCATGATGGTGGTGAAAGTGGTCAAGAATTTCTTGATACTGACAACCACTTATTGAAAATAACATAAATGATATCACACGCTCATTGGATCAGGTTTCTCTTGATTAGTGTGCTGATGTAATGGGTGAATCTCAATTGTTAGATCTAAATTCTTTAATTTAGAACTCTCCAAGCAACATGTTGTGATCCCACAAGTAAGGATCCACAAGTCTCACCCCACCATAAACATCATTGGAGATGTTGACATAAGGGTGACAACAAAAGGACAAACGCATAATTCAAATGTTTGTCTTCACTCATGTTTCTCATCCTAGATTGAGCCAAACAATGTTGATGAGACTTTAAAAGATAAAAGTTGGGTTAAATCTACGCAAGGAGTTGCTTCAATTCAAAAGGCAAAAGGTTTGGAACTTATGTCTTCTTTTTCAAGGGAAGACTACCATAGGAAGCAAATGGGTGTTCAAGAATGAGAAAGATAATAGAGGACTTGTCACTAAAAATAAGGCAATATTAGTTGTCCAAGGATACACACAAGAAGAAGGAATTGACTACACAAATGTTTTTGCTCTTGTAGCAAGAATTGAAGATGTTAGAATATTCTTAGCTTTTGCTACATCTAAGGATTTCAAGGTCTACCAGCTTGATGTCAAGTGTGCTTTTCTCTATGGGGTGATTGATAAAGAGATGCATGTCAAACAACCACCTAGCTTCGCAGACCCTACTCACCCTGATTATGTTTACAAACTTGACAAACTCTATAAAGGCTTCACCAAGCTCCCAGAAAATGGTATTAGACTCTATCTTAATATTTTTGTCAATATGCCTACAAAAGGGGTAGTATAGATGGAACTCTCTTTATCAAAGAAATAGGGAATTACTTAATGTTAGTTCAAGTATATGTAGATGACATTATCTTCGGCACAACTAATCCAAAGCTCTACAAACACTTTTTTGAAGCTGGGGGAAAATAGATTTGAAATAAGTGCCATGTGGAACTCAATTTTTTCTAGGAAATCAAGTGAAGCAATTTGACAATGGCATCTTCATAACTTAGTCAAAGTATATACAAAGATACTTACAAGATTTAACAAGACAGATTGTAAGGTTGCTAAGACATCTATAGCCAGAAATCACTCCCTTGGACCTAATTTTGAGGGGGAATGTGTGGATGAACATCTTTACAGGGCTATGATTGGGTCTCTTATATACCTCATTGCTAGCAAGCCTGATATCATGTTTGCAACATGTATATATGCAAGATATCGAGCCAACCCCAAGATATCATACCTAGTTATTGTTAAAAGGATTCTAAGATATCTCAAAGGTGCTCTAACACTTGGCATTTGGTTTCCAAAATATTCTGACATCAATCTGTATGCATATATAGATACTGACTATGGTGGCTACAATGTGACTGGAAAGTCTACATTAGAGGGCTGTAGATTCCTTAGTGAAAGAATACATTGTTGCGGCAAGCTATTGTGCTAAAGTGCTTTGGATTGAAAATCAGATATTGGACTATGGATTTAACTTCAAGGAGACTCCTATCCACATAGACAACAACAGTGCTATCTTTATTACAAAGAATCTCATGCACCACTCAAGGACAAAACACATCAATAAAAGGTATCAATTTGATTAGAGATGATTTTAAAAAAGGATTAATCAAAGTAGTTAGAGTTAACACAAATGAACAATGTGCTGATCTATTCATCAAAACTTTTGATAAGCAGGGATTTAAATATCTTATATCAACTATGGGGATGATTAACCTTGAGTAGCTTTTCTTAAAATTAAATCATATTATTATTAAAACCTTTGTGTCCTAAGTTATCTATTTTATCACCTCTATAAGCCATTGTTTACTCTAGAAGAAAAATCTTTTTAAAAGATATTCCTTAGATTTTTGAAAATTTTGATCATTTTATTCTTTGAAAGATATGTATTTACTTTCGGAAGAAACTTATGTCTTCAAAAACAAATAACTACTTTAGTAGATTTACCTTTGGAAGAAATGTTCGAAATATCTTCCGAAGCTTAAATTTCTCTTGAGTACTTGTATGATTTTTGAAGAACAATTTTCTTTCTCGGAAGTTTTGTTC
The DNA here is from genome assembly GCA_025506515.1 of Flaveria trinervia. Lineage (NCBI taxonomy): Eukaryota > Viridiplantae > Streptophyta > Magnoliopsida > Asterales > Asteraceae > Flaveria > Flaveria trinervia. The sequence goes on from CM046452.1 coordinate 8,808,029, forward strand.
TTCTAAGAATAATATTCTCTGAGTATTAATTTCTTCTGAAGCAAAATGTTTTAACCTCTTTGGAATATCTTCCAAAGTCATTTTGGCTTCGGGAGCTTTTCATCAAAACTTCTAAAGTAAGATTACCTTTGGAATATTTTTAGACTTCCAAGAAAACTACTTTTTGGGCACTTTTTCAGAGGTGAGACCGACATTTGGATTTCAAAGTTTATCCTCTTTTATTAACTTTCTCTCAAATCCATTTCATATAAATATACCCAACGATTCCCCCCTCTTTCACTCTCTTCTTCATCTGAACTATTCCAAAACCTAAATTCACCCACAAACCACCTTGGTTTTTATCTTCCTACACCATGAAGCTTTCTCAAATGGCCAACCTTAACCGCAGAAACAACCCAAATTTTTCCATGCAAATCCACATGTAACATAGTTAGGTTGCTCTGTTGGACTCTAAGAAAGATCAAAGTTTCTCAAAGGTCTGTCATTTCCTTTCTTTGTCTAACTACTTCACCTCCCTTACCATTGATCCTCCTCTCCATGAGGATCAGCTTTTAGAATTCTAGAAGACCTCCCAAGAGGTCATTATGGATAGGGAGAAGGCACTATCTACCATAGTGTAGGGGAGGACAATCTTCATCACTCCAACCATCATCAACACCCATCTTCTACTGGATAATGAAAAAGGTGAGTTATCCTTTCCAAAGGAAGCTATAAATTATTCCTTTGAGCAGATGGGATATAAAGGGGATTTCTCGGTAAAGAACTACAATGTAACTACCCATTTCATGTTGTCACCCACAACTTATCTAACAAGCATACCGGATAGGACCAGATTCCTGAAGATCTCTCCTTTATATTCCATGGAATGGTCCAGGGGGTCACATTCAGGTCCTCACAATTTGTTAATACAAATCCACGTGCAAATTTGGACTCTTTAGAGTATTATATCATCCTGGATATGTTCAACACATTCTCAACTATGAACTAGATCAAGTTGAGGGGAACATGTAATGTTCTTAAATTGGGACTAATGAAGCCCAACATCTTTAAGACTATGAAGAAGCCAACTTTTGGCTTCTCTAGGGTAGAAACAACCCTTGTCCCAAAAACTTTAGTGTTCTTTGCTCAAGGTGACAACCTAGCAACACAAGCTAGTGTTAAACCCATACCTTTTACTTCTTAACCTCCTAAATAGCCACAAATAATCCTCACTTACCAAAGAAAATTCAAATGAATCCCTGCTCAAGCTATTATGCTTGTGCAGGCCCCTATATCATCACCTATACGGGAATAAGTGGACACTAGAGCTCCCACCTCTCCTGAGGAGAAAACCACTCCCATATTAACTACAATCTGTGATGAGGTTCTCATGCTTAACTTGATGAGCTTATTACCCAAGCAGCCTTAAGCCTTCACTCAGAGTCTCAAAACTCTAATTGAACAACCTTCAGGGGAAAGTTATCATTCCCAGCCTCTAGATCGAAACCAACCTATCCCTAACCTAGAATTCTATGATGATGAAGACATGGGATTCAGTGAGTACCATGAGTCTTTATACTCTTCCCCCACTTAAAGAGAGATAGGTGATCATGCCTCTCCCTTGTCTAGCCCACATCATTATCCTATCACTGAGGTAGATCTCCCTAAACATGTTCAAGAGATCCATATAGAAGAGGCTCTCACTTCAATAAGTGATTACATCATTAAGACCTCAACCATGGCAACTCAGCCCATTGACACTTCACTTGAAGCGTTAGTGGTTAGGGAAAATCCTACAACCAAGAACACCATCCTGGTGGTGAGAGAAAAGACTTTGGTCCAATTCTCTCATCCCCCATGATTCTTCTAATGAACATGTGGGGAACATGAGACTAAAGGTGCATACATTGTCACAAACATGCTCCTATTTAGTTTAAACCTGGAATCTCAGGTGACTACCTTACAAAACAGGGCCAATGATTAACAACTTAAGATCTTATATCTCAAGAAGAAACTAGCTGAATATCTTTAAGAAGAGCTTAACCAGGAACACAAGAACCTATGGATGTAATAGACCAAACTCCTAGCTAACCTATGCAAGTGGGTGATGCTACCAAAAAGGGGGAGAAAGTCTTAACATTCATAGAACCTAGGAGTTCTTCATAGAGTATAGATATTAAGGACTCACCATCTTCACTTGTAGTTGTTCATACTCAGCAAACTCCTCAAGTTCATATTGATGTGGACTCACTCATTCCGAGTCTATTTAAGGAGGGAATTCCAAGGGCTATGTCAACTCCACCCCAAGGAGCTTCTAGTTACATAATTGGGTGGAGGTATAATGCTGATAGAAGAGCCCGTATACTTCAAAGAGTTCAAGGACAGCAAGAAGTCTTCAATTTTCAGACCTTGAACTATTGTCAAGTTCTTGATGTAGTTAGAATGCCACTTGCCAACCTAAGTCAACTTAGTCAAGGAACAGAAATGGCTAAAAGGATTCAAGGCTGGATTGTTGAAGTGTTCAAAACAAGAAGACAAATACAAGTAGGCAATGTCATTGGTCAACTAGATGTTGAGGTGGACTCTAAGATTAGCTTCAAAAGGAAAACCTTCACTAAGGGCCTAATGACAGAACCTGAGCACTGTCATAGAACTAGCTAGTGAGAGTGTCTCATAGCTCTCTCTGGCTAGAGCCTGGATGCTACTCCACAGAATGAAGGCCAAAGCTCTCTCTACCCTGAGTCACAAAGGTCTATGAGTGACAAAGGGAAAAGGATAATAACGCCTATGGAGATTAAGGAGGAATAGAGAGAGAGAGGAAGAGGAAGCAAAAGGGAGAAGGTTACATTGGGTCTTCAGGCTTCATGGAACGATGAGTTAGGAATATTCAGGATTACTTACCTGCAGACCAAGAACTATGATAATGATGAGATTGTTTCTCTCTCCTTAGAAGAACCGAATGAACTAGCAAAGATGGAAATGTCTAGAGAGAGAAAGGAAGTAGAGGATGCAAGGTTGCTCCTCAAAATCAGAGAAAAAAGAAGACGAAAAAGACTATACAAACATGTTCCTACCATCTCCCTAGTTCAAGAAAGCCATGTGCAAGAGACTATGGCAACTACAACGTCAGGTAGATAAAGAAGTTGATAGGCAAAACATGATCAGCTACCTAAGTGCCATAGTACTCTATTAGGCAGCTGCACTTCTTCCTTGTCCTTCGAGTATATTGAGTTTGAGTATCTCAAACAACTTGAACTTCATGTACTCAAAGAACAAGATGCTACAAAGACAGAGATGAGGGAACAAGCTGTAAAGTCAAGAGCCATCATCGAAAAGAGTCTAAAGAAATATACTAACAAACAAGGAAAAAATTGCTTTTTGAAGCTGTATGGATTATCTGGAAGCAGGCTTGGTCAAATGTCTTTATCCACCATGGATGAGCACATCAGGGTGATCAAGTAGAAGATCAAGATAGGAGAGCTTATTGACTTACACTCCCACCAAGCCTAGCCCCTCCGGAAGTGGATGTTAAGGTTGAATAATTTGAGACACATAACCTGGGTTAAACTTCAATCCAACAGGCTCAAACTCCTTCTCCTTCTGAACCAATAAGATAAAAAGACCCAACTGAGAAGGACAAAATATAACAACCTGGTGCTGAAGGCTAGTCCACTCAGTCAAAGAATTTAAAGAGGAAGAAAATGATGGCTAGAAGAGAAAAGGTAAGGAAGAAATCCAAGTCATCCAACCTCTAAACCTCAGGATATGTCAGAACATCCTGAGAAAGTGCAACAAGAGGCGGCTCAACCAACTCCAATCCAAGCAGCTCTTCTTGCATCAAGAAGACCTATCTTGTCATGGACCTTCACTACTAATCTAGAAAGATGGTATGTCAACAATGATCAAGGTTGTCAAGATGTCTACACATGGCAGGACATGTTTAACCTACCTCTATATGATCTCTTTAAGATGAAAAGATACTTTGAAAGTCTAACTAGTGACCATCTAGTGAAGAAGGGAATGGTTATTATCATGATGAGGACTGTCAATATCTAAGGTCTTCAAATGTTTTGGTAGCATCGGTCTAGGGGGAGTTTGTAAGGTTTAATGTAAGGCTAATGTCCCTAAAACAACCTAAGTCTCTCCTACATGCATGCACTTAAGTGCAGAGTAGAAATGTTTTGTAAGTTTTACATCTTGTATCATAGTTATTTTACGTGTCAAATCTTCCGAAGCCAAGACCAACATCTTCCATAGCCAAAAGTGAAGTCTTCTCAAGCTTCAAAGACAAAGTTTTCTGAAGCCAAAAAATGAAGACTGATTTCTTCCAAAGACTTTTAACACATGCTTTATCTGACGTACTTTTCCATAAAGCTAGACCACTTTTCAATGCACCTCTAAAGACTGTCCAACTTATACAAGTTGGTGAAAAGGTCCATGATCTTGGTAACCGTACATTGAGGTCTTGAGTTTATTGCTTTCTACTTTATGTACTTTTATCCTTTTTGTAATATATTAGAATGTGAGCTATGGCATGTCATAGTCACTAGTCAAAAGGCAATCTGCCTTTTGACTCTACATTTGATTTTTTGTTGTCTAGATCAAATATTTGTAGCCGGCTTTCTAAGTATGGTCGGTTGTAGGACGTAGTTTAAAGTATCTCAGGTCTTTGTATTTTTCTTTATGCTTTGAAACACTTGTAAAGAACTTGAGAGCAATACACAACGTTTTTGAAAACCAAAATCCTTATGTTGTTTGTTATTGTTTTGTCTTATATTGCTTGTATTTTAAGTATCAAACCATATTATTCCCAGTTCCCTGTTTGACCTGTTAAGTGTTCTAAACACTCTCCTCATTGTGTGTTGTGTTGTACATGATCATCCCTTAAACGGTCCTACAATCGTATAGGATCTTGGTTATACGTTATCTAATTTAACCATTGATTTACTCAAAGTTGTGCTAATATGTTGAGAAATCAATTGGAGATGAAAAGTTTTTGTGTTTTGGTGTTCACATTGAAACAACTAGGTTTATGTTTTGAGAAACAAATGGATTTTTAACCTCATTTTATCTAACAAAAACTCATAGTAGATTTATTTTTATATCTACTTTATTGAAGTTGTTATATACTACCATCTAGATCACCACTAAAATTATTGTATTGATTGAAATTATGTTGAACACAACAAGCTTGGCTACAAATTTCTTTGAGGCTTCAATAACCTCTTAATCTATAGCATTTTAATACCAATAACATGTATCTGTTCGAACATCATGATTACTTCATCTAGAGCCTTCTATTTATGTTTATTTTTCAAAACTCCCCCATAACACTATTTTATCATTCCTACTCAAATGAAATTCATCATGCAAATTGAAATAGAATCTCAAAACTTAAATTCTGAAGTTCATTTATTGGTTCCTTTGATTTTTGTTAACTTTTATGAGGCCAAACATTTAAAAATTGATTCAACATGAAGTCAAGGTTTGTAGTCAAATAGAACAATTTTAGTTACCTTAGTTTGTATATTATACAATTTAGATAATAAGTATTAAAACGAGTATTTATGTAGCTTGATCATTGATTAAATGGTATGTCGAGCATGATTGTATGGTTAATGCAACCTAATGGTTTCATAAAATGTCACAAAAAGAAAATAAAAACAATTGAGCAAGGTTGTAGACATTTAAAATGAGAAAAATATCCTAGGATTACTTGTTTGATAATGATATGGCCAAATTGTTGTTGAATGACTTGATAATGATATGGCAAAATTGTTGTGAATGACTTGATAATGATATGGCTAAATTGTTGTTGAATGACTTCTTTTTATTTTCAAATGTTTCCATGAATAATTTTAGGTTGCAAAATTCTTCACCAACAAATGGTTCATCAATGGTTAAGTTTTATGAGTTCAATAGTAGTAGCAAACCAGATGTTGATTAAGAAAGAAATAAAAGTTTGTGTTCAGTCAGCTTAACAACAAAGAAAAATGATCATTATTCCATGATAGTTCTCAATCAGTAGTAAAAACAAAGAACTGATACAAATACTTTTGGGCAGCAAATATGTTTGATAAGATCTTTTGAAATTTCAAAACAAAGAAGGTTAGTTTGTTTAAAGATTATCAACAATTGTTTTTTATCAAAATATTATATGTATAAGCATCACTAATTGGTAAAAAGGGATTGGTAGCTGCGAGATAACTAATTAGTTGTTCAACCGGTTACAAAGTTTATATGCAGTTATTTGAGGTTCGTTCTAGGACCCCTCGGACTAATGGTTAGGTTGTCATACAAATAAACATTTGGAAACGTGTAAAGAATGACAAAAATTGGATCTTTTCCTTGTATTAGGGATTCATGGAATATCGGTATGCCAAGAAGAGGAATTCAAGATCTATGATTTGGGTTTCATAGCAGACTGAGAGGGTTGTGTGTAACTATCTACTAAACGCTATCCATAATAGGATCAAGACTCTAGTACACAAAGGTTGCAATCTTTCATGATTGGTTAGAGTGAAGAATCCCTAAAGTTTGTCTGCTACTCAAATTTCATCAAAACTATAATGGAAACACCGGGATTTCGGTTTCATAATTATGATGGAAAATTGACATGGATTTGCACAATAGGATTTCGTTTGGTGGTCAAATCTGACAGGTTACTATGTTGGGGATGTGAGTAAACTTCTAGGTCTTGGTGTGAGGTGGACTATGAATTGTGTCACTGATCATCGGGGTTGTAATCCACTAGGATTGGTCAATGTGGGATTCTGACGTCTTGTTTACTACTCGAATGCTTTGAAAAGTCAAGATTTGGTCAGTCTTGGCACATTTAACCTACTCATTGCCATGTTCTCAAACATGGAAGTGGTATATATGTTAACGAATGCTTCCCTATATATGAGGGCATTAGTGAGATTTGACTTGATAAATAATTTTCTTTCACACACATTGTTATGTTGTCCAGTCATTTTAGAGTCATTGGTTATGACTCACCAATAACATTGTTATTGAAGTATTTTAGCCTGTGATGCATGAGCAAGAGGTGTAAGGATGCACTAGCTAGATCGAGGAGACTTAGTAACTTTAGTGAAGAAGATCTTCATGTACAAGATAGTGACTAGATTAAATCTAGTTGGGGCAGTGATTTTAATTTTGTATTTTGATTACATTAGACATGTGGAAAATATAGTTTTGGTGATCTTGAATATAAGTCATTCATTGTATATTGTTATAAGAACAAAACAAGAGGTTGCACCGGTGGATGAGAATGTGACAGGTTGCCCTAGGTTTTACCGTATTAAGGTTCAAGTAGATCCTTAAATGTTAACCTAAAAGGCTCAAGAGTACTATACGATAACAATTTCATTTAGGATTAATAACCTGAGAGGTGGCTATTAGTATGCATACTTGATGTGACATTCCATAGTTTTTTGTTACCTAAACTCCGTTAGTTCCGTTAGGTCTTACATACATGTGTCGTAAACACACACTAGTTTTTGTTGAATGTTTGTGACTTAACAAAGAATTCATATTGGCTTAATTAGTATTAATTGATAAATAAATTTATTATTATCATGTGATTACGTGAATCAAGATCTTGGGTGTTATTATATGAATTACGCTTTACAATGTGACTATATGAATTATATAATGTTCATAAATGATTATTATTATTTTACTTGCTATTATTAGTTAGTTTATAAAGTGTTAGACGAAAAGAACCAATGAGCCAAATCAGAAAAACCTTAAGTCCCACAGACATCAAAACAACTGAAGTGGTCTACAACAGCTGAAGACAAAGTCTGAAGACAAAGTCTGAAGACAAAGTCTGAAGACAAAGTCTGAAGACAAAGTCTGAAGACAATAGCTGAAGACAAAGTCTCAAGACAAAGTCTGAAGACAAAGTCTGAAGACAAAGTCTGAAGACAATAGCTGAAGACAAATCTAAAGACAACTGCTGAAGACAAACTCTGAAGACCAACTTCTCAGAAGTTGTCACAACAGCTGAAGTAGTTCTCTTCAGTAGTTGTGTGGTTTACGTTCAGTAGTTGTAATCAGTAGTTTTATATTATGTAAAAATCTAAAGTTCTTATACTTCAGATGTTATAACTTCAATAGTTGTAATGTTAGCTTATACTTAGCTTTTTGTGAAGGTGTCCTCAGTTGTTACGGACATCTTTAGTAGTTTCGTTTACTTTCAGTTGTTTGTATAAATCAGTTAGATGTCACTATCAAGTGAAGTCAGCTGATGTCACATTCCTTATAAAAGGAATGTTGACCTAATTTCCTTGTACGGGAAGCTTGTGCGTGAATGAAAACATTCTTTTGCAGAAATCTCTCTCTATTAACCGTTACTATTTGATTGAATATTCATATTACTCTTGTTATATTTAGTCTAATTCGTGTGCTATTCCACTGCAAATATCAATCTAATTGATCAAACTAGATCTCGATCCTTTCAAATGGTATCAGAGCAGGTTAATCATTGATCGATTTAACAATTGATCATTGAAACTAATATTTTGATATCTAAGTTTGATCGAATTAGCAAATTTGCAAAAATTGGTTAGAGAGGTTGTTTTTCTGTTGCTTCCTGTGAATTAATTTGAGATTCTTCTTGTTTTAAATTGTGGTGTTGAGTTTTTTTTGCTAGATCTCTTAAAATCTCATTGAACCTGTTTGAATTGGTAAAAATGGCTACAATAATCAATGATCCTCATAATACTGGCTCCTCAACAAACCCTCCGATGCTTGTAGGAGTGAGTATAACATATGGCAACGCCGAATGCTTCATCACCTGTCTGTCAACAGTTCAAGTTGTTGGAAATATGTGTTCATGGACCATATAAGCCTATGGTGAGTAATCTGGAAACCAATGAGATGGTCCGAAGAAGAAAGAGCAATATTCAGATTAAGATCTGAAACTGTTTGAAATTGATGCTAAAGCCCATGGAATTCTGGCCATGGCACTGCCTAATGAAATCTATTCTGGACTTATGCATCATGAAACTGCTCATGACCTATGGGTTGCTCTGAAAGAACACATTTGGAGGAGCTGATGAGGTCTTGGCTAACAATAGCGAGATCCTTGCCCAGTAATATGAGACATTCTCTCATAGAAAGGGTGAGTCATTGACTCAATAGTTTGAGTGATTTTCCTGTTTGATATCTGAATTGAAAATGGTTAAACATTAATATACAAATAGTTAGATGAACAACAGATTCCTCAGATCCCTGCCTGAGATATGGGATACATATACTATTGTCTTACGCTCCAGTGCAAATCTGGACAATCTATCTCTCACCCAACTTCATGGGAAACTGCTAACATTTGAAAGAGAGATAGAATAGAAAAGGAAACTGGCTTCATCTGGGAAGCTCACTGATGATTTTGTACCAGGGAATACTGATCTGGTTGGTCATGAGTCAGAATATGCTGCATCAGAAAGTTCTTATGATGAGCATATAGATTTCTCTTCAAACAGTGGAGATCATGCTTTTGTTGTTGATAGTAACTCAGGGTGTAATAGTGATAATTTGTGCTTTTGATGGATGATTTGAAAGGAATTGCTGATGATGATTTGGAAGAGATGGATATTTTGAGCCAAATGACATTAGTTAATATCAGATCTCAAAAGTTTTACAAAAGGACAGGTAGAAAATTTCCTGGTCTCTCTGGAAAAACCAAAGTTGGTTTTGACAAGAGCAAGTTGACGTGTCACAAGTGCCATAGACTTGGACATTTTGCAAGAGAGTATAGATCATTTGGATCTAACTCTTCTACACCCTTTGTGACCTTTCAAGGCAATAGTTCACAAATCAAAGGGCAACATTCTACCAGTTCTGGTCATCATTCACCAATTCAATCATCTCCTGCATATTTTGTTCCTCAAGGTCAAATGCCATATCCTTATCCCTGTTTTTACATGCCTCAGTCCAATCAGGTTCCAGTTCCCATAGCTCAACAACCTCATGCCCTACCTGACCCTCAACCATCTCAATCAAGTCAACAATCTTAATCTCAATCGCATCAAAGCTTTTTCACTCCTGGAGTTGTTGACTGGAGTAGCTTACAATATGATCTTTCTGGTTATTCTGAACAAGTGTTTTCTGGTGCTGGTCAACATGGTGGTGAAAATCCTTTTGGAAATCTTGCTCTTATGGCCTTGGAGTCTACTAATGGTTCATGTTCAAATGCTTCATCATCACAGGTACCACAAGTATCTTCTGAGGCTAAGGCCAAGTTATGTTCTGAGTCATGCATAGCTTCCTTTACCTTAATCAGAGAAGCAAATGTAGCTTTAATTAATCAAAATCTTGACCTAGAGAAAGTGATTTCCAAAAGAAAAGCTGAGTTTGAATTTTTTTTAAAAGAAAAAGATGATGAGATTTACAAATTAAAATTCCAAATCACTGATGAAAAGGCAAAGGTAGAGGTCATCTTAGAAAATCATAAGAATCTCAAAGAAACACTTGCAGTTACTCCAGTAGAGTGTGAACACTGGGTAACATCTTGCAAGGGGTTTGAAATGCTTCTCAGTAAGCAAACAGCTTCTAATGTGAAGTTTAGGATTGGGTATAATCACACTGAACCTCTTACAGATTTTACTCCCAAGACAGAAGTAAAATCTAAAGGTGAAATCAATTCCCAAACCACATCATCATGTGTCTCATCCTCAAGTGATAATGCAAAATCAGAGGATGAAGTCAGTAATACTACCTCAGCTAATCAATTTGCTGATGGTCTTACGGCTCATGAACACATGATCAAAGAAAAGCTGAGCACTTCAGGTGTTGTCTCACAAGGTATTCAAAGTACTGAAGAGCATGTAACAACACCTAAAGAACATTTCAAAGTAATGAAAACAAACATGGTTTGACAACTGCTGAAGAGTCTATCAGGAAATCCAAATGTACTGATAGAAAACTTCTGAAGAACAAGTCTTCATTTGTTACAAATCCTTCAGTACTTCACAAAAGTACTGAGATGAAGAAATTACTAAAGAACACACCTTCAGTAGTTACATCTTCTTCAGCAGTTGAATAAGAGAAGATGAATAAAATGCCATGTGAAATATGTGATCTATTCAATCATCTCACTGATGAATGTTGGTACAGAAAGAGTTCCAAATTTAACAAGGATAAAATCATTAAAAAGAAAATTAATAAAATGAAATATGAATTTGAAACCAAGTTTGTGCCACAAACATCTCAAACTGATAACCTAAAGCTTTCACAAAAATCTAAAAACAAGGAAGGGGTTTATCATAAAACAACTGAAAATATTCCTCAAGGAGTATCAAAACAACAGACTAAGTCTGTGTCTTTCAAAAAGGAGGACATGGTGAGTCACAGGAACCAATCAAATACAAGTACTGATGTGTCTGCTTAAATGAAGGCTTTAACACTCAATCAGACACAACTTGTTAGATGTACCTGTGATTAAACCACCGAAAAGGAAAACTAAGCCAAAATCAAAGGAATCCTTTTCAGCACCATCTCCACCTTCAAAGGCTGTTAATCATGACAAATCAGTTAGTATAAACTCTGTTGATGAGAACAGACCCACAACCAAAATGGTTTGGGTCTCAAAAGCTAACTAGTTGTTGTGACAAATGCAGGGTTCTTCAGCATGCCATAGAAGCATCTAGTATGTGGACAGTGGAGGATCTATGCATATGACAGGGAGCAGTTCTCTCTTCATGACTACTCTCAAGGAAATAAGGGATTTGTATCTTTTGGTAATGATGCTAAGGGTTACATTATCGGCATAGGCTTTGTGTCAAATGGTGAGATAAGATGTGATGATGTTAACCATGTGGAGAATCTCAAGTACAACTTGTTGAGTGTCAGTCAAATGTGTGATAAAGGGCATGTTGCAATATTCACCAGCCAAAACTGTCGGATTCTGTCTTTCAATGTTTGAGAATGATTGACAAGATATAGGATGAATATACTCTCCTAAAGGCCAACAGGATTGGAAGAGTATATGCCTTAGACTTATCAAAGATAATTGATCTAAAAGGCCATCCATGTCTATTCTCCAAGGCCTCTCATCAGGAATCTGAACTATAGCACAGAAGACTTGGTCATGTGAATCTTAAAAACATGAACCAACTGATCCATCATGGTTTAGTGAGAGGTCTGCCTTTAAAGGAGTTCAAATGTGATGATAACTGCTCTGCTTGTTTAAAAGGAAAGCAACATAAAGTATCATTCCCTCCAATAGAAGAACCAAAGTCAACTGCCTGCTTGTATTTATTGCATATGGATCTTTTTGGTCCAGTAAGAGTGATGAGCATGGCAAAGAAAAAATACTGTCTAGTAATTATGGATGATTATTCCAGATTTGTAGGACTTTCTTCTTACATTCAAAAGATAAGGCTGCTCAAATCATCATCTACTTTGTTTTGCATGTGGAAAAGCAGTATTCTCTTTCTGTCAAGTGTGTGAGGAGTGATAATGGCACAGAATTTAGAAATCACACACTTGATGAATTCTATCTCTCTAAGGGAATCAAGAGGCAGTTTCATTCCAAGAACTCCTGAACAAAATGGAGTGGTAGAGAGAAAGAACAGGACCCTTATTGAAGCCGCAAGGTCAATGGTGGCTGATTCTGGTTTGCCACTAACCTTTTGGGCTGAAGCTGTCAACACAGCTTGCTATATGCAAAATAAAGTGTTAGTAAATCAGAGATTGATGAAGACTCCTTATGAAGTGTTACATCATTTGGCTCCTCTGATTTCTTCTTTAGAGCATTTGGGTGTCCTTGTTATATTCTTCACACAAAGGTAGGATGAAACTATGGGTCGTAATCCCCCTGTAGTTTCCAAGACTCTACCAGCTGAAACCGCTCAGGTATCCTCTCAACAGGATCCTGATGCAACCAAAAATAGGGAAACCACATTACTGGAATCTCTCTCACTTGAGAAGATTGCCATTGAAAAACACCATTCGCCCCAGGTGCAATCCTCTTCACACCTATCTCCCACTAAAGCCACCCCTACAAGCCTAACTGTGGTTATTACACAAGTGCTGACTCAACTACATTCCTCTACCGCTCCCCAGAAACCTATTACCGCGCTGGGCAACCTCAACAGTTGAGGGAGAGGATTATAATGTGGCTGATAACCCACAGCATAGGGATTACAGATTTCAATCTCCCTGTGTAGAGGAGGAGATTAGAACATCTTGTGAGGCTGCCTCTTCTCCTGTTTCAGCACATGATCAGGATGAAGATGGTATCATTTCTAAGTCGTCACCAGAGGCAACTGCCAATGAAGGACATCATCTTGAGGCAGGAAGTCCCCAGTTCCAAGAAATAGGGGCACATGTGAATACTGATCTACACTTAGCACATGTTCATCCTGATTTCATCAGGAGGTCAGATGATTCAGCAAACACTGATGAACCTGGGCTTTTTCTTTGATGTTCTAGCCCACAACACCATTCTTGAGACTGAGGTATGCAGACTAAAAGAAATGCTTGCCAAAATGTCACTAGAATCAGTCCATCTGCCCACATTCACCCACAGATGGTAGTTTCTCCTGAAACTATCCCAAACACTGAGCCACTCCCAACAAATTTGACACCAGCTTCTGATTCAGGCACCATTTCTCAGGGACAGAACCCCTCTGAGCTAATGGTTGCTTCCTTCAATCATCCTTACCTCAAATCACTTCCATAATCATAAACATTATGCATCAAGCCATTTATGAGAGGCTTTCTCAAATCTTCAATCCTTAGTTGATGTTGCTGTTTCTCAGAGACTTTCTGACATTCACACCCCTCAACCCAATGCAACCAAAAAGGGGGTTCTGAGTTAGTGAAAGTAGACAAAATAAAGAGAGTTGAAGAGAAGAAGAAAAAGAGAAGAAAGAAAATCACGTATAAGAGAAACAAAAGCTCTGAACAGACTGAAGGTGAGAAAAAGATAGAAGACCTGATCAAAGAAGCTGATGAGCAACGTAGCAGATCTATGGATAAGATTATTAATCAACTTTTCAGACAAGGATTTGACACTGCCAAACTTGACTCTGAAATCAGAAGGCTAGAGATTCAAGAGATTGAACAAAGATGGGCAAGTTGGAGTGAGAAAGAAAGGGAAAGGCTGGAAGCTATGGCAAGTTTTATATCAAAACATCTGGGAAGATCAATCATTGAAGTAAAGTCATGGTGAAGTATTCAACAAAGGATTGATCATAGAAGCCCTTGATGAAGCTGGTGCTGGGAAAAGGTTTGATATGGCAAAGTTATTCAACAAAGGATTGATCATAGAAGCCCTTGATAAAGCTGGTGCTGGGAAAAGGTTTGATATGGCAAAGTTATCCAAAGCTTCACTCACAACCAAGATGCTAAAGCAGCCTGCACAATCTCCTACACCAAAACAACCACCCTCACAACCCTCAAAACCAACTTCTTTACCAAGAAACCTACTCAACCCACTACCAACGATGCACCCAAGAGGAAGAGAAGGGTGTTGAGGATGGAAGAAGAAGAAGATGATGAGGATGATAGTCTGCTAATCTTTGTTGTTCTTAAAATAAAGATGTCTGAGCCCAGGAGTCAACCAAACACAATCACACCTGACTTCCAAAGGCAAATTGTAAAAGTCAAACTTAAAGAAGAAGAACAACACAAACAACATGATGAACAGCTGTTAAGGATGATTGATAAAGAGTTTCCTAAGTCTTCATCCATACAAGCTATGAAGAAACATGCTCAGAGGTTGTATGCTCTCAGATTTACATTTCAATATGAGAAAGAGGAGAGTGAGAATTTGGCCTGATCCCAGAGTAAGTGACAGAATTTATAAAAAGAAGATTCCAAGTAGATACAATGGCCAAGTAAAGAAGATTGTAGATGCTGTGATAATGCTGGCCATTGTAGTGTCACCCTGGGAAATCCTTGATGACTTCAAGAGAGCTTACAAGTTTAAGATGACTCCACAAACTTTACTAGAAAACAAAATGGTAAAGAAGGGATTGATCTACAAGAATTTGAAGAAATAAGAAGAAATGAGCTCTAGTTGTTGCTTGAAGGCACTCATCCTGATGAGTTTGCATACAGAGAAATAATGACTGTGGAGCTGAAGAATGGAAAGCATATTAAGTACTTATCAGAGTACTATGGGCCTGAGTTCTTCTTTGAAAGTGAAGCTGAAGAACTCATAATGGAAGAACAAGTTGTTTTCCTTGAGGCCTATGTTAGAGAGTCTTACAGACTTATCATTGGGAAGTAGGTTTCATGGATGGGGTAACAGCTCTGTGTCCAATTCCCCAAGATAGAGTTCACGTTCATCCTTTGCCAATCAAACCTTCTGAAACCTCTTCCCTCGCCTGAGCTTAATTTGCAGATTTCTGAGCTGATCCAAATTATGTTTCTGCCAATAAGTGGGATTTCAATAATCTTAAAGGTTTTGGCTGCATTGGTTCACAGGGAGTTTGTTGGACCAAAAGAACCAATGAGCCAGATCAGAAAAACCTTTAAGTCCGACGGACATCAAACCAACTGAAGTGGTCTACAACAGTTGAAGACAAAGTCTGAAGATTAAGTTTGAAGACAAAGTCTGAAGACAAAGTCTGAAGACAACAGCTGAAGACAAAGTCTGAGGACAAAGCTGAAGATAAAGTCTGAAGATAACTGCTGAAGACAAAGAGTTCTCAGAAGTTGTCACAACAGCTGAAGTAGTTCTCTTCAGTAGTTGTGATGGTTTACATTTCAGTAGTTTGTAATCAGTAGTTTTATATTATGTAAAACATCTGAATTTCTTATACTTCAGATGTTATAACTTCAGTAGTTGTAATGTTAGCTTATACTTAGCTTTTTGTGAATGTGTCCTCAATTGTTGTGGACATCTTCAGTAGTTTCATTTACTTTCAGTTGTTTGTATAAATCAGTTAGATGTCACTATCAAGTGACATCAGCTGATGTCACATTCCTTATAAAAGGAATGTTGACCTAATTTCCTTGTACGGAAGCTTGTGCGTGAATGAAAACATTCTCTTTGCAGAAAACTCTCTCTATATAACTGTTACTAATGATTGAATATTCATATTACTCTTGCTATAATTTAGTCTAATTCGTGTGCTATTCCACTGCAAATATCAATCTAATTGATCAAACTAGATCTCGATCCTTTCATAAAGTTCTAACATTATGGAATGGAAAATAATGTAAAAACTTTATAAGTGAGCTATAAAATTTAGAAATATAACAAGGGTTTAAAGGAAAATACTTACGATATATAAGTTACCACAAAAAAAACCTAGAAACCCCCCCCCCCCCCCCCAACACACACATTTATGGATGAAATCCCCCCAAGCACCCCCTCCTTTTAAGATTTTGATCAAGAAATAACACAATCCACTCATTTTGATTAGTTTTGGTTGTTACTACATGTTAGGAGATTAATTCTTGATCAATTACACATTTAAGGTGAGTTTTTCATCTAGTTATCATAATGTAAGGCCCCATATCTGGGCACCTCACAGTTGGTCATTCATTGCACTTAAAACATTTTAAAACGTACGTATATTTTGCAGCGGAATTTAAATCTTTCATTTATAACTAAAAACATGTCATTTCATTCATTTACAACATTTGTTTTCATCTTAAAATACAAAGACATGTCAAAATACGGATGTCAGCCTTAAAATGCTCCCAGTAGCTTATGCATCCATGCCTGCAACTCCATCAGCATCAACATGTACCTGCCAACTATCATGCATACAAAAGTCAGCGACGCTGAGTGAGTTCTAGTTTTATAATAAAACATACTTTTTTGTGTAAAAATTGTTCTTTACTTTATTTCAAAACATACTATACTTTACATCGTTCGTGTTCATGCATCATATGTACATACAGATAATATCATTATTATCTTTGTCATTACATTCATTAACTTTTTCCGTTCAACGTATTACATTATCGTTCACTTCTCTTTCTAGATCCGGTCAGACTTACCCTCTTCGTTGCACTCAGCCACGATTACTGAGGTCGAATGACAAGGATCCTGTTTTGTACATTATTACGATAATTCATTAACGTTCATTCATACGTTCGTTCTTCATACATTATCCTTCGTTCATTACTCTTTATTACTCGAATCTTGTCTCGTGCAATATACCCCACTCATGCTCGAAAGCTGATGTTGTGTCGGGGCCAACTCACAAACCCCCGACTCATGTCCGAAGACTGACACAGCATCGGGATACGCGACAAAGATCCCATACAAATTAATCACAGGCATTGAACTCTATCCGAGTCTGTTGCAACACAAAGTCGCTCACCTCATTATCTCGTCTCATGCAATATCCCTGACTCATGTCCGAAGACTGATACTATCCCGGGGCCTGATAAACAAACCCCCGACTCATGTCCGAAGACTGACACAGTACCGAGATACGCAACAAGGACCTCTTTCGATTCTGTTGCGACACAGAGTCGCTCACCTCATATCTATGCTTGGCTTTCTGCCACACCCCCAAAGTTATACGTAACTCAGGTAACCATCATATATTTCACCCCTAGTATTGTGGGCAACACCCCCATCGAAATGGGTAACACCCCCACCGAAATGGGTAACACCCCCATAGAAATGGGTAACACCCCCATCAAAATGGGTAACACGCCCACCGAAATGGGTAACACCCCCATAGAAATGGGTAACACCCCCATCGAAATGGGTAACACCCCCACCGAAATGGGTAACACCCCCATAGAAATGGGTAACACCCCCATCAAAATGGGTAACACGCCCACCGAAATGGGTAACACCCCCATAGAAATGGGTAACACCCCCATCGAAATGGGTAACACCCCCACTGAAATGGTTAACACCCCCATCGAAATGGGTAACACCCCCATCGAAATGGGTAACACCCATATAGAAATAGGTAACAACACCCCCATCAAAATGGGTAACACCACTGAAGGTCAGTCACAAAGACTGGAACCCTTGTGTGCACACTTTAGGATTTGCTGAACCTCACGCGGTAGAGCTTAAGGCATTTAGAGCCATGCACCTCTGTACATATTACTTGCAAGCCTTTCTATACTTTCTCTTTAATTAATTCACTCATGCATGCATTTATTCATTACGTTCCTCTTTTCATTATCTTCCACTTTACGTTACATAATACTTTCATTACATTCGTTGACGTTCAACGCAAAGCCAAGGGAAGACATACATACATAATAAGGAACATACATAAACATACACCATCACCGTATATCATACATGCATAGCACACATCAAACATAAGCCATCACATCATAACCAGGCCTATCTCCCCATAATACCCCTTAAAAACCACTTAGAAACCTTAAATCCAAATTGGGCGCATGGGACCTTCCAGGCGCATGAGCATAATAATTGTAAGTGTAAAATAGTCTGGGTGCATTGGCACTATTTGGGCGCTTCTGCCCTGTTCAGGCGCATGGCACCTGTTCAGGCGCATTACCAACACTTAGTCGTTTCAATCACTTGGGCGCATGCGCACTATTTAGGCGCATGGCCAACACTTAGACGCATGGGCCACTGTTTAGGCGCATGACCCACCCTTGGGCGCATGGCCAACACTTAGACACATGGCCAACATGCTGGGCGCATGGGCCACTATTTAGGCGCATGACCCACCCTTGGCCGCATGGCCAATACTTAGGCATCTGGCCTCTCATGCTAGGCGCATGGACAATTGTTTGGGCGCATAATTCACCTCTGGGCACATGGACCACTATTCATGTTCATCAAACATTCTGAAATAATTTCTATGCCATCAATTTCACCCGATTTTCATTCTAATCATACCCAAACACAGATCTAATATACTAAGGCCATCTAAGCATGCTAAACATCATCACTAACCCATAATCAACACTATAGCATACATACATACATACATCATTTCGAACATAAAGTTGTAAACCCACAGTTTCTTTCAAAATGTTTACTTAGTATGAATAATAGCCCCAAATCAGTTGAAAATTAGTAAAAGTGGGGTTCTAGAAGCTCACCTTGAGTAGCCTTTGAGCAACACACTTCATGTTCGAGACCCACCTTCGTTTCAGCTCTTGAATCCCGAAAACAAACACTAAACAACCAGAACTTCGGTCAAGAACTCGAAACCCAGCTAAAACCGAGCTCAAATAAGAGAAGACTTACCTTTGAAGCTGCTTCTTCCACTTTCTCTCTCTAGAACTGGGGCTTCTCTCTCTCTTCTTTCTTCTTCCCAAAGAAAAGCCGCTTTCTACTTTGATATGGGCAACCATGCCCCTTATATCCTTATAATAATAAGGTTTGTACTTTGTATACTTTATCCCCCTCCACTTGTGCAAAATTTCTATTCTTTCTATATACTTTTCTTTTCCTTCCATTTGAATATAAATTCAGGGTGTTACACATAATTTTTATCTAAGAACATACCCTAATTCATTGTGCATGATAATAAGAAATTGATATTATTGGATGATGTTACTGTGTTAGTTTGACAATTGTTTACATGAGTTATGCATAAAATTCATGGTTTTAACGTCTCGTTCATACATTACTAAATGTAGAAACATTAACTCTTAAAAACTTAGGTTTTGTGATTTTTTGATGTTTCATTTGTTTTTATGATTCCTAGGATCTAGTTTAAGTGTATTAATGATGAATTAATGATTGGGTTTGATGAAATTTGGGTTTTATGATATTACTATCCAGAAGTGAAAACTTTATTAACATGTTTAGTGGAATTTAATGATTTGGACACGTACATTGTGATAGGATAATGTAAGATTGATGATTAAGATCAGTTACTATCATAGAATAAAATGATTAGATCATATGATGCTAGTTTTAGAATATCGAATGTATAAGTGTTCGTGATGTAATAGTTGGTGTAATTGTTTAATATGGTAGAACAATGTTAGAAACTTAGGGTTTTATTTCTTAATGATAAAATTTGATCAATATGGTATGTTTAAATTATTTTACTAGTATAAGTCATGTTTAGAAATATGATGATTAACATTATACACGCATGGGTATTTGAGGCCCCTATTAGAAGGATTAGCATGGTTTAAGATGTGAAGCAGTAAGTTACTTCACACGGCATGTAGTGCATGATTAAACTTTGTGTGTGATTACCTATATTTGGGATTTACTTCTTATGATAAAGTATAAGCTAATTACTTGATAAGATTCATATGTCTTATATGTTAATTTATGCTAGTACACTAATCCTTCTAGAATATAGGATTCATTATGTGTTATGTGTGATTGATTTGGGTTAAACGTATTAGTAACTGGTGTGCTAAATAAGAACAAGCATGATTTTACTTAACATGTTGCCAATAAGTCAAACAGGTCAACTAGGTCAAAAGGGTCAATATTTTCAAAATCACTTAAATCAATGAAGTAGATTGAACGCTTAGGGTTTGTTAAAACTATTTTGGTTTGCATATACTTATGTGCTAGCGTATTCTAGGTAACCTTTGATAGGTCATCTTTACATTCTTCCTTAGATTCATATTTCAATCCGCTTATGCTTTAGGTGAGTTCAATGCCCCTTTTATATACTCCTTTTGGGGTAAAATGCATACCTTTTACAAATGATTTTAGTTATTATATGTCGACACCTTCTTTTCTACAAACACTCCACCACTGAATGATGAACTTTCTAGTTTTCGCCTCCGACCCAAGAACATAGGATCAAGTTATGTATAGTATGAGCATAATGTATTATACCATTATAAGCCTTTATACATGTGTTTCGTTAATTAAGGAAACTAACAGATAATATTGGATAGTACTACTGGGTCTGACAAGCCCCCTATATACGACTAGAGGTCAAACGGTTGCATCATTGTCCTAAACGGGTAATATTTGTCATGATTTGCCAAGTCATGACAGAAGGAAACTAGACAAACACAGTCAACTTTGATCATGAAGACACTAGTATTATCTAGTATCATTTCTTTTAATTTAGACTAGCTATCTATTTTGGTGCACTTATGTTTTACAAACATGACTACTTTTGCTTATCTATAAACTGTTGAACTTACCAACCATTGTGTTGATACTATAGTATTTTTTCTTAGTTTCTAACAACATGTGAACATTCAAGCACATCGTGGGTCAAGCATGTATTAAATAATTATTTTCTAAAGTTTCGTTTTACATTACATCTTAAACTATGGTTTTTGGTGTGTGTTTTGCACATTTACGTCTATGTGTTTTGGGTTTGAATTTTTGTCATATTCTTTTGTAAAACATGAAAAATTATAAAACTCTAAGGTATATTTGAAAGCTCATTTAGAGTCCTTCACTTGTTGATTGTTGCTTGTCGTATGGGCAAGTGTACAAGTCTCGTCAGGAAAGGCGAAGCGCTTAGCATGAGCATTACATTGATATTTAAGATTATCATTACTAATTAGGATTTGTATATACTATAGGACATTTCAACAAAGAAGAAGAGTCCACACATATCACACCAAGCATGATTAGCTCACGAATCATGTATATGTCTAACACCTATGTGTCTAGACTTGTCATTATACACTTGACTATAAGCCTTAGCTATGGTGGTTTCACTATCACATCTAATAGATATAAATGATATCGTTTTAGGCCATAAGGGAATTGTCACACCCCGACCGACGGTAGAATCATCGGGGCGGACGAATATGAAACTATTGTTCATAGCACATGAAACTAAATAAGTTGAAATAGTTTTAAATATCATTTTTATTGTACATTACAAGACAATTAAATCATTACAATACAAACAAGATATAAACAACATAAAATTTTCAATGAAACTAAGTCCAAGTCCTATATGAGCATGAAGAGATCCCCTAAGTATCAAACCTGAAACATGTTGAGTATTAAGGGTCAACTTTGAAAGTTGATGAGTTTCCATAGCTTAAATACACACACACACACACACACCACACACACACACACACATATATTATATATATATATATATATATATATATAAGATTTACAAGTAGCAATTCATGTCACTTGTTATGGATTATGCAAGTTTATAGAACACATATAGCTACAATCAAACCTTGACATAATTACAAGTTATATGATTGGCTAAGTGTACTTGGTTCCCATGATGAACAAGTCATACGTCATTAGGAGCCGGCAATACATCGACTTAGCACCAAATAGGCTTGTCAGGCCCAAAGATCTAAGACGTCACCAGGATAGCAATAGTTAGTGACTGTAAACAAAATATGTATCTCATATAAGACTTACAATAACACAAATAACCATGACAAATAAAAGTATGAATTGCAAGTGCTTTACAAGATTTAAATGTTTACAAGTGTATGTTGATAAGATTAACATGTTTCACCCCAAAACGGTGTGAATAATATAAAAAGGGGCAAGGAAACTCACATGGAGAACTCACGTGCTATAAGTTGCACTTAAGATAACAATGAGAAATAAGATGGTTCCAACGATTCCCTCACTATTCAACCTAAGATTTGGTGTCTCGGGATTAGAATAAAGATATAGTTCAAGAGTAAGCATGAATTAGGGTTTTATTTGAAATTTGAGGGTTTTAATAATTAAATCAAATAAAAATAAAATAAAGCAATCGATTATGTTTTGTTTTAATAAAGATGGAATAAATCATTTAAGACTGAGAAACGATAATAATTGATTCAATAATTTGATTTATTGATTTTTAATAAAGATTAGGTATAATGTGTAAAAAAGAAATAATTAAGTTAATAATTAATTATTTAAAATTTGATAAAGATAATTAGTTGAATACTTATTTGAATAACTTTAAAATTATTTAAAATCATTTATAAAGTTTGTAAACGTATTAAATGTTCTTTATAAAGGTCTTATAATATCAAAACCTTTAATATCAATTGATTTATTGATTTTCTAAGTTTCAAGAATTTAAATAAGAGTTTAAGGGATAAATTTATTAATTAATTATATATAACATGGTAAGTGAATAGATGAATAATTAATTATTTGAACAGGTTATGATATAACTTATTTGATTTTTAGAAAACCATTATGAGGTAATAAAGACAACTTTTAGATAACTATTGTCATAATTTTTATAATTTTAAATTATAAAATTAGAATATAATTTTTTTTTAAAATTTTAGAAATTAAATTAATAACTAATGGAATAACAATAATAATTTTATTTTGATTAAGTAACATATTAAGAATTTATGGAATCTAAAATGATTAAAGAAAACTAATATTATAATACCTTGTGGGTGCCCGGGTTCGAACCCGAGACCCTATGTGTGTAGTTCACGTATGTTGGACCATAAGCCCCATGTCTGTTAAAAGCTCAATTATAAAGTTTAATAACATTAACTACAAAATCCTCCAATTTCATAAGAACCCTAGAATCGATTTGGATCAAATTGAACATGAATTTAGAGTAGTTAACGAAATCCAACTTAGGGCTTTTGATCCTAAGTGAAACCGAGTATATAGATATGTGAAACTTACATGATTGAGTTTGGATTTGATGAGATGATGGTAGGAACAGTGGTGACTATGTTGATGCTGATTCAAGATACAGATGTTGTTGATAATCAAATTGCTCTCGTGAGAAGCTTTGGGACATCATCTCAAACTAGAACCCTCAATCAATTGAACTTGAAAAGGTCCAAAAGAAGTTGAATCGTATAGTTGCAGGTCAATGAAGAAGATGATGATCGAACTCCATGAGATCGTGTGTTACTGGTGGAATTAAGAGCTTCAAAATTTTAGGAGCATCACGCAAGGGGTTTCCCCTGAAACATAAGGACTTGATTTGTTCAATTTCAAGTCTAATGCAATGAATGTAGGTTCGGTTCCGAGTTTTGTATGTTAATGATCAATCAATCACAATTAATCAGGGGTTAAGTTCGAAATTGATGAAAGATAGTTACATTTTGGTTTAGTTGCATTTAAATCAAGCATTTTGGGTGTGCAGTGCTCACCGGATTTGGTGGCTAAATTTTGGTCAGAGGCAGGGGAAGAGGCGACAGTGGGTTTGGGTGGTTTGGATTTTTAAAAGAAATTACACATTGGTCCCTGTGATTTCAATTGTTTATTATTTTATGTCTAACTTTTGAAACTAAGTTTCAAGAATTTCAATTCGAACCCCAAACTTATAACATCCTTGTTTTCAAATTAGTTATTTATAAACTTCATTAAATCAATCACTAGTTTATAAAACTTTTATAGACTTTATATATTTGTAAGAATATTAGACTTTGTATATTACTTATTATTTTAGTTTTATAATTTAAACTCATAAATGAAAAATAAAACTTTATAAATTTATAAAAATTTAATTTATAAATTATAAAATATTTTATAAATCATAAAATTGTAATAACTTGTTTAAATGATTTTAAATAATAATTGAATAACAATTCCTAATAATTGTTAAATTGCACCTTTTATGCATTTGGTTCATTAAAATAATTACAGTAATTTAATAATAATATTGTTTCATTGCATGAAAGTTCAAAATGGGTTCGGGTTTGGGTTTATATTTTCAAAAATAGCAGATGCTACAGGAATTTCATAAATTAAGTTTCTTAATCATTTAGCTTATTTACCATCTGCTGCTAATGCCATGAACTCAGATTCCATTGTTGAGTTAGGAATGCAAGTTTTTTTCTTTGGATCCTAAGAGATGGCACCTCCTCCGAGTAGGAATGTCCATCCACTTATAGAATAATGATATTCCTTATTTGCAATCCAACTTCCATTCGAATAACCTTCAATAACATAAGAAAATCCAACATATGTTAAACAATAATTTTTTGTTCCGTTCAAGTACTTATATACTCGATTAATATCTTGTTAGTTATATGAACTACGGTTACTAGTAAATCTACTAAGTTTTCAACAACACCTGCTATATCAAGCCTAGTGCTAATCTTGGCATACATGAGACTTACAATAGCTTTTAAGTATTCAAGTTGAGATATTGCAATACCTTTATTAAGTAGAAGCTTAAGATTAGGATCTATAGGAGTGCTTACAGGAGAATGCTCTTTGAAGTTAAATTTTTCAAAATCTTCTTAAAATAATAAGATTGAGAAATTGAAATACCATTGTTCCCACGCTTGATCTTTGTACCAAGGATCACTTCAGCCTACCCCATGTCTTTCATAGCAAACTTAGATGACAAGAATTCCTTAGTTTTATCAACTTAACTTTGGTCGGTACCAAAGATTAGCATGTCATCTACATATATGAAAATTATAACTCCTTTACTAAAAGTATCAAACTTGCTATATACACACTTATCTGCTTGATTTAGCACAAAACCATTAGACAACACAACATCATCAAACTTTTGATGCCATTGTTTTGGTGCGTGCTTCATAACATATAAAGATTTTATCAACTTAGAAACTTTATTCTCATTACCAGGCATAATAAAGCCTTTAGATTCTCTCATGTAAATCTCATCATTCAATTCACCATTTAAAAATACAGATTTGACGGGACCGTGTACGTACGGGGTACTAACGGATTCTGCGTTTATACCGAATCAAATAGTGCGGAATCCTATTTGACTGGCGATCCAATCAGTGAGAACAATTACTCAATCGATACACGATTGAAAATCAAATGTTATAAGGAATAGAGATCAATCAGGAATGATCTATGAACTTGGACAAGCTTCCTTGGAGGTTCTGGACGGCTAGGGTTCATGAGAATATCAACTGTTTCAAATTCTTATGTTTTTCCACAAATTAAGTGGTATTTATAGTTCAGGGTCTTCCGTTGTATGACTAAACCATTAGCATGGTTCAGTCGTGCGACTGAATCATGCGATTGAGTCATACGCAGGACTGAAGGTTCAGTCGTGCGACTGAATCATGCGATAGAGTCATACGCACGACTGAAGGTTCAGTCGTGCGACTGAGTCAATCTTATGTCATAATCGTGCGACTGATCCAGTCTCTTGGTTCAGTCGTACAACTGGTGCATAAGCATGATGTAGTCATGCGTATGGTCCATAAGTATGAGCCATTCGCATGATTACTCATCCGACCATGTTGAACACATTTCTTAACCATTATTGACTAAGAATCATGCACAACACCCTCAAACCTATATAGTAAGTTTATTGTATTTTAAAAACAATAATAATATGCAGGATCATTGACGGGTGTAAGTTACAACACAACAACACAAAGAGGAGATTAACTAGACTTTAATCAAACAGTAAACTGGATTAACCAAGTTGCGATACTAAGAACACAAGTAATGCAAGAGACAGAACACAAAGAACACAAGTGAATGGTTTTCAAGAATGCAGTATATTGCTTTCTCTATGTTCTATTACAAGTGTTACAAGCCCTTTCTTGAAAGATACAAGAACATGGGATACTTATACTACATCCTACAGCGGCTATACTTTGAAAGCCAGCTGGATACAATGACTAGACATAAACAAAATCAATGGTAGAGTCAAAAGCCAGATTGCCTTTTGACTTGTGACTATGACATGCCATAGCTCACATCCTTATCTATTTCAAAAAGGACAAAGTACATAAAGTAGAAAGTTACAGACTCAAAACCTCAATGTACAGTTACCAAAAGCATGGACCTTTTCACCAACTCATGTAAGTTGGTGACTTGCAAAGATGCAGTGGAAAGGTGTCCAGCTTTATGGAATAGTACATCAGATAAAGCATGTTACTAAAAGAATTCAGAAGAAATCTATCTTCATGAACTTGAAGCTTCGGAAGACTTTGTCTCTAAGGCTTCGAAAGACTTCATGTTTGGCTTCGGAATATATTGGTCTTGGCTTCGGAAGATTTCACACTTAGAGTATTTTCTAATTGTTTCATGTGTGAAACTTCCTAAGATTCTTCTTTAATGTACTTGTGCAGCATGCAGGATAGACTTAAGATGTTTAGGTTGCATCAGCCTCTTTATTAATCTCTACAAACTCCCTCTAGGCTGATGCTACCAAAACACTTAGAAGACTTCAGATATCAATAGTCCTCATTAGGATGATCACCAATCCTTTCTTCATAAGGTGATCACGATCCTTTAGACTGCCAAAGTGTCTTTTCATATCAAAGACGTCATGCACAGGCAACTGAAACATATCTTGCCATGTGTAAGTGTCTTCAATGCCTTGATCTCTAATGACATGCCATCTTTCTGGATTTGTGGTGTATGTCCAATACAAGATGGGTCTTCCTGATGCTAGAGGAGCTGTTTGAATTAGAGTTGATGTAGCATCCTTTGGCTGCAAAATCTCAAGATATTCTGACTCATCTAGGGATTTAGAAGAGGGTGCAGTCTTCTTCTTCCTTGGCTTTGGTTTAGAAGCCATCCTCTTCTTTCTCTTATCATATTTTAACTAAGAAGACTGGCCTACAGCACTAGATTGATCTTCATTGTCTTTCTCAATTGGGACTTCCTCTCTCTCAAGCTCAGAAGGAGAGGGAGGTTGACCCTGTTGTGGATCAGAAGATGAAGCTTGCTGAGTTTTAGCAGAGGTCCAGGTTGTGTTGTCTCTGGTTGTTCAACCTTAACCTTCACTTCAGGTGGGGCTTGACTTGGAGTGGAGTGTAAGTCAATGAGCTCCCAACTTTTGATCTTCTGCTTGATCACCCTAATATGCTCATCTATAGTGGATAGAGACATGGGGCCAAAGCTCCTTCCGGAGAATCCATATAGCTTCAAGAAACTCATCATCCTCTGCCTATCAGCAGGCTTCTTCATGCTCTTCTGGATGATGGCTCTTGATTTTGCAGCTTCTTCCCTTATTTTCTTCTTAGTTGTCTTTCTATCCTTGATTATGTCAAGTTCAAGCTGTTTTAAGTACTCAAACTCAACATAATCATAGAACAAGGGAAGGAGTGCATCTGCCTGATAGAAGCCTGTGGCACTCAGGTAGTTGATCATCTTGATCCTTTCTTCTTCTTTGTCTACCTAAGGTTCTTGTTGAACCACATCTTCTTGTGCAGGACTTTCCTGAACTGGGGAGAGGGTAGGCATATCCTTGTATAGTCGTTTTCTTCTTCTCTCTTCTTTGACTTGCACTAGGAGTTCTGCATCTTCTGCCTCCTTCTCCCTTGACCTTTCCAGGTCAACCAGTTCATTCAATTCATCTAAAGGGAGAGAAATGACATTGTCTATGTCATAGTTCCTAGTCTGCAAATAGTTTATCCTGACTGCCCTTAACTCATCATTTTGAGTATCTGGTCTGGGGGCAGCCCTGATAGCAGACTCCATGAGTCTTGAAGACTCAGCAGAGGAACTTTCTCCCCTTAGCCTCCTTTTCCTCTCTCTCTCCTTCTTAATCACCTTATTTGTCATTTTTCTTTTCCCTTTGTCACTCACAGACCTTTGTGACTCAGGGTGGAGAGAGCTTTGGCCTTCATTGCTTGTTGTAGCATCTGAGCTTAGGCCAGAGAGAGGTTGAGAAGCATATTCACCAGCAGGTTTCTCAGAAGGAGTGTGGATCTCTGCAATAGTTGATGATTATGAGACAGGGCTCTCAGGTTCTGGCACTAGGCCTTCAGTCAAGGATTCCCCTATGAAGCTAATCTTAGGGTCCTCCTCAACATCAAGTTGACCGATGGCATTGCCTGATTGCCTAAGTCTCCTTCTTAAGCTGAACTCTGCAGTGATCATGACTTGGATTCTTTTAGCCAGTCTGTCAGCTTGTCTTGATTGGCTTGGGTTGACAAGTGGCATGTTGACTAGATCCAAACCT
Organism: Flaveria trinervia; assembly: GCA_025506515.1. Taxonomy (NCBI): domain Eukaryota; kingdom Viridiplantae; phylum Streptophyta; class Magnoliopsida; order Asterales; family Asteraceae; genus Flaveria; species Flaveria trinervia. The sequence goes on from CM046452.1 coordinate 8,836,744, forward strand.
TCATAGTAGTCCAAGGTCTGAAAATTGAATACTTCTTGTTGTCCTTGAACTCTTATGATGATTAAGGCTTTCCTGATGTTGTCATACCTCCACCCAATGACATGATTGGAAGATGGTGAAGGTGACATAGCCCTTGGTATCCCATCCTCAAACAAACTCTGTATGAAGGAGTCTCTGTAGTCCACATCAATGTGAACTTGAGGAGGTTGCTGAGAATGCACAATTACAAGTGGGGATGGTAAGTCGTCAACGTCCATTCTCTCTGAAGAACTCCCAGGTTCTGTGGCCGTAATGACTTTCTCCCCCTTTTTGGTAGCATCACCTACTTGCATAGGTGAGCTGAAAGATAGGTCAATCACATCCACAGGTTCTTGTGTTCCTGGTTGAACTCTTCTTAAGGGTCTCCCAGCTAGTTTTTCCTTAAGATATGAAATCTTAACTTGTTGATCATTGATCCTGTTGTGTAAGGTAGTCACCTGAGATTCAAGACGACTGACCTTTGAGACTAAGTAGGTGCATGTTTTAGACAGTTTTTGCACCAGTAGTCTTAGATTCCCCTCATCTTCATCAGAAGATTCATTGGGGGATGAGATGATTAGACCAGATTCCTCTCTCTCACCACTAGCTTGAGGTTCTTGGCTGCTAGTTTTCCTCTACTCACAGGAAACCTTAGTTGAAGATGGTGGAGATGGCATAGCCCTTGGTATCCCTTCCTCAAACAGACTCTGTATGAAGGAGCCTATGTAGTCACCGTCAATGTGAACTTGAGGAAGTTGCTTAGTGTGCACAATTACGTGTGAGGATGGTGAGTCCTCAATGTCCACTCTCTTTGAATAACTCCCAAGTTCTATGATTGTAATGACTTTCTCCCCCTTTTTGGTAGCATCACCCACTTGCATAGGTGAGCTAGGAGTTAGGTCAATCACATCCATAAGTTCTTGTGTTTTGGTTGAGCTCCTCTTAAAGGTCTCTCAGCTAGCTTGTCCCTAAGATAAGAAATCTCAAGTTGTTGATCATTGACCCTATTTTGCAAGGTAGTCGCCTGGGATTCAAGGTGACTGACCTTAGAGACTAAATAGGTGCACGTTTTCGACAGTTTTTGCACCTTTAGTCATAAATTCCCCTCATCTTCATCAGAAGAATCATTGGGGGATGAGATGATTGGACCAGAGTCCTCTCTCTCACCACCAGCTTCATGTTCTTGGCTACTGGATTTCCTCTGCTCACTCGAAACCTTAGTTGAGATGTCAGTGGGCTGAGTTGACATGGTTGAGGTCTTAATGATGTAATCACTTTTAGAAGTGAGAGCCTTTTCCATATGGACATCCTGAACAGGTTCAGGAGTGTCCACCTCAGTTGTAGGTGACTGATGTGGGATAGATGTAGGAGACTCAGGAGTATTCGTCCCTCTTTGAGTAGGGGAAAAGAAGAGAGACTCATTATAGTCACTGAAACCTAGATCTTCATCAGTATAGAAGTCAAGGTTGGGAATTGGCTAGTTGAGATCTATAGGTTGGGGATGGTAACCGTCCCCTGAACGTTGATCACTTGAGTGTTGAGACTCAGAGTATGGCTTAAGGCAATTGGGCTAATAAGCTCATCAAGCTGAGCATGAGGCACTGATTCTTGAACAGATGGGAGTGATCTGCTCCTCAGGAGAAGTGGGAACTCAATGTCCACTTCTTCCTATATGGGTGAGTATATGGGGGCCTCCATAGACTGAATAGCCTGAGCAGGGGTTTGTTTGGATTTTCTTTGGTAAGTGATGGTGATTTGAGGCTATGAGAGTGGTTGGGACATAGCAGGTGTGGGCTCAACACTAGCTTGTGCTGCTAGGTTGTCACCTTGAGCAATGAGCTCTAACATTTTTGGGACTAGGGCTATTTCTACCCTAGAGAATCCAACAGTGGGCTTTCTCAGAATCTTAAAAATGTCGGGCTTCATCTGTCCCAATTTTAAAGTGTTACCTGTTTCCCTCAACTGTGATTCCATTCCACAGTTAAGAATGTACTAGACATATCTAGGAAACATGTAATACTCTAAGGAGTCTAAATTAGCAAGTAAATTTGTATAAACAAATTGAGAATACCTGAATTTGACCCTCTGAACCATTCCATGGATTATGAAGGAGAGATCCTCAGGAATCTGGTCCCATCCACCATGCTTGTTTGATAAGCTGTCGATGACCACATGGAACAAGAATCTCCATTGGGATGAGACCTTCCTTTTCCTAAAGGTCTTTACTAAGAAATCTCCCTCATATCCTATATGCTCAAAGGAATGATTGACAGCTTGCTTTGGGAAAAACACCTCACCTTCTTCATCATCCAGCTGAAGATGTCTATTAATGATGGCCGGAGTGATGAAGATTGTTCTCCCTTGCACTGTAGCAGAGAGTGCCTTCTCCCCATCCATAAGGACCTCTTGGCAGGTCTTCCAGAATTCAAGCAGCTGATCCTCATAAAGTGGAGGATCAATGGTTAGGGAGGTGAAGTAGTTTGACAGAGTTAGAAAACGGCAAACCTCTAAGAAATGAGGATCTTTCTCAGAGCTTAACAGAGCAACCTGATTGTCTTGTGTGTCTAGCTTGAAGGGATCGTGATCTAGTTTGATCAATTAGATTTGGATTTGCAGCGGAATAGCACACGAATTAGACGAAATTATAGCAAGAATAATATGAATATTCAATCAAACAGTAATGGTAATAGAGAGAAAATTTTCTGCAAAAAGAATGTTTTCATTCATGCACAAGCTTCCCGTCCAGGGACATTACGTCAACATTCCTTTTATAAGGAGTGTGACATCAGCTGACGTCACTTGATAGTGACATCTAACTGATTTATACAAACAACTGAAAGTAAACTAAACTACTGAAGATGTCCACAACAACTGAGGACACCTTCACTAAAAGCTAAGTATAAGCTAATATTACAACTACTGAAGTTATAACATCTGAAGTGTAAGAACTTCAGACGTTTTACATAATATAAAACTACTGATTACAAACTACTGAAATGTAAACCATCACAACTACTGAAGAGAACTACTTCAGCTGTTGTGACACCTTCTGAGAACTTGATCTTCAGACTTTGTCTTCAGCAGTTGTCTTCAGACTTTGTCTTCAGCAGTTGTCTTCAGACTTTGTCTTCAGACTTTGTCTTCAGCTGTTGTAGATCACTTTAGTTGTTTTGATGTCTGTGGGACTTAAAGGTTTTTCTGATCTGGCTCATTGGTTCTTTTGGTCCAACAAACTCCCCCTGAACCAATGCAGCCAAAACCTTTAAAATTATTGAGGTCCCACTTATTGGCAGAAACAAAATCTGGATCAGCTCAGAAATCTTCAATATAAGCTCAGGCCAGGGAAGAGATTTCAGAAGGTTTGATTGGCAAAGGATGAATGGGAACTCTGTTTTGGGGAATTGGACATAGAGCTGTTACCCCATCCATGAAACCTACTTCCCAATGATAAGTCTGTAAGACTCTCTGACATAGGCCTCAAGGAAAACAACCTCTTCTTCCATTGTGAGTTCTTCAGCTCCACTTTCAAAGAAGAACTCAGGCCCATAGTACTCAGATAAGTACTTAATATGCTTTCCATTTTTCAGCTCCACAGTTGTTATCTCTCTGTATGCAAACTCATCTGGATGATTGCCTTCACGCAATAACTGGAGCTCATTTCTTCTTATTTCTTCAAGCTTCTTGTAGATTAACCCCTTCTTTACCATTTTGTTTTCTAGTAAAGTTTGTGGAGTCATCTTAGACTTGTAAGCTCTCTTGAAGTCATCAAGGATTTCCCAGGGTGACACTACAATGGCCAGCATTATCATAGCATCTACAATCTTCTTTACTTGGCCATTGTATCTGCTTGGGATCTTCTTTTTATGAATTCTGTCACTTACTCTGGGGTCAGGCCAAATTCTCACTCTCTCTTTCTGATATTGGAATGTAAATCTGAGAGCATACAACCTCTGAGCATGTTTCTTCATAGCTTGTATGGATGAAGACTTGGAGAACTCTTTATCAATCATCCTTAACAGCTGCTCATCATGTTGTTTGTGTTGTTCTTCTTCTTCAAGTTTGACTTTTACCATTTGCCTTTGGAAGTCAGGTGTGATTGTTGTTGGTTGACTCCTGTTCTCAGGCATCTTTATTTTGAGAACAGCAGAGATTGGCAGACTATCATCCTCATCATCATCTTCTTCTTCTTCTTTCATCCTCAACACCCTTCTCTTCCTCTTAGGTGCATCATTGGTAGTAGGTTGAGTAGGTTTATTGGGTAAAGGAGTTGGTTTTAAGGGTTGTGAGGGTGGTTGTTTTGGTTTGGATGATTGTGCAGGCTGCTCTAGCATCTTGGATGTGAGTGAAGCTTTGGATAATTTTGCCATATCAGTCCTTTTCCCAGCACAAGCTTTATCAAGAGCTTCTATGATCAATCCCTTGTTAAATACTTCAGAAGAATAGATTCTGGTGGTTATCTCCAAAATGCTGTCTCTAGACCATGACTTTACTTCAATGATTGACCTTCCCAGATGTTTTGATATAAATCTTGCCATAGTTTCCAGCCTTTCCCTTTCATTCTCACTCCAGCTTTCCCATCTTTGTTCAATCTCTTGAATCTCTAACCTTTTGATTTTAGAGTCAAGTTTGGCAGTGTCAAATCCTTGTCTGAAGAGTTGATCAATAATCTTATCCATAGATCTGCTATGTTGCTCATCAGCTTCTTTGATCAATTCTTCTAACTTTTTCTCACCTTCAGTCTTTTCAAAGCTTTTCTTCCTCTTGTAGGTGATCATTTCCTTTTCTTTCTTCTCTTTTTCTGCTTCCTCTTCACTTCTTTTTCTTTTGTCTACTTTCACTGACTTAGACTCCCCCTTTTTGGTTGCATTGGGTTCAGGGGTGTAAATGTTAGAAAGTCTCTTAGAAACAGCAGCATCAACTAAAGATTGAAGATTTGAGGAAAGCCTCTCATCAATGGCTTGATGTACAGTGTATGTGATTATGGAAGTGATGAGAGGTAAGGATATTTGAAAGGCAGCAACCATTAGCTCAGAGGGGTTCTGTCCCTGAGAAATGGTACCTGAAGCAGAGGCTGGTGGCAAATTTGTTGAGAGTGGCTTAATGTTTGGGTTAGTTTCACGAGAAACTGCCATCTGTGGGTGAATGTGGGCAGATGGACTTGATTCTTGTGACATTTTGGCAAGAAGTTCTTGTAGTCTGCATACCTCAGTCTCAAGAATAGTATTGTGGGCGAGAACATCAAAGAAAAAGCCCAGGTCATCATCAGTCTGTGCTGAATCAACTGACCTCCTCATGAAATCAGGATGAACATGTGCTGAGTGTAGATCAGTATTCACATGTGCCCCTATTTCTTGGAACTGGGGACTTCCTACCTCAGGATGATGTCCTTCATTGGCAGTTGCCTCTGGTGAGGAATTAGAAAAGATACCATCTTCATCCTGATCATTTGTTGAACAAGGAGAAGAGGCAGCCTCACCAGATGTTCTAATCTTCTCCTCTACACAGGGAGATTGAACTCTGTAATCCATGTGCTAGGGGTTATCAGCCACATTATAATCCTCTCCCTCAACTATTGAGGTTTTCCCAGTGGTAATAGGTTTTTGGGGAGGGGTAGAGGAATGTAGTTGAGTCAGCACTTGTGCAATAACCACAGTTGGGCTTGTAAGGGTGGCTTCGGTGGGAGATAGGTGTAAAGAGGATTGCACCTGGGGTGAATGGTGCTCTTCAATGACAATCCCCTCAAGTGAGGGAGATTCCAGTAATGTGGTTTCCCCATTTTTGGTTGCATCAAGATCTTGTTGAGAGGATACCTGAGCGGTTTCAGCTGGTAGAGTCCTGGAAACTACAGGGGGATTACTACCCATAGTTTCATCCTGGCTTTGTGTTGCAGGGGCATCATCAGGGGACTCAACTCCCTGAGTAGCCTTTTTGGTTTGTTTGGAATGAGGTTTGGAGGGGACTTTGGATCCGGAGGATGAGGTTGTGGTTACCTTCAGCTTGGGTTTTAGCAGTTTGGCAGCCTCTTTGAGGTGTGGGTCAGAGTTGTGCCTAGAGTATAACTCTGGCAAAACAACCACAGCAGGGACTCCAAGGCCAACAGGGCCATCAGATTGTAACTGATTCATGATTATGGCCATAAGAAACCTTGGATATAATAGCCATCTGTTAGCTACAGATTTCATTGCCAGATCTTTTAATTCTAAAAATATAATTTCAGAAAAATTTAAGCTTTGGCGTTCAAGAATAGAATACAATACCTGCTGCCACCTGGATGACATTTGATCCCATGAAGAGGTTTTGGGGGCAAGGCAAACATTGATCATGTGGAAGATTAGGCGTTCATCATCATGGAAGTGCTTCTTCAGAATGGTTGTAGCACTTAGGTTGCCCTCATATCCATGGTTGATGAATGAGAGATTAGTGGTGCCCTTTGGGTATTTGGTGACAAAGGTAGCATCATTTAGATCTAGCATTTAGCGAATGATAGCAGGAGTGACTACCACCTTTTTCTGGTTTACAAATGATGGAGAGTGATCGCGACATCATTCTCACCAGTATGGATGGTAACATTTGTCCAGAATTGACGAAGAGTGTCGGGATAGATGGTTGGATTTAGAAGAAAAGAAGTTCGATACGGAGAATCAACCATCAGATCAATAGCATCATCAAACTTAGTCCAAAAGGCCGATTTTGTGAAGTAGGAAACATAGTTGTGTCGTGGTTTGATTTGCATGGTCGCCATTAATGGAAGATGAACGTTTGGAAATCGATTTATGAAAAGTTTGAAATTAGGGTTAGGTATTTATAGGTTAAGAAACGGCTGAAAGAAAACAGCTGAAAGTTTTGGTTTTGGTCATTAGTTGTTAGAAAACGACTAAAGACATGGTTTTAACTTTCAGATGTTGTAAACAACTGAAGACTTGGTGTTTGTCATCAGTAGTTTCAACTACTGAAGACTTGGTTTTGGCTTCAGTTGTTTTGAAATGAAACAGCAGTTGTTTGAAACAATTGAAGAATAAAATTACTCATCAGTTGTTTTTGTCAATTCACATATCTCAGTTGTTTCATTTGACCTTAACACTTACTCAGCAGATTATCTGATATTCAGATGTTTCATTGGTCATCAGTACTTATCTGTTAGAACAGACTTCAGTAGTTGTAACCACATCAGTAGTTTGCAACAAATAAAGTACTTTAGTAATTTTAAGTAATTTAGTCTTCAGTAGTTATGAAAACTGCTGAAGATAAAATAACTTCAGTACTTGTGAGCTGAGATCATCAGTAGTTGTCAAATCATTCAAGCTGCAGCATACCAAGCCTTAGCACTAGATTTTGGAAAGTTGCACTGTCCAAAGGCTTAGTAAATATATCTATAAGCTCATCAGCACTAGGAACAAACTCTAGATCAATCAGACCTTTTTCATAACAATCCCTTATAAAATGATGTCTGATCTCAATATGTTTGGTCCTAGAATGCTGGATAGGATTCTTAACAATACAAAGAGCTGCAGCACTGTCCATCAGTAAAGGAGTCTTAGTCTCTGTAATGTCATAATCCAGTAATTGATTCTGAAGCTAGAGTACCTAAGATGTACAACTTGCAGCAGCAATGTACTTTGCTTCAGCAGTGGATGTAGCAACAGAGGTTTGTTTCTTACTCTGCCAAGAAACTAAACAGTTTCCTAGAAATTGGCATCCACCAGAGGTTGATTTTCTGGTTAATTTACACCCTGCATAGTCACTATTAGAGAAAGCAACTAATTTGCAAGAGTGCCCAGTGGAATACCAAAGTCCTAGAGATTGAGTTCCTTGCAAATATCTAAAGATCCTTTTGACTGCAATCATATGGGATACTTTAGGTGCAGCCTGAAATCTAGCACAGACACAAGTTGCAAACATAATGTCTAGTCTAGAAGCTGTAAGGTACATCAAGGAACCAATCATACATCTGTAAAGAGTTTCATAAACTGCTTTACTTTCTGATCAACATCCAGTTGTGTGGTGTTGCACATGGGAGTAGAACAGGGCTTACAGTTTTGTAAATCAAACTTTTTCAATAAATCCGTTGTATATTTTGACTGATGAATGAAAGTTCTATCAGCCTTTTGTTTGATTTGCAGCCCCAGAAAGAACTGTAATTCTCCCATGGCACTCATTTCAAACTTTTGTTGCATCAACTTAGTAAAGACATCACACAACTGTGGATCAGAAGATGCAAAAATAATATCATCAACATAAATTTGAACAAGGAGCTTATGCATGCCTACTTTCTTAATGAACAAGGTTTTATCTATGGAGCCTCTAGTGAAATTATTTTGAAGAAGAATGTTAGACAGTGTTTCATACCAGGCTCTGGGTGCTTGTTTTAGCCCATAAAGAGCCTTATCAAGCTTATACACCCAATCTGGATGTTTATGATCTTCAAAACCTGGTGGTTGGCACATATAAACTTCTTCTTTTATTTTGCGATATAAGAATGCACTTTTGACATCCATTTGAAAAACTTTGAGATTATGAAAAGCATCATAGGCTAAAAACAATCTGATTGCTTCCAGTCTGGCTACAGGGGCAAAGGTTTCATCATAATCAATACCTTCTTCTTGTGAAAACCCCTGTACAACCAGTCTGGCCTTGTTGTTGACAATTTGGCCTTTTTCATCAGTTTTATTCCTAAACACCCATTTAGTGCCTATTGCACACTTACCTTGGGGTAGAGGAACCAGTTCCCACACTTGCTGCTTTTGAAACTGAAGAAGCTCAAGTTGCATAGCTTGAACCCATCCATTTTCTCTTAATGCAATATGATAGTTCTTTGGCTCTTGCTGACTGATGAAGAGAGCATAGAAGCAAAAGTTGGACAATTGACTTTTAGTTGAAACACCAGCATTGATGTCACCAATGATCTGAGACATGGGGTGATTCTTCAGTTCTTGATACTCAATAAGATCTGTGCAAGCGTTTGTAGGTGATTCAGCAGCAACAGATGGTGATCCAGATTCTTGAAACCTAGAAGGAGATGACAATTCAAATGAAGTAGATGATCCAGAGATCTCATCAGCATTTGTTATGGATGGAACTGCTGAAGCTACAGGAACATCAAGTTAGTAGACTCGGGCAGTTGATCATTAAAAGTTGCATTTATGCCAACAGATGGATAACAAGTGGCAGGAGATGATGGATTCACAGAACCTGCAATAGTTGGAGACTGATAAGGAACATATTGCAGTATGTCCAGTTCAAATAACTCCATAGCGTTTTGTGGGATTTTCTCTTTTGGAGATTCATTAAACTTTACATGCAAGGTTTCTTCTACAATCTTTGTTCTGCAATTAAAAACTCTGTATGCCTTGCAAGTAGATGAATACCCAGCATAGTACCCTGCATCCACCTTTGATTCAAACTTTTGAAGTGGATCCTTTGTGTTAAGAATATAACAAGGACACCCAAATGCTCTAAAGAAGGAAATCAGAGGAGCCAAATGATGTAACACTTCATAAGGAGTCTTCATCGACCTTTGATTTACCAATACTCTATTTTGCACATAGCAAGCTGTGTTAACAGCTTCAGCCCAAAAGGTTAGTGGCAAACCAGAATCAGCCAACATTGACCTTGCAGCTTCAATAAGGGTCCTGTTCTTTCTCTCCACCACTCCATTTTGTTGAGAAGTTCTTGGAATGCTAAACTGCCTCTTGATTCCCTTAGAGAAATTGAATTCATCAAGTGTGTGATTTCTAAATTCTATGCCATTATCACTCCTCACACACTTGACAGAAAGAGAATACTGCTTTCCCACATGCAACAAAGTAGATGATAATTTGACAAGCCTCATCTTTTGAATGTAAGAAGAAGGTCCATACAAATCTGGAATAATCATCCACAATTACCAGACAATATTTTTTCTTTGCCATGCTCATCACTCTTACTGAACCAAAAAGATCCATATGCAGTACTGCAAGCAGGCAGTGGACTTTGGTTCTTTTATTGGAGGGAATGATACTTTATGTTGCTTTCCTTTTAAACAAGCAAAGCAGTTGGCATCACATTTGAACTCCTTTAATGGCAGACCTCTCACTAAACCATGAAGGATCAACTGGTTCATGTTTCTAAGATTCACATGACCAAGCCTTATGTGCCAAAGTTCAGATTCCTAAGGAGAGGCCTTGGAGAACAGACATGGATTGCCTTTTAAATCAATTTTCTTTGATAAGTCTAAGGCATATACTCTTCCAATCCTATTGGCCTTCAGGAGAGTATGTTCATCCAATATCTTGTCAATCATACTCAAAACATTGAAAGACAAAATTCGACAGTTCTGACTAGTGAAAAGTGCAACATGCCCTTTATCACACATTTGACTGACACTCAACAAATTGTACTTGAGATTCTCCACATGGTTAACATCATCAAACCTTATTTCACCATTTGAAACAAAGCCTTTGCCTATGATGTAACCCTTAGCATCATTACCAAAAGATACAAATCCCTTCTTTCCTTGAGAGTAGTCATGAAGAAGAGATCTGCTCCCAGTCATATGCATAGACCTCCACTGTCGACATACCAGATGCTTCTATGGCATGTTGAAGAACCCTGCATATATCACAACAACTAGTTAGCTTTTGAGACCCAAACCATTTTGGTTTTGGGTCTGTTCTCATCAACAAATTTTATACTAACTGATTTGTCATGATTAACAGCCTTTGAAGATGGAGATGGTGCTGAAAAGGATTTCTTTGATTTTGGCTTAGTTTTCTTTTTTAGTGGTTTAATCACAGGTACATCTATTGGTTAACTCTCCCCAACAGATGTTGAACCATCATAAGAAGTTGTGTCTGATTGGTTGTTAAAGCCTTCAGTTCAGCAAACACATCAGTACTTGTTTTTGAATGGTTCATGTGACACACCATGTCCTCCTTTTTGAAAGACAGACTTAGTCTGTTGTTTTGATACTCCTTGAGGAATATTTCAGCGTTTATGATAAACCTCTTTCTTCTGTTAGATTTTTGTGAAGACTTTGGTTTATCAGGTTGAGATCTTTGTGGCACAAACTTGGTTTCAAATTCATCTTTCATTTTATTCATTTTCTTTTTAATGATTTTATCTTTGTTAATTGGAACCCTTTCTGTACCAACATTCATGAGTGAGATGATTGAATAGACCACATATTTCACATGGCTTTTTCTTCATCTTCTGTTGATCACTGCTGAAGAAGATGAACTACTGAAGGTGTTTTCTTCAGTACTTTCATCCTCACAGTACTTATGTGAAGTACTGAAGGATTTGTAACAACTGAAGACTTGTTCTTCAAAAGTTTTCTATCAGTACATTTGGATTTCCTGATTGATTCTTCAGCAGTTGTCAAACCATGTTTGGTTCCATTTGGTTTGAAATGTTCTTCAGGTGTTGTTACTTGCTCTTCAGTACTTTGAGTACCTTGTGAGACAACACCTGAAGTGCTCAGCTTTTCTTTGATCATGTGTTCATCAGCAGTAAGACCATCAGCAGGTTGATTAGCTGAGGTACTATTACTGACTTCATCTTTGATTGTACATTATCACTTGAGGATGAGACATATGATGATGGGTTGGGAATTGATTTCACCTTCAGATTTTATTTCTGTCTTGGGAGTAAAATCTGTAGGAGGTTCAGTGTGATTATATCCAATCCCAAACTTCACATTTGAAGCAGTTTGCTTACTGAGAAGCATTTCAAACCCCTTGCAAGATGTTACCCAGCGTTCACACTCAACTTGAGTAGCTGCAAGTGTTTCTTTGAGACTCTTATGATTTTTAAAATGACCTCTACCTTAGCCTTTTCATCAGTGATTGGCATTTTAATTTGTAAATCTCAACATCTTTTTCTTTTAAAACAGACTCAAACTCAGCTTTTCTTTTGGAAATCACTTTCTCTAGGTCAAGATTTTGATTAATTAAAGCTACATTTGCTTCTCTAATTGAGGCAAAAGCAGCTATGCATGACTCAGAACACAACTTGGCCTTAGCCTCAGAAGATACTGTGGTACCTGTGATGATGAAGCATTTGAGCATGAACCATCAGTAGACTCCAGGGCCATAAGAGCAAGATTTCAAAAAGGATTTTCACCACCATGTTGACCAGCACCAGAAAACACTTGTTTAGAATAACCAGAATGATCATCTGGTAAACTACTCCAGTCAACAACTCCAGGAGTGAAAAAGCTTTGATGTGATTGAGATTGAGATTGAGATTGTTGACTTGATTGAGATGGTTAAGGCTCAGGTAGGGCATGTGATTGTTGAGCTATGGGTACAGGAACCTGATTGGACCGAGGCATGTAAAAGCAGGGATAAGGATATGGCATTTGACCTTGAGGAACAAAATATGCAGGAGATGATTGAATTTGTGAATGATGACCAGAACTGGTAGAATGTTGCCCTTTGTTTTGTGAATTATTGCCAGGAAAGGTCACAAAGGGTGCAGAAGAGTTAGATCCAGATGATCTACACTCTCTTGCAAAATGTCCAAGTCTATGGCACTTGTGACACCTTAACTTGCTCTTGTCAAAACCAACTTTGATTTTTCCAGAGACGAGGAATTTTCTACCTGTCCTTTTGTAAAATTTTTGAGTTCTGATATTATCTAATGCTATTTGGCTCAAAATATCCATCTCTTCCAAATCATCATCAGCAATTCCTTTCAAATCAACCATCAAAAAGCACAGATTGTCACTATAACATCCTGAATTACTATCAATGCCAGCGAAAGCATGATCTCCACTGTTTGAAGAGAAATCAATATGCTCATCACAAGAACTTTTTGATGTAGCATATTCTGACTCATGACCAACCAGAGCAGTATTCCCCGGTACAAAATCATCAGTGAGCTTCCCAGATGAAGTCAGTTTCTTTTTCTGTTCTATCTCTCTTTCAAATGTTAACAGTTTTCCATGAAATTGGGTGAGAGATAGATTGTCTAGATTTACACTGGAGCTTAGGACAATAGTATATGTGTCCCATCTCTCAGGCAGGGATCTGAGAAATCTGTTGTTCATCTGCCTGTTTGTATATTCATGTTTACCATTTTCAACTCAGATATCAAACAGGAGAATCGCTCAAACTGTTGAGTCAGTGACTCACCCTTTCTATGAGAGAATGTCTCATATTGCTGGGCAAGGATTTCTCTATTGTTTGCTAAGACCTCATCAGTTCCTCCAAATTTTTCTTTCAGAGCAACCCAGAGGTCATGAGCAGATTCATGATGCATAAGTCCAGAATAGATTTCATTAGGCAGTGCCATGGCCAGAATTCCATGGGCTTTAGCATCAATTTCAAACAGTTTCAGATCTTCATCTGAATATTGCTCTTTCTTCTTCGGAACCATTTCATTGGTTTCCGGATTACTCACCAAAGGCTTATATGGTCCATGAACCACAGATTTCCAATAACCTGAACTGTTGACAGATAGGTGATGGAGCATTCGTCGTTGCCATATGTTGTACTCACTCCTAACAAGCATCAGAGGCTTTGTTGAGGAGACAGTATTGTGAGGATCATTGATTGATGTAGCCATTTCCACCAATTCAAACAGGTTAAATGAGATTTTAACAGACCTAACTCAAAAACTCAACAACACAGTTTAAAACAAGAAGAATCTCAAATTAATTCACAGGAAGCAACAGAAAAACAAACTCTATAACCAATTCTTGCAAATTTGCTAATTCAATCAAACTTAGATATCAAAAGAATAGTTTCAATAATCAATTGTTAAATCGATTAGTGATTAACCTCCTCTGATACCATTTGAAGGGATCGTGATCTAGTTTGATCAATTAGATTAGGATTTACTGCGGAATAGCACACGAATTAGACGAAATTATAGCAAGAATAATATGAATGTTCAATCAAACAGTAACGGTTATAGAGAGAGAGTTTTCTGCAAAAAGAATGTTTTCATTCATGCACAAGCTTCTCGTCCAGGGAAATTAGGTCAACATTCCTTTTATAAGGAGTGTGACATCAGCTGACGTCACTTGATAGTGACATCTAACTGATTTATACAAACAACTGAAAGTAAACTAAACTACTGAAGATGTCCACAACAACTGAGGACACCTTCACTAAAAGCTAAGTATAAGCTAATATTACAACTACTGAAGTTATAACATCTGAGAAATTAAAACTTGAGTGCTTTGTATATAAAACAACAAAGCTTCCGAGAGTTAATTTTGCTTCGGAAGTAAATGGTCCTTGAAAATAAGTAAGTGTCTGAGACAAGTATTTAAGCTTTAGAAGATAAATCTGAAAGCTCTTTCGAAGGTAAATTTCTTACACAATTTTTATTTTGAAGGAATGATTTGCTTCCGAAGTTAAAAGCATAACTTCCGAAGTATCAGAAATTTTCAAAAATTTAAGGAAAATCTTCAAAAAGAAATTTTCATCCAAAGAAAACATGAGCTTATGAAAGTGATAAACTAGACAACTTAGGACACACATAATTTTTAAGAAATAATAAGCATTAGTTTAAGAAAAGCTTACTCAAAGTTTATCATCCCAATAGCTGATATTAGATACATAAATCTCTGTTCATCAAAAGCCTTTATAAACATATCAGCATATTGTTCATCTGTTTGAACTTTGACTACTTTAATTAATCCCTTTTCATAGTTATCTCTTATTAAATGATACCTGATATTGATGTGCTTTGTCTTTGAGTGCTGCACAGGGTTCTCTGTGATTGAGATAGCACTGTTTTTGTCTATGTGAATGGGAGATTCCTTGAAGTTTAACCCATAGTCCAACATCTGATTTTGAATCCAAAGTACTTGAGCACAGCAGCTTGCAGTAGCAATGTATTCAGCTTCAGCAGTTGATGTAGAGACACAGGATTATTTCTTGCATTGCCATGAGACAACCCTTCCACCAAGAAATTAACATCCCCCATATGTAGACTTTGCAGTCATATTGCAACCACCATAATCACTATCTACATAGGCATACAGATTTAAGTTAGGATTCTTGGGATACCATAAACCAAGTGTTGATGCACCTTTGAGGTATCTTAGAATCCTCTTGACAGTGATAAGGTGAGACATCTTAGGGTTGGCTTGATATCTTGCACAGATGCAAGTAGCAAACATGATATCAGGCCTGCTAGTAGTAAGATACATAAGAGACCCAATCATAGCCTAGTATAAGTGCTCATCTACACACTCCCCCTCAAGATCAGGACCAAGGGAGTGGTTCCTAGCTATGGGTGTCTTAGCAATCTTACAATCAGTCATGTTAAACCTCTTAAGTATGTCTTGAACATACTTTGACTGACTTATGAAGATGCCATCTTCAACTTGCTTCACTTGAATTCCCAGAAAGAAATTGAGTTCCCCCATGGCACTCATTTCAAATCTGTCTTTCATCAGCTTCTCAAAGTCTTTGCAGAGCTTTGGATTAGTTGAACCAAAGATGATGTCATCCACATATACTTGAATTAGCAATATGTCTTTCCTTGTCCTTTGATGAAGAGAGTTCCATCTATAGTACCCCTCCTGTATCCATGTTTATAGAGATACTCAGACAGTGTCTCATGCCACTTCCTGGGTGCCTGATGCAGCCCATAGAGAGCTTTGTCAAGCTTGTAGACATGATCAGGATGATCAGAATCTACAGAACCAGGTGGCTGTTTGGCATAAACCTCTTCATCTATCACTCCATACAAAAAGCACACTTCACATCAAGTTGAAAAACCTTGAAGTTCGTGGATGTAGCAAATGCCAGTAATATTCTAACAGCTTCTAATCTTGCCACTAGAGCAAAGACATCAGTGTAATCAATCCCTTCTTCTTGTGTGTATCCTTGAACAACCAGTCTAGCTTTGTTCTTGATGATGATGCCTCTATCATCTTTCTTGTTCCTAAACACCCATTTGGTTCCAATGGTAGTCTTCCTAAAAGGAAGAGGACAAAGGTTCCAAACTTTCTGCCTTTTGAATTGAAGCAGCTCTTGTTGCATAGCTTCAACCCAACTTCCATCCTTTAAAGCTTCATCAACTTTCTTTGGCTCTATCTAGGATAGAAAACAAGAGTGAAGACAAACATTTGCTTCATGGTTTGTCCTCTTGTCTTTACCCCTGAGAAAACATCTCTAATGATGTTTGTGGTAGCGTGAGACTTGTGGATCCTATGCTGAGGGATCATAGCAAGTTGTTGAGAAAGATCTAAATTAAAAAAATTTAGATCTGGCATGGATGTTTCTCCCACCACATCAGCACACTTTTCAAGTGAAACTTGATCCAAGTAGTGTGTGACATCATTGTTGTTCTCATCTATAGTGTGGTTAGTAGCATCAAGAAATTCTTAGTCACTGTCACCGCCACCATTGTTGTCTTCCACAATTGAGGTGTTCTTATCTGGTAGTGGAGCCTCTGAGCTATAATTTGAAGGTATACCAGATGTATCAGCTGAGTTTGTCATTATTGTGTTGATAGAAACCTCATTTGCAGAAGTAGTTCCAACTGGAGCTGAAGATGTATGACTTGAAGGTCTTCCTAGCTCAAATCTTGGATCAGGATCACCTATATTTAGATTTTCTGCAGATCCTAAAACATTCTCACAAGATTTGTTAAAATAGTTGGTAACTAAATCAAGATCAAATAACCAATCTGGACCAGAACCAACAACACAGGGTGCGTGTTCATTGAAAGTCACATTGGCTGACTCCTCAACAATTCTAGTTCTGAGATTGTACACTCTATAAGCCTTAGCTTGGGAAGAGTATCCAATAAAATGTCCATCATCTGATTTCTCAGCAAACTTGGCAATTTGATCTTTGGTATTCAAGATGGTGCAAGGACATCCAAATGACCTGAGAAAACCAATGAAAGGTTTCCTCTTGTGCCAAAGTTCATAAGGAGTCTTGCCATGAGTCTTAACTACTAAAACTCTATTCTGCACATAGCAGGCAGTGTTGACTGCCTCTGCCGAGAAGGTGATGGGCAGTTTAGAGTCAGACAGCATGGTTCTTGCAGCTTCAATCAGTGTCCTGTTTCTCCTCTCAGCAACACCATTTTGCTGAGAAGTCCTGGGAGCATTGAATTGTCTTGTAATACCTTTTCATCACAAAATGTATCAAGGATTTGGTTCTTAATTCAGTTTCGTGATCACATCTTATGATTTTGACCTTGTGATCAGATTGATTCTCAATCTTTAAGATGAATTCTTCAGAATCTCAGGAGTCTATTCTTAGTTTTAAGGAAGAAGACCCAAGTGAATCTTGTAAAGTCATCTGTGATCACTAGACAGTATAAGGTCCTTCCTAAACTCATTACACTGGTGGGGCCAAAGAGATCCATATGTAACAAGTGTAGGGGTGTAGTGATGGAGTTCTTTTCCTTAGGCTTGTGAGAAACCTTATGTTGCTTCCCTTTTAGGCATGCAACACAATGGTCATCACTTGTAAACTCTTTCTTTGGCATTCTAGTTACCAAATCATGCTTAATTAATTTATTCATGTTCTTAAAGTTTAAATGGCACATTCTTTTATGCCATAGGAAAGACTCATCACTATTGGCTTTAGACAAAAAGCATGAAACTTCTCCAGTGGGAGAGGTTTCTTGCAAATCCATCTTGTACATGTTTCCTTTCCTGAGGGCTCTAAGCAGGATATGCTCATGAGGAATGACCACACCAGGCTTAAGAACAATGCACTCATGCTCAGTAAAGAGCATGTTATGACTCTGATCACAAAATTGAGATACACTCAGAAGATTGTATCCAAGCTCCTTAACAAAGTTTACCTTTTCTATGCTGAGCTTACCATTTATGACTTTGCCCCTTCCAGAAATGTAACCACCTTCATCTCCTCCAAAAGCAATTGGTCCTTCATCAATTCTTTCAAAGTTCTGAAGTAGTGACCTATTGCCTGTCATGTGCCTGGAACACCCACTGTCTATGATCCAGACATTTTTGTCTGTCTTCAGCTGTCCCCGCACAAAGAGAAAGATTAGTTACATTTGGAAACCCAAGCCTTGCTTGTCTTGGGCTTATTTGCAGAAGGTAATTCAATATTAATAGATCCTATGGTTGTTCTAAGAGGATCTTGAGCTGTTGTTGATGGAGAATTCTCAGTCACTTGGTCTTTCTTAGACATCCACACCACCTTTGGAATCTTGGACTTGACCTTCAAAACTTCGGAAGCTTTTAGAACTTCGGAAGTTTTGATGACTAAACCTTTGGAAGATTCTGCAAACACTGCAGCAGACTTCAGTGCTTCGGAAGAACTCCTTTCTTCCGAGACCAACTTCTCTTCCGAGGGTAATTTTCCACTTCCCTTCTTCTTAGACATGGACCTTCCGAAGGAAACAGGTTTTCCTTCCGAAGCTTGAATCTTCTTAGAACTCTTTGAAGCCTTTGTTTTGGTCATATGGACAGTACCTTTAGAATTGAAGGGACAATCCTTGGCAATGTGAGTGGTACTTTCACACATGACACAATTCATCTTCTTCTTCACAAGAGCCCTTTCCTTGGAATAGGACTGTCTTTGGTCACATCCCTTCTCCATCTTCATCTTTGCAGATGCTGAGACAGTGCTCTTGGGCTGAGGACTGTGCTTGGAGTTTGATGGTCCAGGCTGTGCAGTAGTGGTACACAGCAGATCAGTTTTCTTCTTGCTACTAAGATGAGTTGAACAAAAACCAGAACTCTTAGCAGAAGAGTTTTGCTTGATGTCTTTAGTCCCTACCACTTTAAACCCTGCGGAGATAAAAGCTTGTTTCTGCTTAGAGTGAAAAGTATTCTTGATCTCTTGAGCCTTCCTTGCCTTTCTTTTGCTCTTTCTGATCAAGTTCTTTCTCATGGACTTGGTCATCATAGTATTCTTTTTCTCCTCAGAAGGATAGTGGCCCTTCTTGGAATCCTCCTCTTCACTCTTCTCAGAGGGATTCTTCACTATCTTTTCTTCATCCTCTTCACTCATAGGATCTATAAGAGGAAGCTCATCTTCACAAGTTCCAGACCTAGGAGATCTTACTGACAAGATTGTGTGTGGAGGAGCTATCTCATTGGATCCCAGTCCCTACCTATTTTGATAGCACACTTTGTTGTGAAGGGATGAGGATATCATGTTCTTGAAGGTCTCTTCTTCAAGAACACTCTTTTTTGCCCTGGCTTACTGATCACAAGCTCAGCCTGGCACTCAGTTAACTTGGTTATGAGATCTTTGATTTGAGTCCTAAAATCTATGTGTTCATGTTTTAGACTAAAATGGTTTTCTCTAAGTCCTCTATCTTCAGTTTATAATCATTTTCAGACTTTCTAAAATCATATTTTAAATGTTTAAGGACACAAGGTCAGATCTCAGTTCCAAGTTGTAGGACCTGTATCTGTTAACTTTAGCAATGCATTCAGGAGTACAGAGATGTTCCAATACCTTGGCTTCATCATGATCTGCCAATAGTGCTTGGTTTGGAGAAGCATCTTCCACCTGAAAGCTCCAGTCAAAGCCTACTTCTTCAACAACAACAGTAGCCTGCTGCTTTGACTTCTCATTCTGGAGAACTTTGTTAATGTAGTTTGGTCTGGATTGTGTTTGGACACCACTTGTTCTAGGTGCCTTCAACTCTCTGGCAAAGTGGCCCATCAAGTTACAGTTGTAACACTTGACTTTTCCTTTGTCCAGTCCAAACTTTCTACTGGTTGCATTGCTTGGAAACTTCCTTCCAGTCCTCTTGTACAACTTCTTGGCTCTGCGAGTGAGAAGAGGCATCTGCTAGACTATTTCCATGTATTCTAGATCATCTGGATGGATACAGTCCAGGTCTTCAAGAGTGAAAAGAGAGTTGCCACAGCTTTCATCACAAGACACAAAAGCTTGAGAAGAGCTTGTCTCTTGGAATGGGCTTCCTTGAGTATAGTTCTCCCTTGGTGTCTCTGGGAAGGTGATGAAAGGACCCTTTGGTGAATTGTCAGGGTAGCATAAGAGATGATGTTTGGGTTCTATGCTATACCTTTCAATAACATGTAAGGCTGAACCCATTTGATTGTTGAAGTTGCCAGATGAACCTTGCATGTTCATCTCCATCTGGTAGCCACTGAGAATCCCATATAACTCTGTCAGAGTAAGAGTTTTGAGATTTTCAGTTCTCTTGATCACCACATAGTAGTGTGTCCATTGCCTAGGAAGTGAGGACATTAACTTCCTTACAATGTCTCTGTTCTCAATACAAACTCCTCCATCCACTAGGGTATCAAGAATCTTAACATACTTGAAATACTGCTAAGTCATGGTTTCACCTATTTTGAAGGTGAAGTTTTCAAACTGCTGCTTCAAGAGATCCTTCTTGTTCTCCTTGGCTTTAAAGAAACCCTCATACATCAGTTTTAGTGCATCCCACAGCTGCTTGGCTGTTTTGCACTTCTTGAAACCTCTATACACAGAGTTTGGAAGGGTAGTTTGAAGGGTTATCATGGCTTTTTGTCTATCTCTACTCTCTTCCTATCATCATTAAAGTAGTTAGCCACATCTTTGGGAATCATACCAGCACCAGTAGCAGAAGGGGTGCTGGGTATGAAAGGTCCATTCTCAATAGACTCCCACATTCTTGAATCAAGAGGCCTGATGAAACCTTCCATTCTTAAACACTAGGTATCAAACTCATCAAGAGTGATCAGTGGGGACTTGTTCATGGTTCCAGTTTCCATATCAGTTTTGGAAATGGCTGCCATTCGAAAAGTTTAGTATTTCTGTATGTGAGGGATCTTAAGATGGTGAGATCTTATATCAAGAGCCTGAAATGCTCTGATACCAAATGCAGGATCGTTGAAGTGTGTAAGTTAAAACACAACAACACAAAGAGGAGATTAACAAGAATTTAATCAAACAATAAACTGGATTAACCAAATTGAGATACTAAGAACACATGTAATGCAAGAGACAGAACACAAAGAACACAAGTGAATGATTTTCAAGAATGCAGTATATTGCTTTCTTTATGTTCTATTACAAGTGTTACAAAGCCCTTTTTTGAAAGATACAAGAACATGAGATACTTATACTACATCCTACAGCCAGCTATACTTTGAAATCCAACCGGATACAATTGACTAGACACACACAAAAGCAATTATAGAGTCAAAAGTCAGATTGCCTTTTGACTTGTGACTATGACATGCCATAGCTCACATCCTTATCTATTTCAAAAAGGATAAAGTACGTAAAGTAGAAAGTTACAAACTCAATACCTCAATGTACAGTTACCTAAAGCATGGACCTTTTCACCAACTCATGTAAGTTGGTGACTTGTAGAGATGCAGCGGAAAGGTGTCCAGCTTTATGGAACAGTACATCAGATAAAGCATGTTACTAAAAGCCTTCGGAAGAAATCTGTCTTCATGAACTTGAAGCTTCGGAAGACTTTGTTTCTGAGGCTTTGGAAGACATCATGTTTGGCTTCCGAAGATATTGGTCTTGGCTTCGGAAGATTTCACACTTGAAGTATTTTCTGTTTCATGTGTGAACCTTCCTAGGCTTCTTCTTTAATGTACTTGTGCAGCATGCAGGATAGACCTAAGATGTTTAGGTTGCATCAGCCACTTCATTAATCTCTACATAATATGAAATATTAAACATTAGAAACATCAACCACATATTATATTTCATTGAACCCATTTATTACATATGTGTAAGACATGAAAAACTTTACATTAAGCTCACAAACTAGGTACACATGTATCTACAAACTCCCCCTTGGACCTAGTTTTCTCTATTGTCTAACACTCTTCATATGTTCTTGGAACTTCTTGTACTTCCCCTCTTTTGTAACTCTTGCATGTATTTCAAATGCAAAGCAGAGTCTGATCACGTGTTGAAACTAGAGAGCTTGTACAATGTCCTGCATGTCATAGAACAGTGGCCACTTGTATAATGTGTAGACATCTTCTGCCGACAAGTTTTTAAGCCACAAAGGGTTAAATACCCGGATAGTCTCTATTTTCCATGTTTGTTTAGAACTATGACCGCTTCCCCTGTCCTCCAATCATAATACCACCATTTGAAGTGTGGAGTGAAGTCCTGAGGCATTTCCCGTAATGGAATCTTTGACATTATGAGCGGGTGACTCCACTTCAACACTACTTTCGGCTTCCTAGATACCACTTCAGACCTATGGATGTACCTCTTCGGTTGTTGAGGTTTGAAGTTTACCCACCTAGTGTGGTATTCTTTCTTCAACGTAGCCTCAAACCAACCTAACATCTTCCTTGGATTAGCATATAGCAGATCTAAGCATGCCAGTCGGTTGAGCTCAAAACCAGGCAGAGTCTTCGGATCATGTGGGTATCTGAAGTACTCAATCCCATTCTCTCTCTTTACAGCATAGACATTTAAGTCTTCAAAATAAGCCCACACAATGATTTTCCCGGACACCTTCTGACGTTTCTTGACTCTGTACAGTTGGTGTAGGCATTCTACTTTATAGGTTCGCGTTGTGCTTTCATTTCAGCAAAAGAAGCCACCCATTCAGCTTTCTTCAATTCGACATTGGCATCCGAAGCTTGGGCTGACCTTTCTTCTTTCTCCTTTTCTTTCCCTACTTCATCTAGCTTCTCAAATGTAGCACTCCTAAAAGTATCACCCATATCGGGTATAACATTGCCTTCGTGGTCAGTGTACTCTGGATAGTGTTCAATAGTGACGTCCTCGATCTCATTTTCATCAACATCATTCAGCTCATCGTCACTAGCCACATCAACCATTGGAGCATCTTTTACCATCTCATCAGGATTAAGCCTGAATATTTTAGCAAGGTGTTCGTCAATTAAGTCATGTATGATCTCTCCCTCTTCTGGGGTGTAGCTCACAGATCTCCTTATATCCCTTGCAAGTCAAGAATCATGGTTAATTGAGACTTGACCTGCTGAAGGGGTTGAACATCATACTCACTGCTTGTTGAGCTTCATCTATTTAAGTAAATATTAATCACATCACACATAAGTCATCATATAAAGCATTTAAAAATAACAAACATAGATGATAATTAATTACATTAATTACATTAATGTAATGTAATTCAAATACAAAAGTTTCTAAATACAAATACATCTAACTATTACTTTTGTCTTGAATAGCAGGTTCTTCAGCTGAAGGAGCAGAGGATGAGGCTCCTTGATCTTGATTCCTTTTAGTTCGCCTCTCCTAAGCCTGAGGATTAGAGGCTGATGCAAATGCATCACCTTCCTGATCATCATCCTCATCTTGATCTTTTCGGCTCGGCCCTCCCTCCTCAACATCTTCTTCAATATCATCTTCATTCTCCTCATCATCATCATCATCATCATCTTGTTTTTCATCATCATCTTCTTTTTCATCATCATCATCTTCTTCTTCATCATCACCATCACCATCTTTGATCTTTAAAGGCTCACTCTTTGACCTTTTTAGATTTAGCATAATCTTCTTATTTTTCTTCTCCAGCTCCTCTAATCTCTTCACCGACCCCAGTACCAGCTCATTTTGACTTGTAACCGCATGGTGGGCTCGACTTAAAGCTCTCTCATACAGGTCGCTCTTCTCACTAAGCTCCTTGATCATTTTGGCTTGAGCAGCATTAACTTCCATCCTCTTGTGTAACTGAGAAGCCCTAAGCTCATCAGTTGCAAGCAGTCTAAGCATAGTGTTGTTTATGTTAGCAAGTTGTTCCTTTAACCCGATGTGGGGTATAGTGGGTCCAGCTGTGAATGGGGTGTGTGTGGAAGGACCAGCTTGGTGAGTGATGGTGGTAGATGAGGTGAATATGGAGGTGGAATGTGTGTGGGATGCGGTAGAGTGGTTATGGTAGTGGTGGTGGGATCAGAGATAGTAGTAGTGCGAGGAGTGGTGGTGGTAGTAGTTGCTGTGGGGGTGATGATAGGAGGTGTGGTAGTGGTGGTAGCTGTGGCAGTGGTGGTGGAAGTGGTAGTGGTGGTGGCAGTGGTAGTGGTGGTTGTTATGGCTGTGGTAGGAGATGTGATCACAGTAATCCTTGGCCTCTTGCTCTTCTTCCCGTGGGGATGAGCCATCCTCTTCTTCCTAGATCTCTTAGCAGTAGGTGCTCCCCCTTGGCTGTTGGACTGGTCAGGGGTGTATGTAGGATCAGTAACATCATCAGCAGCACCCCTAGACTCAGCCTGGCATCCACCAACCACCTATATGCCTTTACCAGTGGCCACAACCCTACTCCTGACATTCCTCACTAGAGGCTCTTCATCTGACTCCTCATCCTGATCAACCAAGAAGCTTTGGTGGAAGGCAGCCCCTTCAGTTTCACCAGGAGCATCACCACATTGAGCTTGGTCATCATCATCGTCGTCGTCGTCTTCTTCAGTTGGTGCCATGATGGGCTCGATGTCGAAGTCACTATCATCGTGACGCCACTTCCTTCGAGGGGGCGCCACATAGTCTTCTCTAGCTAGGTGCCCAAATAGTCTCCTCACTGGGGGTTTCACTTGCTTACCCCGGTAGACCTTCATTCTCCCCAAAGTCATATCATCCATGACATCAAGCGCCACTGCATTATCTTTCCCTTTTGGTAGCGTAAGAAGCTTCTCATCAATATCATCTACAGAAACCGTGGGTACATATAGAAGTGTTCCTTTCCCTTGGCCTCGAGGTTCTCTATCAAGTAAGAGTGGATCATGCGTGAAATACTGAATGGATGGTTCGGTACCAGCGCCACGTATGCGTTCTGGATTTGGTCAGACATTTTGTCGAATCCTCCCCGCCTAGAGGCTATACACTTAAGGACCACATGTGCCAAATATTTGAATTGCAGGCACATGTTACTCTTGTTCAATACACCGGCATTTATGTCACTTGCGTACTTAATCCTTAGAAAGCATCCCTAGACCTAAGACCCATCTCAAGTCACCCTCGGTAATCTCTATCTCTTGACCGAACATAGAGCTCCGTATACAGTGTGGCTCAATTGACCTGTCAACCCTGGAACTTTCCCAAAATGCCTGTTGTATGGATCTGTACGGTGAGTATTGTGTCAAAATGGCTTTGAAGATCCTCGATCTCCGAAGAAATGCAATGATCCCAGCAAACTTGGATGCATTCCGAGTGGTGCATCCAAGTGAGCACAGATGTTTTGCTTTGGGGTCATGGTCCATCTATCAGCCATGGTTCTGTAACACAATAAACATATACATTAGGGATGTGTATTAGAGAAGAGACTTGAAGTTTAAACTATTTCAGATCAAACTGGTTCAATCATGCAATTGAACCATACGACTGAGTTCAGTCGTGTGATTGAGCATGCGGCTGAGAGTGAGCTTGCGACTGAACTTAGTCATGTGTTAAGTCATGTGGTTGAGTCAGTCGTGCGACTGAGTAACCGAATGATTCAATCGTACAAATGAATCATGCGCCTGGCTCAATCGTGCGACTGAAGTTCATTTGGATTGTCCATTCGCAGAAGGCTCTGTGCGACACTCCGACCCTAAATCTAGGTCAAATCTAGATGTTAGGGATCGTGTTTAGACTCATTAGATTCGCAGGAACTCTAAATATTAGTTTATGTCCTTCATTTTAACGATTATGTCCATTTAAGTGGTCTATTTGAAGATATTTACTAATTTCTTGATTTTAGGCTATTAGGTCATTTAGGGTTTGATTCACTAGTAATTTTGATTGATTTCAGTCCCACTATACCTGTAGATGAACAGCAGATCGGTTAGTAACACAATCGGGAAGAAATCAATGTGAGATGAAATTTTGCTAGGGTGTCTATGTATGAGCAGCTTTTTTGAACGATTTGAGGGGTGGTGAGAAATGTGACCGACTCACCCTTTTTTATAATGTCGTAATATTCAGTAGTACGACTAACCCATACACATGCTCCATTCATGCCACTGAGCCCATACTCATGCTTTAGTTGTGCGACAGTGGTTCAGTCGTGCGACTGGCTCATACTCCTTGATCCATTCGTGTGATTGGTTCGGTCTTGTAGACCAGTCGCATGGTTGTTCCATACTATGGTCCAGTCGTGTGATTGGCTCATATATGGTTCAATCGTGCGATTGACTTATACTTATGATCCAATCGTGCGAATGGCCCATACTTATGGTCTAATCGTACGATTGGCTCATACTTATGATTCAATCGTGCGATTGGCTCATACTTATGATCCAATCGTGCGAATGGCTCATACTTATGATCCAATAATGCGATTGGCTCATTCTTATGAGCTTGGTCCCTTTACACTTTCAACCCTTTAAAATGTTAACATTTGATAAACATTTGACCTTTTAAACCATTTGATCACCTCAGACATGATCCTTTTAATTTGAAAATGATTTGTCACCTCAGACGTGATCCATTTAATTTTAGTAAGTGATTCACAGAGTACATCTAGTTTTATAGTCCGACGATTAATCGTACAAACGACAAAAAAATAGAAAATAACTTAGAAGTTAAAACAAATAAGACATATTTTTGTTGTTTTGGGTTTGAGCAGAACAACTTTAAGTTGATTAGTTCATTTCTGGAACGATTCATTATGGAATCATAAATGTATAACAGAATCGTTTGGGAATCCTTTATTAATATGCCCTTGATGCTAGATTCTTGTTGTGTTTGAGAGTCATGAGCACTTTCAAGAAATCATACTAAAGCTATAAGATGCACACAATGATTTTGACTTTCAAGAATTGCAGTCACGATGATTGTTAGTATGTTTGTCTCCTTAAATCCATACACAGACTTTTGACTTACAATGGTGATGAATTAGGTTTAATTATTTCAACATGCATTTGTGGATCTCACACTTATTTGGTAATCAACATTACTCAGGAGATTTTTGAGCGGTCTACGGGTATTGGGCAAGAAGAGACTATTCTAAGAGCTTTCAAAGAGATGCCAAGCCTCAGGTTAGTGCCATTGCACAATAGAGGGGCAAACAACAATGATTCTAGAATATTTAGGTATGCTTATCCTCAGGTCAGTGCCACCGCACAGCAGAGAGCACACAACCTATCTTCTGTTAGAGCATATAATTTTTTTTTTGCACATAACGCACCACAACATAAATTAGCAGCTTGATTGATTTTAGCATTTTTTACATGTGCTTTGCTCATATTGTGGTCATCCGCAAACATTTGTGGCTTTTATTTTGCTCGTCACCCTTTTTGAAAATACACTGATTGTGTTAACCGGGATAAGATGAGAACCCATAGCAAGTTGAACAGGTTAGTTTGAATTTTTAATTCACCAATGAAGTCTACTCATCTATTGTTGAATCTACCGACACATCATATTATGAACTAGCAACCACTAGGTCTACTTTGTCTATGTTATCTCACTAGCCAACTAATTTCACTAGCATTTTTCTTTCGCTGTGCTTAGACTTCTCAGACTTGAATTTTGAATTTCGCATTTTGTGCTCACTAGTTTTAAAGTCCTAACCAATTCGTTCCCTGTTTACTTCATTTTCCATTTACTTTGAATCAGAATCACAGATTTGATTTCATTCTTATTAGCTAAGCTACCCTCCCCCCCCCCCCTTTTTAAGTAATAAATACCGCACGAATTTAATACTAGACTAAACTATTCTCCCCCTTACATTCTAAACCAAAAATCTTTTTGTGTTTTTCTATTTTAATAGGCAGAAAATAAAATGAAATTAAATTAAATTAAATTAAAAACTACACTAGTTGGACTACGAACTTTCGTCTTCTGGAATCAAATCACTTTTCTTTTTCATGCCATTAACCTCTAAAAGATATAAAAACCTCGGTTTATAAAATGCTTTTGTGTATAGGTCGGCGTGTTGAAAATCCGTATTAATTTTAACCACCTCGATTAATTGTTTTTCAAAACAGTCACATATAAAGTGATACTTAATACATATGTGTTTAGTTTTAGGATGTTAAACCGGATTTTTGATTACAACAATAGCAGCAGAATTATCAACAAAAATAGGAGTGTTAGAAAATTGCAAACCATAGTTGCGCATTTGCTGTTGAATCCAAATTATTTGGGAACAACAACTAGCAGCAGTAATGTATTCAGCTTCACATGTTGACAGACCAATGGAGGTCTGCTTCTTACACTGCCAGGTGACTAACCATTTACCAAAGAACTGACATCCTGTTGATGTTGACTTGTAAGTCATTTTTCAACCGCCATAATCCGAGTCACTATACATTGTAAGCTCAAAGTCATTGTCATGACGATACCACAACCCGAGTTCGAGTACCCTTTAGATAACAAAAAATCCTTTTGACTCCTATGAGATGGTTTACTTTTGGTTTCACCTGATATCTAGAACAAAGACACGTCATGTACAAGATATCAGGTCGTGAGTCTGTGAGGTACATGAGAGATCCGATCATTCCTGTGTACATGGTGGCATCAACCAGATCACCATTTCGTTGGTTGCCACGTCATGGTTTGTAGCAAGTGGAGTTCCAGCTGCAGAAAACATTCTCCATATCGAATCGACAGAGGATATCACCTACATACTTGGTCTGATGTAGGAAGATTCCCTTTGGTGTCTAATCCACCTATAATCCAAAGAAGAACTTCATCTCCCCCATGGCACTCATCTCAAACTCTGCTTTCAATACAGATTCAAACTCTTTACATAATTCTTGGTTTTGGAATCGAAGATTATGTCATCAACATAAATGTACTAGTAGTAAGTCGCCATCTTTTTCTTTGATGAATAATATACAGTCAATCACTCCTCTACGAAAGTTGTGTTTCACAAGATGAGTCGAGAGTTTTTCATACCAGGCTCTAGGGGCTTGATGGAGCCCGTAGAGAGCCTTATCCAGCTTATAAACTATGTCCCGAATAAAGATCCTTAAATCCTTCGGGTTGACTAACATAAACCGTCTCACGGATTTCACCATGAAGGAACGCACTCTTGACATCTAGTTGATAGACTTTGATCTTCATGTAGGATGCATAAGCTAAAAATATACGTATTGCTTCCATCCTTGCCACTGGTGCAAACACTTCATTGTAATCTATGCCTTCGACTTGTCGAAATCCTATACTACAAGTCGGGCCTTATTCCTAATTATGACTCCATGGTCATCTTTCTCTCATTTCGCTACCCATTAGTGCCAATTACTTTAGCACCTTTTGGTTTGTCCATAAGGATCCATACCCTAACTTCTTGAATTGTAGGAGTTCTTCTTGCATTGCACTGACCCATGCTTCATCGTTTAATGCTTCACTTACATATTTTGCTCAAATTGAGACAGAAAACATCAATATGCTCCATCATGAAGGTATCCCTTTTCCATTACCGAGGCATAATCAGCTGAGTACAGCTGATTTCTAGTCTGTACACCCGATCGAACATCCCCAATGACATTGTCCAAGGGATGATAAATGTTTAGCCGAGATCCGAGAGTTGTTGGAACAGCTACTTCATTATCTAGATTGTTAAACGCAGGTTCAGGATTTGTAGCTGTTGAAGTATTAGGTTTTGAAGTGTCAAAGGCATCAGGATTTGATGCTTGTATACTTTCATTGGTAGGAACCTGTTCCTTCTGGTCCTCATTAGTAGTCTCAACTGCCTCATCATCAGATGAAGACTCACTCACTTCAAGGTCTCCCCCTGAAGGGTTAGCGGAATCATCTAATGGACATTTGATGTCGAGTCTGGTGGAGGAGTGTTAAGAGCATTGTACATCATCCTAGCAAAAAGGTCGTCATTACCATGAGATGGCGACAGATTGAAGGATTTAAAGAATCCATTTTAGTCAAAGAAGAATGAGGGTCCTTTCCCAGTTGGGGGGTGGTGTATCTTTGAACGTCAACATTGCACCACACTTCTACCTGACCTGTTGAGTTGTTGTAAACTCTCTTGTCTGGTACGCTGTATCCGTGAAATATCCCTTCTTCTGCCTTCTCGCTGAACTTTCCATTCTAAGTCTTCTTCAATAATGTACATGGTGCGCCAAACGGTTCTAGATAGTCCAAATTAGGTTTACGTCGCTGGAGTAGTTCATAACATGTTTTCCCATGTCGCTTGACCACTAAGACTCGATTGAGCGTGTAACATGCATTTGCCACTACCTCATTCCAGAATTGAATAGGCAGATTTGAGTCAGCAAGCATTGTTCTGGCAGTCTCGATTAAACTTCGATTCTTTCTTTCAGCTACGCCGTTCATCTGTGGAGTGTAGGCAGAGGTGAATTGATGAACAATTCCTCTTTCTCTATAGTATGCCACCATCCACTAATTCTTGAATTTAGTTTCGTTGTCTGATCCAATCTGCCAAACTTTCATCTTGTAGAGTGATTCCAATGTAGTTATCAGATGTTTGAATGATTCAAAGTTTCTGATTTGGCTTTCAAAAACATCACCCAAGAGAATCTAGAGTAATCTTTTGTTACTACAAAGCAATACATATCTCCAATAATGCTCTTTGTGCTAACAGGGCCAAACAGATCCATGTGCAGAAGCTCGAGAGGCATATCAATAGAGTTGACTTTCTTTGCCTTATGAGCCTTCTTGGTTAGTTTCTCTTACTTGCAAGCTATGCAGAAGTCTGGAAGCTGGAAGTCCTTAACATTTACACCATTCACTAGATCATTCTGAATCAAGTGATTCATCTTTCTAGGATTTATGTGCCCTATCTCCTATGCCATGAGACTGAGTCTCTCTCAGTTGCCTTTGACAAGAAGCGTTGAACCGTGTGATCAGTGTGGATGCTTTTGATAGATCCAAGACATACAGGTCATTATATCTTGAAGCTAGCTTAAGAACCTTATCCTCTTTAATCACATAGTCCTTCTTTAACATATAGCACTTCTTGTTGTCAAATACAACCATAAAGCCTTTATCATAGATTTGGGAGACTGAAAGTAAATTATTCTGAAGTTGTTGAAAAAAATTTACCTTGTCAAATTTTACTTTCTCGTTACCGACTTCTCCTTGTGATGTGATGCAGCCTCCTTTGTGTTGATTATATGTACCTAGTTTACGATCTTAATGTAATATGTTTGTCATGTCCTAAATGTAAATGAAATGTATGAGTTGAATGAAACAGAATATGTGATTGATGATCTTAATGTTAAATGTTTCAATGTATGTTTAAATGTTTATTATTTATTAACGCATATTGAACCAACTATATAGGTTTGTGGTTGTTTGAATAGATCTTAGTCAAGTAATGATTGAGAAACATATTCAAACTTAATCGTATGAAGTTTTCATGCAAATGACCCATGCTAATGGACAATAGGCATGAATACTTCATGCTAATGCACCAGTACCACGACTGAACCAGGAGACTGGATCAGTCGCACGACTGAGACATACGGATGACTTAGTCGCACGACTGAACCTTCAGTCGTGTGATTGACTCAGTCGCATGCTTTAGTCACACGACTGAACCATGCTAATGGTCCATCGTATGATTGACTAACCCTAACCTATAAATACCACTTAATTCATGGAAAAACGTAACACTTTCAATATTTCGACTCCTACTCGTACCCTAGCCATCCAGATACCTTAGAGACCTTGTTCCAAGTTCATAGATCGCACAGAATCGTATTGCAATCGTTCTTAACATTTAGATTCATTCTAAGATCGATTCTACATGCGTTCTCACTGATTGGATCGCCAAACAAATAGGATTCTGCACTATTTGAGTTGGTATATACGTAAATCAGTTAGTACTCTGTACTGAAAACGGTCCTAACAAGTGGTATCAAAGCTTTGGCTCTTGATTTGCATGTGATTCAATTGATTTTGATATAAAAATCATGTTTTTCACTCAAAAACGTAATCTTTTAGTGTCAAACAGTGTTTTCAATGTCTCCAGGTCAAAAAGTTAATGTTTTTCCGGCTTACGGTAATTAGGGTTAGTGAAAAATTCGTGTTTTTGCGTCAAAGTACCTAAAACCCTTGAATTTTCAAAAATCAGCAGCTCCAGTCACCCGATTGACTCAAACGCACGACTGAACCCATTCGACCCACATCATACATCACTCACGATTGGCTAAGTCATCCATCCATTCGTGCAACTGAAAGATCTTTGTTCGCATTGTTCAGCCGCACCTGTCCAATCGCCCGATTGAACCATCCGCATTGTTCAATCGCACGAATAGCCCAATCACACTCTTTCATTCGCACAAGTACAATAGTTTGTTCTAAAGTCTAAAGTAAATAGCAATGGAAGATCATATTCAGCATTCACCGCAGGTAGAGATTCACGGATTCAGAATCTATTGCTTCTGGAAAATGAAGTGGGGAATCACAAAAAGCCCCCTAAGCTCATAACGTTGATGACTACCCACAATGGAAGCAAAGGTTCAAGATCTACCTAAATGGTGTAGACCTAAATCTATGGGAATCAATAGAAACAGGGTATAGCATGCTAGTCGGTGCAGATGGAGTTAAACTTACCTTAGGAGGGATGACTGATGGACAAAAGGTTAAGTACAATGCGGAGAAGAAGGTGTACGCTCTGTTAACTCAGTCCATTCCTAAGGACATATTCCATCAATTCTCTAAAAACAAGCAAGCAAAGAAGCTATAAGATGCTCTGGAAAAACGGTATGAAGAGAATGCCTCATTAAAAGCTTTAAAGGCTAAAGCGTTGATAAAGGAGTTTGATAACTTCTCGTCGATGGGAAAGGAGAGCGTGGGTGACGTTATCAACCGTTTCTACCACTTGATGAGTGAGCTGCACACTCATGAAGTTGTTACATCCATGGAAGACAATGTATCGAATTTTGCAGATGGATTGCCAGAAAAATGGGTCTCCTTTGTGTCAAACCTCAGGCAGAATGATATGCTGGCGAAGTTGGATATCAACGATTTCATTCTAAAGCTGAGAGAGAAGAGTTAAAGATGAAGTACAGGTCTCAAAAGGCGTCATATGATCAGAACCCGTCACTTTACAACTCCACTCCTCAAGCAAAAACGTCTAAAGCACCACTTCAAACGGCATTCGTATCTAGTTCAGCTGCTCCATCTCAAGCTACTACTTCAGGATCTGACGCGTCAGGGTCATCGTGCACCCAACACATAGCACCTGAAGCTTATGCTACCAGATTGAAGACCGAGAATCTTGGTAATGTGACCATAAAGGTAGCAAAGGAGCATATGGATCTCCTAGCAGCTGTCGTTCATTCCTATGACGGTCTAGTTGCGGGGAAGATTGGAAACTGCCATCTGGCAGATGAAGACTACAAACAAGTAGATGAGACTGAGCTAGAGAGGATGGATATCATGTGGGCATTGGCGAGTGCTGTCCGGAGAGCTAACATGTTTGTTAAAAGACCGGACAGAAGTTAATTGCCACACAGTTAACAAACCTTTGGTTTTGACAAAACCAAAGTGACTTGTTTTAACTATGGAGAGAAGGGGCATTTTAAGTGTGAGTGTGTAAAGCCCAAGAAGACAGGAAATGGTAATCCGTTCTAATCCTTCAATCATCAAGACAAAACCACAAGTAGTCCTGCATCGTCAAGCAAGGATCCTAAAGCCCTGAAGGCTCACGATGACGAGGGCAAGATTGGAGCTTTCAGTTTGTTTCTCCGGGAGAATCCAACATTGCATGTGTTAAGGATTTTGGATGACGATTCTACAAGCGAATGTGATATAGCAGTGGAACTCGCAATGTCAAATAATGAAGAAACTGCAAATGTGGTAAATCAGCTGAATGATGAAGGTCAAAGTTCAACATGTTCAGAATCACCTGTACCAGAAAAGTCAGACTCTGCGATGATGGCTGATTCAACAGAACCTTCTCAGGTAAGTTCCACTAACCAACTAATAATCATGCCTATTTTGATTGTAATAAATTAGGGAAAGCATAGATTTTAAATTTGCTAGGTTATTAGATCACAATGATACCTAGTAAATGACTTGCAACTGTGCACTGAAGCAAATCGCATTTTAAAATTAAATGACACAGTTACAAAGAGAAATAGAACTGTTAAATAAACAACTTAGGGAAACTGAAGTTGTGGCTTTCAACCAAGCTAATGACATTATGTTCTATCTAAACTCCCTAAAAGAAACTAAGAAACAAGAAGCAATTTTGAAAGTCAAAGTAAATTTATTAAAACAAAAAACTACACAGTTGAACTAGTTCTTCTCACATAGTTCAGCACTTAGTGAGAGAACGTAACAACAGGGAGGGTTGGCTTACAAAGTGGTACCACCACCACATGAGACCTTGTTGAATGCTAAAAGCAAACAAATTAATAACAACCCAATCAAGGATCATGTGGTGTCCACTCGTCTTGTAAGTGATCCAGATTACACAAGTAATCCAATTGAATCTGTCACTAAACAAAAGGAGACCACTTTAAAGGCAAAAGGTAAAATGCCTATTGTTAATATGGATGAACAAATTGAAAAGGTTAAGGTAAAGTCTGGTTCAAATAGGTCTACTTCAGAATCCAAAAAGACTAAACAAGTAAACCAAGCACGTGCATCATGTCTAAGTTCGGATAAACAAAAGAGTAAGGATGTAAGAAGGTTCAAACAAGTAATTTTGTTAAACAAGATAAAACATCTAAACAAGAAGTGTCAAAAATCAACCAAGTCTAAGTCACACAAGTGTCACACACTTCTCCATAGAAACAGCAATACCAGCATGTCAAAAGTATATCTTGCTACAACTGTGGAAAGTATGGACACATCGCATCTAACTGTCCTTACTATGAGACGCCTAGGAAGAAAGTTGAACTTCATAATCCTAAACCCAGTTCTTCTAAAAGGAGCTCCATGACTCCACCAAGAAGAGTTAGTGAACATAAAATTCAAACCATAAGCCAATCGTCTGTTTATTACAAACAAGGCTTATACAAAACTGGCTTATGGAAAGAAAAGTCTAGTTCAATGTCTGGTAATGAGAACAAGAAGACGAATGATCTTCCCTCACCCTCTAATGGACAATGGGTGGAATTTATGATGTGTGATGCCTCTGGGACACCCAAGCCGGTTAAGGCTTGGGTCCTTAACCTTAACTAATGTTTTCAATTGAATGTGCAAGGTGTTTGCTATAGTGCTGAAACAAACACTTGGATTGTAGATAGCGGAGCATCCAGGCACATGACTGAGAACCGGGCACTCCTGTCAAATGTCAAACAATAAAAGGAGGTCATGTTTCATTTGCTGGAAAAAAGGAGGTTATATCACAGGTCAAGGGGAAGTAGGGAATCAGAAAGTGAAGTTTAACAAGGTAAACTATGTTCAACCACTTCAAAAACACTTACTTTCTATATCCCAGATTTGTGACAAAAGTTCAAGGTGGTCTTTGACAACAAGAAGTGCTACGTGTTGAAGAAGGAGTACACATCTTGAAGACCAGGTCTTATTTAGTTCAAGATATAACGACCTTATTCTTGGATCTTTCAAATGCCTCCACTACGGTTCATCAAGTTCAGTGCTTTTTGTCCAAGGATACTGAGAAGATTCATCTCCTGGCATAGGAGAATGGACACATCAATCCACAGAAGATGAACCACTTGATCCAGAATGATCTAGTGCGTGGAGTAAACATCAAAAACTTCCAACTACCAGATTTTGTTGTCGCCTGCAAGAAAGGCAAACAGACTAGAAGCCTCATAAGGTAAAGAAAGTTCATTCCATAGAACTGCCTCTTGAGCTTTTCACACGGATCTGTGGTCCAGTCAGTACAAGGAGCATCGCGGAGACTTGTACTGTTTGATAGGATCAAATGAATATATATGTGATGATTTGTAACACAATTCAATGAAATTCACACAAAGTAATCAAATCAAAACAAGATATCAATAAAATTCAAGTTTTCATTCATATCAAGCTAAGACAATTACAATATGAAAAGCAGATTAATATCTTGTGTATTTTTTTATCTACCTGCAAATCTAAGCTATTTATACTCAAAACACAAAGTAAAGGAACTAACAATTACAGAAATAGTCCCTATATTATTACAAAATATCAAAATACAAATAAAGACAACATGTTAATCTTTCTTAGAGCACTTAACAATACTCCCCCTAATTGACATGGTCTTCAGACTTCAAATCTTCAAGCTTGATTGCTAACTCTATCTTCAATTCTATCTTCAGCTTGACTTCATCATTCAAAGAAATCTGCTGGTTCTTCTTTGACTTTGAACATTGGCTTTGTTTGTATATTTCTAACTTTTTCAAAGCTTTTGATATAGCTGACTTGAATTTACTTGCAAGAATGCCTTGTTCTGGTTTAGCTTCATTTGTTTTAATCTCCATCTTACCATTCTTTCCAATGTATCTTTTGAAAGACATGAAATATCAATGTTAGCATATAACTCAATGGGTTTGTTACTTTCCTTTGATACACTTCTAAGACCCCTTTCTTGATATGCTCATGAATTCAATATCTTTAATATCTTTCTTAACAATGTTGGCATACGCAAGCGCTTTTCTCAAAGAAATTCTTTCCATGGCAGCGTTCATCACATTGATAATAGAAATGAAATATTTCTTCTCTTGCTCAGCCACTTCAGGAGATACTTTATCAAATTTTTGTACTGACAAAAATGAGATATAACTTGGATGTAACAGTTTTAGCTCAAAAACTCCAAATAAAGTAATCATGTCCTCATCCCATCTTTCTAGATTTCGGACTAACTTCAGCTCAAATGTCTCAGTGTTATAAAACCATCTGAGAATTGGCTTTGAGTTTTGATTACCGTCAATCACTTCCAGGAGTTGTAACTTTTTCAAAATATTTATCATAGAATTCTATCAACGAATGTTCTTCTTCTGATTGAACTCACTTAAGTTCTTGTTTTTCTTCAAAGTAACAAAATACTCCTTGTCTTCTTGATCACATCTTGTGTTAAGAAAACTACTTGATCTATCCAATCCACGTCTTAATAATTCTACAAACATCTTCCCACGCTTTGAATCAGTAGGATTGATCAGAGGTAGTCTATTAGCTCTTTTAAGTCTTGCACCGGAAGTTTTATGATAATAAAGTAAAAATGATAAACGTCACATACAACATTACTCTCTTTATCAAGAAGGCATCAAACACTTCATCATACTTCCATGCAATGATCTTTACTTGGTTTGTAAAATCTGGAGCAATCATTGCATTCAACAGTTCAGCAACTGATTGTCCTTTCTGCGATATATTTCTTACTAAATCTCCTATTGTTCTTGAACTATCGAGAATATTCCTTTGATAGTTGATGCTTTATAGGTTTGTCTTTCAGGATCAGCAAACATTTCCATCAATTCTTTTCTATGAGTGAGCATCATTAAGTCTTGACATTTGTTTTATTTCCTAAGGCTTCAACATTCTTGTTCTTTTGTTATCTCAAGATACTAAGGGTTATCTGTATCAAGCGCTATCATCTTCTTATTTGTTTCTCAGTTTCTTGAAAGCTTCTTACAAGATTTCTTAGGGATACAGATTGTAATCTCTTCAGCTTCCTCCATGGATAATTTCTAGCTTGCAACCATGATCTAAGAGCAGGAATACTCATATCATCAGGATCAGGATGGTGCAGCTCAGAACTAGACAGTTCTTCTACATTATAACCTCCTGTGTTCTTATCCATTCACCATGCTCAACCACTATCTCATTTGGATCTATTGAAGCAACTGACTCAGCATAGATGCATTTCTCATATTCATCATTAATTTGAGAAACAGTCAGTCCATCCAAATACACTCTATTGTATTTCATGTTCACAGATAGTTATAATTTTCTTCAAAATCTGTGGTACTTCATCTTGTTCTTGTATATGTTCTTGTGAAGAGAACTGTGACACAAATTCAGCTTCATCAATATCTTCATTCTCAAGAACTTCATCATACCAATCATCATTATATATTTCTTCATATCATCTAAAGCATCAATCTGTTCTTGAACATTTTGCTCTTCAACCAATTCTTCAGTTCTTTGAAATTTAGAAGAGGATTCAGTTGATCAACATCTTCTAATTCATTTACTTTCCGTTTGTCTTTTCTTGTTCAAGATTTTCTTCACTCTGCACCTCAGTAATAATCACATGTACTGGAGATATAGCTTCTGAGCTTCTCTCCTTTATCAATTCAGCTTTAAGATTTTCATTTCTTCAAATAACTTCTAAATTTCTCCTCAAGACTATCATAATCTTTAATCATAACTTCAAATTCTTTATACATCTTCTCTATCTTGGGCAAAACTAACAATCTTTTCATCTTTTAACACATTTTCTTTAGACAACTTTAAATTTTCATCTTTGAGCTTTTGAATTTCTTTTTCACAAGCATTGATTATCTCTTTCATCTTTCATTTTCAACTTTCAACTTTTCAATCTCTTTCTTTGTTTACATTTTTTCTTTTAATCTTTCAATCACATCAACTTCAACTATTTCATCTATTTGTATAGACACATTTTGTGACATAAACAGGTATTCTTCTGCTCCTTCATTTTCATCAATTTCAAATACTGGATTGAATGAAATATCATTGATAAAATCAGAATCAGATGTTTGATTTTGAGAATTCTTTCTGTTATAGCTTCCTCAACATTCTTCAATCATAGCATGTGGCTTATTTCCAGTATCTTCAACATTTCCTTCTTCATTTCCTTCTTGATTTACTTTAGTAACATCATCATTTTCATCATCATCATCACTTTCTTCACTTGATGAAACTTCTGACATATCATCATCACTTTCTTCATCAACTTCTACATCTTCAATCAGATCATTTGGATCTATTGGTTCTTCTTCAGTTAGATGAAAGTGTGGCTGAGTAATATCAACTTCATCCATTGATACATTCCTGATATAATCAAAAAATAGAATGTTTTAAGCACCCGTTATCATTGCCAGTCTTTTGTACACACTCTCTGACATGTGCTCTAACTGAATCCTATCACCAATAACTTCAGCAGCATACAGATCTGGATTTGCATCATTAATGAGAAGTGAAGAAATCTTGGGTACATCAGGTACTAATGCCTTACTCCTCTTTCAGATTAAAAATGAATCCATTCATTATCCATTTAGCCATATTAAATCTTCTGTTTGTGGATAATGCTACAATTGGAGATGCAATGTCAACAGGGAATGAATCCCAACCCGCACTTCTTTTTCACATGCAATGTTGAAGATATAGCATAAAAGCTTCCAATGCTTAAATACACGAGCTCTGAAAAATGTTTCTTAGGGAAATGATCTGGATGCCCTATCTGTAGAAACACTTCTCTACATTCATTAATGTATATTCAGATAAATCTTCAGGATCATTATCTCCCAATCATAAAGTTTGTCTAATTGCTTCTTCAGAAACTTCAAGCATTCTTTCTGAAGTGATAAAGGCTCTTAAAACTTTA
The DNA here is from genome assembly GCA_025506515.1 of Flaveria trinervia. Classification (NCBI taxonomy): domain Eukaryota; kingdom Viridiplantae; phylum Streptophyta; class Magnoliopsida; order Asterales; family Asteraceae; genus Flaveria; species Flaveria trinervia. The sequence continues at coordinate 8,876,047 of CM046452.1, forward strand.
TTTCCTCGATCATCTCTTTCAACTTGAGCAGATCTCTAGAATTTTTTAATCATTCTTCCATTTATCATAGGCCTTGCACACATGGCATAAACATATTTGTTCTGAGTAAAAATCTGATAATGTCTTCATATCCCGTAGCTTCTCTGTTTTCATCATCTAAAAAAGCAGCTACATTGTGTTTGGCTCAAATTTTAATTCTTCCATCTGCAAAACACAACAAAAGAATTATGAAAACATTGAATATTGATTTAATGAAATTTATTTCTATATATGACTTTTAATTTTTAACCTTTGAATTTGACCTTTTATTTTACTTTAATTTTTACTTGTGAATTAAGATTTCACTTGTATTACTTTTGAATTTGTATTATTTGACTTTTGAGATTTATCTTAATTCATTTGAATTAATTATTTACATTTCAATTTTGATTTAATTTTAATTTTTTTATTATTTTGTTCAAAAACTGACTGTCTGTTCATGTTCTTCTTCTTCGACTTATGCAGAGTCGACTGATTTCAAAAAAAATTTCACTTTAACATCAAAAAATACATCATCAGACTCGCAAATGTGTTCTCATCACTAATCCAGTATCATTTTTGATATAATACTTATTTGATCTGTTTAAACTTGGATTATATTGGTTCGAACACCCAAATAGCATTCAACAGTCTCTTACAAATCACTGATTTAATCCAAAATTTATGTATTTGAATCACAAACATACGTTTATATATTCAAATGCAATGTATACTCAAATGATTTGATTTGATTTCAGATGAAATACGGATGTAATGATGCCCGACAGTCGCAGTTCAAGGGTTTTGGTTCTGAGAATTTTGAAGAGTGAATAAGAAATACGCATAAGTGTTCAATATATATAAGTGAAATTTTAGGCGAATGAGCCCTATTTGGACGTATGGTCCCTGTTTGGGCGTATGAAAACCTATAATTCACTTATTTTGTTAGATGCATGAGCACTGTTGTGCCTTTTAAGTCAGACGCATGAGAACTGTTCAGTCGCATAAGCACTGTTGAGGCGCTTTTGCACAGTTCAGTCGCATGGACTTTGTAAAACGTCTAACACTTGAAGTTTTGAAACTATGCAGACGCATGAGATATCACATACGTCTAACACACTATTTAGATGCATGGGATTATCACAAACGCTCAACCCTTGTAATTTTCAGATGTATTACAACTGTTTAGATGCATGAGAAACGTCCAACACTTGTATAATCCTGAAAATTTCATCATGCTCCTATTGAGGCGCATGTGCACTGTTTAGGTGCATGAGTTGAATTTCATGATTTAAACACTTGTGATTTCCAATTTCTTCACTTTCACATTTTTTTACCATTTAGATCCCCAAATTTTGAACTTTTTGCATTTTGCACTGTCAATTTATAAGATTTTTATTTTTTATTTTTATTTTGTATTCTTTTTAACTTCTTTTAAATTTTTTTGTCCCTTCATTTTAGTCTCATCATAACATCAAATATCATCTAATTTTCAACTTAAAAATCATTTATTTGTAAAGATTATGTACATTCATATTGTAATTGCCAAACACATTCTATTTTCAGTTTACACAAATACTTTGAACATAAAGCATCATCCTTTCAATTCAACATTTCAAATTTTGATTATGATTATTGAATATTTTCTAAGAACAACTCTTTCATTTATTACTCCCCCTTAAATTTTAAGTTTGAAAAACTTATAAGTTTCTTATGAAAGAGAATAAGATCACACATCACATTGAGACATTGCCGTCACACACAAAGACATGCATAAAAGAAAAATGAAAATAGAATTAAAATCTAATATTAAACATAGAAGAAATGTTTGAAGAGAGATCATATTAATGAAGATCAGCACACTAAAATAAAATGAATGTGGATAGTCATAGAAAATGAATAAATCCTGATCAAGTATGTTCCAGGTCAGTGATATCATAGCAAAGGAGATACAAGATCTAAGGACAGACAATGAGTGATTTTGACATAACTATCAACTCACTTACTTTTCAATTCTTGGATTGATTAGTGTTGATTTAGATATGACATGATGTAAAACATACAGAGACTCAGAGAATTCAACTACCATTATGAAATGTAAGAAAGAACACATGCTCAACTTATTACCTGAAACATAGATGTCATCAGAGTTCATGTTACTTAGTTAATAGAGGATGATCATGGATAACCATTTGATCAGCTCTGACTATTCTTTTGAATAGGTTATGCACATTTGCATCTTTTTGCATCAAAAAGAGAATCCAGGTCTATAATGACTTACAACAGAGGATATCTCATACTTTAGGTCTATGATGACTCATAACAGAGAAGTGAAATGATGCTTTGTAACAGATCTCATGATTTCACATAGTTTCAACAGGTGTGAGAGATGTATCTTAACAAACATTCATTCTGAAAAGCTTAAGCAACTTAAAAGTACTCAGATGAATACACACAAGCATGTATGTTTAGTTTGATCACAAGAATTTACTTTTCAGCATAATAGTCAGATATTAGCTACACATCATATCTGATCATGTCTAGACTTTATGAATGAGAGAAGTATGCAACTGATCTCACTAATGTACTATCATTTCTCACATATTGCAAAACATAATCCTTTCCAAAAAAAATATTTTTGTATTTTTGATATATATTTTTGTATTTTATTTTTCTATGAAAAACATAAAATCACACGCACACAAAAATATAAACAGGCAATTCACAATGAGAGTATCACTTATTATGATCTTTTGATTTAGGGAGATCACATATGATTTATAAGACCAATTGATTCTACTAATTACTCAAACCGTCATGGTAGGAAGGCTTTAGTAAATAGATCTGCCAATTGTTTTTCTGTTGCAATTTGAATCAATATGATTAATCCTTTTTCAGAGTTATCTCTAAGAAAATGATATCGAATTTCGATATGTTTTGTTTTTGACTGGTGAACAGGATTAGCTGTTATGAACATAGCAGCTGTGTTATCAATATAGATTGGTGTTTTAAGAAAGTTGAATCCATAATCTAGTAATTGATTTTGCAACCAAAGGATTTGAGAACATCCTGCTGAAGCAGCAATGTACTCAGCTTCTGCAGTTGAAACAGAGACATTTGTTTGTTTCTTGCATTGCCATGAGACTAATCTGGGACCAAGAAATTGACACCCTCCCGAAGTAGATTTTCTATCTTTACAACATCCACCATAATCACTATGAGTATATCCATATAATTCAAAGTTTCCCTCGTAAGGATACCAAAGCCCTAAGACTGGTTTACCTTTGAGATACCTGAATATTCTTTTGATCGCAATTAAGTGGGATTCTTTCGGGTCTGATTGATACCTGGCACATACACAAATAGCATACATAATGTCTGGTCTAGATGCAGTAAGATACATCAAAGATCCAATCATTGATCTGTATAACATTTGGTCAATAGATTTTCCTTTTGGATGAGGTTCAATCTTGGTGTTAACATCTGCTGGAGTTCGTATGGACTGACAGTCTTGCAACTTAAATTTCTTTAAGAGCTTGTCAACAAACTTTTCTTTATTGATGAAGATTCCATCTGTAGTTTGCTTGACTTGAAGTCCAAGAAAGAAGTTAATCTCTCCCATAGAACTCATTTGAAATCGAGATTTCATTATTTCTTCAAATTCATTGCACAATTTTGGACATGTAGAACCAAATATGATATCATCAACATACACTTGTACACATAAAAGATCATTATTGTCCTTCTTTATGAATAAAGTAGGATCAATTTTCCCTCGTGTGTATCCATGTGAGATTAAGTGTTGTGATAACGTCTCATACCAAATTCTAGGGGCTTGATGAAGTCCATATAAAGCTTTACTCAGATTATATACTCGATGTGGAAATTGTGCATCCTCAAAGCCTGGAGGTTGCTTCACAAATACATCATCAGTAATTGGACCATATAAAAATGCACCCTTTACATCCATTTGATACACCTTAAATTTCATGAATGAAGCATAAGCCAGAAAAACTCGAATAGATTCAAGTCTTGCAACTAGTGCAAACACTTCATCATAATCTATACCTTCTTCCTGTGTGTATCCTTGTGCAACAAGTCTTGCTTTGTTCCTTATTACAACACCACGATCATCGGTTTTATTTCTAAATAACCATTTCGTGCCAATTACATTTTCTCCTTCAGGTAGATCCACCAAATTCCACACTTCTTGTTTGTGGAATTGAAGTAATTCTTCTTGCATGGCTTCTATCCAACCATTGTCCTTTAATGCTTCGATAACATTTTTAGGAACAATTTGAGAAAGAAAACAAGAGTATAAGCATACGTTTGCTTGTTTTGATTTACTCCTTGTTGTTCTCTCATACATTGAACAAATAATCTGAGAAATTGGATGATTCTTGTGAATACGAGATGTAGTAATCTCATCACATTGAACATTAACATCCAGATTTATTTGATTCAAGTTGGAAAACTCATGTATCAAAGTAGAAGAATGTGGATTGAAGTTTGGAACATGAGTAGGTGAATTGACAAAGTAATCAAAGTTACCTGTATCAACTACATCACCTGAAATGGATGATGTTCCAGACTCAGGTATCACAAACTCATTACCATCATTAGGAATATTTTGTGATTCTTCCTGATTAATTGACTCTGAATGATCTGAAACTGTATTTTCATGGTTTTGAATTGTTAAATCCTTGACAAATGATAAAAATAGGTAGTCTGAGCTTGAATCATCTGGGTCATCAGAATCTGAATCTTCACTGAAAGATCCAAGATCTCCTCTTGAGATCTTCTTATCTGTAGAATTAAGACAATTTGGTTGATCAAACAAATTGGATTGAAAAGAGTTTGATAATGAATCAAGATCAAATAACCATGCAGGACCATTTGAAACTGATGGAAAAGAATTTTCCATAAATTTAACGTTGAATGTTTCAAGGATTACATTCGTCCTAGAGTTATAGACTCGATAGGCTTTTGAAACTGATGAATATCCAACGAAAAATCCATTATCAGATTTTGCATCAAATTTTCCTATTTGATCACTTGAATTAAGAATCATAACAGGACAACCAAATGATTTTAAAAAGTTTATGTTCGGTTTTCTGCCAAACATTAACTCATATGGAGTTTTCAGTTTATCTTTGACAATTAAGATTCGATTCTGAACGAAACACGCAGTTGATATTGCTTCATCCCAAAAAGTGATGGGTATTTTTGCATTAGCTAACATAGAACGAGCAGCTTCAATCAGTGTTCTATTCTTCCTTTCAGCAACTCCATTTTGTTGAGGAGTTCTGGGAGCACTGAACTGATGAGCTATCCCTTTCTGTGCACAACACATTTCAATGTTAGCATTTTTGAATTATGTTCCATTATAACTTCTTATAATTTTCACTTTGTTGTCTAATTGATTTTCAACTTTAATGATAAATTCTTTTAATAATTCAGTTGTTTTAGATTTGGCATAAAGAAAGAAAACCCATGACAATCTTGTAAAGTCATCAATGATAACTAAACAATATGATTTTCGTCCAATACTCTTGACGTGTGTTGGTCCAAAAAGGTCCATATGTAACATCTGAAGAGGTTTGGATGTTGAGTTTATAGGCTTGGACTTATAAGACGCTCTGTGTTGCTTTCCCTTCAAACATGCTGAGCAGTGATCATTTGTTGCAAACTTCTTGGATGGAAGTCCAATGACATGATTTCCTGCTACGAGATTGTTCATGTTCTTGAAATTTGAATGACCAAGACGTCTATGCCAAAGTTGGCTTTCATCATTCGATGCTTTAGCAATTAGGCATGTTGTTCCAGTAGAAGGATCAACTTGAGACATATCCAATTTGTATACATCTCTGTCTCTCTCAGCTGTAACAATAACCCAATCTTTGCTTATCTTGAAACCTGGTTTCAAAACATAACATAATGAATTATCAAACAGAACAGAATACGATTTATCACAAATTTCTGATACGCTTAACAGATTAAAGTTCAACTGTGAACAAAAGTTGACTTTATCAAAGCTTATTATCCCATTGGATACTGTTCCTTCTCCAGTTATTTTTCCTCCAGCATCACCACCAAAGGCGACGTGAGTTCCATCTTTTGATTTAAAATCTTGTAACAAGGCAGTATTGCCTGTCATGTGCCGACTACACCCACTATCCACATACCATGTATTGATTGGTCTTTTTAGGCGTACCTGCACTACAAGAAAGTTAAGTTGAAATATCTACCCAAGCCGAAATGGTCTTGGGCTTTCCAAATTTACAACAATTGTAAATTGTTTATAATAGAGATTATTCAAATCAGGTTTATTTTTGATGAATTTACCAATTTTATTCTAAAAATTGTTTGATTTATTTTTGAGAACAATCATACCATTCGATTGATCATCTTTTGAAATGTATTGATGTCTAACATTTTTATTAGTCATCCTTACAGATCTTGGTATAAAGTGTTCTTGCATGTTATGTTTGGAACTCATATAGTTGTTCTTAGGAAAAGATCTCAAACATACATTAGGTTGATTAATGTCTCTTTGAAATCCATTAGTTTGATTTCTCAAATACTATGGATTAGCAAATCCTTTGCTCATGTTTGATTTTGCAAAGTTTCTAGTGAGAGATCTATTTCTAAAGTAACAATCTGTAGTGTTGTGAGTCTTTTCATCACAATAAGTACAATATTTGTTATAATAACAATCTGCTGTTGAATGATTTCTCATGTCATATATGTGACAGTACTTGTTGAAGTAGCACTCAGTAGTATTGTGATTTTTCATATCACAAATTTCATAGTACTTTTGTGGTGTTAAAAACAACTTTTTGTTAACTTTTGACAATAACATAATGTTTGCTTTTGGTGTCATATAGTTAAACTGTTGTCTTTCATTTTTCACAGTTTGATTTTGTGTCAGATTATTGTTCATTTTTTTAACATGAACTTCCTTCTTGAATGTATTAGAAACAAATCTTTTTGCTACAGCGGAAGTCTTTGAATCTGAACTAGATTTCAGATCAGAGTTTGATTTGTTCATAACATTTGCTTTATTATTTGAAAGAGAATTCATATTTAACATACCTGCTGACACAAATTTAATTGGTTTTATTTTTGATGTTTGAATTGTTGCTTTAATTAAATTTTCTAAACTTTTGTTTTGTTCAGATGTTGCTTTTGCAGATTTCTTTCTTCTTCTTTGATTCTTAGATTTAGAAGAGCTTGGTTTATTATCAGATTGAACATTATCAGAAGAAGATTCCTTTTCTGATTGAAATTGTTTCATGTTGATGGTGTTTGAATCTTCTGATGTTCCTATCTGTTGTTTATCCTTGTTTTGAACTCTAACTTCTTCTATTACATTATGAATTTGATCAGAAGAGATATTTTGTTTTGGTTGTTTTGGTTCATATGATTTTATCTTGATTGGATTTCCATTTTTGATTTTTTCTTGATCTTTTTCAACAAACACTTGGACATTTTCTTTTTCTTCTTCTGCATTCTTGGTTTTGATCTGAAAGGCTTTAAGCTTTGTTTTATTTTCAGGTGAATGATCATGAGTATTGAAATTCTCTGGTAGTGTGTTTGTGATAGATTCAAGCATAGGTTCATGAGTGAAACCTAGTCCTGCTTTTTGTTTATCTTTCCTTTCATTGACTAGTTTTTCTACTATCAGTTTTGAACTTTTTACTTTTGCTAGATCAACTTGAGTAGTAGCATGTGCTATTTTCTCTTGTTCAAGATTCTTGGTCATCTCTTCTAGTTGTTTTGTAACAATTTCTAAATCTTTGATTGTTTTATTCCATGAATTTTGAAGAGAGATAATCTTTTGATCTGCAGTTTTATGATCAGATTCAAGTTGATTATGCATAGATTCCTCTTGTTTTAGCTTTTCACAGATTTTGAGTGAATAGTTTCTGTAGTGTTCAACATGTTCAAAGCATGATTTGGTGCAAAGCTTTTCTCTTACTTCTGATGGTATTTCAGGAAATTTTGGAACTGTGGTTTCAGATGATGAAGTAGAAGATTTAACCTTTGGTTGATCAGACTGAACCATTAGAGCTACTTCCTCTGTATCCTCTTTAGGATCAAACTTATCACTCCAATCATAGTTATCTTCCTCTTCATCACTTTCCACTTTTGGGTCATTGTTTTCTGACCAATCTTCCTCTTGAATTTATGCAATAAGAGACAAACTTGATGTTAAGTCATTTGTAAATTGATCTGCATATGCACTCCAATCATATCCATCTTTTATGTTGACTACTAGTGCTTTCTTTGTTTCATCAGATGATTTGGTTTCATCTTTAAGCTCTAACATAGGAAGACTTTGATAAGGCTTTTGAAAAGTCTTTTGAGCTTGTTGAAACCTTTGATTATTTGTGCTTGAATGAGCACTTCCTCCATTATTCCTTGGAGCTTTGCATTCTCTTGAAAAGTGTCCATAACTGTTGCAGTTGAAACATCTAGCTTTTGACTTGTCAAATCCAACAGTCTTGTTTGCACTAGGCTTGTATTTCTTGTTGACATAAGAATGTTTTTGAGTCCTGTAGGCAATCATCACCATCTGCCAGTTCAGGTACATCTCTTCTACATCTTCAGGATCCATCTCAAATAAATCCTGTAAAACAAAATCTAGTTGAGTTAAATGGCTACCTTGATACGCTTGAAGCTGGCCATAAAAGCAGTGGTGAAATTTAGAGTTCCTCGAACCATTTGGCGCACCTTGCACCCTTTTGAAGAAAACTCAGGTCGGCAAGTTCAGTGAGAAGGCTGAAAAAGGAATCTTCCTAGGATACCATATACCAAATAAGAGAGGTTACAATAACTCAACGGGTCAAGTAGAAGAGTGGTGTAATGTGGACGTTCAGAAATACACCACCCACCAGCTAGGAAAGGACCCGCATTCATTTTCGATTATGATATATTCTTCAAGTCCTTCAACATTCCTCTCATGCCTTCTGATGATGACCTATCTACAAAGATGATGTATGATGTCTTAAACACACCGCCCCTAGACTCGACAGCATCTGGTCCACAAGGCCAATCTTCTAGCAGCTCAGGGGGAGTATTAGAAGTTAGTGACTCCTCCTCTGATGATGAAGATGTGGAGAATGTTCAGGTGGAACATGAGGAACAGGTTCATGCTACAACAAGTAGACATGCATCCGCTGTTGATGCCTCTGACACTTCGGAACCTCAAACTCCAACAGCTACAGATTCTGACTCTAGAACTCATAATCTAGGTCAGGATGTAGTGGTTCCCACCACTCCCAGGTCGCGACTTAATGTTTATCATCCTCTGGATAATGTCATATGGGATGTACAATCGGGAGTACAGACATGAAATCAGCTATATTCGGTTGATTATGCCTCGGTCATGGAAAAAGGATACCTTCACGATGGAGCTTATCGATGTTTTGTGTCTCAATTTGAGCCAAAATATATAAGTGACACCTTGAATGATAAGGCTTGGGTGAGTTCCATGCAAGAAAAACTTCTTCAATTCAAGAAGTTAGGTGTGTGGACTCTGGTGGATAGACCTAAAGGTGCTAAGGTCATTGGCACGAAATGGGTCTTAAAAAGCAAGAAGGATGACCAAGGGGTCATTATACGAAACAAGGCTAGACTTGTAGTTCAAGGATTTTGACAAGTCGAGGGTATTGATTACAACGAAGTGTTTGCACCCGTGGCAAGAATGGCAGCCATCCGTATCTTCCTAGCCTATGCATTGTATATAAAGATTAAAGTTTATCAACTTGATGTGAAGAGTGCATTCCTTCATGGTGAAATCCGAGAGACAGTGTACGTCAGTCAACCCGAGGGATTTGAGGATCCATATCATCGGGACAGAGTTTACAAGCTAGACAAGGATCTATACGGGCTTGATAAAGCCTGGTATGAGAAACTCTCGACTCATCTTGTGAAACACGGGTTTCAAAGAGGAGTGATTGATTGTATATTGTTTATCAAAGAAAAAGATGGTAACTTACTGCTTGTACAGATCTGTGTTGATGATATAATCTTCGGATCCAAAAACAAAGAGTTATGTATAGAATTTGAAGCAGTAATGAAAGTAGAGTTTGAGATGAGTGCCATGGGAGAGATGAAATTCTTTCTCGGGTTACAGGTGAATCAGACACCACAGGGGATATTTCTACATCAGACAAAGTATGTAGGAGATATTCTCAGTCGGTTTGATATGAAGATTGCTTCCACAGCTGGGACTCCACTTGCTACAAACCATGATATAGCGCCCGACGAGAATGGTGTTCTGGTGGATGCTACCATGTACCGAGGCATGATTAGATCTCTTATGCATCTCACTGCCTCACGACCTAATATCATGTACGTGACATGTCTATGCTCCAAATATCAGGCGAAACCGAAAGTCAACCATCCTATTGGGGTTAAAAGGATATTTCGTTATCTGAAGGGTACACCAACACTAGGGTTGTGGTATCCTCATGATGATGACTTCGAGCTTACGGAATATAGTGACTCGGATTATGGCGGTTACAAAATGAACAACAACTCCACTTCAGCAGGATGCCAATTCTTTGGGAGGAGATTAGGGACCTGGCAGTGTAAGAAGCAGACCTCGATTGCTCTGTCAACCTATGACGCCGAATATGTTGCTGCTGCAAGTTGCTGTGCACAAATCATTTGGATTCAACAACAAATGTAGGATTATAGTTTGCAATTCTCTAGTACTCTTATATATGTTGATAACTCTACTGTGATAGCTATAACTAAAAATCCAGTCCAACATTCTAAAACCAAACAAATCGGAATTAAATATCATTTTATACGTGATTGTTTTGAAAAACATTTAATCGATGTGGTTAAAATTAATACGGATTTTCAACGCCCCGACCTCTATATAAAAGCTTTTGATAAACCGAGATTTCTATATCACTTAGAGGTTAATGGTGTGAAAAAGAAAAGTGACGTAATCTCAGAAGATGATAATGTGTAGTCTGACACTGTGTTTTAGTTTTATTTTTATTTTTATTTTTTTATTTCCTATCTTATAAAATTCAAAAACTGAAAAACAATTTTCGGTTTTAGAAATTTTAGGGGGAGAATAGGTTTAGAAGTTAGTGTTCATTTTAGTTGTTATAATTTCAGTACAAAAAAACGAGGGAGGAGGACAGGCTAGCTCATAGAAATGAGATCGTATCTGTGATATTGATTCACTGACTATGGAAAATGATAGTACACAGGAACAAAGAATTTAGGACTTTAAAAGATTTAAATTGAATTAGATGCGAAATTCAAAGTATAAGTCTAAGCAATATAACAGAAAAAATGATAGTAAAACTAGCTACTACTAAGGTAACACAAAGAAAGTAGATCTAGAGGTTGTTAGACCACTACATGTTGTGTCAGTAGATTCAACACAATAGATGATTAGACCGCATTGGCGACTTCAATTCAAACTAAGTTGTTCAACTAGCTGTGGGTGCCCATCTTATCACTGGTTAACACAATCAATTATTTTCAATAAGGGGTGACGAGCAAATAAACACCACAATTGTGTGCGGTTGACCATAAAAAGAGCAAAGCAAAATGAAAAATAAACACAATCAAGCTGATAACGAATGTTGTTGATGCGTTATGTGCAAAAAGAAAAAAATATATGCTCTAACAAGAAGATAGGTTGTGTGCCTCTCTGCTGTGCGGTGGCACTGACTTGAGGATAAGCATAACCTAGATATTCTAGAATTCATTATTGTTTGCCGCCTCTTTGCTGTGCGGTAGCACTGGCCTGAGTCACGAATGGCTCGGTCGCCCGACTGAGATGAGTGAATGGCTTCGATCGCACGAACCAACTGTATGATTAGGTCCAGTCGCACGACTGAAGGAAACCCTAGTATAAATAGAGGGGGAGTTGGTGGCAAACCCTATTCACCCCCAAATCGCTCATTTCTTCGCATGACTTACCGTTACTCTGCCCAAATTTCGTTTGATTGTTCTTGGATTGTGATTATTACGTTCTAATGATTTCTAGTGACTCCACAGGTACCGTGCAATGATTTCCAATCAAATGCTCAATCGATTCGTCCTCAAAGGATCGAAATTATGCCCTAAAACTGAACCGAGACTAGTTTGACCAATAAATTGATGAAACTAAGTAAAATGTTAAAATAAAGGTTATTAGGTGCTATGTCGGGTGTTTGCGAGACTAATGAGCCATACCACGACGTCCAACATTACGATTTGCTCATATTTGGAATTTGAATGACCTAACAGTCTGTCATGCGAATGGGTGCCCTCATGAACTTCAATCGCACGACTGAGCCGGGCGAATGGCTCAGTCGCCCGACTGAGATGAGCAAATGGCACAATCGCACGACTGAAACATGCAAATAAGTTAAGTCGCACGACTGGTTCAACCGCTTGGTAGAGCATACGACTAAGCACAGTCGCATGCTCAGTCATGCGTATCAGCTCAATCGCACGACTAAACCTCAGTTGCATAGTTCATTCGCATGACAGAACAAAAAGCTTCAAGTTAAGAAGTTCAAATAGTTATTCTTTTACAAATTCTAATGTTTATCTATATTGTGTAACAGATGACGAGTCGCTAGATCATGAGCACTAAGCACAACATATGTGCTCACCTGGATTTGACTTCCAGGAATGCTGCAGAGTTCTCGGGCATCATCAGATTCCAACGACGATCTAGGATATTCCAAGCCATCTCGACCCCATGTACCCCTTAACGCTCGGTCCAGCGGGCTTTCCGGGAAAGTGTTGTAGTGGACAGGTCCTCTGAGCCCCACTACATCAGGAGCTCGATATTCGGCCAAGCTATTGAGATCACAGAGGATGAGCTCCGGACTGTTCTAGAGTTTGGGGATGACGTTGATTGTCCCATATGATTACACCCACTTACTGTACAAGGATGTTTCCTGAGGGCTAAGTACTCTGGAGCCTTCAACACAGGTGTGCTCAACAAGAGAAACTTGTGCCTCCAGCTCAAATACCTCTCTTATGTGTGCTCAAGTGCATAGCTTCGCGTAAGGGAGGGTTCGACGAGCTATCAGATCAGATCCAGAACACTTACGTGGCATTGGTGCTAAACCATTCACCTATCTGGTGGAGAAAATTAAGGGGAAGGGGAGGGAGGGGTTTTGTATGTACCCTCAATTTGTATAGATGATCATTGATCAGAAGCTATTATCTCTTCCTAAAGAGAAAGAGGACGCAATAGTGCTTGAAGTGATGGATGATACCACTTGGGGCCGCATGAGAGTGTACAGGGGGAAGCAAGTGAAGCCCTGTGTGAGGAGATTGTTCAGGCACCTGGCCCGGGAGGATTACGTGGCGCCCGCTAGGAGGAAGTGGCGCCACGAGGACAGTGATTCGGATGTCGAGCAGATTGTGCTCCCGGATGATGACTCCGACGATGATGATAGTGGTGATGGTGGAGTTGTAGGGCTCGCCTAATCGAGGGCCCCCACTGCTGATATAGCATCTCCATCATCCACCCAAGGTGGAGCAGAGTCAGTCGGTTTCAATTAGGACTTTCGTCCTGATGAGGAGGAGGAGACAGACGAGGAGCCTTTGACTCGTCTGTGGGGAGCAAGGTGGTTGCCATGGACCGAGGGATTCGGAAGGTTAGAGGACGCCCTAGCGAGTCTGGGAAGACTGCTGTAGATCCCTCTTATGCCCCTGATTAGCCCAGCAGCATCCCAGGGGGAGCATCCTCCTCAAAGGGCATGAGGAGAAAAAGGATGGCTCAACCCCATGGGATGAAGACTAAGAGGAGAAGGATTACATTTATCACTACCACCACTACCTCTACCACAGCCACCACTACCACATTCCACCCACCACCACTACCTCTAGCACTACCACCATTCCACCCACCACCACTACTACCACTCCACCCACCATGACTACCACGCCTCCACCTGTCACCACTACAACCACCTCTTCACCATCCATACATATCCCACCACCCATCTACTCTACATCCACTACCACCACCACCACTCACGGAGCCGGGACCTCATCACAGGTCCCACCTACTTTTGGATCCTCTTTCCCATCCGTTGGGTTGGAGGAGCAGCTGGCTAACCTGAACCGGTTAGTACTGAAGCTGCTAACGACTGATGAGCAGAGAGCCACTCAGCTTAATCAGCTGATGGAGCTCAATGTCTCCCAAGCCCAGAGGATTGAGGCTCAAAGCCAAGAGATCATAGAGTTGCATGAGATAAAGGCTTCGTCTGTACGGAGGATTGACGCTTAGAGTCAGGAGATCACAGAGCTACGTGAGATGCAGACATCCTCTATACAGAGGATACAGGATTTGGAGGCAAAGAACAAGAAGCTCATGCAGAAGCTCAAGGGATCCAAGGATGAGCCTCTAAAGATTAGAGAAGGGGATGACGATGGTGATGATAATGACGATGATGAGGATGATACTGATGATAATGGAGGAGATGATGATGGGGGAGAGGATGAGAGCAGAGATGATGAGGAGGGTGATGATGCTACTGCATCTGCTGCCACTCAAGCAAGAGAGAGACAATCCAAGAAAGCTCAGGATCAGGGTGCCTCGTCCTCGGCCCCGCCAGCTAAAGAACCAATGATTCTAGATCAAAGTAATGATTAGATGTATATGTATTTTGAACTTTTGTGTAATTGAATCATGTATTAAACTCATGTACTGAATATGTATGTATATATTTGATTATTTACTGCCTTGATTATTCACTAATAAATGATGTGTTATATGTTCTAAATCAAGCAGATCAGCCATCTCAGCAGGATGAATATGATATTGCTCCCCTGCAGCAGATCAGTCCCAATTCACTATGATACTTGATCTGCAAGGGATTTTCAGGAGGTCAGTAAGCTACACTCCCAAGAAGGAGAAATCATTCACGACCTCACTGATGAGCAACTCACAGAGATGTTCCGGTTAAATCCAGATGAACTGGTTAAAGATGCATCTACCGTCGATGTTGCTAGTGATGAAGTGCTCAATGATGTGGATGAGATAGAGATTGAAGATGTCACAACACAGCATTATGCAGAATATATGATCGAGAGGGAAATGTGGTTCTTGATTTTAGGGATACTCTCGACAGTGATATGTATTCTAAACTAGATATGATGGAGAAGGAGGCCAAGAAATCAGAAAGCCAAGCCCAAGCCTCGGACACAGATATTGAAATCAAAAAGGCTGAATGGGCGGCTTGTTTTGCAGAGATCCGTGCCCAACGCACAGCGCCAAAGTCGAGTGCCTACGCCAAGCTCTACAAAGTAAAGAAGCATCTAGAGGTGTCTGGCGGGATTATAACGTCGGCTTATGCAGTGAAGAGGGAGAAAGGAATCGAGTACTTCAGATTCCCACATGATCTGAAGACTCCCTGGTTTTGAGCTTAACCCGCTGGCACGCATGAACCTGTTGTATGCTGATCCCAGGAAGATGTCAGGATGGTTTGAAGCTACGTTGAAGAAAGAATACCACACGAGATGGGTTAACTTCAAGCCTCAACAACCTACGAGATATATTCAAAGGTCGGAGGTGGACCCAAGGACTGGGAAACCCAAAATGGTGCTGAAGTGGAGTCCTCCGCGCACTATGTCTAAGATTCCCATGAGGGAAATGCCATAGGACTTCACTCCCCACTTCAAGTGGTGGTATTATGATTGGAGAACAGGAGAAGCGGTCATAGTATTGTAGAAAGAGCACCAAAAGGAGACCATCTGGGTATTTGACCCAATGTAGCTAACCAACCTGTCAGCTAGTGATGTTTATACTTTATACAGGTGGCCATTATTCTATGATACACAGGATATAGTACAGGCCCTCCGGTTTCATAACGTAATAAGACTCTGTTTTGCATTTGAGATACATGCTGGAGTCACAGTTGAGGAGAGGCATAAGAATTTTGACGAGCTAATGAAGGATGCCAAACGATAATGGAAACTAGGTCCAAGGGGAAGTTTGTTGATACATACGTATCTAGTTTACGATCTTAATGTAATATGTCTGTCATGTCCTAAATGTAAATGAAACGTATGAGTTGAATGAAACAGAATATGTGATTGATGATCTTAATGTTAAATGTTTCGGTGTATGTTTCAATGTTTATTATTTATTAACGCATATTAAACCAACTATATAGGTTTGTGGTTGTTTGAATAGATCTTAGTCAAGTAATGATTGAGAAACATATTCAAACTTAGTCGTATGAAGTTTTCATGCGAATGGCTTATGCTAATGGACCATACGCATGAATACTTCATGCTAATGGACTAGTCGCACGACTGAACTAGGAGACTGGATCAGTCGCACGACTGAGACATACGGATGACTCAGTCGCACGACTGAACCTTCAATCGTGTGATTGACTCAGTCGCATGCTTTAGTCGCACGACTGAGCCATGCTAGTGGTCCAGTCGTACGATTGACTAACCCTAACCTATAAATACCATTTAATTCATGGAAAATGTAACACTTTCAATATTTCGACTCCTACTCGTACCCTAGCTGTCCATAGAACTTAGAGACCTTGTTCCAAGTTCATAGATCGCACAGAATCGTATTGCAATCATTCTTAACACTTAGATTCATTCTAAGTTCGATTCTATATGCTTTCTCATTGATTGGATCGCCAATCAAATAGGATTCCGCACTATTTGAGTTTGTATACACGTAAATCAGTTAGTACTCCGTACTGAAAACGGTCTTAACACCTTTGTTCCCAAAAAATGAAACATGTCCCCTTTTGATTTGTTTGACGTTGAAAAGGAGGGATGAATTTCCTGTCATGTGCCTGGACGCCCCACTAATCAATAGTCCAGGTATTAGTGATAGCGTTGTAGCGGACACCCTGAACAGTCAAAGAAACTTGTTAGTTCAGATTTGGGACCCAAGCCTTAACTGGCTTGGGTGACCCAAAAGAATCATACATCATAAACTCAACCCATTGTTCTTTAGAGGATGAGGTCATATCTTTCTTCTTATCATTCTCACTATCAGACCCTATACTTGATTTTTCTTTCCATAAGCCAGTTTTGTGTAAGGCCTGTTTGTGGTAAACAGATGACTGACTAATGGTTTGACCTATTGATTCACTAACACTCTTAGGTTGAGTATTAGATCTTATTTTAGAAGAACTTGGTCGTGTATCATAAAGTTCAATTTTCTTTCTGGGTGTCTGATAGTACGGACAATTAGTAGATATATGTCCTCGTTTTCCACAACTGTAGCAAGATCTTACTTCTACAGACTGTGGAAAACTTTTATGTGATGTTGAGTTTAGTGAAGGTGTGAGGTGTGTCTGGTTTGGTTTATTCACTACTCTTTTAGATGTTTCACTCTTATTAACAAATTTAATTATTTTGATGTTTTGAACATCTTTAACTTGCCCTTTGGTTGGACTTTGATGATTGACATGTTTGTGGTTGACTCGTTCAGTTAGTTTGGATTCTGAAATGGACTTTAGTGAGCCTGACCTTATATGAACTCTTTTAAATGCATCATCTAAGTTCTCAACTGGCATCTTGCCTTTTGATTTCAAAGTAACCTCCTTCTGTTTATTGTCAAATTTCACTGGTTTACGCGTGGAATCAGGATCAGTAACTAGAGGAGTAGACACCACATCATCCTTAATTGGGTTGTTATTTATAGGTCTACATTTTGCATTCAAGAGGATCTCATCTGGTGGTGGAACTACTTTGAATCCCAAACCTTCCCCATTGTTTCATTCTTTCACTAAATTCTTTACTATGTGAGAAGAACTAGCCCAACTATGCAGCTTTTGTTTTAGTGAATTAACTTCAACTTCCAGAACTGCTTTCTCCTTTTTGGTTTCTTCTAATGAATTTAAATAAAACTTTATATCATTAGATTGATTTAAGGCAACAACCTCGGTTTTCTTAGTTGTTTAATCAAAAGTTCTATCATTTCTTTAAAACTTCACTCATTTTGTTTTAATATATGATTAGCTTCAGTGCAAAGTTGTAAGTCATTTACTAATTTATCATTGTGTTCTAATAACCTAGAAAATTTTAGTTCTACGCTTTCCCTAAATTTTTCACATTCAGAACAAGTATGTTTGTTAAATAGTTGATCTAAAGAACTTAGCTATGAGGATTCCATTGAATAGTTGATCTAAAGAACTTACCTATGAGGATTCTATTGAATCAGCCATCAATGCAGAGGTAGACTCTTCAGTTGTTGGAGATTCTAAACTTGTTGCTCTTAGATCTTCCTCAACCAAGTGGTTTACCACGTTCACAGCTTCTTCTGTATTTGACATTGCTTGCTTAGCTGCAATCTCACCTTCACTGGCAGACCCATCATCCAACGTTTTGACAAAAGCAATGTTTGATTTTCGAGGAGAGACAAAGCGGAAAGACCAATCTTGTCCTTCATCACCTTGGGCAGTTAGTGCTTTAGTCTCTTTATTTGAAGGACTAGTTCCAACCATGTCCTTGTCTTGGTGATAGAAGGTAGGAAATGGGTTACCGTTTTTTGTTTTCTTGGGCTACACACATTCACGTTTAATATGCCCCTTTTCACCACATTTGAAGCAGGTGACCGTAATTTTGTCGAAACCAAAAGTTATATCTTTTGTGGCTACTAAATTTTGACTATCTTCTTAATGAAATTCTTGGCTCATCTAACTGCACTTGCTAGAGCCCACATGATATCCATCCTTTCCAGCTCGTTCTCGTCAACCTGGTCGTAGTCTTCATCTACAAGATGACAATTTCCGATCTTCCCAACAACTAGACCGTCATACGATTGAACCACTACTGCAAGAAGGTCCATGTGCTCTTTTGCAACCTCCACTGTGATATTACCGAGATTACAGGTCTTCAACTTCATACTATTGGCTTCAGGCACTATGTATTGAGTCAATGATGACCCAGACGTTTCTTGTCCTGAAGTAGTGGATTGGGAAAGAGCCGCGGAACTGGACACAAAAGTTGTTTGCAGTGGTGCTCCTGAACCAGTTGGATTGGGAACCGAGTTGTAGAGTGAAGGATTCTAAACGTAAGATCCTTTCTTTGACTAGTACTTCATCCTCAACTCCTCCTCCCTTAACTTCAAGATGAAGTCATTTATGTCCAACGTAGCAAGTATGTCATTCTGTCTCAGGTTCGACACAAATGAATCCCAATTCTCAGGCAAACCATCTGCAAAGCTTGAAAGTTTATCTTCCATAGACAATGTCACACCATGAGTGTGCAGCTCACTCATCAGATGATAGAACCTGTCAATGATGTCATCCAAGCTCTCATTCCCAATTGAGATAAATTATCAAACTCCTTCTTGAGAGCTTTTGCCTTTAGTGCTTTTATTGTCGCATTCCCATTGTACCTCTTCTCTAATGCCTCCAACAAGTTTTTGGCATGTTTGTTCTCAAAAAACTGGTGAAAGATGTCTTTCGGGATTGACTGAGTCGGTAGCGCATAAACTTTCTTC
The DNA here is from genome assembly GCA_025506515.1 of Flaveria trinervia. NCBI lineage: Eukaryota > Viridiplantae > Streptophyta > Magnoliopsida > Asterales > Asteraceae > Flaveria > Flaveria trinervia. Next base: position 8,895,536 of record CM046452.1, read on the forward strand.
TTAGCATTAAAGAGTGTCTTCTAAGCCTCGCCCATTCCACCCAACGTCAACTTTACTCCATTTGCGCTTATTGGTACCATGTAACCAGTCTCTATAGAAGTCTAGAGATTGTGATCAACTCTATTTAGGTAAATCTCGAACCGTTGTTTCTATTATGGATAATCATCCAACATTATAAGCTTTGGCGATTTATTGTGATTTCCTATCTCATTCTCCAGAAGCAGAAGGTTCTGGATGCGTGAGTCCTTCCCAACAATAAACGCTTAAAATTGATCTTCCATCTATATGAACTATGTACTTTGAGAACAGAACAACTTCAATCGTGCGAATGCACAATGCGTATGGATCACTCGTGCAAATGAAGAGTGCGAATGAATTCAATCATGCGATTGGATTCAGTCCTGCGTATGAACAAGGAGAATGGACTCAACCAACTTAAGGTATTCAGTCATGCGAATGAAGGATACGACTGAGTTCAGTCGTGCGGATGGAGGGTGCGAATGACTTCAATCGTACGAATGAGCTATTCATGCGACTGAAGGCTGCTGTGTTTGGAAAAATCAAAATTTTGGCACTATGACACGAATTACGATTTACCAAGAAACCCAAATCTGCCGTATGATGAAAAAGTTCAACTTTGATGCCTGGAAACACCGGAAAACACCTGTGGACTCAAAAAGATGACTCTTTTGAGTTAAAACGTGAGTTTTGACACAATTCTAATTGAATCAAATGCAAAATCAATAGCTAAAGCTCTAATACCACTTGTCAGGACCGTGTACGTACGGAGGACTAACGGATTCTGCATTTATACAGAATCAGATAGTGTAGAATCCTATTTGATTGGCGATCCAATCAGTGAGAACAATTACCATATCGATATACGATTGAAACTAAACATTATGAACAAATAGGGATCGATCAGAATGATCTATGAACTTGGAAAGGCTTCTTTGGATGTTCTGGACGGCTAGGGTTCATAAGAATATCAAGTGCTTTGAATTCTTATCTTTTTCCATGAATTAAGTGGTATATATAGGTTAGGGGCTTCCACTCGTACAACTGAACCATTAGCATGGTTCAGTCGTGCGACTGAATCATGCGATTGAGTCATACGCACGATTGAAGGTTGAGTCGTGCGACTGAGTCAATCTTATGTCTCAATCGTGCGAATAATCCAGTCTCCTGGTTCAGTCATGCGACTGGTCCATAAGCATGATGTATTCATGCGTATGGTCCATAAGTATAGGCCATTCGCATGACTACTCATCCGACGATGTTGAACACATTTCCTTAACACAATAATAATCTGAAATATTAAACATTATAAACATCAACCACATATTATATTTCATTGAACCCATTCATTACATATGTGTAAGACATGAAAGACTTTTACATTAAACTCATAAACTAGGTACACATGTATCTACAAGACTTCACATCCATTAGATGAATTACAAGATTGTATATAGCTGCAAGTGCTAATAATAATCTAACAGTATAAATCCTAGCAACAGAAGCATAAGTATTAAAGAATTCAATACATTTTTTCTATGTAAAACCTTGGATAACCTATTTAGCTTTAAAAATTATCAATGCTACCATCCTCCTTTTTTATAAAAAAACCTTTTACACCCCGATGGTTCAATGATCCATTTACACCCTAATGGTTTACATCCAGGAATCAGCAAATTTCCAAGTATTGTTTTGCATAATGGATTTTATCTTATCCAGGATTGCCTATTTCCCAAAGGCAACATCTCTAAAAGCCATAGCTTCACTGTAAGTCTTTGGATCCTCCTTAATATCAAAAAAATATTTATATTAAGATCTAATCTCATTCCTTGATCTTCAACAATATAAAGTTGAAAAGCATCACCAAAACACTTGGCTTTTCTTCTCTTGCACTTTTCCTTCATTTAGTTCTAGTGAAAGGTACATCTTTACTATTAACTGAATTACTACCAAATGTATTATCATTTGGAGAAACATCAGAAATCACATTCTTTGGTCTAAGTATAGAAGTAGATCTTTCATCATCAAATATTGCATCTATTGACTCTATAACCAAGTTTAGAGATACATAATTATTAGGTTCTAAGTGATAGAACCTATAAGCCTTGGAATGCTGAGCATAGCCAATAAATATGTAATCTATACATCTTTCACCCAAAGTTTTCCTTTTCGGTTTAGTAAGCCTCACGACAACTCTACATCCCCAAACTTTAAGATACTTAAGTTTGGAGGCTTTTTGTATCAAAGTTCATATTGGGTAGTCTTATTCTTTTTATTAGAAATTTTATTCAGTAGATAACAGGCTATTAACATTGCCTCACCCCAAAATTCTTCACTCAAACCTAAATAGGACAACATAGAAATGACCATTTCTTTTGACATTCTATTATTTCTTTCTACTACACCATTTTGTTATGGTGTATAAGGAGTTATAACTTGATGTATTATACTAGTGGATTGGAAATACACCGGATCATAATGCTCACCTTCTCTATTAATATGAAATATAACAATATCTAAAGGCATCATCAATGAACGTAATAACATACTTTTATTACCTAACAATGGTGTAGCATGCAAATCACATAAGTCACTATGTATGAGATCTAAAACATTACTTTCCCTGTTAACATCTTTTAAAGGTTGTCTAGTTATCTTAGTCAACATACATGTCTTGCATTTTTATTTTTCATGTCAAAAGTAAGGATTAAACTTATTTTAAACATGTCTTTTAATCTTTTATAATGAACATGTTCTAGTCTAGCATGTCTTAATTCTAATTGCTTCATATTATTACTATAACTAGTTGAATCCATACAAATAGATTCATTACCAAAAAAAATATCAAATTTCACAATAACATACCATAACATAATCCAAAAAATGTACCATGTCTTGACAATATATACTTGTCACTTTCCAACACTTGTTTATAACCATAATTATTTAACACAATACTAGACAATAGATTCTTTCGAATCCCTGTTACATACATCACTTTATTTACTAGTAAACACTTTTCAGAAGTAAACACAAGCTACACATTCATAGTCCTTTGATTGGTTCAGTTGTAACATTACCCATTTTTAGTATTGATCCATCTTCAATTGGTTTAAAGTCCTTGAACCAAGGAAGATCTTTACACACATAGCTAGTTGTTCCTAAATCAACCCACCAATCAACATCATCATCCTGCATATAAAATGATTTAGAAATTAGTGATACATCATTCTAACTCGAATTATAATTTGGAACTAAAATTAACCTTTTTACTTTCTTGGATCCTTAGATCCACTTGGACCAGTGTTGGATCAAGAAGAAGGCTAATGCAACCAAAACTAAGTCACTTAGATAATTATGTACTGAATGCACAGGCTTCTGAAGCTTAGCATGGAACTTCCAAAGGTTGTAGAGTTCTTCCGAAGACAAAGTGAAAGATCAACTTCCGAAGACAGAACTCTACTTCCGAAGTCAAGTGTATACTTCCGAAGTTCAAGCCTTAGAAGAATGACCTGAAGACCACTTTTGAAGTATGATGAAAAGAAGAAGTCTCCAAGCCTTGGAAGAAGCAGTATCTTCCGAAGTATAAATGGCTTCGGAAGTACTTACTCTTCCGAAGCCATTTAACCTTCGGAAGACACTACTATGACAAGTGGACACAAGTATGGTCTCTGACACTCCGCTGCAGACCTCTGATACTGTTTGGCTTCTTCCTAAAAAGCCATGTAGTTGACCATACTTTATTCCACTGTTCACCTTTTCATGATAGTACATGTTACCAACTTTAGTTGGTGACAAAAGGTAATTTAGGGACATGTCCTGACTATCAAATCTTAGATAAGACTTTATCCGAGATACCATAAACTTTAGTCTTGTAGTATAGGCTTTAGCTAGAGGATCCCAGCTGGTATCAAAGTATATCTGGCTGTAGGTAGTATTATATATAGGTTATCTTTGTAACTCATTATAACAACAACAACTACTACTTGTAAGAGTCTTGTATTTTGAGTTGAGAAGCAATATATAAAAGTACCTTGAAAATTACTTCTTGTGTTCTTTATTACTTTCTATATTGTGATCAACTCTTACTGATTCTATCTTAACCCGAGTGTTGTTCTAGGTGAGTTTGAGAGAAAAACATAAGTGTTTAGTGACAAACATCGATCCTACAATTGGTATCAGAGCACCTCAGGCTCTTGATTACGTGATCTCACCATCCAAATCAACCTGTTTTTCACTCCTCCCTACAACCCATTCACTCTAATGGCCCTTACCAAGTCCGAGGTAGATATAGGAACCATGACAAAGGCTCCCATCATTACTCCTGAAAATTTCAAGTCTTGGAGCAGGAGAATGGAAGGCTTCATCAGATATCAAGACAGCAGGATGTGGAACTCCATTGTCAATGGCCCGTATAAGCCTAAGGTGGCATCCCCTAATGGAAACGGTGCCATGATAGAAAAAGCTGTAGAAGATTATTCTGATGAAGATAGAAAGAAAATGGACATCGACAGCAATGCTATGACCATTCTCAAGACTGCAATACTGAACTCCATTATGGTGAGATTCGAGCATTGCACGACTGCAAAAGAATTGTTTGATGCACTAGCTCAGATGTACTCCTACTCTAATGACTCAAAGAAGGACTCACTAAAGCAGCAATTCAAGAACTTCACTCATATTGCTGGAGAGACCCTCAGCCAGTAGTACTTCAGGTACATGGATCTTATCTCTTCTCCTCAGTCTGTGAAGATCACTCCCGAACTTAGAGATCTTACTAGAAAGTTCATGAGTGCTCTTCCAAACGAGTGGACATTAAACTATGTCTCTATCAAGATGACTGAGAACTTGAACACTCTCACCATGACTGAACTCTACGACATCCTTGATGATATCGCCTAGAGATGGAGAATAAGAAGGGCCACCAAACAAGCACACCCATGAGTCTTCCTGCTAGCAACGCCTTAATGGTTGCTGAAGGCTCATTACCCCCTCAACCTAAACATTTCCTAACTTATCAGCAACCATCCTGCTCTTCTGGACCTTACATCACTTTTCCTAAGACTCCAAGGTCTCAACAGGCTCAACACACCTCCTTTCAAGAAAGTTATGCCTTTGTCTTAGGAACTGGACACTCTGGTGATTTTCAATACTACTTTGATGATCTTGAGTGTTTCAGTCCGGATGACGTAGAGTACGTGGACATTGTCTAGCAGATGGCTCTCTTAACTTACAGAGAAAAGAAGTTCTTTAAGAGAACTGGAAGGCATTTCCCTCAAAACCTAACTACCAGTAAGTTCGGATTTGACAAGACCAAGTCAAAGTGTTCCAACTATAACCAACTGGGTCACTTTGCAAGGGAATGCAAGGCTCCCAAGACCAATCTTGGAACCCCACAGGCCTCCACACATCCCTCAACCTTAAAGCCCGTTGAGAAGTCAACTAAAACAGCTACAATGGCTCAAGAAGTTGACTGGAGCTTCATGGTACAGGATCTGACTCCTGCTCAAGCTCTCATGGCCGGAACAGACAATGCCCAGGTATATGAACATCTATGCACTCCAGCCTGTATAGCTAAAGTTAAACTTTATCAGGATTACAATATGGAAATCAGATCTGATATTGAGTCTTTAAATATCTTAAAATCTGATTTAAAAGAGCTGAATCTGACTATCAAAAGAAAATTAAGGAGTTGGAGAAAACTGTGTCTCTTTTAAAACATGAACACACCAACTATAAGACTCAAATCAAAGATTTGATATCCAAATTAAAACTGTGTCTCTTTTAAAACATGAACACACTAACTATAAGACTCAAATCAAAGATTTGATATCCAAATTGTCTGAGGCTCAAGCCCAGCTTGTCACCACTGAGGCTCAGGCCAGGAAGCATGCTATCTCTGAGCAAAACTTCCAAGCTATTCTTGCATCATCCTCCCCTCCAAACTCTACTATCATAACTAAGGAGGGTTGGGAACCAATGAAATTGCTCCACCACACTCCTATGAGTCTATTAGATAGCCTATATGTGGTACTGAAGAGCAAGAGGTTCCAACTGCTGACCCTTCCTCACCTGAGTTGAAGGATGAAGCAACAATAGTGGTCACCAGAGGGAAGGAACAGGTAGATGTACCCATCTCCTCCTGTGAAGAACAAATCCTAACCACTAAGGCTAGAGGAAGCAGAGCTAAAGCTGCTAGGAGAACTACCACGAAGGTGGTTGAGTCCAAGCTGAAGATTGACCCCAAGCAGAAGGGTGTCTTTATCTCAACTGGATTCCAAGTGGTAGGTACTTCTGATTCAGGAAAGGAGTGTAATACCAGCACCTCTGTCCTGCCAAAGGATCAGAAGTTGAAGGGAAAAGTTGTTGATGAAGAAAAGAAGCCCAAGAAACAACAACCCTCACATTCCTAAAGAGCTAACATTGCATGCATAATGTGTGGTCTGCAAAACCACATGGAAAAAGATTGTTACTACAATCCTGCAAGCACACATTATGCAAATAATGTTAGGAAAGAAGGAGTCAAGGAAGGTTTCACATTTGGACCTTTTCAAATGATTCAAGTTATGAAAAAGGGAAAGCTAGTTTCAGAAGCCAGTTGCTTTCGGAAGAAACTCCTTCCGATGGGAAAATGGCTTCGGAAGCAAAAGCTACTAAGGTTCGGAAGAACAAGAAAGTTCCCTTGAAACCTCCCCAAAAGAAGACTGCTTCATAAGAAAAGGTGGTGAAGACTTCTTCCGAAAAGAAAGAAGCCTCGGAAGATAGCCATGCTGCTAAAGCTTCCACAAGCTCATCCTCCAAGATCACCAAAGGATGGACTGGAAGATCAAGGAAGATGCTATAGCCCAAACCTCTTCTTCAAAGACCTCTATTGAACCCCCATGCATAACATTTGGTTAAATTATGTTATTATCTTTGGAAGAACCCAAGACCAGCAAGGCTTGGGCTTCCAAACAAAACTAACAATCTCATCTTATGTGCAGGGACATCCATATGACAAGAACAACATATAGGATTGTAGATAGTGGATGCTCCAGGCACATGACAGGGAACAGATCTCTCCTTCAACAGTTTCAGAACTATGATGGAGGCCCTGTCCAATTTGGAGGTGAGGTCGGAGGATATATTTCTGGCAGAGGGAGTATATCCAATGGTAAATTAAAGGTTGACAAAGTTCACTTTGTCAACATCTTTAACACAATCTGTTAAGTGTTTCTCAATTCTGTGATCAAAAGCACCAAATGCTTTTCACAGAACATGAATGCATTATCCTCAAACCTAGGATGACAATTCCTCCGGAATTAGTGCTCTTAGATCTCCCAGAAAAGGGGATATGTACAAGCTTGATATGAACAATGCTTCCCTAATGGGTGAAGTATCATGCTTTCTTTCCAAAGCTGATAGTGATGAGTCAACACTATGGCATAAACATATGTGTCATGTAGATTTTAAGACAATGAATAAATTGGCTAAAAATAACTTGGTACATGTTTTGCCTAAAAAGGAGTTTTTCTGCAAAGATAACTGTGTTGCTTGCCTAAAAGGGAAACAACACAGGACATCTCATAAATTCAAATGTGTTAACTCTATAACTACTCCACTACACTTATTGCACATGGATCTTTTTGGTTCCACAAGTATAATGAGCATTGGAAGGAAATCATATTGCCTTGTGATAGTTGACGATTTTACAAGATTCACATGGGTATTCTATTTAAGAACTAAAGATGAAACTGCTGAAATACTAAAATCTTTTATTCTTAAAATAGAAAATCAAATTGATCACAAGGTTAAAATCATTAGAAGTGATCAAGGGACTGAGTTTAAGAACTTCGTTCTTGACTCATTCTATAACTCAAAAGGGATTGCCAGAAAATATAGTGCTCGCAGAACTCCTCAACAAAATGGTGTTGCTGAGTGGAAGAACAGGACACTTATTAAGGCTGCTTAAACTATGTTAGCTGATTCAAAACTACCTCTAACATTATGGGTAGAGGCAGTCAGCATTACATGCTATGTGCAGAATAGAGTTCTTGTAGTTAAGCCTCATGGAAAAACCCCTTATGAGCTATGGAACAAGAGGCCACCGTTCATTGGCTTTCTAAGGTCCTTTGGCAGCAGGTGTACCATAGTTAACACAAAAGACAATTTAGCAAACTTTGCTGAAAAGTCAGATGATGCTATCTTTGTTGGATACTCTTCTAGCTCCAAAGCTTACAGAGTTTACAACATTAAGAATCAAGAATTTGAGGATTCATCCAATATAGTTGTTAATGAGCACACTCCTTGTGTTAGGGGGAATGGCCCTGATCACATCTTTGATTTAGAATTGTTTCCAAACTATTCTAAACCATCTTGTGAGAATGTTTCAGTTGGAACAGGTGCTCAAAATGATGTTGATGCTGCTACTGACGATCAACTGTTTGAGCTTCCCAGACCTAGTTCAAATTCTCCAAGAGCTGTAACAAACGAAGTCTCCACCATTCACAGATATGATAGCTTGACCATATCAAGGAATTGTGAAGCTTCTTCAAGTGAATCAGTCACTGAGCCTCAAAACTCATTAGGTGATCCACCACAACACCAGGCAGAAGGAAGTAGTGTTTTGAAGGGACAGGAAACTGTTAACACCACTTCACAGCCAACCATTGATGATGTTTCTCACTCATTCAATCAGTCCACATTGAATGATTTTGAAACAACAGCAGGACAAAGTGTTCTAGTTCCTGAGCAGAATATGTCCAACCTAGATCTATCTCTGCAACTAGAAGTGATTCCTCGCCATAGAATTCATAACACTCATCCTACTGAGAACATAATAGGGGATGTCACTGAGGGTGTGAGAACAAGAGGACAAACTCATCATGGGAATGTCTGCTTGTACTCATGCTTTCTATCCCAGATGGAACCCAAGAAGGTAGAAGATGCCTTAACCGATAGTAGCTGGCTTGAATCGATGCAAGAGGAGCTGCTTCAATTTAAGAGACAGAAGGTATGGAACCTATGTTCGCTACCATCCGATCAAGTACTAATAGGCACTAAATGGGTTTTCAGAAACAAGAGAGATGATAGAGGCTTGATCATCAAGAACAAAGCAAGACTTGTAGTTCAAGGATACACACAAGAGGAAGGAATTGATTATACTGATGTCTTTGCACCAGTTGCAAGACTTGAGGCAGTTAGGATCTTCCTTGCTTATGCTACATCCAAGGACTTCACTGTCTATCAACTTGATGTCAAGTGTGCATTTCTATATGGGGATATAGATAGGGAAGTCTATGTATGCCAACCTCCAGGATTTGAAGACCCACAGCACCCCAACTATGTGTGCAAATTGGATAAAGCTCTATATGGGCTGCACCAAGCACCTAGGCTGTGGTATGAGACACTGTCTTAGTTTCTTCTGAAGAACGGCTACACTAGAGGTGCGATTGACAAGATTCTCTTCATCAGAAAGTCTGGAAAGGAAATCTTGCTTGTTCAAGTCTATGTTGATGACATCATATTTGGTTTTTTAAATGACCAGATGTGTAAGGACTTTGAGAGCATTATGAAGAAGAAGTTTGAGATGAGTTCCATGGGAAAAATGGACTTCTTCCTCGGTATTCAGGTAAAGCAAATGAAGGAAGGGTTCTTCATTAATCAATCTAAGTATGTGTTTGACGTTTTAGAAAGATTTGAAATGAAGGATTGTAAGCCTGCCAAGACACCCATACCCAGAAACCATAATCTTTGTCCTGACCTTGAAGGAGAGGATACTGATTAACATCAGTATAGGGCAATTATTGGTTCTCTGATGTATCTTACTGCTAGTAGCCATGATATCATGTTTGCTACTTGCATTTGTCCAAGATATCAGGCTGCCCCTAAGGTGTCTCACTTAGCTGCTGTAAAGAGAATTCTCAGATACCTTAAAGGAGCACCTAAACTAGGTTTTTGATATCCCAGAAACAAGGATTTTAATCTTTATGGATACTCTGCCAATGACTATGGTGGCTGCAATATTGACAAGAAATCAACATCAGGGGGATGTCAATTTCTTGGTGGAAGGATCATCTCCTGGCAATGCAAGAAACAATCATGTGTATCTACATCAACTGCTGAAGCTGAATACATTGCTGCTGCTAGCTACTATGCTCAACTGCTATGGATTCAGAATCAGATGTTAGACTATGGATTCAACTTAATGAGTACTCCTATCCATATTGACAACAACAGTGCTATCTCCATTACTAAAAATCTGGTGAAGCACTCCAAGACAAAGCATATTGGCATCAGGTATCATTTCATTAGAGATATTCATGAGAAAAATCTGATTAAATTAATCAAAGTTGATTCAAATGAACAATATGCTGATTTGTTCACCAAAGCTTTTGATGAGCAAAGACTTAAATATCTCATAACAGCTATTGGGATGATAAAAATTGATTAGTTCACCTCTTTTGAAACCTTTTAATGTGTAATGTCTTCTGTCAATACAATTTAAGCCCTGTTACAAAAGATCTTTCTGAAAATTTTCTAAGTGTAAATTTCTTCTGAAGAGAAATTAACCCTCGGAAGTTATTTTTATATCTTCCGAAGCAAAATTTCTCAAAGGATAATTTTTCTTCTCGGAAGAACTTTTGGTCTCGGAAGAAGCGATTGATTACATATCAGATCTACTTCCGAGGTTCACAAATTCTCCATTCGGAAAGCAATTCTAACCTTTGGAAGCAAAGTTTTTGCTTCAGAAGTAAGAATTGCCTTCGGAAGACAAATTATCTTCGGAAATGTTTTACATTCGGAAGAAAGATTCTACTGTGTAACGTAAATCTCTTGGGACCCACACTATAAAAAGCAAAGATTTTGTTAATGATATCGGATTATTTAACTGATTTTAACCTTACCGCCACTGTCATCTCATCCACTAAACCATCACATCACCTTATCCTAACCCCCATTACCGCCTTCCCATCCTCTTTTAAATAATCTCGACTGTTCAATTTCATCTTCTTACTTACAATTTTTACAGCCCTATAAATTTTTCTCCTCTGTAACTTTACCCAAGCTCAAATTCATCCACATCACCATCCTCCAAATGGCTCTAAACCCTCAGCACAACCAGGTCGCACTCCTTGATTCTTCAAGGGATGCCGACTTCTCTGAAATCATCTCCTTTCTCACCCAATCACCTTACTACACAGCACTTACCGTCAACCCCACTGTTTACTCCAATCACATGGCCGAATTTTGGGGAAATGGTCGAGCCAAAACCATAAATGGGATTCGAGTACTGAGGTCCAGCATTTGTAGACAGGAGTTGATTATTACTGGACAACTCATCAGGGAGCATCTAGAGCTTCATGATGAAGGAGCTCCAACTGAGTTCCCGAAGGCAGACTTGGACAGCACCTACATCCTTATGGGATATGGTGGCGACATCCAGGTCAACAGTATACAAATTCAACTTCTCCTACAATTGGAAGTTTCTCCTGCATGTTGTTCTCCACTGCTTGTCCAACAAGTTCGGCGGATGGGATCAAATCCCATATGAACTAGGATGCTTAGTTCATGGATTGGTGAGAGGCCTGCACTTCAACTACTCACGATTTGTGTTTACCAATCTAATTAGGAATCTAAAAAGGGAGACATTCTATATGTATCCTAGATTCATACAACACGTCATCAACTATGAGTTGGACCAGAGCATGCTTCTCTGTGCAGCTGCTCTGACTGTCCCCCACATGCGGTCTACCATCTTCAAGACATTGAAGAAGGTATCCACCAACTTCACTGGAAGGTATACCACTCTGCTTCCAAGTATGATTAAGTGCATAGCTCTGGTGACATCCCTGTTCACCCCACAGGTGATGAACCCACACCAGCAACCACCACCACAATGCCAACACTGCCTTCTCCACCCATCACCATCACATATCAAAGACGCCCCAAACGAACCCTTGTTCAATCTACTCTGATTGAACAAGCCCCTCTTGTTTAATCCAAAAAGACTAGAGTGGAAACATGGGCACCCACTCAGTCTGAGGTCTCTCCATCCTTCTCTTTTGAACTCAATATGGGTTTTGAGTCTCCTCAGTCTCAAACCCAGGAGCCTGACACCCAAACCGACAGCATTCAGATTGAGTATCTACACTCTTCTGAACAGTCAACAAGGGACAGCCCCACCAAAGGCTCAATGCCTGTAGACATTGATCAAGGTCCTGGGTTAGTAGGCTTAACCTCCTTATCTTTTATGGACGTTCTATTCAAAACTGATGAAGAGATAACATCTCTCCATGGCAATGAAGTTGATCTACAACACCCACTTCAAGATCAACAGAGCCTGGAGAAATCCCTTATCTCTAGCCCCCATCAGCAACCAATTACTGAGGTAAGTCCCACTGATGTGGAGGGGACTCATGCAGATTCAACTGCCATTACAAAAGGTGCCTCAATGGACCTTGTGGACAGTGGTAACATCTCTCAGACTGAATTTGCGGCAACTAAGCACTTTGATGACTCTGAAAGAGACATCACTGAGTACGGGAAACCAGGGTCCCAAGAAACCACATCTGGTGGTGAGGCTAAACATACCAGGTATGTTACCTCATTTCCTCGTGATTCTTCAAAAGAAGATGAGGGAAGCATGAAAATCGTCATTCATGACCTTCTATCTAAGGTCTCAAACCTTGAATCTTTGGTTAGGACTTTAGAAGCAAGGTCCGCCACTCAGCAACTTAAGATTGACAATCTCAAGGCCAAACTAGCTGAGAAACAGACAGAGAGGTCTATCAGGCATGTACCTATTCAGGTCTCATTGACTTCTTCCTCTAGCTATCTAGATATCAAGATGATGCTACCAAATAGGGGGAGAATGTTCAGAGACAAACACTTGAGGACCCCCAACAGAGCCACACTTCAACTCCAACTTCAACTTCATCTACTCCTATCATCACTGTGTCTGAGCCATCTCAAGTCATTCTGTAGATTGACTCAAAGACACTCAATGATCTCTACAAACTCTTCACCAAGTTTCTGTTGAGATCCTCCACAGATCAGCCAAGCCCAAATGCTGCAATACTCTACTTTGGAGCTGAAGAACTTCAGAGGCTGACTGCACCTTCTACCACTGTGGAAGAAGTTGGTTAACCTAAGGTCCACATGGAACCTAAGATTCATTTCGAAGGGGAAATGGGGACTGATGGCCCAACAACTGAAACAGTTGGGACAGAATCTGCATCTCCTCTAACTTCCGAAGCTGAAGTTAAAACCTCGAAAGAACAAGCTAAATCTTTCGAAGCTAAATGGAAGTTGCAGAAGGACGGTTTAAAATGTCTGAGGAACTGATCATCACATATGCAATCCTTGAAATGGCATCTGAGGTGAACAGTGAGGACTTTCTGAAACTTCCTCCATCACAAACACCATCTCTACCTCTCTCACAGTCAGAACCCTCTCTCCAAGAACTACCGTAGTCAAGCACTTCAAAAGACAAAGGCAAAAGAAAATTGATTGCGGAAGAGCTTCAGGAAGAGGAGAAGATTGAGAAACTTAAGAAGAAAGGACGACTGCCAACTGAGAAGTTGCTAGCTGACAATACAAAAGCAGCTACTACTAATCAAGAGGCGGTCAATAACAAAAGAAGAGAAGAGATCATTGACCAGCTTATCCAAATGGGAGCTGGCAATGAAGAGACACTCCTGCTACCACTAGAGGAGTTGGTGGATTTGGAGAAGGAAACCCGGCTGAAACTTGAAGAAGAAGCCAGGTTGGCCTTGGAGAAAGAAGAAGAAAAACAGAAGGAGACTGAACTGCAGCTGAGGAGAGACAGGATAAACTTCCTACTCTCCAGAGACTTTAATCTTCAAGAACTTTCTCCACACAATGATGATACGATCCTCTGGCTCTACAACAAAGAGCAGGATCAAATGGAGAAAGAAAGGAAGAAGGCTGCAAGAGATAAGACAAAGGAGAAGAAGAAGAAGGAAGAAAAGGCTAGGGACACTGCAACTAAGAAGCTCACTGAGAAGGCCTGGATGAAAGACTATCTTCGGGCCCATGGCTTCTCTGGCAGGCAAGTGGGTCCCATCTCTGAAAAGACACTTCAACGGATTGTCATTGAAATCAAGGCTGACATCCGGATGGGGAAGAGAAAAGAGATGTACAAGAGGGTAAAGGGATCTTCACTACAACCACTCCACCTCAACCTGAACCCTCACCCTCACCCTTCACCATTAAAACCGAACCTTTCACCCCTGAACCCGCACCATTACCCATAGTTTCTCCCTACCACAACCACCCAATCTTACAATCCTTCAACCCAAAACACTAGCTAGAACCTCTGAACCTCAGCCTACCCAACTACCATTTAAACCATCCCCTCAGCCTTCTCAATATCTCTCTCTTGAGGAGTTTAAGGTAATCAAGACCAAGCTCATCAACTGCACTACTCTAAGCGAAGTCTCATGTGATGAAGATTCCGTCAACATTACCTATGTTGATGGATCCTCTTGTTTCCTCACAAGAGATCAATTTCTTGATTTACCTAGAGGAACACTGGACCAGACAGCTAGACTTCTAGGCCTCAACTCAGATTCATTAAATGATGAAGAGAAGAAACTTAGAAGGAAACTGGTAACTCTGCTGGACACTAAGAAAGAGGACAAGATTCCCAGTCAGTCTCTTATGCCTAGAAAGAAAATAGTCCAGTGCAAGTTCGATGAAGCTTCTCACAACTTTGTTGTGGAAAGGAGAATGGCGAAGTCAATAGACTTAATGCAACCTCTCTACTACACTCCAGCAGGTTTGATATTGATGAGTTAGCAGAGAAGCCATTTTCCAACCCCTCTAACTCTGAAGCTGCTGCTCTCATCAAAAGTCATCTTAGCAGCCTTCACCTAGCCGAGTTAACTGCAAAGGCCAAGATTGAAGAAGAGTTGAGACTGAGAAGATAGGAAGACAAGGAAAGACCTCCCACCAAAGGCATTGCCTTTCTACATATGATGGAGGGTCCAGAATTGGAACCTATAGTCAGATGGGAATATGATTATAGCTTCCATCAACGAACACTTTTCAGAGGGCAACAACAGAGGGTACATGTTATCCAAGGTGACAAACTGGATTTCCTGTCCACTAAGGATCTGTACAAACTTCTCAGTACCACATCAGGGAAGAACAAGGAGACAGACAAATATTTACTCTCCTTGGTGCTGAAAGTTTAGAGAAGCAGAAACAAGTGAAGTTTTGGTAGCATCAGCCTAGGGGGATTTGTTGGATCAAGAAGAAGGCTAATGCAACCAAAACTAAGTCACTTAGATAATTTTGGTACTGAATGCAAAGGCTTCCGAAGCTTAGCATGGAACTTCCGAAGGTTGTAGAGTTCTTCCAAAGATAAAGTGAAAGATCAACTTCCGAAGACAGAACTCTACTTCCGAAGTCAAGTGTATACTTCCGAAGTTCAAGCCTTAGAAGAATGACCTGAAGACCACTTCCGAAGTATGATGGAAAGAAGAAGTCTCCAAGCCTTGGAAGAAGCAGTCCCTTCCGAAGTATAAATGGCTTCGGAAGTACTTACTCTTCCGAAGCCATTTAACCTTCGGAACACACTGCTATGACTAGTGGACACAAGTATGGTCTCTGACACTCCACTGAAAACCTCTGATATTGTTTGGCTTCTTCCTATAGAGCCATGCAGTTGACCATACTTTATTCCAGTGTTCACCTTTTCATGATAGTACATGTTACGAACTTTAGTTGGTGACAAAAAGTAAGTCAGGGACATGTCATGACTACCAAATCTCAGATAAGACTCTATCCGAGATACCTTAAACTTTAATATTGTAGTATAGACTTTAGCTAGAGGATCCCAGCTAGTATCAAAGTATATCCGGCTGTAGGTAGTATTATATAGAGGTTCTCTTTGTAACTCACTCTAACAACAACAACTACTGCTTGTAAGAGTCTTGTATTTTGAGTTGAGAAGCAATATATAAAAGTACTTTGAAAATTACTTCATGTGTTCTTTATTACTTTCTATATTATGATTAACTCTTACTGATTCTATCTTAACCCGAGTGTTGTTTTAGGTGAGTTTGAGAGAAAAACATAAGTGTTTAGTGACAAACATCGATCCTGCAACCAGTATCATTCTTGTCTTTACCAACTTGACAACCCTTCTTGAAATGACCAGGTTTGTCACACTTCCGACATGTTGACTTTGGCTTCTTGTTGGGGTCTTTGCTATTGTTACCTTTAAACTTATTGGCATTCTTAGATGATTCACCTTCTTCTACCATGTTCACTTGTGAAGGTCTAGCCATGTTTTTATCCTTAACTTTGTCACCATTTTGAGCACTTAGAGACTCTTTAATTTTGAAGTGACTACCAAGTTGAATCAAACCCAAATTCTCATTCTTATGTTTCAATGTATGTTTGAAATCTATCAAAGTAGAAGACAGTTTGTCAATTATACTAGAAACCAAGATGGATTCATCTATCTTCATATCATGTTGAACAAATTATCCAAGAATCCTTAACAAATCATTGTATTGTTCTGCCCTTAATACACAATTTTGTAATGTATAAAATTACTAACTAGAAATTTCTTACTAGAAGAATATTCTGCCATATATCTGGATTCAAGAGAATCCCACACTTCTTTTGTAGATTTAATGTTTTGATAAATATCAAACATAGACATACCATTTAAGATGTGACCACGATAGATGTACTCATCGTTTTCCCACTTGCATCGCCTCCTTGTCTATTCCAGAGTCTAGTTTCCACTAATTCTTATATGGGGGTACTCAGAATCGCAGAATGTACACAACCTTTAGAGTAGTTAACAGAAAATACATCTTCTTCTGACATATCTCAAAGTCCTGTCCTTCAAACTTATCCAACTTCATGAACTTGCTTGTCATATCTTTCATAGATACCTCTTCCATCATCTTCAATAGCATATAGTTTTAATATTTGTTGAAAATTACTATGATAAATTGAGAGTCATGAAACACTATCAGATTGAAACTATTTAGTTCATACCAAATTTTTAATCGAATAAAACTTAATTCCAAGAACAAGTATGATATGAGTGTGAGAATTTGGGAGCAAAGAAAATCAAGAGCGACCAAAAAATTATTTGAAATTAACATTTGAAGGGAAGGGAGACAGTTTTCATACCAAAATTTTGCACCTTTTACCATCTAACTTTAGTGCATTTCACACTTTCGACCCCAGCCAGGGGCTTTGCCCCTTGGACCCCGCCAGGGGCTACCCCCTTGGACCTCGCTTTCGGGGGCGTTGCCCCCTTGGAACCCCCATTGCTTGGGCTTTGTCCCTAATTAAGTTTTCAATTTCGAATATCATAATACACTCAAACAATGATGCACTTCACACCTTCTAACTTGTTTGATGGATATTATGATTAAATTGGTAATTAATCAATCTAACTACACTAAAATATTTAACAAATTATTATAGTCCTTTTGAGTTCAATCGATAGTTTACATCAGGCTTTGAGTACATCAGCAGTCAAGGGGTACACATCAGTAGTTTAAATTTTTTTACATCAGTTTTTAGCTTTAGTCGGTGCTATCAGTTGTAAGAAACAAATAACTTAGTTATCGCAATTTTTATCGGGTATTTACATTAGTTGCTACAACAATTAGAAACATTTGTAGTTAATAGCTTTAGTAGTTATTGTACATCGCTTCTTGCGATAAGTAAATGTGCAAAACCAAATCAATTATTTGTGAATCTTTCTAAAGTTATCAGTTGTTGAATAGTGGGAATGTCGATTATTAATTCTTTTAATCTACAATCATTTAAATTAATGATGAATACATTAAATTAGTTATTTTTACCATTGAGGCGAGGTTGTACCGAAAAAAAACAAATTAATAATTATTATTAAATTCAAATGGAATGAATCATTAGATAGTTCAAAGCAGGTTGTAGTCGTTCAAAATATGATAAAACTACTAAGGTGAACAACAATACAATTGATCCTACCATTGAAGTATTATTAGTTCACTACTATACGTCACTGATATCTAGGCCATGAATGCTGAAAGGTTAAGACCTTGATACAATTATTGGGGAACTTCTATTGTTTTATTTTATTTTCCAATAGCTATTGTGTACAATGGATATTATTGTGTTTAGGGTTTTGTGTCTTGTCCAACAAATTAGATAGTAGCATCAAGTGATTCGAAGTGTGTGTGTTTGTGTATCCTTCATTATGCTTTGATTTGTAATGCCACATGAATTGTTTGGCCATGAGGGTTGAGATAAATCTATGATGACTTATGGATTTTTTTTCTTAATATTCTTTGTCATTCATCAAATTTATGTTTGTTCTTAGTAGTTTATCATATAATACATGACTCGTCTCCTTTTCTTATTTTATGTTTATGTTTGGTGGTTGACCGTGATGGGTGATTGTAAACGATTTTAATTTATTAATATTGAAGAGTATGTAAAAAGTAGAAAACTTACAAAAATTAGTGGAAGATCTTTTTAAAGTTAATAAAAAATGTAAGAATTATAAACCTCTAAAAATAATTTGTTATTCTATAAATATATAAAGATAAATAAATAAATGTGTGGAATTTTAAGCTCCACTAAACAATACATACATCGTTTTTTTTCCGATAATGTTAGTGCAATAAATTTGGCCAGTAACCCGATTTAGCATCATCACCCTAAATATATATAGATGGACTAGTTTAGTCTTCGTGTGAGATACGGATTGAATAAACAAAATACTAAATTATTATTAATAAAAACTTGTGCATTATAAAATAATGTTTGAAGATAAAATATGATGTTAATTACGTATAAATAGCTACTTTAAGTATAATATTTTAATGTAAAATATAATTAAAGTTATATATAGTCAAGAAATAAAAAAATTATACTATTTTTAACTCTCTTATGTGAAAATTTTATTTTTAAACATTCGTTTTAAGATTTATTATAAAAAATATTTTTTTCTAAAAATCTTGTTTTAAAAAAACTGGTTTGTAATTATTCTGATTGTTTTAATAAGATTGTTTTAAAATATTCATCTGTTTATATTTTTTTAAAACACCACAACCTAAAATATTTTATTTAAAAATGTTTAGTGTTATAGAAAATTTCATATTATTTAAAATTTTAGTTTCTTGTTATTTATATTTTGATTAAAAGATGTGATTTCTAATTTGTTTCATTAAACCTATTGTATAAAAAGATAGTTTGATGTTTTTTTTTTAAATTAGATAAGAGAGATAAACATAACAATTAATAGGATTTAATTTTAATAAAATAAAGAAATTTATATGAATATTTAAATTACTATAATACATTTTTGAAAGTAAAATTAATTTGAGAATGTCTCAAAAATAATAACTAATAAAACATTGGTTAAAAAATGACAAGTAACAAAAAAAATATTAACTTATTAGAAGTTATAGATATACTGTTCCGTCAGAGAGGTCATCCACAAACAATTTAGGTCGAGTTCTACCAAACTACCGAATATCTAAACTAAAAGTTTCCATAAATTCTTTTTAAAAATTTCAGATCTAGTTTAAACACACGCAGCATCGGAGTTTGACTACGAACGCATCATAGAATATATGGTAAAGATATTCTAAATAAGTGTATTTGAAATGAGTTGCTTAATTTGAATAAAGCATTTTAGAAGATAAGATCAGGATGTATTAAAAATAGATCAAAGTGAAATAATAATTTATTCTGTATTGATAAATTAGTTTTTAAATATGTTAAGATTTATGTTTTATATATGCAAAAAGATATAAAGTTCATGAAAATCATGTTTTACAAGAATTAATAGATTAAAAAATGTATGGTTCATAAATTGAATGGTTTATAAAAGAAACTCTTTTTAATTGATTGTTTTCATTATCACATTATGAAAAACATATCCTCGTAGTCATGAATGCAATTATGCATCCTGTTAACGCAATAAAACTCACATTTAAATGAGATCCTCGTAACACTAAGACAAAGAAATTTGCGTAAATTTTATTTTTGTGTCCTGTCATTTGGTTCAAATAATATTTTTCATACAATGGTTAATTTTAAAATCTTCGTTTTGTTCCCTTTGATTTTCAATCTCTTTTTGGTAAATCTAATGCACTGAATCCTTTAAATATTCGATGCTTCCATATATAAGGAATAGTTGTGTAATGTACCCAAATGATCAAATTAGTAATAGTTGTGAATAAACGGGGACGACACTATGAGCCTTACAGTTTTAAATGTTATCTCATCCATAAAACTTTTAAGGGTGTTGTTGTTATATGCATCCTATTTTATAGCACTCAATTACATAGCATTAAATATTTAGTATTGTCAATTGTCAATAAATGTAACATCTTTAGTTATGATATTCTCATTAAATGCAACATTAAGTAAATGTTAATTTTAATAATATAAACTATTTTTAGCTTTTTTTTAATGTTTAGTTAAAGACTGTTTTAAATTTTTAAAAATATTTTTTGTTATAGTATTTTGCTAAAATTTTTAAGAAAGACTTCAAATATAAAACCGTTTTTAGTTAATTGTAATTTTTCAATAAGAAAGACATTTCTAACATAAACTAAAAAAGCATTTTTCAAACATTTAATAATTAAAACAAAATGTTTATTTAAATAGTGAGTTACTTATTTTTGTCAAATAAAGTCGATTTTAGTTGTGCGATTCTAATCCTAATATTTTAGTACTATTACGTCTAGAGATTTTTTTTTGTTTTGGTTTTTGGTGTTAAATAGACATAGGTTTTTAGTATAAAAAAATCTTTAACAACATATCTCTTTAAGCCTTTACGTCTTGTTTAGAAAAAACATATATATTTTTTCTAAAATACTAAAAAGTTTATGTTTTTTATAGAACGCCAATCTCTTACAAAATGAAACCAGTGAGATGTTAAGTAACAAATAAGTGAAATATAAATATTATAAATTAAAGTTACACAAAAATTCCAACAATAAAATTTTCAAATTTATCTAATTTAAATTAATAATTATCGATTATAAATATACAATTTAAAGTTATCTAACTTATACAAATTAAATTCTTTAGGAGAGCCTCTTTGAGGCAACAATTTTTTTTATGAGAGTCTATGTTAATGTTGGTTGATTTAACTAATATTTCTTTAATTTATATTATATTTCAATAAAATATAAAGCTTATATTGGTAATAATAAATTGATTAAGGAATTAAGTAAAGTGAATTTTATAAAAAATGTTATTTTACATTAAAATTAGTTGTTTAACATGAGATTTCCACAAAAAATCATAAGCACTATATTGAACAGCACCTTTGAAATATCAAACGCTAATTAATTTTTATAATTAACTCATGTTTGATTGGTGTGGTTGTTGTCAGAACTTAATTAATATAGTAAAGTATAGTGCGTTTAGAAAATAGAGTAGGATGGAATTAGAAATACCAAACTTTTAATTAGTTATTTAACAAACATTAAAAAATATATGGTTTCTTTAGAATGACAAATATATCCTCTTGTTAAAAAAGAAGAAGAAACAAGTTTAAAAAAACGAAAATAAACCAGATCTCCCACACATTTGATTTTTAATTCAATCCCAAGGGGTTTATAGTAAGAGCATTCACAACTTGTTTTTTAAATTTATGTGACTGTATTCCATGTATTATATGGTGTGATTATAAATGATTTTAAGTGAAGAATATGATAAATTTACTTTTCAATCTGTATTTTTTTTAAACACTATTTAAAACCCTAAAATGTTTTTAATATTTTAAGTGTTGTAAGTGAATGAGAGATAAAAGATAATAATAAAGTTGAAAAGGAGAGAAAGAAAATAATGATTTTTAGTGTAATTATATGGATAAAGATGAAGAATGAGTTGTAAATGCTCTAAAAAATGTAAATAGTGTGTTAAGAGAAGATGAACAAAAGAGGACGACATTTGCATTGTTTTAATGTAAATAGTGTGTTAAGAGAAGATGAACAAAAGAGGAGATATTTGCATTGTTTTTCATGTTTTCCTTTTTCATGTTTTCCTTTCTAATTAGAGGGTATACATATTATATAAAACTTGAAAAAAATCACAATAAGGTAGTGAAAGCAACCGAAAATGCTATTTCAGTGAGGGTTAGGTATATTGGTGATTAGGTAAAAGTTAGAATGGTGTAGATCAAAATCTAATTTTAGCATATGCTCCATCTTTGTAAACAACTATATTATAAGTTATTGCTATTTATAAAGAATGCATATTATAGTTGTTAGATATTTTATTACAATTGAATTAACTCATGATTAATGTGATCGTATTAACATTACACAGTTAGAAGGTGCTGAGTGTATGTTTGTTTGAATTTATTACGATCTTCGATGTTGAAAACCTTCTTAGGGGCATTGCCCTAAGTAATGGGGGTTCCAATGGATAACAGTCCCTTTGCGAGGGCCCGGTGGGAAACCCCCTGGTAGCGGGGTCCAACAGACAGCAGCCCGGCGGGGTCCAAGTAACAAAGTCCCTGGCTAAGGTCAAGCTATAAAAATAGTAATTTAGTAAAAATGGTTTCATTAAAAAAGATTTCAAATTGATTTATTAGAATTTCACATCTGACATTCGAGTGGAAAAATACATTTTCAATGGTTATTTAAAATAGAAATAAAAATTAATAAAACAATCAAATGACAATTTTTCCATTTCTAGCTGAACATCAAATTAGATCATCAATTTGGTGACTTCTCTCTCGAATTCTTTTTCTTCTGGTTCATGAAAATCACAAAAAATCATACTAATTATTCATCTCGTCTGAGTTATATTCGTTTAATTTATTCGGCTGAACCGCCGAATAATTTCGATCTGAAATTTATTCTCACGACTCTCAAATTGTTCAAGTTTGATTTCAAGTTGTGAATCCAAGGATCGCAATTAGGAATTATCAGCATTGGTTGAAATCAAGTCAACGTTTGCGGAATCAACGTTGGCTTGATTTTGAATTAAATTCCAATATCAATAAAGATTCAAGAACACGATGAATGAAACACAACTAATTATCAAACAAACATTAAAGTCAAATGTATTTCATTAATAACATGTTAATGATTATAAATAAACAATGAATGAATGAATGATATTCATTTTTATGTTTGATAATGTGACGATTGCTAGGGTTTGGTTTGTGTGATTCTCGATGCTTGGTTGTTTTTGTTTGTGTGTCGTTTAGCCGTCTAGCCGTCCCTTTGATGTGAAACCTAGGATCCATATTTATAGGCACGCATGTTTCTGTTAAGGAAACACCGGATCTCTTGGGATTTGGAATTGTTTTGTTAAGGAATCACCGGATTTCTTGGGATTCGCATAACTGACTTGTTGACTTGTGGACTTGTAACACTTCTATTGTTTGAATAAAAGTGTGTTTGTACTCCCCGCAGGAATATTGCCTTCCGTAGGTAATTGTTCTTCTGTAGGATTTTTGTTCTTCCGAAGCAAACTGGTTCTTCCGTAGGAGTTTTGTTCTTCCGAAGAAAACTTGTTCTTCCGTAGGAGTTTTGTTCTTCTGAATCAAAATGGTTCTTCCGTAGGAGTTTTGTTCTTCCGAAGGAAACTTGTTCTTCTAAAGCACTTGTTCCTCAGATCTGATTGTTCATCCACAGAATATTTTCAGATGTAATTTATTTGTAAGAAATATAACTATGGAAGATCAAAATGTTCATCCGTAGATGATTATTACACTTGATCAATTTCATGAATTCATCAATTATATTGTTTCACCTGCAAACATACATAAGTCAACACACATATATATGGGTTAACCTATACATTTAATGCATAGACAATAATGAATTACAAACATTCATTAAAAATATTAATTCAAGTACTATGCTTGTACAAAATCGACTAGATCTATTGATCCTAGACCTAAAAATACTCCCCCTTAGGCTTAGATACTTGTAATCAGCTCTTCAAAACTAAAAGTTCTTTTAATCTTGTCACCATCCTTTTGTTGAATTAAGATACTGCATCCTTTTGATCATCATACTTGTATTTGATCTCCGTTCTACATATCTTTTTAAGAGTATCAAAGCTCAATCCCAGAATGTCTTCTTCTGTAGTCAGAGTTTCCACCACACATTGGTTATTAACTATTTCCAGCTCATCTTCTTCTGAGATTCTCAGTTCTGATACATCTTCAATGTTAGCTCCTTTTAGCATCCTAACATTATATCTTCTCCTCTTGTATGCTTTAGCATGCAGCTTATCCATAACTTGAATCATGTGCACACATAGACATAAGTCATTCTGAGCCCTTTCATCAGTTAGCTTTGGGAAGAATTTGTCATGAAGATATGTTGTATAGCTAGGGTGGAGCAGTTTGATCTCTACTGGGTCAAAAATTTTGATTCTCTCTGCTTTCTTTCCTTCTGCATTCTCAACACCACTAATTCTTTGGTCTTCTCAACATATCCCCATTTTGTTATGGGATATGTATATTGATTACCATCTATACTTTTAACATTAGCTGACTTCCTGCTTTGACAACCAACCCTCTTTAAGAACTCATCATCCACCATTGTAAAGGAGTTAGATTTTGATCTTTTCATTCTTTGTAACCTTCTTCCATGCTCATCATCCTCTCTCTTGCTTCCTTAAGCACATCATCTCTGAATTTTGTTTTTAGCTTTCCCACTAACAAAGAGAAGTCTCTTCCTCTTGGGTGAACAGGAAAGTTAGAGATAATCAAGCTTTGCAAATCTTGAGATCACATTTAGGTAGGCATAGTACTGATGCTATATCATGGAAGTATTGAACCCTTCTAGATGTTCTCTTGATGATAGCACAGTCCCATTCTTGATCATACTTCCATGCCATGATTATGTTGTCTTCCATAGGGGTTGGGCTAGTGATGTGGTCAAATAATTCTATCAATGTAGACTTTCTCTCTATGATTTCCCTGATTGTTGTCCCCAATGGCCACACTTTGTCAGGTAGGACTGCTCTTGGTTCTCTGATCAGTTTGTCTTTTTCTTTGTGTTGAGATGTACTTTCAACTGTTGCTGGTTCAGCAGGAGATTTGTTGTAATGATCAGCATCAGGCTTTGGGGCTTCAGTTCTGAATCTGATTCCAGTATCATGTTCAACAGACATTATATGTTCCATCATTTTTCTCAGCTCAGCAACACTTCTTCCTTTAAGCTCATGTGCCTTGTAGTTATGACCCTATAGCCAACATACCATACTGTACTTGCTAAGCTTTGTTGTATCACAGTGGCATAGCTCTTTCTTGATTTTCTTAATGGCTTGAAAAGTAGTGAATGCTTCATAGTCATAATTTGGAATTATGAATCTAGCAAACTCAAACTCTTTTAGTATATCTTTCATCTCAATTAGGTTCGTCCTTTCAACCATGTCATATGGAAACCCATGATTGATCAAGGTCATAAACACAGTCGATTCAGGCCTATCTTCCATGATGTCTTTTGTTGTTATAGGAACATTAGCAGTTGATTCTTCTTTTTCTTTGTTGGTTTCTTCTTCAGTCAAATTTGTTTCTTTGTTGAACCCAAATACTTCCTCTTCCTTGAGTATAGAATAAGTTGCTTAGAAGATTCAGCAGGTTCCTTTAGTTGGTTTGATTCAAGAGCATATATTTTCATTTTCAGCTAATCAATATCTTCTTCTTTTCTTCTCAACAGAGCTGATTGATCATAGAGAGACTTATTCATTTGATAAAATCTTCAGCCTTAGTTTCTCATTTTCATTCTTCTCTTCCTCTACTGATTCTTTGAGCTCAGAATCTTGTTGAAGTAAGGCATTAATCACTTCATTATTGCACTTAGCATCTTCTCTTAAACTTTTGATCCTTGCTTCCAGCTGCATCAGCAGATCATCCTTTTCTGTTATTATCCCTTTTAGCTCTTTAATCCTTTGCTTTCTGTAGTTAGACTTCACTACAAGCTTGTTATATTCAGCCACCAAATAGCTTTTGCTTACTGGGATGTCATTATCACTCATATCATTTTTATTGTAAGCAATTACTTCCTCATGTTTTTCTTCTTCTCTCATTTCTTCTTGTTTGTCAGCAATCTCATCTGTATGTTCTTTAGTATGAGCAGCCACACTTGCTGAGCTCGAGCATTCCTCTTTTGATTGATCATGCTTATCATGATGTGGTTGCGATTCAAGATTCATGTTGTGCACTAACAGCTCAGTTTCATTGGAGGCAACTGGTTCTTCAAAGTTGGAGTGTGACAGAGGGATGGTACTTGCTTGAGAGATCAACTCAGTCTCACTAGAGTAATTGAGTTTACAGACTGAGTAATGGAAATGAGTTCAGTGTGTACACTCTCAGATAATTGATAAGAATGGAGAGATTGGTTGTGTGTCTAGAGTGGATGAGGGAGATTGTTGAGAGTGAACAGAGTGAATAGGTGAAATAAGCTGAGTGTTCTGACTTGTAGGAGAAGGGAGTTGTGGAGATTGATGCTGATGGTGAATGGGTGATAGATTTGGTGAGTAATTGGCTTGTACAGAATTGGTTGGAGAATCCTTCTGTTGATCTTCTCACACAAGCTCTTGGGGAATGTTTGCATTAGCATTAACCATGTGAGCAAACATGGGCATGTCTCCTCCTTCATACCTTCCACTGATCTTGTTCAAGATAGACCTACCCAAATGAGCTTGCACCAACCATCTCCATCTCTTGCTATTCCGGGCAATTCACCATTGATTATCAGTTGTAGGAACCTTGGGAAATGAACATTTTGTCATCCTTTTGCACTTTGATGTGGTCATATAGACAATTGAAGATGTACTTTGAGTAGTTGTATATTCTTCCTTCAAAGATGCCAATGTTCCCTGATGATATGTGTCTTGAGAATCTGTCGAGCCCAGACTTCCTGTTGGATATGCACTTAAGATAAGTGTGGTATAGGAATTGGTATGGCTGCATAATCTTTCTTTCTTGATCTCTCCCTTGGCAAAATCACCATCATATCCCATCAGTAAAAAGACTTTCTCTATGTATTCATTCTCGAACACATCAGGTGACCAACTTCTTGTTCTCCCAACTCTAGATTCGTCCTTATGGTCTGCCCAGTCATCCTCAATCTTTGGTTCTTGACTTCTACCACGATAAATTCTCCATCTTCTTCTATATGAGCAGGGTTCTAGAAATTAGTGATGTGCGATCGATGAATCACGGGTTCTACTGATAAGGCATAGAACAGCCTGGATCTTCTTAGATATCGAATGATGTCTTGACACCCTTCTGAAGCAGGGTCGTCCAAGTTTAAGAACGCACACACATTGTGCTCTCTCGCAAATAGATTATCCATCTGTTGATGAGAATAAAGAAGATTTCGTTAGAAACACATTATTGATATGAGAATGCGAACAGTTGTGAGATTAGACAAGAATCAGGCGGTTCATTATTGAACATTACGACATGTTTTACCTTGAACACAGTGATCAAAATACACGATTATGTGTTTGTTTGATGTTTTGATTCAGAAATTTTGAATGATAAAGAAAGGGGGAAAAGTTTGTTGAGTGCATGTTTTTCTAGGTCTGAAAAAGTGTTCTGAAAAAGCGAATAATGATATTGAAGTCCAAGAACATCATTTATACTTTCTCAGACACATTAATTTTATTTATTTAATAAAGTGGGACCCTCAGCAATTTAACTTTTCCGTAGTTCTCAGTTCTTCCGCACATTATCTACAGATACCATATATCATCTACGAATGACTTAATAACTTCTGTTGATTTAAGTATAACTTAAATTTTCATAGGTTGCCAAACTATGAAATTAGATTATACTTTATGAACTTTTCTCATCTGTAGTTTACCAATCTACGGATAAACAAATTTAAAATTTCAACACTGTAGCTTCTGCTGATGCTTAAGATGGCACTGTAGTTTCTGTTGAAGTTTAAAAGAGCACTGTGAAGAAAAATTATTTTATTGTATGGTCCAAGTCCACTGCTTAGAACCATTTATTGCTTTTGGACCTTGTTGACTTTGTATTCATGACAATTATGCACAAGAAACTTTAAATTTTAAAAAACTTCATGTGTCCAGGAGCTAAGTTAGTGCTCAGGTTCCAATTCCTTCAAATTGATAATGAAATAGACAAATATGTTGATTGATTAACTTTTCTTCATGAATTCTACTCCCCCTAAATTTGTGATTATTAATGATAGAATGTATTTATCATAAATTTCAAAGAAAGGTTATCATGAAGAACATTTGCATTGTCATAATGCACAAGCATATATGTACACATATAATAGGATCATACTAAATACTAAGCCTCTTCCTGATGAGTTAGTTTATTAAAATAATACCTAAACTTAGTTTTTATTGCAAGTATATCGTCCACTTAAATCCATACAAGAGTTAATGTATCAACTAGGCATGTTGTTTATCATGTTTTCATATTGATTAGGAAATAACTGTTATGGGCTTCATAATCAATTCATGAAGATTTTGTCCTCCCTTTGCGAGTCAAATCATCACTTTTTCACACTTAATAACTATGTACTTTAAGTTATAAGTTCTATCTTGAGATGCAGTGGACATCTCATTAAGGCATTGATATAAAAGCTCTAGATTAATATACAATTAATCACACAGGATTCTTTAGAGAGCTTAGCTATGATCATCATTAGGTCACCAGGTCTTTAGTCACGTAAAACAAAGGTGCGTTTAACCCAGGTCTTTGTTTACACAAAACAAAGGGATGATGAGGATCATGATCTTTTCACCATTTGGTAACTGATATACAGCATGGTGATCATACACCTAGGTCTTTGTTTATACAAAACAAAGGGAGTATGAGTTTCAAAGATAGATATTGTAAGTGTCGGTACATAGTGTGCTTAGATGAGTGATTTGATCACATCAGAATAAGACTCACTTTTTGTATCCTCAAAAAGAAGTTTCCTACTAACAATCACTTTGCATTAGGTTTGGCATGCACTAAGTGTAGTTTCCACTCAAGATGAACCTACTCACATATCAAGAAACTAGCTCAGATTTTAATGATATTTAAGAATTCAGGAATAAGCAAGGATATAGTGTACTATCATTTCCCAAGCATATGTCATGCTGAAACATCATTTGCTTGGAAGACACTTCAAAAGTTTCTTCCAAAGGTAATCTATTTATAACTAATTACACAGACATGTTTTTTTAATTGATTAATCTAAGTTAATCATACCTAGAGACTCAATTGGAAAATTAAATCTGACTGAATCAAAGGCTTTAGTGAATAAATCAGTAAGCTGATTTGTTGTATCCACTTTGACTAACTTAATCAAACCATTTTCAGAGCAATCTATCAGAAAATGATATCTTATCTCAATATGTTTTATTTTACTATGTTGTACAAGATTAGCAGTTATAAATATAACAATAGAATTGTCTACGTAAATTAAAGTTTGAAGGAAGTTGTAGCCATAGTCAAGCAATTGGTTTTGCAATCAAAGAACTTGAGAGCAACCAACTGAATCAGCTATGTACTTAGCCTTAACTGTGGATATAGATACATTGGTTTGTTTCTTGCGCTGCCATGATACTAGTCTTGGTCCGATGAATTGACATCCACCAGTTGTGGATTTTCTGTTGCTGTTACATCCACCATAGTCACTATCTGAGTATGAGTAGAATATGAAGTCATAATCTTTTGGATACCAAAGACCAAGTCCTGGTTTCCTTAGAGATATCTAAAGATCCTTTTCACAGCATTCAGATGAGACTCTTGTGGATCAGATTGGTACCTAGTACACACACACATAACAAACATAATGTCAGGTCTACTAGTAGTTAGAAACATAAAAGATCCTATCATTGATCTATATAATCTTTGGTCAATAAATTGTCCTGAAGAATCAGGTACAAACTTTTCAATTATTGAGGCTGGTGTTTTGCATGAGGACACATCAGTAAGATTGTGTTTCTTCAAAATTTGATGTATGTATTTTTCTTGATTGATGAATATCCCATCTATCTTTTGATGAACTTGAAGACCAAGAAAGAAAGTTAATTCTCCCATTGAGCTCATCTAAAATTCAGATTTCATCAATTCTTCGAAATTTACACACAGTCTCTTATTAGTTGATCCAAATATAAGGTCATCAACACATATTTGAACAACTAAGAGATCTTGATGCTCTTGTTTGAGAAAAAGTGTCTGATTAAGGTTCCCCTTTTGTAGCCATGCTTGAGCAGAAAAGATGATAATGTTTCATACCACTTTCTTAGTGCTTGGTGAAGACCATACAAGGCTATATCAAGCTTGTATACCCTATGGGGATAATGAGGATCTTCAAAATAGGGGGTTGTGACACATAAACCTCCTCATCATTTTTCCCATATAAGAATGCACACTTGACATCCATCTGATACACAGTGAACTTCTTTTATGATGCATAAGCTAGGAACACTCTTACGGCTTCAATTCTTGCAACTGATACAAAAACTTCATCATAGTCTATCCCCTCTTCTTATGTTTATCCTTGAGCAATCAACCTTGCTTTATTTCTTATAATAATCCCTCTATCATCCAGTTTGTTTTTGTAGAGCCATCTTGTTCCAATAGGATGTTGGCATTCAGGTAGATCAACTAGAGACCATACTTTTTGCTTTCTAAATTGTTGAAGCTCTTCTTGTATAGCTTCAATCTAGCTATTGTACTTTAAAGAACCAGTGATGTTTGTAGGAACCACTTGTGAAAGAATACAACTAAAAAGATCTCCAATGATGTTGTTGACTGGATGAGTCTTATGGATTCTTGTTGATGGAGTTGATTCAACTGGGTAGATGATTCTAGGTTAGTCATATCCATTGTTCCAGTCTAATCCAAACTAGGTTGAGAGTTTAGGAAGTAGTCAAAAAGTTCAACATGTGGTGTTGAATGATCTTCAGTAGCTTGACTATCAGTAGCATCATGATTGTCTTCTACAGGTGCTATAAGAGCTTCTTCAGAATCAGTTCGCTCTTCCATAGGAGTTGCAGGAACTTCTCCGGATGATAAGTGAGGACTTGAAACATTTCCAATGTTTGTTGTATTCACTTGAGAACATGGACTTGTTGTAGGGATAGCGTTCACATTTCCAGATGCATAGTGTTCATCTCCACATGCAGTGTCAGAAGTTGTTGCTAAAGTGTTTCCACCTGAGGATGTGTGTATCCTTAAAGGATTAGCAGATAATGTTACTTCATTCATATGAGGTGGAACAAATAGATAACATACTTCATCAGATCCTGCATTATTCAAATAATCATAATTAAATGATTCAGTTAGTGCATCTATGTCAAACAACCATGATGAACCTTTAACTGACTTAGTAAATACAGATTCATCAAAGGATACATTAGGAGTTTCTTCCATAATGTTATGTTGTAGAATACAGACCCTATAAGATTTAGATGTTGAAGAATATCCAACAAAGAAACCATCGTATGCTTTTTCTGAAAACTTTCCAATGACTCTTTTATGTTTAAAACGGATACATGACACCCAAAAACTCTAAGATATCCTATGTATGGTTTTCTTTTAAATAAGATCTCATAACGAGTTTTATTGTCTTCTTTGATAATTTATGTTCTGTTTTGAACATTACATGCAGTATTCACTGCCTCAGCCCAAAAGGTGATAGGCAATTATGAATCAGCTAGCATTATTCTGGCTGCTTGAATAAGAGTTATATTTTTTCTTTTAGCAACTCCATTTTGTTGTGGTGTTCTTGGTGCACTGAATTGCCTTGTAATACCTTTGCTCCTGCAAAAGGAATCCAGTTCAAAATTAACAAATTCAGTATCATTATCACTCCTAAAAATTTTAACTTTTGCATCAAGTTGATTCTCAATCTTGATCACAAAGTCCATTAATGCTTATGATATTTCACTCTTTTGTTTTAAGAAAAAAACCCATGTAAATCTTGTGAAATCATCAACTATCACCAAACAATATTGCCTTTTTTCAATGCTTATCACATTGGTAGGACCAAATAGATCCATGTGAAGTAATTTTAGTGGTGTAGTATTAGTATTGATAGTTTGGATTTATGAGACGCTCTATGTTGTTTTCCTTTGTACAAGAAGAACAATGAGTTGAGCAATGAAACTCTTTCTTTGGCAGTCCAATGACTAAGTCATTTTTCACCAATTTGTTCATGTTCTTCATGTTAGACTGGACAAGCCTTCTGTGTCACAATTGAGATTCATCTTCTAATGACTTAGATAGAAGACATGTTTCATGTTTTGTGAGTGAGGTGTTGTTCTTGTCCAAAACATAAGTGTTTCCTTTTCTTGATGCTTTAAGAAGGACCCAATCTTCTGGAACGGAACCTGGCTTAAGAATGTAACAATTAATGTTATCAAACAATGTGGTATATTTTTTATCACAATCAGTAAATTATACTGTAATTTTCACAATATTTTACTTTCTAAAACTTAAGCACACCATTTGTTACCATTCCTTCACCAATAATTTTACCTTCCTTTTTATCCCCACCAAATGCCACATAAGAAGCATTTTTATGTTTGAAGTCATGGAGAAGTGAACAGTTTCCTGTCATATGCCTAGAACAACCACTGTCAACATACCACTTGTTGCCAGCTCTCCAATATTGTTCCTGCATTCAAAAGTAAATGAGTTAGAATTGACAACCCAAGCCTTAATGATCTTGGGTTTGCCAGCAGTGTCTAAAATAGTTACTCCTCATGAATAAGTCTTGAAATTTCAGTTTTAGTTTTGCTTGATTCATTCTGAGTTGTTTCAGACGAGGATGATTATGTTGAAGGGGATGTTGATGAATTAGGTTGTTGTTTCCCAATTTCTTCTTGATTCAGCTTATATTTGTTCATTTGAGGCTTTGGTTTTGATAATGAATCTTTATGATTAAATGTCTCATAGTCTTTTGTTTTTGAATGAGGTATATGAATTCCCTTTTCAAAATTATCAAAGAATACATCATCATCCTTTGTTTCCTTTTCAGTCAAATCTACCCTTTGATGAGGTGTTTTTGATTGCTGGAAAGTTGATTTTTTTTAAGGATAAACACTTGAGGATGTCTTTTCCTTTGATTTTGGTTTTGATTTTTGTTCAGAGTTCTTCAATTTTGAATCTTTTCACAATCAGTAGATTGAGTGTCTGATTTAGACTTATCTTATTGTTTCTTCTTTGTGCCTTTTGTCTTGTTCTTTTGGTTGAAATAACTTTCCTGAGTGGAATGGTTATTTTTGTTACAGATAGCATAATGTTTGTTTAAGTAGCAGTCAGAAGTCATGTGATTATTCATATTGCAAATAGAACAATAACTACTGAAGTAACAATCTTCAGTATTATGGTCTTTCATATCACACCATTTGCAATACATCTCAACTGATTCTTTCTCAGAATAATTTAATTTCTTATGGTTTGTAAACTTTTGAGGCTTTTCATCCTTCTTCAGCATTGGAGTGGATTCTTTCTTTTCTGGGTTGAGCAACTTTTGTTTGTTTGTTTCTGAATTTCCCTTCCATAGATCATCTATTGAATCAACATTAAATTCTTCTGAAGAGGTTTTCTTCTTCCATAGATCCGGTACTGAAGGGAGGTTCTTCTTCCGCTGATGATCAGCTGATGCCTTTTTGCTGTCTTTTTTCACGGATGACTTGTGTCTTTCCTTAGTAGAGGCACACTTCTCATTTCTTTCATTGGAAGAATTTTGTTGTTGATTTAGCTCTTGAAGACCTTCATTTAATTGAGCTATTCTCTTGCAGATGGTCTTCAGCATGTTTCTTTGTTAGGAGGGTATGCCAGCTTTGTTTCTTCAAGCACTTTTGGAATTTTTGTTTCAAAAACAAAATTCTTACCATTGTTTAGAACATCATCATGTTTATCAATCATCCAAGTCATCCCACTCATCACTGTCAAATCCGAATTCAATGATTAACTTGTTTGATTTAGAAGACTCAGTTTCATTCACCTCAGATTTATTATCAACATTTGGTTGATTACAACTTGTTCCTATATTAGTGCTTGGCACAAAATGTTTTCACAGGTTATTTGTCAATGATTCAGGCAAAGGAACATAACTATTGTTAATTGGTGGTGCCACAACATTATAACCCAACCCAGACCTGTTTTTTGATTCAATATGAGAATTTAATAATTTCTCATATTGCTGAGATGAAAGTTGAAACTTTTGAAGTTTCATTTTAGTTGATGCATGATCAGCCATGGATTTTGTTAAAGAAGTGGTCAGATGCTCAACTTGTGCTTTCAAATTTTAACTTTCAGAAACAATTTTATCTAAATCCTTTTGTAAAGAGTTAATTTTTTTGATATAATTATGTTCTCTTACATGAGATTCATTCAAAATCATTGTTTCTTTAACTTTACCAGCCAATTATTGAGCATGGACTCTATATCTCTCTACTTCCTCAACATATATTAATGAACATAACTTGTCTCTTACCTCACTTGCCATAGGTGGAACTTTGTTTCCGTGTGAGCCATTAGAGCTTGATTTTCTTCCATGACTTTCTTCTCATACATACTCCAGTCACAGGTTCCATCTTGAAGAATGATCAGCCCAGATTCTCTAAGTTACTAGTTCCTACTGGTGAATTAGTGGCTAGTGGGGATGGGTTGGCAAGTTGTGACTGTCTGAATAATCTTTGAGTTGATGAAGGGTGTTTAGCCTGATGTTGCTGATATTGTGTTGAGTCAGGATTTTGTTGATTGCATTCTCTAGAAAAGTGTCCATAGAGATTTCACTTGAAGCATCTTACCTTTGACTTATCAACACCTATCCTAGATGATTTGCTTGCAGCAGCCAAATTCTTGTTTCTACTTAGATATTGTTTGGCTCTATAAGCAATTATTGCCATTTGCCATTGTTGATCCATCTCCTCCACTACATCCGGAGGTAGTTCTTCCAAATCTTGTTGGCACATGTTGGCAGAGGGCAATGAACTTCCTAGGTAAGCTTGAAAGCTTGAACTGAAAGCTACAAAAGCTGCTTTTTGTTCTTTAGAGTATAGAATGACAGTGATAGACTCTATGTGATTGTTGATTGATGGTTTTTCGGATGACGTATCTCTTTGATCATCTGTTATTTGTTTTCTCTTTTCTTGATTTACTTTGAGAAGATTTCTTAGGAGGTTTCGAAGCATAGAAACTTACTTCCTCTTCATCTTCACTCAAAGTACAAGAGTTATCACCATCATTATTAGACATGAAGACACTTCCAGCACTTCTTGTTTCTTTAAAATGATATGGTGATACTTGAGTTCATACACTCTTTTTTCTTGAATTCTCTTCCATTTCAAGAGCTCAACTTTAACCACTAGAGTATCTAGTCCGACTGCTTTGAGATCTATAGTGTTCTTGAACATGGATACAGTTTGCTTCCAACTTTATGGTAAAGTATGGAGTATTTTCTTGTTCAATTCCTTATTTGTGTATTTCACCTCCAAAATGTTCATTTCTGTAAGAAGTTGCATAAATGTGTGGAGTTGTTGAGGATTGATTCACCCTCAATATGATGAAATATTTCATATTGTGAATGCAGGGTCCTTCCTAATGCTTCGGATTTCATCACTCCCTTCACAGAGTGTATGAAGAATCTTCCACAAGAAATTTGTTGTTTTATAATTTTCACATCTGATCAATATTTCTTCTAGTAAAGCCATACTAAGCAAGCTGTATGCTTAATATCAACTTTAACCTTCTTAATATCATCAGGTAACAGATCTTTCATGTTTATAGGTTGATTATTATCATTATAATCCGGCCCGAGGGTGGGTGGAATATAAGGACCTTCTGTTATTGAAACCCATAAGTCAGAATCAGTATAATTTATATGATTTTGAACTTGATTTTCCAAGATTTAAAATCTGCTTTTGTTTCCAACTTTGGCGGTTGGTAAGATGATCGACCAAAGTTGCTCATGATTAGTTAAGATCTAAGATTTTAACTAATAAATTTGTTCAAAGGATATGAACAAGTTATTGATGTTGATCAATAACTAAGATCTGCTATTCAATTGGTTTGAATATAGATCCAAGTTAAACGATAGATTAAATATCACACAAACTATTGCTCAGAAACGATAGATCCAATCAGTAAAAACTGACAAATCTAAAGATTCAAGAACAATTAAACACAACTAACACTGATAGATCAATCAATCTAAATCAATGAGCACTAGGCTTTGATACCGCCTGTGAATCCAAGGATCGCAATCAGGAATTATTAGCGTTGGTTGAAATCAAGTCAACGTTTGCGGAATCAACGTTGGCTTGGTTTAATTGTTTGAATTAAATTTCAATATCAATAAAGATTCAAGAACACGATGAATGAAACACAATTAATTATCGGACAAACATTAAAGTCAAATATATTTCATTAAAAACATGTTAATGATTACAAATAAATAATAAATGAATGAATGATATTGATTTTTGTGTTTGATGATGTGATGGCTACCAGGGTTTGGTTTGTGTGATTCTCGATGCTTGGTTGTTTTTGTTTGTGTGTCGTTTAGCCATCTAGCCGTCCTTTTGATATGAAACCTAGGATTCACATTTATAGACACGCGTGTTTCTATTAAGGA
The DNA here is from genome assembly GCA_025506515.1 of Flaveria trinervia. NCBI lineage: Eukaryota > Viridiplantae > Streptophyta > Magnoliopsida > Asterales > Asteraceae > Flaveria > Flaveria trinervia. The sequence goes on from CM046452.1 coordinate 8,932,141, forward strand.
AACATCGGATTTAGAATTGTTTCTGTTAAGGAATCACCGAATTTCTTGGGATTCGCATAACTGACTTGTTGACTTGTGGACTTGTAACACTTGTATTGTTTGAATAAAAGTGTTTGTACTCCGCAGGAATATTGCCTTCCGTAGGTAATTGTTCTTCCGTAGAAGTTTTGTTCTTCCGAAGCAAACTGGTTCTTCCATAGGAGTTTTGTTCTTCCGAAGGAAACTTGTTCTTCCGTAGGAGTTTTGTTCTTTCGAAGCAAACTAGTTCTTCCGTAGGAGTTTTGTTCTTCCGAAGGAAACTTGTTCTTCCAAAGCACTTGTTCCTCAGATCTGATTGTTCATTCGTAGAAGATCTTCGGATGTAATTTATTTGTAAGAAACATAACTACGGAAGAACAAATTGTTCATCCATATATGTTTCTTACACTTGATCAATTTCATGAATTCATCAATTATATTGTTTCACCTGCAAACATACATAAGTCAACACATATATATATGGGTTAACCTATACATTTAATGCATACACAATAATAAATTACAAATATTCATTACAAATATTAATTCAAGTACTAAGTCTATATAAAATGGACTAGATCGATTGATCCTAGACCTAACACAAGTATTCTACAACAATAAACTTCTACAATCGTACTCTGTTAGTGGTATCATCTTCGATTTGAAAACTAAACCATATATTTGATGTTAATATTAGTTTCTGATTTTCAATATATTTGTTGACAATTAATAGCTCATGTTAATAATAATCATGTCGAATTGGCAAAGTATATTACATATAAGTAATATTTTAAGTATGGTTTTGCATGTTTTGATTTAAAGTCATTGAGTTGTGCTTTTTGATGGTAGTGAGTTTTAACTGCTAAGGGTTGGTGTTTTTAAGGTTGGAGGCCTCCGTTGTTTAACGGTTTAGAGTATTGAATAAGTAATCGAAACTAGTTTAGCTGTTAGGTTTGAAGTTTAAATTTTATAACGAATTCGAAATACACACCCCTTTATTACTTGTCAAAATTTTTGAAATTTAAAATAGACTTACAAGAACATAATTCAACTTATTAAACCATTTAAACTTATTTAGTCAATTTGATTTTTCAATTAACTATTAACCGTTTATTATTCGGTTTACGGATAATGGAACCTGATAATATAGATTTTGTGTAGCTAATAACCAAAGTGAAAATTGAATTCACGATTTGATTAGATTTTTGCGATTATGAATACGATTTGGTTTTCGATTATTTCCTATTTTGGCATTTTTTAAACATTCATAACCACCACAAATAAATAATAATAATAATAATGGAACAAAATTATAAAAACTAAAAGTAATAATAAATAATTTTTTGGAACCAAAAATCTAATATACTCATAAATTACACTGATATAAATCATGCTTGAATTTGAAACTTTGACCTTCGATTTAAGAAAGATGTGCCTCTATCAAATAGACTAGTATCACATTGAACATAATAAATAAATAGAACTTAAAAGTTTTAGTTGAACAGGTGATATGATAAATTAAAATACATATAAATTTTAATTATTATAAAAAGTTTAAAGGATTGAGTAATTTACAGGGCATTACCCATTAGTCAAAATCGTTTCAACAATTAAACCAGTGAGGTGAAAGGTTGGCTCTACCGGTAATTATGTAGAAGTTAGAATATGCATTCACCCAATAAAAGGTTGTGAGTTTGAATTTTGGTGGAGGTAACTTTTAGAATATCTAAACGTTATTTATTTTATACTAATTAATTTAGTAGTTGTTGTTAAAAAAGAATAATAAATAATAAAATAAAATAAAAATTAAACCCAGTAAAAGTTCAGTGGTTCTACCGCCATTTGTAGAAATGACACGTTTTATTATTTTATTGTAATTGTAATTGTAATTAACAATTATGACCTAATGCCGTTCCCAATAATTAAATAGATGTATATGAATTTTCACCACAAATTTGGTTACAAAAGAAAAAGATAAAATTTAAATTTGATTTAATATTGTGTTTGATTGTTAAGAAAGAAAAGATTTATCACAGTTGGTATTCAACCAGTGTATTTTATGTGGAATGATAGAACCAGTCCATCAAATAATTTTTGCGTTTATAGAGCGTGGGTGGTTTTTTTTCAATTTATTTACTTGGATACCGGATTTATAATATTTTTTGCTTGTTATAAAAAAATATTTAAATCCTTATAGTTTGATCAAATGATAAATTAAAATTCCTTAAGTTTATTCATATAATTTCTTTTCGCTTTCATTAAAATTGTGATAAAATGCATCAATAATAATTCTCGATGTCACTTTTATCAAAATTGAATTTCCACCTAAAGATATTATATTAATAAAACTACTTGTTTCTTTTGATGTCTTATTTTCTTTCTACTCATCGTGACAATTACATCATTTTTGAATTTGGTCTCTTTATTCTTAATGGTCCAACTCATATTAGCTTGGATCACTGTTATAAGAAAATTACCTTTCATTATATATTTTCCGTGGTCTTCATGAACTTAGTCTTTGGTTGGAAAAAGGTGGATTTCAGGGGGCATGTAACGGAATGTTTGTATAAAGAATATAGAAAACACATCAACAGTAAGTCTTCAATGACAGTGATTCAAATATAATGTTAAACATCAAAACTTAAATACGCATTCATAAGAGTAATGAAAATATATTGGTTCTCTTTAAAGTAGAAGCCACACATATTACGATGTTAAAAGAACCCAAGAATAATATCTTATGGAGTTGGAGCCAAGAGGATTAGTAAATCGTCGAGGAGATACTTATCCTATCTTTTCGAGATTTTTTATTTGAATTCTCATTTAAAAACACATTTAAAGTACTGAATATATCTTTTAGAACTATATTGTAATAGATAAATAAAATTGTTTATCTATGTAAATCTTATATCTTTAATAAAGTTTAAGATAAAATATACTATAAAATTGTTTATCTATGTAAATTTTATATCTTTAATAAAGTTAAGATAAATTATACTATTTTTAATTCTAAAAGTGGACAGTAATGAAAATAATTAAAAAACGTGTTGACAACTAAGCTAATTGAAGGGTGATGTACCAAACCAATAGTAAATGAAGTTCCATTCAACCCATGATTCTAATAATTTGCAATATATTATACATTATTTTAGTTTTGTTACCTTTTCATTCCATTTTCTCCTAATAATAAATCTAGATCTTGCCATTTTTTAGCTCTCGATTCATGGTGATTTAAAAGTAAGGAGGAGAAATAAAAAATTTGTATTCATATATTTACAAAGAATTTTTTTATCTTTATATATAATTAAATTAAAAATCATTATTTTTTCTCTATCTTTTTTAATTAAATAATACGTTTTATATCATTATCATTATTTTTTCTCTACTCTACTCACAACCTCTTTAAAAAATATTAAAAATTTTATAGGGATTTAAACAGTGATTTTTTAAATATACTAATTAATAATAACATTTTTTCTCTTTTTTCATTCACAACCACTCAAAATCATTCCATATCTATAATCTATAACTTATAATAAAAGAAGGTTTTATGAAGTCACGTGTTATCATTCTATCACATCATATGACACGTGTTATCATTCTAGCATATCAAAAAAATTATTTCTCGCTTATCTCTCATAATAAATGCGAAAACTATAACAACAATCAATTTGATTTTCCTCTATTACTAAATATGTTTAACAAATATATCTATATTTGTGTTTCTTGTCTTTCTCATATTAAATGATAATTATGTTAAACAACTAAATTAAACTATCAAAAATCTAAAATCTAAATTATTTTTTTTTAACAATTTATTAATACATACAAAATTATATGATTTCAACTATATTTTATATTTAAAGATAGCGTAATAATTTTTAATTTCATTATTTGTTATAATTTTCAAATATTAATTATATTTTTATTTCATAAAAAACTTATAACATCTAAAAAATAAGATATTTATAAAACTAGTAATTTTGATACGTCCTACTTTTTTCACCAATGTATTACATGGACTGTAACATAGTAATATATAAAACACACTTACATTTTTTTTAAGATTTCACTCGTAAACAGAAGCCTATTTTACCCTCAAGTTTTAATTTGTGGCACGTCGGTTCTCAACTACCACATAGAAATGGTGCAAGGCTAGATTATTAGGCATATAGGTGTTCTTCCTTCTCTCACGTTGACAACCGCCTTCAATTTGCTTTTTTTTTTACTAAAATGGTTCAATTATGTAGTGACGATATTAGATTTCATTTCATCCCTTAATCTAGAAACCCACCCATATCACCTTCGATCTTGACCGCTCGATTGGTCATTTTTCATAGAAAATAGTGGAATGCAAACTTTTTTGGTGAAAACATCAATATATAATTATATCGATATTGAGAGAAAATGTCAATATCTAAGAAACAACTTACATAAAAAATATGATGAATATTGAATTTTGAAGGGACTTCTACCCTTTATTCATTTAATTCAAAATCATTTATATTTGATTTATTTATTTAAAATCTATATATATTTACAAAATACTAATATTATACTATATATAAAACATATAATAAGAGTAACTTAAAGTACCCTAAAATTAAAATAGTTACTTTACTCAATGCATAAGGTACAACTACTTTTATGAGTTAAATAGTAATTATATCATTATTTACATATTAACCTCTTACATTAGTTTCATATTAACCCTAAACTTAATAACACTTACATAAAATTTAAAATATTTGCACTATCTGAACTGTTCATTATTTTAGGATCATATACTCCTGTAAAATTTGCATTATTTTAAAAACTTTAATCTATAACCTCTAATAAAATAAGATTTTTTTATCACTTACCATTCTCTTAACTTATGTTTTTGTCACTTGTTTTTTTTCTAAACATCTATACATCAATTTTCTTTCCAAAAGAGTGTCAAAGTAATTAAATAGTCATACAAATTTTCATCTCTTATTAAAAATAAATTTTATTATGTGTTATGTTTTTCTCTCATATTTATTTTTCTAAAATCAAATTGTCTTTTTTATGATTTTATGAAGTAAATTAAAAATAACATCTTTTAACTAAAAATAAATAACAAAATACTAAAGTTTTATATAATATGAAATTTTCTACAACATTAAATATTTTTTAAACAAAATATTTTAAAATCATTTTGTTTTTATGTCTGTGTGTATTGAGAAACCACAAATTTATATATGTATGTATGTATGTTTATTGGATACATTCTATTGAGAAACCACAAATTTATGAAAAACTACTAAGAAAAGGTCACATAGCACCTCAATAAAAAATGGTAATACTAAACCATAATGGTTTGATTCTATCTTTTCGTCATTTTTGTTAATTTATCTCCTCTCTCCTCAATATTTCAAGAAAGACTATAAAATGTTTATATATGCAATATAATGTGGTTGCATATATGCACATTATCAAAAGGCAATAGATATCGTAGTTTTAAAAAATTTCTGTTAAATATAGTAAAAGTACAAGCATTTAAATATTATTATATAATAAAAGTACAAGCATTTAAATATTATTATATAATAAATAGTATGTATATATGTATATATATATACACATATATATATATACACACACACACACACATATATATATATATATATATATATATATATATATATATATATATATATTATATATATATATATATATATATATGTGTGTGTGTGTGTGTGTGTGTACGTGTGCGTGTGTGCGTGTGTGTGTGTGTGCGTGTGTGTGCGCGTGTGTGCATGAGTGTGCGTGCGCGACAACCCCCACACTCATTCTCACCACTCTCTCTCTCTTTCTAAACCATTTCTATACTTGAAAGTCATATCTTTGGCGACCAACACCGGTGATGTCTCATGTACCATCACAACTAATCTTGCCAATGTCTCTCCCTAGTTCTCCATCTCATGGTTGAAGAACCCTAGATCCAAAGAACATCTCTAATTTAACAAACCCTAGATCTGATAGAGGGGATGGTGGTTTACGGTGATTGGGGTGATGATGATGGTGGTCGGCTGGTGTAACACCCAAATATATTAAAAGACGAGAAAGAAGGAATATAGAAGAATAAAAGAAAGAAACACAATTTAACTCAAGTAGAGGGGCTAAATGTGTCAAAAATAACAAAAGTTTCAAAAGTTGATGTAAAAGGTGGTATGGCCGCCCATGTGGGTTGCACATCCACTTTTCAACTAGTTTTAGAGAGAGAAAGCATAGAAGCTTTCGGGTTTTGAAGAAAGATCAAGAAGGAACCGGATTCAAGGTAAGAATTTTTTGTTTTGGTTTGTTCTTGGTGGCCTATGCCTCAGTTATATGCTTATGTGTGTTTATATGTGTTCAGGTTTGTGTTTTGGTAGGTTTTAGGTGTTTGAACTCAATTGCAAACAGGTTTGAAGGAAGTCATACCCAAAGGCTGCAAAGATGAGTTCTAGAACCCCCTTTTTACATGTTTTAATTGATTTTTGGGCTGGAAATGCATGTGTGAATGTTTTTATAAATGTGGGTGTTATACCCGTATGTGTGTGTGTGTGATTGCAGGTGGGTTATGATTTTGGGTGTTCTTGATGTATTGATGATGCCATGATCTTGTTATGATGCATAGAATGTTAGAGATAAGCTTAGAACATGTTGGAATGATGATTGGGACTGAATTAGAATGATTGAGGTAGATTAGTTGTTCATGCGCCTGAATAGTGGCCCATGCGCCTAATTATCCAGACGCCTAAGTGTTTTCTCCATGCGCCCAAAACCTCATGCACCCCAATAGTGTCCATGCGCCTAGGGTTAAGCCTAGAATTGGTTAAGTGTTCCCATGCGCCTAAGTCAGGCCATGCGCCTGCATAGTGCCCTAACACCCAAATGTTGCCCAAATGCCTAAGTGTTGGCCATGCGCCTACATAGTGCCTATGCGCCTAAGACTTAGAATTATTTTCTGAATTTTTAGGGAAAATGTTAAATGTAGGCTTTGACTTGGGATGTTCTGGGGGTGATGTAAGTTGACTTTATGATGATGAATGATGTATGTTATGTCATGTATGATGATGTGTGATGATGTTATGCTTATGTATGGTTATGTTTTTGTTATGTTCCTTATTATGTATGTTTATTTTTCGTGGTTTTACGTGGTATGGTTATGAATGTAAATGGAAGTTATGACGTAACGTAAAGCAGATAATAATGAAAAAAGGAACGTAAAGAATGAAATAATGCATGCATTAATGGAAGAATGAATGAATGGATAACTTTTGCCCTGGTGCTGGTGCCAGGCTATGTGCGGTGTGGAAGTCTAATAAACTTTGGCCTAGTACCTGCTTTGTGCTACGTTTGGGGTAAACTTATGAATGTAATCCTTGTTGCTTACCCCGGTGTTGGTGTCAGGCTATGTGCGTTATGGAAGTTTGATAAACTTCGGCCCAGTACTCACTTTGTGCTATGTTTGGGGTATAGCATACAGGTGGGGTCTTTGTCGCTTACCCTGGTGCTCGTGCCAAGCTATGTGCATTATGAAATTCTCTTTATCAACTTTGGCCCGGTACCCGCTTTGTGCTACGTTTGGAGTGTAGCTGATGACACTAACCCGGAAAGAAAGAATGAATGAATGAATGATGGGTAAAGAATGGAATGTACGGTATGAAGGTTAACGAACGAAATGATGACATACATTGAATGGAATTTAGTGAACGATAAAGGAAGATAATAATGATATTATCTATGTGTATGTATCATGTATGATCACGTATGAAATTTAAAATGATTTTGAATGAAAGTAAAGTATATTTTATTTTAAAACTAGGACTCACTCAACAACGTTGACTTTTATGTGTTTCCAGTTGGCAGGTAATTGATTGCTGAGGATGGCATGGGTGGCTACTTCGCTTATTTTGGATGACATCCATTTTGTATAATGATAATGTTTTTGTGATATAATGCAATGAGTTATATTTTGTAATCTGTCAACAATGTATTATTTTACAAAAGCAATTATAATGAGATGAAATGGTTAAAACTTATTCCACTACAATGTTTTAGTAATGGTAAATGAAAAATCTAGGTTTTTATGTGCAATGATCGACCAGCTGTGAGCGTCCCAGGAATGGGGCCTTACAGCTAGTTGTATGTTGGAGTTTAGTAGAGGTATGATGGTAGTGGTCGGGTGATCATGGGTTGGGGCTTGATGGAGGTATGATGGTAATGGTTGGGTGATCATGGGTTGGGGGCTGATGGAGGTGATGATGGTGGTGGTTGGGTGGTCTTGGGTTGGGGTTGATATTGGTGTTGATGGTGGTGGTCGGGCTTTTACAGGTTGGGATGGTGGTGTTTTCGAAATTGTATAATTAACTTTGAGTTCCAAATTATAATTTGGGAGAATTTGAAATGATCAACCCTTAATTTAGGGGAACTTTACATGATTAACCCTAATTTTAAGCAATCAAAGGTTTTTGAGCTAGGAACTGTGCATTGATTTTGAGACTCGTTTTGAATTGCAAGATTGGAGGGTGTATATGATGATGAAATGAGGGTGGTGGTGTATGTTTATAATGATGAAGATAATGAGGTGGAGGTGGATGATGATGATGATGGTGGTGGTGGTGATGATGTGGGGTCAATGGTCGTGGCGGATGATGATGGGGTGGTGGTGGTGGCGGCGGTGGATGGTAAGATGATGATGATGATATGGATTATAATGGTATAACTATATCTATTATGTATCAAGTAGGTTAGGTTTATTTTAATTGTTTTTGTTAGGATCTGGTATTTTAATAAAACACCAACTGATTAACGTGTTAAACCAAACTAAATAGTGTGGAATCATATTTGACTGGCGATCCAATCAGTGAGAACGCATGTAGACACAATAACGTATTGAATCTAACGTCAAGAATCGATTAGGAATCGATCTACAGCGTTCTATAAACTTGGAGTACGAACTTAGAGGCTTCTGGATGGCTAGGGTACGTCTAGAGTCAAAGTGTATTCAATTCTTAAGTTTTTCCACGAATTAAGTGGTATTTATAGGTTAGGGTTGCTCATTCGGGCGACTGAACCATTAGCATGGTTCATTCGTGCGATTGAGCCATGCGGTTGATCCATTCGCACGACTGAGTGTTCAGTCATGCGACTGAGTCAGTCGCATGAAGTTGTTCAGGCGTATGGACTATTTAGGCGCATGGACACTCAGTCGCATGGCCATTCGGACGCATGACCACTGTTTGGACACATGGTCCAGTCGGACGCATGAGAACTTCACTTAACCAAGTTTGAATGTATTCATTATTATAACATTATGTATATCAATTCAAACAATCACAAACTATATAATCTAGTCAATATGCGTTATACAACTCATTAATTAAATATCAAACATTAAAAATCACAACCAAACATTCTCATTTCATTAAATACCCAATATTTCACCAGTGTAAGACATTCAAGACATATTACATTAAGATCAGGATCTAGGTACATATATGTATCAACAAACTCCCCCCTGCTGAGAAAGAATTCCATTTCTCCCATTACACTCATCTCAAATTCCGCCTTCATTACTGCTTCGAACTCTTTACATAATTCTTCGTTCTTGGAACCAAAAATTATATCATTGACATAGAATTTGTACCAGTAGTAAGTCTCCATCTTTTTCTTTGATAAACATTGTACAGTCAATGACTCCCTTGCGAAAACCGTGTTTTACAAGATGAGTCGAGTGTTTCTTATACCAGGCCCTTGGAGCTTGGTGAAGTCCATATAGCGCCTTGTCAAGTTTGTAAACTCTATCCCGATGATATGGATCCTCAAATCCCTCGGGTTGACTCACCTATACTGTCTCTCTGATCTCACCATGAAGGAACGCACTCTTCACATCTAGTTGATAAACTTTGATTTTCATATAAGATGCATAGGCAAGGAAGATGCGGATGGCTTCCATCCTTGCCACGAGCGCAAACACTTCATTGTAGTCAATACCCTCAACTTGTCAAAAACCCTGAACAACAAGCCGAGCCTTGTTTCTGATGATCACTCCCTGATCACCTTTATTGCATTTCAAGACCCATTTGGTGCCAATGACCTTAGCACCTTTAGGTCTATCCACTAGAGTCCATACATCCAACTTTTTAAACTGAAGAAGTTCTTCTTGCATGGCACTCACCCAAGCCTCATCATTTAGTGCTTCACTAACATACTTTGGCTCAAACTGAGACATAAACAGCGGTAGGCACCATCGTGAAGGTATCCCTTTTCCATCACGGAGGCATAATCAGCTGAGTACAACTGATTCCTAGTCCGAATCCCTAATCTCACATCTCCTATAACATTATCCAAAGGATGATAGACATTTAGACGTGAGCCGGGAGTTGTTGGAACAACTACCTCAGAATCAAGATTATGAATAGTTGGTTCTGGATCTGAGGTAATAGGAGTCTGAGGTTCGGAAGGCTCAGAAGCATCACTATCAGATGCTTGTGGACTTCTGGTAGGCGGAACCTATACATCCTGGTTGTTCTGATCATTTTCCATATTTTCTTCATCAGAAGAACAGTCACCCACATCAAGTGCTCCCCCTGAGTTTGTAGATGTTTGACTTTGTGAACTAGATGGTGTTGAATCTTGAGATGGTGTGGTCAAGACATCATACATCATCTTATTTGCCAACTCGTCTTCTGAAGCAGAAAGAGGTATGTTGAAGGACTTGAAGAATCCATCATATTCGAAGAAGTAAGTAGGACCTTTTCCAGCAGGTGGTGTGATGTATCTCTGAACATCAACGTTACACCACACCTCTACTTGACCCGTTGAGTTGTTGTAAACTCTCTTTTTCGGTATATTGTATCCTAGAAAGATCCCTTCATCAACCTTCTCACTGAATTTTCCCTCCTGAGTCTTCTTCAGCAGGGTGCACGGAGCGCCAAACGACTCGAGATACTCTAAGTTAGGTTTACGTCGTTGTAATAACTCGTAGCTCATTTTTCCATGGCGTTTTACTACCAGAACTTGATTAAGTGTATAGCATGCATTTGCCACTGCTTCATTCTAGAATTGAATAGGCAGTTTCGAGTTTGCCAACATAGTCTGTGCTGTCTCTATCAAGCTGCGATTCTTCCGTTCAGCAACCCCATTCATCTGAGGAGTGTAGGCAGAGGTAAATTGATGCACAATTCCCTTTTCCTTGCAATAGGCCTCCATCCACTGATTCTTGAACTTGGTTCCGTTGTCTGAGCGCACTTGTCGTACCTTCAGCTTGTATAGGGATTCCAGTGTAGTTACCAATTCCTTGAAGGATTCAAATGTTTCTGATTTGGATTTTAGAAACGTTACCCAAGAGAATCTTGAGTAGTCATCAGTAACTATATAGCAATACAAGTCGCCTGCGATGCTTCTTGTACTGACTGGACCAAACAGATCCATGTGAAGGAGCTCAAGAAGAAGTTCTATCGAATGAACTTTCTTTTCCTTATAATACTTCTTTATCTGTTTGCCCTTTTTGCACGCAACACAGAAATCTGGGAGTTGGAAGTTTTTGACATTTACTCCTCTCACAAAAACATTCTGGATCAAATGATTCATTTTTCTCGGATTTATGTGTCCCATTCTTCTATGCCAGGAGATGGAGTCCTTCTCTGTAGCTTTGGACAAGAAGCATTGGACTTCACGATCCGTTGTGGAGGCCTTTGAGAGATCCAAGACATAAAGATCATTATATCTTGAAGCTGACATTAGGATTTGGTCCTCCGGGATCACATAGTCTTTCTTCAGAACGTAGCACTTCTTGTTGTCAAAGACTACTTTGAATCCTTATCACATATTTGAGAAACTGAAAGTAAGTTATTTTGTAATTGTTGGAAGTAGTTTACCTTATCAAACTTAACTTTCTCATTTCCCACTTCCCCTTGGGCTGTGATGTACCCGCCTTTATTTCCAGCAAATGAAACATGCCCTCCTTTGATTTGTTTGACATTTGATAAGAGATCCATGTTCCCTGTCATGTGCCTGGATGCTCCGCTATCTACAATCCACATGTTAGTCTCAGCACTATAGCGAACACCCTGCACATTCAATAAAAACATTAGTTCATGTTAGGAACCCAAGCCTTCACTCATTTGGGTTTCCCCGAGGCATCACACATCATAAACTCAACCCATTGACCATTCGAGGTTGAAGGAAGCCTAGATTTCTATTTGTTCTCATTTTCAAACACTGAGGCAGATTTTTCTTTCCACAGGCCAGCTTTGTGTAGAGCCTGTTTGTGATAAACAGACGACTGGCTGATGGGTTGAACTTTGGGTTTACTATCCCTTTTTGGAGGCGTCATTGAGTTCCTCCTAAAAGAGCTAGGTGTAGATGTGGAGAGTTCAACTTTCCTCCTTGGTGTCTGATGATCAGGACAATGAGACGTTATGTGACCATACTCTCCACAATTATAGCAGGATCTACTTTTAACTTATAGTTTATATGTTTTGCTAGAGATGTAGATGTCACACGGTCGACCTTATTTTGTTTAAATTGAGACACTTCTTTCTTAGATGTATGATCAGGTTTTACAAACTTAATTGCTTTACCTGGTTTTACATCTTTTATTTCTTGTTTACCTAGACTTTGACATGATGCTCATGATTGATTAGGTTTTATAGTCTTTTTGGGTTCTGATTTTACTTTGTAAGACCCTGACTTTAATTTAACCTTTTCAAACTCAATGTCTAGATTAACACAAGGAATCTTTCGTTTTGCCTTTGAAGTGGCCTCATTTTGTTTAGTGTCAGATTCATTGGATTTACATACAGAATCTGGATCACTAACAAGAGGAGTGGACACCATGTGATCCTTGATAGGGTTATTGTTAATCGGTTTACTTTTGGTGTTCATCGAGGTCTCAGGTGGCGGTGGAACCACTTTGTATCCCAATCCCTCCCTATTGTTTCTCTCTCTCACTAAGTGTTGGACAATGTGAGATGAGCTTATCCAACTATGTAGTTTTTTGTTTTAAAGAGTTGACTTCTACTTCTAAAACTGCTTTCTGCTTCTTAGTGTCCTCAAGGGAGTTAAAATAGTCCCTAATGTCATTAGCTTGGTTAAAGGCACTACTTCTGTTTCCCTAAGCTGTTTGTTCAAAAGGTCTATCTTTTCCTTGTAACTGTACTCATTTTGTTTTAAAACTCTATTAGCTTCAGTGCATAGTTCCAAATCCTTTACTAGGCTATCATTATGATCTAATAACCTAACAAATTTTAAATCTACGCTTTCTCTAAATTTATTATAGTCAGAACAAGCATGATTATTAAACAACTGGTTAGTAGTACTTACCTAAGATGTTGAAGAGGAATCAACTATGTGTGCAGAATCTGTTGTCTCTAAATTTATTATAGTCAGAACAATCCATTCCCAGTCTTCTTTGGCTTCACACACTCCCGCTTGAAGTGTCCCTTCTCACCACAGTTGAAAAAAGTTACCTTTGACTTGTCGAAGCCAAAGGTTGTGTCCTTGGTAGCAACCAAGTTCTGTACGATCTTTTTGACAAACTTTTTAGCTCGTCGGACAACACTTGCCAAAGCCCACATTATGTCTACTCGTTCCAACTCCATTTCGTCCACCTGTTCATAATCCTCATCTGCCAGGTGACAATTTCCTATCTTTCCAGCAACTAGTCCATCATAGGAGTGGACTACAACAGCTAAGAGGTCCATGTGTTCTTTGGCCACCTCAACAGTCACATTACCGAAGTTATCGGTTTTCAGTTTTGCTGCACTAGCTTCAGGTATAATATACTGGGTACCAGACGACCCTGATGTTTCAGACCCTGAAGTTGACGATTGTGCTAGAATTGCTATGCTTGAGACGAAGGCAGTCTGCAGTGGAGCTCCAGATGTCTCGGCCTGAGGAGTTGCATTGTAGAGTGCATGATTCTAGTCGTAGTTGGCCTTTTGAGCTCTGTACTTCATCCTAAGCTCCTCTACTCTCAGTTTTAGAATGATGTCATTTATATCTAACTTCGAGAGCATCCCATTCTTTCTGAGATTAGATACGAAAGAAGCCCATTTCTCCAGTAGTCCATCAGCAAAGTTGGATACCTTATCCACCATCAATGTAGTTACTCCATGAGTGTGCATCTCACTCATCAAGTGGTAGAATCTGTCGATCACATCATCCATGCCTTCCTTTCCCATTGAAGAGAAGTTGTCGAACTCCTTCTTCAAAGCTTTTGCTTTAATGGCCTTGAGTGAGGCATTTCCGTCATACCTCTTCTCCAACGCATCCCATAATTTCTTTGCTTGAGTATACTCCGAACACTGATGGAAGATGTCCTTCGGAATAGACTGAGTGAGCAAAGCGTAGACTTTCTTCTCAGCGTTGTGTTTTACTTTCTATGCATCCGACATGCCACTTAGTGTAAGTTTGACTCTGTCAGCTCCTACTGGCATGCTGTACCCCGACTGTATTGCCTCCCACAAATTTGTATCTACTCCATTTAAGTAGATTTCGAAATGTTGCTTCCATTGTGGGTAGTCATCTAACATGATAAGCTTCGGGGGTTTATTATGAATTCCCACTTCATTCTCCAACAGTAGTAGATTCTGAATACGGGTATCTCTACTTGTTGTGTATGCTGAAAATTGGTCCTCCATTTCATTTAACTTTACTATTTAACAAACTGCTGATGTATGCGGATGAAGGTATGCGATTGGGCTTATTCGGGCGATTGAACAAATGCGGATGGTTCAATCGTACGACTGAACAAATACGGATGAGTCAGTCGGCCGAATGAACTAATGCGGTTAAACAGTCTGAATGAGGTTCTCAGTCATATGAATGAGGGTATGAATGAGTCCAATCGTGCGGTTGGAGAATGCGAATGAACTCAGTCATGTGATTGAGCCAATCGTGCGACTGAACTTGCTGAAGTTTGATAATTCATAGGTTAAACGTGTTTTGGCCGTAAAAACTCGAATTTTAACAAACCCTAATCATCGTATGCCGGAAAAACAAAACTTTTAGGTTAGGAAACGTCTAAGACTCCGTTAGACACAAAAAGATTGCGTTTTTGTTGAAAAACACAATTTTTGTATCAAACTATTGAATCAACACGTAATCAAGAGCCAAAGCTCTGCTACCACTTGTTAGGATCTTGTATTTTAACGAAACACCAACTGATTAACATGTTAAACCAAACCATATAGTGCAGAATCCTATTTGATTGGCGATCCAATCAGTGAGAACACACGTAGACACAATAATGTATTGAATCTAACATCAAGAATCGATTAGGAATCGATCTACAACGTTCTATGAACTTGGAGTACGGACATAGAGGCTTCTGGATGGCTAGGGTACATCTGAAGTCAAAGTGTATTCAATTCTTATGTTTTTCCACGAATTAAGTGGTATTTATAGGTTAGGGTTGCTCATTCGGGCGACTGAACCATTAGCATGGTTCGTTTGTGCGATTGAGCCATACGGTTGATCCATTCGCACGACTGAGTGTTTAGTCGTGCGACTGAGTCAGTCGCATGAAGTTGTTCAGGCGTATGGACTATTTAGGCGCATGGACCCTCAGTCGCATGGCCATTCGGATACATGACCACTGTTTGGACGCATGGTCCAGTCAGACGCATGAGAACTTCACTTAACCAAGTTTGAATGTATTCATTATTATAACATTATGTATATCACTTCAAACAATCACAAACCTATATAATCTAGTCAATATGCGTATACAACTCATTAATTAAATATTAAACATTAAAAATCACAACCAAACATTCTCATTTCATTAAATACCAATATTTCACCAGTGTAAGATATTCAAGACATATTACATTAAGATGAAGATGTAGATACGTATATGTATAAACAGTTTTAATATTCATAACTTGACTTAACAGACAAAATTAACGTACATCATAGGAAATGATGAAATGTGCAAGTTTGTTAAACGTAAAGAACGTAGAGTGTAATTTTCTAGTTTAAGGATAAAAATTGAAATTTACTATGTACCTAAGGATAAAAAGTGTACTATACTCTTTTTTTTTTCAAACCAAATTTGACAATCAGTCCACTTATAATTTTTCTTATTTTATTTTATTTTAATTTTCTAACTTATAAAATTATGTTTTATAAAATTCTAATTATATGTTGTGACATGCTAATTTTTATTTATGTTTGTGTTTAAATTTCATCACATAGGAGTTATGTGTGATAATATATAGGTTATTGAAACACGCACATATAAGTCATCACAACTACTTCAATTTTTATAGTTTTTTATGCTATCACAAACTTTAAGATGTTATGTTTATAAAATTCTGACTTGCTTTTTGAGGTGCTTATAATTATAACATTTTGAAGTTGATGTTTTTCTATGGTGTGAATACTATACACAAATCGTCAAACCAAGCTTTACAAAGTATAACACCATTGGAATAATATGCAAGTAACACGCACTAATAGTCTAACTGGTGATAAAGTGGTCATGGATGATGGCCTTCATAGCGCTTGATATAACACCATATGTAAAAAATGAGAAACTAAATGATGTTACGTACAGAAGTACTAGAACCTTATGCGTAGTATCGTAGTGACCAAACACAAGGTTAGTAGTTGGCATGTGAATGCATGACATGTTAAATATTATGTGTTGTAATAAAGGTATGTATAGGCAGTAAACTTAAAGAGGCTTGTAATGCGATCCAAAGCGGACACATGTGGTGTCACACTCCCAGGTTTGGGTCACCCTAGGGTGTGTGAACCGATCGGCATCGTTTGTTATTTATTCAGAAATCAATTTCAAAATGTTGTGGCAGTGGAATTTTATTTTAATAATCAAAGGAACTATGTTAAATCTTAAAATTGAATCATTATTGATAGATAAGAATGTTTTACACAATCATGTCTATATTTACAACCCACAAGATTTCTCAAAACTAGAGATGCGTCCATCTTTTCTTCAAGCTTGTTACTCAGATATTGATGTTAGCTGCACAACATAGTTCATATTGTGACATGATATAAGTCATATTCAATCATTCTTTACATGTAAAAGGTTTAAATTTCAATACCAATGATATGTTGGTGAATATCATCTATCAAACCCAAATTGTTTTCGTAATCAAGCATAAGTATATTGATTTAAGATTAACCATGCTAGTTCCATAGGATGAAATACACATCAAAATCTTTCGTTGTACATTGGTAACAGGTTGTTATAGGTTACAAGTAGGATCGTCAATGCCTAGGAAGTGGTAATGCTTTGGGCACCAAACCATTACTAGTCATGCTTAGGTATAGTACCCCTTTTAGGGTCCTACCTATCACATTTACATCATTTCTTTTATCAAACTACATGTACAATTTTAGTCTAATTCTTGTCTTGCATTCATCAACATGCGTTCAAAATTTATCCATAACTTATCTTAGTTTTTGTTGGATTAAGAAGAAGGCTAGTGCAAACAAAACCAAATCACTTAAACTATTTTGATACAAATAATAAGGACTTCTGAAGCTAACTGTAGAACTTCTGAAGGAAAAAGAGTTCTTTCGAAGAAAAAGTGCAAGATTAACTTCCAAAGACAAACTTTACTTTCGAAGACAAAGTATTCACTTCGGAAGATCAAGACTTAGAAGAAACGATCAGAAGTCAACTTCCAAAGTATGAAGAAAAGAAGAAGTCCTCAAGCCTCAGAATAAGTAGCCTCTTTCAAAGTATAAGTGGGTTTGGAAGAACTTATTCTTTCGAAGCCATTCGACACTACTATAAACTAGTGGACATAAGTATGGTCTCAGACACTCCGTTGCAGACCTCTGAGATACTGCATGGCGCTTTCTCAAAAGCCATGTAGTTGACCATACTTTATTTCACTGTTCACCTTTATCAGTTAGTACAATTACCAACTTTAGTTGGTGGCAAAAGGTAAGTCATGGACATGTCATGACTACCATATCTTAGATAAGACATTATCTAAGATACCTTATACTATAGCTTTGTAGTATTTGTTTAGTTAGAGGATTCCAGTTGGTATCAAAGTATATCCGGCTGTAGGTAGTATTATATATAGTTTCTCATTGTAACTCATGTAATATGCTTGTAAGAGTCTTGTAATACTTTGAGTTGAGAAGAAATATATGCAAGTACCTTGAAAATTATCTATGTGTGCTCTTTCCTACTTATTATGTTACTATCAACTCTTAGAAGAAACTCTACTTCATCTGATTTGAGTGTAGTATAAGTGAGTTTGAGAGAAAAACCAAGTTTTAAGTGACAAAACCAATCCTGCAATTGGTATCAGAGCTTCTTAGGCTCTTCATTGTGAGATCTTGCCATCCTAATCAACCTGTTTTTCACTCCTTACACCACACTCAATATGGCCCTCAACAAGTCCGAATTAGAGATGGGAACAATGACTAAAGCTCCCATCATTACCCTTGTAAACTTTAGGTCATGGAGCAAACGCATGGAAGGCTTCATCAGGTATCAAGATAGCATGATGTGGCAATCTATTATCAATGGCCCATATAAACCGAAGGTCGCAGCACCCGGTCGAAATGATGCCACGATAGAGAAAGCCGTTAAAGATTACTCTGATGAGGACTGGAAGAAGATGGACATTGACAGCAATGCAATGACTATTCTTATGACTGCAATACCCTACTCCATCATGGTGACATTTTAGCATTGCAAGTCAGCCAAAGAACTGTTTGACGTACTTGCTCAGATGTACTCCAGTTCCAATGACTCTAAGAAGGACTCACTGAAGCAACAGTTTGAGAACTTCACCTACATTGCTGGAGAGACTCTCAGCCAACAATATTTCAGGTACATGGACCTCATTTCTTCCCTTCAGTTTGTGGGAATTACTCTTGAACTTAAAGATCTCATAAGAAAGTTCCTAAGTGCACTCCCTAATGAGTGGACGTTCTAATGTGTCTTTATCAAGAGGACAGAAAATCTGAACACCCTTACCATGACCAAACTCTATAGCATCCTTGATGGATACCGTTTGGAGATGGAAAGCAAGAAAGGCCATCATACAAGCACACCCTTGAGTCTTCCTGCTAGCAACGCTTTGATGGTTGTTGAAGGCTCAGGACCCACACAACCTCAACACTACCTGACTTACACCCAGAAGCCATCCTGCTCATTTGGACCATACATTACCTTTCCTGAGACTCCAAGGTCTCAACAGGCTCAACATAGTTCCTTTCAGGATAGTTGTGCCTTTGTATCAGGAAGTGGACACTCTAGTGATTATCAGTACTGCTTTGAAGATCTAGAGTGCTTCGTTCCAGATGATGTGGAGTACATGGACATAGTCCAACAAATGCCTCTCTTAACCTACAGAGCAAAGAAGTTCTTCAAGAGAACTGGAAGGCAATTTCCCCAGAACCCAACCAGTAGCAAATTTGGGTTTGAAAAAACTAAGGCCAAATGTTACAACTATAACCAACTTGGTTATTTTGCAAGGGAATGCAAGGCTCCCAAGTCAAATCTAGGAACCCCACAGGCCTCCACACATCCCTCTACATCAAAGCCCACTAGAAAGTCAACAGAGACAGCTGCAATGGCTCAAGAAGTTGACTGGAGCTTTTATGGCACAAAATGTGAATCCTGCCCAAGCTCTCATGGCTGGAACAGATGACAATAAGGTATACGAACATCTTTGTAATCCTGCATGTATTGCTAAGGTTAATTGTATCAGGACTACAATATGGAGATTAAATCTAATATTGAGTCTCTAAATGTTTTAAAATCTGAATTTAAAAAATCTGAATTTAAAAAATCTAAATCTGACTATCAAAGAAAAATTGAAGAGTTGAGAAAACTATGTCCTTGTTAAAACACGAACATACAAACTATAAGAATCAACTAAAGGATTTAATATCCAATTTGTCTGAGGCTCAAGCCCAGCTTGTCACTATTGAGGCTCAAGCCAGGAAGTATGCCATCTCTGTGAAAAACTTCCAAGCTATTATTGCATCATCCTCCCACTTCAAAATTTGTTATCAAAACAAAATAGGGTTGGGGACCAATTAAATTGCTCCACCACACTTTCATAAGTCCATAAGACAACCAAGGTGTGGTACTGAAGAGCAAGAGGCCCCATCTGCTGACCTATCTTCACCTGAGTTGAAGAATGATGCAATAATAGAGGCCACCACAAGGAAGGAACAGGTAAATCAACCCACTTCTCCCAGTGATGATCAAATCCTAACCACCAAGGCCAGAAGAAGCAGAGCTAAAGCAGTAAGAAGAACTACCAAGAAAGTGGCTGAGTCTAAGCTGATGATTGACCTAAAACAAAAGGGAGTATTCATCTCAGCTGGATTCTAGGTGGTAGGTAACTCTGATTCAGGAAAGGGGTGTTGTACCAGCACTCCTGTCCTACCAAAGGATCAGAAGTTAAAGGGAAAGGTTGCTGATGAAGAGAAAAAGAACAAGAAACAACAATCCTTAGGTTCCTAGAAGACTAACATTGCATGCATACTGTGTGGTCTGCAAAACTATATGGCCAAAGACTATTATTACAATCTTGCTAGCACACATTATGCAAATAATGTTAGAAGAGAAGGAGTCAGGAAAGGTTTCTCATTTGGACCCTATCAAATGGTCCAAGTGATGAAAAAGGGAAAGATGGTTTCAAAAGCAAGGTTGCTTTCGGAAGAAAGTCCTTCTTCCGAAGGGAAAATGGCTTCGGAAGCTAAAGCTGTCAAGAATAGAAGAAGAAAAAAGTTCCCTTGAAACCATCCCAGAAGAAGACTACTTTGGAAGAAAGGGTAGTGAAGGCTTCTTCCAATAAGAAAGAAGCTTTGAAAGAATGCCATGCTGCAAAAGCTTCAACAAGCTTAAAAGCTCATCCTCCATGATCAACCAAAAGATGGATAGAAAGATCAAGAAAGATGATGCAGCCCAAACCTCTTCTTCAGAAATATCCATTGAACCCCATGCTTAAAACTTGGTTCAATTATGTCACTATCATTGAAAAGAAATCACGACCAACAAGGCTTGGGTTTCCAATCAAACTTAATCATCTTATCTTATGTGTAGGGATATCCATATGACAAGAATAACAATGTTTGGATTATGGATAGTGGATGCTCCAGGCACATGACAAGGAACTGATCTCTCCTTCAACAATTTCAACATTATGATGGAGGTCCTGTCCAGTTTGGAGGTGAGGCCGGAGGATATATTTCTGGTAGAGGAAGTATATCCAATGGAAAATTAAAAGTTGACAAAGTTAACTTTGTCAAACAGCTTGAACACAACCTGTTAAGTCTTTCTCAGTTTTGTGATCAAGAGCATCAAATGCTCTTCTAAGAACATGAGTGCATTATCCTCAAACTCGGGATGACAATTCCTCTAGAATTGGTGCTTCTTAGATCTCCCAGGAAAGGGGATATGTACAAGCTGGATATGAACAATGCTTCCTCAATGGGTGAAGTATCATGCTTTCTTTCCAAAGCTGATAGTGATGATTCAACACTTTGGCATAAACGTAAGTGTCATGTGAACTTTAAGATAATGAATAATTGGCTAAAAATAACTTAGTACATGGTTTGCCTAAAAAGGAATTTTTCGGCAAAGGTAATTGTATTGCATGCCTGAAAGGGAAGCAACACATGGCATCTCACAAATCCAAAAGTGTTAACTCCATCACCACTCCATTACACTTATTGCACATGGATCTATTTGGTCCCACAAGTATAATAAGCATTGGAAGGAAATCATACTGCCTTATGATTGTTGATGATTTTACGAGATTTACATGGGTATTCTTTTTAAGATCTAAAGATGAAACTGCTGAAACATTAAAAAATTTTATTCTTAAAATAGAAAATAAAATTGATCACAAGATTAAGATAATTAGAAGTGATCAAGGGACTGAGTTTAACAACTTTGTTCTTGACTCATTCTGTAACTCAAAAGGGATTCCCAGACAATACAATACTCCCAAAACTCCTCAACAAATTGGTGTTGCTGAGAGGAGGAACATGATACTTATTGAGGTTGCTCGAACTATGTTAGTTGATTCCAAACTACCTCTAACATTCTGGGCAAAGGCAGTCAGCACTGCATGCTATGTGCAGAGCAGAGTTCCTATAGTAAAGCCACATAGAAAAACCCCTTATGAGTTATGGAACAAGAGGCCACCATTCATTGGCTTTCTAAGGTCCTTTAGTAGCAGATGCACCATACTTAACACAAAAGATAATTTGGCAAAATTTGCTAAAAAGTCGGATGATGCTA
The DNA here is from genome assembly GCA_025506515.1 of Flaveria trinervia. Taxonomy (NCBI): domain Eukaryota; kingdom Viridiplantae; phylum Streptophyta; class Magnoliopsida; order Asterales; family Asteraceae; genus Flaveria; species Flaveria trinervia. The sequence continues at coordinate 8,954,429 of CM046452.1, forward strand.
TCTTTGTTGGATACTCCTCTAGCTCAAAAGCTTATGGAGTTTACAACATCAAAAATCAACAATTTAAGGAATCATCCAACATTGTTATAAATGAGCACACTCTTTATGTTAGGGGGAATGGCCCTAATCATATTTTTGACTTAGAATTGTTTCCAAACTATTCTAAACCATCTTGTAAGAATGTTTCAGCTGGAACAAGTGCTCAAAGTGATTCTGATGCTCACCAACTATTTGAGCTACCCAGAGCTCTTCCAAGTTCTCCAAGAGCTGCAACAAATCTAGCTCCCACTATTGGCAGATCTGATAGTATAACCATCTCAAGGGATAGTGGAGCTTTAACCAATGATCCACTTGTTAACCCTTAAGTTTCATCTAGTGACACTATACAACACCAAGCTTATGGAAGTAGCATCTTGAAGGAACAAGCAACTGTTAATGCTACTTCACAACTAACAGATGATGATGTTTCTCATTCATTCAATCAGTCCTCAATAAATGAGTTTGAAACAGTAGCTAGACAAAGTGTTCTAGCTCCTTAGCAAAATATGTCCAATCTGGATTTATCTTTGCAACTGGAAGTGATTTCTCGACTAAGGATTCACAACATTCATCCAGCTGAAAACATTATAGGGGATGTCTCTGAAGGTGTGAGAAAAAGAGGACAGACTCATCATGGGAATGTCTGCTTGTACTCATGTTTCTTGTCTCAGATAGAACCAAACAAGGTAGAAGATGCCTTAAAAGATAGTAGCTAGGTTGAATCAATGCAAGAGGAGCTGCTTCAATTCAATAAAGGGTTGGAACCTATGTCCGCTACCATCTGGTAAAGTACCTATAGGCATAAAACGGGTTTTCAGGAACAAGAGAGATGATAGAGGCTTGATTATCAAGAACAAGGCAAGAACGGTGGTTCAAGGATACACTCAAGAGGAGGGAATCGATTATACTGATCTCTTTGCATCTATTGCAAGACTTGAGGCAGTTAGGATCTTTCTTGCCTATGCTGCATCCAATAATTTCATTGTCTACCAACTTGATGTCAAGTGTGCCTTTCTATATAAGCATATAGATAGGGAATCCTATGTGTGCCAGCCTCTATGATTCGAAGACCCACAACACCCCAACTATGTGTTCAAATTGGATAAAGCTCTATATGGGCTGCACAAAGCACCTAGGCTATAGTATGAGACTTTGTCTCAATTTCTCCTGCAGAATGGTTACACTAGAGGTACCATTGATAAGACTCTTTTCATAAGGAAGTCTGGAAAGGACATCTTGCTTGTTCAAGTCTATGTTGATGACATCATATTTGGTTCCTCAAATGATCAAATATGTAAAGACTTTGAAAGCATCATGAAAAAGAAGTTTGGGATGAGTTCCATGAGAAAAATGGACTTTTTCCTTGGAATTCAGGTGAAGCAATTGAAGGAAGGGTTTTTCATCAATCAATCCAAATATGTCAATGACATCTTAGAAAGATTTGACATGAAAGCTTGTAAGCCAGCCAAGACACCCATACCCAGAAACCATAATCTCTATCCTGACTCTGAGGGGGAGGATACTAATCAACATTAGTATAGGGTAATTATTGGTTCTCTGATGTATCAAACAACAAGTAGACCTGATATCATGTTTGCAACTTGCATTTGTGCAAGATATCAGGCTGCTCCAAAGGTGTCTCACCTAGCTGCTGCGAAAAGAATCCTCATATACCTCAAAGGAGCACCTAAATTAGGTCTCTGGTATCCAAGGAACAACAATTTCGATCTCTATGGATACTCTGATAGTGACTATGGTGGTTGCAACATTGACAAGAAATCAGCATCAGTTGGATGTCAATTTCTTGGTGGAAGGATCATCTCATAGAAATGCAAGAAACAATTCTATGTCTCTACATCTACTGTTGAAGATGAATACATTGTTGCTGCAAGTTGCTATGCTCAGCTGCTGTGGATTCAAAAAAAGACGTTAGATTATGGATTCAACTTTGTGAGCACTCCTATCCACATTGACAACAACAATGCTATCTCCATCACTAAAAATCCTGTGAAGCATTTCAAGACAAATCATATTGATATCAGGTATCATTTCATTAGATATATTCATGAGAAAAATTTGATTAAAATAATCAATGTTGTTTCTAATGAATAATATGCTGACTTGTTCACCTAAGACTTTGATGAACAGAGATTTAATTATCTTATTACTGCCATTGGGATGATAAACATTGATTAGTCTACCTCTTTTGAAAAACCTTTTAAAATATGCAATGTCTTATGTCAATACAATATAAGCACTGTTACAAAAGGTCTCTCTCTGAAATTTTCACCAAGTATAAATTCTTCCGAAAAGGAATTAACTCTCGGAAGATGTTTCATATATCTTCCGAAGCAAATTCCTCCCAGGATAATTTTCTTATGGGAAGCGTTTTTAGTCTCGGAAGAAGCAATTGATTACATATCAGATCTACTTCTGAAGCTTATAAAACTATCCATTTGGAAAGCAATCTTACTCTCGGAAATAAAATTTTACCTTCAGAAGTAAGAATTGCCTTCGGAAGACAAATTACCATCGGAAATACGTTATACTCGAAAGAAAAACTTTATTGTGTATAGAAATCCTTTAGGCCCCAATCTGTAAAAAGTAAAGATTTTGTTAATGATGTCAGATTATTTAACTGAAGTAAACCTTACCGCCCCTATCACATCACCCACTAAAACATCACATCACCTTATCCTAACCCTGTAAACCGCCATTTCACCCCTTTTTTACTTAATCCCGACTACTCACTTTCATCTTCTTACAAAATTTTACTGCCCTAAAAGCTTCCTTCATCTTCAATTTTACCCAAGTCCAAACTCATCTACCTTCAACTTTCTAAAATGACACTTAATCCTCAACACAATCATGTCTCACTTCTTGATTCTTCAAAAGATGCTAACTTCTCTGATATCAATTCCTTTCTTACCCAGTCATCTTATTAAACTGCCCAGACTGTTAACCATATCGTTTATTCAAATCATATGGCTGAATTTTGGCAAAATGGTTGGATTGAAACCCTAAATGGGGTTCAGGAAATAAGATCGAGCATCTATGGCCAAGAGTTGGTCATTACCGAACAAATCATCAGGGAGTATCTTGAGATTCATGATGAGGGTGCACCCACAGAGTTCCCTAAAACAGATTTGGACAGCACCTAGCTCTAAATGGGATATGGAGGAGATGTTAATAGGTCTACAGTTACAAATTCAACTTTTCTTACAATTGGAAGTTCCTACTGCATGTCGTTCTTCATTGCTTGTCCAACAAATCTGGGGGTTAGGATCAAATCCCATATGAACTAGCGTGCCTAGTTCATGGAATGGTGAGAAGCCTTTGCTTTAACTACTCCAGATTTGTGCTAACCAATCTTCATGTATCCTAGGTTTCTTTAGCATATAATCAACTATGAGCTGGACTAGAGTCAGCTTGTCTGTCCAACTGCTCTGACTATTCCTCACATGAGGCCGACCATCTTCAAGACTTTGAAGAATGTGTCCACCAATTTCACTAGAAGACACACTGCTCTGCTTCCAGGTATGACTAAGCCAATGACTCCTAGTGACATCCCTGTTGACTCCACGGGTGATGAACCCACACTAGAAACTGCCCTCACACTACCAAAGCTACCTTCTCATCCCATCACCATCACATATCAAAGACGCCCCAAACGAACCCTTGTTCAATCTTCTCTGGTTGAACAAGCTCCTCCTGTTCAATCCAAACAGACTAGAGTGGAACAATGGGCTCCCACTCAGTCTGAGGTCTCACCATCCTTCACAATTGACCTTAGTATGGGTTTTGAGTCTCCTTAGTCTCAAACCCATGAGCCCGAAACCCAAGCTAAAAACCCTTAGGGTGATTCTCTATACTCCTCTGATCAGCCACAAAGTGACAGCCCCACCATAGGCTCAATGCCTTTAGATATTGACCAAGTTCTCAGGTCACTAGGCTTAACTTTTATATCCTTTACTGACCTTCTATTCAAAACTGATGAAGAGATTACGTCTCTTCATGGAAATGAAGTTGATCTACAACACTCTCTCAAGGACCAACAGAGCCTAAAGAGACCTCTTCTCTAGCCCCCACCAACAAGCCTTTACTGAGGTGAGTCCCACTGATGTGGAGGGGACTCATGTAGATTTAGCTGCCACTACTGAAAGTGCCTCAATGGACCTTCAAGATAGTGGTAACATTTCTAAAACTAAATCTGTGGCAACCATGCCTTTTGATGACTCTGAAAGAGACATCATTAAGCAAGGGAAACCAGGGTGCCAAGAAACCACATCAGGTGGTGAGGATGAACATACTAGATATGTTACCTCATCTCCCTATGATTCTTCAAAAGAAGATGAGGGAACATTGCAACTCACCATTAAAGACCTACTTTCTACAGTCTCAAATCTTGAATCTAAGGTTAGGACTTTAGAGGATAGGTCTGCCACTTAGCAACTTGAGATTGAAAACCTCAAGGCCAAACTAGCTGAGAAACGGATTGAGAGGTCTGTTAGGCATGTACCCATTCAGGTCAAATTTACCTCTTCCTCTAGCTCATCAAGCTCTCAAGATGATGCTACCAAAAGGGGGAGAGTGTTTAGAGACAAAGCCAAAGACAAGAGGAACCACAGAGTCAAGCTCTCACTTCATTAAGTTTAAGATACCCCATGCAACAAGATTTAGTTTTTCCCGCGCCTCCTTCTGTCATGATTCAAATGGATCAAAGGATGCTCCAAGATCTTAACAGGTTCTTCAACAAGTTCTTGATAGAATCTCTCATTGAACAACTAAGTCCTGATTTGTCTGTGATTTACTTTGGAGCTCAAGAGCTTCAGAGGTTGAACGCACCTTCTACTACTATTGAGGAAGTTGGTTAACCTAAGCTCCAAGTGGAACCAAAGATTGATTTCAAAGGGGAAACAAGGACTGGTGGCCCAGTAACTGAAATGGGTGGGACAGAAAGTGCATTCTCACAAACTTCCGAAGCACAAATCAAAGCTTTGAAAGAACAACTTCAATCTTCCAAAGCTGAGATTGTTGATACGGAAGGACTATACTCTTTATCTGATGATGTAATAATCACAGATGCAATCTTAGAACTTTCATCTAAGGTTAATAGGGAGGATTGTCTCACCCAAATCCTAGCACAATCATCATCATTGACTCCAGCTCCCATTATCACTACTCAACCCGAACCTTCCATCCAAGAACCCCTAAAGTCTAGCACTTCCGAAGACATCAAAGGAAAGAAGAAGATGACTGAGGAAGAGCTTCAGGAGGAAGCAAGGTTAGAAAAGCTAAAAAGAAAAGTTAGTTTTCCTACTAGGAAGTTGCTAGTTGCTAGCAGCAAAGCAGCTGCAGCCAACCAGGAGGCTGCCAACAACAAAAGAAGAGTAGAAATCATCGACAGACTTGTTGATTTAGGAGATGCAAATGAGGATGTACTCTTGCTACCATTAAAGGAGTTAATTGAGTTAGAAAAGGCAACTATGCTGCAAATCCAGCAAAAGGAAGAAGTAGCTAGGTTGGCCTTAGAGGAAGAAAGGGATGAAGAGAAAAAAGAAGCTGATCAACAGCTTAGGAGGGAAAGGATAAACTTCCTAACCTCCAGGGGTTTCTCTCTAGAAGAACTATCTCCACATAACAACGATACGATCTCATGGCTCCTCAACAAAGAGCAAGATCAAATGGAGAAGGAGAGAAAGAAGGCTGTTAAGGAGAAGCTGAGGTTGAAGAAGAAGAAGAAAGAATAGAAAGCAGGACTCGCTACTGCCAGAAAGATAGGTGATAAGGCCTGGATGAAAGACTATCTCCAGGCTCATGGCTTCTCTAGCAAGCAGGTGGGTCCTATGTCTGAAAAGACTCTCCAGTGACATGTTAGTGACATAAAGGCTGATATTCGCTGGGGGAAGAGGAAGGAGATGTATAGAAGGGTACAGCGGATGATCTTCAAACCAACCACTCACCCCAACCTAAGCCAATTCCCCCTCCATTCCCCATCAAGACTGAACCCTACACACCTGAAGCTACACCATCAACTGTACCAACTCCCTCATCTCAACCACCTAAACTACCTATCCTCCAACCCAAAACACTCTCCAGAACCCTAACACAACAAACTACCCAACAATCTCCTAAACCATCCCCTTAGCCTTCTAAACATCTCTCCTTAGAGGAGTTCAAGGCAATCAAGACAAAGCTCATCAACTATACTACCCTGAGTGACATCACTTGTGAGGAGGACTCTGTCAAACTGACTTATGTTTATGGATTCTCATGTTCCCTCACTAGAGATCAATTTCTGCAAAGCTCCTTGGCCTCAACTCAGATGCTCTGAATGAGGAAGAAAAGAAGCTAAGGAGAAGGCTGGTGACTCTACTGGATACGAAGAAAGGAGACAAGGTACCAAGTCAACCACTAGTGCCAAGGAAGACGATTATCCAGTGGTGGTTCATAGACTCTTCTCATAACTTTGTTGTTGAGAGAGAGAGAGAGTGAGAGCTAAACAGGCTAAATGCTTCATCTCTGTTACACTTAAGCAGATTTGATATTGCTGAGTGAGCAAAGAAGCCACTCTCTAACCCCTCCAACTCTGAAGTAGCTTCTCATATGAGAAATCACCTGAGCAGTCTTCATCTGGCTAAGCTAACTGCTAGGACCAAGTTTGAAGTAGAGTTGAAACTAAGAGAGGAAGAGAAAAGAAAAGGATCAGCAACCCAAGGCAAAGCCTTTCTTCAAATGGTTGAGGGTCCTGAACTTGAATCCATAGTTAGATGGGAGTATGACTATAACTCTCATCAACTAACTCTTTTCAGGGGACACAACAAATGGTGTATATCATTCAAAGTGACAGACTGGATCTCCTGTCCATGAATGATTTGTACAAACTTTTCAGCACCACTTCTGGGAACACAAAGAAACAGATTAGTATCTGCTTTCCCTGGTCTTGAAAGGTTTGAGAAGCAGGAACACGTGAGGTTTTGGTAGCATCAGCCTAGGGGGAGTTTGTTGGATCAAGAAGAAGGCTGGTGCAACTAAAACTAGATCACTTAAACTATTTTGATACAACTAATAAAGGACTTCCGAAGCTAAGTATGGAACTTCCGAAGGAAAAAGAGTTCTTCCGAAGACAAAGTGCAAGATTAACTTTTGAAGACAAACTTTACTTCCAAAGACAAAGTATTCACTTCCAAAGATCAAGACTTAGAAGAAAAGATCAAAAGTCAACTTCCGAAGTATGAAGAAAAGAAGAAGTCCTCAAGCCTTGGAAGAAGTAGCCTCTTCCGAAGTATAAGTGGGTTCGGAAAAACTTATTCTTTCGAAGCCATTTAACCTTCGGAAGACACTACTATGAACCAGTGGACATAAGTATGGTCTCTGACACTCCACTGCAGACCTCTGAGATACTGCATGGCACTTTCTCAAAAGCCATGTAGTTGACCATACTTATTCCACTATTCACCTTTATCAGTTAGTCTAGTTACCAACTTTAGTTGGTGACAAAAGGTAAGTCATGGACATGTCATGACTACCATATCCTAGATAAGACATTATCTAAGATACCTCAAACTATAGCTTTGTAGTATTTGCTTTGGTTAGAGGATTTCAGCTAGTATCAAAGTATATCTGGTTGTAGGTAGTGGTATATATAGTTTCTCATTATAACTCATGTAACATGCTTGTAAGAGTGTTGTAATACTTTGAGTTGAGAAGTAATATATGCAAGTACCTTGAAAATTATTTATGTGTGCTCTTTGTTACCTATTATATTATTATCAACTCATAGAAGAGACTTTGTTTCATCTAATCCGAGTGTAGTATAAGTGGGTTTGAGAGTAAACCAAGTGTTAAGTGACAAAGCCGATCCTGTAGTTTTCAAGAAAATAATGAATCTCAAGTTTTCATGAATTTCATTTTTAAAAGAAAAACGTATTCACCACACAATCAAGTGGAGCATGGTCTTATTAAATATGTTAGTTCTTGATGACTTAAGCAATACTTCAACTATTCTCTTAGCTGGAAACGCCTGCTAGAAACTTCGGGCAACTTCAAATCTACGAGAATCAAGAGTTAGGCTGCAAAACGAGTCAGAATGGATCTTTGACATGAATACCAAAGTTATGTGTGTGTTCTTTAGGGTGGAAGGTCAAAAAAACAAGCAGAATGCTCACCTCTAAAGTGAGGTCAGCTGGGTGATGCACCCTGCATCGGGTGTCACCCTACATGCGTGACATGTTTGCACATGCATTGCCTCGATCCCCATTTGGTGATGCGGTGTGCATCAGTTTCCATGTGTCCCACACCTACCCATTAGTCAACATTCACGTGTTGCATTCGTATGACTTCCTTAGCTAAGCCGATGCACCTGCATCCACCTCCGATGTGAGCCACATCGGCCTAATTTCCCAAATGTTATTTTGTCTCCATTTTTATCCATTACTTTAACTCTCTAACATAACAATTTTCTGGTCTTGAGGATTTTTCCCTTTGGACCTCGCTTTCAGGGGTTGCCGCCCTCGAACCCCCGCTGTATAGTAGATACCTTAAGTCTGAATTTTAGTAGTGTTACATGTGGTGACCAATGAAATCGAGAGCCATGGATGGTAACCATTTCAATTGCTATCAGTATGATTGCCAAATGTTTCATATACATAGAAATCCAGGTTTTAAACATTTCATTCGACATTCTATCAAATACTAGGTAGTAATTGAGCTAATTCCAAGCCTTGTGAAGTCTTGTAGGGCTCAACAACTCCAAGTATCATCTTATTTAGTTTAATTACAATCCTATTTTTGGTTATTTGGTAAGTAATGTAGCTTTAACATATTATATAGGCCTTTGAGAAGGGATAATCATGGGATATATTAGAATACCAAATACGGTATTACATAGTTATCAAGGTGAGTTAATAGTGCCATAAAATTGTTAGTCTTAAATTATGTTTGATCATGTGATCTGTTAAACAAAAAGGGTTGTACAAAAAGTTCATGACTCGAAGCTTGCTCGAAAAAAACTCGGCTCGAAAAAAGCTCGAATCTAAATGAACCGGCTCGGCTCATGACTCGGTGCATGTAATATATGTATATATACATATATTTGTATAGTATAATTATTACTATTATTATTATTACTACTATTATTATTGTGATTATTATTTTTATATTATGATTTTAAAAATGTTTTCTTAAAAATACAAATGTATTCTTTTTAGAAAGATTAAGTATTTTGTTTAAAAACGTATAACTTTATAGTAAATTGTTTATTTTCAAAATAATGTTCTTTTTTTCCATAAGTACGGAGTACCCAACAAAATGTAAAAACCTAATATATATTTTTTTGTGTTTTTTTATAAATTAATGTGAAAATAAAAAATATTTAAATCGAGGCGGCTTGAACGAGCCACGAGCTGGCTCGAGCTTTTCACGAGCCGAACTCGAGCCGGTGTTTTGAGCTCGTTAAAATTTTCGAGCCGGCTTGGCTCGGCTCGATAAGCTTTGAGCTCGAGCTCGAGCTCATCCTGGCTCGACTTGACTCGACTCGGCTCATTTACAACCCTATTTAAGATCATAGGGAGTTAGCACCCATGGTAAATGTGTGGAGTCAGATTGTGTATACTATGTGTGAGTTCTCATGACTTATTTGTGAAATTGTTTTACTGAATATATTAACTCCTCAACATTTTTAGCTTACTCATGTTTCTTTATTGAAATCATGTATCCGCTAGGAAGTATTCTTTTGGTCTTTCTCACACAATCATCTTTTGTATCCTAAAAAAACCTTCCTTAAATGATATTAATGGGAAAATTATCACAGAATAATAATTAAGTTTTAAAAGTATTTAAAATTAGACACTCATTAATATTATTTCCTAGTTGGATCACCGAACCACCAATTGAGTTATTATCGAATTTTCTTATGTCAAAAAATTAATAGAGGAGAAGAAGCAGGGATTCGAATTTTCAATATACGACATTGTATTAAAAAATAAAAAAATATATGTTAATTATATTAAAAATTAAAGAAGTACCTAAAATTTACGTTAGTGTTTCATATTAGTATCAAATAAAAAAATATTTATTGATTGAAACAAAAAGGAAAACACGTTAAAAACATTAAAAAACTTATAATTTAATAAAATATAAAAGTTGAGTGAACAAAATGAAATATTTTTTAAACTTGAGTTAATTAATTATAATATTTTTAAACATGGTTTATTATTTTACAAAGTTACTTGTTTTTTAGAAGTGGAAAATCATCCTTGGCACATGCTTTATATAGTTGGCTTTTATATGGAATGGTCCTTCCTATTCTTTTCGGTATGTGGACAATTAGAGATCTAATCAAATAATCCAAAGTTCTAATTCAACAAGCCATTTTTTTTCATTTTCTTCTTCGAAAACTCCAAATTGAGGTGGAGCTTATTGATTTTCCTTTTAGACATATATTAACGTAATGCTCTACTAGGACCGGCTCTAAGCCTACACTATTAGAGGATAGTTAATATAAGACACAACTTTAATCTTATTGGTTCTAGTTTTAGTTTGTATATGTAAAGTATATGAAGAAGAGAAAAAAATGATATTTTCTTAGTAAAACGTGTTTTGAAATAAAGTGGTGGATCACTATCAGATATTCTACTAAGGAATTGGTTAGCGGAACTTTTTTATTATGTAGTTCACGATCGAATGAGTTTTTTAAATTGAAAGGCTATTCATCTTTTATCATACATGCTTGTGGATCTAATGGATCATCCTAATAAGCTACTAGTTATCATCAAAACCACAAATCTAGCTTGTACCTAGGTTATTAAAAAATAGTACAAACCAACTATAACTAATCTACTCTTACTAACAGGAAGCGTAAGGGGAGACCTCGTCCTACTTTCACTCTTCTCTTCCATTTCATTGCTAGCTCTTTTGTAGCTAGATTGCTCAATAGAAAATACTAATAAACTATCAGAAACAAAAAAAAAAAGAATTAAACGAGAAACAAGACTAAAAATTTACTGCTTGAGAGAGCAGTAAAGCCAAAGAGCAAAACAATAGTGCCATAAAAGATTGTAGCTCGTACAGCAATCAAAATATATGAATTCAAATCTCACAAAAAAAAATACAAATATAGTTATTTAAAAGAAAAGAGTAGGTACCTATTATCGTCGGTGAAAAAAAAATATGAAAAACTTGTGATAACTTTTTGTTTTTATTATTATTGTATCAACAAAACCACACGTTGATAACAAGGATACATCCGTCAATTCACAACATCCACTCCCCTGTTCATACGTGTATATATATATTCGTAATGTTGTTGTTACGCTATTTTCATCGACTTTTCAAAACCAGATGAAAACGGAGCCCAAATTGTAAGTTCGATTGATCAATTCTCTCTCCTTCAAAGCAGGTGTAAATTGTATGTATTTGTTGTTCATCTACTCAACTCCTAACTTACGTTCTACCTACAACGGATCATGATTCATGATCCTACGTTCTACCTACATAGGATCATTTTTCTCACCCATTATAACGAATGATCGAATGTGTATGCGTATGTTGATGTTTACATGTCGATTGATTCGATAATTAGTCTTTTCAGCGTCTTGTTTTGTCGTTATAGGTCGAATTTCAGTAAATATTGTTGATTATCCAGCTAGATTGTTCAATTCATACCTGTTTTTGTGATTCGTTCTCGCAATTTACTGTTTTGAAAGAGAAATTGATTGGATAGGGATATAAGGTATCTTATTTGTCGTCTGGTAATAAGTTGCTCTCAAGGAAAATCTAGTATTTATTTATACATATATTTACCCTTTTTGGATTTTTCGATAAATTATTATATGTCTTGTACGAATTTGAATGCCTGAATGGTCCCTTCGTGGATGGTGATTGATCAGGAAAATTTTCAACCATTATATTACATTTGATTGTTTGATTAGATGATCTTTTCTTGTTTAGGTGTTTATATTCCATTTGTAAATTGGTCTCATATTTCTACCCTGTAATAATTGGAATATATGCTTTAGTTTCTAATTCTTTTGATACAGAATTTAATGATTGCAGATTAAAGTGTATATGCTGTAAAGTTTCCTCTAAAACCAGACTTTTATGTGTCACTCAATTTCCTATGTTACCATGTTGGTTGTTACCATTCTTGACAATGATTTATACTTCTTTTTGTGTTGCTATATTTTTTCATATATATGTTGCTTTTAGTTAGAGGCTGGAGCTGGTGAAATAAGGAATGGATCGGAATGAGAATAACGAGAATGACCAAGCTGATGTCCCTCCATGTTGCTTGAAAGCCCGGACTTTTTCCCCTGATGCTGAACTGGAAGCCAATTGTCATGCAACCGTTGTTTCAGGATGGTTCACTGAGCATCAGAATCCATCTGGTTATTATCTTTTTTACTTCTTTACGTATTTTTATTGCTAATGTCACGGTGATAGTGAACATTAACAAAATCTACTTAACATGTGAATTAATTTGTGTATTTGATTATCAATATATCCTGATCATTATTATGCTTCTATGGCAGATAAAACTGACAGAAGAATGTACTTCAATAACCCTATGTGGCCAGGTTATCATACTTATGATCAACTTCAATCAGCATGTAGTGTTACATAGGGCCTTGAGTTGTCTAATTCATCATTCAAATGTTCTATCCATGTCACAATATCACTTTCTCTTTTTCTTTTGCTACATGTTTTATTTCATCAAAATTTAGAGGATACCATTCTTTAAAGTTCATTTTGTTCATGAAATATATGTCCATGCTTTCCTTTTTTTAAGAAACATGAAGTAGAATTTTAGATATCTAATATAATTTTTTCTACAGGAGAAGCACATTCACTGGAAGTCAAAAATATATTATTTAAAGAAAGATCAAAGTACCAAGAGGTACTAGTTTTTGAGGTACACATTTTAATTTCTTCCCCTACCTAGTTTATGATTAAACGACATCACCCATATGGCCATATATATATTGAATTTGTTTATTTAATTTGCAGTCTGCAACGTACGGGAAAGTGCTAGTTCTTGATGGTATCCTTCAACTAACTGAGAGAGACGAGTTTGCCTATCAGGAAATGATAGCTCATCTTCCCCTTTGTTCTATCAAATCACCCAAAAATGTAACTTCAATTTAAACTAAGAAGTCAATTAGTCGACCTTTTTTGTAAAACAAAAATTGATGCTAGGAATCAACTTGTGGGGTGATTACAGGTCCTGGTTGTGGGTGGTGGTGATGGTGGGGTACTACGGGAAGTTGCTTGCCACAGCTCAGTAGAGCTTATTGATATATGTGAGATAGATCAGATGGTTATAGATGTATGTGCAGCAAATTTATCTTATATTTAGCTATCAAGTTTTTATTTTTTATTTTTAATTATATTCTAGATTATGGATGACTAATGTCTTAATTCCTTTCATTGTAGGTTAGTAAGAAGTTCTTTCCCGATTTAGCTGTTGGTTTTGAGGATTCTCGTGTTCATCTCCATGTTGAAGATGGTAATAGATACAATTTTAGTGCTTTGATTTGTATGAACGTAAAGCAATTTTATTAATCAATTCTTTTTCTAAATCTTTGTTAACTTTTAATCCTTAACAGTTCTTAAGTTCATACAACATGTTCCAAAAGGAAAGTATGATGCCATTATCGTTGATTCGTCTGATCCTGTAGGTATGTTTGTAAGTTTATCACAGTACTGTTGAATAGTTTTCTTTAATTATGGTGGTTTTCACATATATTTTTTTGTTGATTAGGTCCTGCTCAAGATCTTGTTGAAAAGCCTTTTTTTGAGATGCTTTCAAATGCATTGAGGCCTGGTGGTGTTCTTTGTAACATGGCTGAGAGTATGTGGCTCCACACTCATCTTATTAATGATATGATATCTGCCTGCCGAGAAGTATTTAAGGGGTCTGTTCACTATGCGTGGGCTAACATCCCCACTTATCCGAGGTGCCATTAGTTATAATTAACTGCATATTTATAACTGTTAAATTACAACTTTATTTACATTTTTGTAACATTGATGTTCATCAAGTTGGTATTTAATGGGTTGTGCAGTGGTGTGATTGGATTCATACTGTGCTCGACGGAGGGCCCGTCCGTAGATTTTAAAAATCCTGTAAATCCTATTGAGATGCTAGAGGGAGCACTTGAGCATCAGAGAGAACCACGATTCTACAATTCTCAGGTAAATCTCACCTTGTATCTTGAATTCCATAAAACTTGGAGAAGTTGAGCAGAAATGACCCATTGCTTATTGATGCTACTGATATTAAGAAGCATAAGTTTGTCAATAGGAGTATTTAAGAAGCCATTTATGAAAAAGAAAAGAAAAACGCAGTATTCAAGATATGATCAATCCCAAAAAGAATTATGAAACTATGTGCTAACACTTTAGGTGGCAAGATGCTTTTTTCTTTTTTCCTTCCTTCTTATTTTCCTTTGGTGTTAGGTGGGAGGGGGATTGAATAACATGTCAAAATGAGTTTGGGTCATATTTAGAATGGGTGAGGATGAATTGAGTTGACCTGCAAACACCAGCTCATCTTTCAATTTGTTGCTTCTAAAATAATAAATAGCTAGCCACCTGTGGTTATACAATCATATTATTTCAATTATGAACTAATCCTTGAACAAAACCATTTAGGCTGTTGTGTTAAATAAAACAAACTCGTAAACAAAATGTCTGTCTCGTTCCCATGTAGGCAAATTCCCATTTGAGATTAATCACAACCCAAATCAGCTTATTTATAAGTAAAGGGTTAACATCATAACTTCAGTCAGCATCAAATATCACCTTCATTGTCACATATATGATAAACTTTTTTGAACAGATGCATAGAGCTGCATTCGCCTTGCCATCTTTTGTGAGGAAGCAAGTGAGTTGTCTTTGAAGCACCAAATAAGCTTGTAAGTATCAGATGTGGGCTTGAGTTCATATATTGTGAGCATAGATTGTCTATATGATCCCTTGGTGATTAAGTTATGGTGTATCTTTTTTTTATTAAGGCAAAAATAATACTGTTTTAACATAATATTATTGTGAAAAGATATACATGGTTTACACTTTTATGCATCAATTTTACTCTCTTCTAGCGCACGTGCTTTACCTTTCTCTTGGTTAGGGGAGTGTTTAGAAGCACTTCTCACGATTACAAAAATAAGGCGTTAAATCAACTTGAATCGAATCCTGATCTAATATGAATCCTAATTTTGAAATGGGTCAACACAACTTGCATGGCTATTTGATTGATTATTTAACAGAGTTAATTACATGGGTGGTCCCTATGAATTATCTATCTATATTGCAAATTTAGTTCCCAAGAATAAAAATTTATAGGCCTAGTTCAATGTTTTGTACAAACATATCAGGTTTAGTCCCTAGGTGGACGGATGTTAAAATTTTGACTAAATTACACAGACGGTCTTTGTGATTAGTCTTGATATCACTTTTGATTGCAAACTCTTAAAAATTACAAGGTAAGTCTAACACTTGACACAAACATAAAATGTTGGTCTCTTTGTTGGATGGACATTAAGTTTTAGTTAAATTTTTATAAATGACTATAATATCCCTACAATTTTTGGCTACGAGATTGGACATCTACCAAGATTGATTCCGGTTGGAAGGAGAGAACAATTGGTTTTCAAGGTGTGGTGTTTTAGAAGTTAATCCTAATTTTGGAAAGAGTAGTTTTGCAAACAATATAATAGTTTCGCACAACAAAATAATAGTTTCACATGGACATTATTTTCAATGTAAAAAGGAAGATTCTCAACCTACGAGACAGAGTTAAAAAGTCATAAATAAAAAAACGATAAGAATATCAGTCACGCTTTTTTGAGAAATTGTCTAGAGAATCAAGGATTGGCGGGATTACCAAAATGGTGTCCCACTTATCATGTTTTGGGAGATGATCCTTTGAATGTCCTTTTGATCATGATTTAACACAAGAATCCTTAAGTTATCACTATATCTAATAAGTTGGGACCAAATAATGATACAAAAGTGAACACAAATCAAACACAACCATTTGCAATAAGATCTAGATGAAATGAATAAGAACAATGCTCAAAGATAACAAGGATAAGCTCCTAGCAATACACAATCAACAGTGAACTCAAATTAGTAATTTCATTAAAGTTTCAAGAGTTACCAAATGATCAACAAAGAAACACACTTATACATGACCTAGTTTCGCATACTACAAAAATGTTATACACTATGGCATGTGAAACTGTCGGGCGAAACTACAGTTTTGCATTTAGTTTCACATGCTATAGAATACAAAACATAACAAAACTAGGCTAGATCTTATTACAATAATAACTAAGTTATATCTAACGGCAGGGTGAATACCACCTTATACTTAATCATCAATAAGGGTTAAAAGAAAAGTGTATTTATTTTGAAAATTTCCTAAAACATGACGATAATATAGAAATTAAAGGTTTAGATCTATGTTGAGAACTAAAAGTTTATGGAGATATTATACACTTAGAATGTGATATTACTATAAATATACTTAATTATATAAAATTTTAATTTTTGTTAAAACCGAATGTTGCATGCATTATGTTAACAATTCATGTATCTATCTTTTTCATGTAACAATGCTTTTTTTATATTAAAACACATAAAAAACTACCTTAGATCTACAATCTTACAAGAATGTTTAAATGGTATAGCTATTTATTGTTTGAAAGATGATTTTATATCTATTTTTCTAAAGGCTCAAAAAATCAAATAACATCATCATGCGGAAACATGACAGGAGTGAAAACTTTGAAGGCCATGCGAAACCATCCGAGGGACAAGAACATTGAGCTGGTGCGAAAACTTGTACATCTATATATAGTTTGCTTTAAAGCATTGCATGAAAAGACTTGTCAATTTGTTTACATTGTAATGTTTTGAGCAATCATTATTCTAAGTTTAACTTCTTGCAATAAAAGAACCATCCTTTTCTATTTCTTTGTTTAGTCTGATAGAAAGAGGACCCCAAAGAGACTTCTTTACCACTTTAGGGAGTGGAGATGAAGGGGCTTACAGAAAACAACTTATTTACTTGATTAATTCTTGATTTTGACTCATGAGATTATGTTTACTATTCCAATCATCATTCATTCATTGTTTGATGGATTGAGATCTATCATATTGCTAATCCTTCTATAGAGATTCCTGGATTTTACAATTGGTATCATAGCTTTGGTGCTCTTAATCAATTTGGTGACACAATTGAACTTGGATTGTGGGTTTTTTTTGTTCGATTTGGTTTGTTGATGAAACTGATGTCACACCCCGACCGATGGTGGAATCATCAGGATAGACAAATGTGAATTCGATTGTTCATAACACATGGAATTAAAAAAGTCGATATGATATTAAACATCATTTTCATTGAATAAGACAAATCAAGTAACTCATTAAAATATAATAATAAAATTGTCTTTATTTTGTACTAAGTCTAATCCGAGGTGAGAAGGCAAACATTGCCCAGATTATCCACGATTATTTTCTGGAGTACATCATGGCACTAAAGAATGATAAGTGGCTGCTATACCGAAGATTCATCCGAATTGTTTTGGATTATTTGAAGCCAAACTTACCAAAGCTTGGAGATGAGCTGAAGCTAACCCTAATGAACTCAAGGATTTTTGTTGACTGTGCTGCCTCCAGGCATGATTTTTCCCAGAAAGATTATATATTTTCTTGATAACATGTATATTAAGGAGAGATGAAATTACATTAAGATTTGATTCCTTTGGAGGAATAGAGAGTTGAAGTAGGTAGATGGAATGTTAAGGAGATAAAGAAAAGGAAGAAATATGATGTGTGTTTTGATATATATATATATATAACACACACACACATATATATATATGTGTGTGTGTGTGTTGATATATATATATAGGGGAGGGATCAAATGAGAACTAGCTTTTCTTGTGAGAACTCTAGGAACCAATCTCAACCACTAGTTCTCAATGGTAAAATTGTAATTAACAAAAACATATTTAAAAGTTTTATAAATCAAAAAATAACATAAAAATAAAAATAATAAAAACACAAACATGTTCCCCAACTTTTCCTCTTTCATAAAAAAATATAAAAAATTTATAAAAAATTAAAAAAAAATTCCCGTTTTTTTAACGAAATTCTTTTTACACATGTGTAAATCCAGTACTATACATGTGTATAACTAGATTTATACATATGTAAACAATAAATGTATGATTTTTTTAATAAAAGTATCAATATGGTAGGTGTTGGAAAGATTAAAAAATACTGAATTTTATGGTGAATTTTTTTTGAAAAAATGATGTCGTGAAAAAAAGTTACGAACGTTTAAAAAAATGGAGAAATGGCATGTGATTTGCATGTGATAAAAAATAAGTGGCTGAGATTGGTTCTTAGAGTTTTCACAAAAAAGTGGTTCTTATTTGAACCCTCCCCTATATATATATATATATATATTATATATATATATACATACATATATATATATTATATACATATATATATATATATATATATATATATATATATTGATAATGGATTTTACACAATTAAGCTTTAAATTTATAAAAATCATTTTCACCTTATGACTAAGTACACACACAATAGGCAGATGTACCTATCGGATTGTAGTATAGCTTTTAGTAAGAACCAAGTATCGATCCATGGACACGAAAGCTCCTAATACTAAGTCTTTGTCATTATCTAGCCGATAAAATATGATTTCTGAATAATATGACCAACTAATTTAGGTAATAATTAAACTAATGAAGAAAGTAGACGAAGATGAAAATGATCAATTAGAGGAAGATGTAACTTAGACTTTGAACTCGCTTAGCAAAACAATGACAACATACATGAACCTATGATGAGATCCTCTTCTACAAGGATATCTAATTTTATAACTTGTTGGAAAGTTAAGACAATAAACAAATAATAGCCGCCTAAAGTCATGCCATGAAGACCTAATGATATTATTAAACCAAAGTTGAAGATGATTAGGACTCCTATCAAGGTTACCAAACCCAAAAATATTTGGAAAGTTAGCATGATAAACACATGGTAACCACTTCAATTCACGTAATGTAACAATAGCTATGTAAATCCTTTAATTTATGAATACCTAACACGAATACATGAATCATAAATATGCACATTATATATGGTTACACATACACAATGTTAGGAGATGTTCATAACAAACACAATAGTTTTCATAAACATATGTATTTGGATGCACACTTGTTTAACATGACTAGATAATCAACCATCATTTACAATTCCTAGTCAAATGCCATAAACCACACACTAATGTATGCATTTCATGAATTGATATTCTAAAACACAAAGTTTTCCAACAATATGTGATTGTAACACCCACAAGATTCATCATTTTACCAATTCAACAAGCATACACAATCATTGAAAAACATTCATAGCCTTGTAATAAACATTGACCTAATCATCACCAAAAGTTACAAGTAATATGTTAAAGTATGCTAAGCGTCATCTAATCTAAGTGATGAGAAGTGTTTAGCCCATGAGGCTTACTATAAGGTATCATATAAGGCTAATGCAATCCAAAACATCCTAAGTCTATCATGCATGCATGCACAAAAGTACTAAGTAGAATGCTTCAGAAGTTTCACACTATGCATTAGAAAATATTCTAAGTGTGAAATCTTCTGAAGCCAAGACCAACATCTTCCAACCAAACATGAAGTTTTCTGAAGCTTCAAAGACAAAGTCTTTTGAAACTAAAACATGATGACAGATTTCTTTCGAAGACTTTTGAGTACATGCTTTATTTGATGTACATTTACCATAAAGATGAACCACCTTTCCACTACAACTCTGTTGACTCACCAACTTTCACAAGTTGGTGAAAGGTCCATGCTTTTGGTAACTGTACGTTGAGGTCTTGAGTCTGTTACTTTCTACTTATATACTTTTATCCTTTTTGTAATATATTAGGATGTGAGCTATGATATGTCATAGTCACTAGTCAAACGACAATCTGTCTTTTGACTCTACATTGATTTTGTTGTTGTCAAGATCATGTATCCAGCTGGCGTTCAAAGTATGGCTGGCTATGGGATGTAGTATAAAGTATCTCAAGTCACTTGTATCTTTCTTTAATGATTTGTAACACTTGTAAATAACTTAAGAGCAGTATACAACATTCTTGAAAACAAAACACTTGTGTTATCTTGTTATTGTTCTGTCTCTTTATTACTTATGTTTCATTGTATCAAATTGTAACTGGTTACTAGTTCCCTATTTGATCTGTTAAGTAATCTAATTTACTCTCCTCATTGTGTGTTGTTTTGTAAGTGACCATCCCTTAACAGTCTCACAATTGGTACCAGAGCATTCTAGGCTCTTGATTGTAAGATCTCACCATCTTTATATCCCTCACACACACAAAATACTTAACATCTCAAATGGCAGCTATCATTAAAGTTGATATGGCAACTAGAACCATGATAAAGTTCCCATTGAACTTTGACACTTGGTGCCAAAGAATGGAAGGTTTTATCAAGTCACAAGACTTCAGGATGTGGGAATCTGTTGTCTCAGGATATTATATACCAGGCACCTCATCAGCTGCTGTTGGGGGTGGTATGATTCTAAAGGCTATGGCTAACTACTTTGATGAAGACAGGAAGAGAGTAGAAATTGATCAGAAGGCTATGACAGCCCTTCAAACTGCTCTTCCAAACTCCATATATAGAGGCTTCAAGAAGTGCAAAATAGCTAAGCAGTTATAGGATGCACCGAAGCATATGTACGAGGGGTTTATTGAAGCCAAAGAGAACAAGAAGGATCTCCTAAATCAGTAGTTTGAAAACTTCACATTTAAAACAGGTGAAACCATGACTCAATCATACTTCAGGTATGTTGAGATTGTGGACACTCTAGTGGATGTTGGAGTGACTCTTGAAAATAGGGACATTGTAAGGAAGTTTATGTCTTTTTTTCCTAGGCAATGGACACATTACTGTGTTGTTATCAAGAGGACTGAGAAACTTAAGATTCTTACTCTGACTAAGTTGTATGGTATTCTCAGTGGATACTAGATGAAGATGAACATGAAAGGTTCATTTGGTAACTCTAGCAATCAAATGAGTTCAGCCCTGCATGTGACTGAAAGGGAAAACATAAAACCTCAACATCATCTTATATGCTACCCTGACAACTCACAAAAGGGTCCTTTCATCATTTCCATCCATTAAGAGGGGAAATAATCAAATATTTTCCTCCAATTCCTTTCTTTTCTTTCCATTTCCTCCTCTTAAAGAACTCAGGAACATAGTTACCGTTTACTTTTCTCCTATTTCTTTCCACTTCCTCTCATTAAGAATCTCGAGAACACAACATTAGTGTTGGTGTAATGTGTTAGATCTAGGATCAATAGATCTAGTCTATTTTGTATAGGCTTAGAACTTGAATTAATGTTTGTAATGAATACTTGTAATTTATTATTATGTATGCATTAAATGTATAGGTTAACACATATATATGTGTGTTGATTTATGTATGTTTGCATGGAAAACATTATGATTGGTAAAATTCACCAAGTGTAAGAAACATCTACGGATGAATATTTTTGTTTTTCCGTAGATATGTTTCTTACAAGTAAAATACATCTGAAGATCTTCTACGGATGAACAACAAGCTCTGAGGATGGAAGATCAAGAATGCATCGGAAGAACAAGAGTGCTTCGGAAGAACAAGATTGCTTCGGAAGAACAAGAGTGCATCGGTAGAACAAGAGTGCTTCGGAAGAACACGATTGCTTCGTAAGAACAATGTACCCTCGGAAGAACAAGACTCTTGCGGAAGAACAAATATCTACGGAAGACAATGTTTTTGCGGAGTCCAAACACTTGTATAATACAAGTGTTACAAGTCAACAAGTCAACAAGGCAGTTATACGAATCCCAAGAGATCTGGTGATTCCTTAACAGAAACAATTCGAATACCATGAGATCTAATGTTTCCTTAACAGAAACACACGTTCCTATATATATGGATCCTAGGTTTCACATCAAGCAGATGGCACATATGACTTCCATGACAAACATCCAAGCAACAATACAACAACCACACATCACATCAAATCACACAAATCAAAACCCTAGCAGCCGTCACATCATCAAACACTCAAATTATTATCATTCACTCATTGTTTATTCATGTGTAATCATTAACATGTTTTTAATAAAGTACATTTGAATTGAATATTTGTCTGATTATTAATTGTGTTTTATTCATATCGTTCATCTTATTCTTTAATCGTTATTGATATTGAAATAAATACAAACAATTAAACCAAGTTAATGTTGATTTCGCAAACGTTGACTTGACATCAATCAACACTGATAATTCCTAATTACGATCCTTGGATTCATAGATGGTATCAGAGCCAAGTGCTCATTGATTTAGATCGATTGGTCTATCAGTGTTAATTATATTTAATTGTTTACAGAATTCTCTAGATTTGTCAGTTTTTACTGATTAGATCTATTGTTTTTCTCTTTTAAGAAAATAGCTTTTGTGTGTGATTTATGATTTGTCGTTCAACAAGTACATTGTTTTACTAACTTGGATCTATATTCAAATCAATTGAATAGCAGATCTTAGTTATTGATCAGCATCAATAAATTGCTCATATCCATTGAACAAATTTATTAGTTAAAGTCTTAGAACTTAATTAATCATGAGCAATTTTGGTGGATCATCTTACCAACCTCCAAAATTGGAAACAAAAGTGGATTTTAAATCCTAGAAAATCAAGTTCAGGAATCATGTAATTTTACAGATTCTGACTTATGGGTTTCAATAATAGAAGGTCCTTATATTCCACCCACTCTTAGGCGGATTATAATGACAATAATCAACCCATAAGCACAAAAGATTTGTCACATGATGATATTAAGAAAGTTAAAGTTGATATTAAAGCATACAGTTTGCTTAGTATGGCTTTACCTGAAGAATTATTAATCAGGTGTGAAAATTACAAAATACTTCATACACTCTGTGAAGGGAGTGATGAAATCCGAAGCATTAGGAAGGACACCATTCGTTCACAATATGAAACATTTTATCATATTGAGGGTGAATCAATTCCTCAACAACTCCATAGGTTTATGCAACTTGTTACACAGATGAATATTTTGGAGTTGAAATACACAAATGAGGAACTAAACAAAAAGATGCTCCATACTTTACCAGAAAGTTGGAAGCAAACTGTATCCATGTTCAAGAACGCCATAGATCTCAAAGCAGTTGGATTAGACGCTCTAGTGGCTAAAGTTGAGGCTCTTGAAATGGATGAGAAATCAAGAAACAAGAGTGTGAGAACTCATGTATCACCATATCACTTTAAAGAAACAAGAAGTGCTGGAATTGCCTTCATGTCCAACAATGATGGTGATAACTCTTGTACTTTGAGTGAAAATGAAGAGGAAGTAAGTTTCTATGCTTCAAAACCTCCTAAGAAATCATCTCAAAGTAAGTCAAGAAAAGAGAAAGAAAGAACCGATGATCAAAGATATACATCATCAGAAAAGCCTTCAATCAACAATCAACCAGAATCCATCACTGTCATTCTGGACTCTAAAGAACAAAAAGCAGCTTTTGCAGCTTTCAGTTCAAGCTTTCAAGCTTACCTGGGAAGCTCATTAACCTCTGCCAACATATGCCAACAAGACTTGGAAGAACTACCTCCAGATGTAGTGGAGGAGATGGATCTATAATGGCAAATGGCAATGATTGCCTATAGAGCCAAACAATATCTAAGAAGAAACAAGAATTTGGCTGCCGCAAGCAAATCATCATGGATTGGTGTTGATAAGTCAAAGGTAAGATGCTTCAAGTGCAATCTCTATAGACAATTTTCTAGAGAATGCAATCAACAAAATCCTGACTCAACATAACATCAACAACAACAGTCTAAACAAACTTCATCATTTCAAAGATCCTTCAGGCAACCACAACTTGCCAACTCATCCCCACCAACCACTAATACATAAGCAAAAACAAGCAACTCAAAATCTATGAGCTACCCAGACCTCTTCCAAATTCTCCAAGAGCTGCAACAAATCAAGCTCCCACTATTTACAGATCTAATAGTATGACTATATCAAGGAATAATGAAGCTTCAACCAGTGAATCACCTGCTGATCCTCAAAACTCATCGGTGATTCTACACAACACCAAGCTGAGGGAAGTAGCATTTTGAAGGAATAGGCAACTGTTAATGCTACTTCACAGCCAACAATTGATGATGTTTCTCGTTCATTCAATCAGTCCTCATTGAATAAGCTTGAAACAACAGCCGGACAAAGTGTTCCTGTTCCTAAGCAAAATATGTCTAATCTGGATTTATCTTTGCAACTGGAAGTGATTCCTTGTTTAAGGATTCACAACACTCATCCAACTAAGAACATCATTAGGGATGTCTTTGAAGGTGTGAGAACAAGAGGGCAGACTCATCATGGGAATGTCTACTTGTACTCATGCTTCTTATCCCAGATGGAACCCAAGAAGGTGGAAGATGCCTTGAAAGATAGTAGCTGGGTTGAATCGATGCAAGAGGAGTTGTTTCAATTCAAAAGATAGAAGGTTTGGAACCTATGTTCGCTACTATCTGGTCAAGTACCTATAGGCACTAAATGGGTTTTCAGGAACAAAAGAGATGACAGAGGTTTGATTATCAACAAAAAGGCAAGACTGGTAGTTCAAGGATACACTCAAGAGGAAGGAATTGATTATACTGATGTCTTTGCACCTGTTGCAAGACTTGAGGCATTTAGGATCTTCTTTGCTTATGCTGCATCCAAGAACTTTACTGTCTACCAGATGTCAAGTGTGCCTTTCTATACGGGGATATAAATAGTGAAGTGTATGTGTGCCAGCCTCTAGGATTTGAAGACCCACAACATCCCAACTATGTGTGCAAATTGGATAAAGCTCTATATGAGCTGCACCAATCACCTAGGCTGTGGTATGAGACTTTGTCTTAGTTTCTACTGAAGAATGGTTACACAAGAGGAACCATTGACAAGACTCTCTTCATAGGGAAGTCTGGTAAGGACATTTTGCTTGTTCAAGTCTATGTTGATGACATCATATTTGGTTCTTCAAATGACCAAATGTGTAAGGACTTTGAAAGCATTATGAAGAAGAAGTTTGAGATGAGTTCCATGGAAAAAATGGACTTTTTCTTTGGAATTCAGGTGAAGCAACTAAAGGAAGGGTTTTTCATTAATCAATCTAAATATTTCAATGACATCTTAGAAAGATTTGAGATGAAAGATTGTAAACCAGCCAAGACACCCATACCCAGAAACCATAATCTTTGTCCTGACCTTGAGGGGGAGGATACTGATCAACATCCGTATAGGGCGATTATTGGTTCTCTAATATATCTCACAGCTAGTAGCCCTAATATTATGTTTGCAACTTGCACTGTGCAAGATATCAGGCTGCTCCAAAGGTGTCTCACCTAGCTGCTGCTAATAGAATCCTCAGATACCTCAAAGGAGCACCTAAACTAGGTCTCTGGTATCCTAGGAACAATGATTTTAATCTCTATGGATACTCTGACTGTGACTATGGTGGCTGCAACATTGATAAGAAATCAACATCTTGAGGATGTCAATTTCTTCGTGGAAGGATCATCTCATGGAAATGCAAGAAGCAATCTTGTGTCTCTATATCTACTGTTGAAACTGAATATATTGCTGTTGCAAGCTGCTGTGCTTAGCTTCTGTGGATTCAGAATCAGATGTTAGACTATGGATTCAACTTTATGAGTACTCCTATCCATATTGACAACAACAGTGCTATTTCCATCACTGAAAATCTGGTGAAGCACTCCAAGACAAAGCATATTGATATCAGGTATTATTTCATTAGAGATATTCATGAGAAGAATCTGATTAAGCTAATCAAAGTTGATTCAAATGAACAATATGCTGATTTGTTCACCAAAGCTTTTTATGAACAACGATTTAAGTATCTCATAACCGCTATTGGGATGATAAACATTGATTAGCTTAACTCTTTTGAAAAACCTTTTTAATATGTAATGTCTTATGTCAATACAATCTAAGCCTTGTTACAAAAGGTCTCTTTGAAATTTTCTAAGTATAAATTTCTTCCAAAGAGAAATTAACCTTAGGAAGACATTTTACATATCTTCCGAAGCAAAATTTCTCCAAGGATAATTTTTCTTCTCGGAAAAACCGATTGATTTCATATCAGATCTACTTCCAAAGCTTACAAACCTTTCCACTCGGAAAGAAATCTTTACTCTTGAAAGTAACCTTTTACGTTCAGAAGTAGGAATTGCCTTCGGAAGACAAATTACCTTCGGAAATGTTTTATATTCGGAAGAGAGATTTTACTGTGTAATGGAAATCTCTTGGGCCCCACACTGTAAAAAGTAAAGATTTTGTTAATGATTTTGGATTATTTAACTGAACTAAACCATACCACCCATGTACTTCATCCCTAAACCATCAAATCACCTTATCCTAACCCCATTACCGCCATTTCACCCTCTTTTAAATAATCCCGACTATTCACTCGCATCTTCATACCAAAAAATTTTACAGCCCTAAAAGTTTCCTTTCTTCCCAAATTCACCCAAGCTCAAACTCTTCTACTTTCACATTTTCTCAATGGCCCTAAATCCTCAGCACAACCAAGTCACACTTCTTGACTCTCAAGATGTGGACTTCTCTGAAACCATCTCCTTCCTCACCCAATCATCCTATTACACAACCCTAATAGTTATCCCACTGTCTATTCTAATCAAATGGCTGAATTTTGGGATAATAGTCAGGTTGAAACCCTAAATGGGGTTCATGTGATACGATCCCGCATTTGTGGCCAAGAGTTGGTCATCACTGAACAACTTATCAGGGAGCATCTCGAGCTTCATGATGAGGGTGCACCCACAGAGTTCCAAAAAGCAGATTTAGATATCACCTACATCCTCAAGGGAAATGGAGGAGACGTGAGCAGGTCGACTGTTTACAAATTCAACTTCTCCTACAACTGGAAGTTTGTCCTACACGTCGTTCTTCACTGCCTATCAAACAAATCTGGGAGATGGGACCAAATTCCGTATTAACTAGGGTGCTTAGTTCGTGGATTGGTGAGAGGCCTCTGCTTCAACTACTCAAGATTTATGCTGACCAATCTCATTGGAAATCTACAGAGGGAAACATTCTTTATGTATCCCAGATTTCTTTAGCACATTATCAACTGTGAGCTGGACCAGAGTCGGCTTGTCTATGCAGCGACTCTGCTTGTCCCTCAAATGAGTCCTACCATCTTCAAAACTCTGAAGAAGGTGTCCACCAACTTCACTGGAAGGTACACTTCTCTACTTCCAGGTATGACTGAGCATATAGCTCTTAGTGACATCCTTGTTGAACCCACAGGTGATAAACCCACACCAGCAACTGCCCCCATAATGCCAATTTTACCTTCTCCTCCCATCACCATCACCTACAACAGACGCCCCAAAAGAACCCTTGATCAATCTACTCTGATTGAACAAGCTCCTCCTGTTCAACCTAAAAAGGCTAGAGTGGAACATTAGGCTCCCACTCAGTCTGAGATTTCATCATCCTTCACCATTGACCTCAATATGGGTCTTGAGTCTCCTCAGTCTCAACCCATAGGCCTACTACCCAATCTGAAAGCCCTTAGGGTGAGTATTTACACTCCTTTGAGCAGCCAACAAGGACAGCCCCACCAGAGGCTCAATGCCTTTAGACATTCACCAAGGTCCCGGGTCAGTAGGTTTAACCTCCTTATCTTTCACTGACCTTCTCTTCAAAATTGATGAAGAGATAACATCCCTCCATGGCAATGAAGTTGATCTACAACACCCTCTCCAAGATCAATAGAGCATAGAGAGACCTCTTATATCTAGCCCTTATCAAAAAACCATTACTGAGGTGAGTCCCACTAATGTGGATGGGACTCATGTAGATTTAGTTGCCACTACAGAAGGTGCCTCAATGGACCTTATGGACAGTGGTAACATTTCTAAGACTGAATCTACGACAACCATGCCTTTTGATGACTCTGAAAGAGACATCATTAAGCAGGGGAAACTAGGGTGCCAAGAAACCACATCTGGTGGTAAGGCTGAATATACTAGGTATGTTACCTCATCTCCCCGTGATTCTTCAAAAGAATGACAGAAGAATGCAACTCTTCATTCAAGAACTACTATCTAAAGTCTCAAACATGGAATCCAAGGTTAGGACTTTAGAAGAAAGGTCTGCCACTCAGCAACCTGAGATTGACAATCCCAAGGCTCAACTAGCTGAGAAACAGATTGAGAGATCTGTTAGGCATGTACCTATTCAGGTCTCCTTGACCTCTTCCTCCATTTCATCTAGCTCTCAAGATGATGCTACCAAAAAGGGGGAGAGTGTTTAGAGACAAACATCTGAGGAACGACAAAGCCAAACTTTAACTTCCAAATTTTCGGCTCCCATTACAACTATATTTGAGCCATCCCAAGTCGTACTGCAATTGACCAAAGGATGCTCAAAGATTTCTATAGACTCTTCTCCAAGTTTCTGTTGAGATCCCCTCTTGATCAACCAAGCCCTGATGCAGCAATGATGTACTTCGGAGCTGAAGAACTTTAGAGGCTAAGTGCACCTTCTACCATTGTGGAAGAAATTGGTCAACCTAAGGTCATATGGAACCTGAGATTCAATTCATAGGGGAAATGAGGACTACTGGCCCAGCAACTGAAACAGTTGGGACAGAATCTGCACCCCCTCAAACTTCCAAAGCTGAAGTTAAAGCCTCGGAAGAAAAAGCTGAATCTTCTGAAGCTGAAATGGAAGCTGCGGAAGGACTGTTCACACTATCCAAGGAACTAATCATCATAGATGCAATCCTAGAGCTAGCATCTGAGGTGAATAGTGAGGACTTTCTGGATCAACCTCTTGTTCAGACACCCTCTCTTCCTCTCCCACAATCTGAATCCACTCTCCAAGAACCACCAAGTCAAGCTCTTCAGAAGATAACAAAGGAAAGAATAAAATGACTGCGGAAGAGCTTCAGGAAGAGGAGAAGATTGTAAAGCTAAAGAGAAAAGGAAGACTTCCAACTGGGAAGCTGTTAGCTGCCAATACAAAAGCAGATGTAGCCAACCAAGAGGCAGTTAACAAAAGGAGAGTAGAGATCATTGACTAGCTCATCAAGCTTGGAGCTGCCAATAAAGAAACACTCCTCCTAAGATTAGAGGAGTTGGTTGAACTGGAAAAGGCAACCAGGCTACAATAGGAAGCAGCACGGTTGGCCTTAGAGGAAGAAAGAGAAAAGGAATAGAGGGAAGTTGACATGCAGCTCAGAAGGGAAAGGATAGCCTTCCTAACCTCCAGAGGTTTCTCTCTTCAAGAACTATCTCCAACAAATGATGAAATGATCCTATGGCCTTCAACAAAGAGCAGGATCAATTGGACAAAGAGAGAAAAAGAGCTGCAAGAGAGAAGTTGATGGAGAAGAAGAAGAACGAAGAAGAAGAAGAAGGAAGAAGAAGAAAAGAAAGGTCACTGTAACCAAGAAGATAGGTGAGAAAGCCTGGATGAAGGATTATCTCCGAGCTCATGACTTCTCGGGAAGGCAGGTGGGTCCCATGACTGAAAGGACACTCCAACGAATAGTCAGTGAAATCAAGGCTGATATTCGTTTGGGGAAAAAGAGAGAGATGTACAGAAGGGTATAGGGGATGATCTTCACACCAACCAGTCAACCCCAACCTGAACCAATTCCCTCTCCATTCACCATCAAAACTGAGCCTTACACTCCTGAACCCACACCTTTACCCTTATCCACTTCCTCTCCTCAACCACCCAAACTACCCATCCTTCAACCTAAAACACTTACCAGAACCACTACACCACATCCTACCCAACAACCTTCCAAACCATCCCATCAGCCTTCCAAACATCTCTCCCTTGAAGAGTTTATGGCAATCAAGACTAAGCTCACCAACTGCACAACTTTGAGCAACATCTCCTGTGATGAAGACTCTATCGACCTAACCTATGTTGATGGATCTTCACAGTCCCTCACAAGAGATCAATTTCTTGATCTGTCAGAGGAACACTGGACCATGTTGCAGAACTTCTAGGCCTCAACTCAGACTCATTAATGATGAAGAGAAGAGACTGAGAAGGAAGCTGGTGACTCTACTGGATACAAGAAAAGAGGACAAGATTCCTAGTCAGTCTTTTGTACCTAGAAAGAAAATAATATAGTGGATGTTCGATGAAGCTACTCACAAATTTTTTGTGGAAAGAGAGAATGGTGAAGTCAAGAGGCTAAATGCCATCTTTTTGCTACACTCTAGCAGGTTTGATATTGCTGAGTTAGCAGAGAAACCATTCTTTAACCCCTCCAACTCTGAAACTGCTGCTCACATCAGAAATCATCTCAGAAGTCTTCATCTGCCTGAGTTAATTGCAAAAGATAAGAGTGAAGAAGAGTTGAAGTTGAGAAGAAAGAAAGACAAGGATAGACCTCCCACCAAGGGCACAACCTTTCTATAGATGGTGGAGGGTCCTGAATTGGAACCTATAGTTAGATGGGAATATGATTATAGCTCCCATCAACTAACTCTTTACAAAGGGCCACAACAAGGGTACATATCATTCAGGTGACAGACTGAATTTCCTATCAACTAAAGATTTATACAAACTTCTCAGCACCACATCAGGGAAGAACAAGAAAACAGATAAGTATTTACTCTCCTTGGTGCTGAAGGTTTTAAGGAGCAGAAACAAGTGAGGTTTTGGTAGCATCAGCCTAGGGGGAGTTAGTTGGATCAAGAAGAAGGCTGGTGCAACCAAAACCAATCACTTAGTCAAATTTTGGTGCTACTTACAAAGGCTTCCGAAGCCAAGTATGGAACTTCAGGAGGAAGTAGAGTTCTTCCGAAGATAGAGTGAAAGATCAACTTCCAAAGACAAACTCTACTTCTGAAGTCAAAGAACTTACTTCTGAAGATCAAGTCTAAGAAGTTGAAAACAGAAGACTACTTCCGAAGTATGAAAAAAGAAGCCTTCAAGCCTCGAAGAAGTAGCCTCTTCCGAAGTGTAAGTGGCTTCAGAAGAAATTGTTCTTCTGAAGCCATTTAACCTTTGGAAGACACTGCTATGAACTAGTGAACATAAGTACGGTCTTTGACATTCCATTGCAGACCTTTGATACTACATGGCATTTTCTCAAAGAGCCATGTAGTTGACCATATTTTATTCCACTGTTCACCTTTTTATGTTAGTACAAGTTACCAAATTTAGTTGGTGACAAAAGGTAAGCCAGGGACATGTCCTGACTACCATATCTCATATAAGACTTTATTTGAGATACCTTAACTATAGCTTTGTAGTATTGCTTTAGTTAGAGGATTCCAACTGGTATCAAAGTATATCCGACTATAGGTAGTACTATATATAGTTTCTCATTGTAACTCATAACATGTTTGTAAGAGTCTTATAACCTTTGAGTTAAGAAGCAATATATGCAAGTACCTTGATAATTACTTCTTGTGTTTGATTATTACTTATTATATTGTTATCAACTCTTAGAGACTTTTCTTTCATCCGAGTGTTGTTTAAGTGAGTTTGAGAGAAAAACCAAGTGTTTAGTGACATAAATTGATCCTACAACATGTTTCCAAGGTTTCTGCAACTGATTATCAATGCTAATCTGCTTGGGACTGCTATAGATGGCGATGTGTTTGTTCAAGCTCACCTAGGTAGATCTGTTCTGAATAAAATATCCGAGAAGTATGAAGGAGGAGACATGCCCATGTTTGCTCATGTGGTAGATGCTAATGCAAACATTCCTAAGAGCTTGTGTGGGAAGATCAACAGGAGGGTTCAACAACCAACTCTGTACAAGCCACTCACTCACCAGATCTATCAACCATTCACCAACAACATCAATTTCCATAACACCCTTCACCTACAAGTCAAAAAACTCAGCCCATTTCACCCATTCCCTTTATTCACTCTTAACAATCTCCCTCATCCAATCAAGACACTCGGCCAATCTCTCCTCTTTCTCTTCAATCACCAGCTAGCCAACACATAAAACCTATCTCTCCAATTACTGAAAAGCAATCCACTAAGAGCCTTCACACAGGGGAAATAGTCCTAGTCTCTCAATACAGTACTGTTCAATTATCATTAACGAAGACTGAATCTCTTGTCCATTCAAATGATACTGAACCAGTTACACCAGTCATTGTCAGTCAACAGCAACAACAAACTCATCAAGATGAACCTGCTCAAGAAAAGAGGAATGCTCTAGTTCAGCAAGTGTGGCTCATAATGAAGATCGTAAAGATGAAATTACTAATCAACAAAATGAAATGGCAGAAGAAGAAAAGTGTGAGGAAGTTATTGCCTATGATAAAGATGATATCAGTGATGAGGACATCCCAGTAAACAAAAACTATTTGGTGGCTGAAGACAACAAGCTTATGATAAAGTCTAACTGTAGAAAGAAAAGAATTCAAGAGCTCAAAGGGATTGTAAAAGAAAAGGATGTTCAACTGATACGGCAAAAAGCAATCATCATTAGATTGAGAGAAGATGCTTAATGCAACAATGAAGTCATTGATGCTCAGCTAAATCTTTTTGAAGAACAAAAGGAATTTTTGCTAATCAAAGGCTGAAATAGAAAAGCTTTTGTTGGAGGGCAACCAAGCTAACAAGACTGTTGAAAAACAACATGTTGAGGTAAAAAGAAAGAATGAAGAGATTGATGAGCTGAAGATGAAAATAAGTGCCTTGGAATCTATGTCTACCACTACATCAGTACAACCAAAAGAAGCTGCAGCATCCTCTAAGCAACTAATTCTATATTCCAGGAAGAGAAAGTACTTAGGCTTTACAAAGAAACAGGTAATCAATGTTGATGATTCACCTTAAGATCAAGGCATACATCCTCAGAGCACACTACTTTAGTGAATGTTTCAACATCAAAGCTAGTTACCGTTAATGAAGTTGAGAGTGATGCTGAATGGAAAAAGCTAACTGAAGAGGATTCTAACAAAGAACAGAAGAATCAAAGGTTGATGATCTTCTGACAATAAAAGACATAATGAAAGAGAGCCTGAATCAACTATGTTTATAACCCTGATCAACCATGGGATTCCATATGATATGGTTGAAAGGATGAATCTGACTGAGATGAAGGACATGTTGAACGAGTTTGAGCTTGCCAGATTCATAATTCCAAATCATGACTATGAAACATTCACAACTTTTCAAGCCATTCAGAAAATCAAGAAAGATCTAGGTCACTGTGATACATCTAAGCTCTCAAAATACATATGATTTGCTGGTTACAGCGTCATAACTACAAAAGCTATGAACTCAAGGAAAGATCTGTTGGTGACCTAAGAAGATGATGGAACATGTCATGGCTGTGGAACTTGATACTGGAGTTAGATTCAGGACTGAAGCTCCAAAGCCTGATGCTGATCATTAAAACAAAATCCCTGTTGAACCAGTAACAGTTGGAAGTACAACTCAAGACAAAAAAAAAAGACAAACTTATCAGAGAACCAAGAGCAATCATACTTGGCAAAGTGTGGCCATTGGGTACAACAGTCCGAGAAATCACAAAGAAAAAGTCTACTTTGATAGAATTATTTGACCACATCACAAGCCAAAACTCTATGGAAGATAACATAATCATGGCATGGAAATATGATCAAGAATGGGACCACGCTATTATCAAGAGAACATCTGGAAGGGTTCAATACTTCCATGATATAACATCGGTGTTGTGCCTACCCGAATATGACCTCAATGATTTGCAAAGCTTGATTATCTCTAACTATCCAGTTCACCCAGGAGAAAGAGACTTCTCTATGTTAGTGGGAAGCTAAAGACAATTTATAGATGATGTGCTTAAAGAAGCCAAGAAAGAGGATGATGAGCATAGGAGAAGGTCATAAAGAATGAAAAGATCAAAATCCAACTCCTCTACAATGGTGGATGATGAGTTCTTAAAGAGGGTGCATGTCAAAGCAGGAAGTCAGCCGATGTTAAAAGATTAGATAGGAATCAATATACATATCCCATAAGAGAATGGGGATATGTTGAGAAGACCAAAGAATTGGTGCTGCTGAGGAATGCAGAAGGAAAGAAAATAGAGAATCAAAATTTTTGACCCAGTAGAGATCAAATTGATTTACCCAAGCTATCCATCATATCTTCATAACAAATTCTTCCCAAAGCTAAATGATGAAAGGTTCAAAATGACTTATGTCTATATGTGCACATGATTCAAGTTGTGGATAAGCTGCATGCTAAAGCATACAAAAGAAGAAGGTAAATGTTGGGATGTTGAAAGGAGCTAACATTGAAGATGTATCAGAACTTAGAATCTCATAAGAAGATGAGCTGGAAATAGTCAATAACCAATGTGTTGTAGAAACTCTTACGACTGAAGAAGACATTATGGACTAAGTTTTGAGACTCTACAAAGGATATGCAGAATGGAGATCAAGTACAAGTACAATGATCAAAGGATGCAGTATCATACTTCAACAAAAGGATGGTGGCAAGATTGAAAGAGCATTCAGTTTTGAAGATATGATTACAAGTGTCTAAGCCTAAGGGGGAGTATTGTTAGATCTAGGATCAATAGATCTAGTCCATTTTGTATAGGCTTAGAATTAATATTTGTAATGAATACTTGTAATTCATTATTATTTATGCATTAACTGTATAGGTTAACCCATATATATGTGTGTTGATTTATGTATGTTTGCAGTGAAAACATTATGATTGGTAAAATTCACCAAGTGTAAGAAACATCTACGGATGAACATTTTTGTTCTTCCATAGATATGTTTCTTACAAGTAAAATACATTCGAAGATCTTTTACGGATGAACAACTAGATCTGAGGATGGAAGAACAAGATTGCTTCGAAAGAACAAGAGTGCTTCGGAATAACAAGATTGTTTCGGAAGAACAAGAGTGCTTCGGAAGAACAAGAGTGCTTCGAAAGAACAAGATTGCTTCGCAAGAACAATGCACCCTCGGAAGAACAAGACTCCTACGGAAGAACAAATATCTACGGAAGAAAATGTTCTTGCGGAGTCCAAACACTTGTATAATACAAGTGTTACAAGTCAACAAGTCAACAAGGCAGTTATGCGAATCCCAAGAGATTCGGTGACTCCTTAAAAGAAACAATTCGAATCCCAAGAGATCCGATGTTTCCTTAACAGAAACACATGTGCCTATATATATGGATCCTAGGTTTCACATCAAGCAGACGGCACAGACGGCTTCAACGGCAAACATTCAAGCAAAAATACAACCACCACACATCACATCAAATCACACAACTCAAAACCCTAGCAACCGTCACATCATCAAATACTCAAATCAATATCATTCACTCGTTGTTTATTCATGTGTAATCATTAACATGTTTTTAATGAAATACGTTTGATTGAATATTTGTCTGATCATTATTTGTGTTTCATTTATTGGGTTCATCTTATTTTTTTAATCATTATTGATATTGAAATAAATACAAACAATTAAATCAAGTTAATGTTGATTCCGCAAATGTTGACTTGACATCAATCAACATTGATAATTCCTAAGTGCAATCCTAGGATTCACATAATGTATCTTTTATGACTTTGATTTCTATTACGACTTTGATTTCTATTACGACTTTGATTTCTAACTAAAATTTGTTTGGCTGGTGAGCAACATTACTTGGGCATTTTGTTTAATTTCTAGCTCTCTTCTGACTCCTCGTGGTTGGTACCAAACAACAGCTAAATTTATTTATAATTGTAAATTAACATATTCCAGTTCAGTTAAGTTTTTGTCATATTTGACTTTACTATTGCATAATTTAATTTTACAAACTTCAAATACTTGACTCGTAGAGTAAAAGTATATATAAGATTTATGCCAATTGCATTTCATATCACAATTTTTGTTGATAGCTAGGGTTGGCAAGTTGTGGGCCAGGAATCAAAATGAGTAGTTTTTAAGTAGAAGTTAAATTCAAATGGGTTGATACTAGATGTGCACAAACCGGGTTTTGGGCCGGACCCGGAACTGGGTTCAAACCGGGTTCGGGCCGGCCGGGTTTTTTTGGAACCGGGTATGGGTGTACCCGGGTTCGGGTTCAGGTCGGGTTGGGCATACTTAAAACCCTACCCGGCCTACCCGGTTAGGGTCAGGTCCGGACCGGGTCAGGTCCAGAACCGGGTACAACCGGGTTTTTTTTTTTTTTACTATTATAATTGCTATTAATATTAATATTTTTATTATTATTATTATTATTATTATTATTATTATTATTATTATCATTATTATTATTATTATTATTATTATTATAAATTATAACAACATTAAAAAAACTTCTATAACTCATTAATTTATTATTTATTTATTAAAATAACTTAAAAAATATATTAACGAATCAATAACTAATCGACTATTTTCTTCGAGAGGCTTCATCAAATGTTAATTCTTCGTCGGATATACCAGAAAATACTCCTTCTTCTACCTCTTCATCGTGTACTTTACATTCGATTGCAATTTCGTCTTCAAGATTTGTTTTGTCTTGTATATGATCCATCGCGTCTAAGTGGTCTTTTAAACAAATGCACATCTCCACCGCTTCCGGAGTTAATCTTGTTCTTCGTAATGATAATACCCTGCCACTAAGAGAAAACGCAAACTCCGAAGCTACCGTAGAAGCTTGGACGCTTAGTAAATCACGGGCCATAGCGGAAAGAATTGGAAATTGGGATTCCTTTCCTTTCCACCAAGCCAAAATATCAAATGCATGATAATCTTGAGTACTCATAGTTGAAATAAAATTCGTCGTACTATATATACCAAGTTCGCTTGTTGGGGCGTTACCCCTTTGACCTTTAGCCGTCACATCCCAAACAATATTCAACATAGTCATAACAGGGTCTTTAAACGAGGTACTAGCACTTGAGGTTGATTCTCTTTGCGTAGTTATATTTACGTTAGGTCCATATTTATTTAAATAAAAATTATAAATAATTTTCAAACTTGTATTAAAAACTTCTTTTGCCTCGGTTGAAAAATTGGGGTTTTCGTCATGTATATCCAAATTGTCATTTATCTCGTCTATTAAACATTCTACCCCCGCAACATTTAAAAAAAAAGCAGCGACACAAGTAAAAACGTGTGGTAACTTAAGAAAATATTTTTTAAACTTCTCTTTCATTGGTTCTATCATTTCTCTAAACATACTATTTTTATTTTGAAAATTTTTAAAATTCAAAGCCATGAAATATAATTCTTGAAGCACCGAATAACTAGTGGGATAATAAACTACCGATAATTTTGTAGTTGAGTTTTTAAACACCTCAAGAAATTCGGATAAATGTTCATATTTTTCAACCCAAATCCGGAAACAGGTCGGCTTCGCAATTATCCGAAAGACTATTATGAAAAGCTTTTAAAGTGCCTTTTTGTTTTAAAGCACAATCAAACATATGACAAGTCGAATTCCACCTAGTAGGTACATCCCAATTAGGCCCTAAAAATCTAGATTCTGTATCTTTACAAAGTTGTTTATAATCTTGATATCTTTTTCTACTTTTTTTAAAAACGTCGTGTAACATAAATCGAAAAGCTTTTATAAAGCTATCAACAAATGGTACGGATAAACCATCTTGTACTACTAAATTAATAATATGTGCAACACAACGAGTATGAAAAAAATCACCGTTTGCAATCGGAAGATATTTTAATTTTAATTTTTCAACCGCGGTTGTGTTGTTGAAAACGTTATCAAATGCCATTGAAAATATTTTATTTTGTAAATTAAAAGTAGTTATTACATTATCCAAAAAGTAAAATAAGTACTCTCCGGTGTGTGGATACGGAAATAGATCAAATGCAATCGTACGTTTCATCATTTGCCATGATCTGGGATCTACCCAATGAGCGGTGACGCAAAGGTACGATTCGGGCAAACCGTGTGGCGCCGACCAAACGTCACTAGTTAAGTTTACACCGGTATTTAAATTTTCAAATAATACAATTAAATCATTTTTTGCTTGCTTCCACAATTTTAAACAATAACGTCTAAGTGTAGTACGACTTACGTGAGTGTAACAAGGTTGAAGCGTCTCTCGAATTAAGTTGGTTAACCGAGGGTTGTCGAAGTGATTGAAAGGCAAAGCTTCTTGAATCACGAACTTTGCCATTCGATCTCGAACCTCATTAACGTTGTAATTAAAGATTCCACCGTCTCCACTCAATTGTGTTTGTTGCGAATCCGGATTACTTTTCAACGACTTACAAAACTTTTTGGTAATGTGTTTGTTTAAAGTCGTGTTAGAATCTTTAGCAAGTAAAGCTCCACAAAACTTGCAACGAGCCTTTACAGATCCGTCACTCAACTCAACCATATCCCAATTGCACCAAACATCCATGTTACGATTGTGTGGAAGAACACGAACGACGGTTGGAGAATTCGATGAACCTTGACCAACGGAAGATTGAGAGTGAGCCATATTGATATTTGAGAATAAACTAGAGTAAACGAGAGTAAACGAGAGTATTGTTTGCGTTTTTTGCGTATGTTTTTTTGTGTTTGAAGCTTGGGTACCTTACCATATCAACCCACACCTATTTATACTTGTTTTAGAGGCAAAAACAACCAAAAAAAAACGGTCACATTTCGTCCCCAACGGCTATATAGCCGTTAAAAACGGCTAGAGAAAAAAAAAACGGTCGAAACCGGGTCCAACCCGGGTTCAATCGGTTCGGGTCCGGTTCGGGTCGGGTTCGGGTCGGGTCCGGTTCCTATGCTTTCCAAACACCACAAACCGGTTTGGACCCGTCGGTTTTTCCCGGGTACGAACCGGGTACACCCGGTATCGGGTTGTACCCGGACCCGGGTCCGGGTTGGATACACCGGGTCGGGTCCGTACCCGGTTTTTATGTACATGTCTAGTTGATACAGCCAAACAAATGTCTTTAGGTTGAATTTCAAATATTTTCAAGCCCATCGAAAATTCTCATTATTGATAAGAAATTTTTTATGAAAAATTAAACATCACAACATAAATTTAATTGGATTGAGTTATTATATGTATAAAAAGTCTATATCTTTGCAACTAATAACCAAGAAACAGTAGTTGTCATAAAAGCATTATGAGACTGATGATCAAAGCACATGTCAAAGTTGTTGCATAAAATCAAATGAAAAGTGTAACTGATGCTTACAACACTACTAAGATGAGCCGATAACAAAATTTTTGATAAGACATTAATAAACTCGAAGTAGTGGATCTTGCTGCTGCTTATGTTTAATCGACAAAATGATGCCGAAACACGAAACTAATGATGGTCCACCTCCACAAAGAGTAAATTACGCTTTTAGTTCCATGTGGTTTGGTGGTTATAACGTTTTTCATCCAATAGTTTAAAAACGTCCGGTTTAACCACTGTGGTATAAAATATATATCAATCAAGTCCAAGGCAGTAACTACCATCCATATTCTCTATTAAATTTGTGTAAAATGACTAATATACCCTTGGATCTAAATGGTTACTAATTAAAAATAATATAAAACTAATATATTAATTAACTAAAAAAATTCTTAAATCTACATTTAATAAAACTATTCAGATGGTCAGACAACACCACCAAACATTTCACCCCATTGCCGATCACCCTCCCACCGGTCACCACAATGTCATCGGTGACCCCATCATCGTAGCATCACACTCTCCGGCGAGTACATCGGCCATGGCGCCGATCACCTCACAGCCACCACCCCCGCACACTAGCATCTCACCTACCTTCATCTTGTGATCCCTTTCTCTCTGGGTGAACCTTCATCGCCACCATTACCGCCCCTCCTTCAACCATAGCATCACACTCTCCAGCGAGTACATCGACTGTGGCGTCGGTCACGTCACAGCCACCACCCCCGCACACTAGTATCTCACCCACCCATCTTCATCTTGTGATCTCGTTCTCTCTCTCTGTGAACCTTCATCGCCACCATTACCGCCCCTCCTTCAAACCCCGACGCCACCTAACCTTCAACCTCTACCACCACTGCTTGAAAATCAGCGCCCTGTCCAACAACCTTGTTCATCCGCTAATTTTAGAGAGAAATAAAAGCGTAGAGAGGAAAAGGGGTGGGGTACGCCTTAATTTTTGCTTGATTTCGGGTAACTAATCTGACCATAAAGAAATCTTGAAGATGAAGACGAAGGTGGTGGCTATGGTGATTTAAGAGTTGTTAGAGAAGAAGGATACAAAATGTATAGAGAGAGAGAAGTGTAGAGAGAGATAAAAATAAAGAGATTTTTTATATTAACTATGTGGGTCTTATGTGATTTTTTATATTTATATTATAATAAATATTTTAGTTCAAGGATATTTTGGTCTTTTAGACAAAAGTTAACGGTTGATATGGATAGACTTAACGGTTTGGACCTAATTGTGACATATTTTAAACCATAGTGGTTAAACCGGACGTTTTTAAACTATTGGATGAAAAACGTTATAACCACCAAACCACAAGGACTAAAAGCGTAATTTATTCCCTCCACAAATATTACAAAGTACTACCATTATCTATCTATATAATAGCAAAGTCTTGGCTACATGAAAGTTTTGATTTTTATGTTTTAGCCATAAAAGTTTTGTGGTTTTTATATTTGGTCCTTTTTAATTTTCCTATTGTAGTAATTAAAATTTATTCTCAATACCTATTTATATAAATTGCATCATAAACAGCGGCGGAGCTTAACCATTTTGTAAGGGGGGCGCGAGTGAAATATTTTTTGGGGGGGGGGGGGGGGTTGGGGGGCGCGGGCGAAATTATTTTTTGGGGGGGGGGGGGGTGGGGTGGGGGGCGAACTCGATATTTATATAACAATTTACACTACCTGACCAAATATTTACGCTATCGAGCTAAAATTAACACTTCGGACGAAAAAATAGGGGGCGGCGGCCCCCCGGGCCCTATTAAGCTTCGTCCCTGATCATAAAATATATGTAAAAACTTGCGTTAATTTGACACGTTTATTAAGTTTATCTGTTATGTTGATGTTTCTTTCGTTTGCCTGATGTCTTCGAGTTCAAAATCAAAGTGATAGGCGTTAGTATGTTTTTTGTATTTGAGTTTTTGTATTCAAGTTCGTCGTGCACTTACCCGCGTATCGCGCATTGGATCATTTCTAGTTTAAAATAATGCACAATTATTTCTTCTTTGTTTGTGACATCTTGCATTCTTTTGTGTAGCATAATTGTTTTATGATTTCTAATTTTAGTTATTAATTATTTAATTAATTTAATATTTCTTCATTCAACTCATAGGTATATATTTACTTTGATTATATGTATCCATATTTACTAAATAAGTTTAAAGATAAAAAATTCTTTCTTGAAAGAGCGATAAACAAAAAATGAGGTTGTTTATGAAATTAATGATCGTTATTTTTCAGTTTTCCTAAGCGATGAACTAATATTAATTTATTTCTCTCGATGCAAATATTTTTTTACTTATGATAATTAAATTGTTTCATTGATTTCCTAACGACGTGTTATTGTTTTAACCAACCTTGTAACATACGAGTACTAACCTACTATCATATATATTCAAACAAATTTTTAATTATCATATTGTCCCTATAAAACATATCAAATATCATATATATATCTTTTCAAAATAATCAAAATATGATATGTATCCATTTCATAAAAATAATTCATAATATAACCATTTGGGTTTTATTAAAACTATAAATCTTCATATTTACTTATTTTTACTCATCTTTTTATAAGTTTTTTTTTGTCTTTTTACAACAATACTTTTAATGCTTTTATATGTGACTCGATTTTTATAGCATTTTCTTTGAAATCTTTAACTTTTATAATGATTTTTACTAATTTTTATGTCTTTTTAACTGTTTTCCTGGTCATTTCGATAAAATATCCTTTCTAAACACATTGGTCATAATACTGTATGTTAGACTTGTTTATAGCTTCTTTTTAGTTGGATATAAACTTCTATAAAGAAAATAAAAATATAAAAGAACGATAAAAAATTTGGTAGAAAAATGAGTTTAAAGTGTGTAAAATAAAGTTTTAAGAAAATATAGAGTATATTAGTTATATATTATATTCTTTCGATAATATATGTTAATATAGATATATAATATTTTGATTATTTTATCCATATATATGATATTTATAAGATTTTGTAGGATATATAAGATATTTGTTATGTTTTGTAAAGATATATATGATACTAGTTTTAGTAAACCCGTGTATTACACGGATTGAACAAAATAAAATATTAAATATAATAAAAATTATTAATTATAAAAAAATATACTTGTTTTATAAAAAAACTACTTTAGAAAAACAATTTGTAAACTATTATGTAAAAAATAGTTTGATTTTTAGAAAAACTTTTTATAAAAAAATATTTCTATAGAAATAACATTAATAAAATGATTTTTTTATTAAAAAAACTAATTATTGTATAAAAATAAATGAATAATATCATTATTAATTAATGTAATTATTTAATAGAAGAGATAAGTAAGAAAATTTTGATAAAAATGAATCTGGTGCTAACACGTGACACCCCATTTATCATTTTATTAGAGTAAAAAACTTAAAATTTTAGATGTATTTGATATTTTGTAAGTTTGTAAGGATACATATGAAATAAACCTAATTTTAAAATATAAAAAGTAATATAACCATGTAAGATTGTAATTCTTTTATTGCTTACCCTAATAAATTAAACCAACTAACCAATAGAAAACTACATAGTCATAATCGAATACTCAAACGCTAATATAACTATTTGATCATTGAATCTCAAGAACGTATACAAAAACATAAATTGTAATTCACCACATATAAAACAAACAAATGTAGAGAAACACTCCTTTCACTATTTTCTTTTAACTCTAATAGACAAAAGCGTAATTTGTTGGATTTAAACTCAAGCTTTCTAGTTGTGGCACATGGTACTTAGAACTAATGTTTTCAAAATTAAATCGGACGGCGATTCGGTCAACTACTGGTTGATTGGTCGAACCGGTCGGATCGAATTTAAGAATTGAATGATGTAATGATTATATATGTGTATATTAGATATATAGTTACATATAATTCAATATATCTTCTATATGTGTAGTTTATAGTTATATATAAAACCCAACAATAATCTTGCGTCAAACACTCTAATTCATAGTTTCCCATTAAACTCATTAAAATCCAAAAATATAAAAAATAAAAATAAAAAAATATTTAAAGTCCGGTCCAACCCAGGTCACGGTTCTCGGTCCAACCACCGACCAGTTCGAACCGGTCGATTTCTTGAATACAAAACATTTAGGGTGGATTGGACTGGTTTGACCAACCGGTCCTGTTCGAATCCAAAAACAGTGATTTGACCACCCATTATGACCCTCTCGATGAGTTGGTATTGAAAAGAATTATAAAAAAATGAATTTCTTCTACAACCAACATAGTTGGTGAGGCAAAATAGGTTGCAACTAACATTATACCAACATTATACCACCTGACACAAATATAATTGCTTTATTTAATAAAATTTCTCTTTTTCGTTATTATTAATTTTACTCCTAAATTAATTTTCTTTAATATTTTGAAATATTTTACTTTTTAAAAAAAATTAAATTCAGAATCCCGCTTATAGTTTCTTTTAACATCCTGGTAAAAATATACTGTTTTCATTTTTCATTTCTTTTATTTTTTCATTATAAAATAATTATTTATTTGTTTAAAAGTTAAATATTTTTTAGTATTTTAATTATAATCATAATTTATATAAAAATAAGTTGTTTATTTTAATATATAATTTGGATCCATGATTATGTGGTAAAGAAGAAAATCAAACAGACTATAAATTGGAAAAAATCAGAACGAAAGCATATCAATATTATACTTTATAAATAGAAAATAATTTTATTAATTTTAATTTTTTTATATTGTTATGAATTAGATAATGCAGGATCGGTGTTTGTCACTTAAACACAATGTTTTTCTTTCAAACTCACCTAGAATCACACTCGGGTATGATAAGAATCAATAAGAGTTGATCACAATATAAAAAGTAACTAAGACCA
Source organism: Flaveria trinervia (assembly GCA_025506515.1). Lineage (NCBI taxonomy): Eukaryota > Viridiplantae > Streptophyta > Magnoliopsida > Asterales > Asteraceae > Flaveria > Flaveria trinervia. The sequence goes on from CM046452.1 coordinate 8,998,713, forward strand.
CAGAAAGATAATTTTCAATATACTTTTATATATTGATTATCAACTCAAAATACAAAACTCTTACAAGCAGAGATGATCTGTCTCACAATGAGTTACAAGGAGAACCTATATATAATACTATCTACAGCCGGATATACTTTGATACCAGTTGGGATCCTCTAGCTAAAGCCTATACTACAAGACTATAGTTTAAGGTATCTCGGATAAAGTCTAATCTGAGATTTGATAGTCAGGACATATCCCTGACTTACCTTTTGTCACCAACTAAAGTTGGTAACATGTACTATCATGAAAAGGTAAACAGTGGAATAAAGTATGGTCAACAACATGACTTTTTGGGAAGAAGCCATGTTGTATCAGAAGTCTGCAGCGGAGTGTCAGAGACCATACTTGTGTCCACTGGTTATTGCAGTGTCTTCCGAAGGTTAAATGGCTTCGGAAGAGTAAGTACTTCCGAAGCCACTTTATACTTCGGAAGAGGCTGCTTCTTCCAAGGCTTGGAGACTTCTTCTTTTCATCATACTTCGGAAGTGGTCTTCACTTTATTCTTCTAAGTCTTGAACTTCGGAAGTATGCATTTGTCTTCGGAAGTAGAGTTCTGTCTTCGGAAGTTGGACTTTCCCTTTGTCTTCGGAAGAACTCTACAACCTTCGGAAGTTCCATGATAAGCTTCGGAAGCTTTTGCATGCAACACCAAAATAACTTAAGTGATATAGTTTTGGTTGCATTAGCCTTCTTCTTGATCCAACAAACTCCCCCTAGGCTGATGCTACCAAAACTTCACTTATCTCGACTTCTCAAAACTTTCAGCACCAAAGAGAGCAAATATTTGTCTGTTTCTTTGTTCTTCCCTGATATGGTGCTGAGAAGTTTGTATAGATCCTTGGTAGATAGGAAATCCAGTCTGTCACCTTGAATAACATGTACTCTTTGTTGTTGCCCTCTGAAAAGAGTTAGTTGATGGGAACTGGAATCATATTTCCATCAAACTATAGGTTCCAGTTCAGGACCTTCCACCATCTGTAGAAAGGCAGCACCTTTGGTGGGAGATCTTTCATTGTCTTCCTGTCTTCTCAACTCCAACTCTTCTTCAATATTTTCCTTTGTAGTTAGCTCAGCTAGATGAAGACTGCTGAGATGATTTCTGATGAGTGCAGCAGTTTCAGAGTTGGAGGGGTTGGAGAATGGCTTTTCTGCTAACGCAGCAATATCGAATCTGCTGGAGTGTAACAGAGAGGTTTCATTGAGTCTGTTGATTTCACCATTCTCTCTTTCCACAACAAAGTTGTGAGAAGGTTCATCGAACCTCCACTGGATTATCTTCATTCTATTCATAAGAGAATGACTAGGAATCTTGTCCTCTTTTCTTGTATCCAGCAGAGTCACCAGTTTTCTTCTGAGCTTCTTTTCTTCCTCATTTAAAGAGTCTGAATTGAGGCCCAAAAGTCTTGCAGCCTGATCCAAAGTTCCTCTAGGAAAATCAAGGAATCTGTCTCTTGTGAGGGAACTTGAAGATCCGTCTACATAGGTGATGTGAATAGAGTCTTCTACACAAGAGACTTCGCTCAAAGTAGTGCAATTAGTGAGCTTCGTCTTGATTGCCTTAAACTCCTCAAGGGAGAGATGTTGAGAAGGCTGAAGGGATAGTTTGGATGGTAATTGGGCAGGTTTAGGTTCAGAGGTTCTGGATAGTGTTTTGGGTTGGATAATGGGAAGTTTAGGTGGTTGATGAGAGGGAGAAGGTGTGGATAGTGATGTGGGTTCAGGGGTGAAAGATTCAGGTTAATGATGAATGGTGAGGGTGAAGGTTCAGGTTGAGGTTGGGTAGAAGCAGTGAAGGTCATCCCTTTTACCCTTCTATACATCTCTTTCATTTTCCCCGTCCGGATGTCAGCCTTAATTTCACTGACAATCCGTTGGAGTGTCCTTTCAGACATAGGACCCACCTGCCTACCAGAGAAGCCATTAGCCCGAAGATAGTCCTTCATCCAGGCTTTCTTAGTGAGCTTCTTGGAGGCAGTGACCCTAGCCTCTTCTTCCTTCTTCTTTTTCTCTCTGGCCTTTTCTTTTGCAGCCTTCTTCCTTTCTTTCTCCATTTGATCATGCTCTTTGTTGTAGAGCCAGAGGATCGTATCATCGTTGTGTGGAGAGAGTTCTTGAAGATCAAAGCCTCTAGAGAGTGGGAAGTTTATCCTGTCTCTCCTCAGCTACAATTCAGCCTCCTTCTGTTCCTCTTCCTCTACCTCCAAGGCCAACCTGGCTTCTTCTTCAAGTCTCAGCCTGGTTTCCTTCTCCAGATCCACCAACTCCTCTAATGGTAGCAGAAGTGTTTCTTCATTGGCAGCTCCCATTTCAATGAGCTGGTCAATGATCTGCTCTCTTCTTTTATTGATGACAACCTCCTAATTGAAAGCAGCTGCTTTTGTACTAGCAGCTAGTAACTTCTCAGTCTGAAGTCTTGCTTTCTTCTTAAGTTTCTCAATCTTTTCCTCTTCCTGAAGCTCTTCCGCAGTCATCTTCCTTTTCCTTGTCTTTGAAGATCCTGACTGTGGGGTTCTTAGAGAGAGGTTTCTGATTGTGAGAGAGTCACAGATGGTGTCTGAGATGGAGGTGCAATTGGAAAGTCCTCACTGCTCACCTCAGATGCCATTTCAGGATATCATCTATGATGATCAGTTCCTCGGACATTTTGAACAGTCCTTCCGCAGCTTCCATTTCAGCTTCGGAAGATTCAGCTTGTTCCGAGGCTTTAACTTCAGCTTCGGAAGTTAAAGGAGAATGCATTATGTCCCAACTGTTTCAGTTGCTGGGCCTTCAGTTCCTATTTTCCCTTCGAATGAATCTTAGGTTCCATGAGGAGCTTAGGTTGACCAACTTCTTCCACAGTGGTAGAAGGTGCAGTCAGCCTTTGAAGCTCTTTGCTCCAAGTAGATCATTGCAGCATCATGGCTGGCTGCTCAAAAGAAGATCTAACAGAAACTTAGTGAAGAGTCTGTAGAGATCACTGAGCATCTTGGATCAATCTGAAGAGTGACTTGAGATGGTTCAGTCATCGAGATGAGGGAAGAAGAAGATGTTGAAGTAGAAGGTCGGCTCTGTGGTTCCTCATTGTTTGTCTTTGAAAGTCTTCTCCTTTTTGGTAGCATCATCTTGAGAGCTAGATGAGCTGGAGGAGGAAGGAAGTCAGGAGACCTGAATAGGTACATGCCTAACAAACCTCTCTGTCTATTCTCAGATGTGAGCTTGAGATTGTCAATTCAAGTTGCTGAGTGGCAGACCTTGCCTCTAAAGTCCTAACCAGAGATTCAGGTTTGAAACTTTAGAAAGAAGATCTTGAATGAGGAGTTGCATGCTTCCTCCTCTTCTTTCGAAGAATCACGGGGAGATGAGGTAACATACCTAGTAGTTCGCCTCACACCAGATGTGGTTTATTGGCACCCAGTTTCCTGATGCTCAATGAGTCTTCTTTAAGAGTCATCAAAGGTTCGGTTGCCATAGATTCAGTCTAAGAAATGTACCCACTGTCCACAAGGTCCCTGAGGCCTTCTGTATGGAGTGAATCTACAGAGTCCCCTCCAATCGTGGGACTCACTCAGTGTTGGTTGCTGAGGGGGCTAGATATAAGGGATTCTCCAGGCTTGTGGATCTTGGAGAGTTGCAGGATCGTTAAGGGCTTGAACACAATTACAACACAACAACACAATGAGAAGATTAACTAAACTTTAATCAAACAGTGAACTAGGTAACCAAAGGTGATACAGAGAACACAAGTAAAGCAAGAGACAGAACAAGAGAGTATAGTTTTCAAGGGAGCAGTATATTGCTTTCTCAAGTTCTTTTACAAGTGTTACAAAGCATAAGAAAGATACAAGAACTTGGAATACTTACTACAACCTACAGTGCTATACTATGAAAGCCAGCTGGATACAATTGACTAGACACTAACAAAATCAATTGTAGGATCAAAAGGCATATCTGCCTTTTGACCTTGTGACTATGACATGCCATAGCTCACATCCTTATACATTACACAAAAAGGATAAAGTACATAAAGTGGAAAGTTTCAGACTCAAGACCTCAATGTACAGTTACCAAAAGCATGGACCTTTTCACCAACTCTTGTAAGTTGGTGACTTATCAGAGACGCAGCGGAAAAGGTGCTTTATGGAACAGTACATCAGATAAAGCATGTGTACTAAAAGTCTTCGGAAGAAATCTGTCTTCATAGGGTGAAGCTTCGGAAGACTTTGTCTCTTCAAGCTTCGGAAGACTTCATGTTAGGCTTCGGAAGATATTGGTCTTGGCTTCGGAAGATATTACACTTAGAGTATTTTCTAATGCTTTGTGTAATTCTTCCGAAGCATTCTTCACTTCAGTACTTAGTGCATGTTGCTGAAACACTTAGGCAGTTTTGGGTTGCATCAGACTTCAGGAATCCTTACAAACTCCCCCTAGGCTGATGCTACCAAAACACTTAGAAGATCTTTAAATGTTTGTAGTCTTCAGAATAATCAAGACCATCCTTTCTTCATTTGATGGTCAGGATCATCAAGACTCTCATAGTATCTTCTCATTTCAAAGAGATCATGCAGAGGTAAGTTGATTATGTCTTGCCATGAGTAGACATTTTCAACACCTTGATCTCTGATAACATTCCATCTTTCTGATTGGTAGAGTAAGTCCAGGATAAGATGGGTGTCTCAGTTGCTAGAGGAGCCACTTGCATAGGAGTTGATTGGGCTGCCTCATCATGCACTTCCTCAGGTTGATCTGATTCAGCCTGGGGTGTAGAGGTAGATGACTTTGGCTTCTTCTTTTTAGTCTTTGGTTTAGAGGCCATTTTCTTCTTCCTCTTTAATGTCTTTAACTGAGAAGACTGGTCTGCAGCACCATGTTGATCATCAGTGTCTTTCTCAGTTGGGTGTTCCTCCCTCACAGGTTCAGAAGGAGAGGGAGTTTGACCCTGTCTTGGATCAGAAGATGAAGTTTGCTGAGGCTCAGCTGGAGGTTCTGGTTCAGGTGTCTCTGGTTGTTCAAACTTGACCTCCACTTCAGGTGGGACTTGACTTGGAAGAGAGTGCAAGTCAATGAGTTCACACTTTTAATCTTCTGCTTGATTACCCTTATATGCTCATCCATTGTAGATAGAGACATGGGACCAAGTCTCCTTCCGGAGAATCCATATGACTTCAAGAAGCTCATCATTCTTTGTCTGTCAGCAGACTTCTTTGCATTCTTTTGAATGATGGCTCTTGACTTTGCAGCTTCTTCCCTTAGCTTCCTTTTGGTTGTTTTTCTTTCTTTGACTAACTCAAGCTCAAGTTGCTTTAAGTACTCGAACTCAATGAAGTCATAGGACAGGGGAAGAAGTGTATTTGCCTGATAGAAGCCTGTGGCACTCAGGTAGTTTATCATTTTGATTCTATCCTCTTCTTTATCTACCTGAGGTTCTTGTGGAGCCACATCTTCCTGTGCAGGACTTTCTTGAACTGGAGAGAGAGTGGGAGTATGCTTGTGAAGTCTTTTCTGTCTCCTCTCCTCTTTGAATTGGAGAAGTAACCTTGCATCCTCTTTCTCCTTATCTCTCTTGACACTTCCATGTCAGCCAGTTCATTCAACTCTTCTAAGGGGAGGGAGATGATTTCATCAACATCATAGTTCCTGGTCTGTAAATAATTAATCCTGACTGCCCTTTGTTCATCATTTTGAGTATTTGGTCTGGGGGCAGCCCTGATTGCAGCTTGCATGAATTTTGATGACCCAGAAGAACTTTCTCCCCTTAGCCTCCTTTTCTCTCTCTCTCTTCCTCTCATTTCCTCAGGAGTCATTATCCTTTTCCCTTTGTCACCAACAGACCTTTGTGACTCAGGGTGGATTGAGGCTTGGCCTTCATTGCTTGGTGTAGCTTCCATGCTCTGGCCAGAGAGAGGCTGAGAAACACCTTCACCAGCAGGTGTCTCAGATGGAGTTTGGACCTCTGCAGCAGTTGTTGATGGTGAGACAAGGGTCTCAGGTTCTGCCACTGGGCCTTCAGCCAAGGTTTCCCCTATGAAACTAATCTTAGGGTCCACCTCAGCATCCAGTTGACCGATGACATTGCCTGATTGCCTAAGTCTCTTCTTAGAGAGAACTCTGCAAGGATCCTGTCTTGGATTCTTTGAGCCAGCCTGTCAGCTTGTCTAGATTTGCTTGGATTGACAAGTGGCATGTTGACTAAATCCAGTCCTTCATAGAAGCTCAGGCTTTGGAACTGAAAGACTTCTTGTTGGCCTTGAACTCTGTGAAGTATGAGGGCTCTTCTGTCATCATCATACCTCCATCTGATGATGTAGTTGCCAGTTCCATGTGGTGGAGATGAGACAGCCCTTGGTATACCTTCCTCAAAGAGACTCCTGATGAGAGAGTCTATAGAGTCCACATTAATGTGAACTTGAGGAAGTTGCTGAGAATGCACAACAGCAAGTGAGGATGGTGAGTCCTCTATGTCCATTCTCTTTGAAGAACTCCCAGGTTCTGTGGTTGTGATAACTTTCTCCCCCTTTTTGGTAGCATCACCCACTTGCATAGGTGAGCTGGAGGATAAATCAGTCACTTCCACAGGTTCTTGTGTTCCTGGTTGAGCTCTCCTTAAAGGTCTCTCAGCTAGTTTTTCCTGCAGATATGAAATCTGGAGTTGCTGATCATTGACCCTGTTTTGCAGGGTAGTCACCTGAGATTCCAAGTGACTAACCTTAGAGACTAGATAGGTGCATGTTTGTGACAATTTTTGTACCTTTAGTCTCAAATTCCCTCATCTTCATCAGAAGAATCACTGGGGGATGAGAGGATTGGACCAAAGTCCTCTCCTCACCACCAGCTTGAGTTTCTTGGCTGCTGGTTTTCCTCTGCTCACTGGCAACCTCAGTTAAGATGCCAATGGGCTGAGTTGCCATGGTTGAGGTCTTAATGATGTAATCACTTTCAAAAGTGAGAGCCTCTTCCATATGGACATCCTGAACAGGTTCAGATGTGTCCACCTCAGTAATAGGTGACTGATGAGGGATAGACTGAGGAGAGTCAGAGGTACTCATCTCTCTTTGAGTAGGGGAGGAGAAGAGAGACTCATGGTACTCACTGAATCCTAAGTCTTCATCAGTGTAAAAGGATAGGTTGGGAATTGGTTGGTTTAGATCCAAAGGCTGGGGATGGTAGCTGTCCCCTGAAGGTTGTTCACTTGAGTGTTGAGACTCAGAGTGAAGGCTTACAGTTGTTGGGCTAATGAGCTCATCAGGTGAGCTTGAGGAACCTCAGCCCTGATAGGTAAAGTAATGGGAGTGGTTTGCTCCTCAGGAGAAGTGGGAGCTCTGGAGTCCACTTCTTCCTGTAAGGTTGAGTATTTGGGGGCCTGCACAGACTCAATAGCCTGAGCAGGGTTCGTTGGGATTTTCTTTTGTAGGTGATGAATATTGGGGTTGTGAAGAGGGTAGGAGAGCAGTAGGTGTGGGTTCAACACTAGCTTGGACTGCTATGTTGTCACCTTGAGCAATGAGCTCTAACATTTTTGGGACTAGGGCTGTTTCTACCCCTGAGAAGCCTACAGTTGGCTTCTTCATAATTTTAAAGATGCCGGGCTTCATCTGTCCCAGTTTAAGAATATTGCCTGTTTCCCTCAACTGTGAGCCCAGTTCACAGTTAAGAATGTGTGTGAACATATCTAGGAAACATGTAATATTCTAAGGAGTCTAAGTTTGCAAGTAAATTAGTATAAACAAATGTGAATACCTGAACTTGACCCCCTGAACCATCCCATGAACTATAAAGGAGAGATCCTCAGGAATCTGGTCCATCCACCATGCTTGTTTGATAAGCTGTGGATAACCACATGGAGCAGGTATTTCCACTGGGATGAGACCTTCCCTTCCTGAAGGTCTTTACAGAGAAATCTCCTTCATAGCCATCTGCTCGAAGGAATGATTAACCGCTTCTTTTGGGAAGAACACTTCACCTGCTTCATCATCCAGCTGAAGATGTCGGTTGATGATGGCCGGAGTGATGAAAATTGTTCTCCCCTGCACTGTGGCAGACAGTGCCTTCTCCCCATCCATAATGACCTCTTGGCAGGTCTTCCAGAATTCAAGCAAATGATCCTCATATAGAGGAGGATCAATGGTTAGGGAGGTGAAGTAGTGACAACAAAGACAAGAAACGGCAAACCTCTGAGAAATGAGGATCTTTGTCAGAGCATAACAGAGCAACCTGATTGTGTTGTCTGTGTAGCTGCATGGCAAAGTGAGGATCATTTCTGTGTGTAAGGTTCAGCCATTGTGAGGTAGCTCAGAGATGAAGAGAAAAGAATGGGAAGGAAATTTCAGAGAGAAAGCTTTGGGTTTTAGGTATGGAAGAAAAGCAGATGATAGAAGAAGGGGGAAACCGTTGGGTTTATATGAGAGAGAAGGATTTCAGATAAAGTTTAATGAAAGAGGATAAACTTTGAAATCCGTATGTCGGTCCCACCTCTGAAAAAGTAGTTACCTTTTTGCTCAAAAAGTAGTTTTCTTGGAATTCTAAAAGCTTCCGAAAGTAATTTGTCTTCGGAAGTTGTGATTGAAAAAGCTTCCGAAGCTAAAGTGACTTCGGAAGAATTTTCCTGAGAGTCTTAAAGATTATGCTTCGGAAGAGAAATAAACTTTGGATGCTTTGTATAAGAATGAACAAGCTTCCGAAAGTAATTTTTGCTTCGGAAGGAAAAAGTCCTTAAAAATGAATAAGTGTCTAAGTTAAGAATTTTAAGCTTCGGAAGATAAATTTTGACTTCTTCCGAAGGTAAAATCTTAGACAGTCATTTATTTTGAAGACATATTTTCTTCCGAAGGTAAAATGTTATCTTCCGAAGTATCAGAAAATTTTCAAGAATCTAAGGAAAGTCTTCAAAAAGAGTTTTTCATTCAAAGAAAACATGAGCTTATGAAAGTGATGAACTAGACAACTTAGGACACACATATTTTTAAGAAGAAATAATTAGAATTAGTTTTAAGAAAAAGTCTACTCAAAGTTAATCATCCCAATAGCTGATATCAGATACTTAAATCTCTGTTCATCAAAAGCTTTTGTGAACAGATCAGCATATGTTCATCTGTGTGAACTTTGACTAGTTTAATTAACCCCTTTTCATAGTTATCTCTTATTAAATGATACCTGATGTTGATGTGTTTGGTCCTTGAGTGCTGCACAGGGTTCTCAGTGATAGAGATAGCACTGTTGTTGTCTATGTGGATAGGAGTCTCTTTGAAGTTAAATCCGTAGTCTAGCATCTGATTTTGAATCCAAAGCACTTGAGCACAGCAGCTTGCAGCAGCAATGTATTCAGCCTCAGCAGTTGATGCAGACACACAGTTTGTTTCTTGCATTGCCATGAGACACCCTTCCACCAAGGAATTGACATCCCCAGATGTAGACTTTGCAGTCATGTTGCAGCCACCATAATCACTGTCTGTATAGGCATACAGATTGAAATTAGAATTCTTTGGATACCATAAACCAAGTGTTGAAGCACCTTTGAGGTATTTAAAATCCTTTTCACGGTGATTAAGTGAGACATCTTAGGATTGGCTTGATATCTTGCACAAATACATGTAGCAAACATGATATCAGGCCTGCTAGCTGTAAGATACATAAGAGACCCAATCATAGCCCTGTATAAGTGCTCATCTACACACTCCCCCTCAAGATCTGGACCAAGGGAGTGGTTTCTGGCTATGGGTGTCTTAGCAGTCTTACAATCAGTCATGTTGAACCTCTTGAGTATATCTTGAACATACTTTGACTGACTTATGAAAATGCCATCTTCAACCTGCTTCACTTGAATTCCTAGAAAGAAATTAAGTTCTCCCATTGAACTCATTTCAAATCTATCTTTCATCAGCTTTTCAAAGTCTTTGCAGAGCCTTGAATTGGTTGAGCCAAAGATGATGTCATCCACATATACTTGAACTAGCAGAATGTCGTTTCCTGTCCTTTGATGAAGAGAGTTCCATCTATAGTACCTCTCCTGTAACCATGTTTACAGAGATACTCAGACAGTGTCTCATACCACTTCCTGGGTGCCTGATGCAGCCCATAGAGAGCTTTGTCAAGCTTGCAGACATAATCAGGATGATCAGGATCTACAAAACCAGGTGGTTGTTTGACATAAACTCCTCATCAATCACTCCATATAAGAAAGCACACTTTACATCAAGTTGGTAGACCTTGAAGTTCTTGGATGCAGCAAATGCCAGGAATATCCTAACAGCTTCTAGTCTAGCTACAGGAGCAAAGACATCAGTGTAGTCAATCCTTTTTGTGTGTATCCTTGAACAACTAGTCTGCCTTGTTCTTGATGATGATTCCTCTATCATCCTTTTATTCCTAAAAACCATTTGGTTCCAATGGTAGTCTTCCCATGAGGAAGAGGACAAAGGTTCCAAACTTTCTGCCTTTTGAATTGAAGCAGCTCTTGTTGCATAGCTTCAACCCAACTTCCATCCTTTAGAGCCTCCTCAACTTTCTTTGGCTCTAACTGGGATAGAAAACAAGAGTGAAGACAAACATTTGCTTCATGGGTTTGCCCTCTTGTCTTTACCCCGGAGATAACATCTCCAATGATGTTGTGGTAGGATGAGACTTGTGGATCCTTAGCTGAGGGATCACAGCAAGTTGCTGAGATAGATCCAATTTGAGAAATTTAGATCTGGTCTTGAAGATTGATCCTCCACATTATCACACTTATCAAGATTAACTTGATCCAATGAGTGTGTGACATCATTGATGTTATCATCTATGGTATGGTTATTAGCATCAAGAGATTCTTGATCACTTTCACCATCACCATTGTTATCTTCTGCAATTGAGATGTCTTTATCTGGTTGAGAAGCCTTGAACTGGAATTTGAAGGCATGCCAGATGTATCAGCTGGATTTGTCATTGTTGTGCTGATAGAAACCTCATTTGCTGAAGTAGTTTCAACTGGAGCTGAAGGTCTTCCTAGCTCAAATCTTGGATCAGGATCACCTGTATTTAAATTTTCTGCAGATCCTGAAACATGCTCACAAGATTTATTAAAACAGTTGGTAACTAAATCAAGATCAAATAGCCAATCCGGACCAGAACCAGCCACACTGAGTGTGCTCATTGAAAGTCACATTGGCTGACTCCTCAATGATTCTAGTTCTGAGATTGTATACTCTATAAGCTTTAGCTTGAGAAGAGTATCCAATGAAGTGTCCATCGTCTGATTTCTCAGCAAACTTGGCAACTTGATCTTTGGTATTCAAGATGGTGCAGGGACATCCAAATGACCTGAGAAAACCAATGAAAGGTTTCCTCTTGTGCCAAAGTTCATAAGGAGTCTTACCATGTGTCTTAACTACTAAGACTCTGTTTTGCACATAGCAAGCAGTATTAACTGCCTCTGCCCAGAAGGTGATAGGCAGTTTAGAGTCAGACAACATAGTTCTTGCAGCTTCAATAAGTGTCCTGTTTCTCCTCTCAGCAACTCCGTTTTGCTGAGGAGTCCTGGGAGCACTGTATTGTCTTGTAATACCCTTTTCATCACAAAATGTATCAAGGATTTGGTTCTTGAATTCAGTTCCTTGATCACATCTTATGGTTTTGACCTTGTGATCACATTGATTCTCAATCTTAAGATGAAATTCTTTAGAATCTCAGGAGTCTCATCTTTAGTTCTAAGAAAGAAACCCAAGTGAATCTTGTAAAATCATCTGTGATCACTAGACAGTATAAGGTCCTTCCTAAACTCATTACACTGGTGGGGCCAAAGAGATCCATATGTAATAAGTGTAGGGGAGTAGTGATGGAGTTCTTTTCCTTAGGCTTGTGAGATACCTTGTGTTGCTTCCCTTTCAGGCATGCAACACAATGATCATCACTTGTAAACTCTTTCTTTGGCATTCCAGTTACCAGATCATGTTTGATAATTTATTCATATTCTTAAAGTTTACATGGCACATTCTTTTATGCCATAGGAAAGACTCATCACTATTTGCTTTAGATAGAAAGCATGAAACTTCTCCAGAGGGAGATGTTTCTTGCAAATCCATCTTGTACATGTTCCCTTTCCGGGGCTCTGCAGAATATGCTCATGAGGAATGACCACTCCAGGCTTGAGAACAATGCACTCATGCTCAGTGAAGAGCATGTTATGACTCTGATCACAAATTGAGATACACTCAGAAGATTGTACCCAAGCTCCTTAACAAAGTTTACCTTCTCAATGCTGAGCTTACCATTTGTGACCTTGCCCCTTCCATAAATGTAACCACCTTCATTTCCTCCAAAAGCAACTGGTCCTCCATCAATTCTCTCAAAATTATGAAGTAAAGACCTATCGCCTGTCATGTGCCTGGAACAGCCACTGTCAATTATCCAGACATTCTTGTTTGTCTTGAGCTGTTCCTGCACAAAGAAAATGATTAGTTACATTTGGAAACCCAAGCCTTACTTGTCTTGGGTCAGTAAGTGTAATAGAAGGTAATGCAACAGTAATAGATCCTATGGTTGTACAGAGGGGATCTTCAGCTGTTGTTGATGGAGAAACCTCAGTCATTTGGTCTTTCTTAGACTTCCACACCACCTTTGGAGTCTTGGACTTGACCTTCAAAACCTTAGAAGCTTTTGGAGCTTCACAAGTTTTAATGACTGACACTTCGGAAGAATCTACAGTCACTGCAGTAGACTTTAGTACTTCGGAAGAACTCCTTTCTTCCGAGACCAACTTTGCTTCCGAAGGTAATTTTCCATTTACCTTCTTCTTTGATTTGGAGCTTCGAAGGAAACAGACTTTCCTTCCGAAGCTTGAGACTTCTTGAGATTCTTTGAAGTCTTTGTATTGGTCATGTGGATAGTACTTTAGGATTGTATGGACAATCCTTGGCAATATGAGAAGTACTTTCACACATAACACACAGCATTTTCTTCTTCAAAGAAATCTCCTTTGAGAGCAAGACTGGCCTTGGTCACATCCTTTTTCACCTTCATCTTGGTAGATTCAGATACAGTTCCCTTGGGCTGTGAACTGTTCTTGGAATTGATGGTCCAGGCTGTGCAGCAGTGGTACACAGCAGCTCAGTCTTCTTCTTTGTACTGAGATGATTTGAACATGAACCAGAACTCTTGGCTAAGAAGCTTTGGTGGATGTCTTCAGTCCTTATTGCTTTGAAACTGCAGAGATAAACACTTGTTTCTGCTTAGCATCAAAGGTAGCCTTGATTTCTTGAGCCTTCTTTGCTTTCCTTTTGCTCTTCCTGATCAAGTTCTTTCTCTTGGACTTGGTCATCACAGTTAATTTCTTCTCCTCAGAAGGATAGTGGCCCTTGGAGGAATCCTCTTCTTCACTCTTCTCAGAGGGATTCCTCACTATCACTTCTTCATCATCCTCACTTATTGGATCTATGAGAGGAAGCTCATCTTCACAAGTTCCACACCTAGGAGATCTTACAGACAAGATTGTGTGTGGAGGAGCTATCTCATTTGATCCCAGTCCCTGTCTATTTTGATAACAAACCTTATTGTGTAGGGATGAGGATATCATGTTCTTGAAGGTCTCTTCTTCAAGAACACTTTTCTCTGCCAGGGCTTTGCTGATCACAAGCTCAGCCTGGCACTTAGTCAACTTAGTGATGAGATCTTGGATCTGAGTTCTAAAATCTGTATGTTCATGTTTTAGTACTGAAATGGTTTTCTCCAAGTCTTCTATCTTTAACTTGTAATCATTTTCAGACTTTCTAAATCAGATTTTAATATGTTTAATGACTCAAGATCAGATCTCATCTCTAGGTTGTAGGACCTGTATCTATTTACTTTAGCAATGCATTCAGGGGAGCAAAGATGTTCTAATACCTTGGCTTCATCATGGTCAGCCATCAATGCTTGGTTTGGAGAAGCATCCTCCACCTGAAAACTCCAGTCAAATCCTCCCTCTTCAACAGCAACCGCAGCATGTTGCTTTGTCTTCTCAGCCTGAGGGGTATTGTTGGTGTAGTTTGGTCTGAGTTGTGTTTGACCCCCATTTGCTCTGGTGCCTTACACTCCCTAGCAAAGTGACCCATAAGGTTACAATTGTAACACTTAACTTTGCTTTTATCCAGCCAAACTTACCACTGGTAGCATTGCTTGGAAATTTCTTCCTGTCCTCTTGTAGAACTTCTTGGCTCTGTGAGTGAGAAGAGCCATCTGCTGAACTATCTCCATGTTCCAGGTCATCTGGATGGATACAGTCTAGGTCTTCAAGAGTGAAGAGATAATTTCCACAGCTTTCATCTGCAGACACAAAGGCTTGAGAAGAACTTGTCTCTTGGAATGGGCTTCCTTGAGTAAAGTTTCCCTTGGTGTCTCGGGAAGGTGATGAAAGGACCCTTTTGTGAGTTGTCAGGGTAGCATAGGAGATGATGTTGGGTTCTATGCTGTCCCTTTCAACCACATGAAGGGCTGAACCCATTTGATTGTTAGAGTTGCCAGATGAACCTTGTAAGTTCATCTCCATCTGGTATCCACTGAGAATCCATATAACTCTGTCAGAGTAAGAGTTTTAAGGTTCTCAGTCCTCTTGATTACCACACAATAGTGTGTCCATTGCCTAGGAAGTGAGGACATGAACTTCCTTACAATGTCTCTGTTCTCAAGAGGAACTCCTCCATCCACAAGGGTATCCACAATCTCAACATACCTGAAGTATTGTTGGGTCATGTTTCACCTGCTTTAAAGGTGAAATTTTCAAACTGCTGCTTCAGAAGATTTCTTGTTCTCCTTGGCTTCAGAGGAGCCTTCATACATCAGCTTCAGTGCATCCCACAGCTGTTTAGCTGTCTTGCACTTCTTAAAACCTCTGTACACAGAGTTTGGGATAGCAGTCTGAAGAGCAGTCATGGCCTTCCTGTCAATCTCTACTCTTTTCTATCTTCATCTGAGTAGTTGGCCACATCTTTAGGAATCATACCAGCACGGTAGCAGAGGGGGTGCTGGGTATGAAAGGTCCATATTCAACAGATTCCCACATTCTTGAGTCAAGAGACCTGATGAAGCCTTCCATCCTCATGCACCAGGTGTCGAAGTCATCAAGAGTGATCAATGGGGATTGTTCATGGTTCCAGTCTCCATATCAGTCTTTGAGATGGAAGCCATTTGAAAAGTTTAGTTTTTGTGTGTGTGTGGGGATCTTAAGATGGTTAGATCTTATATCACGAGCCTGAATGCTCTGATACCAATTGCAGGATCGTTCAAGGGCTTGAACACAATTACAACACAACAACACAATGAGAAGATTAACTAAAATTTAATCAAACAGTGAACTAGGTAACCAAAGGTGATACAGAGAACACAAGTAAAGCAAGAGACAGAACAAGAGAGTATAGTTTTCAAGGAGCAGTATATTGCTTTCTCAAGTTCTTTTACAAGTGTTACAAAGCATAAAGAAAGATACAAGAACTTGGAATACTTATACTACAACCTACAGCCGGCTATACTATGAAAGCCAGCTGGATACAATTGACTAGACACTAACAAAATCAATTGTAGGATCAAAAGGCATATCTGCCTTTTGACCTTGTGACTATGACATGCCATAGCTCACATCCTTATACATTACAAAAAGGATAAAGTACATAAAGTGGAAAGTTTCAGACTCAAGACCTCAATGTACAGTTACCAAAAGCATGGACCTTTTCACCAACTCTTGTAAGTTGGTGACTTATCAGAGACGCAGCGGAAAAGGTGCTTTATGGAACAGTACATCAGATAAAGCATGTGTACTAAAAGTCGGGAAGAAATCTGTCTTCATAGGTGAAGCTTCGGAAGACTTTGTCTCTTCAAGCTTCGGAAGACTTCATGTTTGGCTTCGGAAGATATTGGTCTTGGCTTCGGAAGATATTACACTTAGAGATTTTCTAATGCTTTGTGTAATTCTTCCGAAGCATTCTTCACTTCAGTACTTAGTGCATGTTGCTGAAACACTTAGGCAGTTTTGGGTTGCATCAGACTTCAGGAATCCTTACAAACTCCCACTAGGCTGATGCTACCAAAACACTGGAAGATCTTTAAATGTTTGTAGTCTTAAGATAATCAAGACCATCACTTTCTTCATTGATGGTCGGATCATCAAGACTCTCATAGTATTTCTCATTTCAAGAGATCATGCAGAGGAAGTTGATTATGTCTTGCCTGAGTAGACATTTTCAACACTTGATCTCTGATAACATTCAATCTTCTGGATTGGTAGAGTAAGTCCAGGATAAGATGGGTTGTCTCAGTTGAGAGGAGCCACTTGCATAGGAGTGATTGGGCTGCCTCATCATGCACTTCCTCAGGTGATTGATTCAGCCTGGGTGTAGAGGTAGATGACTTTGGCTCTTCTTTTTAGTCTTTGGTTTAGAGGCCATTTCTTTTTCTTCCTCTTTAATGTCTTTAACTGAGAAGATGGTCTGCAGCACCATGTTGATCATCAGGTCTTCTCAGGTTGGTGTTCCTCCCTCACAGGTTCAGACGGAGTGAGGAGTGACCCTGTCTTGGATCAGAAGATGAAGTTTGCTGAGGCTCAGCGGAGGTTCTGGTTCAGGTGATTGGTTGTTCAAACTTGACCTCCACTTCAGGGGGACTTGACTTGGAAGAGAGTGCAAGTCAATGAGTTCACCACTTTTAATCTCTGCTTGATTACCCTTATATGCTCATCCATTGTAGATAGAGACATGGGACCAAGTCTCCATCCGGAGAATCCATATGACTTCAAGAAGCTCATCATTCTTTATCTGTCAGCAGACTTCTTTGCATTCTTTTGAATGATGGCTCTTGACTTTGCAGCTTCTTCCCTTAGCTTCCTTTTGTTGTTTTTCTTTCTTTGACTAGCTCAAGCTCAAGTTGCTTTAAGTACTCGAACTCAATGAAGTCATAGGACAAGGGAAGAAGTGTATTTGCCTGATAGAAGGTGGCACTCAGGTAGTAGTTTATCATTTTGATTCTATCCTCTTCTTTATCTACCTGAGGTTCTTGTGGAGCCACATCTTCCTGTGCAGGACTTTCTTGAACTGGAGAGAGAGTGGGAGTGCTTGTGAAGTCTTTTCTGTCTCCTCTCCTCTTTGAAAGAAGAGAAGTAACCTTGCATCCTCTTTCTCCTTTATCTCTCTTGACACTTCCATGTCAGCCAGTTCATTCAACTCTTCTAAGGGGAGGGAGATGATTTCATCAACATCATAGTTCCTGGTCTGTAAATAATTAATCCTGACTGCCCTTTGTTCATCATTTTGAGTATTTGGTCTGGGGGCAGCCCTGATTGCAGATGCATGAATTTTGATGACCCAGAAGAACTTTCTCCCCTTAGCCTCCTTTTCCTCTCTCTCTCTTCCTCCTCAATTTCCTCAGGAGTCATTATCCTTTTCCCTTTGTCACCAACAGACCTTTGTGACTCAGGGTGGATTGAGGCTTGGCCTTCATTGCTTGGTGTAGCTTCCATGCTCTGGCAAGAGAGAGGCTGAGAAACACCTTCACCAGCAGGTGTCTCAGATGGAATTTGGACCTCTGCAGCAATTGTTGATGGTGAGACAAGGGTCTCAGGTTCTGCCACTGGGCCTTCAGCCAAGGTTTCCCCTATGAAACTAATCTTAGGGTCCACCTCAGCATCCAGTTGACCGATGACATTGCCTGATTGCCTAAGTCTCCTTCTTAGAGAGAACTTTGCAAGGATCCTGTCTTGGATTCTTTGAGCCAGCCTGTCAGCTTGTCTAGATTTGCTTGGATTGACAAGTGGCATGTTGACTAAATCCAGTCCTTCATAGAAGCTCAGGCTTTGGAACTGAAAGACTTCTTGTTGGCCTTGAACTCTGTGAAGTATGAGGGCTCTTTTGTCATCATCATACCTCCATCTGATGATGTAGTTGCCAGTTCCATGTGGTGGAGATGAGACAGCCCTTGGTATACCTTCCTCAAAGAGACTCCTGATGAGAGAGTCTATAGAGTCCACATAATGTGAACTTGAGGAAGTTGCTGAGAATGCACAACAGCAAGTGAGGATGGTGAGTTCTCTATGTCCATTCTCTTTGAAGAACTCCCAGGTTCTGTGGTTGTGATAACTTTCTCCCCCTTTTTGGTAGCATCACCCACTTGCATAGGTGAGCTGGAGGATAAATCAGTCACTTCCACAAGTTTCAGACTCAAGACCTCAATGTACAGTTACCAAAAGCATGGACCTTTTCACCAACTCTTGTAAGTTGGTGACTTATCAGAGACGCAGCGGAAAAGGTGCTTTATGGAACAGTACATCAGATAAAGCATGTGTACTAAAAGTCTTCGGAAGAAATCTGTCTTCATAGGGTGAAGCTTCGGAAGACTTTGTCTCTTCAAGCTTCGGAAGACTTCATGTTAGGCTTCGGAAAATATTGGTCTTGGCTTCGGAAGATATTACACTTAGAGTATTTTTCTAATGCTTTGTGTAATTCTTCCGAAGCATTCTTCACTTCAGTACTTAGTGCATGTTGCTGAAACACTTAGGCAGTTTTGGGTTGCATCAGACTTCAGGAATCCTTACAGAGAGGGTGTTGTAGATCAACTTCATTGCCATGGAGAGATGTTATCTCTTCATCAGTTTTAAACAGAAGGTCAGTGAAGATAGGGAGGGTAATCCTACTAACCTGGGACTTTGGTCAATGTCTACAGGCATTGAGCCTCTGGTGGGGCTGTCCCTTGTTGGCATCTCAGAAGAGTGTAAATACTCATTCTGAGGGCTGTTGGTTTGGGTGTCGGGCTCATGGGTTTGAGACTGAGGAGACTCAGAACCCAAATTGAGGTCAAAAGAGAAGGATGGAGAGACCTCTGACTGAGTGGGAACCCATGTTTCCACTCTAGTCTTTTTTGGATTGAACAGGAGGGGCTTGTTCAATCAGAGTAGATTGAACAAGGTTTCGTTTGGGGTGTCTCTGATATGTAATAGTGATGGGTGGAGAAGGTAGGATTTGCATTGAGGTGGAGGTTTCTGGTGTGGGTTCATCGCCTGTGGGGTGAACAGGGATGTCACCAGGAGCTATGCGCTCAATCATACCTGGAAGCAGAGCAGTGTGACTTCCAGTGAAGTTGGTGGACATCTTCTTCAAGGTCTTGAAGATGGAAGGCCGCATTTGGGGGACAGTCAGAGCAGCTGCATAGACAAGCATGCTTTGGTCCAACTCACAGTTGATTATGTGTTGAAGGAATCTGGGATACATGAAGAATGTTTCCCTTTGTAGATTCCCAATCAGATTT
Source organism: Flaveria trinervia (assembly GCA_025506515.1). Lineage (NCBI taxonomy): Eukaryota > Viridiplantae > Streptophyta > Magnoliopsida > Asterales > Asteraceae > Flaveria > Flaveria trinervia. The sequence goes on from CM046452.1 coordinate 9,017,970, forward strand.
GAGAACACAAATTGTGAGTAGTTGAAGCGCAGGCCTCTCACCAATCCATGAACTAAGCATCCTAGTTCATAAGGGATTTGATCCTATCCTCTGGATTTGTTGGACAAGCAATGAAGAACAACATGCAGGAGGAACTCCAATTGTAGGAGAAGTTGAACTTGTAAACAGTCGACCTGCTGATGTCTTCACCATATCCCATTAGGATATAAGTGCTATCCAAATCTTCCTTTGGGAATTCAGTATGAGCTCCTTCATCGTGAAGCTCAAGGTGCTCCCTGATGAGTTGTTCAGTGATGATCAATTCCTGTCCACAGATGCGGGACCGCAGAACACGAATCCCATTTAGGGTTTCGACCTGACCATTTTCCCAAAATTCTACCCTTTGGTTGGAGTAAACAGTGGGGTTAACGGTAAGGGCAGTGTAGTAGGTTGATTGGGTGAGAAAGGAGATGATTTCAGAGAAGTCATCATCTCTTGAAGAATCAAGAAGTGCGACTTTGTTGTGCTAAGGGTTGAGTGCCATTTGGAAAGATGAATGTGGATGATTTGAGCTGGGGTAAAGTTGGAGAGGAGAAATTTCTACGGCAGTAAAATTTGCAAGTAAGAAAATGAAATTAAGTAGTCAAGATTATTTAAAAGATTGTGGAATGGCGGTAATTAGGGTTAGGATAAGGTGATGTGATGGTTTAGTGGAAGAAATGACAGTGGTGGTAAGGTTAAAATCAGTTAAATAATCCGACATCATTAACAAAATCTTTGCTTTTTTACAGTGTGGGGCCCAAGAGATTTAAGTTACACAGTGAAAACTTTCTTCCAAGTGTAAAACATTTCCGAAGGTAACGTGTCTTCCGAAGGCAAATCTTACTTCCGAAGCCAAGACTTTGCTTCCAAAGGTTAGAGTTGCTTCCGAATAGAGAATTTGTAAATTTCGGAAGTAGATCTGATATACAATCAATCGCTTCTTCCGAGGCCAAAAATCCTTCCGAGAAGAAAGTTATCCTTTGAGGAATTTTGCTTCGGAAGATATGAGAATGTCTTCCGAAGGTTAATTTCTCTTCGGAAGGAATTTACACTTAGAAAATTCCAGAGAGAATTTCTTGTAACAAGGCTTAAATTGTATTGACACAAGACTTACATATTAAAAAGGTTTTCAAAAGAGATCAAATTAATCAATGTTTATCATCCCAATAGCGGTTATGAGATACTTGAATCTTTGTTCATTAAAAGCTTTGGTGAACAGATCAGCATATTGTTCATTTGAATCAACTTTGATTAACTTGATTAGATTTTTCTCATGAATATCTCTAATGAAATGATACCTGATGTCAATATGCTTTGTTTTTGAGTGCTTCACCGGATTTTCAATTATGGAGATAGCACTGTTGTTGTCAATATGGATAGGAGTGCTCATGAAGTTGAATCCGTAGTCTATCATCTGGTTTTGAATCCACAGCAGCTGAGCACAACAACTAGCAGCAGCAATGTATTCAGCTTCAGCAGTTGATGTAGAGATACAGGATTGCTTCTTGCATTATCATGAGATGATCCTTCCACCAAGAAATTGACATCCTCCTGATGTTGATTTTTTGTCAACATTGCAGCCTCCATAGTCATTGTCAGAGTATCCATAAAGATTGAAATCCTTGTTTCTGGGATACCAGAGACCTAGTTTAGGTGCTCCTTTGAGGTATCTGAGGATTCTCTTAACAGTAGCTAGGTGAGACACCTTTGGAGCAGCCTGATATCTTGCACAAATGCAAGTAGCAAACGTGATATCAAGTCTACTGGTTGTTAGATACATCAGAGAACCAATAATTGCCCTATACTGATATTGATCAGTATCCTCCCCCTCAAGGTCAGGACAAAGATTATGGTTTTGGGTATGGGTGTCTTGGCAGGCTTGCAATCCTTCATCTCAAATCTTTTTAAGATGTCAGAGACATATTTAGATTGATTAATGAAGAACCCTTCCTTCAGTTGCTTTATCTGAATTCCAAGGAAAAAGTCCATTTCCCATGGAGCTCATGTCAAACTTTTTATTCATAATGCTCTCAAAGTCCTTGCACATTTGGTCATTTGAGGAACCAAATATGATGTCATCAACATAGACTTGTATGAGCAAAATGTCCTTTCCAAATTTTCTGATGAAGAGAGTCTTATCAATGGTACCTCTAGTGTAGCCATTCTTCAGAAGAAACTGAGACAAAGTCTCATACCACAGCCTAGGTGCTTGGTGCAGCCCATATAGAGCTTTATCCAATTTGCACACATAGTTGGGGTGCTATGGATCTTTAAATCCTGGAGGTTGGCATACATAGACTTCCCTATCTATATCCCCATATAGAAATGCACACTTGACATCAAGTTGGTATACTATGAAGTCCTTGGATGCAGCATAAGCAAGGAAGATCCTAACTACCTCAAGTCTTGCAACTGGTGCAAAGACATCAGTATAATCGATTCCTTCCTCTTGAGTGTATCCTTGAACTACAAGTCTTGCCTTATTCTTGATGATCAAGCCTCTATCATCTCTCTTGTTTCTGAAAACCCATTTGGCGCCTATAAGTACTTGACCAGATGGTAGCGGACATAGGTTCCATACCTTCTGTCTCTTGAATTGAAGCAGCTCCTCTTGCATTGATTCAAGCCAGCTACTATCTTTCAAGGCATCTTCTACCTTCTGGGTTCATCTGAGATAGAAAGCATGAGTACAAGCAGACATTCCCTTGATGAGTCTGTCCTCTTGTTCTCACACCCTCAGAGACATTCCCTATGATATTCTCAGTTAGATGAGTGTTGTGAATCCTAAGACGAGGAATCACTTCTAGTTGCAGAGATAGATCCAGGTTAGACATATTCTGCTCAAAAACTAGAACACTCTGTCCAACTGTTGTTTCAAAGTCATTCAATGAGGACTGATTGAATGAATGAGAAACATCATCAATAGTTGGCTGTGAAGTAGTATTAACAGTTGCCTGTTCCTTCAAAATACTACTTCCTTCTGCCTGGTGTTGTGGTGGATTACCTGATGAGTTTTGAGGCTCAGTAGGTGATTCACTTGTTGAAGGTGCTGTTTGTTTTTTCTGCAGGAAAACGTCTGCAGTCAGCGCACCCCATCTGCAGACATCTGCAGCAGAAGAGGTGAACCAAATGTCTGCAGTATGCAAGAAAAAGACTGTTTGTTTTTAACATTTGCAGAACGCTAAAATATTCTGTAATTAAACTAAATTTATTTTTTAAACTTTAAAAACAACTAATACATTAATATATAAATAAACGTCATAGAAATACATTAAAATATAAATAAAAGTCATCCAAACACTACAATAATATTCATAAAACCATACGATTACATTTATAAATCGTTTATTCGACATTCTGCGTTACCTGCTCAACAATTTCATCTCTTAATTGACTCATATATTCTCGATCGGATGCGGTACCATGTTCTTCAACATCATTTTCTTCCGCATCAACGTGCATATCACAATTTTCAAAGGACACATTGGGTTGATCGTATTGTGTAAAAAAGTCATCGCTAAGACCTTCTTTCCTTATAAAATTATGCAACGCGAAACATGCAACGGTAATGTTTGGTTGTGTAACCAACGGAAATGGTGCCATCCTCTTCAATATAGGGAACCGTGCTTTCAAAACACCCAACGAACGCTCAATAACGTTTCGTAGTTTTTCATGTGCATGGTTAAATTTTTCTTTATCGGTCAATGCACAATTCCTACGAAAATCTCCAAGCCAATACCTTACATTACGATATGAAGCCATAAATCCTCGTATGTGTGCATAAGCGGCATCACAAAGATAATATTTATCTGTAAGGATATATAAATAATTAGGAAATTAAACTAAAATACCAAACATTTAAAAACAATTTATATACCTGATGGTGGTAACGGGAATGGAGCATTTGTATCTGATAAGGCCTCTAATAATATTCTAGAATCATGTGCTACCCCTTCCCAACCCGCCACAATGAATGTAAAAATCATGTTGAAGTCACAAATTGCTAATACGTTTTGATAACACTCTCCTTTTCCCCTTCCTCTATATAAATCTTGTTTGCTAGCAGGGACAACAACATGTATCAAAGTACCATCAAGTGCACCAACCGCTCCCTTAAAAATTCGCTGAAGTCTTTTGTTATGTCCTGGAATGTTTGGATTTGGATTGAAAGAAGTTGGTACTATCATATCTTTGGCAAAGAGCATCATTTTATCTAACACTTCATAAAAGAATTTATGAATTGTTTGCTTTGAGTGTTTAAATCTACGCTTTATAACCACGTAACGTTGATTATGACCAATTATCATTAAAAACATAGCCATCTTCTCCTCAACCGATACATGTTTACTATCCTTTAACGAATAATTTATTCTAAAATGTGCACATAGTCGGACAAAGGATTCACGAGACATACATAGCAATTCAATGCATTGTTTGGGATTTCCTTGCTATAACTCTAATGTGTATTTATGCCCTGTCATTTCTGAATCATTGTCTCGCATTCGTTTCAAACCTCTTCTCCAAAAAAAACGAACATAGAAGTACATAAGAATTACTAGAATTAATTTCTTATTATAATCCATATGATCCTGTGTTAATAATAAAAAAAGCAACAATTAAACATCAAAATTTCATCATAAACATTAACCATAAAACATAACAAAATGCCATCACCAACCAAATACAACCATAAAACATAACAATGTCAACACCAACCAAATACAACCATTAAAACATAACAATGTCATCACTAACCCAATACAACCATCAAACATAAACAACGTCATGTGCATATTTATATTAGTTTTATACTTTTAGCAGTCATTGTAATCCAGTTTTTTAATACTTCTGGAATTTCTGGCAGTGTCATCCACGCCTCTCTCATGGATGATGACACTCCAAAGATATGAAAAGCAGCTAAAAATAAAGGATCTAACGGGTCTAACCCAACCAATTTTAACCTCTCAGAACAGTCAGTACTATTAGTCCATCTTTTCCTTTAATCAAAAACTAAAGTGCCTTTTGCATATCAGATGCTAAATCATCAGATGTGATAGATGATTTCGAGGTTCTGGCACTTTTGTTTGGAATAAGGTCGGGGGCCGGATCCTCGGTAGGCTCGGGGGTATCCTCTGGAATAGGCTCGGAATTGTGTTGTTCAAAATCAAAAGAGCCGGCATCATCTTCTATGTCATGAAGAATTGTATGTGTAATCATAAGTAGTTTGACATGTTGAGCAGAAGATGATCCAGCAACTGAAGTTGTTTGAGTTGAAGTCCACTTACAATTTCCAGTGGCAGTATTACCACCAAATAATTCTGCACAAAGTTCAGGAAAAGGCAATGGAGTCGTTTTCAAAGATCCAGCCTTCGAATGCCCCTAAACCCAAAATATAAAATATCATAAGTATATATTTATATGTAGCCTTTAAATATATATATAAGTATATATTTATATGTGAACATACCTTCTTAAATTCTTCCCACTCCTTGTTTGTTAGGGAAAAAGTATTTGTTTGAGGATTATATATATTTCTCGTTTTGTTTTTCAAATACACAAATCTGACGTACTTGGCTTTCAAATTGTCATAGGCGTTCTTCATTTGTTTTTTATTCAATTCAAGGTTAAACTTTTCTCTAAGAATTTTTCCTAATCTATTCCAAGAGTCTTTTTGCATACTCAAACCTTTCCTACCCACCTTATTTATTTCTTCAACGCAAGTTTCTAACAAACATTGAATTTGCTTGCTTGACCATTGATGTTTCTCGCCCATTTCTATTAAACAATAAAACATAATCACTAACCTTAAAAAACCAATTACTAAAGCAATTTATTCTTCATACAAACTATAACAACCAAATAAACCATATACAAACCATATACCAAACCATATACTAACCATATACCAACCAACTAAACTAATTCATTTCTCATACAAACCATATAGAAAGTAATCATACAAACCATATACCAACCAATTAAACCAATTCATTTCTCATACAAACCATAAACAAACTAATCATACAAATCATATACTAACTAACTAAACCAATTTATTTCTCATACAAACCATATACAAACTAATCATACAAAAAAACTAATCATAAACACAAACTAATCATACAACTAACCATATACAAACTAATCATAAAAACAAACTAATCATACAAACAAACTAATCATACAACAAACTAATCATATACAACTAATCATATAAACAAACTAATCATACAAACAAACTAACCATATACAAACAATATAACCATATACAAACAAACTAATCATACAAACAACAAATAAAAAAGGGTACCTGCAGGTCGACGGTGAGGGGGCCGAAGGGGAGAGGAGCCGAAGGGGAGGGGGCGAAGGGGAGGGGGCGAAGGGGAGGGGGCGAAGGGGAGAGGGCCGAAGGGGGGCGGTGGCGCGGTGGTGAGCAGGCGCGGTGGTGATGGCGGGGCGGTGGCACGGTGGGGCGGAGGCGCTGTGGCGACGTGGGGCCGGCCGAAGATGAAGATGGTTGTGAAGAGTGGGGGAGGTGGGGAAGATGGGTGGGGAATGAAGATAGGATCAGATGTTAGGGCTCTTAATGGTTAAGGAAGAGAAGAGGTTAGAAGAGGTGTGAAGACATTGTTCCACCTCTTCTCCGTGCAGAGGTGAGGAAGACGTTTTTAATGAAACGTCTTCTAGAAAACAAACAGTCTGCGAAGTAAAAACCTCTTCCCGTGTCTGCGAGCACGCAGATGAAGAGGTGGGGAAGAGGGTTTTTTAAAAAAACAAATACCCCCGAAGCTTCACTATTCCTTGATATAGTTAGACTATCGAATCTGTGAATAGTGGAAGCTTGGTGTATTGCAGCACTTGGAGAATTTGGTCTAGGTCTGGGAAACTCAAACAGTTGATCATTAGCAGTAGCATCAACATCATTTTGAGCACCTGTTCCAACTGAAACATTCTCACATGAGGGTTTAGAATAGTTTGGAAGCAATTCTAAATCAAAGATGTGATTAGGTCCATTCCCCCTAACACAAGGAGTGTGCTCATTAACAACTATATTGGATGACTCCTCAATTGTTGATTCTTATATTGTATACTCTGTAAGCTTTGGAGCTAGAAGAATATCCAACAAAGATAGCATCATCCGACTTTTTAGCAAATTTTGCCAAATTGTCCTTTGTGTTAAGTATGGTACACCTGCTGCCAAAGGACCTTAGAAAGCCAATGAACGGTGGCCTCTTGTTCCATAGCTCATAAGGGGTTTTCCATGGGGCTTAACTACAAAAACTATGTTCTGCACATATCATGCAGTGCTGACTGTCTCTGCCCAGAATGTTAGAGGTAGCTTTGAATCAGCTAACATAGTTCGAGCAGCCTCAATAAGTGTCTTATTCCTCCTCTCAGCAACACCATTTTGTTGAGGAGTTCTGGGAGCACTATATCTGGCAATCCCTTTTGAGTTACAGAATGAGTCAAGAACGAAGTTTTTAACTCAGTCCCTTGATAACATCTAATTATTTTAACCTTGTGATCAATTTGATTTTCTATTTTAAGAATAAAAGACTTTAATGTTTCAGTAGTTTCATCTTTTGTTCTTAAAAAGAATACCCATGTGAATCTTGTAAAATCATCAACTATCACAAGGCAATATGATTTTCTTCCAATGCTCATTATACTTATGGGACCAAAAAGATCCATGTGCAATAAGTGCAACGGAGTAGTGATAGAGTTAACACATTTGGATTTATGAGATGTCCTGTGTCGTTTCCCTTTCAGGCATGCAACACAATTGTCTTTGCAGAAAAATTCCTTTTTAGGCAAACCATGTACCAAGTTATTTTTAGCCAATTTATTCATTGTCTTAAAATTTACATGACACATACGTTTATACCACAATGTTGACTCATCACTATCAGCTTTGGAAAGAAAGCATGATACTTCACCCATTGGGGAAGCATGATACTTCACCCATTGGGGAAGCATTGTTCATATCAAGCTTGTACATATCCCCTTTCCTGGGAGATCTAAGAAGCACCAATTCTGGAGGAATTGTCATCCCTGGTTTGAGGATAATGCACTCATGTTCTGTGAATAGCATTTGGTGCTTTTGATCATAGAATTGAGAAACACTTAACAGATTGTGTTCAAGCTGTTTGACAAAATGGACTTTGTCAACTTTTAACTTACCATTGGATATACTCCCTCTGCCAGAAATATATCATTCGCCACACCTCCAAATTGGACAAGACCTCCATCATAGTTCTGAAACTGTTGAAGTAGAGATCTGTTTCCTGTCATGTGCCTGGAGCATCCACTATCTACAATCCATACATTGTTGTTCTTGTCAAATGGATGTTCTTGCATAAAAGATGAGATTTTAGTTTTGTTTGGAAGTATGGGCTTGGGTTCTTCTAAGGATAATGACATGAGTGAACCAAATGATATGCATGGGGGTTCATCAAAGGTCTTCGAAGAAGAGGTTTGGGCTGCAGCATCTTCCTTGATCTTCCAGTCCACCCTTTGGCTGATCTTGGAGGATGAACTTGTTGAAGCTTTTGCAGCAGGGTTTTCTTCCGAAGCTTCTTTTTTTTCGGAAGTAGTCCTCATCACCTTTTCTTCCAAAGCAGTCTTCTTCTGGGATGGTTTCAAGGGAGCTTTCTTATTCTTCCGAACCTTAGTAGCTGTTGCTTCCGAAGCCATTTTCCCTTCGGAAGAAGGAGTTTCTTCTGAAAGCAACTTGGCTTTGGAAACTAGCTTTCCCTTCTTCAACACTTGAACTGTATGGAAGGGTCCAAATGTGAAACCTTCCCTGACTCCTTCTTTTCTAACATTATTTGCATAATGTGTGCTTGCAGGATTGTAGTAACAATCTTTTGCCATGTGATTTTGCAGGCCACGCATGATGCATGCAATGTTAGTCTATTGGGAAAGTGAGGGTTGCTGTTTCTTGGTTTTCTTTTCTTCATTACCAACTTTTCCCTTTAACTTTTGATCCTTTGATAGGACAGGAATGCTGGTATTACATTCCTTTCCTGAATCAGAAGTACCTAACACTTGGAATCCAGCTGAGATAAAGACACCCTTCTACTTGGGGTCAATTTTCAGTTTGGATTCAGCCACTTCCTTAGCAGTTTTCCTAGCAGCTTTAGCTCTGCTTCTTCTGGCTTTAGTGGTTAAGATTTGATCATCACAGGTGGTGATGGGTACATCTACCTGTTCCTTCCCTATGGTGGCCACTATTGGTGCCTCATCCTTCAATTCTGGAAAGAAAGGGTCAGCAGTTGGAACCTCTTGCTCTTTAGTACCACATCTAGGCCGTCTAATAGACTCATAGGAATGTGGTGGAGCAATTTCATTGCTTCCCACCCTCCTTTGTTCTGATAACAGAGTTTGGAATGGGAGGATGATGCAAGAATAGCTTGGAAGTTTTGCTCAGAGATAGCATGCTTCCTGGCCTGAGCCTTAGTAGTGACAAGCTGGCTTGAGCCTCAGACAATTTGGATATCAGATCCTTGATTTGAGTCTTGTAGTTGGTGTGTTCATGTTTCAAAAGAGATACAGTTTTCTCTAACTCATCAATTTTCTTTTGATAGTCAGATTTAGCTCTTTTAAAATCAGATTTTAGAATATTTAAAGACTCAATGTCAGATATGATTTCCATATTATAATCCTGATAGAGTTTAACTTTAGCTATACAGGCTGGAGTGAAGAGATTTTCATATACATGGGCATCATCTGTTCCGGCCATGAGAGCTTGAGCAGGAGTCACATCCTGTACCATGAAGCTCCAGTCAACTTCTTGAGCCATTGCGGCTGTTTCAATTGACTTTTCAGTGGGCTTTGAGGTTGAGGGATATGTGGAGGCCTGTGGGGTTGGGAGCCTTGCATTCCCTTGCGAAGTGACCCAGTTAGTTACAGTTGTAACACTTTGCCTTGGTCTTGTCAAACCCGAACTTGCTGGTAGTTGGGTCTTAAGGGAAATGCCTTCCAGTTCTCTTAAAGAACTTCTTTGCTCTGTAAGTTAAGAGAGCCATATGTTGGACAATGTCCAAGTACTCTACATCATCTGGGCTAAAACACTCAAGATCATCAAAGCAGTATTGAAAATCTTCTAAGTGTCCACCTCTTGAAACAAATGCACAACTTTCCCGGAAGGGATTGTGTTGAGTCTATTGAGACCTTGGAGTCTCAGGATAAGTGATGTAAGGACCAGAAGAGCAGGATGGCTGCTGATATGTCAGGTAATGCTGAGGTTGTGGGGTTAATAAGCCTTCAGCAACCATTAAAGCATTGCTAACAGGAAGACTCATGGGTTTGCTTGTTTGGTGGCCCTTCTTACTCTTCATCTCTAGACGATATCCATCAAGGATGCCGTAGAGCTCAGTCATGGAAAGAGTGTTCAAGTTTTCTGTTATCTGATAGAGACACAGTAGAATGTCCACTCATTTGGAAGAGCACTCATGAACTTTCTGGTGAGATTTCTAAGTTCAGGAGTGATCTTCACAGACTGAAGGGAAGAGATAAGATCCATGTACCTGAAGTACTGCTCGCTGAGGGTCTCTCCAGCAATATGAGTGAAGTTCTCGAACTGCTGCTTCAGTGAGTCCTTCTTTGAGTCGTTGGAGTTGGAGTACATCTGGGCAAGTGCATCAAACAATTCTTTGGCAGTCTTGTAATGCTCGAACCCCACCATGATAGAGTTCGGTATTGCAGTCATGAGAATTGTCATAGCATTGCTGTTGATGTCTATCTTCTTCCTGTCTTCATCAGAATAGTCCTCGACATCTTTCTCTATCATGGCACTGTTTCCACCAGGTGAAGCTACCTTTGGCTTGTACGGTCCATTGACTATAGAGTTCCACATTTTGCTATCTTGGTATCTAATGAAGCCTTCCATTCTTCTACTCCAAGACCTGAAGTTTTCAGGAGTAATGATGGGAGCTTTTGTCATTGTTCCCATCTCTACCTCGGATTTGTTAAGGGCCATTTGAGTGAGTGGGTGGTAGGGAGGAGTGAAAAACAAGTTGATTTGGATGGTTAGATCACGCAATCAAGAGCCTGAGATGCTCTGATACCAATTGCAGGATCAGTGTTTGTCACTGAAACACAATGTTTTTCTCTCAAACTCATCTAGAATCACACTCGGGTATGATAAGAATCAATAAGAGTTGATCACAATATAGAAAGTAACTAAGAACACAGAAAGATAATTTTTAAGATACTTTTATATATTGATTCACAACTCAAAATACAAAACTCTTACAAGCAGAAGATGATCTGTCTCACAATGAGTTACAAAGAGAACCTATATATAATACTATCTACAGCCGGATATACTTTGATACCAGTTGGGATCCTCTAGCTAAAGCCTATAGTACAAGACTATAGTTTAATGTATCTCGGATAAAGTCTTATATGAGATTTGATAGTCAGGACATGTCCCTGACTTACCTTTTGTCACCAACTAAAGTTGGTAACATGTACTATCATGAAAAGGTAAACAGTGGAATAAAGTATGGTCAACAACATGACTCTTTGGGAAGAAGCCATGTTGTATCAGAAGTCTGCAACGGAGTGTCAGAGACCATACTTGTGTCCACCGTTATTGTTGTGTCTTACGAAGGTTAAATGGCTTTGGAAGAGTAAGTACTTCCAAAGCCACTTTATACTTTGGAAGAGGCTGCTTCTTCCAAAGCTTGGAGACTTCTTCTTTTCATCATACTTCGGAAGTGGTCTTCACTTTATTCTTCTAAGTCTTGAACTTCGGAAGTATGCATTTATCTTCGGAAGTAAAGTTCTGTCTTCGGAAGTTGGACTTTCCCTTTGTCTTCGAAAGAACTCTACAACCTTCGGAAGTTCCATGATAAGCTTCGGAAGCCTTTGCATGCAGCACCAAAATAACTTAAGTGATATAGTTTTGATTGCATTAGCCTTCTTCTTGATCCAACAGATAAAGTTTTTATATATCAACCTTTAGAATGATTTTAAGCCTTAATTTTCCTTTTATTTTTTTCTTTTCCTTAGTTAAGTAATATGAGAAACATAAATTTCTAACAATGTTTTCATTTCTTTCATTAATAAAAACTCAAGAATACAATTACTTTTTTTTACTTTTATTTCTTTCTTTTCTTTCATTTTTTTCCTTTCTCTCCTTAGATGAGACTCGGAACACAACGTTAGTGTTAACACCACAATTACTAATTCAATCTATACTATTATGCCACGTCACATGTGATCAAGTGTAACTTTCATTGAAAGGTGCAGATGGTTTCAATGCATCAAGCTGCCACGTGGCACACCTTTTTACACAATTGCTCTCTGCCACAAGACAATGCTAATTCATATTTTAAGTGGTTGAAACGAATCCAAAAACAATTATTCTACAATTCGATCACATGCAATTTTAGGGTTTCGGATTCATGTTTCTATATCTCTTGTGTTTTCGGCTTTTCGCACTGTAAAGTAAGATTTTCAGATCGTTGGTCATGCATTCTGATTTCATAATGCGTAACATTTGATTCGTTTAGGGTAAGATACACATATGGTTTAGACCGTTTCGTGAAGATTATGGCTTCATGTGTTATTGGAAAATGTGGCAGTTTTGTTCTGGTCTTAAATTCGTGTTCTAGAATTATGTAAGTAAAAATATTGATGATAAGATAATGTACGTGGCTATGGAAAATGATTATGATTTGTTTTATTTGTATATTGAATGCAACCCTTTATTTCTTGCATACCATTGCTTCATTGGATTCAGTTGCTTTAGAATTTTTTTTATTTACGATTGAAGATTATGGTTTGTTTTTGATGGTCTATCATTTTGATGTTTCTACTTTCCAGGAAGTTTTATTTGGTTTCTTGTGGTGAAAGTATTAGATTATAAGGACAACCAGCTTGTGGAGTCATAGATGTTATATGGAAGTTACTTCACGACAGGGATTCTGCGATCTGCGCGTGTTTTAAAAACTACACAACTATCTGTTCATTTTGAAATTTATAAGAAGGGTCTGAATACTGTTCCTGCATTAACGTCGTCCATTGACCAAAAAGTTTCGGTTAGTAACCGATGGCGGATATGGATGCTAGCACCAACAGGAGTTTGATGACTATAACTTCACTTGAGAAGAAAGATGGTGGTTGCTATGCAAGTGGTGGATGGAAGAGGTGAATGTTGTTTTCATTATTGACTATCTTCTAGCTCTTGATCTTTTTGTTATTATATTTTGGAGTTTTTATATTTACATGCTTCTTTGACATACTTTGTGGCTTTGTGTTGGCAGTGAAGATGGAAGATTGAGTTGTGGATTTTCAAGTTTTAGGGGAAAAGGGCAACAATGGAAGATTTCTTTGATGTCAAAACTTGCAAGATTGATGGGCAGACCGTTTGCCTATTTGGGATATTCGACGGTTATATTCTTTTTCAGTACCTTTAACATGTTTGGTTATAAAAACAATTTTTTTTATGATTTGTTCTGAAAGTACAAGGTGGACACTGGCTTGAGGAAATTTATATGTTTGTATAGGCCATGGTGGTTCACGAGCAGCTGAGTATTTGAAGCAAAATCTTTTTAATAACCTCATAAGGCATCCGCAGTTTATGACAAACACTAAAATGGCCTTAAGTGAGTCCCCATCACAAGTATAATTTACTTCTTTCTTATTTTCTGTAGAAAATATTAGTTTAAACTTTAGATTGGAACGGAGTTGCAGGTGAAACCTATCAACAAACAGACTCGGATTTTTGGAATCTGAGAAGGATTATTCGCGTGATGATGGATCTACTGCTTCAACAGCAATTTTGGTAGGCAATCGTTTGTATGTTGCCAATGTTGGAGATTCTCGGACTATAATATCAAAAGCAGGCAAAGGTAATTCATTATTGGTTTAAGAGAAGTATTTTGTATCAAAATAAAGGAAAGGATTTTTACATTAATGATGATTTATATTGAAAATTGATAAATATCATAAACACTGTCTGACATTTTTCAATTAACAGCTATTCCCCTTTCTGAGGATCATAAGCCAAATAGAAGTGATGAACGCGAGAGAATCGAAAGTGCTGGTGGGGTTGTGATGTGGGCAGGTAATTCTGCAAATGAATTTTAGTAATTATTTTTGGAATTGTTCAAATATTCATCTCATCTTTATGCCAACTAGGAACTTGGAGGGTTGGAGGTGTTTTAGCTATGTCGCGTGCTTTTGGAAACCGTATGCTGAAGCCATTTGTTGTTGCTGAACCTGACATTCAGGTAACCAGTACACCAGTTCAAGGTTTCATTTGTTAATGATAAGTTACTGTTCTTGGCTAAGGTTTTTGTTTCCTGTTTGTTAAGGAACAAGAGCTTTGCGATGAATTTGAAATGTTGGTTCTTGCAAGTGATGGTCTCTGGGATGTAGTACCTAATGATGTAAGTCATGATGGTGGTTATATTTTCTATCTTGTGCTATCAAGATGATAAGGGTGTTTGGCATAGCGTTTCGAAAGTAATTATTTGATTACCGCGCTTCCAAGTTGCAAATAACTAGTTTCTAGTTTCATGCTGTAATGAGAAAATAAGTTTGATTAAATAATTAGTTTAGAGTGTGTTTGCATTAAGTTTGAAGTCATCATGTGATATGAAATAATAATAATCAGATACTGTAACAAAATGGCTGTCTGTGATGGTGTTTGGATTTTGAATGTTTAACAAACTCTGATTATTTAGTTACATGAAATATGAACCCAAAATAACTATTTTTTTGTATATAACTATTATAAGTTTGATTTTTTGTTTGGCTTTGGTGACTAGGATGCGGTCTCAATTGCTCAAAGTGAAGAGGAACCCGAGGCAGCAGCTAAAAAGTTGATAGAAACTGCTTTTAGCTGTGGAAGTGCAGATAACATCACATGCATAGTAGTGAAGCTTTATCATGATTCGGCAACGGAACCCAAACCCGAGTCATTAACCGCAACTGAAACCAAGACAGAAAGCCAAAGTTGAAACCAAAGCTGTACGTTACACAGAGTCAACTCATGGATAAATAACATATATGGTGAAGTTAAAAAGTTATTCATTCATTTGTTACATTGAATTTTGTCCACCTATAATAATAATCTTCTGAGGGCTAGAGTTTATAGCCACATTGTTTTCTTGTTTATACGTTTGAGTTTTTGGCAATATGCTCCACACAAGTTTGAACCTGTAATCTTGTTCAGCAATAAATATACGATTTCGTACCCTTGGTTTACTTGGATAGGTTGAAAATAATAAATATAATGCTGGTCCCATAACATTAACAATTTATAACCCGGGTATTATTGTATAACATAAATTTACTTGTAATATTGCAAGGATGCAAGACGCTCAATGTTTTTGTAGGTGATCAGAGAGTAATCAAGATTAAAAATAAAGACACGCTTGGGTCCATTTTCTCTTTATAATAAACTGAAAGAGAAAGGAAACTCTCTTTATTAAACAGAAAAACAATACATGAAAGTAGGGCTGCAAATGAACTGAACGTTTAGCGAACAGTTTATGAACTGTTCGGCAGCAAGTTCGTGTATGTTCGTTAGTTTAGTAAATGAACGAACATGAACAAGAAAATTCCATTCGTTTAGTTAAATGAACGAACATGAACACAAGTCGCGTTCGTTCATTTATGTTCGTGAATGTTCGATAATGTGTTCGTTTATGTTCGTTAATGTTCGTTCGTGAACGTCCGATAATGTGTTCGTTTATGTTTGTTAATGTGTTCGTTTATATTCTTAATTATTGTGTCAGTTATTTTTATGACTATTATATAAAGCATTTCTTGGTATTTATGTTAACTACTTATTTATTTTTATTGATTTTATGTAATGTTTGTAATAAAAAATATAAATTTTATTCAAAAATAAATCAATAATAATTTGTATTCGTTTGTGTTTATGAGTTTTTTTGTGTTCATCATGTTTATGAACAGTTGCTTGTGTTCATTTGCTTTTGTTTGTGTTCATTTGCGTTCGGTAAGTGTTCGTGAACAGTTCATGAACATATTCGTTTTCTTAATGAACGAACACGAACAAGAAATCTCGTTCGGTAAGTATTCGTGAACAGTTCATGAACAGGTTTATTTATTAACGAATGAACACGAACAAGACCTTGTTCGTGTTCGTTCGGTTTGTTTGCAGCCCTACATGAATGTATCTGCTTGCCTACAATCTCCATAAAAGTACCTAACCCCATTCCTACTTGGTTTCATAAAACGCTCAATCCCTTAGTGTTGACATGTATCTCCCAGATCCTTAATTCCCATAATGCTCTCATCATATCTATTGTAACATTTCTGAATTTCCATATGTTTTATTGATTCTATTATTTTATATGATGTGTACTTAGATTAGTTTAAGATATAAAATAAGAAATGATCCTATTACAACACGTGTAACCTTATTTTCAAGCTTCGTTTCTAGCAAACGTTAAGGTAATCATTCTTTAACACTCAATAAATACTTAAATATGTTTAATATAATGAAATTATAAGTATATATATGTGGTTAAATCATCTAATATTCAAGAAACTAGTGCATTACTTGTTCATACCAAAAAGATGTTTAAAAATAGTTTGACTTGTAAAGCAGGTTCTGACAAAAACTTGAGTCAATCTTTAAACAACCATATCTTGGCAAAACAAAAACCAAATTGGACGATGTTTGAGCCTAAAGTTAAGTTCAAAGAGTTATATTTTCAACCATAATAAATACGGTTTTAAAACGAAATGTCAAAACCAATCATTTTAGCAGATTACTTAGGTCGACTTTGGGAGGCTATAACTCCATCAATGTTTATCCAATTGACTTGATTCTTTTTCTAGAACTTAGTGTTATGAGTTAACTTTAAAACTAAATTGGTCTCACTTTAAATGGTTAAGTTTTCGACTCTCAACCAACTGAAATAAGTTTGAAACTTCAGAATATAGCTGCACTTACTTTTGAAAGAATATAATTATTTTAGAACTACTAAATGAACTCTATAAAATGTTATACTTATTTTCCGGCAAGTTAAAATGCATATTTATATATGATAAAAATATCATATTTTATTTTGTATATTTGATTAATTAAAACTCTAGCATAAAATGACACTTAAAAACGTAGAAATCAAATGAACAAACTTTAAATCATAAAATATTGTATAATCACATCTGAACAACATGACAAAATATGCTCATTTCATAATATGTATTTATGTTTATACATTATTTACTTTAAAATCAAGTTCATAATTGAAAATTGCTAACGGTACGTAATACATAGAAAACCACAAATTTGAATAACTTTACTTTTTAATCAATAAATTAAAAGCAAACTTATTTCATGTAATACTTGACACGTCACTTGATATAACGACTTATTCACAGGAATGTAAGCCTTATTTTCACACTGCATGTATACGTAGGAACTGCTTCGGTTTAAGTGCAATCTCTCTTGTTTCACTGATCCGTATCAGAAAGTGAGTTTTCGTAACCCCTTTTTCTTTTACTAATTTTGGGGAGAAACATGTTACTTAACGACTTTACATGAATCATTACTATTATGTCTTATGCTTATACACATTTTGGTGACAAATGTTTATTTATTGGGTTGAACTTACTCAGACCTCACTATCTTACACAATTATTTAACTCCGGGATGGAGCCGCATGTTTAATATGGATAGTACTATCGGGACTGACAATCCCCATTCTCTCGACTGATTGGAACACGTAAATCCACAGTCAACAATATTGAATGATTATTACCACACACACTATAACTTGACTTTTATTTTCGTACTTGAAATAAGCATCGAACGAGGCATGCAGTCAAAGGCTTAGTTGTGGACTCATAATACATTTATCCTTACTTGTGATATGACTACTTTACATGATGAGTTCTTCATTCATACTTGATTACTTACTTTACAACTACTTATCGAGTCTTGAAATTGTGACATCCATTAATTTTTTGTTAACAAACTCCGTTAGTCCTGTTAGGTCTTGCATATATGTGTTGTGAGCACACACTAGTTGTCGTGGAACGTTTGTGACTTAATAATAATAATCTATGATAAACAATAATAATCTAGTTAATAATGTTGATTATTAGTTGTGATTGTATGATTCATGAATTTATAAAATCATGTTAGGTCTTGCATACACGTATCGTGAGCACACACTAATTGTCGTTGAACATTGGTGACTTAATAAAAATAATCTATGATAAACATAATAATCTAATCAATAATCTTGATTACTAGTTGTGATTGTGTGATTCAGGATTTATAGAATTTTAAATAATTGTTTCGTGAATTTTACGCGATAACGTGACTACGTGTAATATATATATTTCGTGTGTTATGTGACTTATTGTAAATGTTGATGATTATTATTATTGATTGATAATACTTATAATTAGTTATTAAAACTATTAAAAAGTATTAAAAAGATTAGTATTTATAAAATAAATTAAAGGGTTATTTTGTAATTAACTTTTAACCAAATATTACCAAAATTAAACCCAACCCTAACCCCAAACCCCATTAGTGTAAGGCCCCTTTCCTGGGACGCTTACAGCTGGTCGATCATCGCACATAAAAATGTATTTACATTAGCTTAAATAAACGTTACAACGGAAACATTTAAAAACGACATTTCATTTCATTAAAATAAACACTTTTGCATAATAATACAACATTCATTACAAAATATCGTTTGTTCGCATGATAATGCAAAAACATTATACAAAAGAATGCCATCCAAAATGAGCCGAGTATCTGCCTCGTGCCATCCTCAGCAACCATTACCTGCCAACTGGAAACACATAAAAGTCAGCATTGTTGAGTGAGTTCTAGTTTTATAATAAAACATACTTTATCTTTCGCTTAAAACCGTTCTTTACAATCGTATGTGATCATACATATACATACACATAGATAATATCATTATTATCTTCATTATTCATTCGTTCATTCCATACATTCGTCATTAAATCTTTACTTTCATTTGGACCAATGCCACGTGCTTCACCCCAACGTCATGCATAAAGCGGGTACTGGGCCTAAGGTCTTTCAAAGACCACGAACATTGTGCATGAAGCTGACTCTATTACCTAGGGTAAGCGACAAGGATCCATATATATGGTCAATCACAAGGATTGAACCCCTGTGTGCATCCTTCTGGGGTAATTAACCCGCACACAGTTGAGCTGACACCCTTCATTGGGTGTGAACCTACATACATTTGCTTAATCGCACTGATTAAGCGCCAGTGTGCATCCTTCTGGGGTAGCTAAGTTGCACACGGTTGAGCTAATACCCTTCATTGGGTGTGAACCTCCACATATATGCTTGCAAGCCTTTCTTACTTTCATTCATTTATTAGTGCATGCATTCATCATTACGTTCTCTTTTCATTATCTTCCACTTTACGTTACATAATACTTTTCATTTTATTCATTAACATTCAACAAAGTCACGGGAAAATAATCATACATAACAAGGAACACAAACATAAACATACAACATCACCATACAAGGCACATCACACAGGCATAACATACCACATACATATAATCATGCACAAGCACCAATCATACATCATCATTCATGCCCATCATATCATCTATGACCTCAAAGTCAACTTACGTAAACCCTCGGGAACCTCCCAAGTCAAAGCCTACATAACACTTTTCTCCCGAAAATCAGAAAATAAACTATGTTCTTTTGGCGCATGAGCCCTATTTGGGCGTATGGGCACTATGAACCCTAAGGCGTATGGACACTTATGGGGCGAATGGACCCTTAGGCATATGGATTCTCAGTTGCATAGCCTTCAGTCGTATAACTTCCATGCGTATGACCCTCAGTCGCATGGTATTCGGGCGTATGGGCTTTAGTTGCATGACCTTCGGCCGCATTTCCTCCAGTTGCATGACTACTCAAGCGCATGACCTTCAGTCGCATGACTATCAGGCGCATGACCTTCAGTCGCATGCCTTTCGGCCGTATGCCTCCAGTCACATGACATTCGGTCTCATGGCTTCTAGTCGCATGAGCCCTAGCTGGGTGTAGAATGTAGTCTTCTTCGAACCTGAACTACGGATTTCGACCTCCAACCCCTTTCTAACCTGTTATAGGCTTAAACCAACCATCCTAAGCCCTAAAAACACTACCACAACATCATTCAAGCATCACAAGCCTAAACATGAGCCCCACCCGGTCGCACACCACACACAAACACACAAAAACGGGTTCAACACCCACATAACAAAATTGATTTGCTATGTGTTCCAAACCCAAATCAGTCAAAAACGTGTAAAAGAGGGGTCCTAGAACTCACCTTGATAGCTTCTTCGGGTATAGCTTTCCACAAACCCGCTTGACTTCGACTTTTGCACTTGATTCTTCAAGAAACCATAGCTTTTGCCCCTTTTCTCTCTCTCTTTCTCCTTGGCTGATTGGAAGTAAGAATTGGAGAGGGGAATGGGCTGCCATTCCTTTTTACCCACTCTTCCAAACATTTCTTCCTTTGGCATAATTGGTCCCTCAACTTGGACTTTATTTCTTTTCTTCCTTTTCTTTCTTTTTCTTCTTTCTTTGTCTTCAAAGGAAATAACCAGGTGTTACAAGTCCACCCCCCTTATATAGGTTTCATCCCCGAAACCTGTTATTCCTCGAACAAACGTGGGTAATGCTGTCTTATCTCTTCTTCACTCTCCAACGTAGACTCAGATCCTTTCTATGCTTACACTGTACGCGCACAAGTGGGACCACTTTATTCCTCAATCTCTTCTCTTTACGATTAATGATTGCCACTGGTTGCTCCTCATAATTGAGCCATTCCTCCACCTCGATATCCTCCAATGGTACAACCATATCCTCGTATGTCAAACATTTCTCAGAAGAGATACATGGAACGTCAGATGAATTCCACTTAATGCATCTGGTAACTCCAATCTATAGGCCACCTCTCCTACTCTAGCAATGATTCTGAAAGGCCCTATGTATCTCGGGCTCAACTTGCCCCGCTTTCTGAACCATATGATACCCTTCCAAGGTGAGACTTTCAACATAACTCTATCACCCCTGGAACTCAATCGGACTTCGTCGTTTATTAGCATACGACTTTTGTCTATCTTTGGCTGCTTTCATGAAGGCTTTGATCCTTTCCAGCTTCTCAATCGTAGCCTCGACCACTTCGACGCTCCCTAACTCTTTATGACTGATAAACCTAACACACGGGTGTTCTGTATCTCCTACCGTATAGCATCTCAAAGAAGGCATACCAATACTAGCATGGTGACTGTTGTTATATGAGAACTTAGCTCACGGTAGGTGGTCATCCCAACTTCCTCCAAAATCGATGATGCATGCCCGAAGCATATCTTCTAGCATCTGAATGGTCCTTTCCGACTAACCATCTGTCTGAGGATGATAAGTCGTGCTACTATGTAACCTCGTCCCCATCGCATCGTAATGTGGTCTCAAGTGTGGATGAGCAAGATTTAGCTTTTTTGGAGGCCCAAGATCGCTTATCAAAAGGGGCTTCACTGAAACGATCATAAGTTGGGCTAGAAGTCTTCGTTTTGGGTCTGTGACCAGTCATAACGACCGTCGAAGCGACCTGAGATTGACAATCAGCACCTGAGATTAACAATCTCAAGGCTCAACTAGCTGAGAAACAGATTGAGAGATCTGTTAGGCATGTACCTATTCAGGTCTCCTTGACCTCTTCCTCCAGCTTATCTAGCTCTCAAGATGATGCTACCAAAAAGGGGAGAGTGTTTAGAGACAAACATCTGAGGAACCACAAAGCCAAACTTTAACTTCCAAATTTTCGGCTCCTATTACAACTATATCTGAGCCATCCCAAATCGTACTGCAAATTGACCAAAGGATGCTCAAATATCTCTACAAACTCTTCTCCAACTTTCTGTTGAGATCCCCTCTTGATCAGCCAAGCCCTCATGCAGCAATGATGTACTTCGGAACTGAAGAACTTCAGAGGCTAAGTGCACCTTCTACCATTGTGGAAGAAGTTGGTCAACCTAAGGTCCACATGTAACCTGAGATTCAATTCAAAGGGGAAATGAGGACTGCTGGCCCAACAACTGAAACAGTTGGGACATAATTTGCACCCCCTCAAGCTTCCAAAGCTAAAGTTAAAGCCTCAGAAGAAAAAGCCGAATCTTCTGAAGCTGAAATGGAAGCTGCGGAAGGACTGTTCACACTATCCGAGGAACTAATCATCACAGATGCAATCCTAGAGCTAGCATCTGAGGTGAATAGTGAGGACTTTCTGGGTCAACCTCTTATTCAGACACCCTCTCTGCCTCTCCCCAATCTGAATCCACTCTCCAAGAACCACCAAAGTCAAACTCTTCAAAAGATAACAAAGGAAAGAAGAAAATGATTGCGGAAGAGCTTCAGGAAGAGGAGAAGATTGAAAAGCTAAAGAGAAAAGGAAGACTTCCAACTGGGAAGCTGTTAGCTGTCAGTAAAAAAGCAGCTGTAGCCAACCAAGAGGCAGTTAACAAAAGGAGAGTAGAGATCATTGACCAGTTCATCAAGCTTGGAGCTGCCAATGAAGAAACACTCCTGCTACCATTAGAGGAGTTGGTTGAACTGGAAAAGGCAACCAGGCTGCAACAGGAAGCAGCGTAGTTGGCCTTAAAGGAAGAAAGAGAAAACGAATAGAGGGAAGTTAACATGCAGCTCAGGAGGGAAAGGATAGCCTTCCTAACCTCTAGAGGTTTCTCTCTTCAAGAACTGTCTCCAAATAATGATGAAACGATCCTATGGCCTTCAACAAAGAGCATGATCAATTGGAGAAAGAGAGAAAAAGAGCTGCAAGAGAGAAGTTGATGGAGAAAAAGAAGAAGGAAAAAGAAGCAAGGGTCACTGTAACCAAGAAGATAGGTGAGAAAGCGTGGATGAAGGATTATCTCCGAGCTCACGGCTTCTTGGGAAGGCAAGTGGGTCCCATGTCTGAAAGGACACTCCAACGAATAGTCAGGGAAATCAAGGCTGATATTCGTTTGGGGAAAAGGAGAGAGATGTATAGAAGGGTGTAGGGGATGACCTTCACACCAACCAGTCAACCCCCACCTGAACCAATTCCCTCTCCATTCACCATCAAAACTGAGCCTTACACTCCTGAACCCACACCTTTACCCTTATCCACTTCCTCTCCTCAACCACCCAAACTACCCATCCTTCAACCTAAAAAACTTACTAGAACCACTACACCACATCCTACCAAACAACCTTCCAAACCATCCCATCAGCCTTCCAAACATCTCTCCCTTGAAGAGTTTAAGGAAATCAAGACTAAGCTCACCAACTGCACAACTTTGAGCTACATCTCCTGTGAGGAAGACTCTGTCAACCTAACCTATGTTGATGGATCTTCATGTTTCCTCACAAGAGATCAATTTCTTGATCTGCCCAGAGGAACAATGGACCATGCTACAGAACTTCTAGGCCTCAACTCAGACTCATTAAATGATGAAGAGAAGAGACTAAGAAGGAAGCCGGTGACTCTACTGGATACAAGAAAAGAGGACAAGATTCCTAGTTAGTCTTTTGTACCTAGAAAGAAAATAATATAGTGGAGGTTCGATGAAGCTACTCACAAATTTTTTCTGGAAAGAGAGAATGGTGAAGTCAAGAGGCTGAATGCCACCTTTTTGCTACACTCTAGCATGTTTGATATTGCTGAGTTAGCAGAGAAACCATTCTTTAACCCCTCCAACTCTGAAACTGCTGCTCATATCAGAAATCATCTCAGAAGTCTTCATCTGCCTGAGTTAACTATAATAGATAAAATTGAAGAAGAGTTGAAGTTGAGAAGAAAGGAAGACAAGGATAGACCACACCAAGGGCACAACCTTTCTACAGATGGTGGAGGGTCCTGAATTGGAACCTATAGTTAGATGGAAAATGATTATAGCTCCCATCAACTAACTCTTTCAGAGGGCCACAACAAAGAGTACATATCATTCAGGGTGACAGACTAGAGTTCCTATCAACTAAAGATCTGTACAAACTTTTTAGCACCACATCAGGGAAGAACAAGGAAACTGACAAGTATTTACTCTCCTTGGTGCTGAAGGTTTTGAGGAGCAGAAACAAGTGAGTTTTTGGTAGCATCAGCCTAGGGGGAGTTTGTTAGATCAAGAAGAAGGCTGGTGCAACCAAAACCAAATCACTTAGACAAATTTTGGTGCTACTTACAAAGGCTTCCGAAGCCAAGTATGGAACTTCCGAAGGAAGTAGAGTTCTTTCGAAGACAGAGTGAAAGATCAACTTCCAAATACAAACTCTACTTCTGAGGTCAAAGAACTTACTTCCGAAGATCAAGTCTAAGAAGAAGAAAATAGAAGGCTACTTCCGAAGTATGAAAAAAGAAGTCCTCAAGCCTCGGAAGAAGTAGCCTCTTTCGAAGTGTAAGTGGCTTGGAAGAACTTGTTCTTCCGAAGCCATTTAACCTTGGAAGACACTGCTATGAACCAGTGGACATAAGTATGGTGTCTGACATTCCGCTGCAGACCTCTGATACTACATGGCATTTTCTCAAAGAGCCATGTAGTTGATCATACTTTATTCCACTGTTCACCTTTTTATGTTAGTACAAGTTACCAACTTTAGTTGGTGACAAAAGGTAAGTCAGGGACATGTCCTGACTACCATATCTCATATAAGACTTTATTTGAGATACCTTAAACTATAGCTTTGTAGTATTTGCTTTAGTTAGAGGATTCCAGCTGGTATCAAAGTATATCCGGCTATAGGTAGTATTATATATAGTTTCTCATTGTAACTCGTAACAGTATGCTTGTAAGAGTCTTAAAACCTTTGAGTTAAGAAGCAATATATGCAAGTACCTTGAAAATTACTTGTTGTGTTTGATTATTACTTATTATATTGTTATAAACTCTTAGAGACTTTTCTTTCATCCGAGTGTTGTTTAAGTGAGTTTGAGAGAAAAACCAAGTGTTTAGTGACATAAACCGATCCGACAACATGTTTCCAAGGTTTCTACAACTGATTATCAATGCTAATCTGCTTGGGATGGCTATAGATGGCGATGTGTTTGTTCAAGCTCACCTAGGTAGATCTGTTCTGAATAAAATATCCGAGAAGTATGAAGGAGGAGACATGCCCATGTTTGCTCATGTGGTAGATGCTAATGCAAACATTCCCCAAGAGCTTGTGTGGGAAGATCAACAGGAGGGTTCAACAACCAACTCTGTACAAGCCACTCACTCACCAGATCTATCAACCATTCACCAACAACATCAATTTCCACAACACCCTTCACCTACAAGTCAAAACACTTAGCCTATTTCAACAATTCCCTCTATTCACTCTCAACAATCTCCCTCATCCAGTTAAGACGCTCGGCCAATCTCTCCTCTTTCTCTTCAATCAGCAGCTAGGCAAACATAAAACCTATCTCTTCAATTACTAAAAAGCAATCCACTGAGAGCCTTCAGATAGGGCAAATAGTCCTAGTCTCTCAATCCAGTACTGTTCAATTATCATTAACCAAGACTGAATCTCTTGTCCATTCAAATGATACTGAACCAGTTACACCAGTCATATCAGTCAGCAGCAACAACAAACTCATCAAGATGAACTTGCTCAAATGATACTGAACCAGGTACACCAGTCATTGTTAGTTTTCACAAACAGCCGTAGGCGGTTTGGGTCATCGTTTCGGCCCAAAAACGGCTTATTTTATGGGTTATTTACGTTCTTGTCATATTTTTACATTTTATTGAACTTTACATTTGGCCTAGTTTTCGGCCCGTTTATGATTTGTGGCCCATTCGACTTTTGCTTTGTTTCTTTTTATGTTTGTAAGAGATGGGTGAAATAATTATTGAAGTTTATGAAAAAATCTGTTTTCTCTCTATCACCGTGTGTGTTAGTTTAACCTGATTATCGGTATTCTTTGTGAATTAATGATAGTTAGAAGAATTATTCCTGGTATTCTCATTGAATAAATAGGTTTAATTATTTATCTCTCTGTTTCCGACTGCATCAAATTTCTTCCAAAATTTAGATGTAAACTGGGTGTCACGATCAGACACAATAGACACCGGCATACCATGATGAGTCACAATCTCTTTAATGAATAAATCCGCTAACCTCTCAGATGAATATGTCTCTCAGATGAAACGGTCAACGATCACCCATATGGCATCATAACCTCGCGTAGTACGCGGTAGATTTGTAATAAAATCCATGCTGATATGTACCCACTTCCACTCCAGTATATCCAACAGTTAGATCTTTCCATACGGCTTTTGATGCTCGACCTTCACTTGTAAACGGGTAAGGCATTTACTCACATACTCCACCACATCACGCTTCATACCCGGCCACCAATAATCTTTCTTCATCTCTTGGTACATCTTCGTAGCACTGGGATGAAAAGAGTACCGAGTCTTATGAGCTTCATCCATAATATTCACGTGTAGATTCCCAAAACGAGGAATCCACATCCGCCCGAATCGAGTCCTAACACCGAGTGTGTTTTCACCCAATTCCGCAACCAGACCTCTCATTCTTTCAGAGTTAAGATGATCTTCTTTCAATGCCTCATCTTGAAACGCTTCTGTGAGGATTCAGATTCTAATGACCCAAGAGGAGATCTTGAATCTTTCAGTGAGGATTCAGATTCTAATGACCCAGATGATTCAAGCTCAGACTATCCATTTTTATCATTTGTCAAGGATTCATCAATACGATTAAATGACAATGATCATGCTAATTCAGCTTCAAATCATTCAGTCTCAATTGATCAGGAAGGATCACAACCTTTTCCTAATGATGGTAATAATTTCGTGCAACCTGAGTCTGGAACATCATCCATCTCTGGTGATGTAGTTGATACAGGTAACTTTGATTACTTTATTAACTCACCAACTCAAGTTCCAAATTTTAATCCACATTCTTCTACTTTGATACATGAGTTTTCCAACTTGAATCAAACAAATCTGGATGTTAATGTTCAATGTGATGAGATTCCTACATCTCGTATTCACAAGAATCATCCAATTTCTCAGATTATTGGTTCATTGAATGAGAGAACAACAAGGAGTAAATAAGAACAAGCAAACTTATGCTTATACTCTTGTTTTCTTTCTCAATTGTTCCTAAACATGTTACCGAAGCATCAAAGAGCAATGGTTGGATAGAAGCTATGCAAGAAGAATTACTTCAATTTCGCAAACAAGAAGTGTGGAATTTAGTGGATTTACCTGAAGGAGAAAATGCTATAGGCACGAAATGGTTGTTTAGAAATAAGACTGATGATTGTGGTATAGTAATAAGGAACAAAGGAAGACTTGTTGCACAAGGATACACACAGGAAGAAGGGATAGATTATGATGAGGTGTTTGCACCAGTTGCAAGACTTGAATCCATTCGAGTTTTCCTGGCTTATGCTTCATTCATGAAATTTAAGGTGTATCAAATGGATGTAAAGGGTGCATTTTTATATGTTCCTATCACTGACGATGTGTTTGTGAAGCAACCTCCAGGCTTTGAGGATGCAGAATTTCCACATCGAGTGTATAAGCTGAGTAAAGCTTTGTATGGACTTCATCAAGCCCCTAGAATTTGGATGAGACATTATCACAACCTTAATCAAACATGGATACACAAGAGGGAAAATTAATCCAACTTTATTCATAAAGAAGGATAATGATGATCTCTTATGTGTACAAGTGTATGTTGATGATATCATATTTGGTTCTACATGTTCAAAGTTGTGCAATGAATTTGAAGAAATCATGAAATCTTGATTCCAAATGAGTTCTATGGGAGAGATTATTTTCTTTCTTGGACTTCAAGTCAAGCAAACTGACAATGGAATTTTCATCAATCAAGAGAAGTTTGTTGACAAACTCTTGAAGAAATTTAAGTTGCAAGACTGTCAGTCCATACGAACTCCAGCAGATGTTAACACCAAGATTGAACCTGATCCAAAAGGAAAATCTATTGATCAAACGTTATACAGATCAATGATTGGCTCTTTGATGTATCTTACTGCATCTAGACCAGACATTATGTATGCTGTTTGTGTTTGTGCAAGGTATCAATCAGACCCGAAAGAATCTCACTTAATTGCTTTCAAAAGGATATTTAGGTATCTCAAAAGTAAACCAGCCTTAGGGCTTTGGTATCCTTACGAGGATAACTTTGAATTACATGGATATACAGATAGTGATTATGGTGGTTGTTGTCAAGATAGAAAATCTACTTCGGGTGGGTGTTAATTTCTCGGTCCCAAATTAGTCTCATGTCAATGTAAGAAACAAACAAATGTATCTGTTTCAACTGTAGAAGCTGAGTACATTGCTGCATTAGCAGGATGTTCTCAAATCCTTTGGTTGCAAAATCAACTACTGGATTATGGGTTCAATTTTCTTATAACACCAATTTACATTGATAACACAGCTACTATGTTCATAACAACTAATCCTGTTCAACACTCAAAAACAAAACATATCGAAATTCGATATCATTTTCTCAGAGATAACTCTGAAAAGGGATTGATCATTTTGATTCAAATTACAACAGAAAAACAGTTGGCAGATCTATTTACTAAAGCCTTCCTACCAGGACGGTTTGAGTATTTAGTAGAATCAATTGGTCTTATAAATCATATGTGATCTCCCTAAATCAAAAGATCATAATAAGTGATACTCTCATTGTTAATTGCTTGTTTATATTTTGTGTGTGTGTGATTCTTGTTTTCCATAGAAAAATCAAATACAAAAATATATTTCAAAACTACAAAAATAGAGTCTTTTAGAAAGGATTCTGTTTTGCAACATGTGAGAAATAATAGTACATTAGTGAGATCAGTTGCATACTTCACTCATTAATAAAGTCTAGACATGATCAGATATGCTGTGTAGACAATATTTGACTATTATGCTGAAAAAGTAAATTCTTGTGATCAAACTAAACATACATGCTTGTGTGTATTCATCTGAGTACTTTTGAGTTGTTTTAGCTTATCAGATTGAATGTTTGTTAAGTTACACCTCTCACACCTATTGATACTATGTGAAATCATGAGATCTGTTACAAGCATCATTTCATTTCTCTGTTATGAGTGATCATAGACCTGAAATGCTGAGATATCATCTGTTGTAAGTGATTACAGAACTGGATTCTCTTTTTGATGAAAAAGACGCCAATGTGCACAAATTATTCAAATGAATAGTCAGAGCTGATCAGCTGGTTATCCATGATCATCCTCTATTAATTTAAGTAACATGAACTCTGGTGATATACATGTTTCAGATAATAAGCTAAGTATGTGTTCTTTCTTGCATATCATGATGATGGTTAAGCTTTCTTAGTCTCTGTATGTTTTACATCATGTCATACCTAAATCTACCCTAATCAATCCAAGAATTGAAAAAGCAAGCGAGTTGATAAATTTGTCAAAAACACTCATTGTCTGTCCTTAGATCTTGTGTCTCCTTTGCTGTGATATCACTGACCTGGAACACACTTGATCAGGATTTATTCACTGTCTATGACTATCCACAAATTTTTTCTTTTAATGTGCTGATCTTCATTGATATGATCTCACTGCACACATTAATTCTTATGGATATTAGATTTTGATTCTGCTTTTATTTTGATTTTATGCATGTTTTTTTGTGTGTGATGGCAATGTCACAATGAGTTGTGTGATCCTAGTATGCTACCTTAGGAAACTTATAAGTTGTTTAAACTTAAAAGTGAAAAACACCAAGTGTAAGATGACATTTCCTTTCTTTATTCTTCAACTCTTATTCTTTCTTTTCAAAGATTTTGTCCTTTTTACACATTTAACCCCTCAACTTGGGTTTGTTGACATTTCCTTTCTTTATTCTTCAACTCTTATTCTTTCTTTTCTTTTTAAGAAATACTCGGGTGTTACAATTTGATAACTTTTCCTCAATTGGGAATGAGAGCTTGGATGATATCATTGACAGATTCTATCATTTGATGAGTGAGTTGCACACTCATGGCGTGACCACATCTATGGAAGATAAAGTTTCTAGCTTTGCTGATGGTCTGCTAGACAAATGGGATTCATTTGTGTCTAATCTGAGACAAAACAACATTCGTTAAGGGAGGAAGAACTACGTATGAGATACAACTCAAAGAAAGGATCATATGTTCAGAATTCTTTCACTTTACAATTCAGTTCTAACTCTGGCTGTTTCAGGAGCACCGTTACAAACGGCGTTTGTGTCTAGCTCTTCTACTCCTTCCCAAAGCAGTGCATCAAGAACCGAAATGTCAAGGTCATCTGGAACCCAATACATAGTTCCTAAGGCAAATACTACAAAGTTGAAGACTAAGAATCTTGAAGATGTCATAGTGGAAGTTGCTAAAGAGCACATGGACCTTCTAGCGGTTGTTGTACGATGGTTTAGTTGCTGGTAAGATTGGAAATTGTCATCTTGCTGATGAGGACTACAAGCAAGTTGATGAAACAGAACTAGAAAGAATGGACATAATGTGGGCCTTGGCTAGTGTTGTCAGAAGAGCAAAGAAGTATGTTAAAAAGACGGGGCAAAATCTAGTTGCCACTAAAGATACGACTTTTGGATTTGACAAAACTAAAGTCACATGCTTGAACTATGGTGAAAAGGGGTACTTTAAACGTGAATTTGTAAAGCCAAAGAAAATTGGAAATGGAAATCTGTTTCCTACATTCAACCGTCAAGACAAGGATATGATTGGCACTTCATCTTCAAGTAAAGAGACAAAGGCCTTGACTGCTCAAGGTGATGAAGGACAAGACTAGTCCTTCCGATTTGTTTCTCCGGGTGAATCAAATATTGCCTTTGTTGATGTACTAGATGATGGATCTGCTAGTGAAGGTGAGATCATAGCTGAGCATACATTGTCAAATATTAAAGAAGCTATGGATGTCATTAATCACTTGGTTGAAGAAGAGCTCAGTGCTAGAAAATCAGAATCTCCAGTCACCGAAGAGTCTGGCACTGCTTTGATGGTTGATTCGTCTGATACCTCACAGGTAAGTTCTAAAGACCAATTATTTGAAAAAAATGCTTGTACTAAATTTGACAAATTTAGGGAAAGCATTGATCTGAAATTTGCTAGGTTATTGAACAAAATGATAATCTAGTAAATGACTTACAATTCTGCACTGAAGCTAACCGTGTTTTAAAACAAAATGAGTGCAGCTTCAAAGAAAAAATAAAACTTTTGGGGAAACAACTAAGGGAAACCGAAGTTGTTGCCTTAAATCAATAAAATGATATCAAGTTTTATGTAAATTCTTTGGAGGAAACAAAAAAAGAGAAAGCAGTTTCCGAAGTCGAGGTTGAATCATTAAAACAAAAACTGCATAGTTTGCTAGTTCTTCTCACATAGTTCAAAACTTTGTGAAAGAATGAAATGACGGGGAAGGTTTGGGATATAAGGTAGTATCGCCACCAGATGCAATCCTTTTGAACACTAAATGTAGACCAATCAATAATAACCCAGTAAAGGATCATATGGTAACTACTCCTCTCGTTAGTGATCCTAATTCTACGGGTAAACCTGTGAAATATGACACTAATCAGAAGGAGTCTACTATGAAATCAAAAGAGAATATGCCAGTTGAGAGTTTGGATGATAAAATTTAGAAGGTTAATTTAGGGTTAGGTTCACAAACGTTTATTTCAGAACCCAAAATGACTAATCCAATTAACCAAAAATGTGCTACGCATCAAAGTCCAAATAAAATGACAGTTAAAGATGTTCAAAATGTTAAAACAATTAATTTTGTAAAAGAAGGTGAAACATCAAAAAGAGAAGTGACAAAACCCAACCAGACACATCTCAAACCCCCTACCAAACTCAACCCCACATCAAAGTTTTCCTTAATATGTAGAAAGGAGATCATGCTACAGTTGTGGAACATATCTCTCTTAATTGTCCTTATTATCAGACACCCAAAAAGAAAATTAAACTTTTTGATGCAAAACCAAGTTTTTCTAAAAATAGATCTAATACTCCACCTAAAAGTATTAGTGAACCTAAAGTTCAAACCATAAGCCAGTCATCTGTTTACCACAAACAGGCCTTACACAAAACCGGTTTATGGCAAATAAAATCAAGTAATATGTCTGATAGTGAGAACAAGAAGAAGAAGGATGTGCCCTCATCCTGTAAAGGACAATGGGTTGAGTTCATGATATGTGATACCTCTGCGACACCCAAGCCAGTTAAGGCTTGGGTCCCAAACCTGAACTAATAAATTCCGTTGTATGTGCAGGGTGTCCGCTACAACGCTATCACTAATACCTGGATTATTGATAGTGGGGTGTCCAGGCACATGACCGGGAATTCGTCTCTCCTTTTTAACGTCAAACAAATTAAAGTGGGACATGTATCATTCGCTTGGAATAAAGGAGGTTACATCACTGCTCAAGGCGAAGTGGGAAACGAGAAAGTAAAGTTTCACAAGGTCAACAACATTTAGCGGCTGCAAAACAACTTGCTTCTGTCTCCCAGATCTGTGATAAAGGATTCAAAGTTATGTTTGACAACAAGAAGTGCTGCATGTTGAAGAAGGATTATGTTATCAAGGAGGATAAAATTCTAATGCCAGATTCAAGATATAATGATCTGTATGTCTTGGATCTATCAAAAGCTTCCACAATTGTGTCTACTATCCAGTGCTTCTTGTCAAAGGCAACCGAAAGGGATTCAGTCTCCTGGCATAGGAGAATAGGACAGATTAATCCTAAGAAGATGAATTATTTGGTTCAGAATGATCTAGTGAACGGAGTTACAGTCAAGAATTTTCAGCTCCAGATTTCTGCATAGCATGTAAGAAAGGAAAACAGACGAAGAAGTCTCACAAGGCAAAGAAAGTTAATTCAATCGATCTTCCTCTCAAGCTTCTACACGTGGATCTGTTTGGCCAGTTAGCACAAAAAGCATTGCTGGTGATTTTTACTGCTTTGTAGTAACTGATGATTACTCAAGATTCTCTTGGGTGATGTTTCTAAAAGCCAAA
Source organism: Flaveria trinervia (assembly GCA_025506515.1). Taxonomy (NCBI): domain Eukaryota; kingdom Viridiplantae; phylum Streptophyta; class Magnoliopsida; order Asterales; family Asteraceae; genus Flaveria; species Flaveria trinervia. The sequence goes on from CM046452.1 coordinate 9,051,041, forward strand.
TAAGAGACATTTGAATCATTCAAGCATCTTGTTACTACATTGGAATCATTCCACAAGCTGATAGTTAGAAGGATTCAATTAGACAACGAAACAAAGTTCAAGAATCAGTGGATGGAGGCATTCTATCGAGAGAAAGGAATTGTTCATCAATTTACTTCTGCCTACACTCCATAGATGAATGGGATTGCTGAAAGAAAGAATCGGAGCTTGATAGAGACAGCAAGGACAATGCTAGCCGACTCTAAACTGCATATTCAATTCTGGAACGAGGCAGTGGCAAATGCATGCTACACTCTCAATCAAGTCATAGTGGTCAAACATCATGGAAAAACATGTTATGAATTGCTCCACCGACGTAAACCAACTTGGAGTATCTTGAACCATTTGGAGCACCGTGCACGTTGTTAAAGAAAACTTAGACTGGAAAGTTTGGTGAGAAGGCAAAAGAAGGTATATTTCTCTTATACAGTATAGGAGACAAAAGAGTTTATAACAAGTCAACGGGTCAGGTAGAAGTGTGGTTTAATGTTGATGTCCAAAGATACACCACCCCCTGCTAGAAAAGGACCTTGTATCTTCTTTGACTATGATGGATTTTTCAAGTCCTTCAATCTACCTCCTTCTCATCCTGATGATGATGAGTTATCTGCTCGAATGATGTATGATGTTCTGAATACTCCTACACGAGACTCGACATCATCAGCTACATTAGATGATACTTCTATCCCTTCCGGGGGGAGCTTGAGGTAAGTGACTCTTCCTCTGATGATGAAGCATTTGAGACTACAAATATGGACCAGGAGGAACAGGTTCCCGCTAATTAAAGTACACAAGCATCTGATCTTGATGCCAATGACACTTTTGAACCTCATACTCTAACAGCTACAAAAACTAAACTAGGGATTCAAAATCTGGATAATGAGGTAGTTGTTCCCTCCACTCCCGGAATTCGATTTAATGTGCATCATCCCCTAGACAATATCTATCGGGAGTATAGAAAAGAAAGCAGTTATACTCAGCTGATTATGCCGCACTCATGGAAAAAGGATATCTTCACGATGGTGCTTATTTATGTTTTGTGTCTCAATTTAAGCCAAAATATGTAAGTGAAGCCTGAAACGATGAGGCATGGGTTAGCGCTATGCAAGAAGAACTTCTTCAATTCAAGAAGTTATGAGTATGGACCCTTGTGGACAGACCAAAAGGTGCTAAGGTGATTGGAACTAAATAGGTGATTAAGTGTAAGAAAGATGACCAAGGGGTTATAATCAGAAATAAGGGTTGGCTTGTTGTTCAAGGGTTTATACAAGTTGAAGGTATTGACTACAATGAAGTGTTTGCACCTGTGGCAAAGATGGAAGCAATTCGTATCTTCCTAGCCTACACACTACATGAAGATTAAAGTTTATCAATTCGATGTAAAAAGTGCATTCCTTCATGGTGAAATCCGTGAAATGGTGTACATCATTCATCCTAAAGGATTTGAGGATCCTTATCATCAGGATAGAGTTTATAAAATTGGACAAGGCTCTTTACGGACTTCGTCAAGCCCTTTGAGCCTGGTATGAGAAACTCTCTACTCATCTGGTGAAACATGGCTTTCATAGAGGGGTTATTGACTGCACGTTATTCATCAAAGAGAAAGATGGCAATTTACCACTGGTACAGATATATGTGTATGACATAATCTTTGGTCCCAAAAATGAAGAATTATGTAAAGAATTCGAATCTGTAATGAAAGCAGAGATTGAGAAGAGTGCCATGGGAGAGGTGGAGTTCTTTCTTGGGTTACAGGTGGATCAGACACCAAATAGAATCTTTCTACATCAGTTCAAATATGTAGGAGATAACCTTAGTCAGTTGGACATGGAGAATCCAATAGTTGCTCGAACTCCACTTGCCACGTACCACGATGTGGCACCCGATGAAAATGGTGATCTGGTTGACGGCACTATGTACCGAGGAATGATCGGATCTCTAATGCACCTCACAACCTCTCGTCCTGATATTATGTATGCCACGTGTCTCTGTTCCAGATATCAGGCTAAACCAAAAATAAATCATCTAATTGGGGTTAAAAGGATTTGTTGTTATCTGAAGGGTACTCCAACACTCGGGTTGTGGTATCCTCATGATGATGACTTTGAGCTTACAGGGTATAGTGACTTGGACTATGGTGGTTGCAAGATGAATTACAAGTCAACATTAGTGGGATGTCAGTTCTTTGGAAGACGATTATCACCTGGTAGTATAAGAAGCAGACATCTGTAGCTCTGTCAACATGTGAAGCTGAATATGTTGCTGCTGCAAGTTGCTGTTCACAAATCATTTGGATTCAACAGCAAAGCGGGACTACGGTTTGCAATTTTGTAACACCCCTATCTTTGTTGATAATTCTGCTGCAATAGCTGTTACCAAAAATCCAGTCCAACACCCGAAAACTAAACACATCGGTATTAAATATCACTTTATACGTGATTGTTTTGAAAAGCAACTAATCGATGTTGTTAAAATCAATACAAATTTTCAACGCGCCGACATCTACACAAAAGCATTTGAAAAACCTCTATTTTTATATCTTTTGGAGGTCAATGGCGTGAAAAAGAAATGTGTTGTGATTCCAGAGGAGTCGAGTTCGTAGTCCGCCAAATTTTTCTTATTTTATTTTTATTTTATTTTCTTGTCTTTAAAAAATCCAAAAACACAAAAATATTTTTAGTTTTAGAAATTTAGGGAGAGAATAGTTTAGTTTCAGTATTTAATTAGTTTCAGTATCTATTTACTTAAAAAACAAACAAAAAAACAAGGGCGGACAGATAAGCTGAAAGCAAAGAAATCAAATTTATGAGATTGATTCAAAAATATCATGGAAAATGATAATACACAGGGAACTAACTTTTTGGACATCAAAAAGATTTAAATGATCAAAATGCTATATTCAAATTACAAGTCTGAGAAGTCTAAGCAAAATAAAAGAAAATTGATAGTAAACTAGTGTGCTACTGAGGAAACATAGAGAAAGTAGGTCTAAAGGTTGTTGGTTCATTATATGATGTGTCGGTAGATTCAACACAATAGACGAGTAGACTTCATTGGTTAATCAAATTCAAACTAACTGTTCAACTTGTTGTGGGTTTTCATCTTATCCCTGATTTACACAATCAACGCATTTCCAATAAGGGGTGATGAGCAAAAATTAACACCACAAATGTGTTCGGATGACCATAAAAATAAGCAAAGCACATGGAAAAACTACTAAGTGCAATCAAGCTAATGACTAATGTTGTTGGTGCATTATGTGCAAAAGAAAAATAAATGCTCTAACAAGAAGATAGGTTGTGTGTCTCTCTGCTGTGCGGTGGCACTAACCTGAGGACAAGCATACCTAAATATTCTAGAATTCATTATTGTTTGCGCCTCTCTACTGTGCGATGGCACTGACCTGAGACTTGCCATCTCTTTGAAAGCTCTTAGAATAGTTTCTTCTTGTCAAATACCCGTAGACCGCTCAAAATCTCCTGAGGAATGTTGATTATCATATAAGTGTGGGATCCAAAAATGCTTGTTGAAATAATAAAACCTAACTCATCACTAATGTGACTCAAAAATCTGTGTATGGATTTAAGTGGACAAATATACTGACAATCATCATGGCTGCAACTCTCGACAGTCAAAATCATTGTGTATATGCATGAACCATAAGTATGAACGAATCACACGATTGGACCATGAGTATGGATCGTCTATGCGATTGGATCACAAGAATGAACCAATCGTACGACTGGTTGAAGGAGTATGAGTCAGTCACACGACTGAAACCCAGTCGCACGATTGAAGCATGCGTATGGGTCCAGTCACACAACTGAAACTCAAAACAGTATAAATAAGGGGGTTAGTCGGTTGTATACCCTACCACCCTTCAAAACTCTCAAAACCGCCCATACACAGACACTCTGCCTAAATTCTGTTTATTGTGATTACACTTTGATTGTGATATTAACTGACTTCCTACTCATCTACAGGTACTTAGTAACTAAAATCGGCTCGAATGAATGGATTAATCGAACCTTAAATGACCGATAGTTTTAAGACAAATAACCGAGATTAACTCTTAAAATAGACCACTTAAATGGACAAAATTGTTGATTTAAATGAAACTAAGTGTTATTTCGAGTCTGTGCGGTTCAAATGAATCTAAACACGTAGTGTAATGTCACGTTTTAAAAAGATTCAAATCTATGGTGTTCAATAGTGAAAGATGCGAATGGACATGTTGATGTACATTAGTTGCATGATTGAGCCAGGTGCATGATTCAATCGCACAAATGAATTACGCATATGGGTCCAGTTGCATGACTGACTCAACCGCATGGCCTAGCATATGACTAAGCTCAGTCGCAGGCTCAATCGTACGACTAAACTCAGTCGTATGGTTCAATCGCATGATTGAACCCGTTGATCAAATTCAGCCAAAATTAAATTGTTATGTCTTACAAACAAACTAATGTATATGTTTCTTGTGTTACAGCAATATGGCTGATAGATGGACTATGAGCACCACGCATAACATATGTGCTCATCTTGATGCTACATCCCAGAACGCTTGTAATTTCACGGGGATTATTGCCTTTATGCGCAGAGCGAGGATCTTCAATGCCATCTCTACACCATGCATACCGTATTGATCTATTTAGTAGGCTTTCTAGGAATGTGCTACAGTTGATAGGTCTGTGGAGCCCCACTATATCAGGAGCTCTATCTTTGGACAGGAGATTGAGAACACCGAAGATGACCTGAGGAGGGTCTTGGATTTGGACAGGAGATTGAGAACACCGAAGATGACCTGCTACAGTTGATAGGTCTGTGGAGCCTACCCAACCAAGCTGCATCCCCTAACTGTTCGGGGATGTTTTCTGTGGATCAAATACGTTGGGGAGATCAATGATGGTGTGCTGAACAAAAGCAACATGTGCCCCCAGTTCAAGTAGTTGGCATATGTGATCCTCAAGTGCATAGCATCTAGGCGTGGAGGATTTGATGAGATGTCAGACCAAATCCAGAATGCATATTTTGCACTGGTACTGAACCACCGTTTAGTTTCTCTCGCATGCTCTTCTACTACCTGATAGAGAACATTAAGGCCAAAGGCAAGGAAAGCTTCTGCATGTATCCACGTTTCTTGCAGATGATCATTGATGAGAAGCTTCCTTTGCTGCCAAAGGAAAAGGATGATGCTGTTATGTTAGAGGTGATGGATGACACCACTTTGGGCAGGATGAAGGTATACCGGGGGAAGCTGGTGAAGCTCCTGGTCAGGAGACTTTTTGGGCATCTGGCCAATGAAGACTATGTGGTGCCCTCTCATAAGAAGTGGCGTCACGATGATAGTGATTCTGGTGTTGAGCCATAGTGGTTTCCACTGATGGAGAGGACGATGATGATGATGACCATGATGACGATCAAGGTGGTGGAGATGCTGGTCCCACTCAAACAAGGGCCACCAACACATCTACTATATCTCCACCATCTCCACACGATAGTTCTGATGCCCCTGGTGGATCTAAGTAGCCTGCTTTCCATTAGGACTTTTTGTTAGATGAAGAAGAAGGGTCTGAGGATGAGCCTTTCGTTAGGCAAGTCGGTAGTTGGGTTGTGGCTACTGAAAAAGGGAAAAAAAGGTAGTTAGTGGACGCCAAGTTGGGTCTAAGGGTAGTGATACTGATGACACTGATCCAACATACACACCCGACCAGCCAATCACTCAGGGGGAGCTCCTATAGCCACGGGGTCCAGGAAGAAGAGGATGGCCCATCCCTATGGCAAGAAGGAAAAAAGACAAAAGATTACCCTGATCACTTCTTCCACAACCACAGCCACTACCACAGCCACTACTACAGCCACTACCACAGCTACTAACACTCCCACCACCATCATACATCCACATCCACCTCACCCTCAATACCTAACATAACTCCACCATAATCCACTTCCATTCCTACTCCTATCTACACCACATCCACCACTACCCACACTACTCACTAAGCCGGCACATCCACCCATTCCCCACCTACACAGGGCTCTACTCTACCCACTATCGGGTTAGAGGAATAGTGGCAAGCCTCAGCAGATTGGTGCTTAAGCTTCTAGTAACAAATATTCTGAGAGCTAATCAGATGAACCAGCTGATGGCTGTTAATGCTGCCCAAGCCAAGCAGATAGCTCAACTCACTGAGAAGAACACTGCTTATGAGAGAGCATTAGGTCGAGCTTACCATGCACTAAAGAGTCAGAATGATCTGCTCATGGCTACTATAAAAAGGATTGAAGGATTAGAGAAGATGAACAAAAAGATTATGCTAAGGTTGAAGGGATCTAAGGGTGACCGTCTAAAGATTAAAGATGGTCATGATGAGGATGATGTTGATGAGCTTACTGATGATGAATCAAAAGAAGAAGATGATGATGATGAGGGAGCGGGACCTAGTTGAAAGGGAAAGAGAGATGATAAGGAGGATGATGATGATCAAGAAGGTGATGCATCTGCATCAGCCTCAACTTAAACAGCTCAGGAGAGGTGTTCCAAAAGAGTCGCGTCCTCTGCAGCTCTAGCTGAAGAAACTCAGGAATAGAGAAAGAGTGATGATCAATAGCCTGAGGATTATGATGTTATTCAGTCAAGACTCAGCTCACTATGATTCTTGATTTGCAAGGGATTGTAAGAAGGTCTATGAGCTATACTCCTAAAGAAGGAGAGACCATCCATGATCTAGTAGATGAGCAGGTTGTTGATATGTTCAGATTAAATCCAGACGAAATTGTCAAAGATGCTCCGAAAGTTGATGTCCTAAGTGATGAGGAGCTACAGGATGTGGATGAAAAGAGAATGAAAATGTCACAGCTGACCACTATCCCAAGTACACTAACTCTGAGGGAAATGTTATTCCCAACTTGGGTGAAACTTTTGGCAGTGATACTTTTGGTAAGCTAAAGGAGATAGAGAAAGAAAAAGAGAAAGATAAAAGTAAAGCCTAAGCTTCAGATGAAATTGTTGTCTTAAAGAAAGCTGAATGGGCATCTTGTTTTACTAAAATGAAATCCCAACGTGGACCTTCAAAGTTGAATGCCTACACCAAACTTTACAGAGTCAAGAGACATTAGAAAATGTCAAGCAAGATTATCGCGTGGGCATATTTGAAGACTTGGAAGTCTATGTTGCGAAAAGAGAGAAGGGGATTGAGTACTTCAGATATCCACATGATCTGAAGGCTCTTCCGAATTTTGAGCTCAACCGACTGGTATGCTTAGATCTTTGTTATGCCAACCCGAGAAAGATGTCGTGATGGTTTGAGGCAGCATTGAAGAAAGAATACCACACTAGATAGGTAAACTTCAGACCTTAACAACCTAAGAGGTTCATTCATAAGTCTGAAGTTGATCCTATATCTGGAAAACCAAAGGTGGTGTTGAAGTAGAGTCCCCCACGTACAATGTTGAAGGTTCCTTTACTGGAAATGGCTCAGAATTTCACTCCACACTTCAAATGGTGGTATTATGATTGGAGGACGGGAGAAACGGTCATAGTTTTGAACAGAGAAGGAAAGATTGAGACTATCAGGGTATTTGACCCAATGTGGCTTACTAACTTGTCTGCTGAAGATGTCTACACTTTATACAAGTGGCACTATTCTATGACATGCAAGACATTGTACAAGCTCTTCAATTCCAACACATTATACGGCTTTGCTTCGCATTTGAGATACATGCGGGAGTCACCAGAGAAGAAAAGTACAAAAAGTTTCAAGAACATATGAAGAATGTTAGACAATAGGGTAAACTAGGTCCAAGGGGGAATTTGAAGATACATGATGTTCCTAGTTTATGTGCTTAAATGTAAAAGTCTTTCATGTCTTACATATGTGTAATGTGATGATGAAATGAAATATGATATATGTCTTGATGTTTATTTATCTTTGATTATTTCATATTATTATTTTGTTAAGTATATGTCATATGTATGAACTTATATATAGGTTTGAGATTGTTGTACACAATTCTAAGACAATAATTATTAGGAAATGTGTTCAACTTAGTTGGGTGATTATTCATGCTAATGGACCATACTTATGGACCATATGCATGAGCAAATCATACTAATGAACCAGTTGCACGACTGAACTAGGAGACTGGATTAGTCATATGATTGAGGCATAAGATTGACTCAGGTATGACTAAATCACATAAGTCAGTCGCACGACTGAACCATGCTAATGGTTCTGTCGTACGAATGGCAGCTGCAAACCTATAAATACCACTTAATTCGTGGAAAAACATAACACTTGAAAAAACTTTGAGAGAGACTTCGAATATACATAAACCCTAGTTGTCCAGAGCGTCTAGAACACCAATCTAACTTCATAGTTCGTTCTTGATCGATTTCTACTCATACGTAACGTTTATTTCATCGTTAGATCGATCGTGTTATTGTTCTCACTGATTGGATTTCCAATCAAATAGGATTCCGCACTATTTGATCTGGTTTCACGCAGAATCCGTTAGTACTTCGTACAAAAACGGTCCTAACAATCCAAGCCCTAGAATCCGGGTTTACATCAAAAGGAACAATTAAATGATGTTTCTTTCCTGGATTCTTGGTGTTTTCTTGTTGTTTGGATGCCCATGAACACCAATCTTTAATCCCGTGATCAGCCAAGCCTTAATCTTCTCCTCTTCTCCACTTTCTCTCTCTACTCTCTCTCTTTAGAAATTAGGTGTTGAGTTGCAAATAAGAGCTGCTTAAGCTGATCCATTTATATATATCGGGCATTCCCGGGACCTTAAACTCGCCAAACACATATCCCGCAAGGTCTACTCGGTCTATACTAAATTACCCGCTTATTTTATTAAATAATTCCCACTAAGCCTATTATTATTAATTGGCTCGCTTAGACTTTATTCGGGGCGTTAGAACACAGGAATCTAAGAGACTTAACTATGAGTGAAGCGCACAAGTCTAAGTATTCCAAACATCCCGGCTCTGACAAAATGTATCATGATCTCAAGGCACACTACTGGTGGCCTAACATGAAGGCAGATGTAGCTACATACATGAGCAAATGCTTGACATGTTCTAAGGTTAAAGTAGAATATCAGAAACCATCTAGGTTACCGCAACAACCTAAAATCCCCTTGTGGAAGTGGGAACACATCTCTATGGACTTCATTACTAAGTTGCCTAGGACTTCTAGTGGTTGTGACATGATATGGGTGATTGTGGATCGACTCACTAAGTCATCTCACTTCATGGCAATCAAAGAGACTGAAAAAATGGACAAGTTAACCCGAGTTTACCTAAAGGAGGTATTGTCGAGGCATGGTGTGCCGATCTCGATTATTTCAGATCGTGATGCTTGTTTCACGTCTCATTTCTGGCAATCATTACAGAAATCTTTGGGTACATGTCTAGACATGAGCACTGCCTATCATTCGCAGACCGATGGTTAAAGTGAATGTATACTATTCAAACTTTAGAAGACATGTTGCGTGCTTGTGTGATTGATTTGGGAAAACTAGGAAGCTCATTTACCATTGATTGAGTTTTCTTACAACAATAGTTATTATTAGGTCTAGGATCAGTAGATCTAGTCCATTTTGTATATGCTTAGTACTTGAATTAATATTTGTAATGAATTGTCTATGCATTAAATGTTCAGTTAATCCATATATATATATATGTGTTGATTTATGTATGTTTGCAGGTACAAACATTATTCTTAGTCAATTTCTGAAATTGACTAAGTGTAAAAAACATCTATGGATGAACACTTTTCTCTTCTGTAGATATGTTTCTTACAAGTAACAAACATCCGAAGATCATCTGCGGATAACCATCAACTGGAGTGAAGTGAGAATTCCAAGTGAGACTCCTGTGGAAGAACAAGTTTCCTGCTAAACAACAAAAATCCTTTGGAAGAACAAGTTTCCTACAGAAGAACATTTGCTTCGGAAGATCAATCATCTACGGAAGTCAATATTTCTGCGGAGTCCAACACTTGTATTCAAACAATACAAGTGTTACAAGTCAACCGGTCAACATGTCAGTTATGCGAATCCCAAGAAATCCGGAGATTCCTTAACAGAAACAATTCAAATCCCAAGAGATCCGGTGTTTCCTTAATAGAAACATCATTGTCTATATATATGGATCATAGGTTGTGAATCAAGGGACGGCTTCAATAGTAACAGCAATATGACAAAACATCACACAATCAAACCCTAGCAGCCATCACATCATTCAACACAATTTTAAATATCGTTCATTAGTTATTTGTAATCATTGACGTGTTTTAATGAAATACAGTTGATTTAAACAGATTAATAGTTGTGTTTCATCAATCGTGTTCTTGAATATTTATTGATATTGATAATCATTTAATACGAACAATTAAACCAATCCAATGTTGATTCCGCAAATGTTGAATTGACATCGACTAACACTGATAATTCTTGATTGTGATCCTTGGATTCACAGGTGGTATTAGAGCCAAGTGCCCATTGATTTAGATCAATTGATCTATTCATGTTAGTTGTGTTTAATTGTTCTTGAATCTTTATATTTATCAGTTTTTACTAATTGAATATATTGTTTTTAAGCAAACGTGTGTGATATTTAATAAGTCATTTAACTTGAATCTATATTCAAATCAATTGAATAGCAAATCTTAGTTATTGACCAACTCAACATCTTGTTCATATCTCTTGAACAAATTCATTAGTTAACATCTTAGATCTTAACTAATCATGAGCAACTTTGGTGGATCATCCTATCAACCGCTGAAGTTGGAAACAAAAGCAGATTTCAAATCCTGGAAAATCAAGTTTAGGAATCATGTAAACTATACAATTCTGACTTATGGGTTTCCATAACAGAAGGTTCTTATATTACACCCACCCTCGGGCCGGATATAATGATAATAACCAACCCATAAGCACTAAAGATTTATCACCTGGTGATATTAAGAAGGTTAAAGTTGATATCAAAGCATACGAATTGCTTAGTATGGCTTTACCTGAAAAAATATTGATCAGATGTGAAAATTATAAAATAGAAAATTCCTTGTGGAAGATTCTTCATACACTTTATGAAGGGAGCGATGAAATCCGAAGCATTATGAAGGACCGGTGGCGTTCACAATATAAACATTCCATTATATTGAGCGTGAATCATTTCTCAACAACTCCACATGTTTATGCAACTTGTTACAGAAATGAACATTCTGGAGTTGAAATACAGAAATAAGGAACTGAACAAGAAAATGCTCCACACTTTACGAGAAAGTTGGAAGCAAACTGTATCCATGTTCAAGAACACCATAAATCTCAAAGCAGCCGGACTAGATACTCTAGTGGTTAAAGTTGAGGCTCTTGGAATGGATGAGAATCAAGAAATAAGAGTGTAAGGACTCATGTATCACCGTATCACTTTAAAGAAACAAGAAGCGCTGAAAGTGCTTTCATATTTAGTAATGATGGTGATAAGTCTTGTACTTTGAGTGAAAATGAAGAGGAAGTAAGTTTCTATGCTTCAAACCTCTTAAGAAATCTACTCAAATTAATTCAAAAAAAGAGAAAGAAAGAATAGACGATCAAAGAGATAAATCATTAGAAAAACCATCAACTAACAATCAATCAGAATCTATCACTGTCACTCTAGACTCTGAAGAACAAAAAGCAGCTTTTGCAGCTTTCAGTTCAAGCTTTCAAGCATACCTAGGAAGTTTATTGCCCACAGCCAACATGTGTCAACAAGATTTAGAAGAACTACCTTCGGATGTACTAGAGGAGATGGATCTTCAATGGCAAATGGCAATGATTGCCTATAGAGCCAAACAATATCTAAAAAGAAACAAGAATTTGGCAGCTGCAAGTAAATCATCATGAATTGGGTTGATAAGTCAAACGTTAGATGCTTCAAGTGCAATCTCTATGGACACTTTTCAAGAGAATGCAACCAACAAAATTCTGACTCAGCACAACATCAGAATCATCAGGCTAACCAACCTCCATCAAGTCAAAGATTTTTCAGACAACCCCAACTGGCCAACTCATACCCACTAGCCACCAATGCACCAACAGGAATCAACAACCCAAAAGAATCTGGGCTGATCATTCTTCAAGATGGAACATGTGATTGGAGTTTGTATGAGAAGGAAGTCTTAAAGAAAATCAAGCTCTAATGGCTCATATGGAAATAAAAGTTCCACCCATGGCAAGTGAGGTAAGAGACAGGTTATGTTCATCAATATGTGTTGAGGAAGTAGAAAGATATAGAGTCCATGCTCAATAATTAGCTGATAAAGTTAAAGAAACAATGATTTTAATGAATCTCATGTAGGAGAACATAAGTTATATCAAATTAAAATTAACTCTTTACAAAAGGATTTAGACAAAATGTTTTTGAAAATTAAAATTTGAAAGCACAAGTTGAGCATCTAACCACTTCCTTAACCAAATCCATGGCTAATCATGAATCAACTGAAGTGAAACTTCAGAAGTTTCAGCTCTCATCTCAGCAATATGACAAATTACTAAATTCTCATATTGAATCAAAGAAGGTCTGGGTTGGGTTATAATGTTGTAGCACCTCCTGTTAATAATAACTATGTTCCTTTGCCATAATCAATGACAAATAATCTGCCAAAACATTTTGTGCCAAGCACCAATATAGGAACTAGCTCTAATCAACCAAACATCGATAGTCAATCTAAGGTGAATGAAACTGAGTCTTCTGAATCAGTAAAGAATAATCAAATGAATTCAGAATTTGAATTTGATGAGTGGGATGACTTGGATAATTCTGATGAACATGATGATGATCTTGTCAACAAGGGTAAGAATTTTTCTTTTGAAACTAAAATTCCAAAAGAGCTTGAAGAAACAAAGCTACCATACCCTCCTAAACAAAGAAACATGCTGAAGACAATCTGCAAGAGAATAGCTAAATTAAATGAAGGTCTTCAAGAGCTATCTCAGCAACGAAATTCTTCCAATGAAGGACATGAAAATAGTTCCTCTGCTGAGGAAAGACACAAGTCTTAAGTGGAAAAAGAAAGAAAAAGGCATCAGCTGATCATCAGCGAAAGAAGAACCTCTCTTCAGTACCAAATATGCGGAAGAAGAAAATGTCTTTAGTAGAGCTTAATGCAGATTCAGTAGATGATCTATGAAAGAGGAATTCAGCAACAAACAAACAAAAGCTGAATAAAGTAGAAAAGAAAGAATCTACTCCAAAGCTGAAGAAGGATGAAAAGCCTCAAAGTTGAAGAAGATAAATGATTTTAAGAAAGAATCAGTAGAGATGTATTGCAAATGGTGTGACATGAAAAACCATAATACTGAAGATTGTTATTTTAGTAGCTATTGTTCTATTTGCAATATGGACAATCACATGACTACTGACTGCTACTTCAACAAACACTGTGCTATCTGCAACAAAATTAACCATTCCACTCAGAATGTTATTTTAACAAAAAGAACAAGACAAAAGGCACAAAGAAGAAAGAATCAGATAGACTGACTCAAACACTCAATCTACTGATTGTGAAAAGGATTCTAAACTGAAGAAGTTTGAACAAAAGTCAAAGTCAAAATCAAAGGATAAAACATCCACAAGTGATCATCCATCAAAGAAAAGAACAATTTTCAAGCAATCAAAAACAACTCACAAAAGGGTAGAGTTGACTGATAAGGGAACAAAGGATAATGATGCATTCTTTGATAATTTTGAAAAAGGAATTCATATACCTCATTCAAAAACAAAAGATTGTGAGACATTTAATCATAAGGTTTCATTACCAAAACGAAAGTCTCAAATGAACAAACTTGAGTTGAATCAAGAAGAAATTGGGAAACAAGAACCTAGTTCATCAACATCCCCTTCAACAGAATCATCCTTATTTAAAACAACTCAGAATGAATCAAACAAAACTAAAACTAAAACAGCAAAACTTATTCATGAAGGAGTAAATATTTTAAACACTGCTAGCAAACCCAAGATCATTAAGGCTTGGGTTGTTAATTCCAACTGATTTCTTTCTGAATGCAAGAATAATATTGGAGAGCTGACAACAAGTGGTATGTTAATAGTGGTTGTCCTAGGTATATGACAGGAAACTACCCACTTCTCCATAATTTCAAACATAAAAATGCTTCTTATGTGGCATTTGGTGGAGATAAAAAGGGAGGTAAAATTGTTGGTGAAGGAATGGTAACAAATGGTGTACTCAAGTTTGAGAAAGTAATTATTGTGAAAATTTACAGTATATTTACTTAGTGTATCTCCAATTTGTGATCAAAATTATACCACATTGTTTGATAATGCTAATTGTTACATTCCTAAGCTAGGTTTTTCTGTTCCAGAAGATTGGCTCAAAGCATCAAGAAAAGGAAACAATTATGTTTTGGATATGAACAACCCCTCACTCACAAAATATGAAACATGCCTTCTATCTAAGTTATCTGAAGATTTATCTCAATTGTGGCATAGAAGGCTTGTCCATTCTAATATGAAGAACATGAACAAATTGGTGACAAATGACCTAGTCATTGGTTTACCAAAGAAAGAGTTTCATTGCTCAACTCACTATTCTTCTTGTTACAAAGGAAAACAACATAGGGTGTCACATAAATCCAAACTTATCAATACTAATACTACACCACTCAAATTGCTTCACATGGATCTGTTTGGTCCTACCAATGTGATGAGCATTAGAAAAAGGCAATATTGTTTGGTGATAGTTGATGATTTCACAAGATATACATGGGTCTTCTTCTTAAAACAAAAGAGTGAAACATCAGAAACATTAATGGACTTTGTGATCATGATTGCGAATAAACTTGATACAAAATTTAAAATTTTTAGGAGTGATAATCGTACTGAATTTGTCAATTTTGAACTACATTCATTTTGCAGGAGAAATGGTATTGCAAGGCAATTCAGTGCACCAAGTACTCCACAACAAAATGGAGTGGCTGAATGAAGAAATAGAACTCTTATTGAAGCAGCCAGAACAATGCTAGCTGATTCACAATTGCTCTTCACATTTTGGGCTGAGGCAGTGAATACTGCATGCACTGTTCAAAACAGAACATTAATTGTCAAAAAACATAACAAAACTCCTTATGAAATCTTGTTTAAAAGAAAACCATACATAGGATATCTTAGAGTTTTTGGATGTCATCTGTTTTAAATGTAAAAGAGTCATTGGGTAAATTTTCAGAAAAAAGCATATGATGGTTTTTTTGTTGGATATTCTTTAACATCTAAATCTTATAGGATCTATATTCCAAAACATAACATTGTGGAAGAAACTCCTAATGTACCCTTTGATGAATCGGTATTCACTAAATCAGTTAAAGGTTCATCATGGTTGTTTGACATAGATGCTTTGACTAAATCATTTAACAATGATTATTTGAACACTGCAAGTTCTGAAGAAGTATGTTATCCATTCGTTCCATCTCACATGAATGAAGTAACATCATCTGCTAATCCTCCAAGGATACACACATCCTCAGGTGGAAATACTTCAGCAGTAGATACTGACACTACGAAATGATCACTTATCTTCCGGAGAAGTTCCTGTAACTCCTACGGAAGAGATAAATGATTCCGGAGAAGTTCCTATAACTCTTACGAAAGAACAAACTGAGACTGGAGAAACCCCTATAGCTCCTATAGAAGACATTCAGGGTGCTACCAATGATCAAGCTACTGAAGATCATTCAATACCACATGTTGTAGATTTTGACTACTTTCTAAACACTCAACTTGGTCTGGATCAGTCTGTACCAACATACATGACTAACCTGGAATCATCTATTCCAGTTGAATCAACTCCAACAACAAGAATCAATAAGACTCATCCAGTCGACAACATCATTAGATATCTTACCAAGAGAACTACAAGAAGTCAAAGTGGTACTGCCAACATTTGTCTTTTCGGTTGTTTTTTTTCTCAAGTGGTTCCTCCAAACATTACTGGCGCTTTAAAGGACAATAGCTAGATTGAAGTTATGCAAGAAGAGCTTTAACAATTTAGAAAGCAAAAAGTATAGTCTCTTGTTGATTTACCAAAAGGCCAACATCCTATTGGTATGAGGTGGCTATACAAAAACAAACTTGATGATAGAGGGATCATTGTAAGAAATAAG
Source organism: Flaveria trinervia (assembly GCA_025506515.1). Lineage (NCBI taxonomy): Eukaryota > Viridiplantae > Streptophyta > Magnoliopsida > Asterales > Asteraceae > Flaveria > Flaveria trinervia. The sequence goes on from CM046452.1 coordinate 9,067,250, forward strand.
GCAAGGTTGATTGCACAAGGATACACACAAGAAGATAGAATAGATTATGATGAAGTTTTTGCACTAGTTGAAAGAATTAACGCCATAAGAGTGTTCCTAGCTTATGCATCACATAAGAAGTTCACTGTGTACCAGATGGATGTTAAGTGTGCAATCCTATATGGAAAAATTGATGAGAAGTCTATGTGTCACAACCCCCTGGTTTTGAAGATCCACATTATCCACATAGGGTATACAAGCTAGACAAAGCCTTGTATGGACTTCACCAAGCACCTAGAAAGTGGTATGAAACATTATCATCTTTCTTGCTCAAGCATGGCTACAAAAGAGGAACTATTGATCAGACACTCTTTCTCAAACAAGAACATCAAGATCTCTTAGTTGTTCAAATATATGTTAATGACATTATATTTGGATCAACCAATAAGAGATTGTGTGTAAATTTTGAAGAATTGATGAAATCTGAATTTCAGATGAATTCAATGGGTGAATTGACTTTCTTTCTTGGTCTTGAAGTTCATCAAAAATCAGATGGGATATTTATCAATCAAGAAAAATACATACATTAAATTTTGAAGAAATACAATCTTGCTGATGTATCCTCATGCAAAACATCAGCATAAACAATTGATAAGATTGTACCTGATCCTTCAGGAAAATCTATTGATAAAAAATTTACAGATCAATGATGGGATCAGTTATGTATCTAACTGCCAGTAGACCTGACATTATGTTTTTTGTGTGTGTGCGCGCTAGGTACCAATCTGAATGCTGTTAAAAGGATTTTCATATATCTTAAAGGAAAACCAGGACTTGGTCTTTGGTATCCAAAGGATGGTGACTTTACACTCTACTCATACTCAGACAATGACTATGGTGGTTGTAACAGTAATAGAAATCCACAACTAGTGGATGTCAATTCATAAGACCACGACTAGTACATGGCAGTACAAGAAACAAACCAATGTCTCTGTATCCACAACTAAGGCTGAGTACATAGTTGCTTCAGTTGGTTGTTCTCAAGTCCTTTGGTTGCAAAACCAATTGATTGACTATGGTTACAACTTCTTTCAAACTTCAATTTAGATAGACAATTCTGCTAATATGTTTATAATTGCTAATCCTATGCAACATAGTAAAACAACACATATTGAAATAAGATATCATTTTCTGAGAGATTGCTCAGAAAAGGTGTTGATTAAATTAGTCAAAGTGGATACAATAAATCAACTTACTGATTTATTCACTAAAGCCTTTGATTCAGTTAGATTTAATTTTCTAATTCAGTCTCTGGGCATGATTAACTTAGATCAATCAATATGAACAAACAAAATACTGTGTTTAATGCTACTTCAGCATAACACATGATTGGGAAATGATAGTATACTATATTTCTGCATATTCCTGAATTCCTAAATATCATTAAATCTGAGCAACTGTCTTGATATGTGAGTAGGTTTATCTTGAGTGGAAACTACACTTAGTACATGCCAAACATAATTCAAAGTGATTGTTTGTGGAAAACTTCATTTTGATGATACAAAGTGAGTCTTATTCTGATGTGATCAAATCACTCATCTAAGCACACTATGTACTTACACTTTATAATATCTATCTTTGCAAAACATACACCCTCTGTTTTGTGTAAACAAAGACCTGGGTGTATGATCATCATACTGTATATCAGTTATCAAAGGTGAAAAGATCATGATCCTTATCATCCCTTTATTTTGTGTGAACAAAGACTTGGGTTAAAGGCACCTCTGTTTTATGTGTGTAAAGACCTAGTGACCTGATGATGATCATATCTAAGCTCTCAAAAGAATCCTATGTGATTAATTGTACATTTATCTAGAGCTTTTATATCAATGCATTAATGAGATGTCAAATGCATCTCAAGATAGAACTTATAACTTAAAGTACATAGTTATTATGTGTGAAAAAGTGATGATTTGACTTGCAAAGGGAGGACAAAATCTTCGTTAATTGAATGTGAAGCCCATAACAATTATTTTCTAATCAATATGAAAACATGATAAACTACATGCCTAGTTGATACATTAGCTCTTGTATGGATTTAAGTGGAAAATATACTTGTAATCAGAACTATGTTTAGGTATCAATTCAGCAAAATAACTCATCAGAAAGAGGCTTAGTATTATAGTATGATCTCATTATGTGTATATATGTCTGTGCATCATCATACAGTTAAATAACACTCATCATATTCTTCATAGAAATTTATGATAAATGCATACCGTCATCATTAATCACAAATTTAGGGGGAGTAGAATTCATGAAGATAAGTTTATCAATCAGCTTAGCTCTTGGATACATGAAGTTTTTCTTTTAAATTATTTGAGCTTTCTTGTACTCAATTTTCATGAATACAAAGTCAACAAGGTCCAATAGAAATGAATAATTAGGAAGCTCATTTACCGTTGATTGAGTTTTCTTACAACAATAGTTATTGTTAGGTAGTCTAGATCAGTAGATCTAGTCCATTTGTATAGGCTTAGTATTTGAATTAATATCTGTAATGAATTGTGTATGCATTAATGTGTAGGTTAACCCACATATATATATATATATTATATATATATATATATATATATATTATATATATATATATATATATATATTATATATATATATATATATATATATATATATATATATATATTTGTGTGTGTGTTGATTTATGTATGTTTGCAGGTACAAACATTATTCTTTTTCAATTTCCGAAATTGACTAAGTGTAAGAACATATACAGATGAACACTTTGCTCTTTCATAGATATGTTTCTTACAAGTAACAAACATTCGAAGATCATCTGCGGATAAACCATGAACTGGAGTGAAGTGAGAATTCCAAGTGAAGACTCCTGTGGAAGAACAAGTTTCCTGCCGAACAACAAAACTCCTACGGAAGAACATTTACTTCGGAAGATCAATCATCTACGGAAGACAATACTCCTGCGGAGTCCAAACACTCGTATTCAAACAATACAAGTGTTACAAGTCAACCAGTCAACATGTCAGCTATGCGAATCCCAAGAAATTTAGAGATTCCTTAACAGAAATAATTCAAATCCCAAGAGATCCGGTGTTTCCTTAACAGGAACATCATTGTCTATATATGGATCCTAGGTTTCGAATCAAGGGACGGATTCAACAGCAACAGCAATACAACAAAAGATCACACAATCAAACCCTAGCAGCCATCACATCATTCAAAACAATTTTCAATATCGTTCATTAGTTATTTGTAATCATTGATGTGTTTTAATGAAATACAGTTGATTTAAACAAATCATCGGTTGTGTTTCATCAATCGTGTTCTCAAATATTCATTGATATTGATAATCAATTAATACGAACAATTAAACCAATCCAACATTGATTCCACAAATGTTAAATTGACATCAACTAACGCTGATAATTCCTAATTGTGATCCTTCGATTCATAGTTATCATACTAGCATCAAGGCAGCACCATTTGAGGCATTATATGGGCAAAAGTGTAGATCACCAGTTTGTTAGGCGAAAGTTGGTGATAGTCAATTGACTGGTCCTGAGTGGTACACGAGACCACAGAGAAGATAGTACCTATATGAAACCACATAGCTGCAACGCGAGATAGACAGAAGAGTTATGCAGACAAACGACGTAAACCTTTGGAGTTTCAAACTGGGGACAAAGTTTTGCTGAAAGTTTCTCCATGGAAAGGTGTTATTCGGTTTGGCAAGAGAGGCAAGCTTAATCCAATTTATGTTGGACCATTTGAGATTCTGGAAAGAATAGGTCCGGTGGCATATCGATTGGACTTACCGGATTCACTGAGTGGCATACACAATGTATTTCATGTCTTAAATCTTAAGAAGTGCCTATCTGATAATACACTGATTGTACCACTCGAGATGTACAAATAGATGACCAATTATGATTTGTGGAAGAACATGTTGAAGTAATGGATCGTGAGGTCAAGACTTTTAAGCAAAGTAAGATACCTATAATCATAGTTCATTGGAACTCATGGCGTGGGTCGGAATTCATGTGGGAGCATGAGGATTAGATGAAGATTAAGTATCCTTATTTGTTTGCAATGGCAATAGCCGGGGAAGGTACTGATTAAATTTCGGGACAGAATTTCTTTCAACCGGGGATGATGTGACAACTCACTCGATTTCGTTATGCCAATGCAGTAAACCAGGGATGTAGCACAACCATGTAACATAATTTTCGGGTCGAAAATTATTTCAACATGGAAATAATGTGACATTCAGTAATTTTCCATTACCAAACTCCATTAGTTCTGTTAGGTCTTGCATATATGTGTCGTGAGCACACACTAGTTGTCGTGAAACGTTTGTGACTTAATAATAATAATCTATGATAAACAATAATAATTTAATTAATAATGTTGATTATTTGTTGTGATTGTGTGATTCATGAATGTATAGAATTTTGTTAGGTTTTGCATACACGTGTCATCAGCACACACTAGTTGTCGTTGAATGTTGGTGACTTAATAATAATAATCTATGATAATAAACAATAATCTAATTAATAATGTTGATTATTAGTTGTGATTGTGTGATTCATGAATTTTTAGAAAATTAAATAATTGTTTCGTGAATTTTATGCGATAATGTGACTATGTGTAATATATATATATTTCGTGTGTTGTGTGACTTATTGTAAATGTTGATAATTACTATTATTGGTTGATAATACTTATAATTAGTTGTTAAACATATTTAAAAAGTATTAGAAAGATTAGTTTTTATAAAATAGATTAAAGGGTTATTTTGTAATTAACTTTTAACCAAATATTACCAAAATTAAACCCAACCCTAGCCCCAAACCCCATTTGCAGTCGTAAACCCCTTCCCCACCCTCTCTCTTTGCCATTTTGATCCAGAAATAACAAGAACAAATTGATTTTGATCTAGTTCACATTGCAAGGAGTCATACAAGTCCAATTGTTGATTTCTAAATGTTTAATGGTATGTTTATCATGTTGTTCATAGTTTTTGATTCTTGATAAACCCTAGTTCGAAATTGATGATGATAATATGAAATTGATGATTGTTAGATGATTATATGATGTTAGTTAGATTGTATGAATGATAGATTATGTTGATTGTACAAGAAATCTATGTTTTGATGATCTAGTTCATACATTGCCATAAGAGGAAACTTTTTGTTCTTGGAATTCATGATTTGATGATGTTATGATGTTAGATACAACGCCTGGATGTTAGTTTAATTGAATTGTGCAAGAAAATCCATGAATTTGAGGTGTTGATCATGACTTACTAAAATTAGAAACATTTATAAATGATGTTTGGGAATTTGGATGATTTGGTAATGATTAGTATGTTATAATGAATGTTATGAACTTGGTTAGGTATAAAATTATAGAATTATTATTGAATTGGATGCTAGATCACTTTTGGGTGTTACTTTCCCAAAAGGGAAACTTTATTTTTATAAAACATTGGATGTGATGAATTGGGCATGCATGTGATGTTAGGATCATGTTAGAATGATTTTTGATGATGTTTGATATGATAGAATGTGTTCTTTGAGTTGTATAGATGATTGGTTGATTATGTAAGGAGTATAGGTTGTGGTGATCATACATGATGATTAATTATGGTTAGTAATTAGGAGATCATGTTTGGGATTGAATTGATTGTCACTATTAATGTTGATTGGAATAAACTAAATGAATGAATGTAATTATGATTGTCATACACGCATGCAAATTTGAGGCCCTTACTTAGTAGGATTGGCAAGGTTTAGGATATGAAGTCGTGGGTGGCTTCACATGGCATGTGGTGCATGATTAAGCTTCACATATGAATTATTTGGTGTAATGTATTTTTGTTGATGTTGAGCATGTTGGTTGTTTGAGATTTGCATAAGTGTATGATGATCTAATATGGTACAATGATCTAATATGGTACGATGACCTAGGTAGAACTTGGGTTGATGATGTGATACACATGGATAATTTGTATGATACTCTTGTATGCTAAGTTGTTATATATGATTAAACAATATTTCAATTAATATGTCAGCAATGGGTCAAACGGGTCAACTAGGTCAATTGAGTCTTGCATTCCAAAACCTTGGGTCAATGTGTTTATTGAGCACCTAGGGTTGTTAAGTTTTTGTCTACACGTACTTATGTATTTGTGTCTTCTAGGTAACCTTTGAAGGGTTGTCTTTACACCAATCACTAGTCTTTTTATACATTATCTTAGCACACCTGGTCAGTTCATACCCTTATATTTTATGAACTCTCTTCTGGGGGAGGTAACATACTTGTACTCAAACGCTATTTTATTATTATAAGTTGTGTATGTTTTAACATAGTGCTTAATACCTTGAAAGTCCTTACACTTTTAGATCATAAACACAAACTCTTGAACTCACCAACCATTGTGTTGACATTTTAGTATGCTATTCTCAGGTCGTTAACTCTACTTGCCATTAAAAGCACCACATGGGTCCAGCATGCATTCTAAGACTCTAGCTAAAAGACATTACTATTGGTTATTATTTATGGATTTTAATTTGTTGGGTTGGCGCGTGTTTTGCCAAATTATGCATTATTTTTTTATACTTTGGGTTTGTTTAAATTACTAAATGCTTCCGCATGGTTTTTAAGTTTGAACTTTGTTTGGTTTTGTTTTAAATGTGGCATATAGTGTCGTTTTTTGAGTAACTAGTGACTGTGATCCTGGTTTGTTCACACGACTCGTGGTAACACTCTACACGTAGATTTTGAGGGTGTGACAGAAATCTACGAGGTCACCAACATTATTGTTGACCCATTTTTAACATGTTTTTTGGGAACCTACCAAGGTAAGCGTTTTGGACTCCACTTAAGTATGACATGACTAGGGCACAACGAAGATTATTTTGTCTAAGCTTAAGATGCTAGGCTCATAAACTTGAATCTTTAAAAACTTGTACCCTAATACTTTGTTGCCTAAATTTTTTTTGAATGCATGAATGAAATTTACATTTCCTTATGTACCACCTGTTCAATATATCTAATTACATCACCTCCTTGCGATTCCACCGCCGACGAGGGGTGTGACATCTACAAACATAATTCGAAGCACGTATTTCAATATAATAAGTACTTTGAGGATCTGGTAGAAGATAGTGCTAGTATGAAAAATGATAGCTCAGACCATCCTTCATTTTTTAGGAAGTCATGATTTCATAAAAACTCAAATGAACACTACTTAGGAGGGTTTTGTATCTAGTATCAGTGTTAAGGCCCCTTCGGATCGATTATGTAGGATCAATTTTGTGTTGGATGAACAAGATTAAGAGTATTCAAATGTTGTCATGACTCATGGCAATCCAGATGTGAGAACAATAAATACACACAAACTCACAAATGAATTCAACATTGTAAATGTTATACACGATGGATATTTATACCCTTACCATAGATGGTTATTAACTAACATAACTAACTTCTAATTCTATACTAGTTACATATTGATTTTTATATTTGACTTTTTAAATTATCTTCTACTTGATGTTAAGGCTAAGTCCAACAATCAGTTGTGAAGGAGCAAGGATTTTTCTAAGTTCAAGTATAACACCAGTGGGTGACTTAGCTTAGTTACCTTCTTCGATAAATGGACTAAAGATCATCCCAAAAAAATTGATCTTTGGGGATCTTAAATATGGTGTTTAAACGAGATCAACATCTAAGCATGAATTCTTATATGTAGCCTCGTAGAGTTGAAAATACATCTGAGGCTCTAAAAGATGCCAATTGGATCCATTCAATGCAAGATGATCTTGATCAGTTCAAAAGAAAAAAAGAATGGAAACTAGGTGTCAAACCTAACCACTTCATAAATGTTATAAGAACAAAGTGGGTCTTCAAAAACAAATCAAATGAAAATGAGTCATTGTTAAGAACAAAGCCAAACTAGTAGCAAAATTTTACTCTCAACAAGAAGGAATAGACCATGACAACATGTGAAAATCTTCTTGACGTTTGCAACATACAAGGGTATAAGGTCCACCAAATGGATGTTAAGTCAACATTTCTTCAAGGCAAGATCGACCAAGAAGTATATGTTCATAGGCCATTAGGGTTTGATGATTCTATATATCCAAATCTTATACATAGGTTTGATAAAGCTCTTTGTAGGTTGAAATAAATTCCATGGTATTTTACTTTGTCCAAATTTATTCTATCATTGGTTTTTTAGAAGGGTAAAATTGATGCCACTCTATTATTGAGAAAAGATTAGAAGGTGCAGGATCGTTGAAGGGTATAGGTTACAACACAACAACACAAAGAGGAGATTAACTAAACTTAGATCAAATAGTAAACTGGATTAACCAAGTAATGACACTTAAGAACACATGTAATATAAGAGATAGAACACAAAAAACATAAGTATTTGGTTTTCAAGAATGTAGTATATTGCCTTCTCTATGTTCTATTACAAGTGTTACAAAAGCATATTCAAAAGATACAAGAACATGAGATACTTATACAACATCTTGCAGCCGGCTATACTTTGAAAGCCAGTTGGATACAATTGACTAGACACACACAAAATCAATTTTAGAGTCAAAAGGCAGATTACCTTTTGACTAGTGACTATGACATGCCATAGCTCACATCCTTGTCTATTACAAAAAGGATAAAGTACATAAATTAGAAAGTTACAGACTCAAGACCTCAATGTACAGTTATCAAAAGCATGGACCTTTTCACTAAACTATGTTAGTTGGTGACTTGCAGAGTTGCAGCGGAAAGGTGTCCAGCTTTATGGAACAGTACATCAGATAAAACATGTTACTAAAAGTCTTCGGAAGAAATCTGTCTTCATGAACTTGAAGCTTCGGAAGACTTTGTCTCTGAGGCTTCGGAAGACTTCATCTTTGGCTTCAGAAGATATTGGTCTTGGCTTCGGAAGATTTCACACTTAGAGTATTTCTGTTGCACATGTGAAACTTCCGAAGCATTCTACTTCAATGCACTTGTGCAGCATGCAGGAAAGACTAAAGATGTTTAGGTTGCACCAGCCTCTTCATTAGACTCTACAAACTCCCCCTAGGCTGATGCTACCAAAACACTTAGAAAACTTCAGATATTAATAGTCCTCATTAGGATGATCACTATTCCTTTCTTCATAAGATGATCAGGATCCTTCAGGCTGTCAAAGTGTCTTCTCATGTCAAGAGGTCATGCAAAGGCAACTGAAACATATCTTGCCATGTATAGGTGTCTTCAATGCCTTGATCTCTAATAACATGCCACCTTTCTAGATTTGTGGTGTATGTCCAAGACAAGATGGGTCTTCCTGATGCTAGAGGAGCTACTGAAGTTGGAGTTAATTGAGCATCCTTTGGCTACACATCCTCAGGCTGCACTGATTCATCCTGAGGTTCAGAAGGGGATGCAAGCTTCTTCTTCTTCTTAGACCTTGGTTTAGGAGCCATCCTCTTCTTTCTCTTTCCAAATTTTAACTGAGAAGACTGGCCTCAGCACCAGATTGATCTTCACTGTCTTTCTCAGTTGGGACTTCCTCTCTCTCAGGTTCAGATGGAGAGGGAGGTTGACCATGCTGTGGATCAGAAAATGGAGCTTGTTGAGCATTAGCAAGAGGTCCGAGTTGTGTTGTGTCTAGTTGTTCAACCTTAACCTCCACTTCAGGTGGGGCCTGACTTGAAGTGGAGTGTAAGTCGGTGACCTCTCCACTCTTAATCTTCTGCTTGATTACTCTGATATGTTCATCCATAGTGATAGAGACATGGGTCCAAGTCTCCTTCCGGAGAATCCATACAGCTTCAAGAAGCTCATCATCCTCTGCATATCAGCAGACTTCTTCATGCTCTTTTGGATGATGGCTCTTGATTTTGCAGCTTCTTCCTCAGCTTCTTCTTTGTTGCTTTTCTTTCCTTGACTAACTCAAGCTCAAGTTGTTTTAAGTACTAGAACTCAAAATAGTCATAAGGTAAGGGAAGGAGTGCATCTGCCTGGTAGAGGCCTGTGGCACTCAGATAGTTAATCATCTTGATTCTTTCTTCTTCCTTATCTACCTGAGGTTCTTGTTGAACCACATCCTCTTGTTCAGGACTTTCTTGAACTGGTGAGAGGGTAGGCATACCTTTGTATAGTCTTTTTCTTCTTCTCTCTTCTTTGACTTATACTAGGAGTTCTGCATCTTCTGCCTCCTTCTTCTCTCTTGACCTTTCCAGATCAACCAACTCATTCAATTCATCCAAGGGGAGAGAAATGACACTGCCCTTAACTCATTATTCTGAGTATCTGGTCTAGGGACAGCCCAAATTGCAGACTCCATGAGTCTTGGAGACTCAGTAAAGGAATTTTCTCCCCTTAGCCTCATTTTCCTCTCTCTTTCCTCCTCCTCTCAATCTCCTCAGATGTCATCTTTCTTTTCTATTTGTCACTCACAAACCTTTGTGACTCAGGGTGGAGAGAGCTTTGGCCTTCATTGCTCGTTGCAGCATCAGAGCTCAGGCCAGAGAGAGGTTGAGAAGCACCTTCACCAGCAGGTGTCTCAAAAGGAATATGGATCTCTGCAACAGTTGGAGATGATGAGACAAGGCTCTCAGGTTCTGTCACTAGGCCTTCAGTCAAGGTTTCCCCTATGAAGCTAATCTTAGGGTCTACCTCAACATCCAGTTGACCTATGACATTGCCTGATTGCCTTAGTCTCCTTCTTAGGCTGAACTCTGCAATGATCTTGTCTTAGATTCTTTTAGCCAATCTGTCAACTTGTCTTGATTGGCTTGGGTTGAAAAGTGGCATGTTGACTAGATCCAGACCTTCATAGTAGTCCAAGTTTTGAAAATTAAAGACTTCTTGCTGTCCTTGAACTCTTATGATGATGAGGGCCTTCCTGTTGTTGTCATACCTCCACCCAATGATGTGATTGAAGGACGGTGAAGATGACATAGTCCTTGGTATCCCATCCTCAAACAGACTCTGTATGAAGGAGTCTGTGTAGTCCACATCAATGTGAACTAGAGGAGGTTGCTGAGAATGCACAGTTGCAAGTGAGGATGGTGAGTCCTCAATGTCCATTCTCTTAGAGGAACTCTCGGGTTCTGTGGCTGTAATGACTTTCTCCCCCTTTTTGGTAGCATCACCCACTTGCATAGGTGAGCTGGAGGATAGGTCACTCACATCCACAGGTTCTTGTGTTCCTGGTTGAGCTCTCCTTAAGGGTCTCCCAGCTAGTTTTTCCTTAAGATATGAAATCTCAAGTTGCTGATCATTGATCTTGTTTTGTAAGGTAGTCACCTGAGATTCAAGGTGACTGACCTTTGAGACTAGGTAAGTGCATGTTTTAGACAGTTTTTGCACTTTTAGTCTCAGATCCCCCTCATCTTCATCAGAAGAATCATTGGGGGTGGAGAAGATTGGACCAGAGTCCTTTTTGTCATGACCAGTTCTAAGTTCTTGGCTACTGGATTTCCTCTGCTCACAGGCAGTCTCAGTTGAGATGTCAGTGGGCTGAGTTGCCATGGTTGAGGTCTTAATGATGTAATCACTTTCAGAAGTGAGAGCCTCTTTCATATGGACATCCTGAATAGGTTCAGGAGTGTCCACCTCAATTGTAGGTGACTGATGTGGGATAGATGTAGGAGACTCAGAAGTACCCATCTCTCTTTGAGTAAGGGAAAGAAGAGAGATTGATTGTACTTACTGAAACCTATATCTTTATCAGTATAGAACTCAAGGTTGGGAATGGGTTGGTTTAGATCTATAGGTTGGGGATGGTAACTATCCCCTGAAGGTTGATCACTTGAGTGTTGAGACTCAGAGTGATGGCTTAAGGTAGTAGGGCTAATGAGCTCATCAGGCTGAGCATAAGGAACCTCAGCATTGATTCTTGAAAAGATGGTAGTGGCTTGCTCCTCAGGAGAAGTGGGAGCTCCAGTGTCCACTTCTTCCTGTATGGGTAAGTATATGGGGGCCTCCACAGACTGAATAGTCTGAGCAGGGGTTCGTTTGGATTTTCTTTGGTAGGTGATGGAGATTTGAGGTTGTGTGGGTGGCAGGGAAGCAGCAGGTGTGGGTTCAACACTAGCTTGTGCTGCAAGGTTGTCACCTTGAGCAATGAGCTCTAACACTTTTGGGACTAGGGCTGTTTCTACCCCAGAGAATCCAACAGTGGACTTTCTTAGTATTTTAAAGATGTCGGGCTTCATCTGTCCTAATTTAAGAATGTTACCTGTTTCCCTTAAATGTGAGCCCAGTTCACAGTTAAGAATTTACTGGACAAATCTAGGAAACATGTAATATTCTAAGGAGTCTAAATTTGTAAGTAAATGTGTATAATAAACTAAGAGTACCTAAATTTGACCCATTGAACCATTCCATGGACTATGAAGGAGAGATCTTCAGAATCTGGTCCCATCCACCATGCTTGTTTGATAAGCTGTGGATGACCACATGGAGCAAGAATCTCCATTGGGATGCGACCTTCCCTCTCCTGAAGGTCTTTACAGAGAAATATCCCTCATACCCCATCTGCTCAAAGGAATGATTAACAACTTCCTTTGGGAAAAACACCTCACCTTCTTCATCATCCAGCTGAAGATGTCGGTTGATGATGGCCAGAGTGATGAAGATTGTTCTCCCCTGCACTGTGGCAGACAGTGCCTTCTCCCCATCCATAATGACCTCTTGGCAGGTCTTCTAGAATTCAACCACTGATCCTCATAGAGTGGAGGATCAATGGTTAGGGAGGAGAAGTTGTTGGACAGAGATAAGAAACGGCAAACCTTTGAGAAATGAGGATCGTTCTCAGAGCGTAACAGAGCAACTTGATTGTGTTGTCTGTGTAGCTGCATGGTAAAGTGGGATCATTTCTGTGAGCAAGGTTGGCCATTTTGAAGTAGCTTAGGGATGAAGAAAGAAGAAAGAAAGCAATTTCTGAGAGAAATTTGGGATTTTAGGTTTGGAGGAAGAACAATGATAGAAAGAGGGGGAAACCATTGAGTTTATATGAAAGAAGGATTTCAGATAAAGTTTAATGAAAGATGATAAACTTTGAAATCCGGATGTCGGTCCCACCTCTGAAAAAGTAGTTTACTTTTTGCTCAAAAAGTAGTTTTCTTGGAAAACAAAAAGCTTCCGAAGGTTAATTATCTTCGGAAGTTTTAATTAAAAAGCTTTCGAAGCTAAAATGACTTCGGAAGAATTTCCTGAGAGGTTTGAAAATTTTGCTTCGGAAGATAAATTAAAACTTTAGTGCTTTGTGTATAAACAAACAAAGCTTCTGAGAGTTAATTTTGCTTCGGAAGTAAATGGTCCTTGAAAATGATTAAGTGTCTGAGACAAGTATTTTAGCTTCGGAAGATAAATTTGAAAACTCTTCCGAAGGTAAAATTTCTTAGACAGTTATTTATTTTGAAGGCATGATTTACTTCCGAAGTTAAAAACATAACTTCCGAAGTATCAGAAATTTTCAAAAAGTCTAAGGAGAATCTTCAAAAAGAAAATTTTTTCGTCCAAAGAAAACAGAGCTTATGAAAGTAATGAACTAGACAACTTAGGACACACATATTTTAAGAAATAATAAGAATTAGTTTTAACAAAGATCTACTCAAGGTTGATCATCCCAATAGCTAATATAAGATATTTAAATCTCTGTTCATCAAAAGCCTTTGTAAACAGATCAGCATATTGTTCATCTGTGTGAACCTTGACTAGTTTAATTAATCCCTTTTCATAGTTATCTCTTATTAAATGATACCTGATATTGATGTGCTTTGTCCTTGAGTGCTGCACAGGGTTTTCTGTGATTGAGATAGCACTGTTGTTGTCTATGTGAATGGGAGTCTCCTTGAAGTTTAACCCATAGTCCAGCATCTGATTTTGAATCCAAATACTTGAGCACAGCAGCTTGCAGCAGCAATGTATTCAGCTTCAGCAGTTGATGCAGAGACACAGGATTGTTTTTTGCATTGCCATGAGACAACCCTTCCACTAAGAAATTGACATCCCCCAGATGTAGACTTTGAAGTCATGTTGCAACCACCATAATCACTATCTGTATAGGCATACATATTGAAGTCAGAATTCTTAGGATACCATAGTCCAAGTGTTGATGCAGCTTTGAGGTATCTTAGAATTCTCTTGACAGTGATAAGGTGAGACATCTTAGGGTTGGCTTGATATCTTGCACAAATACATGTAGCAAACATGATATCAGGCTTGCTAGCAGTAAGATACATAAGAGACCCAATCATAGCCCTATATAAATGCTCATCTACACACTTCCCCTCAAGATCAGGACCAAGAGAGTGGTTTTTGGCTATGGGTGTCTTAGCAATCTTATAGTCAGTCATATTAAACCATTTGACTATGTCCTGAACATACTTTGACTGACTTATGAAGATGCCATCTTCAACGTGCTCACTTGAATTCCCAGAAAGAAATTGAGTTCCCCCATGGCACTCATTTCAAATCTGTCTTTCATCAGCTTCTCAAAGTCTTTGCAGAGCTTTGGATTAGTTGACCCAAAGATGATATCATCCACATATACTTGAACTAGCAATGTCTTTTCCTTGTCCTTTGATGAGGAGAGTTCCATCTATAGTACCCTCATGTATCCATGTTTACAGAGATACTCAGATAGTGTCTCATACCACTTCCTGGGTGCCTGGTGCAGCCCATAAAGAGCTTTGTCAAGCTTGCAGACATAATCATGATAATCAGGATCTACAAAACCAGGTGGTTGTTTGACATAAACCTCTTCATCTATCACACCATACAAAAAGGCACACTTCACATCAAGTTGAAAGACCTTGAAGTTCTTGGATGCAGCAAATGCCAGGAATATCCTAACAGCTTCTAATCTTGCCACTGGAGCAAAGACATCAGTGTAGTCAATCCCTTCTTCTTGTGTGTATCCTTGAACAACCAGTCTAGCTTTGTTCTTGATGATGATGCCTCTATCATCTTTCTTGTTCTTAAACACCCATTTGGTTCCAATGGTAGTCTTCCCAGAAGGAAGAGGA
Organism: Flaveria trinervia; assembly: GCA_025506515.1. Classification (NCBI taxonomy): domain Eukaryota; kingdom Viridiplantae; phylum Streptophyta; class Magnoliopsida; order Asterales; family Asteraceae; genus Flaveria; species Flaveria trinervia. Next base: position 9,082,306 of record CM046452.1, read on the forward strand.
CAAAGGTTCCAAACTTTCTGCCTTTTGAGTTGAAGCAGCTCTTGTTGCATAGCATCAACCCAACTTCCATCCCTTAGAGCTTCATCAACTTTCTTTGGCTCTATCTGGGATAGAAAACAAGAGTGAAGACAAACATTTGTTTTATGGATTTGTCCTCTTGTCTTTACCCTTGAGACAACATCTCCAATGATGTTTGTGGTAGGGTCAGACTTGTGGATCCTAAGATGAGGGATCACAACAAGTTGTTGAGTGAAATCATTGATGTTTTCATCTATGGTGTGGTTAGTGGCATCAAGAAATTCTTGGTCACTATCACCATCACCATTATTGTCTTCCACAGTTGAGGTGTTCTTATCTGGTTGTAAAGCCTCTGAGCTGGAATTTGAAGGCATACCAGATGTATCAGCAGAATTTGTCATTGTTAAGCTGATAGAAACCTTATTTGCAGAAGTGGTTCCAACTGGAGCTGAAGATATATGTCTTGAAGATCATCCTAGCTCAAATCTTGGATCAGGATCTTCCTAGCTCAAATCTTGGATCATCCTGAAACATTCTCACAAGATTTGTTAAAACAGTTGGTAACCAAATCAAGATCAAACAACCAATCTGGACCAGAACCAGCAACACAAGGTGTGTGTTCATTGAAAGTCACATTGCCTGACTCCTCAACAATTCTAGTTCTGAGATTGTACACTCTATAAGCCTTAGCTTGGGAAGAGTATCCAATAAAGTGTCCATCATCTGATTTCTCAACAAACTTGGCAATTTGATCTTTGGTATTCAAGATAGTGCAAGGACATCCAAATGACCTGAGAAAACCAATGAAAGGTCTACCCTTGTGCCAAAGTTCATAAGGAGTTTTGCCATGAGTCTTAACTACTAAAACTCTGTTCTACACATAGTAGTAGTGTTAACTGCCTCTGCCCAGAAGGTGATGGGCAGTTTAGAGTCAGACAACATGGTTCTTGCGGCTTCAATCGGTGTCCTGCTCTCCTCTCAGCAACACCATCTTGCTGAGGAGTCCTGGGAGCACTAAATTGTCTTGTAATACCCTTTTCATCACAGAATGTATCAAGGATATGGTTCTTAAATTCAGTTCCTTGATCACATCTTATGATCTTGACCTTGTGATCAGATTGATTCTCAATCTTTAAGATGAAATTCTTCAGAATCTCAGGAGTCTCATCCTTAGTTCTAAGGAACAAAACCAAGTGAATCTTGTAAATTCATCTGTGATCTCTAGACAGTATAAGGTCCTTCCTAAACTCATTACACTGGTGGGGCCAAAGAGATCCATATGTAACAAGTGTAGGGGTGTAGTGATGGAGTTCTTTTCCTTAGGCTGGTGAGATACATTATGTTGCTTCCCTTTCAGGCATGCAACACAGTGGTTATCACTTGTAACTCTTTCTTTGGCATTCCAGTTACCAAATCATGCTTAATCACTTATTTATGTTCTTAAAGTTTACATGGCACATTCTTTTATGCCATAGGAAAGACTCATCACTATTGGCTTTAGACAGAAAGCATGAAACTTCTCTAGAGGGCGAGGTTTCTTGCAGATCCATCTTGTACATGTTTCCTTTCCTGGGGGCTCTAAAATGACCACACTAGGCTTAAGAACAATGCACTCATGCTCAGTAAAGAGCATGTTATGACTCTGATCACAAAATTGAGATACACTTAGAAGATTGTATCCAAGCTCCTTTACAAAGTTTACCTTTTCTATGCTGAGCTTACCATTTGTGACCTTGCCCCTTCCAGAAATCTAACCACCTTCATCTCCTCTAAAAGCAGTTGGTCCTTCATCAATCCTTTCAAAGTTCTGGAGTAGTGACCTATTGCCTGTCATGTGTCTGGAGCAGCCACTGTCTATGATCTAGACATTTATGTCTGTCTTCAATTGTCCCTGCACAAAGAGAATGATTAGTTACATCTACAAACCCAAGCCTTGCTTGTCTTAGGCTTATTTGCAGAAGGTAATTCAATAGTAATAGATCCTATGGTTGTACTAAGAGGATCTTGAGCTGTTGTTGATGGAGAAATCTCAGTCACTTGGTCTTTCATAGACATCCACACCACCTTTGGTGTCTTGGACTTGACCTGCAAAACTTTAGAAGCTTTGATGACTGAATCTTCGGAAGATTTTGCTGACACTGCAGCAGACTTCAGTGCTTCGGAAGAACTCCTTTCTTCCGAGACCAAATATTCTTCCGAAGAGAATTTTCCACTTCCCTTCTTGTTAGATTTAGAACTTCCAAAGGAAACTGGTTTTCCTTCCGAAGCTTGAATCTTCTTAGAACTTTTTGAAGCCTTTGTTTTGGCCATATGGACAGTACCTTTAGGATTGAAGGGAAAATCCTTAGCAATGTGAGTGGTGCTGTCACACATAACACAGTTCATCTTCTTCTTCATAAGAGCCTTTTCTTAAGAGTAAGACTGTCTTTGGTCACTTCCCTTCTCCACCTTCATCTTTGCAGATGCTGAGACAGTCCTCTTAGGTGAGGACTGTGCTTGGAGTTTGATGGTCCAGGCTGTGCAGTAGTGGTACACATCAGATCAGTCTTCTTCTTGCTACTGAGATGAGTTGAACAAGAACCAGAACTCTTAGTAGAAGAGTTTTGGTTGATGTCTTCAGTCCCTACCACTTTAAAACCTGCAGAGATAAAAACTTGTTTCTGCTTAGAGTCAAAGTAGTCTTGATCTGTTGAGCCTTCCTTGCCTTTCTTTTGCTCTTTCTGATCAAGTTCTTTCTCATGGACTTGGTCATCACAGTCTTCACTTTCTCCTTAGAAGGATAGTGGCCCTTCTTGGAATCCTCCTCTTCAATCTTTGTAAAGGGATTCTTCACTATCTCTTCTTCATCCTCCTCACTCATTGGATCTATGAGAGGAAGCTCATCTTCACAAGTTCCACACATAGGAGATCTTACTGACAAGATTGTGTGTGGAGGAGCTATCTCATTGGATCCCAGTCCCTGTCTGTTTTGATAGCACACTTTGTTGTGCAGGGATGAGGATATCATGTTCATGAAAGTCTCCTATTCAAGAACACTCTTTTCTGCCCTGGCTTTGCTGATCACAAGCTCAGCCTGGCACTCAGTTAACTTGGTTATGAGATATTTAATTTGAGTCCTAAAATCTATATGTTCATGTTTTAGAAGTGAAATGGTTTTCTCTAAGTCCTCTATTTTCAGCTTATAATCATTTTCAGACTTTCTAAAATCAGATTTTAAAATGTTTAAGGACTCAACATCAGATCTCAGTTCCAAGTTATAGGACCTGTACCTGTTAACTTTAGCAATGCATTCAGGAGTACAAAGATGTTCCAATACCTTGGCTTCATCATGATCTGCCAACAATGCTTGGTTTGGAGAAGCATCTTCCATCTGAAAGCTCCAGTCAAAGCCTCCTTCTTCAACAGTAACAGCAGCTTGCTACTTTGACTTCTTATTATGGAGAGCTTTGTCAGTGTAGTTTGGTATGGATTGTGTTTGGCCACCATTTGTTCTAGGTGCCTTACACTCTCTGGCAAAATGGCCCATCAAGTTACAGTTGTAACACTTGACTTTGCCTTTGTCCAGTCCAAACTTTCCACTGGTTGCATTGCTTGGAAACTTCCTTCTAGTCCTCTTGTAGAACTCCTTGGCTCTGTGAGTGAGAAGAGCCATTGGCTAGACTATTTCCATATATTCCAGATCATCTGGATGATACAGTCCAGGTATTCAAGAGTGCAAAAGAGAGTTGCCATAGCTTTCATCAGAAGACACAAAAGCTTGAGAAGAGCTTGTCTCTTGGAATGGGCTTCCTTGAGTGTAGTTCTCCCTTGATGTCTCTAGGAAGGTGATGAAAGGACTCTTGGGTGAGTTGTCAGGGTAGCATAAGAGATGATGTTTGGGTTCTATGCTATCCCTTTTAACCACATGTAGGGCTGAACCCATTTGATTGTTGGAGTTGCCAGATGAACCTTGCATGTTCATCTCATCTGGTAGCCACTGAGAATTCCAAATAACTCTGTCAGAGTAAGAGTTTTGAGATTTATAGTTCTCTTGATCACCACACAGTAGTGTGTCCATTTCCTAGGAAGTGAGGACATGAACTTCCTTATAATGTCTCTGTTTTCAAGAGTAACTTCTCCATCCACTAGGGTATCCACTATCTAAACATACTTAAAGTACTGTTGAGTCATGGTTTCACCTGTTTTGAAGGTGAAGTTTTCAAACTGCTGCTTTAGGAGATCCTTATTATTCTCCTTGGCTTCAGAAGAACCCTCATACATTAGTTTCAGTGCATCCCACAGCTGCTTGGCTGTTTTGCACTTCTTGAAACCTCTATACACAGAGTTTGGAAGGGCAGTTTGAAGAGCTGTCATGGCTTTTCTGTCTATCTCTACTCTCGTCCTATCTTCATCAGAGTAGTTAGCCATATCTTTGGGAATCATACCAACACCATTAGCAGAGGGTGTGCTGGGTATGAAAGGCTCATTCTCAATAGACTCCCACATTCTTGAATCAAGAGACCTGATGAAACCTTCCATTCTTAAACACCAGGTGTCAAACTCATCAAGAGTGATCAGTGGGGACTTGTTCATGGTTCCAGTTTCCATATCAGTTTTGGAAATGGCTACCATTTGAAAAGTTTAGTATTTGTGTGTGTGAGGAATCTAAAGATGGTGAGATCTTATATCAAGAGCCTGGAAAGCTCTGATACCAAATGCAGGATCGTTGAAGGGTATAAGTTACAACACAACAACATAGATGAGATAAACTAAACTTCGATCAAACAGTAAACTGGATTAACCAAGTAATGACACTTAAGAACACAAGTAATATAAGACACAGAACACAAAGAACACAAGTATTTGGTTTTCAAGAATGCAGTATATTGCCTTCTCTATGTTCTATTACAAGTGTTACAAAAGCATATTCAAAAGATACAAGAACATGAGATACTTATACAACATCCTACAGCCGGCTATACTTTGAAAGCCAGCTGGATACAATTGACTAGACACACACAAAATCAATTGTAGAGTCAAATGGCAGATTTCCTTTTGACTAGTGACTATGACATGCCATAGCTCACATCCTTATCTATTACAAAAAGGATAAAGTACATAAAGTAGAAAGTTACAGACTCAAGACCTCAATGTACAGTTACCAAAAGCATGGACCTTTTCACCAAACTATGTTAGTTGGTGACTTGCAGAGTTGCAGCGGAAAGGTGTCCAGCTTTATGGAACAGTACATCAGATAAAGCATGTTACTAAAAGTCTTCGGAAGAAATCTGTCTTCATGAACTTGAAGCTTCGGAAGACTTTGTCTCTGAGGCTTCGAAAGACTTCATCTTTGGCTTCGGAAGATATTGGTCTTGGCTTCGGAAGATTTCACACTTAGAGTATTTTTGTTGCACATATGAAACTTCCGAAGCATTCTACTTCAATGCACTTATGCAGCATACAGGAAAGACTAAAGATATTTAGGTTGCATCAGCCTTTTCATTAGACTCTACAGAAGGTTATCCTCATTCATGTCAATAACATAAATTTTGGATTCACATGTCTAAAATTATGTAATGAGTTTGAAAAGTTAATGAGCAATCACTTTGAATTGGGTATGACAGTCGAACTAATATCTTCTTAGATTTATAAATCAAATAATTTAAAGAAGGATTTTTATAAATCAATCAAAGTTTACAAAAAATCTCCTTTACAACTACTCACTTTCATCACCATTTGTTTTAGTACTCACTTTCATCTTGTTTATATGCTAAAACTCTTATGAAAATTGGCAATATGCTAAAACTCTTATGACAACCAGCAATTACATAAATTCTGACATCAATTCCATAGATTCCGTCATAAATGGTGTTGACGTTGATGAACGAACATATAAATGTACTAGGTTAGAGCACATGTAATACATGGGTGGAATAAATAAAATATATTAAAATCATTAGTTTCATCAAATATTTTAAATTCTAGATGTTATTATCCATTGTTGAAATAAAAATATAATGAATATTTAAAAGTTATAACACATAATGAATTATAAATTATTACTCTATATTTAATATGCATTAATAAATTATAAAATAAGTACATTTATATTTTAGAGTTTTAATAGTTTTGTTTTTTTATTTACAACTAGCTTTAGTAAACCCGTGTAATACACGGGTTGAATAAATAAATTATTTATATAATAAATTTATTAATTATAAAATGATATTTTAAGATATGATATGATTGAAATTGTGTATCAGAAATGACTATAAATAATAAAATAGTGATATCAACTTTTAAAAAAAAATTTAAAAGATAAACATTTTATTCTAAAACAAACTGTATAAAAATGTTATTTTTATAAAAATTTCTTATAAAAATAATAAAATAGTGATATCAACTTTTAAATTTTTTTAAAAAATATCATATATTTAAGATATGATATTATTTTTTGTTTTAAAAAAATTAACTTATTAAAAGTATCAATTTATTTAGAAATAACCTTAATAAATAAATTTCTTTCTTAATTTATTATATATTAAAATATATTAAAATAATTTTATTAGTAATTACGATACTTATTTAATAGGAGAGAGATGCGGAAAAAAAATGATGAAAACAATTGTGGTGCTAACACGTGGTATCCCCATTTACTCTTTTATTAGAGTAGTAACATAATTATCATTTAATATGAGAAAGACAATAAACACAAATATAAATATTTTTCATTTTAACATATTTCAGTTAAAAAGAAAAGTTAAATTAATTGTTTTTATAATTTTGGTATTTATTATGAGAGGGAGGCGGAAAAAAAATAATTTTTTTGTTATGCTAGAATGATGACACGTAACATTGATATGCCAGAATGATGACACGTGTCATTTGATATGCCAGAATGATGACACGTGTCATTTGATATGCCAGAATGATGACACGTGTCATTTGATATGCTAGAATGATGACACGTATTTTAGAAAAACATTCTTTTATTATAGGTTATAGATAAATGATTTACTTTTGCATCCTACAGCCAATAGACCGGACATTATGTTCACAAATGCTTCTTAACAAAATATCGATGCAACCCAAAACATTATGGGAAGATAATATTCAAGACAATCATAAAACAAACAAATTAATGTTTATTAGCAGTAAGAATATAAAAATCAATATAGAAAAGTTAAACTGACTGTAATTAGCATGAACTTTAGGGTTAGTTACTTTTAGTTTTGTTAGTTAACAACTGCTTATTGTAAGGAAATTGATGTGGGCCCAAGCGTGGATGAACAAGCTTTAACCTTTTTGAAGGTCAAACATCGTTTATTAAAAGGAGCTTCACTGAAACGGCCATAACGACTTATTTTATGAGTTATTTATATTTTGTATTATTTTTACATTTTGTTTAACTTTACACTTGGCCCAGTTTTCAGCTCGTTTATGTTTTGTAACCCATTTGATTTTTGCTTTGTTTTTTTATATGTTTGTAACAGATGGGTGAAAGAATTATTGAAGTTTATGAAAAAAATTGTTTTTCTCTCTATCACCGTATGTGCTAGTGTAAACCCTGATTATCGGTATTCTTTGTGAATCAACGATAGTTAGAAGGATTGTTCCTGGTATTCTCATTGAATCAACAGGTTCAATTATCTATCTTTCTGTTTCTGACTACATGAGAAATTAATACCCCATAAGTATGACACATTCTGTGTGAAATTCCAGAAGTATTTTGTGTGATTTGTGTCTCGTGTTTGACCTGTACCTTCCATCGAGTCCCTGCACATCTTTGTGCATACTCTATGAGTTGATCATTGATCCTCGACACAAGAGGATCTCGTTCGTGCCTGGTCTCGAGACTCTAATATGATGGAGAACTCAAATTGAGGATCAAGTACCTACTAAAAAGGATGTTCCGAGACCTCAACAAGCATTATGTTCTCAACATGCTTCTAAGCAGGATATCAATGCAACCCAAAATAATCACACGTCAGCTGTTAAAAGTATCTTTAAATACCTCTAAAGAACTTCTAGATATTCAAACTTTGACTTGACAGGACACAATGATTCTGATCATGCAGGATGTAAATTTCTAGGCTTATTGAGGGTAGAGTTCCATCCGTCCATGATCAGCTTCTTATATAGTGTTAACAATAAACACAATATCTAATAAGCATTATTCGACCTTCGGTTGAAAATTTTTAAACCAGCACCGCAAAAATGACCAATTTGTAGCACCAGGTGAATACATAACACATAGTGAGGTAACTTGTCTATCAAAGTAACATGATTGGAAAACCATGTATTTACCACAGGCATGTAAAACTTGCAGACATGCAACAAGGTTGCATGTCATGTAACATAATAAAATAATTAGGATCTACCAACACCAATAAGAACATCCTTGTATGGCGTAGGTTCTGGTGACGCTTCTCTTGTGGTTTCTACATGCCTCGGCCACCTTCTTCGTTCTTCTCTAAGAAATGGTGTCTGCCCTTCGCGGGCTCTGCTGAGTCGCTCTTGGGCCCCACCTCGTAGTTTCTCCAATCTTAGCCTATCCATTTGGAGCATCTTGAACACTTTAACCACATTTGCTAAACCCCCTGTAAGTAACAAGAGACTTGCAAACATACTTGTCCATATCCAAGTCCTTCCCTGTACAGAAAATGAAAAAAAAGTAATCATCTTTTTTACCAATTTGATTCTTTAGATACTAAACACCAACTGCATTAAACTGATTTTGGAATAAACTGGTTGAAATTAAAAAGTCAACCAAAATGATCAATTCTCATAGTATCAATTAGATCAAGATATGTTTATTACCATTTTGATATAATGGTCTGTCTATTTAACTTACAATCATTCACTGAAATATGTTTACAAGTATATACTTCAAGTGATCTGTTGCAAGGGTGAAATACAAGTGGAGGAAGAATTTAGAGACTTCCATCTGGTATATAGATTTAGATACCATAGTGTAAATGTGTTATTAATAGGGTAAGAACTCAACTATATTGATAATAAGTTTAAGTTTCAAATATGTTATCAATCAGTCATGTATAACCCACCTTTGGGCAATCATGTATACCCCTTCTTGGTGAGGTAACCTATACATGTGCACGTTAAATATGTAAACCAACTGTTAAAGTAACTTGCTCTCAAATTTTTTGTTTGAATTTTCAACTTATATTTTTAACCAACGGTTAAACTAACGTTAAATATGTATACCCCTTCTTGAATTTTTTGTTTGAATTTTTGTTAAATATTAAATAACATTATATTTCAACCAATTTTTTAGTTTTAGTGTTTTTTTAGATTAGAAGAATAAATTGTTTTGTTTTCGGTTTTCTTCCTCCCAATAATGTATGTGTTAGGGTTATAGTAAAAATGTTATTTAATCTAAAAATACTAATAAGGATTGTAGGTTAATATGATCCTTCTATTGTTTTAAAGAGGATGATATTTTGGTCTTTGTGTCTTTATACGCTTATTGTGTCAAGTATTAGTTCATTGTCATATATTTTACATAATTTGTTATATATATTTATGATTATGTTTTATGTTTTAAATCATTTTATGTTATTTTTATCAATGTTTTTATATATTATATAACGTGTTATATATCATTACGTTTTACAATTAGAAGACACAATGATATACTTTCACCAATTATTTTTCAAAACTCTTAGTGTTAAAGATAACAAAATTTGTTATTTTGTCATTGTTTTTTTTATAGATTATATAAACTTGTTTTTGATCATCGTGTTGTACAATTATAAATAAACGATGATGTTATTTCACCAATATATTTTTTCAAAACTCATAGTGGTTAAGATAACACAATTACGATAAAAAATACAATAAGACATTGTATTATTTTGTCATTATTTTTAATGTATTAGATTATTTAATTGTTAATTTGTTATTGTGTTTACATATTAAATATACACAACAATGTTATTCCATCATTATATATTATTTTAAAATTCCATTATTTAAAAAAATCACAATAGTATTAAGAAAAACACAATAATTAAAAAAAGACAATAAATGTAGTAAATAGACAATGATGATATATGAACTTAAAAGTGTCAGAAAAAAATATTATCTTTTTGTATAGTACATGTTTTAAAAATAAAAAGTGCTCGTTTTTTATGATATAATATTTATAAAAAATAATGTTGTGCATAAGAGTTCTGAGAATGTAAAAATGAGAAAACTTGTAAAAATTCCCGAAATCATCTAACAAACTCTGCTTTACAAATTGATATAAACCATTGATTAAGAAGATTGATGGTTAAGATTATTTCTTACACTTTTTAATTTTAATTGCATTTTTATTTGAACTTTGTCTTTTATCTAAATATACAAGATACAAGATATGTTAGGCTTGCGAATCTAAAAATTAATGGGAAAATTTTATAAAATAGTAAGCAAGTTTTAACAGTGTTCCAATTAGGTTGTTTATATTTTAATTTGTTTAAATCAGATAACTAAAGTTTTAAGAGTGCTCCAATTAAGTCACTAATATTTTTTTTTTCAATCAGGTCACTATAGTTTTAGAAGAGTTACAATTAAGTCACTCATATTTTTTGAAAATTTTTGAAAATTTCATAATTTATTAAAAATAATTAGTTTTTTATAAGTATTGTTAATTTTTCAATTTTTTAAAACTTTTTACAACTTATAAATGACCTAATTAAACAATTTTGAAATTTTAGTGATCTGATTAGGATAATAAATGTTATAAGTGATCTGATTGAGATAAAACAAACTTTATGAGTGAGCTAATTAAACAATTTTAAAAATTGATTATTATTTTATAAAGTTACCTGTAAATTAATCTTTTATTTATGTATTAACCATGGTGAATTTCACTCACATATATTTACCAACACATTTACAACTTACATTCATAAACCAGAATTTAAACTAACTTGCTTTAACATGTTTTATTTTTATTTTATTTTTTTGAATTTTAGGAAACTTGTGACAGATAATAACCATTATATTTATGGCGATTAATTTTTTTTAGCATTTTTAAGATTAGAAACATAAATTTTTTTATTATTTTTATTCCTCACAATAATTTATGCCTTACCTAAATCTTCCTATACATAGGATAGGAGATATACAGGCATTGTGTTAGTAATGTTTCCATGTTCACATAGATAATGAAATATCCAATTTCTTACAATTTCCTCATATGTTAGATCCTCATCAAATACGCATTAGTCTAAAGCTTGTATATTAGGTCCATTATAATACTATACAATTTCAACATTGACCTACTTGAAGAACATGTTTCAGGCCTTTCAAACAAAAACTACAAAGCAAACTTATGGACACATACCACTAGATGAAGACCATGATGCGAATATCTGACTTGCTCACGCCTGTTAAGAATAGCACCCACCATCAACAAAAAGCTTCCCGTCAAGAACGGGATGTGCACACTCTGTTGCAGGATCTGCACATGCCCATCAGCCCTCTCATAGATTTGGCATGAATTCAGGATCGAACCAAGCACCCACATCACAGCACCCGCGATCACCATGTTCAGCGCGTGTGCCTCGAGCCCGCTCTGATCGTGCCCCTTATCACCCTACATTTTGCAACAATTCATCCGGCCAACACAATATTGAGTTCCTTGTTAATTGGGTGGTGACTTTGTGTTTTATGATAGAATGTTTTTAAACCTGCCTTGTATAGTGATTTTTTTTTATTTTTATATTTTAAAAAGAGTTTGATTTTTGGTAGTTTGTGGGTATATTTTGAAAACAGTTTGATTTCTTGGTGTTCCGTACATGTCTTTTCTACAGTAAACACTTTTCAGGAACATGCCCACAAACCATGGAAATTTTTAGATTTGGAGAGGGTTTAAGTTTGTTTAGTGATCTATAGTTTAATAATAAATATTCTCCAAATGTCCCTTTTCCCTAACTTTTCTCTCAAAATGTCTCTTGACAATTAATTCTCAAAATGTCCCGTCCGAACAAAGAGACGTTTTTATAGTGATTTTAAGCTGATTAAACCAGCGGAATCTTGGTTGTTAGATTGACTCCGCTTGAGTGACCAACAATTTTAGTCGTAACATGCTTCCTGAGTCAACAGGATACAATAAGTATAATTAACAAGGTAGCGTTTGAAGCGGCGATTTCTCAATAACCACCATAAACTTAAAAACCTCACAAACAATTAATAATACAACGCAAAATTCATCTAATTCAAAACAAACTCATTTCATGATACCTGAAAAAGAAGAAAAAGAAGTCCCAAGAAGAACAAAACGCCACCCAAAGCCTGAACCACCGGCACAGCAACCTCCACCAGCAGAAGCTGAATATCGAGCTCCACCAACCCGATTCGATAATCGATTCCGGCCAAATGCGCGATCAGATCGTGAATATTCACCACCACAATCAACGTCAACCCAATCAGAACCACCACAACCCCCGGTTTCGGTTCATTCAACAGCAACAACACCAACCCACATATCAAAACAATCGTCGAACACACGTACACTCCGGCGTTCATGTACTCCGCTCGGGTCCGGCTCAGCCCCGGTCCGTAGGTTCGACACTCACGCGCCGTCGCAAGCTTCACCATTACTATTATTATTATTATTATTATTATTATTATTATTATTTGTTTAGAAGAGAGAGTGTGTGAATATGTTTTGTGTGTTTATGTCAATGTTATTGTCAGAGATGTGAGATTGGTTGAATGGTTGTATGAAGTAGAAAACGAGGGTGTACGTGCCGGAGAGTGGGGTACGTGGCGCTATGCATGGTGGTGTGTAGTATTTTATTAGGTGAAAGTGTTTGACACGTAATGAGGTTTGGTTTTTATTGTTTTCAAACTAGTAACTATACTTTGCGTTTATGTTGAGATGGCGTCATACGCAACGTAATAATATATAGATTATAATAGTATATTTTTTTCAAATTTAATTTACGCCGATACCTAGGATTTGTCGAATTTATATTGATGACAAAACATATTATATTTGACATCATTTGTTTGTAAACAAAATCTACGTCGAAACGTAAAACATCTCAAAGAGTATATAAACTTGGCTTGCATTCTTTATATTTGATCAGCCATTCTCGAAAAAATTTTACGCCACAACATTGACAAATTTGAATTTACAAAACTAAATTATTTTAAAGACAAAATGTACAATGCGTAAACTTGATGTTTTAAAAACTTGAGGGAGTCAAAGTTACAATTCTAAAAGTTTTATAAAAAACTAGGGGGTTAAGAGTGAAAATACAAAAAACTTGAGGGGTTTAAGTAAATACGAAACATCAATATATAGATACTAATAAAATAATGTTTCTTTTGTCATTTATCATCTTCTTAAACCATCTTTTTAATACTTGTAATTTTTCTAAAGATCATTATTTTATTTTCCCTTTAAAAGGGTATAAAGTAATTTAAATACTCAAACAATTTATACCTATTCATAAAAAATAATTTGGTCAATTGATACATCTTTCTGTCTCATCTACATTTTTTTTAAATCAAACTATATTTTTAAAAATAAATTTTATTAAAAAAATTAAAATTCATATGTTTTCTAAAACATTGAACATTTTAAAACAAAATATTTTAAATTAGTCATTTTTTTAAATAATTATAAAAGATATGAAATTTTTTAAAAGTAGTTTCATGAAAACAAGCGAATAATTAGAAACTTGAGTTTTTAATAAACAATATGTTTATAAACAATAATTTTTATAAGAAAATCTTAAAACAAATGTTTTGAAAATGAAACTAAGAGTTAAAAATAGTATAATTGTTTTATCTCTTGAACAACTACGTATATATAATTTTATACAATTTTTATATTAAAATATCATGTAAGGAATACATGTTAAGGCTGATGCAACTCCAAACACTTCAAGTCTCCTGCATGTTGCACAAGTGCATTGAAGAAGAATGCTTCGGAAGTTTCACACATGCAACTGAAATATTCTAAGTGTGAAATCTTCCGAAGCCAAGACCAATATCTTCCGAAGCTAAAGATGAAGTCTTTCGAAGCTTCAGAGACAAAGTCTTCCAAAGCCAACACTTGAAGACAGATTTCTTCTGAAGACTTTTAGTATACATGCTTTACCCGATGTACTTTACATAAAGTTGGACCCCTTTCCGTTGCAACTCTGTAAAGTCACCAACTTGCATGAGTTGGTGAAAAGGTCTATGCTTTAAGTAACTGTACATTGAGGTATTAAGTCTGTAACTTTCTACTTCATGTAATTTATCTTTTTTGTAATATATTAGGATGTGAGCTATGGCATGTCATAGTCACAACTCAAAAGGCAATCTGCCTTTTGACTCTACAATTGATTTTGTGTTGTCTCTAGTCGATTGTATCTAGCTGACCTTCAAAGTGTGGCCGGTTGTAGGATGTAGTATATGTATCTCAAGTACTTGTAACTTTCCTTTATGCTTTGTAACACTTGTAAAAGAACCTGAGAAGGCAATATTATGAATCCAAGGATCGCAATCAGGAATTATCAGTGTCAGTTGATTTCAAGTCAATGTTTGCGGAATCAACGTTGGCTTGGTATAATTGTTTGAATGGTAAATCATATGAACAATGATTCAAGAACACAATGAATGTAAACACAATTAATGATAAACACAATTAATGTTTGGACAAATATTGAATTTAAATGTATTTCATTAAAATAGGTTAATGATTACCAATAAACAATGAATGATCGGTATTGAATTTTGTGTTTGAAGTGACGTTTGCTAGGGTTTTGATTTGTGTGATATGATGTTTGGTGATTGTAATGTTGCTTAGATGTTTTCCGTCAAAACCGTTTTTTGATTCGAAACCTAGGATCCATATATATAGACAATGATTTTCTGTTAAGGAAACACCGGATCTCTTGGGATTTGAATTGTTTTTGTTAAGGAATCTCTAGATTTCTAGGGATTCGCATAACTGACTTGTTGACTTGTAACACTTCTATTGTTTGAATACAAGTGTTTGGAATCCGCGGGAGTATTGTCTTCTGTAGATGATTGATCTTCCGAAGCAATGTTCTTCCGCAAGAATCTTGTTCTTCCGCAGCAAACTCTTTCTTCCAAGCAATGTTCTTCTGCGGGAATCTTGACTTGGAATTCTCACTTTACTCCAGTTGATGGTTCATCCGCAGATGATTTTCGGATGTTTGTTACTTGTAAGAAACATATATCTACGGAGTAACAAAATGTTCATCCGTAGATGTTTCTTACACTTAGTCAATTTATGAAATCGACTAAGGATATTGTTTATACCAGCAAACATACATAAATCAACACACATATATATATGGGTTAACCTATATATTTAATACATACACAATAATGAATTGCAACCATTCATTACAGAAATAAATTCAAGTACTAAGCCTATACAAAGTGTACTAGATCTACTGATCCTAGGGCTAACAATACTCCCCCTTAGGCTTAGATACTTGTAATCATTTCTTCAAAACTAAAAGCTCCTTCAATCTTGAAACCATTTTCTTGTTGAAATATGATACTGCATCCTTTTGATCATCGTATTTGTACTTGATCTCCATTCTGCATATCCTTTGGAGTGTCTTAAAAGTCAGCCCCAATACATCTTCTTCTGTGGTGAGGGTTTCCACAACACATTGATTGTTAATAATTTCCAGCTCATCTTCTTATGAGATTCTCAATTCTAATATATCTTCAATGTTGACTCCCTTCATCATCCCAACATTATACCTTCTTCTCTTGTATGCTTTGGCATGCAGCTTATCCACAACTTGTATCATGTGAATGTATAAGCATAAATCATTCTGTGCTTTTTCATTTGCCAGCTTTGGGAATAATTTTTCATGTAAGAATGATGTGTAGCTTGTATGGAGCGTTTTGATCTCTATAGGGTCGAAGATTCTTATCTTGTCACCTTTCCTACCATCAACATTCCTCAGTAGCACTTTTTGTTTTCTCAACATATCCCCAATCAGTTATGGGAATAGTGTATTGATTTCCTCCAATGACTTTGATGGCTGCTGTTTTCCTATTAGAACAACCAACTCTCCTTAGGAATTCATCATCAACTAATGAGGAGGAGTTGGTGCTTGATCTTTTCTTTCTTTCTTATCTTCTTTTGTGCTCATCATCTTTTCTTTTTGCTTTTTTAATCACATCATCTTTGAATTTTGTGTTTAACTTTCCCACCAACACAGATAAATCTCTTTCCCTTGAGTGAATTGGATAGTTAGACATTATAAGACTTTGCAGATCGTTGATATCTTTCTCATGAAGACTCAGCACTGCTTTTGTATCATGGAAATACTGAATTCTTCCGAAGGTTGTCTTGATAATTGCATAATCCAAGTCTGGATCATATTTCCAGGCCATAATCCTGTTCTCTTCTATAGAACTGGGAGTTGTGATATGATCATATAGCTCTATGAGAGTTGATTTCTGTTCAGTGATTTCTCTAATAGTTGTCCCTAATAGCCACACTTTGCCAGGAGTGACTGCTCTTAGTTCTCTGATCAGTTTGTATTTGCCTTTGTGTTGATCTTTAGATTGAACAGTTATAGGATCAGCAGAGAGTTTGCTTTGTTGCTCATATGATGGGTTTGGAGCTTCAGTTCTGAATCTGACTCTAGTATCAAGTTCAACAGACATTACATGTTCCATCATTTTTCTTAGTTTAGCCACACTTCTTCCTTTAAGCTCATGAGCCTTGTAATTGTGTCCCTAAAGCCAACATACCATATTGTACTTGTTGAATTTAGCAGTGTCATAATGACCTATATTTCTTGATTTTCTGGATGGCTTGAAATGTTATGAATGCCTCATAATCATAGTTAGGAATCATAAAATTATCAAGCTCAAACTATTTCAATATGTTCTTCATCTCAGTCATATTCATCCTTTCAACCATGTCATATGGAAATCCATGGTTGATCAGGGTCATAAACATAGCAGATTCAGGACTTTCTTCCATTATGTCTTTTGTTGTCAAAAGATCATGAGCCTTTAATTCTTCTTGTTCTTTGTTAGGCACTTCTTCAGTCAATTCTTTCCACTCAGCATCACTCTCAGCTTCATCGATAGTAGCTTGCTTTGATGTTGAGATGTCCATAGAAGGAGTGTGCTCAGAAGATGTATGCCTTGAACTTTTGGGAGAATCTTCAACATTGATTACTTGAATCTTTGTTGAGCCCAAATACTTCCTCTTTCTTGAGTATTGAATGAGTTGCATAGAAAATTCAGCAGGTTTCTTTAGTTGGTTTGATTCAAAAGCACATATCTTCATCTTCAACTCATCAATCTCTTCTTCTTTTCTTCTCAACAAAGCTGATTGACCATAGAGAGTGTCATTTATTTGATCAATTTTCACTGTTAGTTTCTATTTTTCATCTTTCTCTTTCTTTACTGATTCTTTGAGCTCAGAGTCTTGTTGAAGAAGGCATCAATCACTTCATTATTACATGTCACACCCCGACTGACGGCGGAATCATCAGGCGGACGAATGGGAGATGATTGCTCATAGCACATGGAACTAATTAAGTTGAAATAATATTAAATGTCATTAATCTCATCTTTATTCTAACCTTTAAACACCAAATCTTAGGTTGAATCGTGAAGAAACCGTTAGGACCATTTTATCTTCCTATTGTTATCTTAAGTGCAATATATAGCACGTGAATTTTCTATGTGAGTATTTCTATACCCCTTTGTGCACATTTTTACACTTTGGGGTGAAACATGTTACCTTATAAACATTGCACTTGTAAACACGTTTGATGCTTGTAAACTTATGTCAATTCACTTGTATGTTATGGTTAGTTGATCTTTGTAGCTACCATGTAATGTTGAATATATGTACAATCATTAACTATTGCTAGCCTGGCGACGTCATAGTTCTATGGGCCTGACAAGCCTGCTTGGTTGATCCAAGTACACTTAGATGGAAATCTCAACAACATTATTGTTGAGATTTTTATTTTTAACATGTTTCAGGAAATACTCAAGCTTGATTACTACTCTTTAAAGCTTATCACATCTAGGATTTGACTAGATAAATGGATGGGCTTGTTACATTTAACTTTTATGCATGATGTTTTCTTTGTTTGAGACTTTTAATTGTAATGGCATAATTGGAACTTATGATTAATATATATTTGGATTATTAATAGCATTATGTGGCTATGAACGATCTTAACACTCACACCTCGACGTTTCCGCCGTCAAGGTTGGGGTGTGACATTACACATGGCATCTTCACTATTAATAGCGTTATTTGGATTATTTAGCATTTCATCATTTCCTGCAATTATTCGTTTCAGCTCCATAATCCTTTGCTTTCTCAAATTGGACTTCATTACAAGCTTGTTGTACTCAGCCACCAAATATCTTTTGCTTAAAGGAATGTCATCATCACTCAGATCACCTTCATTGTAAGCAATAACTTCCTCATATTTCTTTACTTCTTGATTGTCAGCAATTTCATCTTTAACCTCCTCAGTATGAGCATTCACACTTGTTGAGCTTGAGCATTTATCTTGTGGTTGTTCAAGCTTATCATAAGGAGATTGTGCTTCTAAGTTCATGTTGTGCACTACAGGCTCTGTTTGTGTGGATGCAATTGGTTCTTCATGATTGGAGAATGACAAAAGGATAGTACTTTCTTGAGAGATCAACTCAGTCTCACCAGAATGAAAAGAATTTACAGACTGAGTGACAGAGATGGGTTCAGTATGCACACTCTCAGATAATTGCTGAGAGAATGGAAATATGGACTGAGTGTTTTGATTGGCTGATGGTGATTGTTGGGTGTGAACATAGTGAGTGGGTGAGATGGGTTGAGTATTATGACTTGTAGGAGAAGGGGGTTATGGGGATTCATGTTGTTGCTAAATGTGTGATAGATTTGGTGAATGAGTGGCTTGAACAGAGTTTGTTGGAGAGTCCTCCTGTTGATCTTCCCAGTCAAGCTCTTGAGGGATGTTTGCACTAGCATCAACCACATGAGCAAACATGGGCATGTATCCTCCTTCATACTTCCCTGATATTTTGTACAGTATAGATCTACCTAGGTGAGCTTGAACAAACACACCGCCATCTACAGTAGTCCTAGGTAGATCAGGATTGATGATTAGTTGTAAAAACCTTGGAAACATATACATCTTGTCAGCCTTCTGCACTTTGATATGATCACACAGGCAGTTGAAGATGTACTTTGAATAATTGTAGGTTCTTCCTTCAAAAACACCAATAATGCCAGATGAGATATGCCTTGAAAATATGTCAAGTCCAGATTTCATATTAGAGATGCATTTGAGATAAGTGTGGCAGAGAAATCTATAAGGCTTGCAGAGTCTTCCTTTCTTTATTTCTCCCTTCTTGAAATCACCATCATATCCCATCAGAAGAAAAACTTTCTCTATGTATTCCTTTTCGAACACATCAGGATGACCAGCTTCTGCATCTCCCAACTCATGAACCCTTCTTATTATTTGTTCATTCATTCTCAGTCTTCGGTTCTTCACATCAGCCATAATAACTTAACCATCTTCTTCTATTTGTGTAGAGTTCCAGAAATTAGTGATGTGTGATTGATGAATCACAGGCTCTGCTGATAAGGCATAGAATAGCCTTGATCTTCTTAGATATCATATAATATCTTCACACCCTTCTGCAACAGGGTCATCAGGGTCTAAGAAAGCACACACATTGTGCTATCTTGCAAATCGATTATCCATCTGTTCAGAAGAAGAAGATTTTGTTAGAATCACATTAATGATTATGAGAATACAAACAGTTATTTGATTAAACAATAATCAAACGGTTCATTATTACAACATGTTTTACCTTGAACACAGTGATCAGAGAACAAGGTTACGTGTTTGTTTGATGTTTTGATTTAGAAATTTTGCATGTTAGAGAGAGGGGGAAAGTTTGTTGAGTGGGTTTTTCTAGGTCTGAAAATGTTCTGAAAAAGAGAATAATGAATAATGAAGTCAAAGAACATCATTTATACTCTCTCAGATATTAATTTTTATTTATTTAATGAAGTGGGACCCTCAGCAATTTAACTTTTCCGAAGTTATAAGTTTTTTCGCAGATTATCTACGGATTCCATAAATCATCTGCGGATGACTTAGTGATGTTGATTAAATATAATTTAAGTTTTCATAGATTACCAAACTATGAATTTAAATTATGATTGTTGATCTTTGCTCATCCGTAGTTTACTAATCTACGGATAAACATTTAAATTTTCACACTGTAGCTTTTGCGGATGCTTAAGATGGTACAATGCTGAGAAATTTATTTTGTTGTATGGTCCAAGTCCATTGCTTAGGACCATTTATTGATTTTGGACCTTGTTGACTTTGTATACTTGGCAATTGTGCACAAGAAGACTTAAATTTTTTAAAGACTTCATGTATTCAAGAGCTAAAAGCAGGTTCTAGTTCCTTCAAGTTGATAATGAAATAGACAAGGCTACTGATTGATCAACTTATCTTCATGAATTCTACTCCCCCTAAATTTGTGATTAATGATGAGAGTATACATTTATCATAAATTTCTAAGAAGATATAATGAGAGTTATTTAACTGTATGATGATGCACAAGCATGTATACACATATGATGGGATCATACTATAATACTAAGCATCTTCCTGATGAGTTATTTTGTTAAACTGATTCCTGAACATAGTTCTGATTGCAAGTATATTGTCCACTTCAATCCATACAAGAGCTAATGTATCAAGTAGGCATGCTGTTTATCATGTTTTTATATTGATTAGGAAGTAACTATTATGGGCCTCACATTCAATTCACTAAGATTTTTGCAGGACCGATGATGGGGACAATTACAACACAACAACACAATGAGGAGATTAACTAGAACTTAATCAAACAGTAAGACTGGATTAACCACAATAAGATACTAAGAACACAAGTAATGTAAGAGACAGAACACAAGTGTTTAGTTTTCAAGAATGTAGTATATTGCTTTCTCTATGTTCTATTACAAGTGTTACAAAGCATAATGGAAAGATACAAGAACATGAGACACTTATACTACATCCTACAGCCGGCTATACTTCGAAAGCCAGCTGGATACAATTGACTAGACACAAAACAAAACCAGTTGTACGGTCAAAAGGCAAATTGCCTTTTGACTAGTGACTATGACATGCCATAGCTCACATCCTTATCTATTACAAAAAGGACAAAGTACATGAAGTAGAAAGTTACAGACTCAAGACCTCAATGTACAGTTACTAAAAGCATGGACCTTTTCACCAACTCACGTAAGTTGGTGACCTTACAGAGGTGCAGCGGAAAGCTATCCAACTTTATGGAAAAGTACATCAGATAAAGCATATGTTAAAAGTCTTCGGAAGAAATTTCTCTGCATGAGTTGAAGTTTCGGAAGACTTTGTCTATAAAGCTTCGGAAGATTTCATATTTGGCTTCGGAAGATATTGGTCTTGGCTTCGGAAGATTTCACACTTAGAATATTTCTGTTGCATGTGTGAAACTTCCTAAGCATTCTTCTTCATAGCACTTGTGCAGCATCCAGGATAGACATTGGATGTTTAGGTTGCATCAGCCTCTTCATTAATCTCTACAAACTCCCCCTAGGCTTATGCTAGCAAAACACTTAGTAGACTTTAGATATCAACACTCCTCATTAGGATGATCACCAATCCTTTCTTCATAAGATGATCAAGATCCTTCAGACTGTCAAAATGTCTTCTTATATCAAAGAGGTCATACAGAGGCAACTGAAACATATCTTGCCATGTGTAAATGTCTTTAGTGCCTTGATCACTAATGACATTCCATCTTTCTGGATTTGTGGTGTGTGTCCAAGACAAGATGGGTCTTCTTGATGCTAAAGGAGCTGTTTGAATTGGAGTTGATGTAGCATCCTCTGTCTGCACAACCTCAGGATGTTTTGACTCATCCTGGGGTTTAGAAGAGGGTGCAGTCTTCTTCTTCTTTGGTTTTGGTTTAGAAGCCATCCTCTTCTTTCTCTTTGTAGATTTTAACTGAGAAGACTGGTCTGCAGTACCAGATCGATCTTCATTGTCTTTCTTAGTTGGGACTTCCTCTCTCTCAGGCTCAGAAGGAGAAGGAGGTTGACCCTGCTATGGATCAGAAGATGAAGCTTGCTGAGTTTCAGCAGGAGGTCCAGGTTGTGTTGTCTGTGGTTGTTCAACCTTAACCTCCACTTCAGGTGGAGCTTGACTTGGAGTGGAGTGTAAGTCAATAAGCTCTCCACTTGGAGTGGAGTGTAGATTTTAACTGAGAAGACTGGTCTGCAGTACCAGATAGATCTTTCTTTTCCTTTTGTCACTCATAGACCTTTGTGACTCAGGGTGGAGAGAGCTTTGCCTTCATTGCTTGATGTAGCTTCTGAGCTCTGGCCAGAGAGAGGTTGAGAAGCACCTTCACCGGTAGGTGTCTCAATAGGAGTGTGGATCTCTACAACAGTTGATGATGATAAGACAGGGGTCTTAGGTTTTGCCACTGGGCCTTCAGTCAAGGTTTCCCTTATGAAACTAATCTTAGGGTCTGCCTCAACATCTAGTTGACCGATGGCATTGCCTGATTGCCTAAGTCTCCTTCTTAAGTTGAACTCTGTAGTGATCTTGTCTTGGATTCTTTGAGCCAGTCTATCAGCTTTTCTTGATTTACTTTGGTTGACAAGTGGTATGTTGACCAAATCCATACCTTCATAGTAGTTCAAAGTCTGGAAATTGAAGACTTCTTGTTGTCCTTGAACTCTTATGATGATTAGGGCTTTCCTAATGTTGTCACATCTCCACCCAATGATGTGATTTGAAGATAGTGAAGATGACATATCCTTGGAATCCCATCCTCAAACAGACTTTGTATGAAGGAGTCTGTGTAGTTCACATCAATGTGAATTTGAGGAGGTTGCTAAGAATGCATAATTGCAAGTGAGGATGGTGAGTTCTCAATGTCCACTCTCTCTGGAGAACTCCCAGGTTCTATGGCTGTAATGACTTTCTTCCCTTTTTTGGTAGCATCATCAACTTGCATAGGTGAGCTGGAAGATAGGTCAATCACATCCACAGGTTCTTGTGTTCCTGGTTGAGCTCTTCTTAAGGGTATCCCAGCTAGTTTTTCCTTAAGATACGAAATCTGAAGTTGCTAATCATTGACCCTGTTGTGTAAGGTAGTCATCTAAGATTCAAGGTGACTGACCTTTGAGACTAAATAGGTGCATGTTTTAGTTAGTTTGTGCACCTTTAGTCTTAGATTCCCCTCATCTTCATGAGAAGAATCATTAGGGGATGAGATGATTGGACCAAAGCCCTATCTCTCACCATCAGCTTCAGGTTCTTGGCTGCTAGTTTTCCTCTGCTCACTGGCAATCTCAGTTGAGATGTCAGTGTGTTGAGTTGCCAGTGAGCAGAGTTTCCATGGTTGAGGTCTTAATGATGTAATCACTTTTAGAAGTGAGAGCCTCTTCCATATGGACATCCTGAACAAGTTCAAAAGTGTCCACCTCAGTTGTTGGTGACTGGTGTGGGATAGATATAGGAGACTCAGGAGCACTCATCTCTCTTTAAGTAGGGGTAAAGAAGAGAGACTCATTATACTCACTGAAACCTAGATCTTTATCATTATAGAAATCAAGGTTGGGAATTGGTTGGTTGAGATCTATAGGCTGGGGATAGTAACTGTCCCCTGAAGGTTGATCACTTGAGTGTTGAGACTCAGAGTGATGGCTTAAGGTAGTTGGGCTAATAAGCTCATCAGGTTGAGCATGAGGAACCTCAGCACTGATTCTTGAAGAGATGGGAGTGGTCTGCTCCTCAAGAGAAGTGGGAGCTCTAGTGTCCACTTCTGCCTGTAAAGGTGAGTGTATGGGGACCTCCACCGACTGAATAGTCTGAGCAGGGGTTCGTTTGGATTTTCTTTGGTAAGTGAGGGTGAATTTAGGCTATGTGGATGGTTCGGAGGTAGCAGGTGTGGGCTCAACACTAGCTTGTGCTGCTAGGTTGTCACCTTGAGCATTAAGCTCTAACATTTTTAGGACTAGGGTTGTTTCTACCCCAAAGAAGCCAATAGTGGGCTTTTTTAGTATTTTAAAGATGTCGGGCTTCATCAGTCCCAATTTAAGAATGTTACCTGTTTCCTACAACTGTGAGCCCAGTTCACAGTTAAAAATGTACTGGACATATCTTGGAAACATGTAATATTCTAAGGAAGGAGTCTAAATTAGCAAATAAATTGGTATAAAAAAATTGAGAATACCTGAATTTGACCCCTTGAACCATTCCATGGATTATGAAGGAGAGTTCCACACGAATCTGGTCCCATCCACCATGCTTGTTTGATAAGCTGTGGATGACCACATGGAGTAGGAATCTCCACTGGGATGAGACCTTCCCTTTCTTAAAGGTGTTTACAGAGAAATCTCCCTCATATCCCATCTACTTAAAGGAATGATTAACAGCTTTCTTTGGGAAGAACACCTCACCTTATTCATCATCCAGCTGAAGATGCCTATTGATGATGGCCAGAGTGATGAAGATTGTTCTCCCCTGCACTATGGCAGATAGTGCCTTCTCCCTGTCCATAATGACCTCTTGGCAGGTCTTCCAGAAATCAAGCAGCTGATCCTCATAGACAGGAGGATCAATGGTTAGGGAGGTGGAGTAGTCGGATAAAGCTAAGAATTAACAAACCTCTGAGAAATGAGGATCTTTCTCAGAACTTAACAGAGCAACCGGATTATGTTGCCTGAGTAGCTGCATGGTAAAGTTGCGATCATTTCTATGAGTAAGGTTGGCCATTGTGAGGTAACTGACGGATGAAGAAAGAAGAAAGAAAGAAATTTCAAAGAGAATTTGGGTTTGTAGGTTTGGAGGAAGAACAAATGATAGAAAGAGGGGGAAACCGTTGGGTTTATATGAGAAAGGGATTTCATATAAAGTTTAATGAAAGAGGATAAACTTTGAAATCCAGATGTCGGTCCCACCTCTGAAAAAGTAGTTTACTTATGCTCAAAAAGTAGTCTTCTTGGAAGTCAAAAAGCTTTCGAAGTTTAATTATCTTTAGAAGTTTTAATTTAAAAAGCTTTCGAAGCTAAAATGACTTCGGAAGATTTTCCTGAGAGTTTTGAAAATCTTTCATCGGAAGAGAAATTAAAACTTGATTGCTTTGTATATAAAATACAAAGCTTCCGAGAGTTAATTTTGCTTCGGAAGTAAAAGGTCCTTCAAAATAAGTAAATTTCTTAGACAGTTATTTATTTTGAAGGCATGATTTACTTCCAAAGTTAAAAGCATAACTTCTGAAGTATAAGAAATTTTCAAATATCTAAGGAAAGTCTTCAAAAAGAAATTTTTATCCAAAGAAAAACATGAGCTTATGAAAATGATAAGCTAGACAACTTAGGACACATATTTTAAGAAATAATAAGAATTAGTTTTAAGAAAAACCTACTCAAAGTTTATCATCCCAATAGCTGATATTAGATATTTAAACCTCTGTTCATCAAAAGCTTTTGTAAACAAATCAACATATTTTTCATCTGTGTAAACTTTGACTAGTTTAATTAATCCCTTTTCATAGTTATATCTTATTAAATGATATCTGATATTGATGTGTTTAGTCCTTGAGTGCTACACAGGATTCTCTGTGATTGAGATAGCACTATTGTTGTCTATATGAATGGGAGTCTCCTTGAAGTTTAACCCATAGTCCAACATCTGATTCTGAATCCAAAGCACTTGAGCATAGGAGCTTGCAGCAGCAATGTATTCAGCTTTAGCAGTTGATGCAGAGACACAGGATTGTTTCTTGCATTGCCATGAGACCATCCTTCCACCAAGGAATTGACATCCCCCAGATGTAGACTTTGCAGTCATGTTACAACCACCATAAACACTATCTGTATAAGCATACAGATTAAAGTCAGGATTCTTAAGGTACCATAAGCCAAGTGTTGAAGCACCCTTGAGGTATCTTAGAATCCTCTTGATAGTGATGAGGTGAGACATCTTAGGGTTGGCTTGATATCTTGCACAGATACATGTAGCAAACATAATATCAGGCCTGCTAGCAGTAAGATACATAGAGACCCAATCATAGCCCTGTATAAATGCTCATCTACACACTCCCCCTCAAGATTAGGTCCAAGGGAGTGGTTTCTCGCTATGGGCGTCTTAGCAATCTTACAATCAGTCATTTTGAACCTCTTGAGTATGTCCTAAACATACTTTGACTGACTTATGAAGATGCCATCTTCAACTTCCTTCACTTGAATTCCTAGAAAGAAATTGAGTTCCCTAATGGCACTCATTTTAAATCTGTCTTTCATTAGCTTCTTAAAGTCTTTGTAGTGCTTTGGATTAGTTGAACCAAATATGATGTCATCCACATACACTTGAACTAGCAATATGTCATTTTCTTGTCCTTTGATGAAGAGAGTTTCATCTATAGTACCTCTCCTGTATCCATGTTTGTAGAGTCTAATGAAGAGGCTGATGCAACCCAAACATCTTTAGTCTTTCCTGCATGCTGCACAAGTGCATTGAAGTAGAATGCTTCGGAAGTTTCACAAGTGCAACAGAAATACTCTAAGTGTAAAATATTTCAAAGCCAAGACCAACATCTTCCGAGGCCAAAGATGAAGTCTTCTGAAGCCTCAGAGACAAAGTCTTCCGAAGCTTCAAGTTCATGAAGACAGATTTCTTCCGAAGACATTTTGTAACATCCTTTATCTGATGTACTGTTCCATAAAGCTGGACACCTTTCCGCTACAACTCTGCAAGTCACCAACTAACATGGTTTGGTGAAAAAGTCCATGCTTTTGGTACGTGTACATTGAGGTCTTAAGTATGTAACTTTCTACTTTATGTTCTTTATCCATTTTTAATAGATAAGGATGTGAGCTATGGCATGTCATAGTCAAAAGTCAAAAGGCAATTTTCCTTTTGACTCTACAATTGATTTTGTGTGTGCCTAGTCAATAGTATCAACTGCTGAAGCTGAATACATTGCTGCTGCAAGCTGCTGTGCTTAAGTACTTTGGATTCAAAATCAGATGCTGGACTATGGGTTAAACTTCAAGGAGACTCCCATTCACATAGACAACAATAGTGCTATCTCAATCACAGAAAACCCTGTGTAGCACTCAAGGACAAAACACATCAATATCAGGTATCATTTAATAAGAGATAACTATGAAAAGGGATTAATTAAACTAGCAAGGTTCACACAAATGAACAATATGTTGATTTGTCTTCAAAGGCTTTTGATGAACAGAGATTTAAATATCTTATATAGCTATTGGGATGATCAACCTTGAGTAGATCTTTGTTAAAACTAGTTCTTATTATTTCTTAAAATATGTGTGTCCTAAGTTGTCTAGTTCATCACTTTCATAAGCTCATGTTTTCTTTGGATGAAAAAGATTTCTTTTTGAAGATTCTCCTTAGACTTTTTGAAAATTTTGATACTTCAAAAGTTATGTTTTTAACTTCAGAAGTAAATCATGCCTTCAAAATAAATAACTGTCTAAGAAATTTACCTTCGGAAGAGTTTTCAAATTTATCTTCCGAAGCTAAAATACTTGTCTCAGACACTTAATCATTTTCAAGGACGATTTACTTCCAAAGCAAAATTAACTCTCAGAAGCTTTGTTTGTTTATACACAAAGCACTCAAGTTTTAATTTTTCTTCCGAAGCAAAATTTCAAACCTCTCAGGAAATTCTTCCGAAGTCATTTTAGCTTCGGAAGCTTTTTAACTAAAACTTCCGAAGATAATTAACCTTCGAAAGCTTTTTGTTTTCCAAGAAGACTACTTTTTGAGCAAAAAGTAACTACTTTTTCAGAGGTGGGACCGACATCCGAATTTCAAAGTTTGTCCTCTTTCATTAAACTTTATCTGAAATCCCTCTCTCATATAAACCCAATGGTTTCCCCCTCTTTCTATCATATGTTCTTCCTCCAAACCTAAAACCCAAAAATTTCTTTCTTTCTTCTTTCTTCGTCCCTAAGCTACTTCAAAATGGCCAACCTTGCTCACAGAAATGATCCCAACTTTACCATGCAGCTACACAGACAACACAATCAAGTTGCTCTGTTACGCTCTGAGAAAGATCCTCATTTCTTAGAGGTTTGCCGTTTCTTATCTCTGTCCAACTACTTCATCTCCCTAACCATTGATCCTCCATTCTATGAGGATCAGTTGCTTGAATTCTGGAAGACCTGCCAAGAGGTCATTATGGATGGGGAGAAGGCATTGTCTGCCACAGTGCAGGGGAGAACAATTTTCATCACTCCGGCCATCATCAACCAACATCTTCAGCTGGATGATGAAGAAGGTGAGGTGTTCTTCCCAAAGGAAGCTGTCAATCATTCCTTTGAGCAGATGGGGTACGAGGTAGATTTCTCTGTAAAGACCTTCAGGAAAGGGAAGGTCTCATCCCAATGGAGATTCCTGCTCCATGTGGTCATCCACAGCTTATCAAACAAGCATGGTGGATGGGACCAGATTCCTGAAGATCTCTCCTTCATAGTCCATGAAATGGTTCAAGGGGTCAAATTCAGGTACTCTTAGTTTATTTATACGAATTTACTTGCAAATTTAGACTCCTTAGAATATTACATGTTTCCTAGATATCTCCAGTACATTCTTAACTGTGAACTGGGCTCACAGTTAAGGGAAACAGGTAACATTCTTAAATTGGGACAGATGAAGCCCGGCGTCTTTAAAATACTGAGAAAATTCACTGATGGATTCTCTGGGGTAGAAACAGCCCTAGTCCTAAAAATGTTAGAGCTCATTGCTCAAGGTGACAACCTAGCAGCACAAGCTAGTGTTGAACCCACACCTGCTACTTCCCAACCACCCACACAGCCTCAATTCTCCATCACCTACCAAAGAAAATCCAAACGAACCCCTGCTCAGACTATTCAGTCTATGGAGGCCCCTATATACTCACCCATACAGGAAGAAGTGGACACTGGAGCTCCACTTCTCCTGAGGAGCAACCACTCCCATCTCTTCTAGAATAAGTAGTGAGGTTCCTCATGCTCAGCCTGATGAGCTTATTAGCCCTACTGCCTTAAGCCATCACTCTGAGTCTCAACACTCAAGTGATCAACCTTCAGGGGACAGTTACCATCCCCAACCTATAGATCTAAACCAACCCATTCCCAACATTGAGTTCTATACTGATGAAGATATAGGTTTTAGTGAGTATAATGAATCTCTCTTCTTTCCCTCTACTCAAAGAGAGATGAGTACTCCTGAGTCTCCTACATCTATCCCACATCAGTCACCTACAACTGAGTTGGACACTCCTGAACTTGTTCAGGATGTCCATATGGAAGACGCTCTCACTTCTGAAAGTGATTACATCATTAAGACCTCAACCATGGCAACTCAGCCCACTAACATCTCAACTGAGACTGCCAGTGAGCAGAGGAAATCCAGTAGCCAAGAACTTAGAACTGGTCATGAGAGAAAGGACTCTGTTCCAATCTTCTCCACCCCCAGTGATTCTTCTGATAAAGATGAGGGGGATCTGAGACTAAAAGTGCAAAAATTGTCTAAAACATGCACTTACCTAGTCTCAAAGGTAAGTCACCTTGAATCTCAGGTGACTACCTTGCAAAACAGGATCACGATCAGCAACTTGAGATTTCATATCTTAAGAAAAAACTAGCTGGGAGACCCTTAAGGAGAGCTCAACCAGGAACACAAGAACCTGTGGATGTGACTGACCTATCCTCCAGCTCACCTATGCAAGTGGGTGATGCTACCAAAAAAGGGGAGAAAGTCATTACAGCCACAGAAGCTGGGAGTTCCTCTGAGAGAATGGACATTGAGGACTCACCATCCTCACTTGCAACTGTGCATTCTCAGCAACCTCCTCTAGTTCACATTAATATGGACTACACAGTCTCCTTCATACAGAGTCTGTTTGAGGATGGGATACCAAGGGCTATGTCACCTTCACCATCCTTCAATCACATCATTGGGTGGAGGTATGGCAATAACAGGAAGGCCCACATCATCATAAGAGTTCAAGGACAGCAACAAGTCTTCAATTTTTAGAACTTGGACTAGTATGAAGATGTGGATCTAGTCAACATGCCACTTGTCAATCCAAGCCAATCAAGAAAAGCTGATAGACTGGCTAAAAGAATCCAAGACAGGATCATTGCAGACTTCAGCCTAAGAAGGAGACTAAGGCAATCAGGAAATGTCATCGGTCAACTGGATGTTGAGGCAGACCTTAAGATTAGCTTCATAGGGGAAACCTTGACTGAAGGCCGCGTGACAGAACCTGAGAGCCCTGTCTCATCATCTCCAACTGCTGTAGAGATCCATATTCCTTCTGAGACACCTGCTGGTGAAGGTGCTTCTCACCCTCTCTCTGGCCTGAGCTCAGATGCTACAACGAGCAATGAACGCCAAAGCTCTCTCCACCTTGAGTCACAAAGGTCCGTGAGTGACAAAGGGAAAAGAAAGATGACATCTGAGGAGATTGAGGAGGAGGAGAGAGAGAGAGGAAAAGGAGGCTAAGGGGAGAAGTTCCTCTACTGAGTCTCTAAGACTCATGGATTCTGCAATCAGGGCTACCCGTAGACCAGATACTCAGAATGATGAGTTAAGGGCCCATAGGATTAACTATCTACAGACTAGGAACTTTGACATAGATAGTGTCATTTCTCTCCCCTTGGATGAATTGAATGAGCTGGTTGATCTGGAAAGGTCAAGAGAGAAGAAGGAAGTAGAAGATGCAAAACTCCTAGTACAAGTAAAAGAAGAGAGAAGAAGAAAAATACTACACAAAGGTATGCCTACCCTCTCACCAGTTCAAGAAAGTCCTGAACAAGAGGATGTGGTTCAACAAGAACCTCAGGTAGATAAGGAAGAAGACAGAATCAAGATGATTAACTACCTGAGTGCCACAGGCCTCTACCAGGCAGATGCACTCCTTCCCTTACCTTATGACTATATTGAGTTTGAGTACTTAAAACAACTTGAGCTTGAGTTAGTCAAGGAAAGAAAAGCACAAAGAAGAAGCTGAGGAAGAAGCTGCAAAATCAAGAGCCATCATCCAAATGAGCATGAAGAAGTCTGCTGATAGGCAGAGGATGATGAGCTTCTTGAAGCTGTATGGATTCTCCGAAGGAGACTTGGACCCATGTTTCTATCCACTATGGATGAACATATCAGGGTAATCAAGCAGAAGATTAAGAGTGGAGAGCTCACTGACTTACACTCCACTTCAAGTCAGGCCCCACCTAAAGTGGAGGTTAAGGTTGAACAACAAGACACAACACAACTCGGACCTCTTGCTAATGCTCAGCAAGCTTCATCTTCTAATCCACAGCAGGGTCAACCTCCCTCTTCATCTGAACCTGAGAGAGAGGAAGTCCCAACTGAGAAAGACAGTGAAGATCAATCTGGTGCTGCAGGCCAGTCTTCTCAGTTAAAATTTGGAAAGAGAAAGAAGAGGATGGCTTCTAAACCAATGTCTAAGAAGAAGAAGAAGCCTGCATCATCTTCTGAACCTCAGGATGAATCAGAACAGCCCGAGGATGTGCAGCCAAAGGATGCTCAATCAACTCCAACTTAAGTAGCTCCTCTAGCATCAGGAAGACCCATCTTGCCTTGGACATACTCCACAAATCCGAAAGGTGACATGTTATTAGAGATGAAGGCATTGAAGACATTTATACATGGCAAGATATGTTTCAGTTGCCTCTGCATGACCTCTTTGACATGAGAAGACACTTTGACAGCCTGAAGGATCTTGATCATCTTATGAAGAAAGGATTGGTGATAATCCTAATGAGGACTGTTAATATATGAAGTTATCTAAGTGTTTTGGTAGCATCAGCCTAGGGGGAGTTTGTAGAGTCTAATGAAGAGGCTGATGCAACCCAAACATCTTTAGTCTTTCCTGCATGCTGCACAAGTGCATTGAAGTAGAATGCTTTGGAAGTTTCACATGTGCAACAGAAATACTCTAAGTGTAAAATCTTCCAAAGCAAAGACCAACAACTTCCGAAGCCAAAGATGAAGTCTTCTGAAGCCTTAGAGACAAAGTCTTCCGAAGCTTCAAGTTCATGAAGACATATTTCTTCCGAAGACTTTTTGTAACATGCTTTATCTGATGTACTGTCCATAAAGGTGGACACCTTTCCGCTGCAACTCTGCAAGTCACCAACTAACATGGTTTGGTGAAAAGGTCTATTCTTTTGGTAACTGTACATTTAGGTCTTGAGTCTGTAACTTTCTACTTTATGTACTTTATTTTGTAATAGATAAGGATGTGAGCTATGGCATGCCATAGTCACAAGTCAAAAGGCAATATGCCTTTTGACTCTACAATTGATTTTGTGTGTGTCTAGTCAATTGTATCCAGCTGGCTTTCAAAGTATAGCCGGTTGTAGGATGTTGTATAAGTATCTCATGTTCTTGTATCTTTCAAATATGCTTTTGTAAAACTTGTAATAGAACATAGAGAAGGCAATATACTGCATTCTTGAAAACCAAATACTTGTGTTCTTTGTGTTATGTCTCTTATATTACTTGTGTTCTTAGT
The DNA here is from genome assembly GCA_025506515.1 of Flaveria trinervia. Taxonomy (NCBI): domain Eukaryota; kingdom Viridiplantae; phylum Streptophyta; class Magnoliopsida; order Asterales; family Asteraceae; genus Flaveria; species Flaveria trinervia. The sequence goes on from CM046452.1 coordinate 9,114,919, forward strand.
GTCACTACTTGGTTAATCTAGTTTACTATTTGATCTAATTTTAGTTTATCTCCTCTTTGTGTTGTTGTGTTGTAACTTATACCCTTCAACGATCCTGCAATGTTTACAAAGATACTAAAACAGTGTCTCATACCACTTCCTGGTACCCGATGCAGCCCATAAAGTGCTTTGTCAGCTTGCAAACATAATCAAGATGATCAGGATCTACAAAACCAGGTGGCCTTTTGACATATACCTCTTCATCAATCACTCCATACAAAAAGGCACACTTCACATCAAGTTGAAAGACCTTGAAGTTCTTTGATGCAGCAAATGCCAGGAATATCCTAACAGCTTCTAATCTTGCTACTGGAGCAAAGACATAAGTGTAGTCAATCCCTTCTTCTTATGTGTATCCTTGAACAACTAGTCTAGCTTTGTTCTTGATGATGATGCCTCTATCATCTTTCTTGTTCCTAAACACCCATTTGGTTCCAATGGTAGTCTTTCCATAAGGAAGAGGACAAAGGTTCCAAACTTTCTTCCTTTTGAATTGAAGAAGCTCTTGTTGCATAGCTTCAACCCAACTTCGATCCTTTAGAGCCTCATTAACTTTCTTTGGCTCTATCTAGGATAAGAAACAAGAGTGAAGACAAACATTTGCTTCATGGGTTTGTCCTCTTGTCCTTACCCCTGTGACAACATCTCCATGATGTTTGTGGTCGGGTGAGACTTGTGGATCCTAAGCTGAGGGATCACAGCAAGTTGTTAAAAAAGATCTAAATTAGAGAAATTTAGATCTGGCATGGATGTTTTTCCCCCCACATCAGCATACTTTTCAAGAGAAACTTGATCCAAGCAGTGTGTGACATCATTGATGTTCTCATCTATGGTGTGGTTAGTGGCATCAAGAAAATCTTGGTCACTGTCACCACCACCATTGTGTCTTCCACAATTGAGATGTTCTTATCTGGTTGTGGATCCTCTGAGCTGGAATTTGAAGGCACTCTAGATGTGTGAGCTGAGTTTGTCATTGTAGTGCTGATAAAAACCTCACTAGCAAAAATAGTTCCAACTGGAGCTGCAGATGTATGAGTTGAAGGTCTTCCTAGCCCAAATCTTGGATCAGGATCACCTGTATTTAAATTTTCTGCAGATCCCGAAACATTCTCACAAGATTTGTTAAAATAGTTGGTAACTAAGTCAAGATCAAATAGCCAATCAGGACCAGAACCAGCTACATAGGGTGTGTTCATTGAAAGTCACATTGGCTGACTCTTCAACAATTCTAGTTCTGAGATTGTACACTCTATAAGCCTTAGATTGAGAAGAGTATCCAATAAAGTGTCCATCATCTGATTTCTCAGCAAACTTGGCAATTTGATCTTTAGTATTCAAGATGGTGCAAGGACATCCAAATGACCTGACAAAACCAATGAAAGGTTTTCTCTTGTGCCAAAGTTCATAAGGAGTCTTCCCATGAGTCTTGACCACTAAAACTCTGTTCTGCACATAGTAGGCAGTGTTGATTGCCTCTGCCCAGAAGGTGATGGGCAGCTTAGAGTTAGACAACATGGTTCTTATAGCTTTAATAGTGTCTTGTTTCTCCTTTAGCAACACCATTTTGTTGAGGAGTCCTGTGAGCACTATATTGTCTTGTAATACCATTTTCATCATAAAATGTATCAAGGATTTGGTTCTTAATTCAGTTCCTTGATCACATCTTATGATCTTGACCTTGTGATCAGATTGATTCTCTATAAGATGAAATTCTTTAGAATCTCAGGAGTCTCATCCTTAGTTCTAAGGAAGAAGACCCAAGTGAATCTTGTAAAGTCATCTGTGATTACTAAACAATAACAGGTCCTTCCTAGACTCATTACACTAGTAGGACCAAAGAGATCCATATGTAAAAAGTGTAGGGGTGTAGTAATGGAGTTCCTTTCCTTAGGCCTGTGAGATACCTTGTGTTGCTTCCCTTTGAGGCATGCAACATAATAATCATCACTTGTAAACTATTTCTTTGGTATTCCAGTTACCAAATCATTCTTAATTAATTTATTCATGTTTTTAAAGTTTACATGGCACATTCTTTTATGCCATAGGAAGGACTCATCACTATTGGCTTTAGACAGAAAGCATAAAACTTCTCTAGAGGGAGATGTTTCTTGCAAATCCATCTTGTACATGTTCCCTTTCTTGGGGGCTCTAAGCAGGATATGCTCATGAGGAATGACCACACCAGGCTTAAGAACAATGCACTTATGCTAGTTAAGAGCATGTTATGACTCTGATCACCAAATTGGGATACACTCAGAAGATTGTACCCAAGCTCTTTGACAAAGTTTACCTTATCAGTGCTGAGCTTACCATTTGTGACCTTGCCCCTTCCAGAAATGTAACCACCTTTATCTCCTCCAAAGGAAATTGGTCCTCCATCAATTCTTTCAAAGTTATGAAGTAGTGACCTATTGCCTGTCTTGTGCCTGGAATAGCCACTATCAATGATCCAGACATTTTTGTTTGTCTTGAGTTGTCCCTGCATAAAGAAGTTGATTACTTACATTTGGAAACCCAAGCCTTGCTTGTCTTGGGTTCAAAAACAGAAGGTAATGCAATAGTAATAGATCATATGGTTGTGCTAAGAGGATCTTTAGCTGTTGTTCATGGAGAATTCTTAGTCACTTGGTCTTTCTTAGACTTCCAAACCACTTTTGGAGTCTTGACTTGACCTTCAAAACTTCGGAAGCTTTTGGAACTTTGGAAGTTTTGATCACTACACCTTCGGAAGATTCTGCAGACACTGCAGCTGACTTCAGTGCTTCGGAAGAACTCCTTTTTTCCGAGACCAACTTCTCTTCCGAGGGTAATTTTCCACTTCTCTTCTTCTTAGACTTGGAGCTTCCGAAGGAAACAGGTTTTCCTTCCGAAGCTTGAATCTTCTTAGACTCTTTGAAGTCTTTGTCTTGGTCATATGGATAGTACCTTTAGGATTGTATGGACAATCCTTAGCAATGTGAGAGGTACTTTCACACATGACACACTTCATTTTCTTCTTCACAAGAGTCTTCTGCTGGGAACAAGACTGTCTTTGGTCACATCCCTTCTCCACCTTCATCTTTGCAGATGCTGAGATAGTTCCTTTGGGCTAGGAACTGTTCATGGAGTTTGATGGTCCAGGCTATGCAGCAGTGGTACACAGCAGTTTAGTCTTCTTCTTGTTACTGAGATGAGTTGAACAAGAACCAGAAGTCTTAGCAAAGAGTTTGGTTGATGTCTTCAGTCCTTACTACTTTGAATCCTGCAGATATGAAAACTTGTTTCTGCTTAGAGTCAAAAATAGTCTTGATCTCTTGAGCCTTCCTTGCCTTTCTTTTGTTCTTTCTGATCAAGTTCTTTCTCATGGACTTGATCATCACAGTCTTCTTCTTCTCCTTAGAAGGATAGTGGCCCTTCTTAGAATCCTCCTCTTCACTCTTCTCAGAGGAATTCTTCACTATCTCTTCTTCATCCTCTTCACTCATAGGATCTATGAGAGGAAGCTCATCTTCACAAGTTCCACACCTAGGAGATCTTACAGACAAGATTGTGTGTGGAGGAGCTATCTCATTTGATCCCAGTCCCTGCCTATTTTAATAGCACACTTTGTTGTGCAGGGATGAGGATATCATGTTCTTGAAGGTCTCTTCTTCAAGAACACTCTTTTCTACCCTGGCTTTGCTGATCACAAGCTCAGCCTGGCACTCAGTCAGCTTAGTTATGAGATCTTTGATTTGAGTCCTAAAATCTGTGTGTTCATGTTTTAGAACTGAAATGGTTTTCTCAAGGTCCTCTTTCTTTAGTTTATAATCATTTTCAAACTTTCTAAAACCAGATTTTGAAATGTTTAAGGACTCAAGGTCAGATCTCATCTCCAAGTTGTAGGACCTGTATCTATTGACTTTAGCAATGCATTCAGGAGTATAGAGATGTTCCAATACCTTGGCTTCATCATGATCTGCCATCAATGCTTGGTTAGGAGAAGCATCTTCCACCTGAAATCTCCAGTCAAAGCCTCCTTCTTCAACAGCAATAACAACCTGCTGCTTTGACTTTTCATTCTGAAGAGCTTTGTCAATGTAGTTTGGTCTGGACTGTGTTTGGCCATCATTTGTTTTAGGTGCCTTACACACTCTGGAAAAGTGGCCCATCAAGTTACAGTTGTAACACTTGACTTTGCCTTTGTCCAGGCCAAACTTTCCACTGGTTGCATTGCTTGGAAACTTTCTTCTAGTCCTCTTGTAGAACTTCTTGGCTCTGTGAGTGAGAAGAGCCATCTGCTGGACTATTTCCATGTATTCCAGATCATCTGGATGAATACAGTCCAGGTCTTCAAGAGTGAAAAGAGAGTTGCCATAGCTTTCATCAGAAGTCCTAAAAGCTTGAGAAGAGCGTGTCTCTTGGAATGGGCTTCCTTGAGTGTAGTTTTCCCTTGTGTCTCATGGGAAGGTGATGAAAGGACCCTTTGGTGAGTTGTTAGGGTAGCATATGAGATGATGTTTAGGTTCTATGCAATCCCTTTCAATCACATGTAGGGATGAACCCATTTGATTGTTAGAGTGCCAGATGAACCTTGCATGTTCATATCCATCTGGTAGCCACTGAGAATCCCATATAACTCTGTCAGAGTGAGAGTTTTGAAAATTTCAGTCCTCTTGATCACCACAAAGTAGTGTGTCCACTGCCTAGGAAGTGAGGACATGAACTTCCTTACAATTTCTCTGTTCTCAAGAGAACTCCTCCATCCACAAGGGTATCAACAAGCTCAACATACCTGAAGTATTGCTGAGTCATGATTTCACCTGTTTTGAAGGTGAAGTTTTCAAAATGCTACTTCAGGAGATCCTTCTTGTTCTCCTTGGCTTTAGAGGAACCCTCATACATCAGTTTCAGTGCATCCCACAGCTGCTTGGCTATTTTGCACTTCTTGAAACCTCTATACACAGAGTTTGGAAGGACAGTTTGAAGGGCTGTCATGGCTTTTCTGCCAATCTCTACTCTCTTTCTATCTTCATTAGAGTAGTTAGCCACATCCTTGGGGATCATACTAGCACCAGTAGCAGAAGGGGTGCTAGGTATGAAAGGTCCATTCTTAATAGACTCCCACATTCTTGAATCAAGAGACCTGATGAAACCTTCCATTCTCAAACACCAGGTATCAAACTCATCAAGAGTGATCAGTGGGGACTTGTTCATGGTTCCAGTTTCCATATCAGTCTTGGAAATGGTTGCCATTTGAAAAGTTTAGTATTTTTGTGTGTGAGGGATCTTAAGATGGTGAGATCTTATATCAAGAGCCTGAAAAGCTCTGATACCAAATGCAGGACCGGTGAAGGGGACAATTACAATACAACAACACAAAGAGGAGATTAACTAGAACTTAATCAAACAGTAAGACTAGATCAACCATAATAACATACTAAGAACACAAGTAATGTAAGAGACAGAACATAAGTGTTTAGTTTTGAAGAATGTAGTATATTGCTTTCTCTATGTTCTATTACAAGTGTTACAAAGCATAATGGAACGATACAAGAACATGAGATACTTATACTACATCCTACAGCCGGCTATACTTTGAAAGCGAGTTGGATACAATTGACTAGACACAAAACAAAACCAATTGTAGAGTCAAAAGGCAGATTGCCTTTTGACTAGTGACTACGACATGCCATAGCTCACATCCTTATCTAATACAAAAAGGATAAAGTACATGAAGTAGAAAGTTACAGACTCCAGACCTCAATGTATAGTTACCAAAAGCATGGACCTTTTCACCAACTCATGTAAGTTGGTGACCTTACAGAGGTGCAGTGGAAAGGTGTCCAACTTTATGGAAAAGTACATTAGATAAAGCATGTGTTAAAAGTCTTTGGAAGAAATTTGTCTGCATCAGTTGAAGCTTCGGAAGACTTTGTCTCTGAGGCTTCGGAAGACTTCATATTTTGCTTCGGAAGATATTGGTCTTGGCTTCAGAAGATTTCACACTTACAATATTTCTGTTGCATGTGTGAAACTTCCTAAGCATTCTTCTTCATAGCACTTGTGCAACATGCAGGATAGACATTGGATGTTTAGGTTGCATCAACCTTTTTATTAATCTCTACAATTTTGTCCTCCCTTTGCAAGTCAAATCATCACTTTTTCACAGTTAATAACTATGTACTTTAAGTTATAAGATCTATCTTGTGATGCATTAGACATCTCATTAATGCATTGATGTAAGAGCTCTAGATTAATATACAGTTGATCACATTGGATTCTTTTGATAGCTTAGATTTGATCATCATCAGGTCACCAGGTCTTTACTTACGTAAAATAAAGGTGCCTTTAACCCACGTCTTTGCTTACACAAAACAGAGGGATGATGAGGATCATGATCTTTTCCCCTTTGATAACTGATATACAGTATGGTGATCATACACCCAGGTATTTGTTTACGCAAAACAGAGGGAGTATGATATGCAAAGATAGATATTATAAAGTTTCAGTACATAGTGTGCTTAGATGAGTGACTTGATCATATCAGAATAAGACTCACTTTGTATTCTCAAAATGAAATTTTCCATAAATAGTTACCTTGCATTATGTTTGGCATGCACTAAGTGAAATTTCTACTCAAGATGAACCTACTCACATATCAAGAAGATAGCTCAGATTTAATGATGTCTAAGAATTCAGGAATAATCAAAGTTATAGTGTACTATCATTTCCCATGCATATGTCATGCTGAAGAATCATTACATGCTTCTCTTTGATTGTTCAAAATGCTTAATCTAAGTTGATCATGCCCAGAGATTCAATTAGAAAATTAAATCTAACTGAATCAAAGACTTTGGTGAATAGATCAGCAAGCTGATTTGTTGTATCCACTTTCACTAACTTAATCAAACCCTTTTCTGAGAAATCTCTCAAAAAATGATATCTTATCTCAATATGTTTTGTTTTACTATGTGCACAGAATTAGTACTTATAAACATAGCAGCAGAATTGTCTATGTAAATTGAGATTTGAAGGAATTGTAACCATAGTCAAGCAATTGGTTTTGCAACCAAAGAACTTAAGAGCAACGAACTGAAGCAGCTATGTACTCAGCCTCAGCTGTGGATACAGATACATTGGTTTGTTTCTTGCACTGCCATTATACTAGTCTTGGTCCGATAAATTTACATCCATTAGTATGGATTTTCTGTTACTATTACATCCACCATATTCACTGTCTGAGTATGAGTAGAGTGTAAAGTCACCATCCTTTAGATACCACAGACCAAGTCCTGGTTTTTCTTTGAGATATCTGAAGATTCTTTTCACTACATTCAGAAGAGATTCTTTTGGATCAGATTGATACCTGGCACAAACACACACAACAAACATAATGTCAGGTCTACTGGTAGTTAAATACATACGAGATCTTATCATTGATCTATATAATCTTTGATCAATAGATTTTCTTGTAGGATCAGGTACAATCTTTTCAATAGTTCAGGCTGGAGTTTTCATGAAGATGTTTTAATAAAATTATACTTCTTTAGAATCTGATGTATGTATTTTTCTTGATTGATGAAAATCCCATATGTCTTTTGATGAAATTGAAGACCAAAAAAGAATGTTAATTCTCCCATTGAACTCATTTGAAATTCTGATTTCATCAAATCTTCAAAATTCAAACACAATCTCTTATTAGTTGATACAAATATAATGTCATAACATATATTTGAACAACCAAGAGATCTTGATGTTCTTGTTTGAGGAAGAGAGTCTGATCAATGGTTCCTCTTTTGTATCCATTCTTGAGCAAGAAAGATGATAGAGTGGCATACCACTTTCTTGATGCTTGATGAAGACCAAATAAGGCTTTGTCTAGCTTGTATACCCTATGTGGATAATGAGGATCTTCAAAACCAGGGGGTTGTGACACATAAACTTCCTCATCAATTTTCCCATATAAGAATGCATAATTAACATCCATATGATACACAGTGAATTTCTTATATGATGCATAAGCTAGGAACACTCTTATGGCTTCAGTTATTGCAATTGGTGCAAACACTTCATCATAGTCTAGTCCCTCTTCTTGTGTGTATCCTTGAGCAATCAATCTTGCTTTATTTGTTACAATGATCCATCTATCATCCAGTTTTTTTTTGTAGAGCCATCTAGTTCCAATAGGAGGTTGGCCTTTAGGTAAATCGACTAGAGACCACACTTTTTGCTTTCTAAATTGTTGAAGCTCTTCTTACATAGCTTCAATCCAGCTATTGTCCTTTAAAGCAACAGTGATGTTTAGAGGAACCACTTGTGAAAGAAAACAACTAAAAAGGCAAATGTTGGCAGTACCACTTTGGCTTCTTATAGTTCTCTTAGTAAGATCTCTAATAATGTTGTTGACTGGATGAGTCTTATTGATTCTTGATGATGGAATTGATTCAAATAAAATAGATGATTCCAGGTTAGTCATATCCATTGTTGCAGTCTGATCCAAACCAGGTTGAGAGTTTAGGAAGTACTCAAAAAGTTCCACATGTGGTGTTCAATGATCTTCAACAGCCTGATTATCAACAACATGATAAGTGTCTTTTATAGGAGCTGTAGGGGCTTCTCTACAACCAGTTTCCTTTTCTGTAGGAGTTACAGGAACTTCCCTGGATGATAAGTGAGAACTTGAAACATTTCCAATATTGGTTGTATTCACTTGAGAGCCTGGATCTGATGTAGGGACACCATTTACCTCTCTAGATGCCCATTGTTCCTCTCCAGATGCAGTATCAGCTTCTGCTGATGAAGTGTTTCTTCCTGAGGATGTTGGTATCCTTGGACGATTACAGATAATGTTACTTCATTCATATGAGGTAGAACAAAAGGGTAGCATATTTCAACAGATCCTGCAATGTTCAAATAATCACATTTAAAAGATTTAGTAAGAGCATCTATGTCAAACAACCATGATGCACTTTTAACTGATTTAGAAAATACAAATTCATCAAAGGAGACATTAGGAGTTTCTTCCATAATGTTATGTTGTGGAATATAGATCCTATAAGATTTAGATGTTGAAGAATATCCAACAAAGAAACCATCATATGCTTTTTCTGAAAATTTTCCCGATGACTCTTTTATGTTTAAAATGGATACATGACATCCAAAAACTCTAAGATATCCTATGTATGGTTTCTTTTAAATAAAAGTTCATAAGGAGTTTTGTTGTGTTCTTTGACAATTAATGTTCTATTTTGAACATTGCATGCAATATCACTGCCTCGGCCAAAAGGTGATGGGCAATTGTGAATTAGCTAGCATTATTCTTGCTGCTTCAATGAGAGTTCTGTTTCTTCTTTCAACCACTCCATTTTGTTTTGGAGTTCTTGGAGCACTGAGTTTCCTTCCAATACATTTGTTCCTACAAAATGAGTGTAGTTCAAAATTGACAAATTTAGTACCATTGTCACTCCTAAAATTTTTGACCTTAGTATCAAGTTGTTTCTAAATCTTGATGACAAAGTCCATTAATGTTTCTGATGTTTCACTCTTTTCTTTTAAGAAATAGACCCATGTGAATCTTGTGAAATCATCAACTATCACCAAGCAATATTGCCTTTTTCCAATGCTCATCACATTGGTAGGACCAAACACATCCATATGAAGCAATTTGAGTGGTGTAGTATTAGTGTTGATTGTTTTTTATTTATGAGACACACTATGTTGTCTTCCTTTGTGGCAAGAAGAAGAGTGAGTTGAGCAGTGAAACTCTTTGTTTGGTAGTCCAATGACTAAGTCATTTTCACCAATTTGTTCATGTTCTTCATGTTAGAGTAAACAAGCCTTCTATGCCACAATTGAGATACATCTTCTCATAACTTAGATAGAAGGCATATTTCATGTTTTGTGAGTGAGGTGTTGTTCATGTCCAAAACATAAGTGTTTTCTTTTCTTGATGCTTTAAGAAGGACCCACTCTTCTGGAATAGAAAAACCTGGCTTAAGAATATAACAGTTAGTATTATCAAATAATATGGTATAATTTTGATCACAGATTTGAGACACACTAAGTAAATTGTACTGTAAATTTTCATAATAACTTACTTTCTCAAACTAAGTACACCATTTGTTACCATTCCTTCACCAAAAATTTTACCTCCCTTTTTATCCCTACCAAATGCCGCATAAGAAGCATTTTTATGTTTGAAATAATGGATAAGTGAACAGTTTTCCATCATTTTCCTCGAACAACCACTATCAACATACCACTTGTTGTCAGCTCTCCAATATTGTTCTTGCATTCAGAAATAAATCAGATAGAATTGACAACCTAAGCCTTAATGATCTTGGGTTTGTCGGTAGTGTCTATAATAGTTACTCCTTCACGAATAAGTCTTGAAGTATTAGGTTTAGGTTTGCTTGATTCATTTTGAGTTGTTTCGGATGAGGATGATTCTATTGAAAGGGATGTTGATGAACTGGGTTCTTGATTCCTAACTTTTTCTTGTTTCACCTTATGTTTGTTTGTTTGATGCTTTGGTTTTGACACTGAAACTTTATCATTAAATGTCTCATTGTGTTTTGTTGTTGAATGAAGTATACGAATTCCTTTTTCAAAGTTATCAAAGAAATCACCATCCTTGGTTTCCTTTTTAGACAACCCGTTTATTAGGTGTTTTTGAATGATTAACACTTGAGGATGTTTTATCCTTTGATTTTGACTTTGATTTTGTTCAGAATTCTCTGCTTTGAACCCTTTCATAATCAGTAGATTGAGTGTCTGACTCAGACTTATCTAAATCTTTCTTCTTTGTGCCTTTTGTCTAATTCTTTTTGTTGAAATAACATTCTTGAGTGGAATGGTTATTTTGTTGCAGATAGCACAGGTTTGTTGAAGTAGTAGTCAATAGTCATGTGATTATTCATATTGCAAATAGAATAGTAGCTACTAAAGTAACAATCTTCGGTATTATGATTTTTCATGTCACACCATTTTCAATACTTTTCAATTGATTCTTTCTTAGAATCATTCTTATGGTTGCCAACTTTTGAGGTTTTTCAATCTTCTTCATCTTTGCAAATTCTTTCTTTTCTGTTTTGAGAAGCTTGTGTTTGTTTGTTGCTGGTTTATTCTTTCGTAGATCATCTACTGAATCAATATTAACTTGTACTAAAGAAGTTTTCTTTTTCCGTAGATCCGGTACTAGAGAGAGGTTCTTCTTTCGCTGATGATCTGCTGATGCCTTTTTCTTCCCTTTATCCATTGATGACTTGTGTCTTTCCTCAATAGAGGCACACTTTTCTTTTACTTCATTCATAGATGTTTGTTGCTGATTTAGCTCTTGAAAACCTTCATTTAATGGAGCTACTCTCTTCAAGATGGTCTTCAGCATGTTTCTTTGTTTAGGAGGGTATGGCAGCTTTGTTTGTTCAAGCACTTCTGGAATATTTGTTTTAAAAACAGGTTTCTTACCTTTGTTAAGAAGATCATCATTATGTTCATCAGAATCATCCAAGTCATCCCACTCACCAAAGTCAAATTCTGAATTGAATTGATTACTCTTTTCAGATTCAGAAGTCTTTGTTTCATTCACCTCAATTTTATATCAGTGTTAGATATATTAGAGCTAGTTCCTATATTGGTGCTTGGCACAAAATGTTTTGACATATTGTTTGTCATTGAATCAAGCAAAGGAACATAGTTATTGTTTACAGGAGGTGCCACAACATTATAACCCAACCCACACTAGTTCTTTGATTCAAAATGAGAATTTATTAATTTCTCATATTGTTGAGATGAAAGCTGAAACTTCTCAAGTTTTACTTCAGTTGACGTATGATCAGCCATGGATTTGGTTAAGGAAGTGGTCAGATGCTCAACTTGTGCTTTCAAACTGGTATTTTTAGAAACAATTTTGTCTAAATCCTTTTGTAAATAGTTAATTTTAATTTCATATAATTTATGTCTCTTACATGAGATTCATTAAAAATCATCGTTTCTTTATCAGCAAATTGTTGAGCATGCACTCTATATCTTTCTACTTCCTCAACACATATTGATGAACATAATGTCACACCCCGACCGACGGTGGAATCATCGGGGCGGACGAATGAGAGACGATTGTTCATAGCACATGGAACTAATTAAGTTGAAATTAATATTAAATGTCATTATTCATTAAACATTACAAGACAAATAAGTAATTACAAAACATCAAGATACAACTAGTAACATAAGACTTTCAATTAATCTAGGTCCAGTCCTATATGAGCACAAAAAAATCTTCAAGCATCAAACCTGAACCATGTTAAAAATAAAGGGGTCAACTTTGAAAGTTGGTGAGATTTCCATAGTTTTCAAATACATAAGTATATAAAAGATGGCAATTCATGTTGTAAGTTAGAGAACAAAGTAACTAGGGATGTAAGACAGAATGCACAATCAAACCTTGATAGATTTTTACAAGTCTCAAATGTTTAGAAGTATATACGATTAGTTAAGTGTACTTGGATCAACCAAGCAGGCTTGTCAGGCCCATAGATCTATGACGTCGCCAGGCTAGCAATACTTAATGATTATACATATATTCGACATTACATGGTAGCTACAAAGTTCAACTAACCACAACAAACAAGTAAATTGCCATAAGTTTACAAGAATCAAACGTTTACAAGTGCAATCGTTATAAGGTAATATGTTTCACCCCAAAGTGTGAAAATAGTAAAAAGAGGTATAGAAATACTCACATGATATTCATAAAGTGATGATAAGAATTTAAACCAGGCTCCAACGATTTCTCTTACAAGTTGTCTAAATGTATAGATTCCAAGATTAAGTTTGATAATAAGATTAACAATGAGACGTGAACTAGGGTTTCAATTGGAATTGATGGTTTAAATAATTAAATAAAAGAATGAATCGTTCACATTTTGGTTTAATAAAGATGGTATATATGAATTAAAACTAAGAACGATAGTGTAAGATTTAGTAATTTAATTTATTGAATAAAAAAATATTAAATAAAATGTGTAAAAGAAGTAATTAACTTAATAACTAATTACTTAAAATTTGATAGAGGTAATTGAATACTTATTTAAATGACTTGTAAAATAACTTAAAATTATTTAAATCGTTTATAAGTTTTTAAACCTTTAAATGATTTTTTTATAAATGTACTATAATATCCAAAACTTTAAAATAAGAATGAAGAATAATAAAAAATTATATTGTTTTATTAGTTTCAAGAGTTTAAATAAAAGTTAAGGAATAAATTTATTAATATGATATAACATGGTTAAATGATTAGATAGTAATTAATTATTTAAATAATTATTTAATAACTATCTAAATAGTTAATTATTTAACATATTGATTATAATATTTCAAAATAATCTCCATTTAAACTAACATGATTTAAACGATGGATATTTAAAGGAACGTTTGGACCAACAATAATTTACTAATTATTGATGTTAAGTCGGTTTTTCAAGATTGATAAACATCCGAGCATGTTCTTGGCGGAAAGATAAACAGCATCAAACTAAAAGTAAAACAATAATACGAACTACAATTGAATGGTTTCATTGATAAAACCTAAACGATTACAAGCTCGTTACAACATAAGAATCAAGACTCTTGGCAAGGGGAAGATCGAGCATCATCTCCCCTCTCATCCGGCAGCCCTAGGCTCCCGGGCACATTCTTTCTAAAACCCTTTTTCTCTCTACACATTGAAACTGGTATATATAGTCCTCGACTCATATTAGATGCGACTGGGCCTATTCGTGCGATTGGACCATGCGTATGGTTCAATCGTACGACTGGACCATGCGTATGGTTCAATCGTACAACTGGACCATACACTTATGGTCCAGTCTTACAAATGTCCCAATCGCATCTCTCAATCGCACGGCTGCTCCATTAGCATGGCTCAGTCGTACGACTGAGTCTCATTCGCATATGCTCTTGCGAACGACCCAGTTTCATGTGTTTACAACATATCAGGCGTATAACATTAAGCCTAGACTATTCGACAAGCGACAGACACACTATATATGACTATATATGCTCCAACAATTGAAAAAATCCATTTTAATATAAATAACTCAAGAATAACCTTTGTTTAAAATGTCTTATCAAATAATATTTTTTTTATTATTTAAATTTAAAAATTACAGAAAGTTATTTGGTGTCTTTAAAAATATTTAAAGTTTACAAAAACTATTTTTATAACTATTGAAAATTTTCTATATTTAAATTAAGGCTTAAAACGCCTTAAAAAATAGATGAGGGGGCCCGGGTTCGAACCCGGGACCTCATGGTGGAAGGAGAGTAATTTAACGAGTGAACCAGGCTTTCAGCCGTGATATGTATCAGCTTTTAATTCTTAAAAACAAGCTTCAACCAAATCCCCAATTCCATATAAACCCTAGATCAATCGGACCCAAAATTGAACCCCAGATCATTGTTATCAACTGAATTAGTTTTGGGGCTATTGTTTCCCATGTAAGGACAAATGTATTGATGTATGATACTTACGTGTTCAAGTTGAAACAATCGACCTAATATTGTAGGACAAATCGCGGTTATGTCGTGAAGGGATTTGATTGTAAATGACGATAATAATCCAATTAATTTGGCAGGATGCTTTTACGGGACTCTATGCTTGAAAGCCCTCTATCAATTTTAGAGTTTCAAGTCTAGATGTTGGTGTTTGACTAATCACATGTCGCGGTGAACGATCTTGATTGAATTTGGAATTCGGGTTTGCGTAAGGTGAAATTGAGGTTTATAATCGATTAGTGGTTAACAAATGATCATTTTTGTTGACTAATTAGTTTATTAGTGCGATTTAATGGTTGAACGGCTCTAAGATTAAAGTCATCGGTTATTACTTCGATTAAACTTTGAAACCGATGTTTAAATGTGATAAATGAGTGCATTCAAGTTCGAAACATGTCCTAGGAGGGATTGCGAACACTTTTGGGTCAAGAAACGATTGGATACGATGGTTTTTGAGGTGTCCAGAGTTTGGCCGGAATTTGGCGGAGATCCCAGCTGGAATAACGGGGGTGGGGGTCGGTTTGGGTTTTTTCTAATTAATTTACAATTTTGGTCCCTGTGGTTTTCAAAGTTGTTATTTTATGCTTGAAACCTTTTGAATTAAGTTTTAAAAATTACAAAATTGGCCCCAAACTTATTAAACCAATTTATAATTAAATTTGTCTTTTAAAACTTTAAAGAGTTATAAATAAAAAGAAATAATTTATAATTAATTAAAATTAAATCTAATTCTCATTACAACTTATAAACTTTTATAAATTTATAAGTTTTGTAAAGAAACTTTGATATATAATTATTCTTTCCATGTTAGAATTCATAAATGATAATTATTTGTAAATTATAACACTTTACTTTATAAATTATAAAATTATTATAACTTGTTTAAACTGTTTAATAAATGAAAATTAAAAATCATTTTTTTTATTTATAATCCATATTATACATTACAATAGATAAGTTTAATAAAGAAATTTATATCATATGAAAATTCAAGATGAATTCGGGTACGGATTATAATTCAAAAATTGGCAGATGTTACAGTCTCCCCTACTTTAAGAAATTTCGTCCCGAAATTTAATCATGAGGGGACTAATTTCAAGGAGATGAGGAAACTTGGATTATATTTCACGTTCGCAAGTAAACTCTTGGAGGAGTTTAAATTCAACAAATTTAATTATGATGTTTTTCTATGTTTAAGTTTGTTCAATTTCATGATTCATGATTTCATGTGGTTCTTGACAAGAGTGTATTAACTTAGAATTTTAATTGATAAGATTTCGTATTTTGGACGGTTCAAGACGATTAGGAAAGTTTTATCATGAGGGAAGCACCAAGCATCAAATCGATTCGAGACTCGGCTTAAGAAACATGAGAAATAAGTTCAAGACACTTTTGGATGGAATATGAATTTAATAAAAGCTTCCTAAGAAAATAACTTTAACATGGTTCTTAGATGATCGATTCATGTTTACTTATTTCATTGAGGTTTCAAAGTTACATAAGTGCAATGTTGATACGAGGATCGTGTTTGTTAAGATTCAAGATTCAATTTAGAATGAGAACATCAATGTAATGTGTTTCAGGATAAGTGCGGTTTTAAGGGGAAGACATTTAGAAAGATTATTAAGAGTCATTAAGAGAAATGGGATAATGTGTTTCAAGATTTAGCAGGACAAAATCAATGATGAAACGATTCAAAATAACACGATGTTTCAAGTGTAATGTTTGGTTTACAACCCAAAACATTACGTTGACTTATCAAAGTATTAGGTCAACTACAACCTTAATGAATACATGTGTACCGATAAGCGGATACTCACCCGAAGGGTTCCTAGGTAAGGTAAATGGATCCATCGGTTGATTTGGATTTATATGAATACCTTGCCTAGACAGAACACCTTGAGATACAGGCATCCCACACTTCCAACATTACATGTTTCAAGCTATAGGACATAGACTTTGACGAGATTTGAAAACCACGAATAATGATTCAAAGCACATTTTGAAAACCATTTGATTTAGGCACCTAATGCCTTAGAATATGATTTAAGATTTGTGTGTGCATTGATAAGAATCAAAGTATAAGAAGAATCACATAAGGCATATAATCACATAATCAAATATAAACACATAAGGCACATAAAATCTTATCTAAGCATATAAAATACATGAGAAGACTCATGTGTAAAGGTACTTAGTTATAGTCTAGGTCATTCCACTTCTAATAACCTAATTCCCTATAACCATGGCTCTGATACCAATCTGTCACACCCCGACCGTCGGCGGAATCATCGGGGCAGACGAATGGGAGACGATTGTTCATAGCACGTGGAACTAATTAAGTTGAATAGTATTAAGTGTCATTATTCATTAAGTATTACAAGACAAATAAGTAATTTCAAAAAAATCAAGATACAACTAGTAACATAAGACTTTCAATTAATCTAGGTCAAATTCCGATATGAGCACAAGAAAATCTTCAACCATCAAACCTGAAACATGTTAAAAATAAAGTGGTCAACTTTGAAAGTTGGTGAGATTTCCATAGTTTTCAAATACATAAGTATATAAAAGATGGCAATTCATGTTGTAAGTTAGAGAACAAAGTAACTAAGGATGTAAGACAGAATGCACAATCAAACTTTGACAGATATTTACAAGTCTCAAACGTTTACAAGTGTATACGATTAGCTAAGTGTACTTAGATCAACCAAGCAGGCTTGTCAGGCCCATAGATCTATGACGTCGCCAGGCTAGCAATAGTTAATGATTGTACATATATTCGACATTACATGGTAGCTACAAAGTTCAACTAACCACAACACACAAGTAAATTGTGTTAGAGGACCGTGTACTGGACGGAGTACTAACTGATCTACGTGTATACCGAATCAAATAGTGCGGAATCCTATTTGATTGGCGATCCAATCAGTGAGAACGTTAACCTGATCGATATAAGATTAATCTAAACGTTAAGAATGAATAGCAATTGATCAAGAACGATCTATGCACTTGGACTGGCTTTCTTGTACGTTCTGGACGGCTAGGGTACGTGTATGAGTCGAATTCTTCAAAGTGTTTTTTTTTCACGAAATAAGTGGTACTTATAGGTTAGGGTTACTCATTCGTGCAACTGAACCATAGCATGGTTCAGTCATGCGACTGAGTCATGCGGTTGATCCATTCTCACGACTGAGTGTTCAGTCATGCGACTGAGTCAATCTCATGTCACCATTGTTCGACTAATCCAGTCTCCTGGTTCAGTCGTGCGACTGGTTCATTAGCATGAAGTTGTTCATGTGTATGGTCCATTAGCATGGGCCATTTGCATGAGAACTTCATATGACTAAGTTTGAATATGTTTCACAATGATTATTTGACTTAGATCTATTCAAACAACCGCAAACCTATATAGTTAGTCCAATAAGCATTTATACACAATAATCAATGTAATATTAAACATTGTAAGCATAAACCACACATTGTATTTCATTCGAACCATCTAGTTACATATATGTAAGACATGAAAGAATTTTTACATTTAGCTCATAAACTAGGTACATATGTATCTACAAACTCCCCCTTGGACCTAGTTTAATCTATTGTCTAACATTCTTCATTAGCTCTTCATATTTCTTGTACTTCTCCTCTCTTGTGACTCCTGCATGTATTTCAAAAACAAAGCAGAGTCGTATCACATTTTGAAATTGGAGAGCGTGTACAATATCCTGCGCGTCATTGAATAGTGGCCACTTGTATAAAGTGTAGACATTGTCAGAAGATAAGTTAGTTAGCCACATCGGGTCAAATACCCTGATAGTTTACATATTCCATTTTTGTTCAGAACTGTGACCGCCTCACTCGTTCGCCAGTCATAGTACCACCACTTAAAATATGGAGTGAAGTCGTGAGGCATTTACCTTAGAGGGATTCTTGACATTATGCGCGGAGGACTCCACTTCACATAATCTTTGGCTTCCTAGTAATGGTATCAACTTCAGATGTTTTGATATACCTCATTGGTTTTTGAGGTTTGAAGTTGACCCAGCTAGTGTGGTACTCTTTCTTTAAAGTAGCTTCAAACCAGCCTGGCATCTTTTGAGGGTCAGCATATAACAACTTCAACTTGGCTAGCTGGTTAAGCTCAAAACCGGGTAGAGTCTTCAGATCGTGTGGGAATCTAAAGTACTCTATGCCCTTTTCTCTCTTTATGGCATATACATTCAAATCCTCAAAATAAGCCCTTGCAATGATCTTTCCTAACACCTTTAAGTGTTTCTTGACTTTGTACAGCTTGGTGTAGACATCTGGCTTTTGTGCAGTGCGTATGGCTCGGATCTCAGCAAAACATGCCACCCATTCAGCCTTTTTGATGTTGACATCTGCGTCTAAGGCTTGGGCTTGATCTTTCTTCTTCTATGACTCCTGCTCCATCTTATCTAGTGTTTCAAAAGTATCACTAACAAGGGTGTCACCTAGATTGGGGACTACATTTCCCTCATTGTTAGCATACTCTGGACAATGTTGTGTGGTGACGTCTTCAATCTCAATTTCATCCACATCGTTAAGCTCATCGTCACTATCCATGTCCACAATAGGAGCATCCTTCACAATCTCATCTGGATTCAGTCGGAACATCTCAGCTAGTTGCTCATCAGTATGGTCGTGAATTATTCTCCTTCCTCAGGAGTGTAACTCACAGACCTCCTGACAATGCTTGCAGATCAAGTATCATTGTCAGT
Source organism: Flaveria trinervia (assembly GCA_025506515.1). Classification (NCBI taxonomy): domain Eukaryota; kingdom Viridiplantae; phylum Streptophyta; class Magnoliopsida; order Asterales; family Asteraceae; genus Flaveria; species Flaveria trinervia. The sequence goes on from CM046452.1 coordinate 9,134,217, forward strand.
TGAGACTTGATCTGTTGAAGGGGAGCAACGTCATACTCATCTTGCTGAGATGTGTGATCTGCTTGATTAAACATATAAACACATCATGCATGAGTAAACAATCAAGATATTAAATATTAAATATAATTAACATTCAAAGACATAGGTTTATTACAATATTCAAATTACACATGATTTAAATTACACAAAACTCTATGCATTACTTTTGTCTTAGATCATGTGTTCTTCTGCTGTCAGGGCTGATGTCGAGGCACCTGGATCTTGAGTCTTTTTGGTCCGCCTCTCATTAGCTTCCTGTGCACTCGAAGTAGATGACTCTCCTCCTCCTTCAGAGTCTCTCCATCCTCATCATCACCTTCATCATCACCATCACAATCATCATCATCAGTATCATCATCATCACTATCATCACCATCATCTCTGTCTCCCTCTCTGATCTTCAGAGGCTCATCCTTTGTGCCCTTAAGTTTGAGCAGGATGGTCCTCTTAGCATCCTCCATCTCCTCAATCTTCTTAGTAGATAAGACGTTTTGCTCCTTGACTTGGGAAATCTCTAGACTCTGAGCAGCCATTTGCTAAGCCTGCTCCTCAATCTGTTACGCCTGCTGAGATATCTGTTGTGATTGTGCAGTAGTAAGCTCCACTAACTGTCGCAGCTGAGCAGTCTTCTCATCATCGGCTGCTAACAGCTTCAGCACCATACGTTTAGTGCTAAAAGTTGTTCCTCTACCCCACTGGGAGGTAGAGATGATCCTGAGGAAAGGAAGGGTAAAATGACGGTCGTGTTGGTGGCTAGAGGTGGTGGTGGTGGAAGTGGTGTATATGGGAGGTGGTATATGTGTGGGTGGTGATGGGTAAGCTGAAGTGGTGGTGGATGTGATATGGGGAAGTGGTGGAGTGGTTGAGTTAGTGGTGGTGTGTATGGTGGCAGTAGTGGTGACAGGTGGAATGGTGGTAGTGGTGGTGGGGGGAGAGGTAGATATAGTGGGTGGCATGGTAGAGGTGGTGGCTGTGGTGGTGGTGGTGATAAAGGTCATCCTCCTCTTCTTTGTCTTCATCTCATGGGGTTGAGCCATCCTCTTCCTCCTCTTGCCCCTTGAGGTGGATGCTCCCCCTGGGATGCTGCTGGGCTAACCTGGTGTGTAGCTAGGGTCGGTTGCAGTCTCCCCAGACTCGCTAGGGCGTCCTCCAACCTCCCGAATGCCTCGGTCGGTGGCAACCACCGTACTACCCACTGTCCTGGTGAGGGGCTCCTCATCACTCTCTTCCTCCTCATGAGGAGGGCAGAAATCCTGATGGAAACTAGCGGTGGCGGCATCTGTGTGAGAGGGTGGTGCAGGTGTAGTATGAGCACTGCTAGCCCTAGAAACAACGGGGCCAGAATCTCCACCAGTATCTCCGTCATCATCATCGGAGTCATTAGATGGAAGAGAAATCTGCTCAACATCTGAATCACTCCCTCGTGGCGCCACTTATGCCTTGCAGGCGCCACGTACTCCTCCTGGGCCACATGCCCGATCAGTCTCTTTCCATGGGGTTTGACCTACTTTCCCCTGTAGACCTTCATGCGGCCCAGTGTCGTGTTATCCATCACCTCAAGTGATACCGCATCATGGCTCTCCTTAGGCAGAGAGGGTAGCTTCTCGTCAATAATCATCTGAAGAAACCTTGAGTACATGCAAAATCCCTCTTTACCTTTAGCCTCAAGATTCTCAATCAGGTATGAGAATATCATGCTAGAGAAGCTGAAGGGGCGGTTCAGCACCAGTGCCACCTAGGCATTCTGAATCTGGTCTGATAGGTCATTAAACCCACCCATCCTCGTAGCTAAGCACTTATGTATCACATGTGCTAAGTACTTGTAGTGGGGACACAGGTTGCTTTTGTTGAGCCCACCTGCATTTATGTCCCCAGAGTACTTAATCCTGAGGAAACACCCTCTCACAGACAGAGGGTGTAGTCTAGTCGGGTGAGCTGCATCGTCACCCAGATCTAGTACTTGTCGAATATCTTTAGCAGTCACCTCGATATCCTGCCCAAAAAATAGTACTCCGGATGTAGTAGGGCTAATGAGATTGATAAACCGATGCACCCTCCCAGAAGGCCTGCTGTATAGACCTGTAGGGAGTGCACGGTGTAGATATGGCTCTGTGGATGTGTGACCTCTTCAGAAAAGCTATGATGCCGGCAAACTCTGCAGCGTTCTGAGTTGTGGGGTCCAGATGAGCACAAATATTGTGCTTGGTGTTTATAGTCCACCTATCAGCCATTAATCTATAGCACAAGGAGCATACAAGTTAGTTCATCACACAACAGAAACCATTGATTATTAACCTGCTTGAGATCAGTCTGGTTCAATCTTGCGACTGAACCACATGACTGGGTTCAGTCGTTTGACCTATCATGCAACTGGATACAATCGGGTGACTAATCATGCGATTGAGTTCAATCGGGTGACTGAGCCTGCGATTGGTTCAGTCAGCCGACTGAGCTCATTCGTATCATTCATTCGGCCGACTGAGTCATCGTCCAACTTAAGTCGGGCGATTTTAGTTCATCCGGGTGTCCAGTCGCATGACCCACTGTTTGTTCGATTGAAATTCGAACTTCGACCAAATCTAAACATTAGACATCGTGGTTTGGTTCAATATACTCACAATAACCCTACTAAGTATCTTATAACCTTGATTTCAACATTTACTTAGTTTTACTAGGTTATTTGTCCAACTTAAGTCTCGGTTCTTATTAGGGCCGAATATCATAATTTTGGAATCAATCGACTGAAATTTGGGTAGATTGCACCGCATTATACTTGTGTAAACACCAAAGATCGTCAAAATATCGAAATATGAAGTCAAATTAGGTCAGAGGAAATTTTGGCAGAGTAACGGTATGCTGTGCGAGTTTAGGGCAAATGAGGGGTGATGAATTTATGCGATCGACTATGGCCCTATTTATACTGAATCTGGTTTCAATCAGGCGACTGGACCCATTCGCTCTTTTCAATTGGGCGATTGGATCTCAGTCGTGCGATTGGTTCAGTCGATCACATTCAGTCGGCCGACTGGGTTTCAGTCGGGCGACTGACTCATTCGGACAACTCTAATTGGGCGATTGGCTCAGTCTTGTAAGCCATTCGTGTGAATGGTTCATACTCATGCTCCATTCGGTTGTCTAGTGAATAAGTGTGGTCCAATGAAACGACTGGTCCATACTCATGGTCAAGTCGTGTGAATGGATCATACTTATGGTATTGACTTTATGACCATTTGACATTTAACCCCATTTAATTATTGATTGCACATTACAAGCATTTGATCATCTCAGACATGATCATTTTAACTTTGAAAATTTTTAATCACCTCAGTCGTGATCCTTTTAAGGAAAAGACATTTCGTCACCTCAAGCGTCACCCATTTATTATTTGAAAACACGTTAGGTCACCTCAAACGTGACCCTTTTAAGTAATATAATCCCATACTGAATTCCACGATATAGTCCGACTTATAACTCTAAATTGACGAAATGTTTAAAACAAAACAAACGAACTAACATTAAAGGACAGAACTAAAGATGTTTTTGTGATTTTGTGTGAGGTGGAAATCTTAAGATAGAAATCTAACAAATTTACTTCTTGAACAGGCAGCTTCAAGTTATTTTGACCATAGGAGGAAACGATTCATTATGAATCATACAGGTAATCGAATCATTCAGGACGTGTTACCAAAATCATTTGATGCTAGATTCTTGTTATCGTCGAGAGTCATTTGCAAATTAAGGAAATCATAGTAGTACTATTAGATGCACATATTGATTTGGACTTTCAAGAATTGCAGCCATGATGATTGTCAGTATACTTGTCCTCTTAAATCCATACATAGACTTTTGACACAGATTGATGATGGTTTAAGGTTTAATTATTTCAACAAGCATTTGTTGTTCCCACGCTTATATGGTAATCAACATTCCTCAGGAGATTTTTGAGCGGTCTAAGGATATTTTTGACAAGAAGACACTATTCTTAGAGCTTTCAAAGAGAAGCCAAACCTCAGGTCAGTGCCACTGCACAGCAGAGAGGCGGCAAACAACAATGAAGTCTAGAATATATAGGTTATGCTTATCCTCAGGTCAGTGCCACCTCACAGCAGAGAGGCACATAGCCTATCTTCTTGTTGGAGCAATTTATTCTTGTTGCACAGATCGCACCAACAACATAGGTTATTAGTTTGATTGCTTTTTGCATTTTTCATCATGTGCTTTGCTCATATTTTTGTCATCCGCACACATTTGTGGCATTTATTTTGCTCATCACCCCTTATTGGAAATCTGTTGATTGGGTTAACGAGGGATAAGATGACGACCCACAACTTGTTGAACAACTTAGTTTGATCTTGAGATCACCAACAAGGTCTACTTATCTATTGTGCTGAATCTACCGACACATCATCTAATGGTCTAGCAGCCTCTAGGTCTACTTTCTCCATGTTACCTTAGTAGTAGCTAGTTTTACAATCATTTTCCTTTTATTTTTGCTTAGACTTCTCACACTTATACTTTGAATTTCGCATCTATTTCAATTAAAATATTTTAAAGTCGCAAATGCTTTGTTCCTGTGTACTATCATTTTCCATAGTCGTTGAATCGATCTCATTTCTATTAGCTTGCCTGTCCTCCTCCCTCGTTTTTTAATACTAACTTTATCTATTCTCCCCCTAAAATTCTAAAACTGTAAACGATTTGCATTTTTAGGATTCTAAAAGGCGACGAATTGAAATCAATAAAATAAATTAAATAAAATAAACATGTATAAAAGAAAATAAAAGAAAATAAAAGAAAATGGACTTGATGCATCAGACTAGACCTGTTCATCGTTTGGAATTACATCACTTTTCCTTTTAACGCCGTTGACCTCTAACAAATATAGAAAACGTGGTTTATCAAAGGCTTTTGTATAGAGGTCAGCGCATTGAAAATCCATATTTATTTCAACAACATCGATTAGATTTTTTTCTAAACAATCACGTATAAAGTGATATTTAATGCCGATGTGTTCGGTCTTAGGATGTTGGAAAGGATTTTTAGTAAAGGCTATTGCAGCAGAATTATCAACAAATATAGGAGTGTTAGAAAATTTCAAACCGTAGTCCCGCATCTGCTGTTGAATCCAGATGATTTGAGAACAGCAACTTGCCGCAACAACATATTTAGCTTCACAAGTTGACAACGCAACTGATGTCTGCTTCCTACACTTCCACGTATCCAATCTTCTCCCAAAGAATTGACATCTACTGAGGTGGATTTGTAGTTCATCTTTTAGCCGCCATAATCCGAGTCACTGTACGCGGTAGCTCGAAGTCATCGCCATGAGGATACCACAACCCAAGTGTTGGTGCGCCCTTCAGATAACGAATATCCTTTTGACCCCAATAAGATGGTTTACTTTTGGTTATGCCTGATATCTTGAACAAAGACATGTTTCATACATAATATCAGGTCTTGATGCAGCGAGGTACATGAGGGATCCAATCATTCCTCGGTACATAGTGGCATCAACCAAATCACCATTCACGTCGGGTGCTACATCATGATTTGTAGCAAGTGGAGTCCTAGCTGCGGAAGCATTCTCCATGTCAAACCGACTGAGAATATCCCCTACATACTTGGTCTGATGTAGAAATATTCCTTTTGGTGTTTGATCCACCTGTAACCTGAGAAAGAACTTCATTTCTCCCATGGCACTCATTTCAAATTATGCCTTCATCACTGCTTCAAATTCTTTACATAATTCTTCGTTCTTGGAACTGAAGATTATGTCATCAATGTAAATTTGAACCAATAGTAGATCTCCATCTTTCTCTTTGATGAACAGTGTACAGTCAATTACAGCTCTACGAAATCCATGTTTCACCTGGTGAGTTGAGAGTTTTTCATACCATGCTCTCGGGGCTTGATGAAGCCCATAGAGAGCCTTGTCCAATTTGTAAACTCTATCCTGATGATATGGAACCTTAAATCCTTTGGGTTGACTTACATACACTATTTCCTAGATTTCACCATGAAGAAATGCACTCTTTACATCCAATTGATAGACTTTAATCTTCATGTAAGAGGCATAGGCTAGGAAGATACGGATGGCTTCCATTCTCGCCACAGGTGCAAACACTTCATTGTAATCAATTCCCTGGACTTGTCGAAATCCTTGAACTACAAGTCGAGCCTTGTTCCTGATGATGACACCTTGGTCATCTTTCTTACATTTCAAGACCCACTTGGTGCCAATGAATTTAGCACCTTTAGGTTATCTACCAGTGTCCATACACCTAACTTCTTGAACTAAAGAAGTTATTCCTACATGGCACTCACCCATGTGTCATCATTTAGGGCTTCACTGACGTATTTTGGCTCAAATTGAGACACAAAATAGCGGTAAGCACCATCGTGAAGATACCGTTTTCCATTACCGAGGCATAATCAGCTGAATACAACTGATTTCTTGTCTGAGCTCCTGATCTGACATCCCTAATGACATTGTCCAAAGGATGATAATCATTTGGCGTGATCCAGGAGTGGTGGGAATAACTACCTGAGAATCAAGATTATGAACGTTAGGTTCCGTATAAGAGGCAGTAGGAGTGTGAGGTTTCGAAGACTCAGAGGTATCAATGTCAGATGCTTGTGGACTTGCAATAGTAGGAAACTGCTACTCCTGATTGTCCTGCTCATTCTCCATGGCTTTATCATCAGAGGAAGAGTCACTTACCTCGAGTGCTCCCCTGAGTGGGTAGGTGATTCACCTTGTGAGCCAGATGATGTAGAGTCCTATGATGGTGTGTTTAAGACATCATACATCAGTTTGGCTCCTAACTCATCATCAGACGTGGAGAGAGGGATGTTGAAGGACTTGAAGAATCCATCATAGTCGAAAAAAAAGGCGGGTCCTTTTCTAGTAGGAGGGGTAGTGTATCTCTGAACATCGACATTACACCACACCTCTACTTGACCCGTTGAGTTGTTGTAAACTCTCTTATTCGGTATGTTTTATCCTAGAAAGATACACTCTTCAGCCTTCTCGCTAAACTTTCCTTCCTGAGTTTTTTTCAGCAACATACATGGTGCTTTAAACGGTTTGAGATACTCCAGATTTGGTTTATGTCATTGAAGTAACTCGTAACACGTCTTGTCATGATGTTTTATCACCAGAACTCGATTTAACGTGTAACACGCATTGGCTGTTGCCTCATTCCAAAATTGGATAGGTAGTTCGAGTCTGCTAGCATTATGCGTGCTGTCGCTATTAAGCTGCGATTCTTTCTCTCAGCAACCCCGTTCATCTGAGGAGTGTAGGCGGAAGTGAACTCGTGCACAATTCCATTTTATTTCTAGAAAGCCTCCATCCATTGATTCTTGAACTCGGTTCCGTTGTCTGAGCATAATTGTCTTACCTTCACTTGTAGAGAGACTCCATTGTAGTTACCAATTCTTTGAATGACTCAAATGTTTCTGATTTTAACTTCATAAACATCACCCAAGTGAATCTTGAGTAGTCATCTATAATACATAACAGTAGAAGTCACCTACGATGCTTTTTGTACTGACTGGACCAAACAGATCCATGTGGAGAAGCTCAAGAGGCAGTTCTATAGAATTTACTTTCATTGCCTTATAAGACTTCTTTGTCTGTTTTCCTTTCTTGCAGGCGACATAAAAATCCGGGAGTTGGAAGTTCTTGACATTGACTCCTCACACTAGATCATTCTGGATCAACTTGTTCATCTTCCGTGGATTGATGTGCCCCATTCTCCTATGCCAGGAGATGGAATCCTTCTCAGTAGCTTTTGACAAGAAGCACTGAACTTGATGATCCGTTGTGGAGGCCTTCGATAGATCCAAGACGTAAAGGTCATTATATCTTGAGGCAGACCTTAAGACTTGGTCCTCCAGAATCACATAGTCCTTTTTGAGGACATAGCACTTCTTATTGTTGAAAACTACCTTAAATTCCTTGTCACATATTTGGGAAATAGAAAGCAAATTATTCTGAAGTTGTTGAACATATTTTACCTTGTCAAACTTAACTTTCTGGTTCCCTACTTCCCCTTGAGCTGTGATGTACCCTACTTTGTTTCCAGCAAAAGAAACATGACCTCCTTTGATTTGTTTGACGTTTGATAGGAGTTTCCGGTTTCCAGTCATGTGCTTTGATGCTCCGATATCTACTATCCAAGTGCTTGTTTCAGCACTATAGCGAACACCCTGCACATTCAATTAAAAACATTAGTTAAGCTGAGGGACCCAAGCCTTAACCGGCTTGGGTGTCCCAGAGGTATCACACATCATAAATTCTACCCATTGTCCATTAGAGGGTAAGGGAAGATCATTTGTCTTATTGTTCTCATTAACGTGCATAGACTTTTCTTTCCATAAGCCAGCTTTGTGTAAGGCCTGTTTGTGATAAATAGACGACTGGCTGATAGGTTAAACTTTAGGTTCACTTACTCTTTTTGGTGGAGTCATGGAGCTTCTTTTGGAAGAGCTTGCTTTATTTTCATAAAGTTTAATCTTTTACTTTGGTGTCTGATAATAAGGACAATAAGACGCTATGTGCCCATACTTTCCACAGTTGTATCATGATCTGCTTTCAACTTGACGATTTACCGGTTTCTATAGAGAAGTATGTGACACACGAGTGACTTTATTCTGTCCGGGTTTTGACACTTCTTGTTTAACAAAATTAATTGTTTGGACATGGTTAACATCTTTTCCCTTTTGTTTATTTGGACTTAGACATGAAGCACGTGATTGGTTAATTTGTTTGGTATTTCTTGGTTCAGAAATAGACTTTGTTGAACCAGACTTTATTTTAACCTTTTCAAATTATTTGTCGAGATTAACACAAGGCATTTTACCTTTTGATTTTGAAGTGGCATCCTTTTGTTTAGTGACAGATTCATTTGGTTTAAATGTGGAATCTGGATCACTTACAAGAGGCGTGGACACCACATGATCCTTGATTGAGTTATTATTTATTGGTTTACTTTTGGCATTCATCAAGGTCTCATGTGGTGGTGCTACCACTTTATATCCCAAACCCTCTCCATTGTTGCGCTCTCTCACTAGGTGTGGGACAATGTGAGAAGAACTTGTCCAACTTTGCAGTTTTTGTTTTAATGAATTTACTTCTACTTCAATACTGCCTTTTGTTTCTTAGTGTCTTCTAGAGAGTTTAGATAGAACTTAATGTCATTGGCTTGGTTGAAAGCTACAACTTTAATTTCCCTAAGTTGTTTATTCAAGATTTCTATCTTTTCTTTATAGCTGTGCTCATTTTGTTTTAAGTCTCTATTGGCTTCAATGCATAGTTTTAAGTCCTTTACTAAGTTATTATTATGGTCTAATAACCTAGAAAATTTCATATTAATGCTTTCCCTAAATTTATCACAAACAGAACAAGCATGATTATTGAAAAGTTGATAGTGCTACTACCTGAGAGGGTGTGGTTGAATCCGCCATCAAAGCAGTGTCTGACTTTTCTAGTTCTGGTGATTCTAGACTTGTTGAACTTGTCCCTTCTTCAGGCTGGTGATCAACTACTGTTGCAGATTCTTCAACATTTGACATCGCAAGCTCCACTGCAACATAACCTTCAGTTGTTGAGTCGTCATCTAGATCCTCGACACTAGCAATGTTGGATTCTCCGGAGACACAAACCGGAAGCTCCAATCTTGTCCTTCGTCATCATGAGCGGTCAAGGCTTTAGGATCCTAGCTCGAAGAAGTAGGGCTGCTTGTGGGTTTATCCTGACGAGTGAAAGATGACAATGGATTCCCATTTCCTGTCTTCTTGGGCTTCACACATTCACGTTTGAAGTGCCCATTTTCCCCACAATTGAAGCATGTAACTTTTTCCTTGTCAAAACCAAAAGTTGTGTCCTTAGTGGCAATGAGATTCTGTCTGCTCTACTTGACAAAATTTTTTGCTCTCCGAACAACACTTGCTAAGGCCCACATGATGTCCATTCTTTCTAACTCTGTCTCGTCTACCTACTTGTAGTCCGCGTCTACCAGATGGAAGTTCCCTATTTTCCCCGCAACTAGTCCGTCATAGGAGTGGACAACAGCTGCTAAGAGATCCATGTGCTCGTTTGCTACCTCTACTGTCACATTCCCGAGATTCTCGGTCTTCATTTTTGTAGCGTTTGCTTCAGGTGCTATGTATTGGGTACCAGACGACCCTAACGTGTCAGATCCTGAAGTAGTAGCTTGTGATGGACCAGCTGAACTTGACACAAACATCGTTTGAAGTGGTGCTCTGGACGTTTTGGCTTGTGGAGTTGAGTTGTACAGTCCCGGATTCTAATCATATGAAGACTTTTGGGCCCTATACTTCATCCTCAACTATTCCTCTCGTAGTTTCAGAATGAAGTCTTTGATATCTAACTTCGGTAGCATATCATTCTGTCTGAGGTTGGAAACAAACGAAATCCACTTCTCGGGCAACCCATGTGCAAAGTTTGAGACTTTGTCTTCCATTGAAGTAGTGACTCCATGAGTCTGCAGCTCACTCATTAGGTGGTAGAAACGATCAATGACATCATCCAAGCTCTCCTTTCCCATTTACGAGAAGTTGTCAAATTCCTTTTTCAACGCTTTAGCCTTCAGAGCTTTTAATGATGCATTACCCTCATACCTCTTTTCCAACACATCACAAAGCTTCTTAGCTTGCTTGTTCTAAGAAAATTGATGGAAGATATCCTTAGGAATTGACTGAGTCAGCAACGCGTATACTTTCTTCTCTGCATTGTACTTTACTTTTTGTCCTTCAGTCATACCGCTTAAGGTGAGTTTGACTCCATTTGCACCTACAGGCATACTATATCCTGTCTCTATCAGCTCCCACATTTGGGATCTACTCCATTTAAGTATATTTCAAATCTTTGCTTCCATTATGGGTAATCATCTAAAGTTATAAGCTTAAGGGGCTTGTTATGATTTCCCACTTCATTTTCTAAAAGCAACAGATTTTGACTCCTAGAGTCCCTTCCGACGGTGAACGCTGAATATTGATCCTCCATTACTATCAACTTCAAACTTTGGAACAAACTGTTTAACTTGTGCGAATGAAGGTATGAGATTGAACACTTCGTGTGATTGAACAATGCGGATGGCTCAAACATGCGAATGAACCAATGCGGATGAATCAATCGTGTGAATGGACAGGTGCGGATGAACAGTATGAAATGACAGTTCAGTCGTACAAATGGATGTCAGAATGAGTCCAATCGTTCGTATGAGGGATGCGTATGAATTCAGTCGTGCGATTGAGTCAATCGTGCAACTAAGGCTGCTGAATCTTGAAAATTCGATGGTTTAAGGTATTTTGACACAAAACACGAATTTTTCAAGAACCCTAATTGCCGTATGCCGAAAAAAAATTAACTTTACAATCTGGAGACGTCCAAAACAACATTTGATACAAAAAGATTGCGTTTTTGCGTGAAAAACATAATTTTTATATCAAAATCGATTGAATCACACGTAAATCAAGAGCCTTTGCTCTGATACCACTTGTTAGAGGATCATGTACGGGACAGAGTACTAACTGATCTACGTGTATACCGAATCAAATAATGCGGAATCCTATTTGATTGGCGATCCAATCAGTGAGAACGTTAACCCGATCGATATAAGATTAATCTAAACATTAAAAACGAATAGCAATCGATCAAGAACGATCTATGAACTTGAACTGGCTTTCTTGGACGTTTTGGACGGCTAGGGTACGTGTATGAGTCGAATTCTTCAAAGTGTTTTTTTTACAAATTAAGTGGTATTTATAGGCTAGTGCGACTGAACCATTAGCATGGTTCAGTCGTGCGATCGAGTCATGCGGTTGATCTATTCACAGGACTGAGTGTTAAGTCATGCGACTGAGTCAATCTCATGTCACCATTGTGCGACTGATCCAGTCTCCTGGTTCAGTCGTGCGACTAGTTCATTAGCATGAAGTTGTTCATGCGTATGGTCCATTAGCATGGGCCATTCGCATGAGAACTTCATATGACTAAGTTTGAATATGTTTCACAATCATTATTTGACTTAGATCTATTCAAACAACCATAAACCTATATAGTTAGTTCAATAAGCGTTTATACACAATAATCAATGAAATATTAAATATTATAAGCACAAAACACACATTGGTTTTCCTTCAAACCATCCAGTTACATATATGTAAGACATGAAAGACTTTTTACATTTAGCTCATAAACTAGGTACATATGTTTCTACAAATTGCCATAACTTTTTTCAAAAATCAAACGTTTACAAGTACAATGGTTATAAGGTAACATGTTTCGCCCCAAAGTGTGAAAATAGGAAAAAGAGGTACAGAAATACTCACATGATATTCATAAAGTGATGATAAGAATTTAAACGAGGCTCCAACGATTTCTCTTATAAGTTGCCTAAACGTATGAGTTCCAAGATTAAGTTTGACAATAAGATTAACAATCAGACGTGAACTAGGGTTTCAATTGGAATTTGGGGATTTAAATAATTAAATAAAATAATGAATAGTTTACGTTTTGGTTTAACAAAGATGGTATAAATGAATTAAAACTAAGAATGATAGTGTAAAATTTAATAATTTAATTTATTGAATAAATAAAGATTAAATAAAATGTGTAGAAAAAGTAATTAACTTAATAACTAATTACTTATAATTCGATAGAGGTAATTGAATACTTATTTAAATGACTTGTAAAATAACTTAAAATTATTTAAATCATTTCATAAAGTTTTGAAATCTTTAAATGTTTTTTTTATAAATGTAATATAATATCCAAAACTTAAACTAAGAATGAAGAATAATAGAAAATTATATTGTTTTATTAGTTTCAAGAGTTTAAATAAAAGTTAAGGAATAAATTTATTAATATGATATAATATGGTTAAATGATTAGATAATAATTAATTATTTAAATAACTATCTAAATAATTAATTAGTTAACATATTGATTTATAATGTTTCAAAATAATCTCCATTTAAAATAATGTGATTTAAACGATGGATATTTAAAGGAACGTTTGGACCAAAAATAATTTACTAATTATTAAAAAATCTATTTAATTATAAAAAACTCAAGAATTACCTTTTTTAAAATGTCTTATTAAATAATATATTTTTTATTATTTAAATTTAGAAAAATTACAGAATATTATTTGGTGTCTTTAAAAAATATTTAAAGTTACAAAAACTATTTTTATAACTATTGAAAATTTCACATAATTAAATTAAGGCTTAAAAAGCCTTAATAAATGTGACATCCGGTAAATTTCCGTTACCAAACTCCGTTAGTTCCGTTAAGTCTTGCATACACGTGTCGTGAACACACTAGTTGTCGTTTAACGTTAGTGACCTAATAATAATTAATAATGTTACGTTATTGATAATCTAATTGATTATGTGATTATTGTGTTATGCTTATGTGTTTACACAATATAAACGTTAACAGTGAATTTTATCGCGTAACGTGGAAACGCGTATATTTAAATTGACTATCTTGTGAGTTGTGGAAATAATGTAAATATTATTATTGTCGATTAATAATGTTGGTATTATTAAGTTAAAACCTTTCAAAAAGTGTTTAAAAGAATAGTTTTTATAAAATATAAAATAAAGGGGGTTAAGTGTAATTACCTAAAACTAAAACTTAACAAAATTAACAAACCCTAATCCCCCCAAACCACAAATTGGCCGCAAACCATCACCTTCACCTCTCCAATTGCGATTTCAACCTAGAACTAACCTTCAAGCCAAGATTTTGATCGATTTCAAGCAATACAACTCGTGGGAATCATCAATTGCAAGCTATAACACGTTTAAAGGTTAGATTTTTCATGTTTTTGTGGGTTCTTGGTGAGGGCCAAACCCTAGTTGCAAAATTGGTCTTCATGGGGTCGAAATTGATGTTGTTTGATGATGTTAATATGTTAGTTGGATTGATTACATGTTGTTAGTGGATTGATCATGAACTTTGATTATAAGCAAACCCTAATTCGAAAATGGCATGATTATGTGAAGTTGATGATTGTTTGATGAATGTATGATGATTAGTAGGTTGTATGAATGCTAGGTTACATTGATTTTGCAAGAAATTGATGAATTGATGTTGATGTTCATAGCTTACTAATAATAGTAACTTTATTTTGCATGTAATGTTGAATTATTTTAATTGATGAATTGATGTTATGGATGTGTTCATGATGATGATTAGATGCTAGATTGTTGTTATGAATGCTAGAAATCTTTGAATGGATGTTGTTGTTCATAGCTTGCCAAAAGTAGAAACTTTTGTTCATGAAGATTGTTAGATTATGGTGATTAGGTATTGTTGCTCATGTCTAGATATTGTTATGAACTTGAATTGGTATATTAATGATGAATTCATGAATGCATAGGATGTTTAATAGATTTTGGGATGTACTTTCCCAAAAGGGAAACTTTAATTGCATAAAGTCTGAAAAATGATAGTTTGAACATGTTTGGGATGTTAGGAGCATGTTAGTATGATCATGGATGAATTCTAAGGTGGTAGAACATGGTAATTTGGTTGTATGTGATGCTGGGGTAATCATGAATGATATTTAGACATTTATGATCATGTATGATTTGGATGTTGTTTAGTAGTAGGATATCATGTTTGGGATTGGAAATTGATTACTGTGGTGTATGCTGGATGTAATGAATATGATTGTGATCATCATACACGCGTGCGAATCTGAGGCCCCTACTTAGTAGGATTGGCAGGGTTTAGGATGTGAAGTCGTGAGTGGCTTCACATGGCATGTGGTGAGTGGTTTGATCTTTGTGTGACATGTTAGTTGTGTGATAACTAGTGGATAGGTTAATGTTCTAGATTCGCATGACTGGTATGATACTTGGTTGTATGATGATTTAAGTGATACACCTGGATAATATAGCATACATATGATCTATTTGAATGTTAACTATGTATGATATATGTGAATGATTACTTGAATGGTTTACAACACATAAAGTCACCAACGGGTCAAACGGGTCAAACATGTTGGTTTGTTTGTTTGAAATCTTGAGTCCTTGGTTGTAGTGTAGTTAGGGTTTCACATGTTCTTTGATTACACGTACTCATGTACTTATATGATCTAGGTAACCTCTGAAGGTTGTCTGTCTATTCTGTTTGACAAGTCAAACTCTAAGTATCTATACGCATATGAGGTGAGTTCATGCCCCACTCTTTATTTAATCTCTTTTGGGGGAGATAGCATACTGGTAAATCACAAACGCTTTATATATTCAAGTTGTGTATAATATTATATAGTGTTGATATCATGGAAAAGTCCTCACACTTTCAAATTGTTAATATTGAATAGCGGGGAAATTTGGGTAGTACTACTGGGTTTGACGAGCCCCACCTGTGTGACTCGAGGTCAACGGGTGCAAGTTGTCCTAATAAACATTGTCACGACTTGTTAAGTCGTGACAGGAGGCAACAACGCAACACAGTCAGCTTCAATTGCGAAATCACTATGAAATAATATTTGTTGTTAATGGACTAGCTATCTGTTACAATGCACTACTTTTATATTTCTATTATTAAACTGTTTATGTTTGAATATCTCTTGAACTCACCAACCATTGTGTTGATATTTTAGTATGCTATTCTCAGGTCATTAGCTTGCTTGCCATAGGAGCACTGCATGGTTCACTTGCATTCTAAGACTCGGTTCCCAAGACATTTTTAGTATTTTAATGATATTGTTACTCTTTTGGGTTGGCACATGTTTTGCCATGGTTATACTTTTATTTCTTTGGGTTGTTTTCAAAACGCTTCCGCACAGTTTAAAGTTTGTACTTTGGTTGATTTTATTTAAATTATGGCATATTGGGTCGTTCTGAGTAACTATTGACTGTGATCCTGGTTTGTTCACATGCCTCGCGGTAAAACTCCGCAAGTGGATTTTGAGGGTGTGACAGATTGGTATCAGAGCCATTGGTTATAGGGAACTAGGTTGCATACACACTAGACTATAACCGCACACAGTTAATTAGTTACCTGTGTCGTATTCTCATCTACTGTATACTCATTGGCATACACGTCACACTCTCTGCAGCATGGCATCGTCATCGAGAGCTCCGGGTAAACGACCTAAATCACCTTCACGATCTGAATCCCCACCTCCCGCACCTGTACCTGATGATGGATTCGATTGGCCCCAACTGGCTTATTCTCGAGAGGAGATTGACTGGGATCAACCCTTTGCATTGATGAAGCGTGACCCTCCGCGAGACTGGCGTTTCTATCCTAGATTTGTTGATCATATCATGTTTAGGGAGCGCGTACCTGTCCCGAGGCCCAGGACTAGGAACAATGCCGACCAACCAATGCCTTCACTCCCATGGACGGTGCAGTCCAACGAGCAACTGATTGCTGCACTAGTGGCTGCACTGGACACTGAGCAGCATCGAGTAAGGCGGCTCACGGTGATGTCTGTACACTGCAGCAAGAGGTGTACAACCTGAGACATCAATTGGATGAACTCGAGGAACAACACGGGAAGACCCTAAACGGGTGTCACCATATGCAAGATGGTCTCATGGCACTCCAAGGGCGCGTGACTGCTCGTGAACAGCGGGACGCCGTAGCTGATGATAGGATTTCCATTTTAGAAGCTCAACTAGCGGCACTTCAGATTGCTATAGCTCCTGCTCCTGCTCCTGACCCCCCGAAGGAGGAACCGGAGGAGATGGAGGATGACAGTGATGGGTCAGATGTGGGAAGGGTTGTTTCCCCACACGAACGACAAACTTAAATTTTGACATTGATAAATACATTGTGACTCATTTACAATTTATTTACTAGGTTATTATTTTTGTTATGAATATTGTGGTTGTGATGATTCATTATTACTGTTATTTACTATTTACTGTGCTTCAATGAGAATGTGTTTGATGTTACTCATTATTGTATCTGTGAATGTAAAGTGAAAAGAATGGACGCCGTGGACGTGGACGTGGACGTGGTCGTGGATGCAGACGTGCACGTGGCACCGGAGAACAGGGCGGTGGTGCTATTAACATGACCCCCGCAGAATTGGCTGCTCTAATTAATGAGCATGTTCAGGCGGCAGTGGCTGCTGCCCACGCGGGTCAGCCAGCAGGTAAACAATGATACAAAGATAAATCTAATATCCTTCATAACTGTATAGGATGTCTGATTAATGTGTGTTGTGTTAAAACAGGACCACTAGTGTGTACCTACAAGTCCTTTATGGACTGTAAGCCACACACCTACAGCGGTACAGAGGGTGCTGTAGGGCATGTGCGATGGTTCGAGAAGACTGAGTCTGTGTTCTCTATTTGCAATTGTCCACCTGCGGATCAAGTAAAGTATGCCACCGAGACTTTAGAGGGTGCTGCTCTGTCTTGGTGGAACGCGCAAGTCCAGATGCTTGGACAAGCGATGGCGAATGGACTTCCATGGGATGAGTTCAAAGTAATGATGACTGAGGAGTACTGTCCTCGCAACGAAGTGCAGAAGTTAGAATGGAGTTCTGGCAATTGAAGATGCAGGGCTCGGTAATCGAGGCTTACACCACCAGAACCCATGAATTAGCAACTCTGTGCCCGGGAATGGTGAATGAGGTGCATTAAAGGGTAGAGCATTACCTACGGGGATTGGTACCCGAAATCCAAAGTATGGTAACTGCTTCCAACCCAGCCACAATTCAGCAATCCATCCATCTAGCTCAGAGGCTAACTGACCAAGCCGTGGAGCAAGGATGTCTACCCAAACGGGGCACTGTGGCAAGCGTGCCCGACAACAAAAGAAAGTGGGATAATGCCAACAACACCAAAGCATCATCATCTTCTAGCGGTCAACCTCAACCTCAAGCAACAACAGCCGCTCAACAACAACGGAGGTTCGACAATAGCTGTAACTTCAACCAACGTCTGCAAATAATCAAGGACCCAGTGGTTATGGTGGTAGGCATCCGAAGTGCACTCGGTGTAATTACCATCATGTGGAAGGTGTGATAGCTTCAAGTGTCAACGTTGTGGAAAAATTGTACACGCTGCAAAGGATTGTCATGGTGAACTGGTAAGGAGGCCATAACAACCTCAAGAAACTCCGAAGGGTTGTTTCGAATGTGGGAAAGAAGGGCATTACAGGCGGAACTGCCCACAACTAAGGAGGAACGGTAATGACAACAACAACAATAACAACAACAACAACCAACACCACGGTAACAACAATAACAACGGTAATAACAACAATGGTGGAAATGGTACTGGTAATGGTGGCAATAAAGATGGAGCCAAGGGGAGAGCCTTCGTCATTGGCTCAGGTGAGGCTCGAAATGATCCCACAATTGTTACTGGTAGATTCTCTATTAATGGTTGTTTTGCTACGGTACTATTTGATACTGGAGCCGATAGGAGTTTTGTGTCCTTAAAGTTTTGTAATCTTTTAAGTGATATACCATCTGCTTTAGAATCTAAATACACTGTGGAATTAGCCGACGGTAAACAAATCCATGTAACGCATATCCTTAAAGACTGTAAGATAGAACTTGCTGGTCATACTTTCGCTATAGATCTTATGCCTGTTACGCTGGGGAGTTTTGATGTTGTGATAGGCATGGATTGGTTGTCTAGCAAGCAAGCCGAAGTCATATGTCATGAGAAGATCATACGAATCCCTATTGATGATAAAATCCTTACCGTTAGAGGTGATAGGAGTGGTGCTGTGATAGGCATCATCTCATTCATGAAAGCCCAATAGTTGTTACGAAAGGGTCGTGTGGCTATCCTAGCACTTGTAACCGATAAGCAGACGGAAGAAAGGAGAACGAAGGATATTGCCATAGTACGCGATTTTCCAGAGGTGTTTCCAGAGGATCTTCCTAGATTACCACCTCACCGCCAAGTGGAATTCCAGATTGAGTTGACTCCAGGCACAACTCCGATTGCTAGGGCACCTTATCGATTGGAACCAAACGAGCTACAAGAGTTGTCATGATAACTTCAAGAGCTTTTAGATAAGGTTTTATTCGATCTAGCACATCACCTTGGGGAGCTCCTGTTCTCTTTGTTAAGAAGAAGGATGGCACATTCCGGATGTGCATCGATTATAGAGAGTTAAACAAAGTAACAGTCAAGAACCGATACCCTTTTCCTCGTATCGACGACTTGTTCGATCAGCTCCAAGGATCAAGCTATTATTCGAAGATTGACTTGAGATCTGGTTATCATCAACTTAGAGTTCGAGAAGAAGACATTCCAAGACTGCGTTTCGTACTCGATATGGTCATTATGAGTTCTTGGTCATGCCTTTGGGTTGACTAATGCACGTACTGTGTTCATGGACCTCATGAACCGCGTGTGCAAACCCTATCTTGATCAGTTTGTCATTGTGTTCATCGATGATATACTGATATATTCTAGGACCAAGGAGGAGCATGAAGAGCACTTACGAATGATCTTGGAAATGTTGAAATATGAGCAGCTATATGCCAAATTCTCAAAGTGTGACTTTTGGATAAGAGAAGTGTAATTCCTAGGTCATATTGTTAATGAGAAGGGGATACATGTCGATCCTGCCAAAATTGAGGCAATAAAGAATTGGACTACACCTAAAACACCGAGCGAGATAAGACAATTTCTGGGATTAGCAGGATATTACCGACGATTCATAGAAGGATTTTCTAAGATCGCACAACCTCTCACAGCCTTGACTCACAAAGAAACGACATACAAATGGAGTGAGAGTCAAGAATCAGCCTTCCAACTATTAAAACAAAAACTCTGTACTGCCCTGATATTAGCATTACCAGAGGGAACGTATGACTTTGTGGTGTATTACGATGCATCTATTCAAGGATTGGGTTGTGTCTTGATGCAACGAGATAAGGTGATAGCCTACGCCTCGAGACAACTAAAGGTTGATGAGAACAACTATACCACCCATGAATTAGAATTGGGTGCAGTGGTTTTTGCCTTAAAGATCTAGAGACATTACTTGTACGGTACCAAGTGCACTATCTACACCGATCACAAGAGTCTTCAACATATCTTCGAGCAAAAAGAGTGAATATGAGGCAGCGACGTTGGGTGGAACTACTAAATGATTATGATTGCGCTATTAAGTACCATCCGGGAAAGGCGAACGTAGTTGCCGATGCCCTAAGTAGGAAGGAAACCGCTAAACCCCACGGTGCGAGCTTTACAGCTTACTATCAGTACCCAACTGCCCGAACAAGTTAAGGAGGCACAGATAGAAGCTTTAAAAGCAGAAAATATTGTTCTGAGTCATTAAGGGGAATGGATAAACAGCTAGTGGTGAAGAGGACGGAATTCGGTATTTCATGGATAGACTTTGGGTGCCTGTTTATGGAAATCTGAGAGATTTAGTTATGAGCGAGGCACACAAATCTAAGTATTCTATACATCCTGGATCCGACAAGATGTATCATGACCTAAAGGCGCACTATCGGTGGCCTAACATGAAAGCGGATATAGCTACGTATGTGAGCAAGTGTTTGACCTGCTCGAAAGTAAAAGTGGAATATCAAAAACCATCCGGACTGTTACAACAACCTGAGATACCAATGTGGAAATGGGAACAGATCTCCATGGGTTTTATTACTAAGCTACCCCGGACTAGTACTGGTTGTGACACGATATGGGTTATTGTGGATCGATTGACAAAGTCTGCTCACTTCCTTGCAATTATGGAAACTGACAAGATGGAGAAATTAACTCGATTGTACCTTAAAGAGATCGTTTCGAGATATGGTGTACCGATCTCAATTATTTCCGATCGTGACCCTCGTTTCACGTCACATTTCTGGCAATCAATGCAGAAATCTTTGGGTACACGGTTGGATTGAGTACTGCATATCATCCACAGACGGATGGCCAGTGAGCGTACCATACAGACGTTGGAAGATATGCTACGTGCTTGTGTGATTGACTTCAGGAATAACTGGGAAATTCACCTGCCATTGGTGGAGTTTTCTTATAACAACAGTTATCATACTAGTATACAGGCAGCACCTTTCGAAGCGTTGTATGTGAGAAAATGTCGATCACCAGTTTGCTGGGAAGAAATTGGTGATAGTCAGCTAACAGGTCCCGAGTTAATTCATGAGACAACTGAGAAGATTGTACAGATACGGAACCGTATGGCTGCAACGCGAGACAGATAAAAGAGTTATGTTGACAAGAGACGGAAACCTTTAGAGTTTAAGGTTGGTGACAAGGTTTTGTTGAAAGTCTCACCATGGAAAGGCGTAGTTCGGTTTGGAAAACAAGGGAAACTAAATCCGAGGTATGTTGGACCATTTGAAATAGTGGAAAGAATAGGTCCAGTAGCCTATCGACTAGCCCTACCTGATTCGCTAAGGGGAATCCATGATGTATTTCATGTGTCAAACCTGAAGAAGTGCATAACTGATGAAACAATGGTCGTACCACTAGAAGAAATTCAAGTGGATGAACAGTTGCGTTTTATTGAAGAACCAGTTGAAGTGATGGACCGTGAGGTGAAAACACTTAAGCAAAGCAAGATACCTATTGTCAATATCTGTTGGAATTCGCGGCGTGGACCGGAATTCACATGGTAACGAGAAGATCAAATGAAGCTTAAGTACCCTCAACTATTCGAAAGGACGATGCCAGCAGACGAAGGTATTGATTTAAATTTCGGGACGAAATTTCTTTCAACATGGGGATGATGTGACAACTCATCCAAAACTCACTCCATTTTGATTTCTGTGTGCCAATGCAGTGGACCGGTGATGGAACACTCTCACCATGTAACGCAATTTTCAGGACGAAAATTCTTTCAACATGGGGATAATGTGACATCCGGTAAATTTCTGTTACCAAACTCCGTTAGTTCCATTAAGTCTTGCATACACGTGTCGTGAACACACACTAGTTGTCGTTTAACGTTGGTGACCTAATAATAATTAATAATGTTATGTTATTGATAATCTTATTATTATGTGATGATTGTGTAATGCTTATGTGTTTACACAATTTAAACGTTAACGGTGAATTTTATCGCGTAATGTGGAAACGCGTATATTTAAATTGCCTATCTTGTGAGTTGTGGAAATAATGTAAGTATTATTATTTTCGATTAATAATGTTGTATTATTAAGTTAAAACCTTTCAAAAAGTGTTTAAAAGAATAGTTTTTATAAAATAAAAATAAAGGGGGTTAAGTGTAATTACCTAAAACTAAAACTTAACAAAATTAACAAACCCTAATCCCCCCAAACCCCAATCGGCCGCAAACCATCACCTTCACCTCTCCAATTGCGATTTTACCTATAACTAACCTTCAAGCCAAGATTTTGATCGATTTCAAGCAATACAACTCGTGGGAATCATCAATTGCAAGCTATAACACATTTAAAGGTTAGATTTTTCATGTTTTTGTGGGTTTTTGTTGAGGGCCGAACCCTAGTTGTGAAATTGGTCTTCATGGGGTTGAAATTGATGTTGTTTGATGATGTTAATATGTTAGTTGGATTGATTACATGTTGTTTAACGTTGACTATGCATGAATTGTATGTTTTTAGTGGATTGATCATGAACTTTGATTATAAGCAAACCCTAATTCAAAAATGGTGATTATGTGAAGTTGATGATTGTTTGATGAAATGATGATTAGTAGGTTGTATGAATGCTAGGTTACATTGATTTTGCAAGAAATTGATGAATTGATGTTGATGTTCATAGCTTACTAATAATAGTAACTTTATTTTGCACGTAATATTGAATTATTGATGAATTGATGTTATGGATGTGTTCATGATGATGATTAGATGCTAGATTGTTGTTATGAATGCTAGAAATCTCTGAATGGATGTCGTTGTTCATAGCTTGCCAAAAGTAGAAACTTTTGTTCTTGAATATTGTTAGGTTATGGTGATTAGGTATTGTTGATCATGTCTAGATATTGTTATGAACTTGAATTGGTATATTAATGATGAATTCATGAATTCATAGGATGTTTAATAGATTTTGGGATGTACTTTCCCAAAAGGGAAACTTAATTGCATAAAGTCTGAAAAATGATAGTTTGAGAACATGTTTGGGATGTTAGGAGCATGTTAGTATGATCATGGATGAATTCTAAGGTGGTAGAACGTGGTAATTTGGTTGTATGTGATGCTGGGGTAATCATGAATGATATTTAGACATTTACGATGATGTATGATTTGGATGTTGTTTAGTAGTAGGACATCATGTTTGGGACTGGAAATTGATTATTGTGGTGTATGCTGGATGTAATGAATATGATTGTGATCATCATACACGCGTGCGAATCTGAGGCCCCTACTTAGTAGGATTGGCAGGGTTTAGGATGTGAAGTCGTGAGTGGCTTCACATGGCATGTGGTGAGTGGTTTGATCTTTGTGTGACATGTTAGTTGTGTGATAACTAGTGGATAGGTTAATGTTCTAGATTCGCATGACTGGTATGATACTTGGTTGTATGATGATTTAAGTGATACACCTGGATAATATAGCATACATATGATCTATTTGAATGTTAACTATGTATGATATATGTGAATGATTACTTGAATGGTTTACAACACATAAGTCACCAACGGGTCAAACGGGTCAACTAGGTCAAACAAGTTGTTTTGTTTGAAATCTTGAGTCCTTGGTTGTAGTGTACTTAGGGTTTCACATGTTCTTTGATTACACGTACTCATGTACTTATATGATCTAGGTAACCTCTGAAGGTTGTCTGTCTATCTGTTTGACAAGTCAAACTCTAAGTATCCATACGCATATCAGGTGAGTTCATGCCCCACTCTTTATTTAATCTCTTTTGGGGGAGATAGCATACTGGTAAATCACAAACGCTTTATATATTCAAGTTGTGTATAATATTATATAGTGTTGATATCATGGAAAAGTTCTCACACTTTCGAATCGTTAATATTCAATAGTGGGGAAATTTGGGTAGTACTACTGGGTCTGACGAGCCCCACGTGTGTACTCGAGGTCAACCAGGTGCAAGTTGTCCTAATAAACATTGTCACGACTTGTTAAGTCGTGACAGGAGGCAACAACGCAACACAGTCAGCTTCAATTGCGAAATCACTATGAAATACATTTGTTGCTAATGGACTAGCTATCTGTTACAATGCACTACTTTTATATTTCTATTATTAACTGTTTATGTTTGAATATCTCTTGAACTCACCAACCATTGTGTTGATATTTTAGTATGCTATTCTCAGGTCATTAGCTTGCTTGCCATAGGAGCACTGCATGGTTCACTTGCATTCTAAGACTCGGTTCCAAGACATTTTTGGTATTTTAATGATTATTGTTACTCTTTTGGGTTGGCACATGTTTTGCCATGGTTATACTTTTATTTCTTTGGGTTGTTTTCAAAACGCTTCCGCACAGTTTAAAGTTTGTACTTTGGTTGATTTTATTTAAATTATGGCATATAGGGTCGTTCTGAGTAACTATTGACTGTGATCCTGGTTTGTTCACATGCCTCGCGGTAAAACTACGCAAGTGGATTTTGAGGGTGTGTAATAATTAGATGAGGGAGCCGGGTTCACACCCGGGATCTCATGGTGGAAGGAGAGTAACTTAACTAGTGAGGCTTTCAGCCGCGATATGTATCAGCTTTTAATTCTTAAACACAAGCTTCAACCAAATCCCCAATTCCATATAAACCCTAGATCAATCGGACCCAAAATTGAACCCCAAATCATTGTTATCAACCTAATTAGGTTTGGGGCTATTGTTTCCCATGTAAGAACGAATGTATTGATGTATGATACTTACGTGTTGAAGTTGAAATGATCGACCTTAGATTGTAGGACAAATCGCGGTTATGTCATGAAGGGATTTGATTGTAAACGACGATAATAATCCAATTAATTTGATAGGATGCTTTTACGGGACTCTATGCTTGAAAGGACTCTATCAATTTTAGAGTTTCAAGTCCAAAGGTTGGTGTTCGACTAATCACAAGTCGCGGTGAACGATCTTGATTGAATTTGGTATTCGGGTTTGCTTAAGGTGAAATTGAGGTTTATAATCGATTAATGGTTAACAAATGATCATTTTTGTTGAGTTAATTAGTTTATTAGTGCGATTTAATGGTTGAACGACTCTAAGATTAAAGTCATTAGTTATTCCTTCGATTAAACTTTGAAACCGATGTTTAAATGTGATAAATGAGTGCATTGAAGTTCGAAACATGTCCCGGGAGGGATTGTGAACGCTTTTGGGTCAAGAAACGATTGAATACGATGGTTTTTGAGGTGTCCGGTGTTTGGCCGGAATTTCGCCTGAGATCGCAGCCGGAAAAACGGAGGAGGGGGCCGTTTTGGGTTCTTTTTAATTAATTTAGAATTTTGGTCCCTGAGGTTTTCAAAGTTGTTATTTTATGCTTAAAACCTTTTGAATTAGTTCTAAAAATTACAAAATTGGCCCGAAACTTATTAAACAAATTTATAATTAAATTTGTCTTTTAAAACTTTAAAGAGTTTATAATAAAACGAAATAATTTACTAATTAATTAAAATTAAATCTAATTCTCATTACAACTTATAAACTTTTATAAATTTATAAGTTTTGTAAAAAAACTTTGATATATAACTATTCTTTCCACGTAAGAATTCATAAATGACAATTATTTGTAAATTTATACACTTTACTTATTTATGAATTATAAAATTATTATAACTTGTTTAAACAGTTTATAAATGAAAATTAAAAATTATTTTTTTATTTATAATCCATATGATACATTAGAATAGATAATTTTAGTAAAGAAATTTATATCATATGAAAATTCTAGATGAATACGGGTTCGGATTATAATTCGAAAATTGGCAGTTATTACACATAACCTATCTCTTACCTCACTTGCCATGGGTGGAACTTTGTTTTCTATGTGTGCCATTAGAGTTTGATTTTCTTCTAACACTTCCTTCTCCTACAGACTCCAGTTACAAGTTCCATCTTGAAGAATTATCAGCCCAGATTCTTTTGAACTGCTGGTTCCTACTAGCGTATTGGTGACTGGTGGGGATGAGTTGACCAGTTGTGGCTGATTTAAGAATCTTTGACTTGATGGAGGTTGGTTAGCCTAATGATTCTTATGTTGTCATGATTCTGAATTTTGTTCATTGCAGTCTCTTGAAAAGTGCCATAGAGATTGCACTTGAAGCATCTAACCTTTGATTTCCACTCTAATTCGTGATGATTTACTTGCAGTAGCCAAAATTTTGTTTCTTCTATGATATTGTTTGGCTCTATAAGCAATCATTGCCATTTGCTATTGAAGATCCATCTCCTCCACTACATCCGGAGGAAGTTCTTTTAATCTTGTTGGCACATGTTAGCAGTGGGCAATGAACTTCCTAGGTAAGCTTGAAAGCTTGAACTGAAAGCTGCAAAAGCTACGTTTTATTCTTTAGAATCTAGAATGACAGTGATAGACTCTGATTGATTGTTGGATGATGGTTTTTTAGATGATTTATCTCTTTGATCATCTATTCTTTCTTTCTCTTTTCTTGACTTACTTTGAGAAGATTTCTTAGGAGGTTTTGAGGCATAGAAACTTACTTCCTCTTCATCTTCACTCAAAGTACAAGTGTTATCACCATCATTATTGGACATGAAGGCACTTCCTGCACTTCTTGTTTCTTTAAAATGATATGGTGATACATGAGTTCTCATACCCTTGTTTCTTGTTTTCTCATCCATTTCAAGAGCCTCAACTTTAGCCACTAGAGTATCTAGACCGACTGCTTTGAGATCTATAGTATTCATGAACAGAGATACTGTTTGCTTCTAATTTTCTGGCAAAGTATGGAACATTTCTTGTTTAAGTACTCATTTGTGTAATTTAACTCTAGAATGTTCATTTTAATAACAAGTTTCATAAACCTGTGGAGTTTTTGAGGAATTGATTCACCCTCAATATGATGAAAGGTTTCATATTGTGAATGTAGGGTGTCCTTCCTGATGCTTCGGATTTCATCACTCCCTCCATAGAGTGTATGAAGTATCTTCCACAAGGAATTTGCTATTTTATAGTTTTCACATCTGATTAATATTTCCTCTAGTAAAGCCATACTAAGCAAATTGTATCCTTTGATGTCAACTTTAACCTTCTTAACATCATCAGGTGACAGATCTTTCATGCTTATGGGTTGATTGTTATCATTATAATCCGGCCCGAGGGTTGGTGGAATATAAGGACCTTCGGTTATAGATACCCATAAGTCCGAATCTGTATAATTCACATGATTCTTAAACTTGATTTTCCTGGATTTGAACTCTGCTTTTGTGTTCAACTTCGGTGGTTGGTAAGAAGATCCACCAAAGCTGCTCATGATTAGTTAAGATCTAAGAAGTTAACTAACGAATTTGTTCAAGAGATATGAACAAGTTACGAATTTGATCGATGGTCAAGATCTGCAATTCAATTGATTTGAATATAGATCCCAGTTAATCAACAGATTAAATATCACACAACTTTTTTTTCAAAAGTAATTAAACACAACTAACACCGATAGATCAATCGATCAAAATCAATGAGCACTTGGCTCTGATACCACCTGTGAATCCAAGGATCGCAATCAGGAATTATCAGTGTTAGTTGATTTCAAGTCAACGTTTGCGGAATCAACGTTGGCTTGATTTAATTGTTTGAATGGTAAATCAATATCAACAATGATTCAAGAACACAATGAATGTAAACACAATTAATGATAAACACAATTAATGTTTTTGGCAAATATTGAATTTAAATGTATTTCATTAAAACAGGTTAAGGATTACAAATAAACAATGAATGATCAGCATGAATTTTGTGTTTGAAGTGACAGGTGCTAGGGTTTTGATTTGTGTGATGTGATGTTTGGTGATTGTAATGTTGCTTGGATGTTTTTCCGTCAAAGCTGTTTTTTGATTCGTAACCTAGGATCCATATATATAGACAATGATGTTTTTGTTAGGAAACACCGGATCTCTTGTGATTTGAATTGTTTATGTTAAGGAATCTTCGGATTTCTAGGATTCACATAACTGACTTGTTGACTTATTGACTTGTAACACTTGTATTGTTTGAATACAAGTGTTTGGACTCCACAGGAGTATTGTCTTCCGTAGATGATTGATCTTCCGAAGCAAATGTTCTTCCGCACGAATCTTGTTCTTCCGCAGCAAACTGTTTCTTCCGAAGCAAATGTTCTTCCACAGGAAACTTGACTTGGAATTCTTACTTTACTCCAGTCGATGGTTCATCCGTAGATGATTTTCGGATGTTTGTTACTTGTAAGAAACATATATCTACGGAAGAACAAAAATTCATCCGTAGATGTTTCTTACACTTAGTCAACTTGTGAAATTGACTAAGTATATTGTTTGTACCTGCAAACATACATAAATCAACACACATATATATGGGTTAACCTATATATTCAATGCATACACAATAATGAATTACAACCATTCATTACAGAAATCAATTCAAGTACTAAACCTATACAAAGTGGACTAGATCTACTGATCCTAGGCTTAACAAATATAGTGCAATCTTGAAAACCATCTTCTTGTGTATTTTGCCATCTTGTTCAGTCTCTTATTTACTTATGTTCCTTGTATAATCTCTTGTGTTTGTAACACCCGGTTATTTGTTTATTTTGAAGCCGACGAAAGAAGAAAATAACTAAAGTCCAAAGTTGAGGGACCAAACTTGCCAACGAGAGAAAGTTGGAGAAGTGTGAGTATTTAAGGGAAAGGGCAACCCTTACCCTCTCCCTACACCCCCCAAAATCAGCCATCAAGCAGAGAAGAGAGAAAGAAGAGAAAAGAGGAAAAGTGTTGGTTCGGGTTGGTTCGAGTGGCCGAATAAGGTGTGATTTGGGTCCATTCACACGATTGAGGACCATTCGCACGATTGAAAGGCCAGTCACCTTGAGGTCATACGATTGAAGGTCTAGTGGCATAAGTGCTCATTCGCATTAGTCCCATTCGTATAAGGTCCATCCGCATTAGTCAATTCGCATGATTGGAGGTCCATTTGTGCGATTGGGTGTTCATTCGCATGAGTGTCCATCCGCATTGGTTCATTCGCATGATGTTCAGTCACATGGAGGCCATGCGATTGAAGTGTGTCCATACGCCCGAATAGGGCTGTTGCACCTGAGGAGAAGTGTAGTTTAACTTCTGACTTTTGGGGGAAAGTGCAGATGTAACTTTGACGTAAAGGTTCCTATAAGAGCATGTAAGATGACAATTGAGGCCTTAGAGTCCATGTAGGGCTTGTTGATGATGTTGCATGTTTATGCATGATGCATGTTATGTATGTATGATATTGCCTTGTATGCCGTGATGACTGTGCATGTTAATGTTTCTTAATATGATGCATGCTTATCTTTCCTGTGGCTTTACGTGTTATGATAATGAATGAAATGAAGTATTACGTAACGTAAAGTGGAAGATAACGAAAAGTGGAACATGATGAATGCATGTATTATTGAACGAGGAAAGTAATGAAAGTCTTGCAAGTATTGGATATCGCGGTCCTTCTTTGGGATCGACCATTTATATAGAACGTCTGCCGTGTACCTCTAGTACTGCGGCATCCACTTAGCTGTTCATTTATTGACTTCGGCCCAGTAGCTAAATAGTTCGGGGTGTAGCGTATGGTATTGGTACGGAAGGTATCCGATGCGCAAGAAAAGATATAAAGATAAACGAACGAATGAAGAAGATAACTTAACTATTATTTATGTGTACGTATGATGTATGATCGCATGAAAGAAGAGAATGGTTGTAACAAAAGAAAAGTATGTTTTATTTTATACAACTAGAACTCAGTCAGCAACGCTAACTTTGATGCATTTCCAGTTGGTAGGAAATGGTTGCTGAGGATGCCACGGACGGCTACTCGCTCTTTTGGGATGGCATCCATTATTTAATGCTTTTGTGATATAATGCAACAATGTATTTTGAAACCGATTTACGATGTATTATTTGGCAAAAGTTTTTATAATGAAATGTGATGTCATTTTTGAATGTTTCCGGTACAACCTTTTTGTAAGACAAATGTAAGTATATGTTTTATGTGCGATGAGCAACCAACTGTAAGCGTCTCGGAAACAAGGCCTTACATGTTGGTATTAGAGCCAAAGTTTAAGTGAAATCGGTAAATTTTCAAAATGAACCTTAACTTAAACTGAGAATGGGATGGAAAGGGAATGAGATGCTAATCTGAGTAGCTGCGTGCCATCAGGTATTTTCGTAAAGTTAACCAGTTTTATGTGTGCATGGTATGTGGTCATGTGTTGTTTGTAGATTTAAATCCTGATGTAGTTAGGACAGGTAATGCTCGGGGTGTGAAGAGTAAAGTAAGTGGCTAATCACAACTCGCCACTGTTATTAGGGACTTACTATACCTGACATAAACTGAGCTGTTCTCTTGAATGACCGTGTTGGTGTTTGAATCTTTCAGTGTGCGTGTGAATGGCCGGTGGTAGATCCTTGAAAGCATCATGGGGTGGAGGTCATGGTGCTGAACCGCGACCCAAGAGGGGGAGACCCAGAGTTGAGAAGGTGGTTCATGAAGAACCTGAAACCCCTCACCCGGAGGGTGGTGATGAGAGTGAGAACCTTAGGGCCTCGCTGAAAGAGGCAGTGGTTGAGGAAGTTCATCAGGTCATGCAGACGATCTTGCCGTCTGTAGTGACCGAAGTTATAAAGGCTGCAAGGGAAGGGGAAAGAAAGGAGAGAAATAGGTCCTCGGGAGGACGGGAACAACCAGAGCCTGAAACGGTTCCATCTGATGATGAAGAGGAAGAAGAAGAGCCTGTGCCAGAGACAACACGAGGCTATAACTACAGGGTATTTATGAGATGCAAGCCCCCTACTTTTGACGGTAACGGCACTGCTGCAGCTGCTCACCGGTGGGTGAGGGAGATGGAGGCTGTTCTTGATATCAGCGAGTGCCGGGAGGACCAAAAGATGAAGTTTGCGACCCATTATTTTGTGGACTCGGCTTTGTGCTGGTGGGAAAAATAGTCCAAGACGAGGGTAACCAGGCGATAGGAAGGATGAGGTGGGAGGAGTTGAAGAAGATGGTGATTGAGGAGTTCTGTCCTCATAGAGAGATGGATAAAATAGAGAGAGAGTTCGTGTAGCTGGAGGCAGGAACCCTGACACACTAGCAATACACCACCAAATTCAATGAAATGGCACGGCTCGTGCCGGATCAGGTGACGCCTCTGTCTCAGAAGATCAAGAGGTACATTCAGGGCTTACTGCTGGATGTTCACAGGCACATGATCACCACCTGACCAAGCACATTTAGGTCGACGGTCGATTTGGCAGGGAGGCTATATGATGAGCAGGAGGTGGTGGTGACTGAAGCAAACAAGAAGGGTGGTGGTTATCGGAACTGGAACAGGAAACGGTTTGGACGGGGTGATGCCTCGATGGGTAACAAAAAGCCACGGGTGGACGACCGTAGTGGGGCCACCTCAAGTGCGGGGACAAAGAGGTGTGGCAAGTGTGGAAGGGAGCATGTGGGAGAGTGTAGGATGGGATTGAATGTGTGCTTCAAATGTTGGAAGAAGGGGCACATCGCAAAGGATTGCTTTGCAAGCAAATGTTTTAACTGTGGGGAAGGTGGTCATATGAGTAAGGATTGTAAGAAGTCGACAGCTGAGGTTTCTAGGGCGAAGAAGACGGGAGGTGAAGGATCAAGGGCGAGCGTCAGGGCATTCACCATGACACAAGAGGAAGCTAGGATGGACCCTGATGTTGTGTCCGGTACGTTTCTAGTGAACCAAACTTTAGCTTCTGTGTTATTTGATTCAGGTTTCGGTAAGAGTTTTATTTCTGCTGCTTTCTGTGCTAAGCTGCCTGTTAGTAGTAGACGTGTTGAAGCGCCGTTCGATGTAGAAACTGCCATAGGTAAGTCTACTAGGATTTTTGAGATGATAGAGAACTGTGATGTGGAACTTGAAGGTCATAAGTTTCATGTCAAACCGTTTGTGATGACCTTAGGAGGTTTCGATTTGGTTCTTGGGATGGATTTGTTGGCGGAGTTCGAGGCGAACATTGTGTGTCGCAAGAAGATGATTCGCTTGACGGCACCTGACGACAGTTCAGTGACGGTTTATGGTGATCGGGTTACTATGATCCCGATGGTGATCTCAATGGCGGTGGCGGGAAAGTTTATGAGGCGTGGATGTAGCGCCTACTTGGCTTATGTAAAGGATGTAGATACGCCAACACCACAACTGTCTGATGTACCAGTTGTGTGTGACTTTCCAGATGTGTTCCCAGAAGACTTGCCAGGAGTGCCACCTGATAGAGAGATGAATTTCAGATTGATCTGATATCGGGTGCCCAACCTATTCCCAAGGCACCATATCAGTTAGCTCTGACGGAGATGAAGGAGCTGATGGAGCAGTTGCAAGAGCTGCTTGATAAGGGGTTCATTAGACAGAGTATCTCTCCTTGGGGTGCTCCGGTCTTGTTTGTGAAGAAGAAAGATGGTAGTATGAGGATGTGTATTGACTACCGTGAGCTGAATAAGTTGATGGTGAAGAACCACTACCCCTTATCAAGAATCGATGATTTGTTTGATCAGCTCTAGGGTGCCAGTTAGTTTTCAAGGATAGACCTCCAATCTGGTTATCATCAGTTGAAGGTGAAGGAGCAGGATATCCCTAAAATAGCTTTTCGCATGTGCTACGGTCACTACGAGTTTCTTGTCATGTCCTTTGGTTTGACCAATGCGCCAAATGCTTTTATGGATCTGATGAACCGTGTGTGTCAGCCTATCTTGGATAAGTCAGTGATTGTGTTTATTGATGATATCCTGATTTATTCGAAGAATGAGATTGAGCATGCTGGTCACATTCGGGAGGTTCTAGAGACGTTGAGGAGGAAGAAGTTGTATGCAAAATTCTCCAAGTGCGCATTTTGGTTGTGTGAAGTTCAGTTCTTGGTTCATGTGGTGAATCCCGAGGGGATTATGGTGGACCCGACTAAGGTGGAGGCAGTGATGCAATGGAAGTCTCCAAAGACGCCATCCGAGGTTCGTAATTTCTTGGGTTTGGCGGGCTACTAAAGAAGATTCATCCAAGACTTTTCCAAGATTGCTTCTCCATTAACCAAGTTGACCCGAAAAGATGTGAAGTTTGTATGGGGTCAAGCTCAAGAGAAGGCATTCGAAGAATTGAAGGCGAGATTGACTCAAGCTCCTCTTCTGTCATTATCTGACGGAAGCAAAGATCTAGTCATCTATTCTAATGCTTCCTACTCAAGGTTGGGATGTGTGTTAATGCAGAGAGGAAAGGTTATAGCATATGCATCCCGACAGTTGAAGGTTCATGAGGTCAATTATCCTACTCATGACCTGGAGCTAGTAGTCGTGGTCTTTGCACTAAAGATTTGGAGGCACTATCTTTACACGACGAAGTGCACCATTTTCACTGACCACAAGAGCCTGAAGTACTTCTTCGAGCAGAAGGATCTGAACATGAGGCATAGACAGTGGTTGGAACTTATAAAGGATTATGATTGTGAGATCCACTACCATCTGGGCAAGGCCAATGTGGTGGCTGATGCCCTTAGCCGAAGAGAGAGGCCCGAGCCAATTCAGGTGAAAGCATATCAATTGATCATGACCTCTGATGTAATCAAGCAAGTCAAAGTGTTTCAACATGAGGCACTGAAAGAAGATCATCTTAGCTCTGAAAGAATGAGAGGTCTGGTTGGGGAATTAGGTGAAAAAACACTCAGTGTTAGAACCCGATTCAGTCGTGTGTGGATTCCTCATTTTGGGGATCTACGGGTGAAGATAATAGATGAAACTCACAAGACTCGATACTCCATTCATCCAGGTGCCACGAAAATGCACGAAGATATGAAGAAAGATTACTGGTGGTCGAGTATGAAGCACGATGTAGTGGAGTATGTGAGTAAGTGCCTTACTTGTTTACAGGTGAAGATCGAGCATCAAAAGCCGTATGGGAAGATCCAATGTTTGGATATACCAGAATGGAAGTTGGAGCACATCACCATGGACTTCATTATGAAGCTGTCGCGTACCCCGAAAGGGTACGATGCCATATGGGTGATAGTTGACCGTTTGACGAAAAGTGCTCACTTCCTACCAATCCATGAGACATATTCATCTGAGAGGTTGGCTGATCTGTTCATCAAGGAAATTGTAACTCGTCATGATGTGCCGATGTCTATTGTGTCCGATCGCGACACCCGGTTTATATCTAAATTTGGAAGAAATTCCACAATGCTATGGGGACGAGATTACATATTAGCACGACTTATCATCCCCAAATTGATGGTTAGTCAGAAAGGATCATTCAGACATTGGGAGACATGGTTCGGGCATGTGTGATTGATTTTGGGGGGAGTTGGAATGACCACCTACGGTTAGCCGAATTCTCATACAACAACAGCTACCATGCCAGCACTGGTACGCCACCATATGAGATGCTATAAGGTAGGAGATGCAGAACACCAGTTTGTTATGGGTGATATTGGTCAGAAGGAATTGGGGAGCGTCGAGGTAATCGAGGCTACGCTTGAGAAGCTTGGGAAGATTAAAGCCTTTATGAAGGCAGCCAAAGATAGACAGAAGTCGTATGCTGATAAAAGACGCAGGCTGATTGAGTTCTAGGTGGGTGACCGGGTTATGTTAAAGGTCTCACCTTGGAAGAGTATCATCCGATTTAGGAAGCGGGGAAAATTGAGCCCACGGTATATAGGCCCTTTCCGAATCATCGCTCGAGTAGGAGAGGTGGCCTATAGATTGGAGTTACCGGAGGAGTTAAGTGGAATTCACCCGACATTCCATGTGTCTCATCTGAGAAAGTGATTAGCTGATGAAGACATGATTGTTCCACTGGAGGATATCGAAGTGGACAAACGGCTCAATTATGTGGAGCAACCAGTGGCAATCGTCGATCGAAAAGAGAAAAAGCTAAGAAATAAAGTGGTTCCCCTGGTGCGCGTACAGTGGAAGCACATGAAGGGATCCGAGTCAACGTGGGAGATTGAGGAAGAAAAGAGACAGCATTATCCACGTTTGTTCGAAGAATAACAGGTTTCAGGGACGAAACCTAGTTGACGGGGTGGACTTGTAACACCCGGCAATTTGTTTATTTTGAAGCCGACGAAAGAAGAAAAGAAATAAAGTCCAAAGTCGAGGGACCAAACTCGCCAATGAGAGAAAGTTGGAGAAGTGGGAGTATTTAAGGGAGAGGGCAACCCTTACCCTCTCCCCACACCCACAAAAATCAGCCATCAAGAAGAGAAGAGAGAAAGAAGAGAAAAGATGAAAAGTGTTGGTTCGGGTTGGTTCGAGTGGCCAAATAGTTGAGGAGCGAGTCAAATTGAAGCCCTTGTCGTCATGGTCATTTGTGTGAGTTCTACGACCCCTCTTTTACTTGTTTTCAAACGATTTTAGGGATGGAAAACATATGAGATCGGGTTTTCGTGTGTGTTTATGCGTGACCCGTTTGTGTATGTGTAGGTGTGTGTATGATGGGTTGAGTCTTGATTGTGAGCTTGTGTGTGCTTGAATGGTGTTGTGATATGCATCCCTAAGGTTTAGGATGATTGGTTTGGGCTTAGAATGGGTTTAGATGAGTTTGGAGGCCAAAAAACCTCGGCTGCAGTCGGGATGAACTGCATTCTGCATCAGCTAAGGCTCGCCATACGACTGAAGGCCGAATTGAGGCCATACGGCCGAATAGGGTGTGATTGGGGTCCATTCGCACGATTGAGGTCCATTCGCACGATTGAAAGGCCAGTCGCCTAGAGGTCATACGATTGAAGGTCCAGTCGCATAAGTGCTCATCCGCATTAGTCCCATTCATATAAGGTCCATCCGCATTAGTCCATTCGCACGATTGGAGGTCCATTCGCACGATTGGGTGTTCATTCGCATGATTGTCCATCCGCATTGGTTCATTCGCATGATGTTCAACTGCATGGAGGCCATGCGACTGAAGGGTGTCCATACGCCCGAATAGGGCTATTGCAGCTGAGGAGAAGTGTGTTTAACTTCTGACTTTCGGGCGAAATTGCAGATGTATGTTTTGACGTAAAGGTTCCTGTAAGAGCATGTAAGATGACGATTGAGGCCTTAGAGTGCATGTAGGGCATGATGATGATTATGTTGCATGTTTATGCATGATGCATGTTATGTATGTATAGTGTTGCCCTATATGATGTGATGACTATGCATGTTAATGTTCCTTATTATGATGCATGCTTATCTTTCCTGTGGCTTTACGTGTTAGGATAATGAATGA
Source organism: Flaveria trinervia (assembly GCA_025506515.1). Taxonomy (NCBI): domain Eukaryota; kingdom Viridiplantae; phylum Streptophyta; class Magnoliopsida; order Asterales; family Asteraceae; genus Flaveria; species Flaveria trinervia. Next base: position 9,170,617 of record CM046452.1, read on the forward strand.
GATGAAGTATTACGTAACGCAACATGGAAGATAACGAAAAGTGGAACATGATGAATGCATGTATTATTGAACGAGGAAAGTAATGAAAGTCTTGCAAGTATTGGATATCGGGGTCCTTCTTTGTGATTGACCATTTATATAAAACCTCTACCGCTTACCTCTAGTACTGCGGCATACGCTCAGCTGTTCATTTATTGACTTCGTCCCAGTAGCTAAATAGTTCGGGGTGTAGCATATGGTATTGGTACGGAAGATATCCGATGCGCAAGAAAAGATATAAAGATAAACGAACGAATGAAGAAGATAATTTAACTATTATTTATGTGTACGTATGATGTATGATCGCATGAAATAAGAAAATGGTTGTAATGAAAGAATAGCATGTTTTATTTTATAAAACTAGAACTCACTCAGCAACACTGACTTTGATGTGTTTCAAGTTGGCAGGTAATGGTTGCTGAGGATGGCACGGACGGCTACTCGGCTCTTTTGGGATGACATCCATTATTTAATGCTTTTGTGATATAATGCAACAATGTATTTTGAAACCGATTGACGGATGTATTATTTGGCAAAAGTTTTTATAATGAAATGTGATGTCATTTTTGAATGTTTTCGCTGCAACCTTTTGGTAAGAAAAATGTAAATATATGTTTTATGTGCGATGAGCAACCAACTGTAAGCGTCCCGGAAATGGGGCCTTACATGGTTAATCCAGTCTCACTTTTTGATTAGTCTAGTTAATCTCCTCTTTGTGTTGTTGTGTTGTAAGTGACCACCCTTCACCGGTCCTGCATTTTGTATGAGAGCTTTCCAGGCTCTTGATATAAGATCTCACCATCTTTAGATCCCCACACATACAAATACTAAACTTTTCAAATCGTAGCAATTTCCAAGACTGATATGGAAACTAGAACCATGAACAAATCCCTAGTGATCACTCTTGATGACTTTGACACCTGGTGCCAAAGAATGGAAGGTTTCATCAGGTCTCTAGATTCAAGAATGTGGGAGTCTGTTAAGAATGGACCTTACATAACAAGGACCCCCTCTACTATTGGTGGTGGTATGATCCCTAGGGCTGTGGCTAACTACTCTGATGATGATAGGAGGAGAGTAGAGATTGACCAGAAATCAATGACAGCCCTTCAGACTGCTCTTCCTAACTCTATATTCAGAGGTTTCAAGAAATGAAAAAAAGCTAAGCAACTGTGTGATGCATTGAAACTAATGTATGAGGGTTCCTTTAAAGCCAAGGAGAACAAGAAAGATCTCCTAAAGCAACAGTTTGAAAATTTCACCTTCAAAGCAGGTGAAACCATGACTCAACAATGCTTCAGGTATGTTGAGATTGTGGATACCCTAGTGGACGGAGGAGTTGCTCTTAAGAACAGAGACATTGTAAGGAAGTTCATGCACTTACTTCCTAGGCAATGGACACACTATTGAGTGGTTATCAGGAGGACTGAGAACCTAAAAACTCTTACTTTGATAGAGTTATATGGGATTCTCAGTGGCTACCAGATAGAGATGAACATGCAAGGTTCATCTGGAAACTCCAGCAATCAAATGAGTTCAGCCTTTCATGTGGTTAAAAGGGATATCATAGAACCCCAACATCATCTCATATGCTACCCTAACAACTCACAAAAGGGTCATTTCATCACCTTCCCTGAGACTCCAAGGGAGAACTACACTCAAGGGAGCCTATTCCAAGAGACAAGTTCTTCTCAAGCCTTTGTGTCTTCTGATGAAAGTTGTGGCAGCTCTCTTTTCACCCTTGAAGACCTGGACTGTATCCATCCAGATGATCTGGAGTACATGGAAATAGTCCAGCAGATGGCTCTTCTCACTCATAGAGCAAAGAAGTTCTACAAGCGGACTGGAAGGAAGTTAGCTAGCAACGCAACCAGTGGAAAGTTTGGACTGGACAAAAGAAAAGTCAAGTGTTACAACTATAACTTGATGGGCCACTTTTATAGGGAGTGTAAGGCACCAAGAACAAGTGGTGGCCAAGCACAATCCAGTCCAAACTACACTAACAAGGCTACCCATAATGAGAAGCCAAAGCAGCAAGCTACAATTGCTGTTGAAGAAGGAGGCTTTGACTGGAGCTTTCAGGTGGATAATGCTTCTCCAAACCAAGAACTAATGGAAGATCATGATGAAGCCAAGGTATTGGAACATCTCTGTATCCCTGAATGCATTGCTAAAGTTAATAGATACAGGTCCTACAACATAGAAATGAGATCTGATCTTGAGTCCTTAAACATCTTAAAAGCTGATTTTAGAAAGTCTGAAAATGATTATAAACTGAAGATAGTGGACTTAGAGAACACTATTTCAGTTCTAAAACATGAGCATACAAATTTTAGGACTCAAATCAAGGATCTCATAACTAAGCTAACTGAGTGCCAGGCTGAGCTTGTGATCAACAAGGCAGGGCAGAAAAGTGTGTTCTTGAATAAGAGACCTTTAAGAACATGATGTCCTTAGCCATGCACAACAAGGTGTGTTATCAAAACAAGCAGGGACTGGGATCAAATGAGATAGCTCCTCCATACACAATCTTGTTTGTAAGATCACCCAGGTGTGGAACTTGTGAAGATGAGCTTCCTCTCATAGATTCTTTGAGTGAAGAGGATGACGAAGTGATAGTGAAGAATTCCTCTAAGAAGAGTAAAGAGGAGGATTCTAAGAAGGGCCACTATCCTTTTGAGGACAAGAAGAAGACTGTTATGACCAAGTCTACGAGGAAGAACTTGATCAGAAAGAGCAAAAGAAAAGCAAGCGAAGCTTAAGATATCAAGGCTACTTTTGACTCCAAGCAAAAACAAGTTTTTATCTCTGTAGGGTTTGAAGTAGTGAAGACTGAAGACATCAACCTAAACTCTTTTGCTAAGAGTTCTGGTTCATGTTCAAATCATCTCAGTACCAAGAAGAAGGCTGATCTGTTGTGTACCACTAATACACAATCTGGACCATCCAACTCCAAGAACAATCCTAAGTCCAAAAGGACTGTCTCAACATCTGCAAAGATGAAGGTGGAGAAGGGATGTGACTAAAGTCAGCCTTGTTCTCAGTAGAAGGCTGTTGGGAAGACGAAAATGGTACGTGTCATGTGTGAAAGTACTACTCATCTTGCTAAGGATTGCCCATACAATCCTAAGGATACTCTTCACATGACCAGGACAAGGACTTCCAAGAGTTCCAAGAAGATTCAAGCTTCGGAAGGAAAATATGTTTCCTTTGAAAGCTCCAAAACTAAGAAGAAGGCAAGTGGAAAGTTGTCTTCAGAAGAAAATTTGGTCTCGAAAGGAAGGAATACATCCAAAGCACTAAAGTCTGTTGCAGTGTCTGCAAAATCTTCCAAAAGTCTAGTCATCAAAACTTTCAAAGTCTCAAAAGCTTCTGAAGTATAGAAGGTCAAGTCCAAACTTCCAAAGGTGGTGTGGAAGTCAAGAAAGACCAAATGACTTCTACATCAACAACAGCCCAAGATTCTCATAGCATAACTATAAGATCTATTACTATCCATTACCTTTTGTTTCTCATAGTGAACCCAAGACAAGTAAGGCTTGGGTTTCCAAATGTAACTAATCATTTTCTTTGTGCAGGGACAGCTCAAGACGAACAAGAATGTCTAGATAATTGATAGTGGCTGTTCCAGGCACATGACAGGCAATAGGTCACAACTCCAAAACTTTGAAAGGATTGATGGAGGGCGAGTTGCTTTTGGAGGAGATGAAGGCGGTTACATTTCTTGAAGGGGTAAGGTCACAAATGGTAAGCTCAGCATTGAAAAGGTAAACTTTGTTAAGGAGCTTGGGTACAATCTTTTGAGTGTATCGCAATTTTGTGATCAGAGTCATAACTCCTCTTTACTGAGCATGAGTGCATTGTTCTCAAGCCTGGGGTGGTCATTCCTCATGAGCATATTTTGCTTAGAGCCCTTAGGAAAGGGAAAATGTACAAGATGGACTTGCAAGAAACATGTCCCTCTAGAGAAGTTTCATGCTTTTTGTCTAAAGCCAATAATGATGAGTCTTTCCTATGGCATAAAAGAATGTGCCATGTAAACTTTAAAAACATGAATAAACTAATTAATAATGATTTGGTAACTGAAATGCCAAAGAAACAGTTTACAAGTGATGATCATTGTGTTGCATGCCTGAAACGGAAGCAACATAAGGTATCTCATAAGCCGAAGGAAAGAAACTCCATCACTACACCCCTACACTTGTTACATATGGATCTCTTTTGCCCCACCAGTGTAATGAGTCTAGGAAGGACCTATTATTGTTTAGTGATAACAAATGACTTTACAAGATTCACTTGGGTTTTCTTCCTTAGAACTAAGGATGAGACTCTTGAGATTCTGAAGAATTTCATCCTAAGGATTGAGAATCAATCTGATCACAAGGTCAAAACAAAAAGATTTGATCAAGGAACTGAAGTAAAGAACTAAATCCTTGTTACATTTTGTGATGAAAAGAGTATTACAAGACAATTCAGTGCTCCTAGGACTCCTCTGCAGAATGGTGTTGCTGAGAGGAGAAACATGACACTGATTGAAGATGCAAGAACCATGTTGGCTGACTCTAAGCTGCCCATCACCTTCTGGGCAGAGGCAGTCAACACTGCATGCTATGTGCAGAACATAGTTTTAGTGGTTAAGACTCCTAGCAAGACTCCTATGAACTTTGGCACAAGAGGAAACCTTTCATTGGTTTTCTCAGGTCATTTGAATGTCCTTGCACCATCTTGAATACCAAAGATCAAATTGGAAAATTTGTTGAAAAATCAGATGATGGACATTTTATTACAATCTCAGAACTAGAATTGTTGAGGAGTCAACCAATGTGACTTTCAATGAACACATACCCTGTGTGGCTGGTTCTGGTCCTGATTGGCTGTTTGATCTTGATTTAGTTACCAACTATTTTAACAAATCTTATGAGACTATTTTAGGATCTACAGATATCTTATCAACAGGTGATCCTAACCCAAGATTTGAGCTAAGACGACCTTCAAGCACACATCTTCAGCTCCAGTTATAACTACTTCTGCAAATAAAGTTTCTATCAGCACCACAATAACAAACTCAGCTGATACATCTGGGATGCCTTCAAATTCCAGCTTAGAGGCTCCATAACCAGATAAAGATGCTTCAAATGTAGAAGAAAATAATGGAGGTGGTGATAGTGATCAGGAATTTCTTGATGTTGATAACCACTCCAAAGCTGACAACATCAATGATGTCAGACACTCATTGGATCAAGTTTCTCTTGATAAGTGTACTGATATGGGGGAGAAACATCTATGCCAGATTTGAATTTCTCTAATTTAGATCTCTCTCAGCAACATGTTGTGATCCCTTAGCTAAGATCCACAAGTCTCACCCCACCATAAACATCATTGGAGATGTTGACATAAGGGTAAGAACAAGAGGACAAACCCATGAAGGAAATGTTTGTCTTCATTCTTGTTTCTTATCACAGATAGAGTCAAAGAAAGTTGATGACGCTCTGAAGGATGGAAGTTGGGTTGAAGCCATGAAACATGAGTTGCTTCAATTCAAAAGATAGAGAGTTTGGAACCTTTGCCCTCTTCCTTATGGGAAGACTACCATTGGAACTAAATAGGTGTTTAGGAATAAGAAGGATGATAGAGGCATTATCATCAAGAATAAAGCTAGACTAGTTGTTCAAGGATACACACAAGAAGAAGGGATTGACTACACTGATGTCTTTGCTCCTGTAGAAAGACTGGAAGCTGTTAGGATATTCCTAACATTTGCTGCATCCATGAACTTCAAGGTCTATCAACTTGATGTAAAGTGTTCTTTTCTTTATGGAGTGATTGATGAAGAGGTGTATGTCAAACAACCATCTAGTTTCCACATCCCGATCATCTTGATTATGTCTACAAGCTTGACAAAGCGCTTATAGGTTGCATCAGGCACCCATGAAGTGGTATGAGACTCTTTCTCAGTATCTCTGCAAGCATGGATACATGATAGGTACTATAGATGGGACGCTCATCATCAAAGGACAAGGAAATGACATACTGCTAGTTCAAGTATATGTAGATGACATCATCTTTGGTTCAACTAATCCAAGGCTCTGTAAAGACTTTGAGAAGCTGATGAAGGACATATTTGAAACGATTGCTATGGGGAAACTCAATTTCTTTTTAGGAATTCAAGTAAAGCAAGTTGAAGATGGCATCTTCATTAGTTAGTCAAAGTACTTTCAAGACATACTTAAGAGATTCAACATGACTGATTGTAAGATTGATAAGACACCCATAGCAAGAAAGCACTCCCTTGGACCTGATCTTGAGGGGAGTGTGTGGATGAACACCTTTACAGCGCTATGATTGGGTCTCTTATGTATCTTACAACTAGCAGGCATGATATATGTTTGTTACATGCATTTGTGCAAGATATCAAGCAAATCCAAAATGTCTCATCTTATCATTGTCAAAAGGATTCTAAGATACCTCAAAGGTGCTTCAACACTTGGTTTGTGGTATCCTAAGAATTCTGACTTCAATCTGTATGCTTATACAGATAGTGATGATGGTGGTTGCAGCATGACGGCAAAGTCTACATCTGGGGGATGTTAGTTTCTTGGTAGAAAGGTTGTCTCATGAAAATGCAAGAAACAATCCTATGTCTCTACATCAATTGCTGAAGCTGAATACATTGCTACTGCAAGCTGCTGTGGTCAAGTGCTTTGGATTCAAAATTAGATGCTTGACTATGGATAAACTTCAAGGAGACTCCCATTCACATAGACAACAATAGTGCTATCTCTATTACAGAGAATCCTGTGCAGGACTTAAGGACCAAACACATCAACATCAATCATTTAATAAGAGATAATTTTGAAAAAGGTATTGATTAAACTAGCCAAAGTTCACACAAATGAACAACATGATGATCTGTTTACAAAGGCTTTTGATAAATAGAGATTTAAATATCTTATATCAGCTATTGGGATGATAAACTTGAGTAGCTTATTGTTAAAACTAGTTCTTATTATTTCTTAAAATCTATGTGTCCTAAGTTGTCTAGTTCATCACTTTCATAATCTTTTGTTTTCTTTGGATGAAAATATTTTCAAGACTTTTGTTAGATTTTTTGAAAATTTTGATCCTCAGAAGATATGCTTTTACCTTCCAAGAAAATCATGCCTTCAAAACAAATAACTGTCTAAGAATTTACCTTTAGAAAAATTTCTGAAATATCTTCCGAAGTTTAACACTTGTCTCAAATACTTATGTGTTTTCAAGGACCATTTTCTTCTGAAGCAAATTAACTCTCGAAAGCTCTATTACTTTGAACAAAGCATTCAAGTTTTAGTCTTTCTTCCGAAGAAAAATTTTCAAACACTTAGGAAAATCTTCCAAAGTCATTTTAGCTTCGGAAGCTTTTTCATTAAAACTTCTGAAGAAAATTTACCTTTGGAAGCTTTTTGACTTCCAGGAAAACTACTTTTTCAGCAAAAGCAAACCTTTTTCAGAGGTGGGACTAATATCCGAATTTCAAAGTTTATCCTCTTTCATTTAACATTATCTGAAATCCTTTTTCACATATAAACCCAACGATTTCCCCCTCTTTCTATCATCGCCTTCTTCTTCCAGACCAAAAACCCCAAATTTCTTTCTGAAATTACTTTCTTTCTTTTTTCATCCTTAAGCTTCCTCAAAATGGCCAACCCTAACCGCAGAAATGATCCGAACTTTTCCATGTAGTTACATAGGAAACACAACCAAGTTGCTTTGTTACACTTTGAGAAAGATCCTCATTTCTCAAAGGTTTGCCGATTCTTAACTCTATCCAACTATTTCACCTCCCTAACCATTGATTCTATTCTTTATGAGGATCAACCACTAGAATTTTGGAAGACCTGCCAAGAGGTCGTCATGGATGGGGAGAAGGCACTGTCTGCCAAAGCGCAGAGGATAACAGTCGTCATCACTCCGGCCATCATTAACATGCATCTTCAGCTGGATGATGAAGAATGTGAGGTGTTCTTTCTCAAAGAAGCTATTAACTAGTCCTTCAAGTAGATGGGCTATGAGGGAGACTTTTCTATCAAGATCTTCAGGAAAAGGAAGGTCTCATCCTAATGTAAATTCCTACTCCATTTGGTTATCCACATATTATCAAACAAGTATGGTGGATGGGACCAGATTCTTGAGGATCTCTCCTTCATTGTTCATAGGATGGTTCAGGGAGTCAAGTTCAGGTACTCGCAGTTTGTTTACACTAATTTGCTTGCAAACTTGGACTCCTTAGAGTACTATATGTTCCCTAGGTATGTTCAATACATTCGTAACTGTTAACTGGGCTCACAGTTAAGGGAACAGGTAATACTTTTAAAATGGGAGAGATGAGCCTGACATCTTTAAAATACTGAGAAAGCCCACTATTGGCTTCTCTGGGGTAGAAACAGCCCTTGTCCGAAAAATGTTAGAGCTCATTGCTCAAGGTGACAACCTAGCAGCACCAGCTAGTGTTAAACCCACACCTTCTACATCCCAACTACCTCAACAGCCACAAATCACCCTCACCTATCAAAGAAATCACAAACCAACCCCTACACAGACTATTTAGTATGTGTAGGTCCCTATATACTCACCCACACAGGAAGAAGTGGAAACTTGAGCTCCCACTTCTCCTGAGGAGCAAACCACTCCCATTCCTTCAATAATCAGTGCTGAGGTTCCTCATGCTCAGCCCGATGAGCTCATAAGCCCAACTGCCTTATGCAATCACTCTAAGTCTCAACACTCCAGTGATCAACCTTTAGGGGACAGTTACCATCCCTAACCTTTGAGCTTAAACCAACCAATCCCTAACCTTGAATTCTACACTGATGAAGATCTAGGTTTCAGTGAGTACCATGATTCTCTCTTTTTTTACCCTACTCAAAGAGATGAGTGCTCTTGAGTCTCCTACTTCTTGCCCATATTAGTCACCTACTACTAAGGTGGACACTTTTGAACCTGTTCAGGATGTCCATATGGAAGAGTCTCTCACTTTTGCAAGTGATTCCATCATTAAGACCTCAACCATGGCAACTCAGACCATTGACACCTGAACTGAGGCTGTCAGTGAGCAGAGGAAATCCACAGCCAAGAACCTGAAGCTGGTGGTGAGAGAGAGGACTCTGGTCCAATCATCTCATTCCCAGTGATTCTTCTGATGAAGATGAGGGGAATTTAAGACTAAAGGTGCAACAACTATCTAAAAAATGCACCTATTTAGTCTCGAGGGTCAGTCACCTTGAATCTCAAGTGACTACCTTGCAAAACATGGTCAATGATCAACAACTTGAGATTTCTTATCTTAAGGAAAAACTAGTTGGGAGACCTTTAAGAGGAGCTCAACCAGGAACACAAGAACCTATGAATGTGATTGATCCAACTCCTAGCTCACCTATGCGAGTGAGTGATGCTACCAAAAAGGGGGAGAAAGTCATTACAATCGCAAAGCCTGGGAGTTCTTCAGAGAGTGAGGACATTAAGGACTCACCCTCCTTACTCGCAATTGTGCACACTCAACAACTTCCTCAAGTTCACATTGACGTGGACTCCATAGACTCCTACATACAAAGTCTGTTTGAGGAAGGAATGCCAAGGACTATGTTATCTCCACTAACTTTAAATTATATCATTGGGTGGAGGTATGACAGCAACAACAGAGCCCTCATCATTCTTAGAGTTCAAGGGCAGCAAGAGGTCTTCAATTTTCAGACCTTGAACTTTTATGAAGGTGTGGATCTAGTCAACATGCCACTTGTCAATCAAAGCCAATCAAGACATGCTGACATGTTGGCTCAAAGAATCCAAGAGGATCACTACAGAGTTTAGCTTCAGAAGGAGACTAAGGCAATCAGGTAATGCCATCGGTCAACTGGATGTTGACGCAGACCCTAAGATTAGTTTCATAGGGGAAACCTTGACTGAAGGCCCAGTCCAAGAACCTGAGAGTCCTGTCTCATCATCATCAACTCCTATAGAGATTCATACCCTTATTAAGACACCTGCTAGTGAAGGTGCTTCTCAACCTCTCTCTAGCCAAGGCTTGGATGCTACACCAAGCAAAGAAGGCCAACGCTCTCTCCACTCTGAGTCACAAGGTCTATAAGTGACAAATGGAAAAGAAAATTGACATCTGGGGAGATTGAGGAGAAGGAGAGAGAGAGGAAAAGAAAGCTGAGGGGAGAAAGTTCCTGTTCTGGGTCTGCAAAACTCATGAAACTGCTATCAGGGCTGCCCCCAGACCAAACACTCAAGATGATGAGTTGAGGGCAGTCAGGATCAACTAGTTGTAGACCAGGAACTGTGACATAGACAATGTCATTTCTCTCCCCTTAGAGGAGTTAAATGAACTGCTTGACAGAGAATGGTCAAAGGAGAAGAAAGAGGCAAAAGATGTTGAACTACTGGTACAAATGAGAGAAAAAAGAAGAACGAAGAAATCATTTAAGCATGTACCCACTCTCTCTCCAGTTCAAGAAAGTCCTGCACATGAGGATATGGTTCAAAAAGAACCTCAGGTCGACAAAGAAGAAGACATGATGAAGATGATCAACTACCTGAGTGCCATAGGCCTCTATCAGGCAGATGCACTTCTTCGCTTATCCTATGACTATGTTGAGTTTGAGTATCTCAAACTACTTGAACTTGAGATAGTCAAGGAAAGAAATACAACTAAAAGGAAGCTAAGGGAAGAAGCTACTAAGTCAAGAGCCATCATCTAGAATAGCATGAAGAAGTCTGCACATAGGTGGAGGATGATGAACTTCTTGAAGCTGTAGGGATTCTCTGCAAGGAGACTTGGCCCTATGTCTCTATCTACCATGGATGAGCATATCAGGGTAATCAAGCAGAAGATCAAACGTGGAGAGCTGATTGACTTACACTCCCTTCCAAGTCAAGATCCACCTGAAGTGAAGGTTAAGGTTGAAAAACTTGAGACAACACAACCTGGACCTCCTACTGAATCTCAGCAATCTTCATCTTCTGATCCATAACAGGGTCGGACTTCCTCTCCTTCTGAACCTGTGAGAGAGGAAGACCCAACTGAGAAAGACAAAGAAGATCAATCGGGTGTTGCATGCCAGTCTTCTGAGTCAAAAGGAACAAAGAGAAAGAAAATGATGGTTTCAAAGCCAAAGCCAAAGAAGAAGAAAGATACATCCTTTTATGAACCTCAAGATGAGTCAGAACATCCTGAGGATGTGCAGCCAGAGGATGTTACATCAACTTCCAATCAAGCAGCTCCTCTAGCTGTCCTTGACATACACCACAAATCCGGAAAGATGGCATGTCATTAGAGAGCAAGGCATTGAGGATATCTACACCTAGCAAGACATGTTCAATCTGCCTCTGCATGATCTCTTTGACATGAGAAGACATTTTGAGAGTCTGAGTGATCCTGATCATCTTATGAAGAAAGGGATGGTCATCATCATAATGAGGATTGTTGATATTTGATATCTTCAAAGTGTTTTGGTAGTATCAACCTAGGGGCAGTTTGTAAGGAATACATATTAAGGCTGATGCAACTCCAAACACATCAAGTCTACTGCATGTTGCACAAGTGCATTCAAGAAAAATGCTTTGGAAGTTTCACACATGCAACTAAAATATTCTAAGTGTGAAATCTTCCAAAACCAAGACCAATATCTTCTGAAGCCAAAGATGAAGTCTTCCGAAGCTTCAGAGAAAAAGTCTTCCAAAGACAACACTTGATGACAGATTTCTTCCGAAGACTTTTAGTATACATGCTTCATCTGATGTACATTACATAAAGCTGGACCCATTTCTGCTGCAACTCTATAAAGTCACCAACTTGCATGAGTTGCTGAAAAGGTCCATGCTTTAAGTAACTATACATTGAGGTCTTGATTCTGTAACTTTCTACTTCATGTACTTTATCCTTTTGGTAATATATTAAGATGTGAGCTATTGCATGTCATAGTCACAAGTCAAAAGGCAATCTGCCTTTTGAATCTACAATTGATTTTTTGTTGTGTCTAGTCAATTGTATCCAGCTGGCCTTCAAAGTATGGCCGGCTATAGGATGTAGTATATGTATCTCAAGTACTTGTAACTTTCCTTTATGCTTTGTAACACTTGTAAAAGAAATTGAGAAGGAATATACTGCCATCTTAAAAACAATCTCCTTGTGTATTTTGCTATCTTGTTCTGTCTCTTATTTACTTGTGTTCTTTGTATTATCTTTTGTGGTTAATCCAGTCTCACTGTTTGATTAGTCTAGTTAATCTCCTCTTTATGTTGTTGTGTCGTAAGTGACCACCCTTCACCGGTCCTGCATATCATACTATAACTTTTCATGTTTATTACTAACAATAATATGTTTAATAAGTGAGTTTCTAGACTATCTATTTATCTATATATCTATTTATAACCTATCTATTATTTATTTAGTTGAAATAACTATTCGTATGCAATTATAATTGTATTTTATATTCAAATATGGTTTATTATTCATAAATTTTTATTACTAATTATTTATTATTTTATTTATTCAACCCGTGTAATACACGGGATACTAACCTAGTTGGACTAATATATAAAAATTAAAAAACCTTATGATTCTAGAAAATAACCATACTACAATCAACATGATATGCACTGATTACTTGCCCACATTGCATAAAATGTTTATACTATGATTTTAGTAATTGTGGCGCCGGTGGGAATGGGGAGTCAAAAATAGTGGTCATAACTCATAACTTGGTAATCATCAAAAACTTTTAGAAGGTGTGAGTGTTTATCAAGAATTGGTTGATTAATAAACTTATTATGTATCTCATTAAATTGTTTTTTAATTAAATTTTAGAGTAAATTATTGTTTTCGCCCCTAAGATTTGACGAAAATTACGGGTTTAGTCCAATAATTCATTTACTACGACAGTCTAATAGTTTTCATTTTTGTTTCAATTTCACCCAAGGTGTCAACACCGTTAGAAATATTTTGTTAAGTTAATATAGAAAGAACAATTTGCCCTTAAGATTAAAAATACAAACTAAAAAACAAATATAAGCCAACCACCCTACCCTACCCCACCCCAGACTACTCCCTCTCTCTTTCTAATCATTATCATCAACAAAAACCCCCACTCACCTCTAACCCCAATCTACTAACACCACCACCGCCCTCTCCAGTCATCGTCAACGTCATCATCCTCTTGCCTTTCATCTTGCTCAACGACATCATCAATCACATCCCCTAAATAAAAGAAGATGGACTGATTTAGGGACTGATGAAAGAAGTTTGGATGATGGAACCACCAATCAAATAAGATGGAAATGAAACTCTAAATCAAGGTGGAAGGTTACAATGGTGGTGGGTTGGTGATAGTGATGGGAGACTAGGTGAAAGATGTTGTTGGGTTACAATGGTAGTTGTCTTGAATATGGATTTGGGTCTTGAATATGATAGGCGGTGGTGGTGGTAAAAAGGGATGACTTAAGGTGTTTTGATGGTGTGGCCAATGGCAGCAGGGTCTAGGTGGTGGTAGTGTGGCCAACGGGTTATAGATGGTGGTGGTGAACGATGGTGGTGGTTGTGGTTGACGAGTCTAGGTGGTGGTGGTATGGCTGACGGGTTTTAGGTGGTGGTGGTGAGCAACGGTTGTCACACCCCAACCTTAATGGCAGAATCGTCAAGATGTGAGGGTTAAGATTGTTCATAACCACATAATGCAATTATTTATTCCAAATATTATATTCAGAAGTTTTAAAAGTAAATTACAACCATAAGTCACAAATAATAAGCCAACATAACGTAACATGAAATAATCCAAAACGATTCATTTATTTAGCTAGGTCTATTCCTAGATGTGAATAAGCTTCAAAGAGGACAATCAAACTTGCGCGTTTCCTGAAACATATTAAAAACAAAAGTTCAACATAATGTTGGTGAGATTTACATAGTTTTCATACATAAATATATAAAAGATGGCAATTCATGTCATAAGTTAGTGAGCAAAGAAACTAAGGATGTATTACAAATATAACAATCAAACCTTGACAGTTTATAAGATTCTACCTTTACAAGATTATACGATTAGCTAAGTGTACTTGGATTAACCAAGCAGGCTTGTCAGACCCATAGATCTATGATGTCGCCAGGCTAGCAATAGTTAATAATTGCACATATAAATAGTCAATACATGGTAGTTACAAAAGATCAACTAACGACAACAAACGAGTGAATTGCCCAAGTCTTTACAAGAATCAAACGAGTTTACAAGTGCTATAGTTATACGGTAACATGTTTCACCACAAAGTATAAAAATAAGAAAAAAGGTATAGAAATACTCACATGATCAATAGTATATGAATGACGATTAAAAGAATTATTAATAAGCGTTCCAACTCAATCCTTCACGAGATACCTAAATATATATACATACATACACACACACAGATATATATATATATACACACACACACACACACAAGATTTTAGTTAAATAATAAGTTTAACGAATTAACGAGACTAGGGTTCAATGCGGTATTAGGGATTGTCAAACAATTATGTTTAACAAATGAAACTATTTATATTTATTATATCTAAGAACATTATTACATATTATATACGGTTTTATATAAAAATCAAAACACTTTTAATAATTTCCTATATATAAATGTTAGATAAAATCTAATAAACATAATCTTAAAATAATTTTTTAAAGATAACGTTTAAAATAATCACATTTGTGGAACAAAGATTTGATTAGAGTATAAAAATAACTTATTTATATTATTTTTAAGATATTTGAGAAGAAAAGAAAGTATAAAAATATTTATTTTAAGAAATTAATTTACATAAAATAATTAAAAGTATTTTAAAATTATCAGCTTTTATAATTTATAATTTAAAAAAATGTAAAATTAGTGTTGAAGGCCAAAAGGCCTCAAAAATAAACATGAGGTTCCCCGGATTCGAACCGGGGACCTCTTGTTTGGAAGTCTCAAGTGTTACCAGCGAACAAAGGCCTCTATCGCGTTAAGAACTTGTTTTAAAAACTTATAAACATTAGACACAAGACCCCCCAAATCACATGAACCCTAGATTTGGTTTGAGCAAATTGAACCCCAATTCGATGATGTTTACCGAAATGAACATGGGGCTTTTATTCCCCATGTGAAATCAAGTGTGAAGTTGTATGAAACTTACGTGATTAGCGTCGAATTGACTTGATTTCACCCTGTTTAGTTTCGGTTCTTACGCAATGAATAGAGGATTTATTTTCGAGTTTTCGTTGGATCTTTCACGCAATTGAGTGTGTAAGGAGTTTAAAGGGATCAAAGGTGATGTTTCCCCTCTGTTATATAGGTACGATTTGTGCGTTAAGATGTCGATTGAGCTTTTGTTTCCATTCAATGATTTCGTTTACAATCGCGTACTTAATCGATTGTTTAACTCAAATTGAAGTTTGTAAATGATTACACTAATGTTTCTAACCATTTAATTCGATTATCCAACACAAACTATACATTGAATGGTTATGAATCGGTTGGGTTATTGTTTTCGGTTCAATCCCCTTAAATTCCGAATGAAATGGTGCAATTAATCATGGGTTCGAGTTCCAAATGTCTTCCTGAGTCGTTTGGCGTTAATTTGAGTCGAATTCGTGGGGCCTTGGCGGTGCCACGCTGGAGTTATGCTCACCGGTAGCCGGAAAAGCGGGCAAATAATTATTTACAGCTTTGGTCCCTGTAGTTTTGATCTTTTGTTATTTCATGTTCAAACTTAAATTTTTAAGTTTATAAAATGGCAAAACAACCCCTGTACTTATTAAGTTTAAGCTTAAACATTTATGTGTTTAATAACTTTTATTTCATATTATTATTATTATTATATTATTACTCATGCACTGTTTAGGTGCATGAGTTGACTTTCATGATTTAAACACGTGTGATTTTCAATTTTTTCACTTACATACTTTTTACCATTTAGATCCTCAACTTTTAAACTTTTTGCATATTGCACTTTCAATTTATAAAATTTTTATTTTCTATTTCTTTTTAAATTTCTTTTGTCCCTTCATTTTAGGCTCAACATAAAATAAAATATTATCTGATTTTCAACTTAAAAAGCATTTATTTGCAAAGATTATGTAGATTCATATTGTAATTTTCAAACACATTCTATTTTCAGTTTACACAAATACTTTGAACATAAAGCATCATCCTTTCAATTCAACATTTCAAAATTTGATTATGATTATTGAATATTTTCTGAAAACAACTCTTTCAGTTATTACTCCCCCTAAACTTTTAAGTTTGAAAAACTTATAAGTTTCTTATGAAAGAGAATAAGATCACACAGCACATTGAGACATTGCCTTCACACACAAAGACATGCATAAAGAAAGATGAAAATAGAATAAATGTCTGCAGAGAGATCATATTAATGAAGATTAGCACATAAAAATAAAATAAATGTGGAGAGTCATAAACAATGAATATATCCTGATCAAGTGTGTTCCACGTCAGTGATATCACAGCAAAGGAGACACAAGATCTAAGGACAGGCAATGAGTGTTTTTGACACAATTATCAACTCACTTACTTTTCAATTCTTGGATTGATTAGTGTTGATTTAGATATGACATGATGTAAAGCATACAGAGACTAAGAGAGCTCAACTATCGTCATGAAATGTAAGAAAAAACACATGCTCAACTTATTACCTGAAACATAGATATCACCAGAGTTCATGTTACTTAGTTTATAGAGGATGATCATGGATAACCATTTGATCAGCTCTGACTATTCATTTGAATAGGATGTGCACATTGGCATCTTTTTGCATCAAAAAGAGAATCCAGGTCTGTAATGACTTACAACAGAGGATATCTGAGTACTTCAGGTCTATGATGACTCATAACAGAGAAGTGAAATAATGCTTTGTAACAGATCTCATGATTTCATATAGTGGCAACAGGTGTGAGAGATGTATCTTAACAAACATTCATTTTGATAAGCTAAAACAACTCAAAAGTACTCAGATGAATACACACAAGCTTGTATGTTTAGTTTGATCACAAGAATTTACTTTTTCAGTATAATAGTCAGATATTGTCTACACATCATATCTAATCATATCTAGACTTTATTAATGAGTGTAGTATGCAACTGATCTCACTAATGTACTATTATTTCTCACATGTTTCGGAACATAATCCTTTCTAAAAACAAACTCTATATTTGTATTTTTGATATATATTTTTGTATTTGATTTTTCTATGATAAACATAAAATCACACACACAAAAATATAAACAGGCAATTAACAATGAGAGTATTACTTATTATGATCTTTTGATTTAGGGAGATCACATATGATTTATAAGACCAATTGATTCTACTAAATACTCAAACCGTCCTGGTAGGAAGGCTTTAGTAAATAGATCTGCCAATTGTTTTTCCGTTGCAATTTGAATCAATATGATTAATCCTTTTTCAGAGTTATCTCTAAGAAAATGATATCGAATTTCGATATGTTTTGTTTTTGAATGTTGAACAGGATTAGCTGTTATGAACATAGCAGCTGTGTTATCAATGTAAATTGGTGTTTTAAGAAAGTTGAATCCATAATCTAGTAATTGATTTTGCAACCAAGGATTGAGAACATCCTGCTGATGCAATAATGTACTCAGCTTCTGCAGTTGAAAGAGAGACATTTGTTTGTTTCTTACATTGCCATGAGACTAATCTGGGACCAAGAAATTGACACCCATCCGAAGTAGATTTTCTATCTTTACAGCATCCACCATAATCACTATTTGTATATCCATATAGTTCAAAGTTACCCTCGTAAGGATACCAAAGCCCTAAGGCTGGTTTACCTTTGAGATACCCGAATATCCTTTTGACAGCAATTAAGTGAGATTCTTTCAAGTTAGATTGATACCTGGCACATACACAAACATCATACATAATGACTGGTCTAGATGCAGTAAGATACATCAAAGATCCAATCATTGATCTGTATAGCATTTGGTCAATAGATTTTTCTTTTGGATCAGGTTCAATCTTGGTGTTAACATCTGCTGGAGTTCGTATGGACTGATAGTCTTGCAACTTAAATTTCTTTAAGAGCTTGTCAACAAACTTTTCTTGATTGATGAAGATTCCATCTGTAGTTTGCTTGACTTGAAGTCCAAGAAATAAGTTAATCTCTCCCATAGAACTTATTTGGAATCGAGATTTCATGATTTCTTCAGATTCATTGCACAATTTTGGACAGGTAGAACCAAATATGATGTCATCAACATACACTTGTACACATAAAAGATCATTATTAGCCTTCTTTATGAATAAAGTTGGATCAATTTTCCCTCGTGTGTATCAATGTTGGATTAAGTGTTGTGATAACGTCTCATATCAAATTCTAGGAGCTTGATGAAGACCATATAAAGCTTTACTCAGTTTATATACTCGATGTGGAAATTGTGCATCCTCAAAGCCTGGAGTTGATTCACAAACACATCATCAGTGATTGGACCATATAGAAATGCACCCTTTACATCCATTTGATACACCTTGAATTTCATGAATGAAGCATAAGCCAGAAAAACTCGAATTGATTCAAGTCTTGTAACTGGTGCAAACACTTCATCATAATTTATACCTTCTTCCTGTGTGTATCCCTGTGTAACAAGTCTCGCTTTATTCCTTATTACAACACCATGATCATCAGTCTTATTTCTAAATAACCATTTCGTGCCAATTGCATTTTCTCCTTCTGGTAGATCCACCAAATTCCACACTTCTTGTTTGTGGAATTGAAGTAATTCTTCTTGCATGGCTTCTATCCAACCATTGTCCTTTAATGCTTCGGTAACATTTTTAGGAACAATTTGAGAAAGAAAACAAAAGTATAAGCATACGTTTGCTCGTTCTGATTTACTCCTTGTAGTCTCTCGTTTAATGAACCAATAATCTGAAAAATTGGATGATTCTTGTGATTCCGAGATGTAGTAATCTCATCACATTGAACATTAACATCCAGATTGTTTGATTCAAGTTGGAAAACTCATGTATCAAAGTAGAAGAATGTGGATTGAAGTTTGGAACTTGAGTAGGTGAATTGACGAAGTAATCAACTTACCTGTATCAACTACATCACCTGAAATGGATGATGTTCCACACTCAGCTATCACAAACTCATTACCATCATAGGAAGATTTTGTGATTCTTCCTGATTAATTGATTCTGAATGATCTGAAACTATAGTTTCACGGTTTTGTATTATTAAATCCTTGACAAATGACAAAAATGGGTAGTCTGAGCTTGAATCATCTGGGTCATTAGAATCTGAATCTTCACTAAAAGATCCAAGATCTCCTCTTGAGTTCTTCTTATCTGTAGAGTTAAGACAATTTGTTGATCAAACAAATTAGATTGAAAAGAGTTTGATAATGAATCTAAGTCAAATAACCATGCAGGACCATTTGAAACTGATGGAAAAGAATTTTCCAGAAATTAACGTTGAATGTTTCAAGGATTACATTTGTCCTAGAGTTGTAGACTCGATAGGCTTTTGAAACCGATGAATATCCAACGAAAAATCCATTATCAGATTTTGCTTCAAATTTTCCTAATTGATCACTTGAATTAAGAATCATAACAGGACAACCAAATGATTTTAAAAAGTTTATGTTCGGTTTTCTGCCAAACATTAACTCATATGGAGTTTTCAGTTTATCTTTGACGATTAAGATTCGATTCTGAATGAAACACGCAGTTGAAATTGCTTCATCCCAAAAAGTGATAGGGATTTTTGCATCAGCTAACATAGAATGAGCAACTTCAATCAGTGTTCTATTCTTCCTTTCAGCAACTCCATTTTGTTGAGGAGTTCTGGGAGCACTGAACTGATGAGCTATCCCTTTCTATGCACAAAACATTTCAATGTTAGCATTTTTGAATTCCATTCCATTATCACTTATATTATCTTCACTTGTTTTCTAATTGGTTTTAACTTAATGATAAATTCTTTTAGTATTCAGCTGTTTTAGATTTGGCATAAAGAAAGAAAACACATGAAAATCTTGTGAAGTCATCAATGATAACTAAACAATATGATTTTCGTCTAATACTCTTGACGTTTGTTGGTCCAAAAAGGTCCATATGTAACATCTGCAGAGTTTGGATCTTGAGTTTATAGGCTTGGACTTATAAGACGCCCCTGTGTTGCTTTCCCTTCAAACATACTGAGCAGTGATCATTTGTTGCAAACTTCTTACATGGAAGTCCAATTACATGATTTCCTGCTACAAGCTTGTTCATGTTCTTGAAGTTTGAATGACCGAGACGTCTATGCCATAGCTGGCTTTCATCATTTGATGCATTTGCAATTAGGCATGTTGTTTCAGTTGAAGGATCAACTTGAGACATATCCAATTGAATACATCTCTGTCTCTCTCAGCGTAACAATCACCCAATATTTGCTTATGTTGAAACCTGGCTTCAAAACATAACAAAATGAATCATCAAACGGAACAGAATAAGATTTGTCACATATTTGAGATATGCTTAAAAGATTAAATTTCAAATGTGAACAAAGTGACTCTATCAAAGCTTATTATCCCATTGGATACTGTTCCTTCACCGGTATTTTTCCTCCAGCATCACCACCAAAGCGACGTGAGTTCCATCTTTTGACTTAAAGTCTTGTAACAAGGCAGTATTGCCTGTCATGTGCCGACTACACCAACTCCACATACCATGTATTGATTGGTCTTTTTGGGCGTACCTGCACTACAAGAAAGTTAAGTTGAAATATCTACCCAAGCCGAAATGGTCTTGGGCTTTCCAAATTTATCAACAATTGTAATGTTTATAATGGAGATTTTTCAAATCAGGTTTATTTTTGATGAATTACAATTTTATTCTGAAAATTGTTTGATTTATTTTGTGAACATTCATACCATTTGATTGATCATCTTTTGAAATGTATGATGACTAACAATTTTATTATTCATCCTTACAGGTCTTGGTATGAAGTGTTCTTGCATGTTATGTTTTGAGCTCATATAATGTTCTTAGGAAAAGATCTCAAACCTACATTAGGTTGAT
This sequence comes from Flaveria trinervia, assembly GCA_025506515.1. Lineage (NCBI taxonomy): Eukaryota > Viridiplantae > Streptophyta > Magnoliopsida > Asterales > Asteraceae > Flaveria > Flaveria trinervia. The sequence goes on from CM046452.1 coordinate 9,191,760, forward strand.
TATGTCTCTTTGAAATCCATTAGTTTGATTTCTCAAAACTATGGATTAGCAAATCCTTGCTCATGTTTGGTACAAAGTTTCTAGTGGGAGATCTATTTCTAAAGTAACAATTTGCAGTGTTGTGAGTCTTTTCATCACAATAATTATACAATAATGTATTAATAAAAATCTGTTGTTGAATGATTTCTCATGTCACATATGTGAAGTACTGTTGAAGTAGACTCACAGTATTGTGATTTTTCATATCACAAATTTCACAGTAATTTTGTGGAGTAAAAACAACTTTTTGTTAACTTTTGACAATGACATAAGTTGATTTTGGTGTATATAGTTAACTGTTGTCTTTTATTTTCACAGTTTGATTTTGTGTCAGATTAGTGTTCATTTGTTTAACATGAACTTCATTCTTGAATGTATTAGAAACAAATCTTTTTGCTACAAGGAAGTCTTGAATCTGAACTAGATTTCATATCAGAGTTGATTGTTCATAATATTGCTTTATTATTGGAAGAGAATTCATATTTAACATACCTGCTGACACAAATTTAATGGTTTTAGTTTTGATGTTTGATTTGTTGCTTTAATCAAATTTTCTGAACTTTTGTTTTGTTAAGATGTTGCTTTTGCATATTTCTTTTTCTTCTTTGATTCTTGATTTAGAGAACTTGGTTTATGTTCAGATTGAACATCATCAGAAGAAGATTCCTTTTCTGATTGTAATTGTTTCATATTGATGGTGTTTGAATTTTCTGATGTTCCTATCTGTTGTTTATCCTTGTTTTGAACTCTGACTTCTTCTATTACATTATGAATTGATCAGAAGATATATTTTTGTTTTGGTTGTTTTGGTTCATATGATTTTATCTTGATTGGATGACCATTTTTGATTTTTTCTCATCTTTTTCAACAAACCTTGAACATTTTCTTTTTCTCTTTTGCATTCTTGTTTTTGATCTGGAAGGCTTTAAGCTTTGCTTTATTCAGGTGAATGATCATGACTATGAAGTTCTCTGGTAGTGTGTTTGTGATAGATTCAGGCATAGGTTCATGAGTGAAACCTAATCCTGCCTTTGTTTATATTTTCTTTCACTGATTAGTTTTTCTACTATCATTTTTGAACTCTTTACTTTTGCCAGATCAACTTGAGTAGCAGCATGTGCTATTTTCTCTTGTTCAAGATTCTTGGTCATCTCTTCTAATTGTTTTGTAATAATTTCTAAATATTTGAGTGTTTTGTTCCATGAAGTTTGAAGAGAGAGATAATCTTTTGATCCTGCAGTTTTATGATCAAATTTAAGTGGTTATGCATAAATTCCTCTTGTTTTAGCTTTTCACAGATTTTGAATGAATAATTTCTGTAGTGTTCAACATGTTCATAGCATGATTTGGGGCAAAGCTTTTCTCTTACTTTTGATGGTATTTCAGGAAATTTTGGAACTATGGTTTCAGGTGTTGAAAGTAGAAGAGTTAACCTTTGGTTGATGAGACTGACCATTAGAGCTACTTCCCTGTATCCTCTTTAGGATCAGACTTGTCACTCCAATCATAGTTATCTTCCTCTTCATCACTTTCCACTTTTGGGTCATTGTTTTCTGACCAATCTTCTTCTTGAATTTCTGCAATAAGAGATAAGCTTGATGTTAATTCATTTGTAAATTGATCTGCATATGCACTCCAATCATATCTATCTTTTATGCTGACTACTAGTGTTTTCTTTGTTTCATCAGATGATTTGGTTTCATCTTTAAGCTCTCGCATAGGAAGACTTTGATAAGGCTTTTGAAAAGTCTTCTGAGCTTGTTGAAACCTTTGATTATTTGAGCTTGATTGAGCATTTCCTCTATTATTCCTTGGAGCTTTGCATTCTCTTGAGAAATGTCCATAACTGTTGCAGTTAAAACATCTAGCTTTTGACTTGTCAAATCCAACAGTCTTGTTTGCACTAGGCTTGTATTTCTTGTTGACATAAGAATGTTTTTGAGTCCTGTAGGCAATCATCACCATCTGCCAGTTCAGGTCCATCTCTTCAACATCTTCAGGATCCATCTCAAATAAATCCTGCAAAACAAAATCTAGTTAAGTTAAATGGCTACCTTGATATGCTTGAAAGCTGGCCATAAATGCAGTGAATGCAGTTTTGGACTCTTCATCCTCTAATAGGGTGTTAATCACATCTTTAACTTTGCTAGATTTAGCAGAGTTAGATGATGAAGAAGTCTCTGTCTGAATATTTGATGATTGGGACTGTGGTTTAGGAGGAGATTGAGAATGAGACTGAGTTGTATATGCGGTGCACTGGTAAATGATGAGTCAGTGAAAAATCCTGCTCCAACAAACAAATCTCCCTCTTCTTCAGGACTTTTCTCACTCTTTGCCATGAATGCATTTTCTATGGTGGTTGCAGGAGAAGCAACAAACTGATATTGAGACATTGATGCTGCTTTATGATTGTTCCTTGAGCTTTCATCAATCTCCACTCATTCTATTTTTGCAATAACAAGATCTAGATCCATTGGAAACTTCTCAGTATGCTTTAGTTTAGTTACAGTTTGTTTCCATGATGATGGTAAAGCATTGAGTATTCTGAGATTTAAATCTTCAAGATCAGGTTTGATACCAGCTGTTGACATCTTAGTTATGAGTTGAACAAATCTATTCATCATTTGATTTATTGTCTCTCCAGACAAATATTGAAACAATTCTAATTGTCTTTTCAGCTTTTGTTTCTTTAGATTTTGAATCTCCTTACCTCCTTCACAAATGATCTTCAATGCTTTATATAGTGTACATCCAGTTTGATATGCATCAAGCCTTGTAAGAACTACCAAAGGCAGTCCTTTACACATCAATGAATAGGCTTTAATATCATTCTTAACTCTTTTCAGATCATCTCCTTGAAGATCATCTTCTGGATAAGGTTCTGGAGAATCTTTAGTATACACAAATCCTCTGTCTGGTCCATCAGTGTTATAGGAATGTATGGTCCTTTTTTTATAGATTTCCAGAGATCAGTGTCAATGGAATTAAAATGTTGTTTTAGTCTAAGACCAATTTTTGAAATCAGCTCTATTTTTAAGTTTTGGAACTCTGTTTTCGGAATCTTCTGATTTGACCATTCTTATGTTTTGAATTTTAAAAAAATTGAAAAAGTTTTCAAAGAATTTTCTAAAATAAATTCTAAGTATCAAGGTTAAAACGTCTGAACAGTATTCAAACGGCTCAACAGTTGATGCGTCTAAGTTGAGAAACGTCTAAGGGAATGCCTTATAAAATTTTCCAAAATGTCTAAGTATTAATGCGTCTCGAAGGTTTAAAAGCGTCTAAACAGTTGTCAAACGCCTAAACAGTTGTCAAGCGTCTAAACAATTGTCAAACGTCTAAACAGTTATCAAGCGCCTAACAATTATCAACTCAACAAAGGTGATACGTCTGAGATTCTTCTCTTCAACAGTACTCAAACGACTGACTAAGAACGTCTACACAGTGTTAATGCGTCTAACACTTAGACAAATTCAGTCAATCTCAGCTCATGCGAATGCATGGTCCTTTTTTTTTATAGATTTCCAGAGATCAGTGTCAATGAAATTAAAATGTTGTTTTAGTCTAAGAGACATTTTTGAAATCAGCTCTATTTCTAAGTTTTGGAACTCTGTTTTCAGAATCTTCTGATTTGACCATTCTTATGTTTTGAATTTTAAAAAAACTAAAAAAGTTTTCAAATAATTTTCTAAAATAAATTCTAAGTATCAAGGTTAAAACGTCTGAACAGTATTCAAACGCCTCAACAGTTGATGCATCTAAGTTGATAAACGTCTAAGGGAATGCCTTATAAAATTTTCCAAAATGTCTAAGTATTAATGCGTCTGGAAGGTTTAAAAGCGTCTAAACAGTTGTCAAACGCCTAAACAGTTGTCAAGCGTCTAAACAGTTGTCAAACGTCTAAAATGTTATCAAGCGCTAACAATTATCAACTCAACAAAGGTGATACGTCTGAGATTCTTCTCTTCAACATACTCAAACGACTGACTAAGAACGTCTACACAGTGTTAATGCGTCTAACACTTAGACAAATTCAGTCAATCTCAGCTCATGCGACACATTCATCATCTTCAAATGAATGTAACAAACTCAAATCTTCTGAATTCTTCAAATGTTGATGAATTTGATTGAAACTTTTCAATTAGACGAATTTTATGCCCATAACATTCTTCTTAATATCAATTTCTTCAATTTCAACAACAAATTCCTCAATATTGAGAATTTCAGTTCGAAACTTCAAACTTTTTTCGAACAACAAATTCAACAAATGACTTGAATTTGATGAATAGATCTGTTAATTGTGATTCAAATCATGTTTCTGATGATGAAACACAACTGAAATTCACAAATTTTCAATTGAATTTTATCTCAATCACAGATTCAGTGAGATTTTTAGGTTTTCAAGTTCGATGAACTTAAAAAGAAAATCAATCACTAACAGCTTACCACAGCTCTGATACCAATTGATAGGATCAAATGAATAAATCTGTGATGATTTGTAACACAATTCAATGAAATTCACACAAAGTAATCATATCAAAACAAGATATCAATAAAATTCAAGTTTTCATTAATATCAAGCTAAGACAATTACAAGTATGAAAGCACATTCGAATATCTTGTGTATTCGTTACTATCTACCTGCAAATCTAAGCTATTTATACTGAAAACAAAAAGTAAAGGAACTAACAAATTACACAAATAGTCCCTATACTATTACAAACTATCAAAAGACAAATAAAAATAACATGTTAATCTTTCTTAGAGAACTTAACGTTATTATTATTATTATTATTATATTATTATTATTATTATTATTATTATTATTATTCCTATTATTATCATTATCATTATTTTATTTTTATAACTAGTATTTATTATTGTTATAACTTATTATTATTATTATTAACTTAGTTATTATTGTTGTACAATTAAATTTAATAACAACCAAGAAAAAATAACGTAAATCGGCCATAAATTACAAGATTAATAGTAATAGCTTTGCAAAAAAAATAATAAATAAGTAATAAATAAACGACACTAACTTTAAATTAACAAGAAAATACAGAATGTTACAGTCTCCCCAACTTATAAGAATTTCATTAAGCTCCACGCTTATTCTCCCAGCGAAGCTTAACGATTGGAGTTGTTGTGGTTCTAGTCTTCTTCATGATGCGATCCATGATTCAACAGGTTCTTAACAAAGTGTAATGACTCGTCAATCTGGATTTCATCCAATGGAACATGCAGACTTTTGTCAGCCAAGCACTTTCTCAACTCTGAGACGTGGAATACAGGATGAACTCCACTAAGGTTGGAAAGTTAGTTCCAGTTTGTAAGCCATTTTCCTAATCCTTTTTCAGAATCTTGAATGGTCCTACAAATCTTGGAGCTAGTTTACCCTTCTTCCAAAGCAAACAACACCCTTCCACGATGAGACCTTAAGAAGAACCATATCCCCAACATGGAACTCCAATGGCTTACGTCGCTTGTCAACGTAGCTCTTTTGTTGACTTTGCCACTCCAAGGTTCTTGCGGATTGTGGAGCTTAATTGGTCGTTTATTGTGTGTAAGTTCAGGACCAGTGATGAAGTTTTCACCAATGTCGGTTCAACCAGATCGGTGAACGACATTTACGACCATAAAGTGCTTCGAATGGTGCCATCTTGATACATGAGTGATAACTATTGTTATACGAAAATTCGGCTAACGGTAAATGCGTATCCCAGTAACCACCAAAGTCAAGAACACAAAGATGTAGCAAATCCTCAAGGGTTTGAATTGTTCTTTTGGTTTGACCGTCCGTTTGAAGATGGTAAGCGGTACTTAAATCCAATTGAGTACCCAAGAGTTCTTGCATCGAAGACCAAAAGTGCGAAGTGAAACGACCTTCTCGGTCGGATATGATGTGTAGCGGCACGCCATGACGACTCACAATTTCATCAATGTAGATACGAGCCAATCTTGAAACTCTGTAAGTGTCTCGTATTGGTATGTAATATGTCGTTTTGGTCAAACGGTCCAAATCACCCATATACTATCATGGCCACGTGGAGTACGAGGTAACTTGGTTATGAAATCCTGGATATATGTTCCTATTTCCACACGTGAGGCACTTTGAAACATAAGACGCTATGTCTTTCTTCATTCCAGGTCACCAATATTTACCACACAGATCCATGTACATCTTATCGGAGCCAGGATGAATGGAATATCGGGTTTCATGAGCTTCGTTCATGATGAAGTCACGAAGATTATCACGATTCGGGATCCAAAGTCGATTCAAGAAATACGACATGCCATTTGGTTTTGTCTCCAATTGTGACCGAACGTTAAACGCTAAATCCACATCTTTCCCTTTGTCTATTAATGCTGCTTGTTGAGCCTCACGATTGCATAACTCGAGATCACTATCAATCATTATGTTTTTAAGCATGATTGTAGCCTCGTTAGCATCCACATGAATCTCGGTATCAAATTCCCCTAACGTGTCAAACCCCTGGCTTCGATCTCGGATCTCTTGAAGCGAGACAGTCTTGTTGTGGATTTTGTGTCTCAGCATCGGCTACAACATTCACCTTGCAGGGGTGGTAGCGAATGTCGCTAATCAACTCGATCCAACGTCTTTGCCTCATGTTGAGATCCTTATGATTGAACACAGGTTGGAGATTCTTATCATCGATGTAGACTATGCATTGCATTCCATAAAGATAGTGTCGCCAGATCTTCAAAGCGAAAACCACAACATGAAGTTCAGATCATGGGTTAGGTAGTTCACTTTATGAACCTTTAATTGTCTTGACGCATATGCTATGAATTCTTCTCATTGCATAAGAACACAACCAAGACCTTTATTAGAGGCATCATAGTACACCGTAAAATCATCGTTTTCATCATGGAGTGTTAGAATATGAGCGTTACACAGCTTACGCTTTAATGTCTTGAAAGCCTCTTCTTGTTCGGGTTCCCATTCAAAAAGTCAGTTCTTTTGGGTTAGCACCGTTAGTAGTTTAGCAATGTTCAAAAAGTTTGCAATGAATCTACGTTAATACGCCGCTAAGCCCAGAAAAGAACGAACTTCGGTTGCGGTTATGGGAACGCACCACAAATTACAAGATTTACAATAATAGCTTTACAAAAAAATAATAAATAAGTAAATAAATAAACGACACTAACTTTTATTAACAAGAAAATAGAAGTAAATATAGGTGGTGGTGAATGATGGTTGTGGTTGTGGTTGATGAGTCTAGGTGGTGGTGGTGTGGCTGACGGGTTTTAGGTGGTGGCGGTGAGTGGTGGTGGTGGTGGTGGTGATCGACGGATCTTGGTGGTGGTGGTGTGGCTGAAGGGTTTTAGGTGGTGGTGTTAAGTGATGGTGGTGGTCGAGATAGGGAGTGTGAGGGGGAGAGAGAAAGGAGAAGAGAAGAGAAAAGATAGTATCTGTGACTATGTGAGGTTGGGGATGGCTTTTTTTATATAAAGGGCATAAAAGTCTTTTACATGATTTAACAAATCAAATACTAATGGTGTTAACACCTTGGGTGAAATTAAAACAATCATTAAAACTATTGGATCGTCAGTGTAATAAATGAAATATTAGACTGAACCCGTGATTTTCGTCAAACCTTAGGGACGAAAATAGTAAATTACTCAAAATTTTATATACATTTTTAAACATAATCTTACACTTGTAATAACTTGACTCACGCACTTATATGAAAGTAATACTAATGTCACTTAACTAGACATGCATGAGCATCTTTAAAATGTTGCTCGGTGCACATCACGTTGAGTTAATTAAATGCTATTAGGTGACAAACTTTTTTTATCATGTTGGATTTTTTCTAGATATAGTCTAATTTATTCAAATAACAAAAATACATAAAAAGGTTGCTCCAGTGATGTGTACAGTTGAAAACTACACTATACCCCACTCCCGACTAGTTAAACTTTTCCTCTATAAATGCGAGCTTCAATCAAATCCTAACTATTCCAATGGAACTCTAATTTACTAAGCCAATCTCCTTCATTCCAATCTTACACACAATCAAACACCACTGATTAAAGTGTCATAGAAAGAAAAGTGTCTTTGTAAGAACCTTCTAACGTAAAAATAAGTAATCAAAATAACAATGTAAAAGTTATGTGTGTGAGAGGGAGTGAGATGGAGAAAGAGTGTGTGTGGGGGAGTTTAAGAAGTATTTACGCATGGGAAAATCAACCTGTTTTAGCTTATATTTATATTTTTATATGATGTATGTATAATTGATCTTGTATGGTGAGGGAAGTGGTCCCAAAAGAGTTCATTACGTAATTGAGCCTACCACTCATATGATTGGAGGTTTGTTTCATCAACGGTCAACCTTCGTGATAATTATGATACTCTAGATGTAAGACACATGTCAGTGTCTTATCATGATGTGGGTATTATTCGTATTTTTCGGTTTTAGATTGTTTTCGAACGTCCTACGTCTACTAGTCTCCGTATTATAGCATTTTTATTAAATGTGCTAGACTTGAGACATTCTATTTTATAATATTAATACCTTATCTTGAGCATTTATATGACAAGACCATACCATTATCCCGATAGTGTGAACTTCAATGTGACAACGTAGTGGCGTCGGTAGGAATTCTCGCCATAACACATCCCTGCCTTTTTATTGGTTTGTTTCAAAAAGTTTCATTTCTTGTCCCTTCTTCTCGCCGGCGACAATAAATGCATTTGATAAAATTTCCTATAACTTTCTCTATTTTACCTTTGCTTATACGGAAAAACTATATCTTTCTTTCTTCTCCTTGATTTCATTATGTTGAAGAAGATCTCTACTTATAAAGATAAACTAAAGGTAGTAATAAGGTTAGAGTCATATCCCAAATATCACAATACCTACATGGTGAAACTACCTAACCATGATTTCAACTACTTGGTGAATAGATATCAGATTCATCCACTACAAGATTCATAAATTCTCTACGATAGATCATCTGCGTCAAATGCCCCTTTGGGAAGATGACAATCTATGACGACGTCTTTACTTGTACCAAATTTTGTTTGCGCATAGCCACTTTCACTTATATCTCCATCGGTTCTATTCTATTCACCTTTCCCAAGTACATCCTATGGGTTTGTGCCATATCCACCACTTCAAATATTGATCCTGATCCCTATAATGGAGCCGTTTGTAAGTATATTTACTATTATGAGATTACATAAAAAGGTTATTGGTATTCATCAAGAAGAGGCATGGGGTTAAGCCTTATGCTAGCGAAGTCCCTTCCAGCTTTAAATGTTGGAAGAATAGGTTTTTCTATATCCAATATAACTCAAGAGATGCATTTTCTAAAGTATTTATGAGTCACATATGGGGAAAGCATAACAGATTCCCATTTATATTGTTGGAATCAAAGGTTAGCGACCAGAGCACTCTCCTACAACCATTGCTATTATCATATATCATTACCATTATGTTGACATATTGTTTTAAAGTTATGAGAACTTCCAGGTACTTTTTCCTAAGTGCTCCCCTCGTTTAACCGATTTCCTTCTTGATGTTAAACTCGGTGAGATCCCGTCCTTGACCGAACTATGAGTTGCTTTGCTGCCTTCACTGGATATGCCAATCTTTGGCACATCATCAAAAATAAAAAGGTTGTTGTTGTTACCATGAAGCTAAGCTAGAGAAAGAGAGTCAAGAGGCCCAGATGAACAAAATCCATGAAAAGAAATTTTAAAAGAAAAAGGATTTTATGTCTGATGTTAAAGATATTTCTATGTTTGTTTGTGTTTGGTGTTGATTGATGATAAATGGAAAAGGGGAAAGCCGATTGCTTCTATGTAAAAGAGAACTAAGGTTACAAAACTTCTTACAATTATGAAGAAAAATATATTTTTGATACTCTGGTCTCCTTTACTGAAAAGCCTAAAGAAGAATCAGTGAGTTGAGTCTTTGAGCAGGCCTTAGGGTTTCGTACCTTCACCCAAACCCGCTAATAATTAATTGCTTTTATATTTCCTTTTTTCAATTGTCCTTGTTTTTTATTACTTGTTTTGTTATGTAGTTTCTTCCATAGCTCCCACCACTAGTGAAATCTTCTTGACTGCCCCCTAGAAGACAACTCAACTTTCTTACTTGGAGCATCATATGGGTAGAGAATTAGGTGACTTTGGTGCTACCTATAGGACCTCTGGCTCTACTTTCGAGATAACTCCAAATAGGGATAAGGCACTAAGGGAAATTCTCCATTCTAAAGATAATGTCCCCCAACCCCTTCATCAAAGGTAGATACTATTGACAAAGGGAAATGTTTTTAATAAGATGTACCTTCCATGTTTTCGCACCCTAACAGGACTTCTCCAAGTCACTCTAGCTCTATCGCTGGTGTTAGAAAGGCGTCTTCTTTGGCAAGAACTTTTTACTCCATCCCTTTAACTCAACAGCTCCATCATGCTTCTGCAAAGTTCATACCTTACTTGAAAGTTACTTATTCTACATGTTTGGCCAATCCTAAAGTCTGTCTGGACTTTTTGAAAAACGTGGTTCCTCAGCTGAACGGGTTTTCTGGCCTAATTCGAACCATGAGGCCCTATCTTACTTTTCCACTATTTGTATTGATGGCATTTTTTCTTCCATTCCTATCATTTGATGATAATGGGAACTTTAACATCATCACATAGAAATGTTTAAGGAAAGGGAAAGAGAAAATAAGGTAGAGCTTGATCTCTTGAAGAACTGGACCTCTAAATCAGAAGAAGAAAATGCATGCTTGTCACAATAAGTTTTTAAATAACGAGTCAAGAATACTCAGGACATGAAGGTTTTTGAAGATGCTTGCGAGAGGAGTGATCACATGTTGACGGAGATAGCAGGCAATGTTAAGGAATCTTGGTGAGGAGTTGGAAAAGATAAAGGGCATGATGATAAAGAATGATGACCTCCTCTCCAACCGGTTATCTAAGAAGAACAATTTGAAGTTGTCTTTCTGGCTACAGAAGTATTTTTTTATTTATAAAGATTGCTCGTTATTCATTTCTCGCCTTTATATGCCCCCAGGAGTCTCTAGAAGACGAAAATACAAGGATATTGATAATCATCCATACCCTCCAAGCGTAAGTGACTACTTTAGGAGAGGACCGCCGGTGGTTGCTATCCGAGGGTATAATGCATATGGTTGAAGCAGTCCACAATAGTGATAGCTTTATGTATGCGGTGCCTGAAATGGTGGCAACATCAAGATTATTGGGTCGCTAGGAGGAGGGGTTAGTAGCAGGTGATGAGGTTTATCGTCCATGAAAACATTTTGACTCCTTGAGTTTGTTTGATCCTGACGTCACCCTAACGTTTACTAAGTCTAGTGATGCCTTTGATAACTTACGATTGCTAGTACTAGATGCTTTGGTGGCTGGTGCAACTAATGGATATATGGACACCCTAAATAAATTTTTGACTTTGTTGAGAGCGGAAGATGAACTAAGATAGGGCCATTTGAATTAGCTCTCTAGCCCTGACTTCCTTATGCTACTTGTTTGTTTGTCTTGTAAAGTTAGATCCATGACCATGTTATATTTGGATTCTTATTTAGATTAGTTCTTTTGATATTGTTAGTGAATTTCATTTTGTCATTTAACAATATTTTCAATCCATTTTGTGATGTAGTAAGATTCATGTGCATTGATTATTTCGGCATACAGATCCTGTGCCTGTATATAAGTAATGTAAATCTGAAGCAAGACTTGTAACTCCTTCACCTGTGCATCTAAATATTTATTAGACATAAGATAATAAGCCCATCTTAGTGACCATTATTTGCACAAAGAGATTCATCTCAAGGTGCTCGGATAGTAAAGGTCACATGTCTTTTATCTTGACCTAATGTATCATTCATGTTGAGTATGATGAGTATATCAATAGAATTTGGTTAAGAGTCACTAGATTGCTTTAAAGAATATTTTAAGACTTATGAAGGGCTAAGGATATGTTATTGAAATATGAAGGAGTGGAAGATGAATTGATAGTTAAGTGTCACCGTGATGTTAGCTTCCAACAGAACGAGATGATTCCATTCATAAATGGTATATGTATTCACTCTAAATGGTGGAGCCTAAATCGATAGTAGCATCTGATGTTGGAAAAGAGATTGTTTGGATGAAGAAGTTTATTGATAATCTATATGTGGTGCCTAATATACCAAAATCTATTTGAGATATTATGTGACAACACTGGTGACATAACTAATGCAAAGAAACCAAGGTCACATCATAAAGCAAATAATACACTCAAACAGTTTCACCACATAAAAAAAGAATTAGAATAGGAGACATCATGATAGGCAAGATTCATAGAAATTAGAATCTAGTAGATTCTCTTACTAAGACTTGCCTCTAGCTAAACATGAGAAGCAAACTTATGAGCTCGGGCTTAGATTTGCTAGACAATGAATTTTATATGTATTAGTATTTGGTGGTTTCAAACATTAACAGTGAAAACTGATATTTATTTTGATTAATGGTTAAATGCTCTATAAACATACTTCTCTGTGTTCAATTGTCTAACTAATTTTGATTTAAGCTGGTGTTGAATGTATGGCAACGCTCAAACTAAAAGTAGTTTATTAGATCACTTTAATTGAAAACGAGAATTAGAATAGCTTAATAATATATAAGAATGAAATACGATCAATATCTTATGTTCAACGAATGTCAAATACAGAAAAAAGAAACTGATAAGGTTATCGTGGCTAATGAATGTACTTGATTAATAAAGGAGTTACTTCAACACATGTAATTACTAGTGACCACGATAAAAAAATATACCTTACAAGGGGTAGTGAGATGTAGTCCACCATCATCTATACTAAGTCAATTAGTAGATATATTCGTGTAAGTGGGACTATGCTATCACCTGTTAATTCAACATTAACGAGCTACGATTCAAAATGTTACACCTTGGGCAATGACAAGTAATACCATTTAAAAGTTTCATCAATGAATCACGAATTAAGGTTTAATCAGCGATTATTATATATTTTGAGAAATAATATATTAAATGGTGATAAAAAGTTCATTAGATAATTGTGAATTAATTAAACGTAATTTAATGGTTTAAACAATTTTAGCTAATTAATTGTTGATTAGTAAAACTATAAAGGTTTAAATGTAATAAAATGTTAATTACAAGTTAATTAATTAAAGTTAATTATTAAATAGGACATAAATGAAACTATGTGGTTTAAAACATAAAAGGTTTATGTATGAAAGGAGGGTTTAGGGAAACCCTAATCCCCAATCTCTTCTAGCCGTCACATACCCCCTCCCCTCTTGGTTGACCATCGGCCAACTCTCTGACACCAAACCATCCCTGATCACTACCTTGTAGCACCACCATTATCACCGGAATGTGCTTCGCGTTGCAAGAGTAGCAAAGGTTGGATCTTTTTGGTGATTAGAGATTATCTAGCGAAATCTTTTTTGTTCTCAATGTGTAAAGATTTATTTATGGTCAAAGGTTCAATCTTTAACCTGTTTATGCGCGTATAATTGTATACATGTTTGACTTAATTAATCAAATTAATTATTAAATGCTTCTGCTTAACTTTTGATACAAAAAGGTTATATTTTTGGCAAATTTAATTCATTAAAGTTCATAAACGATGCCTAACACAACATATGATTGACTAAGTGTAGACACTATAGGTAAGAGTACTTAGGCAATACGGGTAACAATATTTAGACAATGCGGGTAACAGTATTATGCAATCCAAGTAACAGTAGCAAAGGCAATATGAATGAAGTATATACTCATCCACATCAAAGCATACTTAGAAAAATCCAAGTAGTCGATATGGATGATCGAAGTCAATGCAGATCATCTATTAGTCATCCACATTATAGTACCCTTAGAATATTCTAAGTTGTGATGCGAATGACAAATGCAAATACGAGTAAGGATAGCTCATTCGTATCAACTCATACTTAAAACAACTTTTATCTATATAAATATTTGTGTTCATATGATCAAATACCCATACAATCCATGCATGCATCAATCCATACAATCCATACATGCATACGATCAAATACCCAAATCTAGCGTTCATACAAATATTTGTGTTCATTATATCCACCTTTTTAAAAACATTTAAAAATGCTAACTTTATCATCGTAAATTCTTAACAGTATAGCAAATCAATTGTGGCATGCATACTAGTCTCAAAATACATAAAGCGAGTACAAATAAGGGTCTAAAACTCATGTTGTACATCTAGAACTCAATGAAACCCTATCTTAAAGAGAATGAACCGAGATCTATATAATCATATGTCAAGGATTGTTCTTTATCCATCTAATTTATGTATAATCACCCAACAACTAGAGATCTAGCTTGGATCCATCGAATTAACACGTAAAAAAACCTAAAATTTGTTTGGATCTTGACTATTTTCCTTTAAAACCAAACCTTTCTCTCTGTAGCTCTCTTTGAAAACCTTGAAAAGCAAGAAAGATGGTGCATGACGGTCACCCTCTCTTCATAGGGGGTTTTAGGGTATCAAAGTTTCTATTTTTCTACTTCTAGTCCTTGTTTTTTTTTAATTCAGAACCACTCTTTTATTGCATTTAACTAGATTTTACCTAAATTATTGGAGTGTTACAAAAAGTCCAAGTTTGATCAACATATTTAAATAAGATTTAGTAACCCCGTGTATTAGACGCGTTGAATAAATAAAATATTGATATAATAAATTTATTAATTATAAAATGATATTTTAAGATATAATATGACTGAAATTACGTATAAAAATGACTATAAATAATAACACAATGATATCGAATTTTAATTTTTTTTAAAAATAAACATTTTAATTTTACAACAAAGCGTATAAAAATGTTATTTTTAAAAAATTTTCTTACTACAACTCCCAAATTTGATTATTTTTTTAAATTGACTTATTAAAATATCAATTTATTTAGAAATAACCTTAATAAATAAATTTCTTTCTTAATTTATTATGTATTAAAATGTATTAAAATAAATCTATTAGTAATTAAGGTACTTATTTAATAGAAGAGAGAGGCGGGAAAATATTGGTGAGATTGATTGTGGTGCTAACACGTGGGACCACTATTTACCTTTTTATTAGAGTACTAAGATAAGATAGGATATGTTAATGGAATTTTCTTTTTGTTATGAAAAAGAAAATACTATAAAAACATGCATACATTTTTTTCTCGCAAAAGTTTCTGAACAATTTTTATATCTAACAAAGCAACATCCCTTATATATATATATATATACATATATATATATGTACATATATGTATATATATGTTATATATATATATATATGTATATATATATACATATGTATACATATATGTATAATATGTATATATATATATATATATTATATATATATATATATATATATATATATGTATATATATATATGTATATATATGTATATATATATATCTATGTATATATATAAGTAAATTACCATTTGCGTCCCTAACATTGTTTATTTTAACCGCTTGCATCCCTATGGTTTAAAATTGCCATCCGACCCCTGACGTTTCATGTTATCATCATTTGAGTCTATAATGTTTTATATTTATTTTCACTTGAGTACTAAATACTAACACCGTTAGTTTTCTTGTTAAAATTATTGTTAAAAAGACTAAACTACCCTTCATCACCACCATGACAACTAACCATCACCATTTTCACAACCATCATCACCACCACCTCCACAACCCCCATCAATTTTCACAACTAACCTTCATCACCATTTTCACAACTAGACATTCGAGACCCATCGTTTTGAATCACCTTACTAGGGTGCAAAATAGTGAGCGAAATTTGATGGCTTTTGTAAATCCTTACCAAAGTCATATTAACCATTTATTATGTAAAACGCAGCGGAGTAAAGGTCAAAAACGTGAGTCTATGTATCATATATACTTGTTAAAACAAAACCCAAGACAAGAATCTATTTATATGGAAGAACATACTATAAAAACACTCAAGAACACATTACTACCTTTGGAACGTGGAGAATGATGCAAGAAAATGATGATGTTTGAAAACTAAGACTTCAATGTAGAAGCCCTCAAGAGATGATACCCACAAGCCCTTCCAAGACACCTACTTGTTAGGTAGTAAAACACCAACTTGCTACTCTTCTTGTAGATCCGAATCTACCTAAAACAAATCTGAATTTCGAGGCTTGCAAAGCTGATTTTTGGCCAAGAAGAAGTAGGAGAGAACTTGCTTGTGTGTGTGAGAGAAAAGGTATTTCTATGGAAGAGTGTTAGAGAGGGTTTATTGTTGCATGAACCAAGACCAAAAGGAGGATTCCCAAGGCCAAAAGGGGCGGCCGAATTGGACCCCCAAGTGGGTTTCCCTCCATTTTCTTTTATAAAATGTACACTCTAACCCTTTGTTTTATAAAACTAAAACCCCTTTTAATTTTATAACACTAGAACACTTTCATTTGTCATTGTTTAACTAACTTAATAATAAATCAAATGATTTCTCATGAACAAATCATCTACATAATATTGTTCATTTATAAAAGCAATGTTTTAGAAAACCCGTTTTCTAAATTGGTGCTAATATTTATTTGTATGATCTGATCAACGAACAAATATTTATTGGTGTTTGTTTGGATTGTTATTGGGTATGACCCGACTTGGATCATAACGTACTAACCACATCAATCTTATATGTGTTTTGGGCATATAAGATCCAACATTCTCCCACTTGCACAAGATTCATAGAAAATTGATGTAAGCAGTAAATACCGCCTAACAACGGTTTACTACCCTTAATACGTATGACTAGGTGCCATTCAATAACATCATCTCCTTCAAGTACATACTTGAAATGTTTTAGGTGAATTAATCATGCATCCTTTTGTTACAGATGTCATGTTAAATCCCAAAGACACAGAATTGTCATTCTCCGATGATTTAGCTTTAACAGGCCTTAGACATCTAACTCTCAACGAATAAGAGGAACAAATTCCATTTTGACTACATACGTCTCTCACAATTACCTTATATCATACCTGAACCTAGCCTTACGTACTGTTAATGTTTTAGAACAGCAAATCACTAAGTCAAAGTACGATACTTGGTGAATATCAAGACTCAATATGTATCTCAGTCTGAGGATACAATGATATTCTCCTTTACTCAATATTCTTATGACTAATAATAAAGATTCCATGCAAAAATAATAGAGAGCGGGTCAGTCTTATATCTATATCCCATAGATATCAATAAACCTTGGTAGCAACCTTTTGTTCTATATTCGTACTTTATGAATATCAACCAATCCAGTTCATTATAGTCTTACATTCATAGTTGTTCCCACAAGTATGACCGACTACAGACGTTAGAATAACTTACTTATTTACGGATTTAAACATGCTAAAATAGAAGAACAAATGAAGATTATAACCATATAATTAAGTCAAATAACATAAGTTCCAATATCTAAATAAAAAATTTGATCAAGTCCAATTACTAGAATATCGAAGTCCTAAGGCACAAGTATGACTTTTATGCTTTGACCTATCCAGGAGCTTCGTGAATGGATCTGCAATGTTTTGATCGGTGTGAACTTTGTGAATACATATCTTTCCCTTTTCAACTTCATCCCTTATGTAGTTGAATCTCTGTTCAATGTGCCGAGTCTTTTGATGTGCACGAGGTTCCTTGATTTGAGTAGTCGCACCCTCGTTATCACAAAAGATCTCTAGGGGGTCTTGAATGGTAGCAACAACCCCTAGATCAGCAATGAACTTCCTAAGCCACGCAGCTTCTTGAGCTGCCAATGAGGCAGCGATGTATTCTGATTCTGTTGTAGATAGTGCCACTACATCTTGCTTTGAGCTTTTCCAAGAGACCGCTCCTCCATTCATAATGAAGACATATCCCGACTGTGACCGAGAATCACCTCGATCAGTTTGGAAACTCGCATCCGTGTAACCCTTTACAACGAGTTCCTCCTCACCTGATCCATATATTATGAACATGTCCTTAGTATTTCTAAGGTATTTCAAAATACTCTTAACAGCCATCCAATGACTATTACCAGGATTCTGTTGATATCTACTTGTCATGCTTAGAGCACATGACACGTCTGGCCTAGTACATATCATTGCGTATATGATGGATCCTATAGCAGATGCATATAGGACTCCATTCATTCTTTCTTGTTCAACCTTTGAACTAGGACATTAAGATGATCTCAATATAGTCCCCTTTTGAATAGGTACCAAATCTTTCTTAGAATTCTCCATCTTGAACCTTTTCAAGATCTTTTCAATATATGCACTTTGGTTTAAACCTATCAACCGTCTTGATCTATCCCTATAGATCTTTATTCCCAAGATATAGGCGGCTTCACCAAGATCCTTAATGGAAAAACAGTTTCCAAGCCAGGCTTTTACACCTTCCAAGGTTGGAATGTCGTTTCCAAGTAGTAAAATGTCATCAACATATAATACAAGGAAAGTAATAGTGCTCCCACTAGCTTTCTTATATACACAAGCTTCATCAGCGTTATTGATGAAGCCAATTTTCTTTACTTCATCATCAAAACGATGATTCCAACTTCTCGACACTTGTTTCAATCCGTAAAATGACTTCTTTAACTTGCATACCTTGTTAGGATGTTTTGGATCGACAAAACCTTCAGGCTGTTCCATATGGACATCTTCCTCAAGATATCCATTAAGGAAGGCGGTTTTGACATCCATTTGCCAAATCTCATAGTCATAATATGCTGCTATGGCAAATAATATCCTAACAGACTTTAGCATTGCCACAGGCGAAAAAGTTTCATCATAATCAACCCCTTGAGTTTGAGTGAAACCTTTTGCTACAAGTCTAGCTTTATAAGTATCCAAGTTTCCATGCATATCAGTTTTCTTCTTGAAAACCCACTTACTTCCAACTACCTTGGACTTAAGAGGTGGTGCAACCAATTCCCAAACTTGGTTATCATACATGGATTGCGTCTCAACGTTCATGGCTTCTTGCCATTTGTCAAAATCAGGTTTTGACATTGCATCATGGTATGTGGTTGGTTTATCCGAATCTACCACATAGCATCCATCCATGAAAAATCCATATCTCTCAGGAGGAACACTAGTTCTACCAGATCTACGAGCGTTTTGTGTATCTTGATCATCCATATGATCATTCTCAACATCCTCATGTTGATTGCTAGTATCAACCAAATATGTATCGTCTTGTGAATCTTGAACCTCTTCAAGTTCCGCCGTTCTTCCACTAGTTTCTTCCGAAAGGAACTTAGTTTCCAAGAACTCTGCCTTTCGAGCAATAAACAATTTCTGTTCTATTGGATCATAGAAATAATATCCAATACAATCTCTAGGATATCCAATGAAGATACACTTTGTGGATCGGGCTTCCAGTTTGTTTTGAGTGTATTGCTTAGGATAAGCCTCACACCCCCAAACTTTTAAATATGATAATGATGGAACCCTTCCATGTCATACTTCAAAAGGTGTCCTTTCCACTTTCTTGGTTGGGGCCATATCTAAAATACGGGCCGCGGAGAGCATTGCGAAACCCCAAAATGATGGAGGTAGTGTACTTCTAGCCATCATAGATCAAACCATATCCAATAGAGTCTGATTCCTCGTCTCAGACACACCATTATGTTGTGGTGTTCCAGGTGGAGTAAGTTGGGAGACAATCCCACAACTCCTAAGATACTCTTGAAATTCACTACTTAGGTATTCACCTCCTCTATCTGTACGAAGAATCTTGACCGTTTTGTTGAGGTGATTTTCAACTTCATTCTTGAAGATTTTGAACATTTCAAAAGATTCATGTTTGTGTCTTAACAAGTACACATACCCATAATGACTATAGTCATCGGTAAAGGTAATGAAGTATCTTTCACCATTCATAGTTATTGGTTTAAAAGGTCCACACACATCCGAATGTATGATCCCTAATAAATCATTTGCCCTTTCATTAGTCCCACTAAAACGGGCCTTTGTCATTTTACCTTGTAAACAAGACTCGCATACATCAAATGAATCAATTTCTTTAGTTTTTAAAAGACCATTCTTTTGAAGTTTTTGCATACGATTCTTGTTTATGTGACCAAGGCGACAATGCCAAAGATAGGAATCACTCAAATCTAATTTGAGCCTTTTGGTGGTTGCTTGGTACATTGAGCTATCATATGTTGTGTTATTATGAACCAATTCATAAATACCATTACAAGGTATAGCCTTAAAATAAAACACGTGATTTAAAGAAACATGAATATCATTGTCAACAAACTTGAAATCATAATCACATTGTGTTTGATGGGAAACAGAAATAATGTTCCTAGTCAAGCTAGGAGCATACAAAACATTCTTTAAAATAACTTCCAAACCACTTGGAAGCTTCAAAATATAGTCTCCTTGAGCTTCTATGTGAACCTTTGCACCATTGCCCATAAAGAGACTAATTTCCCCTTTTGCATAATGCTCACTTCTTGTGGATCATTGCAACAAATTGCAAATATGAGTTCCACATCCGGTATCTAATACCCATGTGTTAGAAGAAATAACATTTAGCTCAACATGTATCATAAAGATTGTAGCTGAGGTTTGCCCCGCATCCCTCTTCGATCTCAACTCTTTGAGACAGACCGGACAATTGCGTTTCCAATGGCCTACCTCACCACACTCAAAACACAGATCCTCATGAGCAACCTTTTGCTTCTTTTCTTTCGGTTTGGTTGGTTCCACTTTAGCTTTACCCTTACCCTTTCCGTTGACGTGCCCCTTCCCTTTGGCAACACTTGCCCTAGGGTTGGGGAGGATCCTTTTCTTACTACCTCCTTCATTGATCGTAAGGACCGGTAGAACCTTTCTACCCATGCCTGCCTCAGCCGTTTTGAGCATTGAATGAAGCTCACCAATGCTCTTATCCCATCCATTCTTGTTATAGTTCATAACAAAGCCATCAAACTTCTTGGATAGGGAGTTGAGGATCAAATCCATTGCCAACTCGTTGGACACATGACAGTTAAGCCTTTCAAGACGATTAATGTGGCTTTTCATCTTGAGAACGTAAGATGATACCGATTGGGTCTCGTCCATCCAACATGCATGGAGTGATCGAACCGTTTCGAAGTGCTCCACCCTTGATTGTTGTTGGAACATTTCCTTCAATGGGTGATCATGTCATAGGCATTGTGGTTCTCAAAGTCCTTTTGCAAATCGGGAATCATACGCACTAGCATGAGACATGAGACTTGCACAGAGTCCTCGGTGTATTTGACCCACTCGGCAAAGGCCTCTACGTTATTCTCATCGGGTTGATTGGGAATGGGATCGTCTAACACATAGGACTTCTTTTCTTGCTTGAGAATGATTCTCAAGTTTCGATACCAGTCCATGAAGTTCCCATGGTATAGACATTCCTTTTCAAGGATAGTCCTTAGTGATAGGTTATGGACGGTCGAGATTGAGTTGTTGTTGTTAGCCATCTAGAATTTTACAAAGTTCAATATTTAGTATTTTGATATCAATGTATTTTAATTATTAATACCCTTTTATGTCTCATAGACAATTAATAAATAAAGTCTAGAATCCAATGTTATATTTAAATATCGGTTAGGTGACCTTTATCCCTTTATTTAAGTTAACAAGGTAGTCAACGTTTGAAAATTGTAACCTATTACAATTTCTAGTTGTATGGGATCGGTTTAAACATCTTATGTTTTGTTTGGCATGTTTATCCCATCAACACCGTTTGTACGTCATGTTTCGGTGATCCTAATGCATGATTTCCAAATCAAGTCGTCCTACTTAGACACACTTGTGATTTTACAAATATAAGTGGTTAGGTGACCTTTATCCCACAAATATGGTAATTTCACCTCAACTTCACAAGTTTCTACATTTATGGTTAGGTGACCTTTATCCCATAAATAAGTTGCAAGTGAATTTAGTGTTGTTTAAAATGATGGTGTTACACTTGTTTGAAAAGGGTTTTGCGGTTCTAAAATTCTAGTTTTTAGACAAACCTTTTATACCATACAATTTGTATGCATTCAAATGCATGGTATTTTATGAAAAACTATTTTCATGGTTCCTTTTAATAAAACTCATTTTTATTAAATCATTAACCCTTATTAAACTCATTTTGTTAATTCCTTTAATGATATTAAAGAACCAATTTTATGCTTGTTTTATCACAGTTGTTCAACAAGTTTATCAACTTTCAATTAAAATGTCAAACACAACCAAAACAACCAAATATAAAATATAAGTGCATAACCATAGCCAACTATTTTGACCACACTTGTTTGCCATAACAAGTGTGTCAAGAGGTCATTCCTAAGGGTGAAACATGACACATTGTTGTGTTGATAAACTCCCACTTGAACTTGCATCCAAATGCTTCAAGTATCCCTTTTGTGTTGTGATTCCACCACCATCTTTAGGCACCTTCTTTGTCTTACAAATCAGCCCCAAAATGCTTATTACATAGAAAAAACTTAATACATTTTTTCTAGGAAAATAAAGTGCAAACTAATCTATTTATTACATACCAAATGAAAGAAATAAATTACATAGCCTTTATTACAACCAAATGAAATCACAAGTACAAACAATCAATACAAGGTCATGGCTAGGTTTTATGCACTAAAACACATCCAAATATGTATTCAAAACCGAGAATCGCAGCCCCTTTTGAACCCAAGTTCTCGGCCAAAACAAACCAAGAACAAGTGGGTTTTTGTCCAAACAAATAAACTATCTCATGATTTTAATTTTTCAAAATCCTTACATGCATATAAAAGTAATATATTGAAAAACAAAGGGACTTCCATGTGTGAAATTTCCAGCCCACTTTTTATTAAAAAAGGACCCGAAAATTTCAATTTTTGAAGCATGTATCCATATAACCGGCTCTTGATGCCACTGATGGGTTTTGTAGATCCTTACCAAAGTCATATTAACCATTTATTATGTAAAATGCAGCGGAGTAAAGGTAAAAAACGTGAGTCTATGTATCATATATACTTGTTAAAACAAAACCCAAGACAAGGGTCTATTTATATGGAAGAACATACTATCAAAAACACTCAAGAACACATTACTACCTTTGAAACATGGAGAATGATGTAAGAAAATGATGATGTTTGAAAGCTAAGACTTCAATGTAGAAGCCCTCAAGAGATGATACCCACAAGCCCTTCCAAGACACCTACTTGTTAGGTAGTAAAACACCAACTTGCTACTCTTCTTGTAGATCCGAATCTACCCAAACAAATCTGAATTTTGAGGCTTGCAAAGCTGATTTTCGGCCAACAAGAAGTAGGAGAGAACTTGCTTGTGTGTGTGTGAGAAAAGGTGTTTCTATGGAAGAGTGTTAGAGAGGGTTTATTGCTGCATGAACCAAGACCAAAACGAGGATTCCCAAGGCCAAAAGGGGCGACCGAATTGGACCCCCAAGTGGGTTTCCCTCCTATTTTCTTTTATAAAATGTTACACTCTAACCCTTTGTTTTATAAAACTAAAACTTTTAATTTTACAACACTAGAACACTTTCATTTGTCATTGTTTAAGTAACTTAAATAATAAAACAAATGATTTCTCATGAACAAATCATCTACATAATGTTGTTCATTTTTAAAAGCAATGTTTTAGAAAACCTGTTTTCTAAATTGGTTCTAATATTTATTTGTATGATCTCATCAACGAACAAATATTTATTGGTGTTTGTTTGGCTTGTTATTGGGTATGACCCGACTTGGGTCATAACGTACTAACCACATCAATCTTATATGTGTCGTGGGCATATAAGATCCAACAAAATTAGGGTTCCGATGGTCATAAACCCCACGAATCCAATATAAGTTCCGTCGTTAAAAGTAACCGCCGTTAACAGTAATTGCCATTAACAGTAATCGCCGATGACCCTTGGCCGGCCCACAGAAGTCCGGCGTCGACGCCGAGAAGTGCTCCGGCGACGACGGCGAAGACCTGGTGCTTGTAGTAGAGGAAAGATTCGGCGTAGAGGATGTATGTGGTACAGTGTGTGAAGAAGGTGAGACGAGGGCCGATGATGTTGTAGATTCCGCCGCCAATGATACCGAAGACGACGAAGGTGGTGTAGAGGGCGGGGTTGGCGTTGTTGGCGGAGGTATGATCCACCTAACCACCACCGCCCATGCCGAATAAGGCGTTGAGCATCCTCGGGCAGCAGAAGCACACAATTCCGATCAGACCCACTTGGATCAATGGCGAATTGAATCGCAAATGGGTCGAATTTGTCGTCGGAGATCCGGATTCTTGATCGCCCTTTTTGTTAGGGACCGTGTACTGGACGGAGTACTAACTGAGTTACATGTATACCAACTCAAATAGTGCAGAATCCTATTTGACTCGTGATCCAATTAGTGAGAACGTTAACCTGATCGATATAACAATAAACTAAATGTTAAGAACGAATAGGAATCGATCAAGAACGATCTATGACCTTGGACTGGCTTTCTTGGATGTTCTGGATGGCTAGGGTACGAGTAGGAGTAGAATTCTCCAAAGTGTTATGTTTTTCCATGAATTAAGTTGTATTTATAGGTTAGGGTTAGTCAATCGTACGACTGGACCATTTGCATGGTTCAGTCGTGCGACTAAAGCATGCGACTGAGTCAATCACACAACTAAAGGTTCATTCGTGCGACTGAGTCATTCGTATGTCTCAGTCATGCAACTCATCCAATCTCCCGGTTCAGTCATGCGATTGGTCCATTAGCATGTAGTGTTCATGCGTATGGTCCATTAGCACGGTCTATTCGCATGAAGACTTCATACGACTAAGTTTGAATATGTTTCTCGATCATTACTTGACTAGAATCTATTCAAACAATTACAAACCTATATAGTTGGTTCAATATGCGTTAATAAATAATAAACATTAAAACATACACTGAAACATTAGACATTAAGATCAACAACCACATAATAAGTTTCATTCAACTCATTTGTTTCATTACATTTAGGACATGACAGATATATT
Organism: Flaveria trinervia; assembly: GCA_025506515.1. Taxonomy (NCBI): domain Eukaryota; kingdom Viridiplantae; phylum Streptophyta; class Magnoliopsida; order Asterales; family Asteraceae; genus Flaveria; species Flaveria trinervia. The sequence continues at coordinate 9,216,868 of CM046452.1, forward strand.
ACATTAAGACCGTAGACTAGGTATATATAGATCAACAAACTCCCCCTTGGACCTAGTTTCCTTCATTGTCTGGCATCCTTCATTAGCTCGTCAAACTTCTTATGCCTCTCTTCAACTGTGACAACATCATATATCTCGAATGCAAAGTAGAGTCTTATCACATTCTGAAACTGGAGGGCCTGTATAATATCCTGCGGATCATAGAATAATGGCCACTTGTATAAAGTATAAACTTCACTAGCTGACTGGTTGGTTAGCCACATTGGGTCAAATACCCGGATGGTCTCCATTTGGTGCTCTTTCTGTAAAACTATGACCACTTCTCCTATATACCGGTCATAATACCACAACTAGAAATGGGGAGTGAAGTCCTGTGGCATTTCCCTCATGGGGATCTTTGACATAGTATGCGGTGGACTCCACTTCAGCACCACTTTGGGTTTCCTAGTCCTTGGGTCCACCTCCGACCTTCAAATGTATCTCGTATGTTGTTAAGGCTTGAAATTAACCCATCGTGTGTGGTATTCTCTTTTTAACACAGCTTCAAACCAGCCTGACATCTTCCTGGGGTCAGCATACAACAGGTTCAGGCCTGCCATCTACTTGAGCTCAAAACCAGGGAGAGTCTTCAAATCATGTGGAAATCTGAAGTACTCGATTCCCTTCTCCCTCTTCACATCATATACATTAAGATCCTCAAAGTAAGCCCACACTATAATCTTTCCAGACACCTTAAGATGCTTCTTTACTCTGTAAAGCTTGGCGTAGGCACTTGGCTTTGGCGCTGTGCGTTGGCACGGATCTCTGCAAAGCAAGCCACCCATTCAGCCTTTCTGTTCTTAACCTTAGCGTTAGAGGCTTGGGCTTGGCTTTCTGATTTCTCGAGTTCCCTCTCAATCGTATCCAATCTAACATGCATATCACTGTCGAGTGTATCTCCAAAATCAGGAACCACATTTCCCTCTCGATCAGTATATTCCGGATAGTGTTGTGCTATGATGTCTTTAATCTCTATCTTATCAACATCGTTGAGCTCGTTATCACTACCAACATCGACGGTAGGGGCATCCTTAACCAATTCATCCGGGTTTAACCGGAACATTTCTGCGAGTTGCTCATCAGTGAGGTTGTGAATAATTTTCCTTCTTTAGGAGTATAGCTTGCTGACCTCCTGAAAATCTCTTGCAGATCAAGTATCATTGTGAGTTGAGACTTGATCTGCTGAAGGGGAGCACCATGGTAGCCATCTCGCTGATATTGTGGATTTGCTTGATTTAAAACATTTAACACAACATGCATCAGTAAATAATCAAGACAGTAAACATTAAGTATATACATAAACATTCATGCATATAAGTTTAATACAATATTTAATTACACATGATTAAAATTACACAAACATCTATGCATTACTTTTGTCTTAGATCATGTGTTCCTCTGCTGTCGGGGCAGATGTTGAGGCAGCCTGATCTTGATTCCTTTTGGTCTCCCTCTCACTAGCTTCTTGGGCACCCGAAGCAGATGGATCTCCTCCTTCGTCATCATCTCCACCATCTTCTGTGTCATCCTCATCCGCTTCATCATCATCCTCTTCATCACCGTCATCACTATCATCATCATCTTCTATGATCTTCAGAGGCTCTTCTTTGGAACCTTTAAGCTTAAGCATGATAGATCTGTTAGATGACTCCAACTCTTCAATCCATTTTGCTGATTCAGCTTTATGCTCTTTGAGTCGGGCGATCTCCTCTGCTTGCAGAGAGATATACTATGAATGTGCAGCAGTCAGCTCCGTTAGCTGTCGTAGCTATGCAGTCTTCTCATCATCAGCAGCTAACAGCTTCAGCACCATACGATTTAGTGTCGAAAGCTGTTCCTCTACCGTACTTGGAGGTAAAGGTGATCCAATGGTGAATGTGGTAAGGAATGAGGGGCTGGCTTGGTGGCTGGTGGTGGTGGAAGTAGTGTATATGGGTGGTAGGATATGTGTGGGTGGTGATGGGTAAGCTGTAGTAGGGGTGGAAGTGGTGTAGATAGGTGGTGGAGAGGTAATAGTGGTGATGGTGGGTGAAGTAGTCACAGTGGTGGTGGGTGGAATGGTGGTAGAGGTAGCTGTGGTGGTGGTGATTAATGTCAACCTCCTTTTCTTCGTCTTCATCCCATGGGGTTGAGCCATCCTTTTTCTCCTTATGCCCCTTGAGGTGGATGCTTCCCCTAGGATGTTGCTGGGCTGATAAGGTGTCTTACTAGGGTCTGCTGCAGTCTCCACAGACTCACTAGGGCATCCTCAAACCTCCCGAATACCTCGGTCGGTGGCAAACACCCTACTGCCCACTATCCTTGTTAGTGGCTCCTCATCACTCTCTTCCTCCTCATCAGGAGGATAGAAATCCTAATGGAAACTGGTAGGGTGGCATCTCCATGAGTGGGTGCTGGAGGTGTAACATGTGCAGTGGTGGCCCTAGAAGTAGCGGGGCCAGACTCTCCACCAGCGCCACTGTCGTCATCATCGGAGTCATCAGTTGGAAGAGCAATTTGCTCAACATCTGAGTCACTTTCCTCGTGGCACCACTTACGCCTTGCCGGCGCCACGTAATCCACCCGCGCCAAGTGCCCGAACAGTCTCCTCACAGGGGGTTTGACTTGCTTTACCCTGTAGACCTTCATTCTCCCGAGAGTTGTGTCATCCATAATCTCTAGAGATACTGCATCGTGGCTCTCCTTGGGTAGCGAAGGAAGCTTCTCATCTATAATCATCTGTAAGAATCTTGGGTACATACACAAGCCTTCCTTTCCTTTGGCCTCAAGGTTCTCGATCAGGTATGAGAATATCATGTTGGAGAAGCTGAAGGGGTGATTCAGCACCAGTGCCACGTAGGCATTCTGGATTTGGTCTGCTAAGTCATCAAATCTACCCTTTCTCGAAGCTATGCACTTCAGTATGACGTGTGCCAAGTACTTGAGCTGGGGACACAAGTTGCTATTGTTTAGCACACCTGCATTGATGTCCCCTGAGTACTTCCTCCTGAGGAAACATCCCCTCACAGTCAGAGGGTGTAGCCTAGTTGGGTGAGCAGCATCATCACCCAGGTCCAGTACGTGTCTAAGATCTGCAGCAGTCACCTCTATGTCTTCCCCAAAGATGGTACTCCTGATGCAGTAGGGCTCATTAGATCGGTCAACTTATGCACCCTCTGAGAAGGCCTATTGTATTGACTTGTAGGGAGTGCATGGTGTAGATATGGCTCGGTGTATCCGTGATCTCTTTAGAAAAGCAATGATGCCAGCAAACTCGGCATTGTTCCGAGTGGTGGCGTCCAAATGAGCACAGATACTGTGCTTGGTGTTTATGATCCAACGAGCTGCCATGAATCTATAATACAAGAAGTATACACATTAGATCAGCACATAACAGAATGTAATTCACTCTAAGTTGTTTGAGGTCAGTCTGGTTCAATTGTGCGATTGAACCAAAGGAATGGGTTCAGTCGTTTGACCTAACATGCGACTGAATACAGTCGGGTGACTTATCATGCGACTGTGTTCAATTGGGTGACTGAGCCCGCGACTGGTTCAGTCGGCCGACTGAGCTCATACGCCTTGTTCATCCGGTCGACTGAGTCATTCGCCCAGCTCAGTCGTGAGATTGTAGTTCATCCGGGTGTCTAGTCACATGACCGACTGTCTGTTCGATTGAAATTTAAATTATGAGTAATTCTTCATATTAGACATCGTGGTTTGGCTCATTAGACTCGCAATAACCCTACTTAGCATCTAATAACCTTGATTCAACATTTTACTTAGTTTTATTAGTTTATTAATCCAACTAAGTCTCGGTTCTTTGTTAGGGCCGAATTCAGTAATTTAGGGCACAAATCCACTGCGATTTGGGTAGATTGTACCGCACTGTACCTGTAGAAACACCAACAATCATCAGAAAACAGAAATTTGAAGTCAAGCAAGGTGTGAAGAAAATTTGGGAGAGTAACAGCACTCTAGGCTATTTAGGGCGAATGAGGGGTGATGAGTATATGCGATCAACTATAGCCCTATTTATACTGAATCTGGTTTCAATTGGGTGACTGGATCCATTCGCACTTTTCATTCGGGCGATTGGATCTCAGTCGTGTGATTGGTTCAGTCGATCACATTCAGTCGACCGACTGGGTTTCAGTCAGGCGACTGACTCATTCGGACAATTCCATTCAGGTGACTGGCTCACTCTTGTAAGCCATTCATGTGAATGGTTCATACTCATGCTCCATTCGGTTGTATAGTGTATAAGTATGGTCTAATCGTATGACTGGTCCATACTCTTGGTCCAGTCGTGCGAATGGATCATTATCGGGAAGTACCGCTTGCGGAACCTCAATATCCACTGGTTTATTAGCTAAATGGCAATTGACTAATGATTTTGACTTTATGACCATTAGACATTTAACCCCTTTTAACTTTTGATTAAACATTTTGATCATTCGATCATCTTAGACATGATCATTTTAACTTCGAAAACTTTTGTTCACCTCAGCATGATCCTTCTAATCAAAACACATTTTGTCACCTCAAATGTGACCCATTTAACATGAAAACACGTTTGGTCACCTCAGACGTGACCCTTTTTATGTAATTAAATCCCAGATTGAATTCGATGACGTAGTCCGACATGTAACACTAAATTGACTAAATGTTAAAACAAAATAAAAGAGTTAACATTAAAAGACAAAGCTAAAATGTTTTTGTGAGTTTGTGTGAGGTGGAAATCCTTAGATAGAAATCTAACAAATTTAGTTCTTGAATTGACAGCTTCAAGTTATTTTGACCACAAGTGGAATGATTCATTACGGAATCATATAGGTAATCAAATTATTCAGGACGTGTTACCAAAATCATTTGATGCTAGATTCTTGTTTTCATTGAGAGTCATTAGCAAGTTTAGGAAATCATACTAGTACTATAAGATGCACACATTGATTTGGACTTTCAAGAATTACAGCCACGATGATTGTCAGTATACTTGTCCACTTAAATCCATACACAGACTTTTGACATAGATTGGTGATACATTAGGTTAAATTATTTCAACAAGCATTTGTGGATCCCACGCTTATATGGTAATCAACATTCCTTAGGAGATTTTTGAGCGGTCTACGGGTATTTTGACAAGAGAAAACTATTCTTAGAGCTTTCAAAGAGAATCCAAGCCTCAGGTCAGTGCCACCGCACATCAGAGAGGCGTCAAACAACAATGAATTCTAGAATATATAAGTTACGCTTATCCTCAGGTCAGTGCCACCGCACAGCAGAGAGGCACATAACCTATCTTCTTGTTTGAGCAATTTTCTTCTTTTTGCACAGGCCGCACCAACAACATAGGTTATTAGTTTGATTGCTTTTTGCTTTTTTCATCATGTGCTTTGCTCATATTTAGGTCATCCGCACACATTTGTGGCGTTTATTTTGCTCGTCACCTCTTATTGGAACTCTGTTGATTGTGTTAACCAGGGTTAAGATGATAACCCATAGCTTGTTAAACAACTTAGTTTGATCTTGAGATCACCAAATGAGGTCTACTTATCTATTGTGTTGAATCTACCGACACATCATCTAAGGGTCTAGCAACCTCTAGGTCCACTTTCTCCATGTTACCTTAGTAACAACTAGTTTTACCATCATTTTTCCATTTATTTTGCTTAGACTTCTCAAACTTATATTTTGAATTTCACATCTAATTCAATTTAAATCTTTTACAGTCCTAAATTCTTTGTTCCTGTGTACTATCATTTTCCATAGTTGTTGAATCGATATCTTAGATACAATCTCATTTCTTTAAGCTTCCCTATCCTCCTTCCTCGTTTTTTTTAACATATTCTCCCCCTAAAATTCTAAAACCGTAAACGATTTGCGTTTTTAGGATTTTAATAGGCAAAGAAATAAAACCAATAAAATTAATTAACTGAAATAAAGTTAAAGAAAATAAAAGAAAAATGTCTCGACGCATCGGACTAAACATGTTCATCTTCTGGAATTGCATCACTTTTTTTTAATGCCGTTGACCTCTAACAGATATAGAAAATGTGGTTTGTCAAAGGATTTTGTATAGAGATCAGCGCGTTAAAAATCCGTATTTATTTTAACAACATCGATTAGGTTCTTTTCAAAACAATCACGTATAAAGTGATATTTAATGTTGATGTGTTTGGTCTTAGGATGTTGGACAGGATTTTTGGTAATGGCTATTGCAGAAAAATTATCAACAAATATAGGGTTTTTGAAAATTTCAAACCGTAGTCCCGCATCTGCTGTTGAACCCAGATGATTTGAGAGCAGCAGCTTGCCGCAACAACATATTCAGCTTCACAACTTGACAACGCAACTGATGTCTGCTTCTTAAACTGCCATGTGACTAATCTTCTCCCAAAGAATTGACATCCTGCTGAGATGGATTTGTAGTTCATCATGCAGCCGCCATAATATGAGTCACTGTACGCGGTAAGCTCAAAATCATCATCATGAGGATACCACAACCCAAGTGTTGGTGTACCCGTCAGATAACAAAATATCCTTTTGACCCCTATAAGATGATTAACTTTTGGTTTTGCCTGATATCTTGAATAAAGACATGTCGCGTACATGATATCAGGTCTTGAGGCAGTGAGGTACATAAGGGTTCCAACCATTCCTCGGTACATGGTGGCATCAACCAGATCACCATTTTCGTCGGGTGCTACATCATGGTTTGTAGCAAGTGGAGTCCGAGCCGCGGAAGCATTTTCCATGTCAAACCGACTGAGAATATCCCCTACATACTTTGTCTGATGTAGAAATATCCCCTTTGGTGTTTCATCCACCTGTAACCCGAGAAAGAACTTTATCTCTCCCATGGCACTCATTTCAAATTCTTCTTTCATTAATTCTTCAAATTCCTTACATAAGTCTTGTTTCTTGGTACCAAAGATTATGTCATCAACATAAATCTGAACATGCAGCGGATAACCATCCTTTTCTTTGATGAACAGTGTATAGTCAATTACACCTCTGTGAAATCCGTGTGTCATAATGTGAGTTGATAGTTGCTCATACCATGCTCTTGGAGCTTGGTGAAGCCCATAGAGAGCCTTATCTGGCTTGTAAACACATTCTCGATGATATGGATCCTCAATCCTTCGGGTTGACTGACATACATTGTTTCCTGGATTTCACCATGAAGAAATGTACTCTTTACATCCAGATGATAGACTTTAATCTTCATGTAAGAGGCATAGGCTAGGAAGATACGGATTGCTTTCTTCCTCGCCACTGGTGCAAATACTTCATTCTAATCAATTCCCTCGACTTCTCAAAATCCTTGAACTACAAGTCGAGCTTTGTTCCTCATGATGACTCCTTGGTCATCTTTCTTACATTTCAAGACCCATTTTGTGCCAATGACCTTAGCACCTTTAGGTCTATCTACCAGTGTCCATACACCTAACTTCTTGAACTGAATAAGTTCTTCTTGCATAGCACTCACCCATGCCTCATCATTTAGGGCTTCACTAACATATTTTGGCTCAAACTGAGACACAAAACAACGATAAGCACCATCGTGAAGATACCTTTTTTCTATTACCGAGGCATAATCAGCTGAATACAGCTGATTTCTTGTCTGAGCTCCAGATCTGACATCCCCAATGACATTGTCCAGGGGATGATAGACATTTAGGTGTGATCCAGGAGTGGGGGGGAACAACTACTTCATAATCAAGATTATGAACATTTGGTTCCGTATCTGAGGCAGTAGGAGTGTCAGGTTCCGAAGACTCAGAGGCATCAACGTCAGATGGTTGTCGACTTGCAATAGTAGGAACCTGTTGCTCTTGAGTGTCCTGATCATTCTCCACGGCTTCATTGTCATAGGAAGAGTCACCTACCTCGAGTGCTCCCCCTGAATGGTTGGGATTCACCAAGTGAACCAGATGATGTAAAGTCCTGTGATGGGTGTTTAAGACATCATACAACATTTTGGTTGCTAAGTCATCGTCAGAAGTGGAGAGAGGAATGTTGAAGGACTTCAAGAATTCATTATAGTGGAAAAAGAAAGCGGGTCATTTTCTAGTAGGAGGAGTGGTGTGTCTCTGATCGTCGACGTTACACCACACTTCTACTTGACCCGTTGAGTTTTTGTAAACTCTCTTATTTGGTATATTGTATCCTACAAAGATTCCCTCTTCAGCCTTCTCACTAAATTTTCCTTCTTGAGTTTCCTTCAGTAGGGTGCACGGTGTGCCAAACGATTCGAGATACCCAAGATTTGGTTTACGGTGTTGAAGTAACTCGTAACACCTCTTGCCATGGCGTTTGACTACCAGAAATCGATTTAGTGTGTAACACGCATTTGCAACTACCTCATTCCAAAATTGGATAGGCAGTTTCGAGTTTGCTAGCATCGTCCTTGCAGTCTCTATCAAGCTTCCGTTCTTCCTTTCAGCAACCCGTTCATCTACGGAGTTTAGACAGATGTGAACTGATGTACAATTCCCTTTTCTTTGCAGAATGCCTCCATCCATTGGTTCTTGAACTCTGTTCCGTTTTCTGAGCGGACTTGTCTTACCTTCAGATTGTAGAGTGACTCCAGTGTAGTTACCAATTCATTGAATGACTCAAATGTTTCTGATTTTGATTTTAGAAACATCACCCAAGAGAATCTTGAGTAGTCATCTGTAACTACATAGCAGTACAAGTCGCATGTGATGCTTCTTGTACTGATGGGACCAAACAATCCATGTGAAGAAGTTCAAGACGCAGTTCTATAGAATTAACTTTCTTTGCCTTATGAGACTTCTTAATCTGTTTGCCTTTCTTGCAAGCGACACAAAAATCTGGGAGTTGGAAGTTCTTGACATTGACTCCTCTCACTAGATCTTTCAAAATCATGTGATTCATCTTCCTTGGATTGATGTGTCCCATTCTCCTATGCCAGGAGATAGAGTCCTTCTCAGTAGCTTTTGACAAGAAGCATTGAACTTGATGATCCATTGTGGAGGCCTTTGATAGATCCAAGACATAAAGGTCATTATATCTTAAGGCTGACATTAAGACTTGGTCCTCCGGAATCACGTAATCCTTTTTCAGGACATAGCACATCTAACTGTCGAAAACTACCTTAAATCCCTTGTCACATATTTGGGAAATAGAAAGCAAATTATTTTGAAGTTGTTGATCACAGTTTACCTTGTCAAACTTCACTTTCTGATTCCCCACTTCCCTTGAGCTATAATGTAACCTCCTTTGTTTCTAGCAAATGAAACATGACCTCTTTTGATTTGTTTGACATTTGATAGGAGTGCCCAGTTTCCAGTCATGTGCCTTGATGCTCCGCTATCTACAATCCAGGTGTTTGTTTCAGCACTATAGCGAACACCCTGCACAGTCAGTTGAAAACATTAATTAAGGTTAGGGACCCAAGCCTTAACAGGCTTGGGTAACCCAGAGGCATCACACATCATAAATTCCACCCATTCTCCATTAGAGGGTGAGGGAAGATCATTTGTCTTTTTGTTCTCATTTCCAGATATAGACTTTTTTTTCCATAAGCCAGCTTTGTGTAAGGCCTGTTTGTGGTAAATAGATGACTGGCTAATAGGTTGTACTTTAGGTTCACTGACCCCTTTTGGTTGAGTCATGGAGCTTCTTTTGGAAGAGCTCGCTTTAGTGTCATAAAGTTCAACCTTTTTCTTTGGTGTATGATAATAAGGACAGTAAGACATGATGTGACCATTCTTTCCACAGTTGTAGCATGATTTGTTTTCAAATTGAGGATTTAACTATTTCTGTGGAGAAGTATGTGACACTTGTGTGATTTTATTCAGTTTGGGCTTAGTAACTTCGTGTTTTAATGGTTTATCTAGTTTAACAAAATTGATTGTTTATTAGCATCTTTACTCTTTAGCTTACCTGGACTTGGACATGATACGCTTGATTGGTTAACATGTTTGGTTTGTTTATGTTCAGCATTAAACTTGGTTGAATCAGACTTTACTTTAACCTTCTCAAATTGTTCATCCAGATTATCACAAGGCATGTTACCTTTTGATTTAGAAGTGGCATCCTTTTGTTTAGTGCTAGATTCAGTTGCTTTACATGTGGAATCTGGATCATGTAGATACATGTGTCCCTAGTTTCTAATCATACTGTAATATCTTTGTATTGTCTTACACTTATGTAATTGTACGGGTACTTAATGAAATACAATATGTGGTTGTGCTTAATGTTGAATATATCATTGATTGGTATGTAATAACACTTATTGACTTGATTATATAGGTTGTGGTTGTTTGAATACTATCTAAATCAATTAATGACTATGAAATATATTCAAACTTAATCATGTGAAGTTCTCAAGCGATTGGCCCATGCTAATGGACCATGCGCATTAACAACTTCATGCAAATGAACCAATCGTACGAATGAACCACGAGATTGGATCAGTCACATGATTGAAACATGAGATTGACTCAGGTGCATGACTGAACACTCAGTCGTGCAAATGGATCAACAGCATGACTCAATCACACGACTGAACCATGCAAATGGTCCAGTCGCACGATTGAGAAACCTTAACCTATAAATACCACTTAATTCATGGAAAAACGGGACACTTCGATTATCTTGATACCCAGACGTATCCTAGCCGTCGAAAGACATCTAGTAACCTGTTCCAACTTCAAAGATCGCAGTAGATCAATTGCTAATCATTCTTAATATTTAGATTCAATCTTTAATTGATTCTACATGCGTTCTCATTGATTGGATCGCCAATCAAATAGGATTCCGCACTATTTGATTTGGTACACGCATAAATCTGTTAGTATTCGTTGAGTACACGATCCCTAACAAGTGGTGTCAGAGCTTTGGCTCTAGATTTACATGTGATTCAATCGTTTTGATATAAAAATTGTGTTTTTACGCTCAAAAACTCAATCTTTTGTGTCAAATCGGGTTTTAGACGTCTCCTGATCGTAAAGTTAAGTTTTTTCCGGCATACGGCAATTAAGGTTAGCGAAAATTTGTGTTTTTGCGTTCAAACACCTAAACCTAGAAATTTTCAAAATCCAGTCGGTTCAGTCACACGATTGACTCAATCGCATGACTGAGGTCATACACATTCACCATACGCACGATTGGACTCATTCGCACTTCCATTCGTCCGACTGAGATGACTATTCGCATTGTTCATTCACCTTAGTTCATTCAGCCGACTGACTCATCCGCATTTGTTCAATCACACGATTGAACCATCCACATAGTTCAATCGACCGAATAGCCCAATCGCACACTTCCATTTGCACTAATACAAAAGTTTGGTTTAAAGATAAAGTTAATAGCAATGGAAGACCAATATTCAACCTTTAAAGCAGGGAGAGACTCACGTATACAAAATTTACTACTACTCGAGAATGATGTGGGGAATCACAACAAACCCCCAAAGCTGATCACGTTAGACGAATATCCATAATGGAAACAACATTTCGAGATCTTCTTAAACAGAGTAGATCTGTGGGAAGCTATAGAGTCGGGGTACAGCATGCCTGTAGGAGCTGATGGTGTCAAACTCACACTTGGTGGCATGACTGACGAACAAAAGGTGAAATACAATGCAGAGAAGAAACTTTATGCTTTGCTTACTCAGTCAATTCCAAAGGATATTTTCCATCAGTTCTCTGAATATACAAAAGCACAGAAGCTATGGGATGCATTGGAGAAACGGTATGACGAAAACGCAACATTGAAGGCCATAAAGGCTAAGGATTTAAAGAAGGAGTTTGACAACTTATCCTCGATGGGTAAAGAAAGCCTAGATGATGTGATCGATAGATTTTACCACATGATGAGGGAGACACACACTCATGGAGTATCGACGTCAATGGAGGACAAAGTGTCCAACTTTGCAGACGGGCTGCGAGATAAATGGGTGTCATTTGTCTCCAATCTCAGACAGAATGGTATGCTAACGAAGTTAGATATCAATGACTTCATTCTGAAACTGAGAGAAGAAGAACTGAGGATGAAGTACAGAGCTCAAAAGTGTTCATATATCAGAACCCAACACTGTATAACGCGACTCCTCAAGCCAAAACATCTGGAGCACCTCTTCAGACAGCTTTTGTATCAAGCTCTTCTGGTCCTTCACGAGCCTCTACTTCCGGTCAGAAATGTTAGGTTCATCTAGTACCCAATATATTGCACCTAAATCAAATGCAGCAAAGCTAAAGACCGAGAACTTCGGCAATGTGACAGTTGAGGTAGCTAAAGAGCACATGGATCTCTTAGTTGCGGTAGTCCACTCTTATGATGGACTAATTGCTGGAAAGATTAAGAATTGCCACCTGGCAGATGTGGATTATGAGTAGGTGGATGAGACAGAGCTGGAGCGGATGGACATAATGTGGGCCTTAGCCAGTGCAGTCCGGAGAGCTAAGAAGTTTGTCAAAAAGACCGGAAAAAATTTGATTGCTACTAAGGACACAACCTTCGGCTTTGATAAATCCAAGCTAACCTGCTTCAACTGCGGTGAGAAAGGGCACTTCGTAAGGGAGTGCGTGAAGCCAAAGAAGACTGGCAATGGGAATCCTTTCTCCTCCTTCAATCATCAAGAGAAACCCACTAGCAGAATTACTTCATCAAGCAAGGATCCCAAAGCCTTGACTGCGCATGATGATGAAGGATAGGACTGGAGCTTTCGGTTTGTCTCACCGGGAGAATCTAATATCGCTAGTGTGGAGGATATCGATGATGACTCTACCAGTGAATGAGATATAGCAGTCGAACTTGCGATGTCAACATCAGAAGAAACTGCACCAATGGTCACCTACCTGACTGAAGATGGGAAAACTACTACAACGTTAGGATCACCAGCTCCAGAAACATCAGATTCTGCATTGATGGCTGAATCTTTAGAAACAGCTCGGGTTAGTACTACTGACCAACTTCTTAATAATCATGCTGGTTCTGATTGTAATAATTTTAGGGAAAGCAATGATCTAAAATTTGCTAGGTTATTAGATCATAATGATAACTTAGTAAAGGACCTAGAACTATGCACTGAAGCTAACAAAGTTTTAAAACAAAATGAGCATAGTTACAAAGAAAAGATAGACTTTTTGAACAAACAGCTTAGGGAGACAGAAGTTGTAGCCTTTAACCAAGCTAATGACATTAGGTACTATCTAAACTCCCTATCTAAATTCCCTAAAACAAAAACTGCATAGTTGGACTAGTTCTTCACACATAGTCCAAAACTTAGTGAGAGAGAGAAACAATGGGGAGGGATTGGGTTATAAAAAGGTTCCACCACCACATGAGATCTTGATGAACACAAAATGTAAACCAATTAATGATAATCCAATCAAAGATCATGTGGTGTCTACTCCTCATGTAAGTGATCTAGATTCCACATGTTCATCAAATGAATCTGACACTAAACAAAAGGAGGCCACTTCTAAGGAAAAAGGTTAAATGCCTTGTATTAATCTGGACAAAGAGTTTGAAAAGGTTAGTATAAAGTCTAGTTCAACAATTGTCAAATCAGAACCTAAAAAGACCAATAATGTTAACCAATCACGTGCATCATGTCTAAGTCCAGAAAATAGAAAAGAAAAAGATGTTATAAAAACTGTTAAAGCAATTAACTTTGTTAAACTAAACAAAACATCTAAACAATCAGAGTCGAAACCCAAACAAAGTAAGGTCACCCAGGTGTCACATACATCTCCACAAAAGCTGTTAAATCGTAAAGTCAAAAGCAGAGCTTGCTACAGTAGTGGAGAGTATGGACACATTGCGTCTCATTGTCCTTACTATCCGACACCAAGGAGGTAAGTTGAACTCTCTGAATAAAAACCTAGCTCTTTTAAAAGGAACTCAGTGACGCCACCTAAAAGTGATAGTAAACCTAAAGTTCAACACATTAGCCAGTCGTTTGTTTATCATAAACAGGCCTTACGCAAAGCTGGCTTATGGGAGGAGAAATCAACCTCATTGTCTTATAATAAGAACAAGAAGACATTTGAGCTTCCCTCATCCTCAAATGGTCAGTGGGTAACATTTATGATGTGTGATACCTCTGGGAAACCCAAGCCAGTGAAGGTTTGGGTCCCTAACGTGAACTAATGTTTTCAAATTGAATGTGCAGGGTGTTCGATATAGTGCTGAGACCAAAATGTGGATTATAGACAGTGGAGCATCAAGGCACATTACAAGGAACAAGGATCTCTTATCAAATGCCAAACAGATAAAAGGAGGTCACGTTTTGTTTGTTGGAAACAAAGGTGGGTACATTACAACTCAAGGGGAAGTAGGTAATGAGAAAGTGAAGTTTGACAAGGTAAACTACGTTCAACAACTTTAGAATAACTTGCTTTCTGTTTCTCAAATTTATGATAAAGACTTTAAGGTAGTGTTTGACAACAAGAAGTGCTATGTCCTGAAGAAGGACTATGTCATCCCGGAGGATCAAGTATTGATGTCTGCCTCAAGATATAAGGATCTTTATGTCTTGGATCTATCAAAGGCCTCCACAACGGATCATGAAGTTTAGTGCTTCTTGTCAAAAGCTACTGAGAAGGAATCCATCTCTTGGCATAGGAGAATGGGACACATTAATCCACAGAAGATGAATCACTTAATCTAGAATGATCTAGTGAGAGGAGTGAACGTCAAAAACATCCAACTTCTGGATTTCTGTGTTGCGTGCAAGAAGGGCAAACAGACGAAGAAGTTTCATAAGGAAAAGAGAGTTCATTCTATCGAACTTCCTCTTGAACTTCTTCAAATGGATTTGTTTGGTCCAGTCAGTACAAGAAGCATCGCAGGCGACTTGTACTGCTATGTAGTTACTAATGACTACTCAAGATTCATGTGGGTGATGTTTTTGAAATCCAAATCAGATACATTTGAGTCATTCAAGGAGTTAGTAGCTACTCTGGAGTCTCTATACAAGTTGAAGGTACGTCAAGTGCGCTCAGACAACGGAACCGAGTTCAAGAATCAATGGATGGAGGCTTAATGCAAGGAGAAGGAAATTGTGCATCAGTTCACTTCTGCCTACACTCCTCAGATGAACGGCGTTGCTGAAAGGAAGAATTGCAGCTTGGTAGCGACAGCACGGACGATGCTAGCAGACTCAAATTGCCTATCCAATTCTGGAATGAAGTAGTTTCAAATGCATGTTATACACTGAATAGAGTTCTGGTAGTTAAACGCCATGGAAAGATGTGCTATGAGTTACTACAATGACGTAAACCCAATCTATAATATCTTGAGCCGTTTGGCGCTCCGTGCACCCTACTAAAGAAGACTCAGGAAGGGAAATTCAACGAGAAGGCTAATGAAGGTATCTTTGTGGGATACAACATACCAAACAAAAGGGTCTACAATAACTCAACGGGTCAGGTAGAAGTGTGGTGTAATGCTGATGTTCAGAGATACACCACACCACCTGCTGGAAAAGGACCCGCCTTCTTTTTCGACTATGATGGATTCTTCAAGTCCTTCAACATACCACTCTCCACTTCTGAGGATGTATTAGCAACAAAGATGATGTATGATGTTCTAAACACACCAGCTCAAGAATCTACATTATCTAGACTACTAGGCGATTCATCTACCAACTCAGGGGGAGCAGTTGCAGATAGTGACGCTTCCTCTGATGAAGAAGCTATGGAGACTGATAAGAACAATCAGAAGCAACAGGTTCCACCTGTAAAAAGTGCACAAGCATTTGACATTGATGCCTCTACGTCTTTGGAACCTCAGACTCCCACTGCCTCAGATACTGAACCGAATGTTCATAATCTTGATTCTGAGGTAGTTGTTCCACCTACTCCTGGTTCACGGCTAAATATGTATCATCCTTTGGATAATGTCATTGGAGATGTGAGATGAGGAGTTCAAACCAAAAATCAGTTGTATTCAGCTGATTAAGGCTCAGTGATGGAAAAGGGTTACATTCATGATGGTGCATATTGTTGCTTTGTGTCTTAGTTTGAGCCAAAGTATGTTAGTGAAGCCCTGAGTGACAAGGCATGGGTGAGTGCCATGCAAAGAAGAACTTCTTCAGTTCAAGAAGTTAGGTGTGTGGACTCTGGTGGATAGACCTAAAGGTGCTAAGGTGATTGACACAAAATGGGTCTTGAAATGCAAGAAAGATGGTCAAGGTGTGATCATCAGAAACAAGGCTCGGCTTGTTGTCCAAGGATTTTGACAAGTCGACGGCATTGACTATAATGAAGTGTTTGTGCCTGTGGCAAGAATAGAAGCAATCCACATCTTCCTTGCCTATGCATCTTATATGAAGATTAAAGTTTATCAACTTGATATGAAGAGTGCTTTCCTTCATGGTGAAATAAGAGAGACAGTGTATGTCAGTCAACCCAAGGGATTTGAGGATCCATGTCATCGGGACAGAGTTTACCAACTCAACAAGGCTCTATATGGGCTTCATCAAGCTCCCAAAGCCTGGTATGAGAAACCCTCGACTCATCTTGTGAAAACACGATTTTCACAAAGATGTCATTGACTGTACACTATTCATAAAAGAAAAGGATGGAGATTTACTGCTTGTCCAAATCTATGTCGATGACATAATCTTTGGTTCAAAGAATGAAGATCTATGTAAAGAGTTTGAAGCAATAATGAAGGCTGAGTTTGAGATGAGTGCCATAGGAGAGATGAAATTCTTTCTCGGGTTATAGGTGGATCAGACACCAAAAGGGATTTTCCTACATGAGACCAAGTATGTAGGACATATCCTCAGTCGGTTTGACATGGAGAATGCTTCTGAAGCTGGGACTGCACATGCTACAAACCATGATGTAGCAACTGACGAGAATGGTGATCTGGTCGATGCCACCATGTACCGAGGTATGATTTGATCTCTTATGTACCTCACTACCTCAAGACCTGATATCATGTATACGACATGTTTATGTTCAAGATATTAGGCAAAGCCAAAAGTAACCATCTCATAGGGTTCCAAAGGATCTTTCATTATCTGAAGGGTACTCGAACTCTCGGGTTGTGGTATCCTCATGACGATGGCTTCGAGCTGACAGGGTATAGTGACTCGGATTACGGTGGCTGCAAGGTGAACTACAAGTCTACTTCAGCAGGATGTCAATTCTTTAGGAGGAGATTAGTGACCTGGCAGTGTAAGAAGTAGACCTCGGTTGCTTTGTCAACCTGTGAAGCCGAATACGTTGCTGCTGCAAGTTGCTCTTCACAAATCATGTGGACTCAACAGCAAATGCGGGACTACGTTTTGAAATTCTCTACTACTCCTATTTTTGTTGATAACTCTGCTGCGATTGCAGTAACTAAAAATCTGGTCCAACATCCTAAGATCAAACACATCGGCATAAAATATCACTTTATACATGATTGCTTTGAAAAGAACTTAATCGATGTGATTAAAATTAATACTAATTTTCAACGCACTGACCTCTATACAAGGGCTTTTGATAAACCACGTTTTCTATATGGTTAGAGGTCAACGGCGTTTAAAAGAAAAGTGATGTAATTCCCGATGATGACCATGTGTAGTCCGATGCATACTGTCCATTTGTCTTTTAATTTTATTTTATTTTTATTCTGTTTAAGTAGCGTAATTACATTAATGTTATTCAGTCGCCTATTAAAATCCTAAAAAGCGTAACGGTTTTAGAATTGTAGGGGGAGAATAGGTCAGTTAGTAACATTAACAAAAAAACGAGGGAGAAGGAGAGGCTAGCTGATAGAAAGTAGATTGTATTTGTGATACCGATTCAATGACTTTGGAAAATGATAGTATATAGGTACAAATCACTTGGGACTTTAAAAGTTTAAATAAAACAAGATGCGAAGTTCAAAGTATAAGTCTATGTAGTCTGAGCAATATAAAAGGAAAAATAATAGTAAAACTAGCTACTACTAAGGTAACATAAAGAAAGTAGACCTAGAGGTTGTTAGACCACAAATGATATGTTAGTAGATTCAACACAATAGACGATTAAACCTTATTGGTGATCTCAAGAACAAACTAAGTTGTTCAACAAGCTCTGGGTTAACATCTTATCCCTGGTTAACATAATCAACAAATTCCAATAAGGGGTGATGAGCAGATAAACGCCACAAATGTGTGCGAAAGAGCAAAATGTGAGCAAAATCAATCAAACTAATAACTTATGTTGTTGGTGAGAACTGTGCAAAAAGATTACAAATGCTCAAACAAGAAGATAGGTTATGTGCCTCTCTGTTGTGCGGTGGCACTGACCTGAGGATAAGCATAACCTATATATTCTAGACTACATTGTTGTTTACCGCCTCTTTGCTGTGCCGTGGCACTGACCTGAGGCTTGGCGTCTCTCTGAAAGTTCTAAGAATAGTCTCTTCTTGAAAACTACCCTGAGACCGCTCAAAAATCTCCTGAGAAATGATGATTACAATATAAGTATGGGATCCACAAATGCTTGTTGAAATAATCAAACCTAAACTATCACCAATGTGTGTCAAAAGTCTGTATACGGATTTAAGAGGACCAGTATACTGACAATCATCATGGCTGCAATTCTTGAAAGTCCAAATCAAGGTGGGATCTAAAAGTACTAGTATGATTTCCTAAACTTGCTATGACTCTAGATGAAAAACAAGAATTGAGCATCAGAAGGTGTTGATAACATGTCCCAAATGATTTGACTTGCGTGTATGATTCCAATTTGAATTGTTCCAGTTATGGTCAAAATTAATTAAAGCTGCTTATTCCGGAACCGAATCCACTAGATTTCTATTTTAGGATTTATACCTCACACAAAAAGTCAAAAACAAGTTTAATTCTTTTATTCTTTCAATTTAGTCTATTTAGTTTGTTTAATATCGGACTACATCATGGAATTTAATAAGGGATTTAATCATCTAAAAGGGTCACGTCTGAGGTGACCACACGTGCTTTACAATGGTAAAATCAGTCACGTCTGAGGTGACATATTTGTTTAAAAGGATCATGTCTGAGGTGGCCAAAAGTTTTTCAAGTTAAAATGATCATGTCTGAGATGATCAAATGCATATAAGTTTAATCAAAAGCTAAAAAGGGTTAAGTGAGAAATGGTCATAAAGTCATAATCATGTGTATGATCCAATCGCACGACTGGACCATGAGTATGGACCTACAGTGCGAATGGATCATACTCATGCACTAAACAGTTGAATGACACATGAGCATGGACCATTCACCCGAAGGGCTTATCAGAATGAGCTATTTGACCGAATGGAAGTGTGCGAATGAGTCAGTCGCCCGACTGAAATCCAGTCGGCCGACTGAATGTAGTTGACTGAGCCAATCGCACGATTGAGGTCCATTCACCATAATGAACCGAGCGAATGGGTCTAGTCGGCCGATTGAAATCAGATTCAGTATAAATAGGGCCATAGTCGATCGCATTCAACTTATCACCTCCAATCGCCCTAATATCGCACTTCTTACTGTTACTCTGCCAAATTTTCATCTGACCCAAATTAGTTGATTATTCGCATATTCTGACCTTTGTTGTTGATTATACAGGCAAATGCGGTGTACCCATGCCAAAACTCCATCGATAGGCCTCCAAAATCAAGAAATTGGACCAAACAATAACCGAACCGTTTAATGGACTAATAACCTAACTAAACTAAGTAAAATGTTGAAATTAAAGTTATTAGGTTATTAGTTAAGTGATTGCGAGTCTAAAGAACCATTACCCAAAGTTTAATTTCAAGAATTGGTTGAAAATCGAATCTCAGTCGACCGAACAGTGGGTCGTGCGACTAGACACCAGGATGAACTCCAATCGCATGATTGAGTGGTCGAATAGCTCCATCGGCCGAATGGATCATACGAATGAGCTCAGTCAGCCGACTAAACCAATCACAGGCTTAGTCAACCGTTTGAACTCAGTCGCATACTCAGTCACCCGAATGTATCCAGTCGCATGCCAAGTCAACCGACTAAACACAATCGCATGGTTCAATCGCATGAGTGAACCAGAATGAATTCAACCAAGTCTATTTGAACTGATTTGTGTTGTGTGGTTAGCTAATGTTTATGTGTTTTACGTTATAGACTGATGGCAAACAAGTGGTCCATCAACCCCAAGCACAACATTTATGCTCACTTAGACTCCACAACTCGGAATGGTGTTGAGTTTGCAGGGATCATCGCTTTCCTCAAGCGATCAAGGATCCACAAAGCGATATCTACACCATGCACCCCCTACAGGTCTATACAACAGGCCTTCTGGGAGAATGCATTGGTTGATCGATCACCTGACCCGTACCGCATAAGGAGTTCCATCATAGGCTTTTGTCTTGATGAGGAGGAGGATATGGATAAGGAGCCCCTAACCCACACTGTGGGGAGCTGGGTGGTTGCCACCGACCGAGGTATTCGGGAGGTTGGTGGACGCCCTGGCGAATCTGGGGAGGCTGACGCTGATCCTACGTATGCTCCCGATCAGTCCAGCAGTGTTTCAGGGGGAGCATCCACCTCAAGGGATTGAGGAAGAAAAGGATGGCTCAGCCCCACGGGTTGAAGAAGAAGAAGAGGAGGATGATTTTCATCATCACCACCACCACTACTACCACCATCCCATCCACCACATTATCTACCACAACTCACACCACTACCACCACCACTCCACCACCACCTTCATCTATACCACCCCAAATCCTCACCATTCCACCACCACCTTCATCTATACCACCCCCAGTCTTCACCACTGTCACCACCACCACCACTAGCCACCATGCAGGACCGTTATCTTACCCTTCCTATCCATCTGGATCCTCTCTACCTCCTAGTGGGGTAGAGGAACAACTCTTGGCACTTAACTGAATGGTGCTAAAGCTGTTGGCAGCTGATGACGAGAACACTGCCCAAATTCGTCAGCTAGTAGATCTTACTGTTGCACAATATCAGCAGATATCTCAGCAAGCTCAGTTGATTGAGCAGCAGGCATAACAAATTGCTACATAGAGCTCAAAGGTGTCTCAACTCCAGGAGCAACATGTCCAATCTGCCAAAAGCATAGAGGAGTTGGAGACTACCAACAAAACCATCATGCTGAGGCTCAAAGGATCTAAAGAGGAGCCACTAAAGATAAAAGAGGGAGATGGAGATTATGGTGATGATGATGATAGTGATGATGATAATGATGATGATGATGGTGATGACCAAAGAGATGATACTGAGGAGATGATACCGATGCTGGTGATGATGCTCATGATGATGTTGATGATGATGATGAGGATACATCTGCTACGGGTGCCATATCTGTGAGTGAAAGGAGGACAAAACCAACTCAAGACCAAGGTGCCTCCACTTCCGCCTCGTCAGCGGAGGAGCATATGTTACAAGACAAGAGTAATACTTAGTTGTTTATGTTATTTAAATCATATGTATTTGAATCTTGTATCAGTTAATGTAATGAATGTTTATATATAATGTTGATGTTTACTGCTTGATGGTTGACTAATGGTTGATGTGTTACATGTTTTTAATCAAGCAGATCCAAACTTCCAGAGAGATAAATATGATGTTGCTCCCCTCCAACAGATCAAGACTTAGCTCATGATGATTCTTGATCTACAGGGTATTGTCAGGAGATCAGTGAAATACACTCGTGAAGAAGGAGAGATAACTCATGATCTCACACACGAGAAACTTGCAGAAATTTTCCGACTCAATCCAGATGAGATCGTAAAAGATGCTCCAACAGTACAAGTTGAATGTGATGATGAGCTCAACAACGTTGATGAGATCGAGATAGAAGATGTCACAGACCAACACTATCCAGAGTACACTAACATTGAAGGTAATGTCATTCCTAATCTGGGAGACAACTTTGTTAGTGAAATTTTTGAGACTCTGGATAGAATGGAACAAGAGTCAGAGAAGAAAGAAGACACAGCCTAAGCCTCAGAAGCTGAAGTTAATATCAAAAAGGCTGATTGGGCTGCATGCTTTGAAGAAATACGAGCCCAACACGGTGCTTCAACGTCAACTGCCTACACCAAGCTATACAAAGTGAAAAAACATCAAAAGGTGTCGGGCAGAATCATAGCTTGGGCGTATTTTGAAGACCTTAACATTTATGCAGTTAAACGTGATAAAGGAATTAAGTATTTCAGGTTCCCACATGACCTAAAAACTCTTCCTGGATTTGAGCTAAACCAGTTAGCAAAGTTAAAATTGCTATACGCTGACCCAAGGAAAATATCAGGCAGGTTTGAGACTGCTCTTAAAAGAGAGTACCACACCAGATGGGTCAACTTCAAACCTGAATAGCCAACGAGGTATCTCAGACAGTCTGAGCTTGATCCCATAACTGGAAAATCTTAAATAATGCTGAAGTTGAGTCCTCCACGCACAATGTCAATGATCCCTCTACGGGAGATGCCGAGGACTTCACTCCACACTTCAAATGGTGGTACTATGCTTGGAGGACAGGAGAGGCAGTCATAGTTTTGAATAAGAATGGTGTTATGGAAACCATCAGGATGTTTGACGCTATGTGGCTTACAAACTTGTCTACAAATGATGTTTATCCGTTGTATAAGTGGCCATTATTCTATGACTCTTAAGATATTACACAAGCCCTACAATTTCAGAACGTTATAAGACTCTGTTTTGCTTTGGAGATACACGTCGGAGTCACTAGAGAAGAGAAGTACAAGAAGTTTGAAGAATTTATGAAGGATGTGAGACATTAGATGAAACTTGGTCCAAGGGGGAGTTTGTAGATACATGTGTCCCTAGTTTTTGATCTTTATGTAATATCTTTGTATTGTCTTACACTTATGTAATTGTATGGGTACTTAATGAAATACAATATATGGTTGTGCTTAATGTTGAATATCTCATTGATTGGTATGTAATAACGCTTATTAACTTGATTATATAGGTTGTGGTTGTTTTAATACTATCTAAATCAATTAATGACTATGAAACATATTCAAACTTAATCATGTGAAGTTGTCATGCGATTGGCCCATGCTAATGGACCCTACACATGAATAACATCATGTTAATGACCAATCGTACGAATGAACCAGGAGACTGGATCAGTCGCATGATTGAAACATGAGATTGACTCAGTCACACGACTAAACACTTAGTCGTGCGAATGGATCAGCTGCATGACTCAATCACACGACTGAACCATGCAAATGGTAGAGTCGCACGATTGAGAAACCTTAACCTATAAATACCACTTAATTCGTGGAAAAACAGGACACTTCGAATATCTTGATACCAGACGTACCCTAGCCATCCAGAGACCTCTAGTAACCTGTTCCAACTTCAAAGATCATAGTAGATCCATTGCAAATCGTTCTTAACATTTAGATTTTATCTTTAATTGATTCTACGTGCATTCTCACTTATTGGATCACCGTTCAAATAGGATTCCGCACCATTTGATTTGGTACACGCGTAAATCTATTAGTATTTGTTGACTACAGCATCCCTAACAGATCACCTAAAAGAGGAGTGGACACCACATGATCCTTGATGGGGTTATTATTTATTGGTTTACTTTTTACATTCATCAAGGTCTCATGTGGTGGTGGTACCACTTTATATCCCAAACCCTCCCCATTGTTGCGTTCTTTTACTAAGTGTTGGACAATGTGAGAAGAACTTGTCCAACTATGCAATTTTTGTTTTAATGAATTTACTTCTACTACGAAAACTTCTTTTTGTTTATTAGTGTCTTCTAGGGAGTTTAGATAGAACTTAAGGTCATTACCTTGGTTAAAAGCTACAACTTGAGTTCCCCTAAGGTGTTTATTAAAAGGTTTTATCTTTTCTATATAGTTGTGCTCATTTTGTTTTAAGACTCTATTTGCTTTTGTGCATAGTTGCAAGTCCTTTACTAAGTTATCATTATGGTCTAATAACCTATCAAATTTCAAATCAATGCTTTCCCTAAATTTATTACAATCAGAACAGGCATGATTATTAAAAAGTTGAGTAGTGGAACTTACCTGAGAGGGTGCGGTTGAATCAGCCATCAAAGCAATGTCTGACTTTTTTGGTTCTGGTGATTTTGGACTTGTTGAACTGTCCCTTCTTCAGGCAGGTGATCAACTACAGTTGTAGTTTCTTCAACATTTGACATCGCGAGTTCCACTGCAATATCACCTTCGCTTGCTGAGTCGTCATCTAGATCCTTAACACTAGAAATGTTGGATTCTCCCACAGACACAAACCGAAAGCTCCAATCTTGTACTTCATCATCGTGAGCAGTTAAGGCTTTAGGATCCTTGCTTGACGAAGTAGGACTGCTTGTGGGTTTATCCTGACAATTGAAGGATGAAAATGGATTTCCATTTCTTGTCTTCTTAGGCTTCACACACTCACGTTTCAAGTGCCCCTTTTCCCCACAGTTGAAGCATGTAACTTTGTCTTATCAAAACCAAAAGTTGTGTCCTTAGTGTCAATCAGATTCTGTTCGGTCTTCTTGACAAACTTTTTAGCTCTCCAAATAGCACTTGCTAAGGCCCACATGATGTCCATTCTTTCCAGCTCTGTCTCGTCTACCTGCTCGTAGCCCTCATATGCCAGATGGTAGTTCCCAATCTTCCCATCAACTATTCCGTCATAGGAGTGAACGACCGCTGCTAAGAGATCCATGTGCTCCTTTGCTACCTCCACTGTCACATTCCCGAGATTCTCAGTCTTCAGTTTTGTAGAATTGGCTTTAGATGCTATTTATTGGGCACAAGACGACCCAGACGTGTCAGATCCTGATGTAGTTGCTTGAGATGGACCAGCTGAACTCAACACAAATGCCGTTTGAAGTGGTGCTCCAGACGTTTTGGCTTGAGTTGAGTTGTACAGTGCCGGATTCTGATCATATGATGACTTTTGGGCCCTGTTCTGCATCCTCAACTCTTCCTTTCTCAGCTTCAGAATGAAGTCGTTGATATCTAACTTCACCAGCAAATCAATTCGTCTGAGGTTGGAGACAAAAGAAACCACTTCTCTGGCACCCATCTGCAAAGTTTGAAACTTTGTCTTCCATAAACGTGGTGACTCCATGAGTGTGCAGCTCACACATTAAGTGGTGGAACTTGTCAATAACGTCGTCCAAGCTCTCCTTTCCCATTGATGAGAAGTTGTCAAACTCCTTCTTCAACGCTTTAGCCTTTAGAGCTATTAACGATGCATTTCCCTCATACCTCTTTTCCAATGCATCCCACAGCTTCTTAGCTTGCTTGTTCTTAGAAAATTGATGGAAGATGTCCTTAGGAATTGACTGAGTTAGCAATGCATATACTTTGTTCTCTGCATTGTACTTACCTTTTGGCTATCCGTCATACCACTTAAGGTAAGTTTGACTCCATCTCCACCTAGAGGCATGCTATATCCTGTCTCTATCGACTCCCACAGATTAGGATGTACTCTATTTAAGTAAATCTCAAATCTTTGCTTCTATTTTGGGTAATCATCTAATGTTATTAGCTTAAGGGGCTTGTTATGATTTCCACTCCATTTACTAGAAGCAACAAATTTTGAATCCTAGAATCCCTTCTTGCAGTAAATGCTGAATATTAATCCTCCATTGTTATGACTTTGGTCTTTAGAACATAACTGTTTTACTTGTGCGAATGAAGGAGTGTGATTGGACAACTCGTGCGATTGACCAATGTGAATGGCTCAGACGTGCAAATGGACCAATGCGGATGGCTCACTCATGCAAATGGACATGTGCGAATGAACAATGCGACTAGGAAATTCAGTCGTACGTAAGGATGAACGACTGAGTCCAATCGTGCGTATGAGAGATGCGTATGGATTCAATCGTGCGATTGAGTCAATCGTGCGACTGAAGCTGCTGAATCTTGAGAATGCGAAGGTTTAAGGTTTTTTGATGCAAAAACACGAATTTCTCAAGAACCCTAATTGTCGTATGCCGAGAAAACGTTAACTTTGTGACCTGGAGACGTCTAAAACACAGTTTGACACAAAAAGATTCTGTTTTTGAGTGAAAAACAAAATTTTATATTAAAACGATTGAATCACACGTAATTCTAGAGCCAAGCTCTCATACCACTTGTTAGGGACCCTGTACTAGACGGAGTCCTAACTGATTTACGTGCATACGAACTCAAATAGTGCGGAATCCTACTTGATTCGTGATTCAATTAGTGTGAAGGTTAACCAGTACTAAACTAAACGTTAAGAACGAATAGGAATCGATCAGGAACGATCTATGACCTTGGACTGGCTTTCTCGGACATTCTGGACGACTACGGTACGAGTACGAGTCGAATTCTTCAAAGTGTTATGTTTTTTCAGGAATTAAGTGGTATTTATAGGTTAGGGTTAGCCAATTGTACGATTGGACCATTTGCATGGTTCAGTCATGCGACTTACTCAATCACACGGCTGAAGGTTCAATCTTCTGACTGAATCATCGGTATGTTTCAGTCATGCGACTGATCTAGTCTCCTGGTTCAGTCATGCGACTTATCCATTAGCATGAAGTGTTCATGCGTATGGTCCATTAGCATGGTCCATTCGTATGAAGACTTCATACGACTAAGTTTGAATATGTTTCTCAATCAATACTTGACTAGAATCTATGCAAACAACCACAAACCTATATAGTTGGTTCAATATACGTTAATAAATAATAAAGATTAAAACATACACTGAAACATTAGACACTAAGATCAATAACCACATAATATGTTTCATTCAACTCATTCATTTCATTTCATTTAGGACATGACAGACATATTACATTAACACCTTAAACTAGGTACATATGGATCAACACTTTTCAACCATGGTGATGATTCCAATCGGAAGGGGGGATGAGGAGGATGAGGGGTTGTTGCAGTGC
This sequence comes from Flaveria trinervia, assembly GCA_025506515.1. Taxonomy (NCBI): domain Eukaryota; kingdom Viridiplantae; phylum Streptophyta; class Magnoliopsida; order Asterales; family Asteraceae; genus Flaveria; species Flaveria trinervia. The sequence continues at coordinate 9,243,765 of CM046452.1, forward strand.
GTGATTGAGTTAGTGAATCTGTGGAAAAGGGGGTGAAAAAGGGTACTAAATAAGGGTATTTTTGTCATTTTATTAAAATTAACTAAAAATCTAACGTCGTTAGTGTGTTGGACTTAAATGGAAATAAAAATGAAACGTCAGGGGCCGGATGACAATTTTGAAAACTTAGGAATGCAAGTGGTTAAAATGAACAAGCGTCAGGGATACAAATGGTAATTTACTCTCTCTCTCTCTCTATATATATATATATATATATATATATATATATTAATTTTTATAGTTTTTCCTGTTGTTTATTTAAACAATTGTCGAAATAACAGAAAAACAAAATTCAATAAATAAAATACTAACAAAAATTACAAAGTTCTTTTAAGTTCATAAGCAAATATAAAAAGTACAATGTAGTTTCAAGTTCATATAATTATCTAATATGTAGCCCTACACATAAATGAAATTCTAATATAACACAATCACTCTTCACAAATTTCATTCAAATCAACGTCCGTGTACTCATATTTATCTCCTTCAACCTAAGAAAAAATCTATTTCACTCTAGTGATAAGGTGAAATTAAAAAAATAAATGGATCAATTTAAGAGATAATAGTTTGAAGCAATGAACGACAATAGACACTTAATTAAATAAAAGATAAAACTAAAATTAGCAAACCAATGCATGCCTTTGGCCTAGCAGTATCAGGTTTCTAAAATCAAGAGGTTGTGGGTTTAGGTATCATTTGAGATATGGGTGAATTAAAATGGCGTGTGTTTTTTGGAGTAAAATGATGTTTAGTAGTAGATAAGAGAGCAATATTTTCTATACCTCGGGTCTAATTGTATCGATTGTTGTATCATATATTATAGATCGTGCTAAAGAGACTCTTTTTTTTCATTCATCTGAAGAACTTAGAAGTTAGAAGGCATCTAATCTTCAACCATCTGCAAAAAGATCAACCAAGTTTGGAAGAAATTAGAGAATATCCAAAAAATATGTAAGCAATGCATGTAATAAATTTAGATGCTTTATTATACACAAATACACACATACGAGCTTAACTAATAACCAAATAATGTATAAGGATGTGAATATGTAATAAATATATATACATAGAACGGTTTTAATGTGTGAATCCAAGGATCGTAATAAAAAATTATCTATGTTAGATTGGTTTTGATTTAATGATTGCGGAATCATCATTAATCGTTGTTTAATTGATCAAATATCAAATATCGAAGACAATAAATATATGTAAATAAACACTCGAATGATTTCAACAATACGCAAAAGAAAATGTTTTGAATCAAAAGTAATTCATTGAACTGATTAATGATTACAAAGAATCAAATAATAATTGCTAACAATAATATGTGTTATGATTGTGTTTATGATTTTGGTGTGATGATGTGATGGCTGCTAGAGTTTTGTATTTTGTTGATCATGTGGATCGATGTGATGGTTTGTATGTTGCCGTCCTCTACTTGATTTGAAACCTAGGACTCGTATATATAGTCACACGTGTTTCTGTTAAGGAAACAACGAATCTCTTGGAATCCCTATTTTACTTGTTGACTTGAATTACTAGTATCATTTAAGTACAAGTATTTGGTCTTCCATAATAACTTTGTCTTTCGTAGAGTTTGCTCTTCTGTAAAAGTCTTCACTTGATGTTATCTGTGTGTTTGTTGTTTATCAGTGTCATTGGTCTTGTAGTGCTCTCTTCTGAAACGATGTTTATTCGTAAAAGATCTTCGGATGTATTTCTTGTAAGAATGATATCTATGGAAGAACATAAATGTTCTTCCATAGATGTTTTTAAGACTTAGTAAATTTCTGAAATTGATCAAGTATAATGTTTGAACCCGCAATCATAACATAAATCAACACATATATGTGTTAACCTATATACATAATACATACATCAAAATAATGAATTAGAAATATTCACCACAAGCGTTGATTAAAGTTGTGAACCTATACAAAAGGATCTAGACCTATTGTTCCTAGATCTAACAATACTCCACCTTAGGCTTAGCAACTTTCAAATCAGACTTGATAGCTCTTTAACTCTTGCTATTATTTTGTTGAAGAAATAGGAAACAACAATCTTCTGATCATCATATTTGTATTTGATCTCCATCTTCCTAATCATCTTTAGAGTTTCAAAACTTAAACCTAAAACATCTTTTTCAGAAGTATGTGTTTCCACTACACTTTGATTATGCACTATTTCTAGCTCATCTTGTTCTGAGATTCTCAGTTTCGATACTTCCTTGATGTTAATTTCTATCAACTACCCAGCCTCATATCTCCTTCTCTTGTATGCCTTTCCATGCAATTTTTCTATCACTTGAATCATGTGTACATATAGGCATAAATAATTTTGAGCTTAATCATGAGCAAGCTTTGGGAAGAATTTATCATGCAAATATGAAGTATGGCTAGGGTAGAGCAACTTGATTTCCATAGGATCAAAGATCCTGATCCGATCAACTTTTTCCTTTTCTGAATTTCTTATCGGCACTAACTCTTTTGTCTTCTCAACATATCACCATTCTGTTATGGGATATGTGTATTGATTTCCATCAAAGCATTTAATCATAGCTACATTCCTATTTTGGTATCCAACCCTTTTCAAAAATTCATCATTTATCAATGTGGAGTTGTTTTGATCTTTTCATCCTTTGCATCCTCTCTTATGCTTCGCATCCTCTCTTTTAGCCTTTTTAGCACATAATATCTGAATTTTGTCTTTAGTTTACCCGGTGAGACTGACAAGTCTCTTCCTCTTGGATGAATTGGGTAATTAGAGATTATCAGGCTTTGCAGATCTTTGATATCATAATCAGGAAGGCTCAGCAGTGTTTCTACATTGTGAAAGTATTGTATCCTTCCACATTTTCTCTTAATGATTGTACAATCCCAGTCTAGATCATATTTCCAGGTCAGAATCCTATTTTCTTCCACAAAAGTGGGAGTTATGATATGATCAAAAAGCTCTATCAAAGTAGATTTTGTTTAGTTATTTCTCTCACTCTGGTCCCCAATGGCTTCACTTTGCTAGGTATAACTTCACATGGCTCTCTGTCAATTTTTCTTTTCCTTTGTGCTGGCCTTTACTTTCAACTATAATACGCTTAGCAGGGAGTTTGTTTTTTTGCTCAAAAGCTAGATTTGGAGCTTTAGTCCTAAATCTCACTCGAGTTTCTAACTCCAAATTCATGACATGCTCTATCATTCTTCTTAACTCAGTAACTGATCTTCCTTCAGTTCATGCAATTTGTAGTTATGACCTTGTAACCAATTAGTAATATTGTATCTACTTAGCTTTGTAGTCTCACAATGACTTAACTTTTAATTTTTTAATAGAATTGTAAGAAGGCAGTGAATGTTTCATAGTTGCAGTTAGGAATCATAAATCTTGCTAGCTCAAACTCCTATAGCATATCCTTCATTTCATTCATGCTCATCCTTTCTATCATGTCATATGGAAAGTCATGATTGATAAATGTCATAAACATAGCCGATTCCTGCTTTTCTTCCAATATGTCTTTGGTTGTCTATAGATCATCAGCCATTGATTCTTTGTGTTCTTTGAGTGTCTCATCCTTAGTAAGCTCATTCCATTCAGCATCACTTTCATTATCCTTATGAGTAATATCCTTCACAGTAGATAAATCTACTAAAGGAGTGTGTTTCAGGAGATATGGATCTTGATCTTTGGGGTGAGTCTTCAACCTCAATTACTTCTTTCTTGAAAGAGCCTAAATACTTCCTCTTTCTGGAAAATTGAATGATTGGTTTTGGAGTTTCAGCAATTTCTTTAGTTGGTTTTGTTATAGGAGTGCTTGATTCAAGAGCATAGAGTCTCATCTAGCTCAATTTCGTGATCCTTTTTTTAGAATCTCTGTTGAATTGTTGGCTTTCTCCAACTGCAATTGCACCTCTCTTTTTCATCAGTTTTTTGCTTCAGTGACTCTTTGAGTTCTTCTACAAGTTGATGTAATGCATCAATTACTTCATTGTTGGTTTGTACATCTTCTCTTAATCTGTTCAGTCTAGCTTTATATTCATTTAGCAACTTTCCTTTTCATTTACTATTCCCTTCAATTCCTTATTCTTTCCACCTATTGTTTGATTTGATGATCAATTTGTTGTATTCAACCACCAAGTGACTTTTGCTGATAGGGTTGTCCTCCTCACTAAGATCATCTTCATGATATAGTATGACATCAACATAGTTTGCTTCATTTTCACCATCTTGATGTTAATTAGTAATCTCATCATTATTGACTTTAGTAGGAGCTTCACCCGTTACGCTACATCTAGATTCAACTGCTTGATTTGTTTGCTCTTGATAAGGTTGTTGTCCTTGTTAAGGATCAATTATTGGTGAAGCTGGTTCAGTGTGATTAGATAACACTAGGGTTTGTGAGTTGGTGATTGAGAGTGGCATGGTGTTTGCTTGAGATATAACTCAGTCTCATCAGTGTGTATTGAGTTTTGAGATTGAGTAGTAGAAATAGCATTTGTATGAACACTCTTAGAAGATTGATTTTGAGGAGTTGGAGGTTGTTGATGAATGGGTGATTGAGGGTGAATTGGAGAGATTGCTGGCTGTTTTCACTGGCTAGTGATTGGGGTTATGGGGATTGATCATGGTGGTGTATGGGTGATTGAGGAGGAGAGAGTGAGACTTGCTCAGTATCAGCAGATGAACACTCTTGCTGGTCTTCCTATACCAACTCTGGTGGAATGTTGGCATTAGCATCAGCCACATCTGTAAACATGGGCATATCTTCACCTTCATACTTTCCACTAATCTTATTCAGAACATGTTAGGACCGTTTTCGGTACGAAGTACTAACTGATTTACGTGTATACCAAACCAAATAGTGTGGAATCCAATTTGATTGGCGATCCAATCAATGAGAACACAAGTATAATTAATCCAAGAATGAAACTAAACATTAAGAATGATTGTAGGATGATTTACTATGATCTATGAACTTGGAACAGGTGTTCTTGGGTCTCTGGACGGCTAGGGTATGATTTAGTGCATAGGGATTCGAATTGTTATGTTTTTCCACGAATTAAGTGGTATTTATAGGTTTGGGTTTTCCATTCATGCAACTGAACCATTTGCATGGTTCAATCGTGCGATTGAAGCATGCGGTTGATCCATCCACACGACTGAAGATTCAGTTGTGCGACTGAGTCAATCTCATGTTACAATCGTGCGACTCATCTAGTCTCCTAGTTCAGTCGTGCGACTAGTTCATTAGCACGAAGTAATCATGCGTATGGTCCATTAGCATGGTCCATTCGCATGAGAACTTCACACGATTAAGTTTAAGCATGTTTCTCAACCATTATTGACTAAGAATTATCTAAAAACCACAAACCTATGTAGTTAGTTCAATATGCATTAACACACAATAATCAATGAAATATTAAACATTATAAGCATCACAAACACATGACATTTTATTCATACCCATTATGTTGCATACATGTAAGAAAGGAAAGACATTTCACATTTGAGCTCCTAAACTAGGTACATAAGTATCTACAAACTCCCCCTTGGACCTAGTTTACTCTATTATCTAACATTCTTCATCAGCTCTTCAAACTTCTTGTACTTCTCCTCCCATGTAACTCGTGCATGTATTTTGAATGCAAAGTAGAGTCTTATCACGTTTTGGAATTGGAGGGCTTCTACAATGTCTTGCGCATCATAGAACAGTGGCCACTTGTATAAAGTGTAGACATCGTCAGAAGACAAGTTAGTTAGCCACATTGGGTCAAATACCCTGATAGTTCCATATTTCCATCTCTGTTTAGAACTATGATCGCCTCACCTGTTCTCCAGTCGTAGTACCCCACTTGAAGTGTGGAGTGAAGTCCGGTGGCATTTCCCTTAGAGGGATTCTTGACATCGTGCGCAGAGGACTCCACTTTAGCACTATTTTTGGCTTTCCAGTAATGGCATCAACTTCAGACCCTCTATTATACCTCGTCGGTTGTTGAGGTTTGAAGTTGACCCACCTGGTGTGGTACTCTTTGTGTATGTAGCCTCAAACCAGCTTGACATCTTTCTTAGCTCAGCATATAACAGCTTCAGTTTGGCCAGCTGGTTGAGCTCAAACCAGGGAGAGTCTTCAGATCATGTGGGAATCTTAAGTATTCAATTCCCTTCTCCCTCTTGATAGCATATACATTTAGATCTTCAAAATAAGCCCACGCGATGATCTTGCCTTACACCTTGTGATGCTTCTTCATTTTGTAGAGCTTAGTGTAGGCACTCGGCTTTGGAGCAGTGTGTTAGGCTCGAATCTCCGCAAAACATGCCACCCATTCAGCCTTTTTGATGTCGACATCAGCGTCTGTGGCTTGGGCTTGAACCTTATTCTTCTCAGATTCACTTTCCATCTGATCTAGTTTATCGAAAGTATCACTCACTAGAGTACATCCCAAATTGGGGACCACATTTCCCTCTCTATCAGTATACTCAGGATAATGCTCCGTCGTGACGTCCTCGATCTCAATGTTGTCTATGTCATTCAGCTCGTCATCACTTGCAACTTCAACAGTTGGAGCATCTTTGACTAGTTCATCCGGATTCAGCCGGAACATCTCCGCCAGTTGCTCATCAGTAAGATCGTGAATTATTTCTCGTTCTTTAGGAGTGTAACTCACAGACCTCCTAACAATCCCTTGCAAATCAAGTATCATAGTGAATTGAGACTTGATTTGTTGTAAGGGAGCAACATTGTACTGGTCTTGCTGAGATGGTTGATCTGCTTGATTTAAACATTTAACACATCAATCATTTGTCAATAATCACGACTGTTAAATAGCAAATATATATAAACATTAAGTACATAAGTTTAATTCATGATTCAATTGCATAAGATTTAATTTACTTAAACGTCTATATATTACTTTTTTCTTGAATCATGTGCTCTGCTTCAGGCGGGGTTGAGGTCGAGGCACCCTGGTCCTGAGTCTTCTTGGTGTGCCTCTCTCTAGCATGTGTGGCCTCTGAAGCACCTGCATCGCCTTCTTCCTTATCATCATTCTTATCCCTTCCTTCATCACCTCCTTTATCTGTCTCATCCTCATCATCATCCTCCTCATCCTCATCCTCACCATCATCATTATCATCTTCTAGGATCTTCAAAGGCTTTTCTTTTGATCCTTTAAGGTTGAGCATGATAGACTTGTTAGACGTCTACAACTCCTCAATCTTCTTTGTTGATTGGGCTTTATGCTCCTGGAGTTGGGCAATTTCCTGAGCCTGTTGAGAGATCTGTTGTGCTTGGGCGGTAGTAAGCTCCAGCTAGTTGTTGTAGCTAAGCAGTCTTCTCGTCATCGGCAACCAATAGCTTCAGCACCATACGATTCAGCGCTGACAGCTGTTCCTCTACCCCACTGGGAGGTAGAGATGATCCAGAGGGGAATGATGGGTGAAATGATGGTCTTGCTTGGTGGCTAGTGGTGGTAGTGGTGGATATGGTGAATATAGGTGATGGTATGTGAGTGGGTGGAGTGGTAGTAGTGGTGGTGGGTGAGGTAGTGGTAGGTGGAGGTGTGGTAGTAAAGATGGGTGGTGTAGTAGTAGTGGTGTGGGTGAGGAAGTGTGGTGGTGGTAGATGTGGTGGCAGTGGGGGAAGAGGCTGTGATCATCGTGTACCTCCATCTCTTGGGCTTCATCCGGTGGGGCCGAGCCATCCTCTTTTTCCCAAACCCCTTGAGGAGGATGCTCCCCCTGGGATGATGGACCGAGCTAGGATGTAGGTAGGATTAGTCATAGTCTCCCCAGACTCGCCTGGGCGTCCACCAACCGCCTGAATCCCTCTTTCGGTGGTAACAACCTTGTTGCCCACCGTCCGAGTCAGTGGCTCCTCATCCTCCTCCTCTCCTCCTTAGGAGGACAGAAATCCTAATGGAAACCAGCTGTGGTAGCATCTCTATGAGTGGGTAGTGGAGGTGTAACATCTGTAGTGGTAGCCATAGATGAAGCGGGGCCAGAGTCTCCACCATCACCACTGTCATCATCATCTGACTCATCAGTGGCGAGCACAATCTGCTCCGTATCTGAGTCGCTGTCGTCGTGGTGCCACTTCCTTCATGACGATGCCACATAGTCCTCACAGGCTAGATGCACGAACAATCACCTGACAGGGGGTTTCACCAGCTTCCCCCTGTACACCTTCATCCTACCCAAGGTGGTATCGTCCATCACCTCGAGCACCACGGCGTCCTCCTTCTCCTTTGGTTGTTGTGGGAGCTTCTGATCAATAAGCATCTGCATGAAGCGAGGGTACATGCAAAATCCCTCCTTCCCCTTCGCCTTGATGTTCTCCACCAGGTAGGTGAAGATCATCCTGGAGAAGTTAAAGGGATGGTTCAATACCAACGCCACGTAGGCGTTCTGAATCTGATCGGAAAGCTCATCGAAGCCTCTCTTCCAAGAGGCAATGCACTTGAGCAGCACGTGGGCCAAGTACTTGAATTGGGGGCACAGGTTATTCTTGTTGAGCACCCCTGCGGTGATATCCCGCGAGTACTTGGCCCGTAGAAAATAGCCCTGTACTGTCAGTGGGTGTAATCGGGTTGAGTAGTCAGCATCATCCAGAACTCTAATACAGTCCTGAGATCATCCTCAGCAAACTCAATGGCCTCACCAAAGATAGAACTCCTGATACGGTGGGGCTCTGAGGTCCTGACCGCGCCTTCCTAGAAAGCCTGCTAGACTGACCAGTATGGTGTGCAAGGAGTCGATATGGCTCGGAAGATCCTCAATCTCCGTAGGAAAGTAATAATGCCCGAGAAGTCAGTTGCGTTCCTGGATGTCAGATCTAGATGAGCACAGATGTTGTGCTTCGTGCTCATGGTTCAACGACTAGCCATCTGTTACACAATGCAGATAAACGTTAGTGTGTGTCGATGCGTAACAATTTGATTCATTTGAACCTGAAGTTTTATGTTCTGTCGTGCGAATGAACTGTGCCACTGAGATTTAGTCATGCGATTGAGCTCTTACACGCGACTAGGCATGCGACTTGGATCAGTCGTATGCTATCTCATGCGGTTGCACCAGTCGTGCGACTGAACTCATATGCATGGTACATTCGTGTGATTGAGCCATTCGCAGAGCTCAGTCGTGCGATTGAAGTTCATCGGGGTGTCCATTCGCATGACAGACTGTCTGTTCAATTCAAATTCAAAATTTGAGCAAAACTTAATGTTAGACGTCGTGGTTTGGCTCATTAGTCTCGCAAAGTGACCGATATAACATCTTATAACTTATAATTTCACAATATACTTAGTTTTATTAGTTTATTAGTCAAATTAAGTCTCGGTTCTATTTAGGGCTAAATTTAGTCATTTAGGGCACAAAGCGATTGACATTTGAATAGATTGCACCGCACTTTACCTGTATAATCATTGGAAATCGTTAGAACACAAAAATTTGTAGTGTAGAAAGGTCAAATGAAAATCGGGCAGAGTAAGGGTAGAGTCGTGCGATTTGCGGGCGACTTGGTGGCGATTTGGGAGTGTTGAGAGACTGCGACCGACTCCCTCTCCTTTTATACTAGGGTTTCCTTCAATCGTGCGACTGAGCCTAGTCGCATTCTTAATTCGTGCGACTGAGGATCAATTGTGCAACTGGCACAGTCGGTCACCTTCAGTCGTGCAACTAGATGTCAGTCCTGCGACTGTGTCTTTCAGTCACCTCCATTCATGCGATTGGTTCATTCCGTGAACCAATCGTGTGAGATTACTCATGCTGATGGTGCAATCGCACGTTTGGGCCATACGTATGGTTTAGTCATGCAACTGGACTAATACGAATGGTCCAATCGTACGCTAGTCCATACTCATGGTTTAGTCATGCGAATGGGCTTATATGGGTGGTCCAATCGTACGGTTGGTCCATACTCATGGTCCAGTCATGCGGATGGCCTCATACTTATGATTTTGACTTTATTATCATTTGACACTTAACCCTTTTAACAATAAATAAAACATTTCGAGCTTTCTATAGTCACAAACATGACCATTTCAACTTCGAAAACCTTTGATCACCTCAGATGTGATCCTTTTAACTTTAGAAAACCTATTTGGTCACCTCAGACGTGGCCCTTTTTAGTGATTAGATCCCAGATAGAATTCAAATACGTAGTCCGACTTTAACTAAACTGACAAAATTAAACAAATGAAACTACTAGAACTGAGAAAGAGAAGTAAAACATATTTTTGTGAATTTTGTGTGAGGTGGAAATCCTAAGATAGATATCTAAAAGATTTATTTCTAGAACAGGCAGCTTCAAGTTATTTTGACCATAAGTGAAATGATTCATTATGGAATCATACACGTAAGTCAAATTATTCAGGACATGTTATCAAAACCTTTCGATGCTCGATCTTATTTTCATCAAGAGTCATTAGCAAGTCTAGGAAATCATACTAGTACCACAAGATGGACACAGTGGTGTTGACTTTCAAGAGTTGCAGCCACAATGATTGTCAGTATACTTGTCCTCTTAAATCTATACACAAACTTTTGACATAGATTGGTGATGGTTTAAGGTTTAAGTATTTCAACAAGCATTTGTGAATCCCATGCTTATATGGTAATCAACATTCCTCAGGAGATTTTTGAGCAGTCCACGGGTAGTATTCAAGAAGAAACTATTCCAGAGTTTTCAAAGAGTTGCAAAGCCTTAGGTCAGTGCCACCGCACAGCAGAGAGGCGCAAACACCAATGAATTCTAGAATATTTAGGTTATGCTTATCCCGAGGTCAGTGCCACCGCACAACAGAGAGGCACACAACCTATCTTCAAGTTTGAGAAATTTTATTCTTTTGGCACAGAACGCAACAACCACATAGGTTGTTAGTTTGATTGCTTTTTGCATTTTTCATCATGTGCTTTGCTCATTTTATGGTCATCCGCAAACATTTGTGGCGTTTATTCTACTCGTCACCCCTTCGTGGAACTTTGTTGATTGTGTTAACCAGGGATAAGATGATAACCCACAGCTTGTTGAACAACTTAGTTTGAGCTTAACATCACCAAAAAGGTCTACTTATCTATTTTGTTGAATCTATCAATACATCATCAATGGTCTAGCAACCTCTAGGTCTACTTTTTCCGTGTTACTTTAGTAGTAGCTAATTTTACTATCATTTTTCCTTTTATTGTTACTTAGACGTCTCATACTTATACTTCGAATATTGCAATTTAAACAATTTCTTAAGTTAAAGTCTAACACGATTTGTTCCTATGTACTATCATTTTCCATAGTTATTGAATGAGTATCACCCATACGATCTCATTTCTCTTAGCTTGCCTATCCTCCTCCCTCGTTTTTTATGGACTAAAACTAAATACTAACAAAACCTATTCTCCCCCTAAACTTCTAAAATCGTAAGAGATTTGTGTTTTAGGATTTTAATGGGCGAAGAAATAAAATAAAATAAAACACAATAAAATAAAACAAAACAAAATAAAGTACAACGAAATCTACTTGTCGGACTAAGTTCTGGCATCGTCGGAAATCACATCACTTTTCTTTTTAATGGCGTTGACCTCTAACTAATATAGAAAACGTGGTTTATCAAAGGCTTTTGTGTAGAGGTCAGGGTGTTGAAAATCCGTATTAATTTTAACAACATCAATTAAATTCTTTTCAAAACAATAATGTATAAAGTGATATTTAATGCCGATGTGTGTAGTCTTAAGATGTTGGACCGGAATTTTAGTTACGGCTATAGCAGCAGATTTATCAACAATATAGGAGTGTTAGAGAATTTCAAACCGTAGACCCGCATTTACTGTTGAATCTAGATGATTTGAGAACAATAGCTTGCTACAACAACATATTCAGCTTCACAAGTTGACAGTGCAACTGATGTTTGTTTCTTACACTGCGACGTGACTAATCTTCTCCCAAAGAATTGACATCCTGCTAATGTTGATTTGTAGTTCACTTTACAAGTGCCGTAATCCGAGTCACTATACGCTGTAAGCTCGAAATCATCATCATGAGAGTACCACAACCCGAGTGTTAGGGTGCCCTTAAAATAACGAAATATCCTTTTGACTCCAATTAGATGGTTGACTTTCGGTTTCGCTTGACATCTTGAGCAGAGACACGTTGCGTACATGATGTCAGGTCATGAGGCAGTGAGATACATGAGAGATCCAATCATGCCTCGGTACATGGTAGCATCCACCAGATCACCATTCTCGTCGGGCGCTATATCATGGTTTGTAGCAAGTGCAGTCCCAACTGTGGAAGCAATCTCCTTATCAAACCGACTGAGAATATCGCCTACATACTTTGTCGGATGTAGAAATATCCCTTGTGGTGTCTGATCCACCTGTAACCCGAGAAAGAATTTCATCTCTCCGATGGCACTTATCTTAATGGCACTCATCTCAAATTCTGCCTTCATTACTGGTTCGAATTCTTTACATAAGTCTTCGTTCTTGGAACCAAAGATTATGTCATCAACATAGATCTGTAAAAGCAGTAAGTTAGCATCCTTCTCTTTGATAAAAAATGTACAATCAATCACTCATCTTCGAAACCCTTGTTTCACAAGATGAGTCATGAGTTTCTCATACCAGGCTCTGGGGGCTTGATAAAGCCCGTATAGAGCCTTGTACAGTTTGTAAATTCTATCCCGATGATACGGATCCTCAAATCTCTCGGGTTGACTGATGTACACTATTTCTCGGATTTCACCATCAAGGAATGCACTTTTCACATCGAGCTGATAGACTTTAATCTTCATATACGATCCATAGGCTAGGAAGATACGGATGGCTTCCATTCTTGCCACGTGTGCAAACACTTCGTTGTAATCCGTTCCCTCGACTTGTTGAAATCCTTGAAGTACAAGCCCAGCCTTGTTTTTGATAATGACCCCTTGGTCATCCTTCTTGCATTTCAAAACCCATTTAGTGCCAATGACCTTTGCACCTTTAGGTCTGTCCACTAGAGTCCATAAACCTATCTTCTTGAATTGAAGTAGTTCTTCTTACATGACACTCACCCAAGCCTCATCGTTTAAGGCATCACTTACATATTTTGGCTCAAATTGAGACACAAAACATCGATAAGCACCGTCATGAAGGTTGCCTTTTTCCATGACTGAGGTATAATCAGCTGAATATAGCTGATTTCTTGTATGTACCCCTAATTGTACATCCCCTATGACATTTTCCAGAGGATGATAAACATTTAGATGTGATCTAGGAGTGGCGGATACAACTACTTTATTATCCAGATTGTGCACCACAGTTCAGTATCTGAGGCAGTGGGAGTAAGGGGTTGTTAGGATCTGGTAATTGAACGAAACACGAACTAATTAACATGTTAAACCAAACCAAATATTTTGGAATCCTATTTGATTGGTGATCCAATTAGTGAGAACGCACGTAGACACAATATTGAATTGAATCTAACGTCAAGAATCGATTAGAAATTGATCTACAATGTTCTATGAGTACGAACTTAGAGGCTTCTGGACGGCTAGGGTACGTCTGGAGTCGAAGTGGATCGAATGTTTCTTGATTGTCTTCAATTTTTTTCCATGAATTAAGCGGTATTAATAGGTTAGGGTTGCTTATTCGGGCGACTAAACCATGAGCTTGGTTCATTCGTGCGATTGAGCCATGCGGTGATCCATTCGTACGAGTGAATGTTCAGTCGTGTGACTGAGTCAGATGCATGAAACTGTTCAAGAGTATGGACTATTTAGGCGCATGGACACTCAGTCACATGGCCATTTGGACACATGACCACTATTCGGCGCGCATGGTCCAGTCGGACGCATGTGAACTTTACTTAGCCAAAGTTTCAATGTATTCTTATTATAACATTATGTATATCAATTCAAACAATCACAACCCTATATAATTTAATCAATAAGCATTATCCAACTCATTAATGAAATATTAAATGTTATGAATCACAACCAAACATTATCATTTCATTAAGTATCCAATATTACATAAGTGCAAGATATTCAAGACATATTACATTCAGATCAAGATACATAAGTGTATCAACATACTCCCCCTTGGACCTAGATCTATCTATTTTCTTACATCTTTCATAATTTCCTTAAATTTCTATACTTAGCTTCTTTGGTGACTCCCGTATTTATCTTGAAAGCAAAACAGAGTCGTATTACATTCTGAAATTGTAAAGCTTGTACTGTATCTCTTGAGTCATAGAACAGTGGTCACTTGTATAATGTATAAACATCATTAGCTGACAAGTTTGTAAGCCACATTGGGTCAAATACCCTTATGGTTTCCATTTTATCATTTCTGTTCAAGAGTATCACGGCCTCTCCCGTTCACCAATCGTAGTACCACCATTTGAAATGTGGAGTGAAGTCCTGAGGCATCTCACGTAGTGGGATCTTTCACATTGTACGTGGTGGACTCCACTTCAAAACGACTTTTGGTTTGCCAGTTATGGCATCAACCTCAGATCTTCTGATGTACCTCGTTGGTTGTTGAAGTTTGAAGTTGACCCATCTGGTGTGGTACTCCCTCTTTAGAGCTGCTTCAAACCAGCCTGACATCTTACGAGGGTCAGCATATAGCAAATTTAACTTTGCTAACTGGTTAAGCTCAAAACCTGGAAGAGTCTTCAGGTCATGTGGAAACCTGAAATTCTAAATTCCCTTCTCACGTTTAACAGCGTAAACGTTGAGGTCTTCAAAACATGCCCATGCTATGATCCTGCCTACCACCTTTTGATGTTTCTTGACCTTATACAATTTGGTATAGGTAGTTGACATTGAAACGATGCGTTGGGCTCTTATCTCTCAAAACATGCTGCCCATTTTGCCTTTTTGATGTTCACTTCAGCATCTGTGGCTTGGGCCTTATCTTTATCCTTTCCGGACTCTTTTTCCATCATATCCAGAGTCTCAAGAGTGTCTCCCAAATTGGGAATGGCAGTTCCCTCCTTGTCAGTGTACTGTGGATAGTGTGGAGCAGTGACATCTTCTATGTCAATCTCATCGACATCCTGAAGCTCATCATCACTCTCTACATTCACAGTAGGGGCATCTTTCACAATCTCTTCAGCATTCAGCTTGAACATTTCGGCTAGTTGCTCATCAGTGAGATTATGATTATTTCTCCTTCTTCAGGAGTATACATCACAGATCTCCTTACAATACATTGTAGATCAAGAATCAACGTCAGTTGAGTCTTGATCTGTTGGAGTGGAGCAATATCATATTCATCTCATTGAAAATCTGGATTTGCTTGATTTAAACATTCACACAGCAATCAATAATTATTAATCAAGACATAACCATTTAGATTACATATAAACATTCATTACATAAATTTTATACATGATCCAAATACAAATGAGTTTAATAATTATTAATCAAGACATAACCATTTACATTACATATAAACATTCCTTACATAAATTTTATACATGATCCAAATACAAATGAGTTTAAATAACAATAAAACATCTAAATATAACTCTTGTCTTGGATCCTGTGTCCTTCTGCTGTCGGGGCTAATGTCGAGGTACCTGGATCTTGAGTCTTTTTGGTCCGCCTCTCACTAGCTTCCTGTGCACACGAAGCAGATGACTCTCCTCCTCCTTCAATGTCTCCTCCATCCTCATCATCTCCTTTATCATCCCATCATCATCTTCATCATCACTCTTATCATCATCACTATCATCACCATCATCACCGTCTCCCACTCTGATCTTTAGAGGCTTATCCTTTGTGCCCTTAAGTTTAAGCAAGATGGTCCTCTTAGCCTCCTCCAACTCCTGAATTTTCCTAGTAGATAACGCATTTTTCTCCTTGAGTTGGGAAATCTCTTGGCTCTGAGCAGCCATTTGCTGAGCCTGCTCTTCAATCTGGTGTGCTTCTTGAGAGATCTGCTGTGATTATGCAGCAGTAAGCTCCACTAACTGTTGGAGTTGAGCAGTCTTCTCGTCATCGTCTGCTAACAGTTTCAACACCATACGATTTAGTGTTAAAAGCTGTTCCTCTACCCCACTTGTTGGTAGAGATAAGCCTAAGGGAAAGAGTGGGGAATATGATGGTCCTGCCTGGTGGCTAAAGGTGGTGGTCGTGGTAGTGGTGAATATGGGAGGTGGTATGTGTGTGGGTGGTGAGGGCTAAAGTCGTGGTGGAGGTGATGTGGATTCGGGGTGGAATCACTGGTGGAGGTGTGGCTGTAGTAGTGGAGGGTGGTATGTGGTAACTGTGGTGGTGGTATTGGTGGCAGAAGTAGTGATGGTAGAGGTAATATGAAAGTAAGCCTTCTTTTCTTCTTCTTCATACCATGGGGCTGAGCCATCCTCTTCTTCCTCGAACTATTCGAGGAGGATGCTCCCCTTAGGGCACTACTCGGCTAGTCGGGAGCATACATGGGATCGGTATCATCCTCTCTCGCCCCGCCGGGGCGTTCACCAACAGCCTTGTGCCCCCGTTCTGTGGCAACTACTTTGCTTCCCATAGTACGGGTCAGTGGCTCCTCATCCGACTCTCCTCCTCCTCACCATGTATGAATTCCCAGTGGAATCCAGTAGTCTTTGCTACATCTCCAGTGGGGCAGATGCTAGAGATACACTAGCAGTAGTGGGCCGCTTGATTGAGTGGGCCCTTCATCTCTAACATCCCCGCTATCATCATCATCATCAGAGTCGTGCTCTGGGAGCTGTAGTTGCTCATCATCTGAGTCGATGTCTACGTGACGCCACTTACGCCTGTCTGGCGCCACGTAGTTCTCCTTGGCTAGATGGCCTATAAGCCTCTTTACCTGGGGCTTTACTGCTTACCCCAGTAAACTCTCATACGACCTAGAGTCGTATCGTCCATGATCTCCAAAGCCACTGCATCGTGGCGCTCCTTTGGAAGCGAGGGCAACTTCTCATCAAAAATCAGCTGCAAGAACCTAGGGTACATACAAAAGCCCTCTTTTCCCTTGGCCTCCAGATTCTCCACGAGGTAAGAGAAAATCATGCTAGAGAAGCTGAAGGGGTTTTTCAGCACTATGCCATGTAGGCATTTTGTATCTGGTCTAATAGGTCGTTGAACCCACCCTTCTAGAAGCTATGCACTTCAGACTAACATGTGCCAAGTACTTATACTGGGGGCACAGTTTGCTCTTGTTGAGCACACCTGAGTTGATGTCCCCAGCGTACTTAATCCTCAGAAAGCAGCCTCTCACTGTCAGCGGGTGTAGCTTGGTGGGGTATCCAGCATCATCTCCCAACCCAAGTACATGTTGAATGTCTTCAGCAGTAATCTCTATGTCCATACCACAAATGGAGCTCCGAATGATATATGGCTCTCGTCATCTGTCCACTGATGCATTCTCCCAGAAGGCCTGGTGTATAGACCTATAGGGAGTGCATGGACTAGAGATGGCTTTGTGTATCCTCGATCGCTTGAGAAAGTGATGATTTCTGCAAACTCGGCACCATTCCGAGTTGTGTGGTCTAAATGAGCACAGATGTTGTGCTTGGGATTGATAGACCATCTATCAGCCATCGATCTGTAACACAAGATACATAAACATTAGATACTCACATAACACAAATCAGTTGTAAGTAACTTGATTGAATTCATTCTGATTCATTCATGCGAATGAATCATGCGACTGTGTTCGTCGGTTTTCCTATCATGCGACTGGACTCAATCGGGTGAATGACATGCGACTGAGTTCAGTCGATTGACTAATCTTGCGATTGGTTCAGTCGGCCGACTGAGCTCATTCGTATGATTCATTCGGCTGATTGAGCTATTCGGTCAGCTCAATCGTGCGATTGGAGTTCATCCAGACGACCAGTCGCATGAGCTGCTGTTCGGTCGACTTAGGTTCGAATCTTGACCAACTCATGAAATTAAACGTTGTGTATAGGTTCTTTAGACTCGCAATCACTTAACTAATAACCTAATAACATTATTCTTAACATTTTACTTGGTTTCATTAGGTCATTAATCCGTTTAGTTGTTCGGTTCTTGTTTCAATCACGAATCACTAATTAGGGCACCATATCTTTTGATTTCTGTGAGATTTCATCACATTATACCTATATAAATGCACACACACGTCAGAAGATCAATAAGAATATATAATCGAGGTCTAAAGAAATTTGGACAGCGTAACGGTAGGATGTGCGATATAAGGGTGATTGGAAGTAATGAGCTGAATGTGATCGACTGTGGCCCTATTTATACTGAATCTGAGCTCAATCCGCCGACTGCACTCATTCGCTCTGTTCATTTGGTCGACTGGACCTCAGTCGGGCGATTGGCTCAGTCAAGCACTTTCAGTCGGCCGACTGGAGCTCAGTCGGTCGACTGACTCATTCGTACAGTCTCATTCGATCGAATGGGTCATTCTGATAAGCCATTCAGATGATGATTCATACTCATGTCCATTCGGCTGTTCAATGGATGAGTATGGTCCATTCGTGCGAATGGGTCAGACTCATGAATTTGACTTTATGACCATTTTACAAATTACACCCTTTTAACTTTTCAATAAACGTATGTGCCCTTGATCATCTCAGACATGATCTCTTTATTTTGAAAAACCTTTTATCACCTCAGGCGTGATCCTTTTAAACATTTTGTCACCTCAGACGTGACACAATTTATTTGAAAGCACGTGTGGTCACCTCAAACGTGACCTTTTGAATGATAAGGTCCCTTATCAACTTCCATGACATAGTCCATACTACTAAAAAACTAAAATTTACAGACTTTGTACAAAAATAAGAGAAATAATACTAAAACTTAAAACTAGGACATGTTTTTCTGTTTTTGTGAGGGTTAATTCCTAAGACGTAATTCTAAGGAATAAGTTTTTTTGAGAGAGCAACCTCAATCATTTAAACCATACATGGACTAATTCAAGTTGGAATCATACAGGATATACAACTCATTCAGGACAAGATATTTAAAAAAACTTTGATGCTCTATTCTTGTATTTCATGTGAAGTCAGTTAGCAAATCTAGGAAATCATGCTAGTACTCTCAGGTCCCCACACTGATTTGAACTTTCAAGAATTGTAGCCATAATGATTGTTTGTATATTTGTCCTCTTATATTCATACACAGACTTTCAACACAGTTTGGTGACAGTTTAAGGTTTGTTTATTTCTACCAGCATTTGTGGATCCCACACTTAGATGGTAATCAACATTCCTCAGGAAAGATTTTTGAGCGGTCGAATGGTAGTGTTCAAGAAGAGACTATTCTTAGAACTTTCAAAGAGAAGCCAATCCTCAGGTTAGTGCCACTGCACAGCAGAGAGGCGGCACACAACAATGAGTTCTAGAATATATAGATTATGCTTATCCTCAGGTCAGTCCCACCGCACTGCAGAGAGGCACATAACCCATCTTTTTGTTTCAGGATTTTCATTCTTTTTGCACAAACCCACCAACAACATAAGTTATCAGTTTGATTGCATTATTTTATGTGCTTTTGCTCATGCTTTGGTCTTACGCACACATTTGTGGCGTTTATTTTGATCGTCACCCCTTATTGGAATCTTGTTGATTGTGTTAACCAGGGATAAGGTGTTACCCACAACTAGTCAAACATTTTAGTTTAATCTTGAGATCACCAAAATGTCTAGTCATCTATTGTGTTGAATCTACCGACATATCATTTGTGGTCTAGCAACCTTTAGGTCTACTTTCTTTGTGTTACCTTAGTGGTAGCTAGCTTATCTATCATATTTCCTTTTATATTGCTCAGACTACACAGACTTATACACGATCATTGTATCTTTTCCAATTTTGATTTTTTAAATTCCCAAATTGTTTGTACTTGTGTACTATCATATTCCGACAATTGAATCGGTATCACACATACGATCTTATTAATATCAGCTTGCCCCTTCTTTTAAATTTAAACCAATAGTAATTAAACTAATTTACAATTAAACAAAGACAAGAGAATAAAATAAAATAAACTTAAAAATTTTAAAAATAAAAGAAACTAGACACGACGCAACGGACTATACATGGTCATCTTTAGGAATGACCTCACTTTTCTTTTTAACGCCGTTGACCTCTAGCAAATATAAAAAACATGGTTCGTCAAATGCCTTTGTATAGAGGTTAGCGCGTTGAAAATCGTATTTATTTTTACCACATCGATTAGGTTCTTTTCAAAGCAGTCACGTATAAAGTGATATTTAATACCGATGTGTTTGGTCTTTCGATGTTGGACCGGGTTCTTAGTAACTGCAATTGCAGCAGAGTTATCAACAAAGATAGGAGTAGAAGAGAAGTTCAAACCGTAATCCCGCATTCTCTGTTGAATCCATATGATTTGAGAACAACAGCTTGCAGAAGCAACGTATTCAGCTTCACAGGTTGACAATGCAACCGAGGTCTGCTTCTTACACTGCCAGGTTACTAATCTTCTTCCAAAGAACTAACACCCTACTAATGTAGACTTGTAGTTCATCTTGCCGCTGCCGTAATCCGAGTCGCTATACGCTTTAAGCTTAAAGTCATCATCATTGAGGGTTCCACAACCAAGTGTGGGTGTGCCCTTCAGATAACGAAAAATCCTTTTGACCCTAATTAGGTGGTTCACCTTAGGCTTTGCCTGATATCGTGAGCATAAACATGTAGCATACATGATCTCAGGTCGGGAGGTAGTGAGGTACATGAGAGATCCGATCATCCCTCGATACATAGTGGCATCTACCAAATCACCATTCTCATCGGGTGCTACATCATGGTTTGTAGCAAGTGGAGTGGCAGCTGTAGAAACGTTTTCCATGTTAAACCGACTGAGAATATCCCCTACATACTTGGTCTGATGTAGGAAGATCCCATTTGGTGTCTGCTCCACGTGTAACCCAAGAAAGAACTTCATCTCCCCCATTGCACTCATCTCAAACTCAGCCTTCATTACTGCTTCAAACTCTTTGCATAATTCTTCATTCTTTGAACCGAAGATTACGTCATCAACATAGATTTGTATCAGCGGTAAATCTCCATCCTTTTCTTTGATAAAAAATGTATAGTCAATGACTCCCCTACGAAAACTGTGTTTCACAAGATGAGTCGATAGTTTATAATACCAGGCCCTTGGAGCTTGTTGAAGCCCATATAGTGCCTTGTAAAGTTTGTAAACTCTATCCCGATGATATGGATCCTCAAATCCCTCGGGTTGACTAACATACACTGTCTCTCGAATCTCACCATGAAGGAACACACTCTTCACATCTAGTTGATAAACTTTGATTTTCATATACGATGCATAGGCAAGGAAGATGTGGATTGCTTCTATCTGTGCCACTAGTGCAAACACTTCATTGTAGTCGATATCCTCAACTTGTCAAAAACCTTGAACAACAAGCCAAGCTTTGTTTCTGATGATCACTCCTTGATCATCTTTCTTGCATTTCAAGACCCATTTGGTACCGATGACTTTTGCACATTTAGGTCTATCTACTAGAGTCCATACACCTAAATTCTTAAACTAAAGAAGTTCTTCCTGCACGACACTCACCTAGGCCTCATCATTCAGTGCTTCACTTACATACTTTGGCTCAAACTGAGACACAAAGCAGCGGTAGGAACCATGGTGAAGGTATCCCTTTTCCATCACAGAGGCATAATCAGCTGAGTACATATGATTTCTATTCTGAACCCCTGATCTCACATCTTCTATAACATTATCCAAAGGATGATAGACGTTTAGACGTGAGCCGGGAGTTGTTGGAAAAACTACCTCAGAATCAAGATTGTGAACATTTGAATCTGAATCTAAGGCAATAGGAGTCTAAGGTTCTGACATCTCAAATGCATCATTATGAGATTCTTGTGGACTTGAGATAAGAAGAACCTGTGCATCCTAGTTGTTCTCATCATTTTCCGTATTTTCTTCATCAGAGGAGGAGTCACTCACCTCAAGTGCTCCCCTGATTGGTAGATGATGAACTTTGTGAACTAGATGGTGTTGAATCTTGAGACGGTGTGTTCAAGACATCATATCATCTTGTTTGCCAACTCGTCTTCTGAAGTAGGAAAGGAATATTGAAGGATTTGAAGAATCCATCATAAATAAAGAAGTAAGCAGGTCCTTTTCCAGCAGGCGATGTGATGTATCTCTGAACATCAACGTTACACCACACCTCTACTTGACCTGTTGAGTTGTTGTAAACTCTCTTGTTCGGTATGTTGTTCCTAGAAAAATCCCTTCATCAACCTTCTCACTAAATTTCCATTCCTGAGTCTTCTTCAGAAGGGTGCATGGAGCACCAAACGGCTCGAGATACTCTAAGTTAGGTTTATGTCGTTGTAGTAACTCGTCGCACGTTTTTCCATGGCGTTTCACTACCAGAACTCGATTAAGCGTGTAACATGCATTTGCTACTGCATCATTCCAGAATTGAATAGGCAGTTTCGAGTCTGCCAGCACAGAGCGTGCTATCTCTATCAAGCTGCAATTCTTCCGTTCAGCAACCCCGTTCATCTGAGGAGTGTAGGCCGAGGTGAATTGATGCAAATTCCCTTTTCCTTGTAATAGGCCTACATCCACTGATTCTTGAACTCGGTTCCGTTGTCTGAGCGCACCTGCCGTACCTTCAGCTTGTATAGGGATTCCAGTGTAGTTACTAATTTCTTGAAAGATTCAAATGTTTCTTATTTGGTTTTTGAAACATTACCTAAGAGAATCTTGAGTAGTCATCTGTAAGTACATAGCAATACAGTCGCCTATGATGCTTCTTGTACTGACTGGACCAAACAGATCCATGTGAAGGAGCTTAAGAGGAAGTTCTATGGAATGAACTTTCTTTTCCTTATGAGACTTCTTCTTCTGTTTGCCCTTTTTGCACGCAACACAGAAATCCGGGAGTTGGATGTTTTTGACATTTACTCCCCTCACTAGATCATTCTGGACCAAGTGATTCATCTTTCTCGGATTTATATGTCCCGTTCTCCTATGCCAGGAGATGGACTCACTCTCAGTAGCTTTGGACAAGAAGCACTAAACTTCATAATCCGTTGTAGAGGCCTTTGAGAGATCCAAAACATAAATATCATTATATCTTGAAGCTGACATCAGGATTTGGTCCTCTAGAATCACGTAGTCCTTCTTTAGAACGTATCACTTCTTGTTGTCAAAGACTACCTTGAATCCTTTATCACAAATTTAAGAGACTGAAAGCAGGTTATTTTGTATTTGTTGGACGTAGTTTACCTTATCAAACTTAATCTTCTCATCTCCCACTTCCCCTTGGGTTGTGATGTACTCGCCTTTGTTTCCAGCAAATGAAACATGCCCTCCTTTGATTTGTCTGAAGTTTGATAAGAGAGCTCTATTCCCTGTCATGTGCCCAGATGCTCCGCTATCTACAATCCATGTGTTAGTCTTAGCACTATAGCGAACACCCTGCACATTCAATGAAAATATTAGTTCATGTTGGGAACCGAAGCCTTCACTAGCTTGGGTTTACCTGAGGCATTACATATCATAAACTCAACCCATTAACCATTTGAGGTTGAGGGAAGCTCAGATTTCTGTTTGTTCTCATTTTCAGATGCGAAGGCGGATTTTTCTTTCCATAGACCAGCTTTGTGTAAGGCCTGTTTGGGATAGACAGACGGCTGGCTGATGGATTGAACTTTGGGTTCACTAGCTCTTTTTGGAGGCGTCACTGAGTCCCTCTTAAAAGATTAGGTGTATATACAGAAAGTTCTACTTTCCTCCTTGGTGTCTGATAATAAGGACACTTAGACGCTATGTGACCATACTCTCCACAATTATAGTAGGATCAGCTTTCAACTTTACGGTTTATATGTTTTGGTGGAGATGTAAAAGTCATGCAGTTGGCCTTATTATGTTTGATTGAGACATTTCTTTATTAGATATATGAATTGGTTTTACAAACTTAATTGCTTTACCTCGTTTTACATCTTTTATCTCTTGTTTACCTGGACTTTGACATGAAGCTCGTGATTGATTAGGTTTTATAGTCTTTTTGGGTTCGGTTTGATTTGGTTTGACCCAGACTTCAAATTAACCTTTTCAAACTTAGTTTCCAGTTTAACATAAGGCATCTTTCCTTTTGCCTTTGAAGTGACCTCCTTTTGTTTAGAGTCAGATTCATTTGATTTACTTACGGAATCTGGATCACTAACAAGAGGAATGGACACCACATGATCCTTGATGGGGTTATTGTTAATCAGTTTACTTTTGGTGTTCATCAAGGTCTCAGGTGGTGGTGGAACCACTTTGTATCCCAACCCCTCCCCATTATTTCTCTCTCTCACTAAGTATTGGACAATGTGTGATGAGCTTGTCCAACTATGCAGTTTCTATTTTAAAGAGTTGACTTCTACTTCTAAAACTGCTTTCTGCTTCTTAGTGTCCTCTAGGGAGTTCAGATAGTACCTAATGTCATTTGCTTGGTTAAAGGAGA
The DNA here is from genome assembly GCA_025506515.1 of Flaveria trinervia. NCBI lineage: Eukaryota > Viridiplantae > Streptophyta > Magnoliopsida > Asterales > Asteraceae > Flaveria > Flaveria trinervia. The sequence continues at coordinate 9,268,245 of CM046452.1, forward strand.
CTACATCTGTTTCCCTAAGCTGTTTATTCAGTAGGTTTATCTTTTCCTTATAATTGTGCTCGTTTTGTTTTAACACTCTATTTGCCTCAGTGCACCGTTCCAGGTCATTTACTAAGTTATTATATCATCTAATAACCTAGAAAATTTTAATCTATACTTTCTCTAAAGTTATTACAATCTAAACAAGATGATTATTAAACAACTGGTTAGTAGTACTTACCTCAGATGTTAAAGATGAATCAGCCATGAGTACAGATCTGTTGATTCTGGTTCTGTGATTCTAACGTTGATGCAGATTTTTCTTCTTCAGGAAGTGGTTGACCATGGGTGCAGTCTTCAGAATTTGACATCACGAGCTCAACTGCTATGTCTCCCTCACTAGCAGAATCATCATCAATGTCCTCCACATTAGCTATGTTGGACTCTCCCGGTGACATGAACCGAAAGCTCCAGTCCTATCCTTCATCTTCATTAGCAGTCAAGGCTTTGGGGTCCTTGCTTGATGAGGTAGCACTGCTAGATGTGACTTTCTCCTGACGATTGAATGACGAGAAGGGATTGTTGTTGCCAGTCTTCTTAGGATTTACACACTCCCTCTTGAAGTGCCTTTTCTCGCCACAGTTGAAACAGGTAACCTTTGAATTGTCGAAGCCAAAGGTTGTGTCTTTGGTCGCAACCAAGTTCTGTCCGGTCTTTTTGACAAACTTTTTAGTTCGTCGGACATCACTTGCCAAAGCCCACATTATGTCCATACGTTCCAACTCCATTTCATCCACCTGTTCATAATCTTCATCTGCCAGGTGACAATTTCCTATCTTTCCAGCAACTAGTCCATCATAGGAGTGGACTACAGCAGCTAAGAGGTCCATGTGTTCTTTGGCCACCTCAACAGTCACATTCCAGAAGTTGTCGGTTTTCAGTTTAGCTGCATTGGCTTCAGGTATCATATACTAGGTGCTAGGCGACCCTGATGTTTCGGACCCTGAAGTTGACGGTTGTGCTAGAATTGTTGCGCTTGAGACAAAGGCGGTTTGCAGTGGTGCTCCAGATGTCTTGACCGGAGGAGTGGCATTGTAGAGTGCAAGATTCTGATCATAGTTGGCCTTTTGGGCTCTGTACTTCATCCTAAGCTCCTCTTCCCTCAATGTAAGAAAGAAGTCGTTTATGTCTAACTTTGAGAGCATCCCATTCTGTCTGAGATTTGAAACGAAGGAAGCCCATTTCTCCGGTAGACTATCTGCAAAATTGGATACCTTATCCTTCATCAATGTAGTTACACCGTGAGTGTGCATCTCACTCTTCAAATGGTAGAATCTGTCGATCACATCATCCAGACCTTCCTTCCCATTGAAGAGAAGTTGTCAAACTCCTTCTTCAAAGCTTTGGCCTTAATGGCCTTGAGTGAGGCATTTCTGTCATACCTCTTCTCCAACGCATCCCATAGTTTCTTTGCTTGAGTACTGATGGAAGATATCCTTCGGAATACACTGAGTGAGCAAAGCATATACTCTCTTCTCAGCATTGTGTTTTACCTTCTAAGCATCCGACATTCCACTTAGAGTAAGTTTAACTCCATCTGCTCCTATGGCATGCTGTACCCCGACTCTATTGCCTCCCACAGATTTGTATCTACTCCATTTAAGTAGATCTCAAAACGTTGCTTCCATTATGGGTAGTCGTGTAACGTTATAAGCTTTGGGGGTTTATTGTGAATTCCCATTTCATTCTCCAACAACAGTAGATTCTGGATATGAGTATCTCTACTTGCTAAGTATGCTAAAAACTGGTCCTCCATATCATTTAACTTTACTAGTTAACTAACTGCTGATGTATACGAATGGACTTATTCGGGCGATTGAACAAATGCAGATGGTTCAATTGTGCGGCTAAACAAATGCAGTTGGTTCAATCGTGCGACTGAACAAATGCGGAAGAGCCAGTCGGCTGAATGAACTAATGCGGTTGAACAGTCTAATGAAATTCTCAATCGTACGAATGTGCGTACGAATGAGTCCAATCGTGTGGTTAGAGTATGTGAATGAATTTAGTCATGCAATTGAGCTAATCGTGTGAATGAATTCAGTCGTGCGATTGAGCCAATCCTGCAACTGAACTTGCTGAAGTTTGATAATTCGTAGGTTAAACGTGTTTTGGCCGTAAAATCTCGAATTTCACCACACCCTAATCACCGTATGCCGGAATAAGTAAACTTTTAGGTCAGGAAACGTCTAAGAATCCGTAGGACATAAAAAGATTGCGTTTTTTGCGAAGAAACACAACTTTGGTATCAAAACTATTGAATCAACACGTATTCAAGAGCCAAGGCTTTGATACCACTTGTTAGGATCTGGTATTTGAATGAAACACCAACTGATTAATGTGTTAAACCAAACCAAATAGTGCGGAATCCTATGTGATTGGTGATCCAATCAGTGAAAACGCACGTAGACACAATAATGAATTGAATCTAACGTCAAGAATCGATTAGAAATCGATCTACAGCGTTCCATGAACTTGGAGTACGAACTTAGAGGCTTCTGGATGGCTAGGGTACGTCTGGAGTCGAAGTGGATCGAATGCTTCTTCATTGTCTTCAATTGTTTTTCCACGAATTAAGTGGTATTTCTAGGTTAGGGTTGCTCATTTGGGCGACTGAACCATGAGCTTGGTTCATTCGTGCGATTGAGCCATGCGGTTGATCCATTCGTACGCCTGAATGTTCAGTCATGCGACCGAGTCAGATGCATGAAGCTGTTCAGGCGTATGGACTATTTAGGTGCATGGACACTCAGTCGGATGGCCATTCGGACGCATGACCACTGTTGGGTGCATGGTCCAGTCGGACGCATGTGAACTTTACTTAGCCAAAGTTTGAATGTATTCTTATTATAACATTATGTATAACAATTCAAACAATCACAAACCTATATAATTTTGTCAATAAGCATTATCCAATTCATTAATGAAATATTAAACATTATGATCACAACCAAACATTATCATTTTATTAAGTACCCAATATTACATAAGTGCAAGACATTCAAGACATATTACATTACGATCAGGATCTAGGTACATAAGTGTATCAACAGGGATTACAAAGTGTCAGAGGCATCAACATCTGATGCGTGTGTACTTGTAGTAATTGGAACCTGCTCCTGATGATTCACCTGAACATTTTCCACTTCTTCATCGTCAGAAGAGGAGTCACTTACCTCCAGTGCTCCCCCTGAGTTACTAGAAGACTAGCCTTAAGAGCCGGATGTTGTTGAGTCTAGGAGTGGTGAGTTTAAGACCTCATATATCATCTTGGTTGCTAACTCGTCTTTAGAAGTGGAGAGAGGGATGTTGAAGGACTTAAGGAATCCATCATAAATTCCACACATTGTCCATTTGATGGTGAGGGAAGATTATTTGTCTTCTTGTTCTCATTACCAGACGTTGAACTAGACTTTTCTTTCCATAAGCCAGTTTTTTGTAAGGCCTGTTTGTGATAAACAGACGATTGGCTTATGGTTTGAACTTTATGTTCACTAACTCTTCTTGGTGGGGTTATAAAACTCCTTTTAGACAAGCTGGGTTAGGATCAAGAAGTTTAACTTTCTTCCTAGGTGTCTGATAGTATGGACAGTTAGACGAGATGTGTCCATACTTTCCAAAGTTGTGGCAAGATCTACTTTCGACATGCTAGCAAGGCTGTTTCTGTGGAGAAGTGTGTGACACTCATGTGACTTTGACTTGGTTGAGTTTTGACACTTCTTGTTTAGATGTTTTATCTTGTTTAACAAAATTAATTGTTTGAACCTTTTTAACATCTTTACCCTTTTGTTTATCTGGACTTAGACATGATGCACGTGTTTGGTTAACTTGTTTGGTCTTTTTAGGTTCAGAATTAGACGTATTTGAACTAGACTTTACCTTAACCTTCTTAATTTGTCCGTCCAGATTAACAATAGGCATTTTACCTTTTGACTTTAAAATGGTCTCTTTTTGTTTAGTGACAGATTCAATGGGTTTACTTGTGGAATCTGATCACTTACAAGAGGAGCGGACACCACATGATACTTGATTGGGTTGTTTTTAGTTAGTTTTCATTAGAGTTCAACAAGGTCTCATGTGGTGGTGGTACCACTTTGTAACCCAACCCCTCGCTGTTGTTTTGTTCTCTCACTAAGTGCTAGACTATGTTAGAAGAACTAGTCCAACTGTGTAGTTTTTTGTTTTAATGAGTTTACTTCCACTTCCAAAACTGCTTTTTGTTTCTTGGTTTCTTCTAGTGAGTTTAAATAGAACTTAATGTCATTAGCTTGGTTAAAGGCCACAACTTCGGTTTCCCATAATTGTTTATTTAACAGTTCTATTCTCTCTTTATAACTGTGCTCATTAAGTGTTAAAATCCTGTTTGCTTCTGTGCACAGTTGTAAATCATTTACTAAGCTATCATTGTGATCTAATAACCTAGCAAATTTTAAGTCTATGCTTTCTCTAAATTTATTACATTCAATACAAGCATGAATATCAAACAATTGGTCTTTGGTAAATACCTAAGCAGATTCGGTTGAATCAGCCATCATAGAAGAGTTAACTCTTCTTGTGCTGGTGATTCTGAACATTTAGTGCTTGAGCCCTCTTCATTCAGGTGACTAACCATACTTTCAGTATCTTCATTATTTGACATCATGAGTTCAACTGCTATATCTCCTTCGCTTGCAGAGTTGTCATCCAAGCCCTCCACAGACAAGTCCATCGTATGAGTGAACGACAACTGCTAACAGATCCATATGCTCCTTTGCTACCTCTACAGTCACGTTACTGAGATTCTCAGTCTTCAATTTTGTAGCATTGGCTTCAGGTGCTATCTATTGGGTGCAAGACGACCCTGACGTGTCAGATCCTGAAGTAACTGCCGGAGACGGAACGACTGAACTTGACACAAACGCCATTTAAAGTGGTGCCCCAGACGTTTTTCCTTGAGGAGTTGAGTTGTAAAGTGACGGGTTCTGATCATATGATGACTTTTGAGACCTGTACTTCATCCTTAACTCTTCCTCTCTCAGCTTTAGAATGAAATCGTTGATATCCAACTTCACCAGCATATCATTCTATATATGGTTTGACACAAAACAAACCCACTTTTTTGGCAATACATCTGCGAAATTCGACACCTTGTCTTCCATGAACGTAACAACCCCATTAGTGTGCAGTTCACTCATCAAGTGGTAGAAGCGGTTGATAACGTCATCCAGACTCTCCTTACCCATTGACGAGAAGTTATCAAACTCCTTCTTCAAAGCTTTAGCCTTTAGAGCTTTTAGTGATGCATTACCATCATACCGCTTTTCCAGAGCATCCCATAGCTTCTTTGCTTGCTTATACTTAGAGAACTGATGGAATATATATCCTTAGGAATGGATTGAGTTAAAAGAGCGTACACCTTCTTCTCTGCATTGTACTTTACCTTTGTCCATCAGTCATGCCTCTAAGGTAAGTTTTCATGCATATGGTCCATTAGTATGGTCCATTCGCATGAGAACTTCACACGATTAATTTTAAGCACGTTACTCAACCATTATTGACTAAGAACTATGTAAACAACCACAAACCTATATAGTTACTTCAATATGCGTTAACACACAATAATCAATGAAATATTAAACATTATAAGCATCTCAAAGACATTACATTTCATTCATAGCCATTCTGTTACATATATGTAAGACATGAAAGACATTTTACATTTGAGCTCCTAAACTAGGTACACATGTATCTACAGAACAGATCTTCCAGATGAGCTTGAACAAATACATCACCATCTTTATCTATTCCAGGCAGCTCAGCATTGATGATTAGTTATAGGAACCTTGGATACATATACATCTTATCATCCTTTTGCACTTTTATTTAGTCACACAGACAACTAAAAATGTATTCTGTGTAGTTATATGTTCTTCCCTCAAAGATTCCAATAATGCCAGATGAAATGTGCCTTGAAAATCTGTCTAAACCAGACTTCCTGTTGGAGATGCACTTTAGATAGGAGTGACATAAGAATCGATATGGCTTGCATAATCTTCCTTTCTTGATCTCACCCTTGTCAAAATAACCATTATATCCCATCAAATAGAACACCTTTCCGATGTACTCATTCTCAAAATAACCATTGTTCACCCAGCTCAAGTACCCTTCTGATAGTTTGTTCATCCACTATCATTCTTTCATTCTTAACATTAGTAACTCTCACCTCTGATTATCCTACTTCCTCTATTTTGAGCCGTATTCCAGAAATCCATGATGTGTGCTTGATGAATCACAGGCTCTGCACATAGAGCATAGAAAAGCCTGGATCGTCGCAAATATTTGATGATATCCCAACATACTTCTCACACAGGCTCGTCGGGATTTAATAATGCACATACATTGTGCTCTTTTGCAAAGCGATTAGCCATCTATTCATAAGAATGAAGAAGATAATGTTAGAACAATTTATCACACCTAAGAATACGATGAGTTTAATGAAAATAATAAATCAATCAGTTCATTGTTAATGATTATCATACGTTTTACCTTGATATTGTTAAACTTGTAATGAACAGAGATAAAATATCATGCAAGGTTGATGATCATTGGTTAATTTGATTATTGGCGGATAGGGGTTTATGTGAATAATTTTCTATGTTGAAAAAGGTGTTTTGAAAAAGTAAATAGAAATGACAAGTCAAAAACATCATTTATACTCCCTCAGACTTATTAATTTCATTTTTTAAATAAGGTGAGACCCCAAATCCTTATTACCTATTTATTGTTTCCACGGACATTAATTCTTCTGTAGATCATTTATGGATGATTTAAAATTAAAAACTAATTTTTGATTAAGTACAATTTGAATTTCCATAGAGTACCAAGTTATGGAACTATATTATTCTTTTAAAATATCATCACATTCATAGGTTACCAATCTACAAAGGGCCATATGATTTAAGTTCCGCACTATAGCATCTACTAATTAAGAAAATGAACTATAGATTATGCTGAAGTCTAACTTTTGCACTATAGCTTCTGCTAAAACTTATTTGTTTGTACGATTCTATCAAACTGTTAGAATCTGTTATTGCTATTGGACCTTATTGACTTTGCTTCATGGCAATTTGTGTAAGAAATGATAAATTGAAGAAAAACTCATGTATCCTACATACTCAAGTCCCAATTCTTTCATTCAGATTTTACCTTTTCATATCCTACTTTGACTACTCCCCCTAAATTTGTTATTAATGATAAGATGTTACATTTATCATAAATTTATGTTGAAGTATAACATGAAAATCACTGGTATGGATATATAGTAAATTTATCCAAACATAATGATCATCTACTAGCATATATAGACATATCATAGGATCATACTATGACTCTAACCATCTTTCTAAATAACTTGATTAATAATGTATGGCAACATCATGTACTGATGGTAAGTATAATGTCTCATATTAATTCAAGTAAGTGTATGTACAATCATGCATGTTTTTTATCATGTTTTTGTTCATTAAAGATAAACTGTTATGGACTCCATATTCAAGTCAAAATAAAGTTTTTCCTCCTTTTAAGAGTCAATTCATCATTTTTTCACACTTACATACTATGTACTTTAAGTTATAAATTCTATCTTGAGACATATGTGTTGTCTCATTAATGCTTTGCTGCAAAAGCTGTTAAGTTAATATATAGTTGATCATTATTGATTCTTTTGAGAGCTTAGATATGATCATCATCAGGTCACTAGGTCTTTAATTACGCAAAACAAAGGTGCCTTTAACCCATGTCTTTCTTTACACAAAACAGAGGGATGATAAGGATCATAATCTATTCACCAGTTGGTTACAGATGTATACCAAGGTGTTCATAAACCCAGGTCTTTGCTTACACAAAACAAAGGGAATATGATTTGCAAAGATATAAGTTATAAAGTGTTTTACATAGTCTGCTTGAGTGATTGATTTGGTCATATCAGGATAAGACTTACTTGCTTGATCCTCAGAATTGAGTATCCTACACACAATCACATTTTCATTATGTTATGCATACATTGATAATAGTTTTCACTCAAGCTGAACCTACCCACACATCAAAGAATTGTTGATTAGACATTAATGATGGTTAAAAACTCAGGTAAGAAGCAAAGACATAGTGTACTATCATCTCCAAATGGTATGTCATGGTAAGACATTAATGATTAATGAATATATGCAAGAGCAGACTCATGCATATCTTTGTTCTTGATGATTAATCTACGTTGATCATGCCCAAAGACTTAATTAGAAAGTTAAATCTAATTGAATCATAGTCTTTAGTCAATAAATAAGCAAGCTGGTTTGTTGTATGCACCTTGACTAACTTGATTAAACCTTTTTCTCAATAATACCTCAGGAAATGATATTTGATTTCAATATTTTGTCTTACTATGTTGCACTGGATTAGCAGTGATGAACATAACAGCTGAGTTATCAATGTGAATTGGTGTTTGAAGAAAATTGTAACCATAATCAAGCAATTGATTTTGTAATTAAAGAACTTGAGAGCAACAAGCTGAAGCAGCTAATACTCTGCTTCAGCTGTGGATACTAATACATTTGTTTGCTTCCTGCACTACCATGAAACAAGTCTTGGTCCTATGAACTGACATCCACTAGTTTTGGATTTTTTGTTGTAGTTGCATCCTCCAAAGTCATTGTTTAGATATGAGTAGAGAGTGAATTCTCCATCTTTTGGATACCAAAGTCCAGTGTTTTTCCTTTGAGATATCTAAATATTCTTTTCACATTATTCAGATGAGACTCCTTTGGATCTGATTGGTACCAAGCACAAACACACACATCAAACATAATGTTATGAGAGAACTTATCATTGATCTACACAGTCTTTGAATAAAAGGTTTTCTTGTAGGATCAAATACAATCTTATCAATTGTTAAGGCGGGTTTTTTGTATGAAGATGTGTTAGCAAGGTTGTACCTCTTCAGTATTTGATGAATGCACTTCTCTTGATTAATGAAGATCCCATCTGGTTTCTGATGTACTTTTAGACCAAGGAAGAAGGTTAATTCTCCCATTAAGCTCATCTGAAATTCAGATTTCATTAACTCTTCAAAGCTGACACACAATCTCTTTTTGGTTGATCCAAAAATAATATCATCTACATAAGTTTGAACCACTAAGAGTGATTATTTTTGTTAGAAATAGCATAATGTTTGTTAAAGTAACACTCTTCGGTGTTGTGATTTTCATACCACACCATTTGCAATACTTTTCCTCTTACTCATTTTCAGAATCAATCCCTTTCTTGGTCTTTTGTTGCCTTTGAGTCTTCAATTCTTTTTCAAACTTTGTAGTAGATGACCCCTTTCCCTTTCGTGACATGATATCAAAAGGTTATTGTTTATCAACTGAAGTCTACTGCTTAGAGTTCATAGCTTTCTATTTTGTTTTCTTGTTGATTGCTTATTTTGATTTCTGCAGATCTTCTACTGACTTGGTAGTTTTGTTCTTCCGCAGATCTGCCACTAATGTAGAAATGTTCTTCTTTCGAAGAACTTCTCCGGATGGTGGTTGCTTTCTCTTTTCTATGAAAGTTATAACTTTTTCTAGAGCTATGCACTTTTCTCTGACTTAAGTTAAAGGTTTTTGTTGATTGTGAAGTTTTTGAACTCCTTCATTCAATTGGGCTATGCTTTTGCATATAGTCTTCAACATGTTTCTTTGCTTGGGAGGATAAGGCAACTTGGTTTCATCTAGAACTATAGGAATGGTTGGTTCAAATTATTACCAGTATCCAGTTCGTCCGTATATTCATCATCATGTTCATCAGAATAATCCAAGTCATCACATTCATCAAAGTCGAATTCTGAGTCATTTGTTTAACTTGTTCTGATTAAGAAGACTCAGTTTCACTCACCTTAGACTCATTTTTATTTACCAGTTTGTTGGATTTTGATTCAGACTTGATGCTTGGCACCAAATGGTTTGACAAACTATTTGGCATTGTTTCAGATAAAGTTGTATAGTTATCATTTAGAGGGGGGGCAATAGCATAATAACCCAACTCATACCTATTCTTTGAATCAATATGAGAATTTAAAATGTTCTTATATTGCTGATATGAATGTTAAAACTTCTAAAGTTTCACTTCAGTTGATGCATGTTTAGTCATGGATTTTGTTGATACATATGTCCCTAGTTTATGTGCTCAATGTAAAAGTCTGTCATGTCTTACACATATGTAATGAATGGGTTTAATGAAATATAATATGTGGTTGATGTTTATAATGTTTAATATTTCATAGTATTATTATGTGTTAAAGTATAATGAACTTACTATATAGGTTTGAGGTTGCTATGCATAGGTCTTAGTCAATAATGATTGAGAAATGTGTTCAAACTTAGTCGTATGAGTCTTAATGCGAATGGACCATGCTTATGGACCATACGCATGAATACCTGATGCTAATGGACCAGTCACATGATTGAACCAGGAGACTAGATCTTTCGCACGATTGAGACATAAGATTGACTCAGTCACACGATTGAACCTTCAGTCTTGCGTTGGATCAATCGCATGATTTAGTCGGACGACTGAACCATGCTAATGGTTCAGTCGTACAATTGGAAACCCATAACCTATAAATACCACCTAATTCGTGGAAACCAGAACACTTTTGAGAACACTTTGAGACTTGAGAAACACACAAACCCTAGCCGTCTAGAACGTCCAAGGAAGCTTGTCCAACTTCATAGATCAATCCTGATCAATCGCTACTCGTTCATAACATTTAGTTTCAATCTTAAATCAATAGGGTAACTATGCTCACTAATTGGATCGCCAATCAAATAGGATTCCACACTATGTGATTCGGTAAAAACGCAGAATCTGTTAGTATTCCGTATGTACACGTTCCTGACAAGTGGTATTAGAGCTTTGGCTCTTGATTTTGCGTTTGATTCAATTAGAATTGTCTCAAACCTCATGTTTTAACTCAAAAGAGTCATCTTTTTGGGTCCACAGATGATTTCTGATGTTTACAGGCATTAAAGATCAAGTTTTTCGTCATACGGCAGATTAGGGTTTCTGGGTAATCATAATTTGTGTCAAAGTGTCAAAATTCGAAAGTTTTCAAACACAACAGCCTTCAGTCACATGAATAGCTCATTCATACGATTGAGTCATCCGCATTTGTTCATTCGTACGACTGAGTCATCCGCATTATTCATCTGCATTGGTTCATTCTGAGCCATCCGCATTAGTCATCCGCATTAGTCATCCGCATTTGTTCATTCGTACGACTGAGCCATCCGCATTGGCCATCCGCATTGTCCAATCGCAGGATTGAGTCATCCGCATTGGTCATCCGCAATGGTCCAATCACACGACTAAGTCATCCGCATTGGCCATCCGCATTGTCCAATCGCATGACTAAGTCATCCGCATTGACTCATCTGCATTTGTTCAATCGCACGATTAGTCATCTGTATTTGTCCAATCGCACAATTGACTCATCCACATTTGTTCAATCGCATTAGTTAACCAATCTTGTTCTAAAGTTCAAATTTTATAGAAATGGAAGATCAATTCACTGCCTTTACTGCTGGAAGGGACTCTCGCATCCAGAACCTTCTGCTTTTGAAAATGAAATTAGGAATCATAATAAACCACCAAAGCTTATAATAATAGATGATTATCCATAATCGAAGAAGAGGTTTGAGATCTATCTAAATAGAGTTGATCCCAATCTTTGGGCATCCATTGAGACAGGTTACACTATGCCAGTCGGTGCTGATGGAGTAAAGCTGACTCTGGGAGGAATGAATGATAGCAAGAAGGTTAAGTACAATGCAGAAAAGAAAGTCTATGCCCTGATGACTCAGTCGATACGTAAAGATATCTTTCATTAGTTCTCTGAGAACAAGCAGACGAAAAAGTTATGGGAAGCATTGGAAAAAAGATATGATAGGAATGCAATGTTAAAGGCTCTACAGGCTAAGGCTCTTGAAAAGTAGTTTGATAACTTCTCTTCGATAGGGAAGGAGAGCCTAGATGACATCATTGACAGGTTCTACCATCTGATTAGTGAGTTGCACACTCATGGTGTAACAACATCAATGAAAGATAAAGTGTCAAGTTTTGCAGACAGTTTGCCAGAGAAATGGGATTCGTTTGTGTCTAAGTTTAGACAGATTGATATTCTTGCAAAGTTAGACATAAATGACTTCATCCTGAAATTAAGAGAAGAGGAACTGAGAATGAAGTACAGGTCATAGAAAGAATCCTATGATTAGAATCCTTCACTTTATAACTCATTCCCCACTCCAACCAGTTCAGGAGCTCCATTGCAAACTGCATTTGTGTACAATTCCGTGGCTCGCTCACAATCCACTACTTCAGGAAAAGAAACGTCTGGGTCATCTTCAACTCAATACATAGTGCCTGAAGCCAACACTACGAATTTGAAGACTGAGAATCTCAGTAATGTCACAGTGGAGGTTGCAATGGAGCATATGGATCTTCTTGTAGCGGTTGTCCAATCCTATGATGCTTTAGTAGCTGGGAAGATCGGGAATTGTCATCTTGCAGATGAAGATTACGAGCAAGTTGAGGAGAACGAGCTGGAAATGATGGATATTATGTAGGCTCTTGCAAGTGCAGTTAGAGGAGCCAAAACGTTTGTTAAGAAGACGGGAAAGAATTTAGTAGCCACAAAGGACACAACGTTTGGCTTTGACAAAACCAAAGTCACTTGCTTTAATTATGGTGAAAAGGGGCATTTTAAACGTGAATGTGTAAAGCCCAAAAAACCAGGAAATGGAAATCCATTTTCCACCTTCCACCATTAAGACAAACCCACGACTAGTTGCAGGGAAAATTGGTAATTGCCATCTGGCCGATAAAGAATACGAGCAGGTGGTTGAAAATGAACTAGAAAGAATAGATATCATGTGGGTGTTGGCTTGTGCTGTCAGAAGGGCAAAAAAGTTTGTAAAGAAGACATGACAGAACTTGGTAGCCATAAAAGATTCTACCTTTGGTTTTGACAAAACCAAAGTTACCTGTTTTAATTGTGGAGAAAAGGGGCATTTCAAACGTGAATGTGTTAAGCCCAAGAAAATAGGTAACAGAAATCCATTCTTAACCTTCACTTGTCAAGACAAACAAATGAGTGGAGCTACCTCATCAGGCAAAGAGACAAAGGCCTTGACTGCTCAGGATGATGAAGGGTAGGATTGGACCTTCCATTTTGTGTCTCCGGGTGAATCAAATATTGCATGTGTCGAGGGACTAGATGATGACTCTGCGAGTGAATGGGAAATCGTAGTTGAACTAAGGATGTGAGATAACGAAGATACTGCGAATGTGGTCAATCACCTTATTGAAGAAGAACTCAGAACGACATGTTCAGAATCTCCAGCTTCCGAAGAGTCAAGCTCTGAATTGATGGTTGATTCAACCGAGTCTTCACAGGTAAGTACAAAAGATAAACTTTTTGAAAATCATACTTGTATTGAATGTAACAAATTTAGAGAAAGCATAGATTTAAAATTTTCTAAGTTATTAGACCACAATGATAGCTTAGTAAATGACTTACAACTGTGCACAGAAGCTAATCGGATTTTAAAAACAAATGAGTGCATTTATAAATAGAAAATAGAACTGTTAAATAAAAAACTAAAGGAAACCGAGGTTATTGCTTTTAATCAAGCCAAAGATATAAAGTTCTATTTAAATTCCTTGGAAGAAACTAAGAAAGAAAAAGTAGTTTTAGAAGTCGAAGTCAACTCTTTAAAACAAAAACTGCATAGTTGGACCAATTTTTCTCACATAGTTCAACACTTAGTGAAAGAACGAAATAACGGGGAGGGGTTGGGTTACAAAGTGGTTCCATCACCACATGAGATCATGTTAAATACCAAATGTAGACCAGTAAATAACAATCCAATTAAGGATCATGTGGTGTCCACTCCTCTAGTTAGTGATCCGGATTCCACGGTTAAACCGACGAATTCTATTACTAAACAGAAGGAGGCTACTTTGAAATCTAAAGGTAAGATGCCTATTGTTGATTTGGAAGAAAAATTTGAAAAGGTTAACGTTAAGTCAGGTTCAAACATGTCAATTTCTGAACCCAATACGACCAAACCAGTTAACCAACCACGTGCTCCACGTCAAAGTCCAAATAAACAAAAGGTTAAAGATGTTAAAAATGTTCAAACAAATAATTTTGTTAAAGAAGCAAAAACATCTAAACAAGAAGTGTCCGAATCCAACCAGACTAAAGTCACACCTGTACCACACACTTCACCATAGAAACAGTTCCATCAACATGTAGAAGGGAGATCTTGCTACAGTTATGGAAAGAAATGACATATTGCTTCAAATGGTCCTCATTATCAGACTCCCTGATAGAAAATCTAACTTTATGATACTAAACGACGTTTTTCTAAAAGGAATTCTATCTCTCCACCAAAGAGTATACATGAACCTAAAGTTCAAAGAGCAAGCCAGTCGTCTGTTTATCACAAACAAGCCTTACACAAAACTGGTTTATGGAAAGAAAAGTCAAGTCCAGTGTCTGATAATGAGAACAAGAAGAAGAATGATATGCCCTCACCCTCAAATGGAAAGTGGGTTGAGTTCATGATGTGTGATTCCTCTGGGTCACCCAAGCTAGTTAAGGCTTGGGTCCTAACCTAAACTGATAATTTCGTCTGAATGTGCAGGATGTCCATTACAGTGCTATCACAAATACATGGATTGTTGATCGTGGGGCGTCTAGGCAATGACCGGGAACCTGTCTCTCCTTTCAAATGTTAAACAAATTAAAGGGGGACGTGTATCGTTTGCTGGAAATAAACGTGGATACATCACCGCTCAAGGCGAAGTGGGAAACTAGAAAGTGAAGTTTGATAAGGTCAACTATGTTCAACAACTTCAGAATAACTTGCTTTCAGTATCCCGATATGTGATAAAGGATTCAAAGTTGTTTTTGATAACAAGAAGTGCTATGTATTGAAGAAGGATTACATTATCCCGGAGGACCAGATCATAATGTTAGCTTCAAGATATAATGACTTGTATGTCTTGAATCTATCAAAGGCCTCCATAACTGATCATCAAGTTCAATACTTCTTGTCAAAGGCAACTGAGAGGGACTCGATCTCCTAGCATAGGAGAATGGGACACATAAATCCACGGAAGATGAATCATCTGATCCAGAATGATTTAGTGAATGGAGTAAACGTAAAGAATTTCCAACTCTTGGATTTCTGTGTAGCATGTAAGAAAGGTAAACAGACCAAGAAGTCTCACAAGGCAAAGCAAGTAAATTCAATAGAATTGGCTTTTGAACTTTTACACATGGATCTGTTTGGGCCTGTGAGCACCAAGAGCATCGCTGGTGATTTGTACTGTTATGTAGTCACTAATGACTACTCCAGATTCTCTTGGGTAATGTTTCTGAAATCCAAATTAGAGACATTTGAATCATTCAAACAGCAGGTGACTACATTGGAATCTCTCTACTAGATGAAACTGAGATAGATTCGCTCAGACAACGGAACGGAGATCACGAATCAGTGGATGGAGGAATTTTGCAAAGAGAAAGGAATAATACGTCAGTTCACATATGCCTACAGTCCACGAATGAACGGAGTTGCTGAACGAAAGAATAGGAGCTTGATAGAGATAGTAAGAACGATGCTAACAGACTCGAAACTACCCATCCAACTTTGGAACGAGATAGTTGCCAATGCTTGTTACACCCTCAATCGAGTCTTAGTGGTCAAGCGTCATGGTAAAACATGTTATGAATTGCTCTAGTGACGTAAACCTAATCTGGAGTACCTCGAACCATTTGGCGCACCACGTAGGCTACTGAAGAAAACTCAGTCAGGGAAGTTCAGTAAGAAGGCTGAAGAAGGGATTTTTCTAGGATACAATATACCAAACAAGAGAGTTTATAACAACTCAACGGGTCAAGTATAAGTGTTGCAATGTTGACGTTCAGAGATACACCACTCCTCCTACTGGAAAGGGACCCGCCTTCTTTTGCAACTATGATGGATTCTTTAAGTCCTTCAACATCCCACTTTCCCCTCCTGATGATGAGTTATCAACCGAAATGATGTACGATGTCTTAAAAACACCATCACTAGAGTCGACAACATCAGGTTCACAAGGTGAATCTTCTTGTCATTTAGGGGGAGCACGTGATGTAAGAGACTCCTCCTCTGACAACGAAGAAGTGGAGAATGATCAGGTGGATTAGGTGGAATAGGTTCCTGCTATTGAAAGTTGTTGGTACATGTATGTCCCTAGATCATGATATGAATGTAATAGATCTTGTTTGTCTGATTCTGATATAATGTTTGGAATGATTAATGAAATGATATTGATTGTTTGTTATTAGAATGTTTAATATTTCATTAATGAGTCGATGTTAAATTGGTTAATTAGGTGTGTGGTTGTTTGAATTGTTACACATAATGTTATATTAATTATTACATTCAAACTTAACAAAATGAAGTTCTCATACGAATGGCCCATGCGAATGGACCATACGCATGAATAACTTCATACGAATGACGCAGTAGCACGACTGAACCAGGAGACTGGATCAGTCGTATGATTGTAACATAAGATTGGCTCAGTCGCACGACTGAACACTCAGTCTTGCGGATGAATCAACCGCATGGTTCAATCGCACGACTGAACCATACTAATGGTTCAGTCGCACGAATGAACAGTACTAACCTATAAATACAACCCAATTCATGGAAAAATGAGAGGATTCCTTCTATTTCGATTCCAGACGTACCCTAGCCGTCCAGAAGCCTCCAAGTTCATAGAACGTTGTAGATCGATTCCTAATCGATTCTTAACGTTTGATTCAATACTTTATTGATTCTACGTGCGTTCTCACTGATTGGATCGCCAATAAAATAGGATTCCGCACTATTTGGTTTTGTTTACACGTTAATCATTAGGTATTTCGTTAAAATACAAGGTCCCAACAAGTGGTATCAGAGCTTCCGCTCTTGATTACGTGTGATTCAATCAAGATTGATAAAAAGTTTGTGTTTTTACACTAAAAAACGCAATCTTTTGTGTCAAAAGTTGTCTTGGACGTACCCTGCTCATCAAGTTTCGGTTTTTACTGCCTTAGGCGATTAGGGTTTGCAAAATTTCGAATTTTTACGGCTAAAACACGTTGAACCTAGAAATTTTCGCAAAACAGCAGCTTCAGTCGCACGAGTGAGCCGTTCGCATGACTGGACTCATTCGCATACTCCAGACGCACGATTGGACTGAGTCGCCTCTCCATTAGTACGACTGAACCATCCGTTCGTAGTGTTCATACGCATCAGCTTCATTCGCTCGACTGAACCAATCGCTTAGTTCAGCGGCACGATTGAACCAATCGCATAGTTCATTCGCACGGATAGCCCATTCGCATCACCCAGTCGCACCAGTTTGACAGTTTGGTTAGTACACTTAAAGGTTAATCGAGCTGGAAGATCAAATGTCAGCGTTTACTGCCGGCAAGGACTCAAGGATCCAGAACCTACTGTTGCTTGAGAGTGAGGTGGGGAATCATAATAAACCACCAAAACTCTTAACGTTAGATGAGTTTCCCCATTGGAAACAACATTTTGAGATCTAGCTCAATGGAGTGGATCCAAATTTGTGGGAAGCTATCGAGATTGGGTATAGTATGCCGGTAGGAGCAGATGGGGTAAAACTTACTTTGGGAGGGATGACCGATGCTCAGAAAGTCAAGTATAATGCAGAGAAGAGAGTTTATGCATTGATTACACAGTCTATTCCTAAAGATATTTTCCACCAATACTAGGAGAATAAGCAAGCCAAGAAATTATGGGATGAGCTGGAAAAGAGATACGACGGGAATGCTTCGTTGAAGGCAATTAAAGCTAAGGAACTGAAGAAGGAATTTGCCAACTTCTCATTGATGGGAAAAGAGAGTTTGGATGATGTTATTGATAGATTCTACCATCTGATGAGTGAACTACATACACATGGCGTTGCTACTACCATGGAAGAAAAGGTGCCAAATTTTGCAGACGGATTGCCGGAAAAGTGGGCTTCATTTGTGTCAAATCTGAGACAGAATGAGATGCTGGCAAAGTTGGATATCAATGACTTCATTCTAAAGCCGCGAGAAGAAGCACTTAGGATGAAGTACAGAGCTCAGAAGTCTTCGTACACTTAGAATCCAGCTTTGTACAATGCCACGCCTCAAGCTAAGACGTTTGGAGCACCTCTTCAGACTGCATTTGTGTCTAGCTCATCGGGTCCTTTACAAGCTTCTCCTTCAGGATTAGAAACTTCCGGGTCTTTGTGTACCCATTACATTGGAACTGAAGCGAATGCTACTAGACTGAAGACCGAGAACCTCAGAAATATTACTGTGGAAGTAGCTCGAGAGCACATGGATCTTTTGGCAGCAGTGGTTAATTCTTATAATGGACTTGTTGCTGGGAAGATTGGAAACTGCCATCTGGCAGATGAGGACTACGAGCAGGTGGATGAAATGGAGCTGGAGAGAATGGAGATTATGTGGGCCTTAGCTAGTGCTGTCCGGAGGGCGAAGAAGTTTGTGAAAAAGACCGGACAGAACTTCGTTGCTACAAAGGATACCACATTTGGCTTTGACAAGAGTAAAGTGACCTGTTTTAACTGTGGAGAAAAGGGGCACTTCAAGAGAAAATGTGTGAAGCCAATGAAAACTGGGAACGTGAACCCATTCTCGTCCTTCACTCGTCAAGAAAAGCAAGCTAGCAGTTCTACTTCATCAAGCAAGGATCCAAAGGCCTTTACTGCACATGATGATGAAGGACAGGACTGGAGCTTTCGGTTTGTCTGTCCAGGGGAATCAAATATTGCCAGTGTAGAAGACTTAGATGATGATTCCACGAGTGAGGGAGATATTGCAGTTGAGATAGAGATGTCAAATATTGAAGAGACAACTGCAACTGAAGTCAGCTACAAGCCTGAAGAAGGGATTTCAACAGCAAAGACAGAATCACCAGAACCAAAGACATCTGATGCTGCGTTGTTGGCTAACCCTACTGAACCTTCTCAGGTAAGTACCACTGACCAACTGTTTGAAAATCATGCTTGTTCTGATTGTGATGCTTTTAGAGATAGCATAGATGAGAAATTTGCTAGGTTATTAGATCATAATGATAACTTAGTAAAGGATTTGTAACTGTGCACTGAGGCTAATAGAGTTTTAAAACAAAATGAGCATAGTTACAAAGAAAAGATGGACCTTTTGACTAAACAGCTTAGGGAAACTGAAGTAGTTGCATTTAACCAAGCTAATGACATTAGGTACTATCTTAACTCTCTAGAAGACACTAAGAAGCAAAAGGCAGTTTTAGAAGTAGAAGTAAACTCATTAAA
Source organism: Flaveria trinervia (assembly GCA_025506515.1). Taxonomy (NCBI): domain Eukaryota; kingdom Viridiplantae; phylum Streptophyta; class Magnoliopsida; order Asterales; family Asteraceae; genus Flaveria; species Flaveria trinervia. The sequence continues at coordinate 9,287,709 of CM046452.1, forward strand.
GCAAAAACTGCACAGTTGGACAAGTTCATCACACATTGTCCAACACTTAGTGAGAGAACGAAAACGGGGAGGGTTTGGGTTATAAAGAGGTTCCTCCACCACCTGAGACCTTAATGAACACTAAGAGTAGACCTATAAATAACAACCCCATCAAGGATCATGTGGTGTCTACTCCTTTTGTTAGTGATCCAGATTCCTCATGTTCATCAATTGAATCTGGAACAAAACAAAAGGTGGCCACTTCAAAGGCAAAGGGTAAAATGCCTTGTGTTAATCTAGAAAAAGAATTTGAAAAGATTAATATAAATTCCGGGACAAACAAAGTCAAATCTGAATCTAAAAGGACTGCTAATGTTAATTTTTCCCAAGCTTCATGTCAAAAACCAGTTAACCAAAAAGAAAAAGATATTAAAAATGTTAAAACAATTATTTTGTTAAACAGGAGAAAACACAAAAGAAACAGAGTCAAAACCCAAACTAAGTAATGTTACTAGGGTGTCACACACATCTCCACAAAGAAACCTTAATCATAAAGTTGATAGCAGGTCGTGCTACAACTGTGGAGAGTGTGGACATATTGCTTCCTTTTGTCATTACTATCAGACACCTAGGAAGAAGATTGAACTTCAGAATTTAAAACCTAGGTCTTATAAGAGGAGTTCCTTAACTCCACCTAGACGAACTAGCGAACCTAACGTTCAACCCATTAGCCAGTCGACTCTTTATCACAAACAGGCATTGCACAAATCTGGCTTATGGAAAGAGAAGTCATCCTCTGTGACTGATAATGATGACAAGAAGGAACCTCAACTTCCCTCACCCTCTAAGGGACAATGGGATGAATTCATGATGTGTGATGCCTTGGGAAACCCAATCCAGTAAAGGCTTGGGTTCCTAACCTAAACTAATGTTTTACTTTGTATGTGCAGGGTGTTCACTACAGTGCTGAAACCAACACGTGGATTGTAGACAGCAGAGCATCCAGGCACATGACAGGAAACAAGCTCTTTTATCAAATGTCAAGCAAATAAAAGGAGGGCATGTTTTGTTTGCTGGAAACAAGGGGGGTATATCACAACTCAGGGAGAAGTTGGAAATCAGAAAGTTAAGTTTGATAGGGTGAACTACGTTCAGCAACTTCAAAACAACTTACTTTCTATTTCCCAATCTGTGATAAAGGTTTTAAAGTCATATTCGTCAACAAGAAGTGTTACGTCCTTAAGAAAGATACGTTATTCCAGGGGACCAAGTTCTGGTGACAGCTTCAAGATATAAAGACCTTTATGTTTTGGATCTCTCAATAGCTTCTACAACGGATCATGAAGTTCAATGCTTTCTATCCAAAGCCACTGAGAAGGACTCCATATCCTGGCATAGGAGAATGGGACACATCAATCAACGAAAGATGAATCACTTGATCCAGAAGGATCTTGTGAGAGTTAATGTCAAGAATTTCCAACTTCCTGATTTTTGTATAGCTTGCAAGAAAGGCAAACAGACGAAGAAGTTTCATAAGGAAAAGAAAGTTCATTCAATAGAACTTCCTCTTGAACTTCTTCACATGGATCTGTTTGGTCCAGTCAGTACAAAGAGCATTGCAGGGGACTTGTACTGTTTTGTTGTTACTGATGACTACACAAGATTCTCTTGGGTAATTTTTGAAGTCCAAGTTAGAAACATTTGAGTCATTCAAGGAGTTAGTACCACACTGGAATCTCTCTACAAGCTGAAGTGAGACAAGTACGCTCAGACAACGGGACTGAATTCAAGAATCAGTGGATGGAGGCTTATTGCAAGGAAAAGGGAACTGTGCATCAATTCACTTCTGCATACACGCCTCAGATGAATGGTGTTGCTGAGAGAAAGAACAAAAGCTTGATAGAGACAACACGGACAATGCTGGCAGACTCGAAATTGCCTATCCAATTTTGGAATGAGGCAGTGGCTAATGCGTGTTATACACTAAATCGAGTTCTAATAGTCAAGCGCCATAGAAAGACATGTTACGAGCTACTACAACGACGTAAACCAAGTCTGGAGTATCTCGAACCATTTGGCGCACCGTGTACACTTTTGAAAAAGACTCAAGACGGTAAATTCAGCGAGAAGGCTGATGAAGGAATCTTCCTAGGATACAACATACCGAACAAGAGAGTTTACAATAACTCAACAGGTCTAGTAGAAGTGTGGTGTAATGTTGATGTTCAGAGATATACCACACCACCTACTGGCAAAGGACCCGCCTGCTTTTTCGACTACGATGGATTCTTTAAGTCCTTCAACATCCCTATCTCTCCTTCTGATGATGAGTTGGCTACTCGAATGATGTATGATATCTTAAATACACCATCTCTTGATTCAACATCATCGACTTTACAGGGAGAATCAGCTACTCAGTCAAGGGGAGTAGTCGACGACAGTGACTCCTCTGAAGATGAGGCTGAAGAAGATGACCAAAACAGTCAGGAGCAACAGGTTCCAGTTCCTGAAAGTCTACAAGCATCTAACGGTGATGCACCTTCGACTTCGGAACCTCAAACTCCTTCTACCTCAGATGAAGAACCAAATGTTCATAATCTTGGCTCTGAGGTAGCTGCTCCTACTACTCCAGGATCATGTCTAAATGTCTATCATCCCTTAGACAATGTCATTGGAGATGTCAGATCAAGAGTACAACCCCGAAATCAGCTGTACTCAGCTGATTATGCCTCTGTTATGGAAAAGGGTTACATTCATGATGGTGCTTATCGGTGTTTTGTCTCGCAGTTTGAGCCAAAATATGTAAGTGATGCATTAAACGATGAGGCATGGGTGAGTGCCATGCAAGAAGAACTTCTTCAATTCAAAAAGTTAGGAGTATGGACTCTGGTAGATAGACCTAAAGGTGCTAAGGTCATTGGCACCAAACGGGTCTTGAAATGCAAGAAGGATGACCAAGGGGTCATTATCAGAAACAAGGCTTGATTGGTGTTCAGGGATTTTGCCAAGTCGAGGGGATTGACTACAATGAAGTGTTTGCACCCGGGGCAAGGATGGAAGCCATCCGTATCTTCCATGCCTATGCATTGTATATGAAGATTAAAGTCTATCAATTAGATGTGAAGAGTACATTCCTTCATGGGAAATTCGAGAGACATTGTATGTCAGTCAACCCGAGGGATTTGAAGATCCTTATCATCGGGACAGAGTTTACAAACTCGACAAGGCCTTATACGGGCTTCATCAAGCTCCTAGGCCTGGTCTAAGAAACTATCAACTCATCTTGTGAAACACGGTTTTCGCAGGGGAGTCATTGACTGCACATTGTTCAGAAAAGAAAAAGATGGAGACCTAGTGCTAGTACAAATCTATGTCGATGACATAATCTTCAGTTCAAAGAACGAAGAATTATGCAAAGAGTTTTAAGTAGTTATGAAGAAAGAGTTTGAGATGAGTGCTATGGGGGAGATGAAATTCTTTCTCGAGTTACAGGTGGATCAGACACCAAATGGATCTTTCTACATGAGACCAAGTATGTGGGAGACATTCTCAGTCGGTTTGACATGGAGAATGCTTCTGCTGCTCGGACTCCACTTGCTACAAATCATGATATAGAACCTGACAAAAATGGAGATCTGGTAGATGCCACAAGTACCGAGGAATGATTGATCCCTCATGTATCTCACTGCCTCAAGACCTAATATCATGTATGCTACATGTTTATATTCTAGATATCAGGCTAAGCCTAAGGTTAACCATCTGATCGGGGTCAAAAGGATATTTGTTATCTGAAAGGTACACCCACACTTGGTTGTGGTATCCTCATGATGATGACTTTGAGCTCACGGTGTATAGTGACTCGGATTAAGGGGGCTGCAAGATGAACCTGGCAGTGTAAGAAGCAGACCTCGGTTGCATTGTCAACCTGTGAAGCCGAATACGTTGCTGCTGCAAGCTGCTGTTCACAAATCATCTGGATTCAACAGCAATGCGGGATTACGGTTTAAAGTTTTCTTCTACTCCTATCTTTATTGATAACTCTGCTGCAATTGCAGTAACTAAAAATCCAGTACATATCCAAAGACCAAACACATCGGTATAAATACCATTTCATAAGAGACTGTTTTGAAAAGAACTTAATCGATGGGGTAAAAATTAATACTGACTTTCAACGCGCTGACCTCTATACAAAAGCCTTTGATAAACCACGTTTTCTATATTTGTTAGAGGTCAACGGCGTTAAAAAGAAAAGTGATGTTATTCCTGATGATGATCATGTGTAGTCCGATGAATTGTAGTTATATATTTGTTTCATTTTTTATTTTTTATTTTTCCTTATTTATTTTATTCTGTTGAAATTAAATTCATGTTATTTAGCTGTCTGTTAAAATCCTAAAATAATTAAATCCAATATGATTTTAGTATTTTAGGGGGAGAGTAGGTCAGCTAGTAATATTAAAAAAACAAGGGAGAAGGAGTGGATAGCTGATATAAGGTAAATCCTATCTGTGATACCGATTCAAACCTTTTGGAAAATGATAGTACACAGGAGCAAATCAAAAAGGACTTTAAAAAATTAATTTAGAAAAGATGCTAAATTCAAAGTATAAGTCTGTGTAGTCTAAGCAATATAAAAGGGAAGATGATAGAAAAACTGGTAACTACCAAGGTAACACAAAGAATGTAGACCTAGAGGTTGCTAGACCACAAATGATATGTCGGTAGATTCAACATAATAGATGATTAGACCTGACTAGTGATCTCAAGATCAAACTAAGTTGTTCAACTGAAAGTGGGCTGCCATCTTATCACTGGTTAACACAATCAACAATATTCCAATAAGGGGTAATGAGCTTGTAAACACCACAATGTGTGCGGATGACCATAAATACAGCAAAGCACGAAAAAATTGAAAGAAAAATGCTATCAAGCTAATGACTTATGTTGTTGGTGCATCCTGTGCAAAAGAAAATTTAGCTGCTCTAACAAGAAGATAGGTTGTGTGCCTCTCTACTGTGCGAGGGCACTGACCTGATGATAAGCATAACCTAGATATTCTAGAACTCATTATTGTTTGCCGCCTCTCTGCTGTGCGATGGCACTGACATGAGGATTGGCTTCTCTTTGAAAGCTCTAAGAATAGTCTCTTCTAGTAAAAATACCCGTAGACCGCTCAAAAGCTCCTGAGGAATGTTGATTACCATATAGGTGTGGGATCCAAAATGTTAGTTGAAATAGTTAAACCTAAAACTATTACTAGTTTGTGTCTAAAGTTTGTGTATGGATTTAAGAGGACAAATATACTGACAATCATTGTTGCTGCAATTCTTGAAAGGTCAAATCAGTATGGGAATCTGATAGTACCAGTGTGATTTCCTAAATTTACTAACGACTCTGGATGAAAACCAAGAATTGAGCATCTAAAGGTTTTGATAACAAGTTGCAAGTGATTTGACTTGCCTGTATGATTCCAAATTTGAATTGGTCCAGGTGTGGTCAAACTAAATTGCAGCTGCCTATTCTGGAACCAAATCCTGTAGATGTCTATCTTAGGATTTATCTCTCACAAAAAAGTTTTATTTTCGTATTTAGTTTAAGTTTCTAGTTAGTTAGTCATTTTAGTTTGTTTGTTCGTGGACTATATCATGAAAATCAGTATGGGATTAACTCACCTAAAAGGGTCATGTCTGAGATGGCCACATGTGTTTTCAAAGTTTAAAAGGGTCACGTCTGAGGTGACTAAATTGTTTAAAAGGATCACGTCTGAGGTGATCAAAGAGTTTTCAAGTTAAAATGATCATGTCTGAGATGATCAAATGCTCATAATGTTAATTTCAATAGGTAAAAAGGGTTAAAGTGCTAAATGTTCATAAGTGTAACCCATTCGCACGACTGGATCAGAAGTATGGACCAACCATGCGAATGGATCCCATTCGCACGACTGGACGTGAAATTGAGTCATTCACCTGAATGGCTTATAAGAATGATCCATTCGACTGAATGAAAGGGTGCGAATGAGTCAGTCGACCGACTGAGACTCAGTCGGTTAACTAAGGGTGCGAATGAAAGGGCACGAATGAGTCAGTCGACCGACTGAGACTCAGTCGGCCAACTAAACGCGACTTACTAGGCCAATCGCACGACTAAGCAACAGCTGAGGTTGGTAACATAACTAAGACCTCACCAGAGGCAATAGTTGATGAAGGACAAAGTCTGAGGCTGGAAGTCCCCAGTTCCAAGACAAAGGGCACATGCTACATCTGGTCTACACCCAGTGCATGTACATCCTGCTACAAGCAGGAGGTCAGGTGATTCAGCATCTGCTGATGATGACCTGGGCTTCTTTTATGATGTTCTTGCCCAGAACATAATCCTAGAGGAGGAAGTCAGTAGGCTGCAAAAACTACTTGACCAACTCTCTCAGGGAGAAAGACCATCTGCCACCACAACAACCCAACAGATGGCACCTTCCTCCGAAGGTCACTTAAACACACAGCCACTCAAAGAATCTCAGCCACCTGCCTCTGTTTCTGGCACCATTTCTCAGGACCAAAACCCCCCTAAGCAAATGGATGCTATCCCTCAAAATCCCCTATCTCTCATCACACCACAGATAACTGAACTTGTCATTAAAACTGTTGATGAGAGACTTTCTTCTGTCTTACAACCTATAGTGGAGGATGTACTGAGCCAAAAGCTTTCTGCTGATCAAACCCTTAAAACCAATGCACCTAAAAAGGGGGAGATTCCAGCAGTGAAAGCTAAAAGAAAGAGGATGGAGAAGGAGAAAAAGAAAGAGAAGGACAAAGAAGTGGAAATACTGTGTGTATGAGACCAAGAAAGAGAAGGAGAATGAGAATGAGAAGGGAGCTGAAAAGGAGAAGTACATGAAAGTCAAAAGGACTTTCATGTCACATATAAGAAAAAGAAAAGTGCTGAAAAAGAGAAAAACTTGAATGAAATGGTTAAAGAGGCTGATGCTGAACACAGCAGATCAATGGACAATATCATTGATCAGCTGTTTAGGCAAGGTTTCAATACTGAAAAGTTGGACTCTGAAATAAGAAGATTAGAGATCGAAGAGATTCAACAAAGATGGGCCAGCTACAGCATAATGGATAGAGAAAGACTTGAGATCATGATCAGATTTATCAGCAAATACCTTGGGAGATCATTGATCGAAATAAAATCATGGACCAGGGACAACATCTTGGCCATAACCTCCAAGATCTGTTCGTCTGAAGCATATACTAAGGGATTAGTAATAGAAGGTTTGAATGAAGCAGGAGCAGGGAGCAGGACTGAGCTAGCCAAACACTCAAAAGCCACACTCACCTCCAAAATGCTAACTCCGCCTGTCAACATTCCCTCTCCAAAACAACCACAACCACAACCCACAAAACCAACTCCCTTACCATCAAAACCAACAGCCGATGATGCACCTAAGCCGAAGAAGAGAAAGGTGTTGAAGCTGGAAGAAGAAGAAGATGATGATGAAGACAGGCTGCCGATCTCAGCTGTTCTGCAGTTGCCTAAGGCCAAAGATCTCTCTCTTGCAATAACTCCTGAGCAACAAAGAGATGCAATCAAAGTGAAATTGGAAGAAGAAGAAGAACAACACAGATTGCACGATGAAGAGTTATTGAGGAGAGTAGATAAAGCATATGCAGCCACTTCCTCCATCATTAATATGAAAAAACAAGCTCAGAGGATTTATACTCTTAGACATACTTTTCAGTATGTGAAAGAAAGAGTAAGAATTTGACCTGATCCCAGGGTGGCTCATAGAATACAAAAGAAAACTATCCCTCAGAGATACAATGGGCAAGTGAAAAAGATTGTAGATGAAGTGATCTCCTTAGCCCTTGTAGTCTCACCCTAGGAAATCCTGGAAGATTTCAAAAAGGCCTACACCTCAAACATGCCCCCACAAAAGATGCTGGAGAACAGAATGATCAAAAAGGGGCTGGTGTATAAGAGGCTGAATGAGATCAGAAAGGATGAGTTACCACTACTGTTACAAGGTCATCATCCTGATGAATTTGCTTACAGACAGATTACAACAGTGGTACTCAAAATGGAAAACAGGTCAACTTCCTGTCTGAGTACTATGGCTAGAAGGATTCTTCGATGGTGAGGCAGAGGAGCTCACCATGGAGGAACAAATTGTATTTTTGGTGGCCTACACCAGGGAATCCTACAAGCTCATAGTTGGGAAGTGAGTCTCATGGATGGGGGAACAGCTTAGTGTCCAATTCCCCAATACAGAGCTCCCATCCACACATTGCCAACCAAATCATCAGAGACTCATTCCCAGGCCAGTGCTTATATGGGTCATCTTCTCAGTGCTTATATGGGCCAGTGCTTATATGGGTCATCAAGATGGAAAAAGACCAACCATTCTGCCAACAATAAGTGGGAAAATAAATCAATTAGAGGTTTTGGCTGCATTGGTTCAGGGGGAGTTTGTTGGACCAAAAGAACCAATGAGCCAAGATCAAATAACCTCTAAGTCCCACATGATATCACAACAACTGCTCAAGGCTTCATCAGCAGTTCGACAAGTGCTGAAGACTTCAACAGCTGAAGATCAAGTACTGAAGACTTCAACAGCTGAAGACTAAAGTGCTGAAGTCCAACAGCTGAAGAACACAAGTGCTGAAGCTGAAGACCAAAGTACTGAAGGTCAACAGCTGAAGAATACAAGTGCTGAAGCTGAAGACCAAAGTACTGAAGTTCAACAGCTGAAGAGTGCACAAGTGCTGAAGATCAACAACTGATGTACAAAGTCTGAAAACAAAGACTGAAGACATCAGCTGATGACATCTACTGAAGTCATCAGCTGATGAAACGTCTGAAGTTACAAGTCTGAAGACCAAGTGCTGAAGTTTCAGTAGTTTGTCACAACAGCTGAAGAGTACTTCTTCAGTAGTTGTGTTTATCAGTAGTTTTATGTTTTTCCTTTCAGTAGTTTTGTAAAATGACTGAAGAGCTAGTTCTTCAGTCGTTGTAGTTTCAGTAGTTTCTTATCAGTAGTTTTGTAATAAGTAAACACTTAGCTTCTTGTAAGAAGATGTCAGCTGCTTGACATCTTCAGTAGTTTTAGTGTTTCAGTAGTTTGTTAAATATGATTAGATGTCACTATCAAGTGACATCAGCCTACGTCATCTTTCCTTATATAGGAAGAATGACCTAAATTGTAATTTTGCGAAAGCCATGCCAAAGCGTGTGATTGCATGAAATATTCCTTTTGCAGAAACTTTCTCTCTCTATAACTAATTCTGTTCATTGCTATATCTTTGGTATTCTTGCTCGAATTATGCTAGTTGGTACTCTATTCCGCTGCTGAAATCATTCGAATCGATCAAACTAGACGCTGAGATCCTATCAAATGGTATCAAAGCAGGTTAATCATTGATCGATCTAACAATTGATCATTGAAACTGCTCATTTGCTCTAAGTTTGATCGAACTAGCAAATTCGCACGAATCTGTTATAGAGATTGAAGTTCTGTCGCTTTTGGCTATTTTAGTTGAGGTTCTTAGTGGTTTTGAGCTAAATTTGTTTTGCTTATCTTAAATTTGTCGGAATTTTAGAAAATGACTACACCTTCTAATGATCCACAAAATACTAGTTCCTCAACCAAGCATCTGATGCTGGTTAGGAATGAGTATAACATTTGGCAACGAAGAATGCTCCATCACCTGTCTGTCAATAGTTCAGGTTGTTGGACATCCGTGGTACATGGACCACATAAGTTGATTCCGAAGAAGAAGGAACAATACTCTGATGAGGACAAGAAGTTGTTTGAGATTGATGCTAAAGCCCATGGAATTCTGGCCATGGCACTGCCTAATGAAATCTATTCCGGGCTTATGCATCATGAAACTGCTCATGACCTTTGGAATGCACTGAAAGAACAATTTGGTGGCACTGATGAGGTCTTAGCAAACAACAGGGAAATCCTTGCCCAACAATATGAGACTTTTGCTCATAGAAAGGGTGAGACTCTGACTCAGCAGTTTGAGCGGTTTTAATGTTTAATCTCTGAGTTGAAAATGGTTAAACATGAATATACCAAAAGCCAATGAACCACAAATTCCTCAGATCACTGCCTGAGAGATGGGACACATATACAATTGTCCTACGCTCCAGTGCAAATCTGGATAGTTTATCTCTCACCCAACTTCATGGGAAACTACTTACATTCGAAAGAGAGATAGAGCAGAAAAGGAAACTGGCTTCATCTGGTAAGCTCACTGAAGACTTTGTACCAGGCAACACTGCCTCGGTTGGTCATGAGTCATAATATGCTTCATCTGAATGCCAGTATGATGAACATATTGATTTCTCTTCAAACACTTCTGATTCTGCATTTGTGAGTGTTGATAGTCAGTTTACTGGGTGTAATAATGACAATCTATGCTTCATCATGGATGATCTCAAGGGGATTGCTGATGATGACTTGAAGAGATGGACATTTTGAGCCAAATGGCCTTGATAAATATCAGATCTCAGAAGTTCTACAAAAGAACTTGAAGAAAGTTCCCAGGACTCTCTGGCAAAACCAAAGTTGGTTTTGACAAGAGTAAGTTGAGGTGTCACAAATGCCACAGGCTTGGACACTTTGCTAGAGAGTGTAGATCATGTGGATCTAATTCTTCTGCACCCTTTGTGACTTCCCTGGCAATTGTCAACAACACAGAGGGCAACATCCTGTTAATTCTGGTCATCATTCTCAACCACAATCTCCTGCATATTTTGTTCCTCAGGGTCCAATGCCATATCCTTACCCTTGTTATTACGTGCCACAAACCAGTCAGGTTCAAGCACCCATTGCTCAACAACCACATGCTTTTCCTGATCCTCAACCATCTCAATCTCATCAACCTCCTCAACCTCAACAACACAGCTTCTTCACCCCTGGAGTTGTTAACTGGAGCAGTTTACCAGATGACATGTCTGGTCATGAACAACTGTTCATAGGTGCTGATCAACATGGTGGTGACAGTCCTTTTGGGAATCTGGCACTTATGGCTCTGGAGTCTGCAGATGGATCATCCTCAAATGCCTCTTCATCACAGGTATCACAGGTATCCTCTGAGGCTAAGGCCAAATTATGTTCTGAAACATGCATAGCAGCATTTGCCTCTATTAGAGAAGCAAATGTAGCTTTAATTAATAAGAAAATAGAGCTAGAAAAGATCATTTCCAAAAGAAAAGCTGAGTTTAAGTCTATGCTTAAAGAGAAAAATGATGAGATTTATAAACTTAAATGCCAAATCACTGATTATAAGGCTAGGGAAGAGGTACTTTTAGAAAATTACAAAGACCTCAAAGAAACCCTTGCAGTCACCCAAGTAGAGTGTGATCGATGGGTACAATCATGCAAATGTTTTGAAATGCTTCTTAGTAAGCAATCAGCTTCCAATGTGAAGTTTGCCATTGGTTATAATTACACCGCTCCTCCTACAGATTTTGCTTCAAGAGCAGAAGTGAAATCCGATGGAGAAAGCAATAACCAATCCACCTCATCATGTGATTCACTTCTGATAGAGCACCATCAGAAGTTGAAGTTAGTATTATTCCCTCGTTGAACCTATCAACTGATCTTGATGGTTCAAATACTGACACTCACATGATCAAAGAGTTGATCAACTCAGGAGTTATCTCTGGAAGTCCTGAAAGGACTGGAGAGCAAGATTTAACACCTGAAGTTCAAACTCCAACTACTGTCAGCACTGAAGAGAAGAAAACTGTCAGTAGAAAGGGTTTGAAGACTACTAAAGAGGAAGTCAAGAAAGCAAATAGTGCTTCCAAAGTGCTGAAGAACAAGTCTTCAGTAGTTTCATTGTCTTTAGTTGATGATCAACATAAGATGAAGTAGCAAAGGCTTTGTTTCCAATGGGGAAATAAAGTTTGATGATGTTAACCATGTGGAAAATCTCAAGTACAACCTCTTGAGTGTCAGTCAAATGTGTGACAAAGGCCATGTTGCTCTTTTCACCAGTCAGAACTGTCGGATTCTGTCATCCAAAGTTTTAAGTTTGATTGATAAGGTGTTGGATGAATACACTCTCCTGAAGGCCAACAGGACAGGAAGAGTGTATGCCTTAGATCTTTCCAAGAAAATAGATCTCAAAGACCATCCTTGCCTATTTTCCAAGGCTTCCCTTCAAGAATCTACTCTATGGCATAGAAGGCTGGGTCATGTTAATCTCAAAAACATAAATCAGCTGATAAACCATGCTTTAGTAAGGGGACTGCCTATGAAGGAGTTCAAATGTGAAGATAAATGCACTGCTTGTTTAAAAGGAAAACATCACAAAGCTTCATTTCCCTCCATAGAAGAACCTAAGTCCACTGCCTGCTTACAGCTTCTTCACATGGATCTCTTTGGTTCTGTGAGAGTGATGAGTATGGCTAAGAAGAAATACTGTCTGGTAATTGTGGATGATTACTCCAGATTTGTATGGACTTTCTTCTTGCATTCAAAGGATGAGGTAGCTCAGAAGATTATCAACTTTGTGTTGTATGTTGAGAAGCAGTATTCCCTCTCAGTCAAGTGTATTAGAAGTAATAATGGAACAGAATTCAGAAACAATACACTTGATGAGTTCTACCTCTCAAAGGGATTCAAGAGGCAGTTTAGCATTCCAAGAACTCCTGAACAAAATGGAGTAGTGGAGAGAAAGAACAGGACCCTTATTGAAGCTGCAAGGTCCATGTTGGCTGATTCTGGACTGCCAAGGACTTTTTGGGCTGAAGCTGTCAATACAGCTTGCTATGTACAGAATAGAGTTCTAGTAAATCAGAGGTTGATGAAGACTCCATATGAAGTTCTTCATCATTTGGCCCCTCTAATTTCATTCTTCAGAGCTTTTGGGTGTCCTTGTTTCATTCTCAATACATGGGATCAACTCCAAAAATTTAATCCTAAGGTGGATGCAGGGTACTTTGTTGGTTATTCATCAACTTGCAAAGCATACAGATTCTTCAACTGTAGAACAAACATGGTTGAAGAGACTCTACATGTTAAGTTTAATGAATCTCCAAAGGACAAGATTCACAAAGCCCTGTGGAGCTATTTGATTTGGACATACTGCAATATGTTCCTTATCAAACTCCTGCTATTGCTCCTGTCAACAGTTCACCACCTGGTGGTACTGCTGGTGCTGCTGATGATGATGATAGCAGTACTCACCCCTTCATGTTTAGTGACCAACTGCCTGTGTCCTCTAAACCTGATGCTCCTGTAGCTTCAGTAGCTTCATCCATAACAAGTGTAGATGAGATTTCTGCATCTTCAACTTCATTTGAGTTGCCACCATCTACATGGTCTCAAGAGTTTACATCAACATCTATTGCTGCTGAAGGTTCTACAAACACTTACACTGATCTCATTGTTTATCAAGAGCTGAAGAATCACCCAATGTCTCAAATCATTGGTGATATCAATGCTGGAGTTTCAACCAGAAGTCAATTGTCCAATTTCTGCTTCTATGCTCTCTTCATCAGTCAGCTAGAGCCAAAGAATTATCATGTTGCACTTAGAGACAATGGCTGGGTTGAAGCAATGCAGCTTGAGCTTCTTCAGTTCAAAAAACAGCAAGTGTGGGAGCTTGTTCCTCTTCCCACAGGTAAGTGTGCAATAGGCACTAAATGGGTGTTTAGGAATAAAACAGATGAAAATGGGCTTATTGTTAAGAACAAGGCCAGACTGATTGTTCAGGGGTTTACACAAGAAGAAGGTATTGATTATGATGAAACCTTTGCCCCTATAGCTAGACTGGAGGCAATTAGATTGTTCTTAGCCTATGCTGCACTCCATAATCTTAAAGTTTTTCAAATGGATGTTAAAAGTGCATTTTTATATGGTAAAATAAAAGAAGAAGTTTATGTGTGTCAACCACCAGGTTTTGAGGATAATAAACACCCAGAATGGGTATACAAGCTTGATAAGGCTCTTTATGGGTTGAAACAAGCTCCTAGAGCCTGGTATGAGACATTATCTAACTTTCTTCTGCAAAATAATTTCACTAGAGGCTCCATAGATAAAACTTTATTTATTAAGAAGGTGGATCAGCATAAGCTACTTGTTCAAATTTATGTTGATGATATTATATTTGCATCCTCTGATCCCCAGTTGTGTGATGATTTTACAAAATAATGCAAAGGAAGTTTGAAATGAGTGCAATGGGACAACTACAGTTCTTTCTAGGCTTGCAAATCAAACAAAAAGCTGATGGAATTTTCATTCATCAGTCTAAATATACAAAAGATCTTTTAAATAAGTTTGATTTACAAAACTGTAAGCCCTGTTCTACTCCCATGTGCAACACCACACAATTGGATGTTGATCAGAAAGGTAAAGTTGTTGATGAAACGCTTTACAGATGTATGATTGGGTCCTGATGTATTTAACAGCTTCTAGACCAGATATTATGTTTGCTACATGTGTTTGTGCTAGATTTCAGGCTGCACCTAAAGAGTCTCATCTGATTGCAGTCAAGAGGATCTTTAGATATTTGCAAGGTACACAATCTCTAGGTTTATGGTATTCCACTGGGCACTCTTGCAAATTAGTTGCTTTCTCTGATAGTGACTATGCAGGGTGTAAGTTAACCAGGAAATCAACTTCTGGTGGATGTCAATTCCTAGGCAACTGTTTGACTTCTTGGCAGAGTAAGAAACAAACATCTGCTGCTACATCCACTGCTGAAGCCGAGTACATTGCTGCTGTGGCAAGTTGTACATCCCAAGTACTCTAGCTTCAAAATCAACTTTTGGATTATGGCATTACAGAGACTAAGACTCCGTTATTAATGGATAGTGCTTCAGCTCTTTGCATTGTCAAAAATCCAGTCCAACACTCTAGGACCAAACATATAGAAATTAGACATCATTTTATAAGAGATTGTTTTGAAAAGGGTCTAATTAATCCTATGTTTGTGCCTAGTGCTGATGAGCTTGTAGACATTTTTACTAAGCCTTTGGATAGTTCAACTTTCCACAACCTGGTGTTAAGGCTTGGTATGCTACAGCTAGAATAAGTGACAACTACTAATGATCTCAGTAATAAGTACTAATGATCATTGGTAACCATGTCACATATAAGTACTAATGAGTTCTTTACCCTCAGTAGTTTTTATAACTACTAAAGGCTAAATGCATCACAAGTAGTGAAGTACTTTATCTGTTCTAAACTACTGATGTAGTTACACTATGATGTAGTTACAACTACTGATGTAGTTACAACTACTGATCTCAGCATCTAGTTTGATCGATTCGAATGATTTCAGCAGCGGAATAGAGTACCAACTAGCACAATTCGAGCAAGAATACCAAAGATATAGCAATGAACAGAATTAGTTATAGAGAGAGAAAGTTTCTGCAAAAGAATATTTCATTTAATCATACGCTTTGGCATGGCTTTCGCAAAAATACAATTTAGGTCATTCTTCCTTATATAAGGAAAGATGACGTAGGCTGATGTCACTTGATAGTGACATCTAACCGTTATTTAACAAACTACTAAAACACTAAAACTACTGAAGATGTCAAGCAGCTGACATCTTCTTACAAGAAGCTAAGTGTTTACTTTTTACAAAACTACTGAAAGTAAAAACATAAAACTACTGATAAACACAACTACTGAAGAAGTACTCTTCAGCTGTTGTGACAAACTACTGAAACTTCAGCACTTGGTCTTCAGACTTGAACTTCAGACATTTCATCAGCTGATGACTTTAGTAGATGTCATCAGCTGATGTCTTCAGTCTTTGTCTTCAGACTTTGTACATCAGTTGTTGATCTTCAGCACTTGTGGACTCTTCAGCTATTGAACTTCAGTACTTTGGTTCCACCTTCAGCACTTGTATTCTTCAGCTGTTGACCTTCAGTACTTGGTCTTCAGCTTCAGCACTTGTGTTTTTCAGCTGTTGGACTTCAGCACTTTAGTCTTCAGCTTCAGCACTTGTGTTCTTCAGCTGTTGAGTTTCAGCACTTTAGTCTTCAGCTGTTGAAATCTTCAGTACTTGATCTTCAGCTGTTGAAGTCTTCAGCACTTGTCGAACTACTGATGAAGCCTTCAGCAGTTGTTGTGATATCATGTGGGACTTAGAGGTTTTCTGATCTTGGCTCATTGGTTCTTTTGGTCCAACAAATGCCCTAATAACCAACATAAACTAAACAAAATATTAAAATTAAGTTTAATAGGTTATTAGTGACAAGATGGCGAGTCTAATGGACCATTAAACCATGTTAAAATTATGATTTGGTCAAGATTCAAACCACAGGTGACTGAACAATGGGACAAGCGACTGGTCGTCCGGGTGAACTCCAATCGCACGATGAATCTTGCGATTGGGTCAATCGGCTGAATGCACCATGCGAATGAACTCTGTCGGCCGACTGAACCAATCGCAGACTCAGCCAACAGATTGAACTCAGTCGCATGTCTCATTCACCCGAATGAGCTCAGTCGCATGAAAGGACAACCGAATGACTTCGGTCGCATGATTCATTCGCACGAATGTATCAGATTAAATTTAAACTATACAACTTGAACTGAATTTTGAACGTATGACTTTCTAATGGTTCTGTGTCTTGTGGTTCAGGTCAATGGCTGATTGATGGTCCATCAATCCAAAGCATAATATATGTGCTCATTTGCGCCATACGACTCGGAATGGGGCTGAGTTTACAGAGATTATTGCATTCCTTCGACGCTCTCGGATACATAAAGCCAAATCCACACCGTGTACTCCTTATAGGTCATTACATCAGGCTTTCTGGGAGAATGCCTCCGTAGATCGTTCACGTGAGCCTTACAGCATACGTTGCTCCATTCATGGTCATGATATTGAGATTACAGCAGCTGACATCCAGAGAGTACTTGATTTTGGGGACGATACTGATCACCCTACCAGACTACATCCATTTACAGTAAGAGGTTGCTTCCTCAGGATTAAGTACGCTGGGGACATCAACTCAGGTGTGCTCAACAAGAGCAAACTGTGTCCCCAGTATAAATACTTGGCGCATGTGATCCTGAAGTGTATTGCTTCTCGAAGGGGTGGGTTTGATGACCTGTCAGACCAGATTCAGAATGCCTATGTGGCACTAGTGCTGAACCACCCCTTCAGCTTCTCGAGCATGATCTTCTCGTATCTGGTGGAGAATCTGGAGGCCAAGGGGAATGAGGGTTTTTGTATGTACCCCAGATTTCTACAGCTGATCGTCAACGAGAAGCTGCCATTACTTCCCAAGGAGAGACATGATGCGGTTGCCCTAGAGATTATGGATGACACGACTTTGGGTCACATGAGAGTGTATCGAGGCAAGCAGGTAAAGCCCCAGGTAAAGAGGTTGATCGGCCATCTCGCCAATGAAAGATATGTGGCGCCAGGTAGACGCAAGTGGCGTCATGATGACAGCGATTCAGATGATGAGAGGCTATCACTCCCAGAGCATGATTCAGACAATGATGACAGTGGGGATGTTGGGGATGATATGCCTGTTCCAACGAGGGGCATAGCTTCAGATGTTATACCCCTAGTATCTGCCTCAACAGGCAACATAGCTGAGTCTGCAGGTTTCCACCAGGACTTCATACCTGGTGAGGAGGAAGAAGAGTCGGATGAGGAGCCCTTGATGAGGACTGTAGGAAGCAAGGTTGTTCCCACAGAGTATGGACTTCGGGTGGTTGGTGAACGCCCCAGGGATTCAGGAGAGACGACTGCAGATCCCAGCTATGCTCCTGAGTCTGCTAGCTGTGTTCTAGGGGGAGCATCCACCTTGACTGGATCGAGGAAGAAACGGATGGCTCAGCCCCACAGCCAGAAGATGAGAGGAGAAGAATCACCTTCGTCACCACCACAGCCACTACATCTACCATCACCACTACCACTTCTACAGCCACACCATCCACCACCACAGCCACCACAACTACCACACCTCCCACGACTATACATATGCCAACCACCACCATATCTTTCACTCCTACATCACCTCCACTATCTCACAGACCCAACCCTATCTTCACCACAGCCACACCACCACACTAGCCACCAAGCAGGACCCTCATCTCATCCCGCACATATATAGGATCTCATCTACCTCAATTTGGGTAGAGGACCAGCTTTCAGCGCTAAACCGTATGGTGATGCGATTGTTAGCTGTTGATGAAGAGAAGATTGCGCAGATTCGACGGCTTGCAGATCTCACTGTTGTGCAGTCACACCAGATCTCGGAGCAGGCTCGGCTGATCGAGGAGCAGGCCCAGCAAATGGCTGCTCAGAGCCACGAGATCGCCCAACTCCAAGAGCATAGAGTCACTTCTGCTAAGAAGATTGAGGAGTTGGAGAATGCTAAGAAGACCATCATGCTCAAACTTAAGGGATCTATAGATGAGCCTCTGAAGATTAAAGAGGGAGATGGTGATGATGGTGATGATGATGATGATGAAGATGATGATGATGATACTGAGGATGATGAGGGGATTGAGGACGAGAGGACAGAGGAGAGGAATGAGGATGATGATGATGAAGGAGGGGATGCAGATGCATCTACCTCTGCTCAAGGTCAAGAAAGGGGGTCTAAGAAGAATCAAGACCAACAAGCTTCATCCTCTGCTCCACCAAGTGATGACCCAGTGATCCAAGACAAAAGTAATGATTAGATGTCTATGTATTTGATTACTTTTGTATTTGAATCATGGATTTAAACTTATGTATTTAATGGTTATATTAAGATTAATGTATTTTTGTTTTGATTATTAACTAATGGTTGATGTGCTACATGTTTAAATCAAACAGATCTAAACTATCAGAGGCATGAGTTTGATGTTGCTCACCTTCAGCAGATCAAGACTCAGCTAACTATGATTCTTGATCTGCAAGGGATCGTCAGAAGGTCGATGAGTTATAACCCTGAAGAAGGGGAAATAATTCAAGATCAATCAAATGAGCAACTAGCTGAGATCTTCAAGCTAAATCCCGATGAGATTGTAAAGGATGCTCCAACGTCTGACTCGACAAGTGACGAAGAGCTCAACGACGTTGATGAAATAGAGATAGAAGATGTCACTGTGGAGCACTACCCTCAGTATGCTGACAATGAGGGAAATGTGGTCCCCAATCTGGGTGAATCCGTTGTCAGTGATACGTTTGAGGTGTTAGACAAAATGGAGCAGGAGTCAGAGAAGAAAGAGGGATCGGCCCAAGCCTCAAATGATGATGTTGATATCCGAAAGGCTGAATGGGCTGCCTGTTTTGAAGAAGTTAGAGCCCAATGTGCTGCACCTAAACAGGACGCCTACACCAAACTCTACACAGTCAAGAAACATCATAAGGTGTCAGGCAGGATTATAGCATGGGCGTATTTTGAGGACCTTAAAGTTTATGTCGTAAGAGGGAGAAGGGCATAGAGTACTTTAGATTTCCACATGATCTAAAGACTCTACCAGGTTTTGAGCTTAACCAGCTGGCCAAACTGAAGTTGTTGTATGCTGACCCGAGAAAGATGTCAGGCTGGTTTGAGGCTGCCCTAAGGAAGGAGTACCACACCAGGTGGGTTAACTTCAGACCCCAACAGCCTACAAGGTACATCAGAAGGTCTGAAGTTAATGCCATTACTGGAAAGCCAAATATAGTGTTGAAGTGGAGTCCTCCACGCACGATGTCAAGAATCCTACTCAGGGAAATGCCACAGGACTTCACTCCACACTTTAAGTGGTGGTACTACGATTGGTGGACAGGAGAAGCGGTCATAGTCCTAAACAAAGAGGGCCAAATGGATACTATCAGGGTATTTGACCTAATGTGGCTTACCATGTTGGGGTCTTAGAGATTTTCTGATCTTGGCTCATTGGTTCTTTTGGTCCAACAAACTCCCCCTGAACCAATGTAGCCAAAACCTCTAATTGATTTATTTTCCCACTTATTGTTGGCAGAATGGTTGGTCTTTTTCCTTCTTATCAGTTGAGAAGATGACCCATATAAGCACTGGCCTGGGAATAAGTCTTTGATGATTTGGTTGGCAATGTATGGATGGGAGCTCTGTATTGGGGAATTGCACACTGAGCTGTTCCCCCATCCATGAGACTCACTTCCCAACTATGAGCTTGTAGGATTCCCTGGTGTAGCCCTCCAAAAATACAATTTGTTCCTCCATGGTGAGCTCCTCTGCCTCACCATCGAAGAATCCTTCTAGCCCATAGTACTCAGACAGGAATTTGACCTGTTTTTCATTTTTTGAGTACCACTGTTATAATCTATCTGTAAGCAAATTCATCAGGATGATAACCTTCTAACAGCAGTGGTAACTTATCCTTTTTGATCTCATTCAGGCTCTTATACACCAGCCCCTTTTTGATCATTCTGTTCTCCAGCATCTTTTGTGGGGGCATGTTTGAGGTGTAGGCCTTTTTGAAATCTTCCAGGATTTCCCAGGGTGAGACTACAAGGGGTAAGGAGATCACTTCATCTATATTCTTTTTCACTTGCCCATTGTATCTCTGAGGGAAAATTTTCTTTTGTATTCTATGAGCCACCCTGGGATCAGGCCAAATTCTTACTCTTTCTTTCACATACTGAAAAGTATGTCTAAGAGTATAAATCCTCTGAGCTTGTTTTTTCATATTAATGATGGAGGAAGTGGTTGCATATGCTTTATCTACTCTCCTCAATAACTCTTCATCGTGCAATCTATGTTGTTCTTCTTCTTCCAATTTCACTTTGATTGCATCTCTTTGTTGCTCAGAGTTATTGCAAGAGAGAGATCTTTGGCCTTAGGCAACTGCAGAACAGCTGAGATCGGCAGCCTGTCTTCATCATCATCATCTTCTTCTTCTTCCAGCCTCAACACCTTTCTCTTCTTCTGCTTAGGTGTATCATCGGCTGTTGGTTTTGAGGGTAAGGGAGTTGGTTTTGTGGGTTGTGGTTGTGTTGTTTTGGAGAGGGAATGTGACAGGCTGAGTTAGCATTTTGGAGGTGAGTGTGGCTTTTGAGTGTTTGGCTAATCAGTCCTGCTCCCTGCTCCTGCTTCATTCAAAGCTTCTATTACTATCCCTTAGTATATGCCTCAGACGAACAGATCTTGGAGGTTATGGCCAAGATGCTGTCCCTGGTCCATGATTTTATTTCGATCATTGATCTCCCAAGGTATTTGCTGATAAATCTGATCATGATCCCAAGTCTTTCTCTATCCATTGTGCTGTAGCTGGCCCATCTTTGTTGAATCTCTTCGATCTCTAATCTTCTTATTTCATAGTCCAGCTTTTCAGTATTGAAACCTTGCCTAAACAGCTGATCAATGATATTGTCCATTGATCTGCTGTGTTCAGCATCAGCCTCTTTAACCATTTCATTCAAGTTTTTCTCTTTTTTCAGCACTTTTACTTTTTCTTATATGTGACATGAAAGTCCTTTTGACTTTCATGTACTTTCTCCATTTCAGTTCCCTTCTCATTCTCATTCTCCTTCTCTTTCTCGGTCTCATACACACAGTCCTTCTCTATTTCCACTTCTTTGTCCTTCTCTTTCTTTTTCTCCTTCTCCATCCTCTTTCTTTTAGCTTTCACTGCTGGAATCTCCCCCTTTTTGGGTGCATTGGTTTTAAGGGTTTGATCAGCAGAAATCTTTTGGCTCAGTACATCCTCCATTATAGGTTGTAAGACAGAAGAAAGTCTCTCATCAACAGTTTTAATGACAAGTTCAGTTATCTGCGGTGTGATGAGAGATAGGGGATTTTGAGGGATAGCATCCATTTGCTCAGGGGGGTTTTGGTCCTGAGAAATGGTGCCAGAAACAGAGGCAGTGGCTGAGATTCTTTGAGTGGCTGTGTGTTTAAGTGACCTTAAGAGGAAGGTGCCATCTGTGGGTTGATGTGGTGGCAGATGGTCTTTCTCCCTGAGAGAGTTGGTCAAGTAGTTTTTGCAGCCTACTGACTTCCTCCTCTAGGATTATGTTCTGGGCAAGAACATCATAAAAGAAGCCCAGGTCATCATCAGCAGATGCTAAATCACCTGACCTCCTGCTTGTAGCAGGATGTACATGCACTGGGTGTAGACCAGATGTAGCATGTGCCCCTTTGTCTTGGAACTGGGGACTTCCAGCCTGAGGACTTTGTCCTCATCAGCTGTTGCCTCTGGTGAGGTCTTAGTTATGTTACCAACCAGTCTGATCATATGCTGATTCAGAGAGGGTGGCAGCCTCACCAGATGTTCTGATCTCCATATCCACACCAGGAGATAGAACATTTAAACCCCGGTGTTGTGGGTTGTCAGAAGCATGTGTATCCTCTTCCTCAATTGTGTTGTTCTCCCCTATGTTGGTGGTTGTAGGGGAGGAGGAGAGGCATCCAGCTGAGTCAGCACATTAGCAATTATAATAGTTGGACTTTGGGGGGCATTTGCATGGGGAGAGGGGATAGAAGCTGATTGCATCCGGGGAGAGGGATG
The DNA here is from genome assembly GCA_025506515.1 of Flaveria trinervia. Lineage (NCBI taxonomy): Eukaryota > Viridiplantae > Streptophyta > Magnoliopsida > Asterales > Asteraceae > Flaveria > Flaveria trinervia. The sequence goes on from CM046452.1 coordinate 9,310,150, forward strand.
CTCTTCAATGATAACCTCCTCAAGTGAGAGAGGTCTCAGTAATGTGGTTTCCCCTGAAGTGATTGCAACAGGATCCTTTTGAGTGGATACCTGTGCGGCTGTTGCTGGTTGAGTCTTTAACACTATTGGAGGTTTGAACCAGTAGTTTATCCTGTTTGGGTGGTACAGGAGCATCATCAGGGGACTCATCTCCCTAATTAGCTTGTTTGGGTTTGGATTTTGGCTTGGTGGGGACTTTGGATCTGGCAGTTGAAGCTGTGGGTTCCCTTTGCTTGGGTTTGAGCAAACGGGCAGCTTCTTTGAGAGATTGGTCGGAGTTATGCCTGGAGTATACCTCAGCTAGAACAGCTGGTGCAGGGACTCTAAGGCCAACAAGGCCATCAGTTTGTAATTCATTTAAAATTATGGCCATCAGAAACCTGGGATATAATAGCCATCTGTTTCCCACAGTTTTCTGTGCTAGATCTTTGATTTCTAGAAACAATTTGTGAAAAATTTAAAGGTTGGTGTTCTAGAATTGAATATAATACCTGTTGCCACCGGGAAGACATTTGATCCCATGAGGATGTCTTCGAGGCTAAGCAAACATTCACCATATGAAATATTAGTCTTTCAGCATCAGGGAAGTTCTTCTTCAGTATGGTAGCAGCTCGAAGATTTTCCGTCATACCCATTGTTGATGAAGGACATATCAGTTGTGCCCTTCGGGTACTCAGTCACAGCAGTAGCATCTTGTAAATTTAGCAATCGATGAATGCTATCAAGGGTAACCTCTACTTGTTTTTGGTTGACCAATGACCGAACAGAAATTTGGTCGGAAGGCACATCAGTGTGAACGTAGGCATTGGACCAAAACAGACTTAGTGACTCTGGGTAGATGGTCGAGTTTAAGAGCAGAGCAGTACTATACTGAGAATCAGCCACTAGGTCTATGGCGTGATCAAACTTTGTCCAGAAGGCCGATTTCGTGAGGTAGGCGACGCAATTATGTCTGGGTTTTAGACTCATGGTTGCCATTTTTGAAAGTATGAAGGTCAGAAGAACGGCTAATGGAACGTTTGAGAAGAAGACAGGTATTTATAGGGTTGGGATAGGAAAAGGCTGAAAGAAAACTACTGAAGGTTTGGTGTGGTCATCAGCTGTTTGAAACTACTGATGACGTGGTATTAACCTTCAGAGGTTAAAACGACTGATAGTGGTGGTGTTGTCATCAGGTGTTATAAAACAACTGAAGACTTGGTTTTGACCATCAGACGTTGAAATAGCTGAAGTCTTGGTGTTAACCATCAGTATTTATGAAACTACTGAAGGTCGTGGTTTTGACTTCATATGATGTAAACAACTGAGGACTTGGTGTTTTCATCAGTAGTTGTGAAACTACTCAAGACAGTGGTTTTGCCATCAGTTGTTGTAAACAACTGAAGACTTGTATAGTTATCAGTAGTTGTGAAACTACTGAAGACTATGGTCTTGCTTCAGTTGTTTGAAACACAGTTGTAAACAACTGAAGAGAAATTCACATCAGCTGTTTTCGTCAATTCTTAGCTTTTCAGTTGTTTCATACTGTCCTCAACACTTACTCATCAGACTTTTCATCTGCTTTTCAGGTGTTTCATAGGACGTCAGTACTTATCTGTTTTTACTGATTTCAGTAGTTGTAACTACATCAGTAGTTGTAACTACATCAGTAGTTTAGATAGACAAAGTACTTCAGTACTTGTGAGGCATTTAGCCTTCAGTAGTTATAAAAACTACTGAGGGTAAAAGAACTCATCAATACTTATATGTGACATGGTTACCAATGATCATCAGTACTTATTACTGAGATCATCAGTAGTTGTCACTTATTCTAGTTGCAGCATACCAAGCCTTAACACCAAGTTGTGGAAAGTTGAACTATCCAAAGGCTTAGTAAAAATGTCTGCAAGCTCATCAGCACTAGGCACAAACATAGGATTAATTAGACCCTTTTCAAAACAATCTTTTAAAATGATGTCTAATTTCTATATGTTTGGTCCTAGAGTGCTGGACTGGATTTTTGACAATGCAAAGAGCTGAAGCACTATCCATTAATAACGGAGTCTTAGTCTCTGTAATGCCATAATCCAAAAGTTGATTCTGAAGCCAGAGTACTTGGGATGTACAACTTGCAGCAGCAATGTACTCGCTTCAGCAGTGGATGTAGCAACAGATGTTTGTTTTACTCTATGCCAAGAAATCAAACAGTTGCCTAGGAATTGACATCCACCAGAAGTTGATTTCCTGGTTAACTTACACCCTGCATAGTCACTATCAGAGAAAGCAACTAATTTGCAAGAGTGCCCAGTGGAATACCATAAACCTAGAGATTGTGTACCTTGCAAATATCTAAAGATCCTCTTGACTGCAATCAGATGAGACTCTTTAGGTGCAGCCTGAAATCTAGCACAAACACATGTAGCAAACATAATATCTGGTCTAGAAGCTGTTAAATACATCAAGGACCCAATCATACATCTGTAAAGCGTTTCATCAACAGCTTTACCTTTCTGATCACATCCAATTGTGTGGTGTTGCACATGGGAGTAGAACAGGGCTTACAGTTTTGTAAATCAAACTTATTTAAAAGATCTTTTGTATATTTAGACTGATGAATGAAAATTCCATCAGCTTTTTGTTTGATTTGCAAGCCAAGAAAGAACTGTAATTCTCCCATTGCACTCATTTCAAACTTCCTTTGCATTAATTTTGTAAAATCATCACACAACTGGGGATCAGAGGATGCAAATATAATATCATCAACATAAATTTGAACAAGTAGCTTATGCTGATCCACCTTCTTAATAAATAAAGTTTTATCTACGAGCCTCTAGTAAATTATTTTGCAGAAGAAAGTTAGATAATGTCTCATACCAGGCTCTAGGAGCTTGTTTCAACCCATAAAGAGCCTTATCAAGCTTGTATACCCATTCTGGGTGTTTATTATCCTCAAAACCTGTTGGTTGACACACATAAACTTCTTCTTTTATTTTACCATATAAAAATGCACTTTTAACATCCATTTGAAAAACTTTAAGATTGTGGAGTGCAGCATAGGCTAAGAACAATCTAATTGCCTCCAGTCTGGCTACAGGGGCAAAGCTTTCATCATAATCAATACCTTCTTCTTGTGTAAACCCCTAAACAACAGTCTGGCCTTGTTCTTAACATAAGCCCATTTTCATCTTTTTATTCCTAAACACCCATTTAGTGCCTATTGCACACTTACCTGGGGGAAGAGGAACAAGCTCCACACTTGCTGTTTTTTGAACTGAAGAAGCTCAAGCTGCATTGCTTCAACCCAGCCATTGTCTCTAAGTGCAACATGAAATTCTTTGGCTCTAGCTGACTGATGAAGAGAGCATAGAAGCAGAAATTGGACAATTGACTTCTGGTTGAAACTCCAGCATTGATATCACCAATGATTTGAGACATTGGGTGATTCTTCAGCTCTTGATAAACAATGAGATCAGTGCAAGTGTTTGTAGAACCTTAAGCAGCAATAGATGTTGATGTAGACTCTTGAAACCATGTAGATGGTGGCAACTCAAATGAAGTTGAAGATGCAGAAATCCCATCTGCACTTGTTATGGATGAAGCTACTGAAGCTACAGGAGCATCAGGTTTAGAGGACATAGGCAGTTGGTCACTAAACATGAAGAGGTGAGTACTGCTATCATCATCATCATCAGCACCAGCAGTACCACCAGGTGGTGAACTGTTGACAGGAGCAACAACAGGAGTTTGATAAGGAACATATTGCAGTATGTCCAAATCAAATAGCTCCACAAGGCTTTGTGGAATCTTTTCCTTTGGAGATTCATTAAACTTAACATGTAGAGTCTCTTTAACCATCTTTGTTCTACAGTTGAAGACTCTGTATGCTTTGCAAGTTGATGAATAACCAACAAAGTACCCTGCATCCACCTTAGGATCAATTTTTGGAGCTGATCCCCATGTATGAGAATGAAACAAGGACACCCAAAAGCTCTGAAGAATGAAATTAGAGGGGCCAAATGATGAAGAACTTCATATGGAGTCTTCATCAACCTCTGATTTACTAGAACTCTATTCTGTACATAGCAAGCTATATTGACAGCTTCAACCCAAAAAGTCATTGGCAGTCCAAAATCAGCCAACATGGACCTTGCAGCTTCAATAAGGGTCATGTTCTTTCTCTCCACTACTCCATTTTGTTCAGGAGTTCTTGGAATGCTAAACTGCCTCTTGATTCCCTTTGAGAGGTAGAACTCATCAAGTGTATTGTTTCTGAATTCTGTTCCATTATCACTTCTAATACACTTGACTGAGAGGGAATACTGCTTCTCAACATACAACACAAAGTTGATAATCATCTGAGCTGCCTCATCCTTTGAATGCAAGAAGAAAGTCCATACAAATCTGGAGTAATCATCCACAATTACCAGACAGTATTTCTTCTTAGCCATACTCATCACTCTCACAGGACCAAGAGATCCATGTGAAGAAGCTGTAAGCAGGCAGTGGACTTAGGTTCTTCTATGGAGGGAAATGAAGCTTGTGTTGTTTTCCTTTTAAACAAGTAGTGCAGTTTCTTCACATTTGAACTCCTTCATAGGCAATCCCCTTACTAAAGCATGGTTTATCAACTGATTTATGTTTTGGAGATAACATGACCCAGCCTTCTATGCCATAGAGTAGATTCTTGAAGAGAAGCCTTGGAAAATAGGCAAGGATGGCCTTTGAGATCTATTTTCTTGGAAAGATCTAAGGCATACACTCTTCCTGTCGTTGGCCTTCAGGAGAGTGTATTCATCCAACACCTTATCAATCAAACTTAGAACTTTGGATGACAGAATCCGAGAGTTCTGACTGGTGAAAAGAGCAACATGGCCTTTGTCACACATTTGACTGACACTCAAGAGGTTGTACTTGAGATTTTCGACATGGTTAACATCATCAAACTTTATTTCCCTTGGAAACAAAGCCTTTGCCGATGATGTAACCATTTGCATCATTGCCAAATGACACAAACCCCTTCCTTCCTTGAGAGTACTCATTAAGAAGTGATCTGTTTCCTGTCATATGCATGGATCCTCCACTGTCTACATACCAGATGCCTCTATGGCATGTTGAAGAACCCTGCAAAACACAACAAATTAGTTAGATTTTGAGACCCAAACCTTTTTGGTTTTGGGCCTGTTCTCATCAACAGATGGTAAACTAACAGGTTTGTTGGAAACAACAGCCTGAGAGGAAGAAGATGGTGAAGAAGAAGGAATCCTTTGGCTTGGACCTCCTTTCTGTGGTTTCAACATAGGAACATCTAATTGGTTAACTCTTCCCAATAGATGTTGAACCATCATAACCAGCTGTGTCTGATTTTGTGATAAAGCTTTCAGCTCTCCAGACACATCGCATTGGAGTTTGATAAGTTCCTATGTTGCACCTTCTTCTTTTGAGCAATCTTAGCTGTTACCTGTTTAACCCCTTCTTTTTGGATTTCTTTATGGAGTTAAGGGTTACAGGATTTGATGTTGCTGGTACAAATGTGGCTTCAAACTCATTTTTCATTTTAACCATTTTCTCTTTAATTTCCTCTTTATGTTTGAGTTTGGATCCTCTTTTGTACCAACAATCATCTGTAAGATGATTGAACAAACCACATATTTCACATGGTTTCTTCTTCATCTTATGTTGATCATCAACTAAAGAGAATGAAATTACTGAAGACTTGTTCTTCAGCACTTTGAAAAGCTATTTGCTTTCTTGACTTCCTCTTTAGTAGTCTTCAAACCCTTTCTACTGACAGTTTTCTTCTCTTCAGTGCTGACAGTAGTGGAGTTTGAACTTCAGGGTGTTAAATCTGCTCTCCAGTCCTTTCAGGACTTCCAGAGATAACTCCTGAGTTGATCAACTCTTTGATCATGTGAGTGTCAGTATTTGAACCATCAAGATCAGCTGATAGGTTCAACGAGGGAATAATACTAACTTCAACTTCTAATGGTGCTTATCAGAAAGTGGAATCACATGATGAGGTAGATTGGTATTGCTTTCTCCATCAGATTTCACTTTGCTCTTGAAGCAAAATCTGTAGGAGGAGCAGTGTGATTATAACCAATGCCAAACTTCACATTGGAAGCTGATTGCTTAATAAGAAGCATTTCAAAACCTTTGCATGATTGTACCATCGATCACACTCTACTTGGGTGACTGCAAGGGGTTCTTTGAGGTCTTTACTTTTCTAAAAGTACCTCTTCCCTAGCCTATCATCAGTGATTTTGCATTTATGTTTATAATCTCATCATTTTTCTCTTAAGCATAGACTCAATTTTCTTTTGGAAATGATTTTCTAGCTCTATGTTTTATTAATTAAAGCTACATTTGCTTCTCTAATAGAGGCAAATGCTGCTATGGCATGTTTCAGAACATAATTTGGCCTTAGCCTCAGAGGATACCTGTGATACCTGTGATGAAGAGGCATTTGAGGATGATCCATCTGCAGACTCTAGAGCCATAAGTGCCAGATTCCCAAAAGGACTGTCACCACCATGTTGACCAGCACCTCTGAACAGTTGTTCATGACAGGACATGTTATCTGGTAAAATGCTCCAGTTAACAACTCCAGGGGTGAAGAAGCTGTGTTGTTGAGGTTGAGGAGGTTGATGAGATTGAGATGTTGAGGCTCAGGAAGAGCATGTGGTTGTTGAGCAATGGGTGCTTGAACCTGACTGGTTTGTGGCATGTAATAACAAGGGTAAGGATATGGCATTGGACCTGAGGAACAAAATATGCAAGAGATTGTGGTTGAGAATGATGACCAGAATTGACAGGATGTTGCCCTCTGTGTTGTTGACTATTGCCAGGGAAAGTCACAAAGGGTGCAAAGAATTAGATCCAGATGATCTACATTCTCTAGCAAAGTGTCTAAGCCTGTGGCATTTGTGACACTTAACTTACTCTTTCAAAACCAACTTTGTTTTGCCAGAGAGTCCTGGGAACTTTCTTTCAGTTCTTTTGTAGAACTTCTGAGATCTGATATTTTCAAGGCCATTTGGCTCAAAATATCCATCTTCTAAGTCATCATCAGCAATCCCCTTGAGATCATCCATGATGAAGCATAGATTGTCATTATTACACCCAGTAAACTGACTATCAACACTCACAAATGCAGAATCAGAAGTGTTTGAAGATAAATCAATATGCTCATCATACTGGCATTCAGATGAAGCATATTCTGACTCATGACCAACCAAGGCAGTGTTGCCTGGTACAAAGTCTTCAGTGAGCTTACCAGATGAAGCCAGATTCCTTTCTGCTCTATCTCTCTTTTGAATGTAAGCAGTTTCCCATGAAGTTGGGTGAGAGATAGACTATCCAGATTTGCACTGGAGCGTAGGACAATTGTATATGTGTCCCATCTCTCAGGCAGTGATCTGAGGAATCTGTGGTTCATTTGGCTTTTGGTATATCATGTTAACCATTTCAACTCAGAGATTAAACATGAAACCGCTCAAACTGCTGAGTCAGAGTCTCACCCTTTCTATGAGCAAAAGTCTCATACTGTTGGGGCGAGGATTTCCCTGTTGTTTGCTAAGACCTCATCAGTGCCACAAAATTGTTCTTTCAGGCATTCCAAAGGTCATGAGCAGTTTCATGATGCATAAGCCCGGAATAGATTTCATTAGGCAGTGCCATGGCCAGAATTCCATGGGCTTTAGCATCTCAATATCAAACAACTTCTTGTCGTCATCAGAGTATTGTTCCTTCTTCTTCGAAATCAACTGATTTGTTTCCGGATGATTCACCATTGGCTTATGTGGTCCATGTACCACGGATGTCCAACAACCTGAACTATTGACAGATAGGTGATGGAGCATTCTTCGTGCCAAATGTTATACTCATTCCTAACCAGCATCGAGGCTTGGTTGAGGAACCAGTATTGTGTGGATCATTAGAAGGTGTCGTCATTTTCGAAAATTCAGACAAATTCAAGATAAGCAAAACAAATTTAGCTCAAAACCACTAAGAACCTCAATTAAAATAGCCAGAAGCGACAGAACTTCAATCTCTATACAGATTCGTGCGAATTTGCTAGTTCGATCAAACTTAGAGCAAATGAGCAGTTTCAATGATCAATGTTAGATCGATCAATGATTAACCTGCTCTGATACCATTTGATAGGATCTCAGCATCTAGTTTGATCGATTCGAATAATTTCAGCAGCGGAATAGAGTACCAACTAGCACAATTCGAGCAAGAACACCAAAGGTAAAGCAATGAACAGAATTAGTTATAGAGAGAGAAAGTTTCTGCAAAAGGAATATTTCATTCAATCACACACTTTGGCATGGCTTTCTCAAAATTACAATTTAGGTCATTCTTCCTTATATAAGGAAAGATGACGTAGGCTGATGTCACTTGATAGTGACATCTAACCGTTATTTAACAAACTACTGAAACACTAAAACTACTGAAGATGTCAAGCAGCTGACATCTTCTTACAAGAAGCTAAGTGTTACTTTTTACAAAACTACTGAAAGTAAAAACATAAAACTACTAATAAAAAACAACTACTGAAGAAGTACTCTTCAGCTGTTGTGACAAACTACTGAAACTTCAGCACTTGGTCTTCAGACTTGAACTTCAGACGCTTCATCAGCTGATGACTTCAGTAGATGTCATCACTTGATGTCTTCAGTCTTTGTCTTCATGTCAGACTTTGTACATCAGTTGTTGATCTTCAAACACTGTGGACTCTTCAGCTGTGAACTTCAGTACTTTGGTCTTCAGCTTCAGCACTTGTATTCTTTAGCTGTTGACCTTCAGTACTTTGGTCTTCAGCTTCAGCACTTGTGTCTTCAGCTGTTGGACTTCATCACTTTAGTCTTCAGCTTCAGCACTTGTGTTCTTCAGTTGTTGAGCTTCAGCACTTTAGTCTTCTACTGTTGAAGTCTTCAGTACTTAATCTTCAGCTGTTGAATTCTTCAGCACTTGTCGAACTACTGATGAAGCCTTCAAAAGTTGTAGTGATATCATGTGGGACTTAGAGCTTTTTGATCTTGGCTTATTGGTTCTTTTGGTCCAACAAATGCCCTAATAACCAAATAAACTAAGCAAAATGTTAAAATTAAGTTTATAGGTTATTAGTGACAAGATGAGAGTCTAATGGACCATTAAACCATGTTAAATTACTGATTTGGTCAAGATTCGAACCACAGGCGACTGAACAATAGGACAAGCGACTGGTCATCCGGGGTGAACTCCAATCGCACGATTGAATCTTGCGATTGGGTCAATCGGCTGAATGCACCTGCGAATGAACTCAGTCGGCCGACTGAACCAATCGCAGACTCAGCCAACAGATTGAACTCAGTCGCATGTCTCATTCACCCGAATGAGCTCAGTCGCTGAAAGGACAACCGACTGACTTCGGTCGCATGATTCATTCGCACGAATGTATCAAATAAATTTAAACTATACAATTGAACTGAATTTTGAATGTATGACTTTTAATGGTTCTGTGTTTGTGGTTCAGGTCAATGGCTGATTGATGGTCCATCAATCCAAAGCATATATATGTGCTCATTTGCGCCATACGACTCGGAATGGGGCTGAGTTTACAGAGATTATTGCATTCCTTCGACGCTCTCGGATACATAAAGCCAAATCCACACTGTGTACTCCTTATAGGTCATTACATAGGCTTTCTGGGAATGCCTCCGTAGATCGTTCACGTGAGCCGTACAGCATACGTTGCTCCATTCATGGTCATGATATTGAGATTACAGCAGCTGACATCCAGAGAGTACTTGATTTTGGGGACGATACTGATCACCCTACCAGACTACATCCATTTACAATAAGAGGTTGCTTCCTCAGGATTAAGTACACTGGGGACATCAACTCAGGTGTGCTCAACAAGAGCAAACTGTGTCCCCAGTATAAATACTTGGCGCATGTGATCCTGAAGTGTATTGCTTCTCGAAGGGGTGGGTTTGATGACCTGCCAGACCAGATTCAGAATGCCTATGTGGCGCTAGTGCTGAACCACCCCTTCAGCTTCTCGATCATGATCTTCTCGTATCTGGTGGGGAATCTGGAGGCCAAGGGGAAGGAGGGTTTTTGTATGTACCCTAGATTTCCGCAGCTGATCGTCAATGAGAAGCTGCCATTACTTCCCAAGGAGAGACATGATGTGGTTGCCCTAGAGATTATGGATGACACGACTTTGGGTCACATGAGAGTGTATCAGGGCAAGCAGGTAAAGCCCCAGGTAAAGAGGTTGATCGGCCATCTGGCCAATGAAAGATATGTGGCGCCAGGTAGACGCAAGTGGCGTCATGATGACAGCGATTCAGATGATGAGAGGCTATCGCTCCCAGAGCATGATTCAGACAATGATGACAGTGGGGATGTTGGGGATGATATGCCTGTTCCAACGAGGGGCATAGCTTCAGATGTTATACCCCTAGTATTTGCCTCAACAGGCGACATAGCTGAGTCTGCAGGTTTCCACCAAGACTTCATACCTGGTGAGGAGGAAGAAGGGTTGGATGAGGAGCCCTTGACGAGGATTGTAGGAAGCAAGGTTCTTCCCACAGAGTATGGACTCCGGGCGGTTGGTGAACGCCCAGGGATTCGGGAGAGACGACTGCAGATCCCAGCTATGCTCCTGAGTCTGCTAGCCGTGTTCTAGGGGGAGCATCCACATTGACTGGATCGAGGAAGAAACGGATGGCTCAGCCCCACAGCCAGAAGAAGAAGAGGAGAAGACTCACCTCGTCACCACCACAGCCACTACATCTACCATCACCACTACCACTTCTACAGCCACACCATCCACCACCACAGCCACCACAGCTACCACACCTCCCACGACTATACATATTCCAAGCACCATCATATCTTTCACTCCTACATCACCTCCACTATCTCACAGACCCAACCCTATCTTCACCACAGCCACCACCACCACCACTAGCCACCAAGCAGGACCCTTATCTCATCCCGCACATATATATGGATCTCATCTACCTCAATTTAGGGTAGAGGACCAGCTTTCAGCGCTAAACCGTATGGTGATGCGATTGTTAGCTGCTGATGAAAAGAAGATTCCGCAAATCCGACGGCTTGCAGATCTCACTGCTGTGCAGTCACACCAGATCTCGGAGCAGGCTCGGCTGATCGAGAAGCAGGCCCAGCAAATGGCTGCTCAGAGCCACGAGATCGCCCAACTCCAAGAGCATAGAGTCACTTCTGCTAAGAAGATGAGGAGTTGGAGAATGCTAAGAAGACCATCATGCTCAAACTTAAGGGATCTATAGATGAGCCTCTGAAGATTAAAGAGGGAGATGGTGATGATGGTGATGATGATGATGATGATGATGAGACTGAGGATGATGAGGGGATTGAGGACGAGAGGACAGAGGAGAGGAATGAGGATGATGATAAAGAAGGAGGGGATGCAGATGCATCTACCTCTGCTCAAGGTCAAGAAAGGGGGTCTAAGAAGAATCAAGACCAACAAGCTTCATCCCTTGCTCCACCAAGTGATGACCCAGTGATCCAAGACAAAGTAATGATTAGATGTCTATGTATTTGATTACTTTTGTATTTGAATCATGTATTTAAACTTATGTATTTAATGGTTATATTAAGATTAATGTATTTTTTGTTTTGATTATTAATAATGGTTGATGTGCTACATGTTTAAATCAAACAGATCTAAACTATCAGAGGCATGAGTTGATGTTGCTCACCTTCAGCAGATCAAGACTCAGCTAACTATGATTCTTAATCTACAAGGGATTGTCAGAAGGTCAATGAGTTATACCCCTGAAGAAGGGGAAATAATTCAAGATCAATCAAATGAGCAACTAGCTGAGATCTTCAAGCTAAATCCGATGAGATTGTAAAGGATGCTCCAACGTCTGACTCGACAAGTGACGAAGAGCTCAACGACGTTGATGAAATAGAGATAGAAGATGTCACTGTGGAGCACTACCCTCAGTATGCTGACAATGAGTGAAATGTGGTCCCCAATCTGGGTGAATCCCTTGTCAGTGATACGTTTGAGGTGTTAGACAAAATAGAGCAGGAGTCAGAGAAGAAAGAGGGATCGGCCCAAGCCTCAAATGATGATGTTGATATCCGAAAGGCTGAATGGGCTGCATGTTTTGAAGAAGTTAGAGCCCAACGTGCTGCACCTAAACAGGACGCCTACACCAACTCTACAGAGTCAAGAAACATAATAAGGTGTCAGGCAGGATTTAGCATGGGCGTATTTTGAGGACCTTAAAGTTTATGTCGTAAGAGGGAGAAGGGCATAGAGTACTTTAGATTTCCACATGATCTAAAGACTCTACAGGCAGGTTGAGTTCAGCAACCAGTGGCCAAACTGAAGTGTTGTATGCTGACCCGAGAAAGATGTCGGCTGGTTTGAGGCTACCCTAAGGAAGGAGTACCACACTAGTGGGTTAACTTCCGACCCCAACAGCCTACAAGGTACATCAGAAGGTCTGAAGTTAATGCCATTACTGGAAAGCCAAATATAGTGTTGAAGTGGAGTCCTCCACACGCGATGTCAAGAATCCCACTCAAGGAAATGCCACGGACTTCACTCCACACTTTAAGTGGTGGTACTACGATTGGAGGACAGGAGAAGCGGTCATAGTCCTAAACAAAGAGGGCCAAATGGATACATCAGGGTATTTGACCTAATGTGGCTTACCAACTTGTCAGCTAGTGATGTCTACACTCTATACAAGTGGCCACTGTTCTATGATACGCAGGATATAGTACAAGCCTCCAGTTCCAGAATGTCATAAGACTCTGTTTTGCATTTGAGATTCATGCAGGAGTCACAAAAGAGGATAAGTACAAGAAGTATGAGGAGGTAATGAAGACAACAAGACATTAGAGAGATCTAGGTCCAAGGGGGAGTTTGTTGGTACGTGTATGTCGCTAGATCATGATATGAATGTAATAGATCTTGTTTGTCTGATTCTGATATAATGTTTGGAATGATTAATGAAATGATATTGATTGTTTGGTATTTATAATGTTTAATATTTCATTATGAGTCGATGTTAATTGTTTAATTAGGTTTGTGGTTGTTGAATTGTTACACATAATGTTATATTAATTATGTTGTAAAAGGAGACTGGATCAGTCGTATGATTGTAACATACGATTGGCTTAGTCGCATGACTGAACACTCAGTCGTGCGGATGAATCAACCGCATGGTTCAATCGCACGACTGAACCATACTAATGGTTCAGTCGCACGAATGAACAGTACTAATCTGTAAATACAACCCAATTCGTGGAAAAACGAGAGGAAACAAACGAGAGGATCATTCTATTTCGATTCCAGACGTACCCTAGCCGTCCAGAAGCCTCAAGTTGATACTCCAGTTCATAGAATGCTGTAGATCGATTCCTATCGATTCTTAACGTTTGATTTAATACTTTATTGATTCTACGTGCATTCTCACTGATTGGATCGCCAATCAAATAGGATTCCACACTATTTGGTTTGGTTTACACATTAATCATTAGGTATTTCGTTAAAATACAAGGTCCCAACAAAAGTACACAAGCATCGGATGTTGATTCCTAACACTTCAGAACCTCGTATTCCAACGGCTATAAATACTGAACCTGGAATTCAAAATCTAGATGTGGAAGTAGTCGTTCCCACCACTCCCAGATCTCGACTACATTTCTATCATCCTCTTGACAATGTCATAGGGGATGTACAATTAGGAGTACAAACAAGAAATCAGCTATACTCAGCTGATTATGCCTTAGTCATGGAAAGATTCTATTTTCATGGCGTTGCTTTTTGATGTTTTCTGTCTCAATTTTAGTCAAAATTTGCAAGTGAAGCCTTAAACGATGAGGCATGGGTGAGTGCCATGCAAGAAGAACTTCTTCAATTCAAGAAGTTAGGAGTATGGACACTAGTGGATAGACCAAAAGTTGCTAAAGTAATTGGCACCAAATGGGTCTTGAAGTGTAAGAAAGATGACCAAGGGGTCATGATAAGAAACAAAGCTTGACTTGTCGTTCAAGGTTTTAGACAAGTCAAGGAATTGATTACAATGAAGTGTTTGCACTTGTGGCTAGAATGGAAGCAATCCATATCTTCCTAGCCTATGCATCTTACATGAAGATCAAAGTTTATCAATTAGATGTCAATAGTGCATTCCTTCATGGTGAAATCCATGAGATAGTGTACGTCACTCAACTGAAGGATTTGAGGATCCTTATCATCGGGACAGAGTTTACAAGCTTGATAAGACTCTCTATGGGCTCCATGAAGCCCAGAGAGCATGGTATGAGAAACTCTTAACTCATCTGGTGAAAAATGGCTTTCGTAGAGGAGTTATTGACTGCACACTGTTCATCAAAGAAAAGGATGGCGACTTAGTGCTAGTACAGATTTATGTGGATGACATAATCTTCCGTTCTAAAAACGACGAGTTATGTAAAGAATTTGAATCTGTCATGAAAGCAGAATTTGAGATGAGTGCATTGGGGGAAATGAAGTTCTTCCTAGGATTACAGGTGGATCAAACACCAAAAGGAATCTTCCAGCATCAGACTAAATATATAGGGGATATCCTTAGTCGATTTGACATGGAGAATGCTTCAGCTGCTGGAATTCACACGCCACGAACCACGATGTGGCACCCGACGAAAATGGTGATCTGGTCGATGCTACAATGTATAGATGAATGATTGGATCCCTAATGTATCTCACAGTGTCTCGTCCTGATATCATGTATGCGATGTGTCTGTGTTCCAGATATCAGGCAAAACCGAAAATCAACCATCTCATTGGTGTTAAACGGATTTTCCATTATCTGAAGGGTACTCCAACACTCTGGTTGTGGTATCCTCATGATGATGATTGTGAGCTTACAGCATATAGTGACTCAGATTATGGCGGCTGTAAAATGAACGACAAGTCAACGTTTGTAGGATATCAATTCTTTAGGAGAAGACTAGTCACCTGGCAGTGTAAGAAGCAGACATCGGTTGCTCTGTCAACTTGTGAACCTGAATACGTTGCTGCTAAAAGTCGCTATTCGCAGATCATTGGATTCAAAAGCAAATACGCGACTGTGGTTTGCAATTCTCTAACACTCCAATCTATGTTGATAATTCTGCTGCTATAGCCGTAACAAAAAATCCGTCCAACATCCTAAACTAAAACACATCGACATTTAGTCTCACTTTATATGTGATTGTTTTGAAAAGCAATTAATCGATGTGGTTATAATAAATACGGATTTTAAAAGTGCCGACCTGTACATAAAAGCAATTAATCGATGTGGTTATAATAAATACAGATTGTTTTGATAAACCGAGGTTTTTATATCTATTAGAGGTTAATGGCGTGAAAAGGAAAAGAGATGTGATTTCTAAGGAAGAAAATATCTAGTTCGACAAATTTTTATTTTATTTTATTTTATTTTCCTGTTTATTAAAATCCAAAAACCAAAAATATTTTTGGTTTTAAAATTTTAAGGGGAGAATAGGTTAGATTAGTATTAAATTAGCTACTTTATTTAATTACTTAACAAAAACAAGGGAGAATGACAGCTTAGCTAAAAGAAAGTAATCAAATCTATGATACTCATTCAATGTATATGGAAAATGATAGTATATAGGAAACTGATTATTTGGGACTTCAAAATAGTTTAACTGATTAAGATGCAAAATTCAAAGTTTAAGTCTGAAAAGTCTAAGCAAAATAAAAGGAAAAATGATAGTAAAACTAGTATACTACCAGGTAACATAGAGAAAGTAGACCTAGAGGTTGCTAGGTCACTATATGATGTGTCAGTAGATTCAACACAATAGATAAGTAGAGCTTATTGGTGGTTTCAATTGCTAACTAAATTGTTCAACTTGTTGTGGGTTCCCAGCTTATCCCTGGTTAACACAATCAAAGCAATTCCAATTGGGTGAAGAGCAAAATAAACGCCACAAATGTGTGCGGACGGCCATAAAAATGAGCAAAGCACATGGAAAAATGAAAAATGCAATCAAGCAAATAACTTATGTGTTGGTTGTGTTATGTGCTAAAAGGAAAATAATGCTCAAACAAGAAGATTGGTTGGTACCTCTCTGCTGTGCGGTGGCACTGAGGATAAGCATAACCTAAATATTCTAGAATTCATTATTATTTGCGCCTCTTTGTTGTGCGATGGCACAGGCCTGAGGCTTGGCATCTCTTTGAAAGCTCTTAGAATAGTCTCTTCTTGAAATATACCCGTAGAACGCTCAAAAATCTCCTGAGCAACGTTGATTATCATATAAGCGTAGGATCCACAAATGCTTCTTGAAATAATTAAACCTTAACTCACGACCAATGTGTGTCAAAAATCTATGTATGGATTTAAGAGGACATGTATACTGACAATCATCATGAGCTGCAGTTCTTGAAAGTCAAAATCATTATGTGCATCTTGTATCTCTAGTATAATTTCCTAAAATTGCTATTGACTCTCAGTGAAAACAAAAGGATCTAGCATCAAAATTGTTTATTAAAATGTCCCAAATGATTCTGATATACCTGTATGATTCCATAATGAATTGTACCAGAAATGATAAAATTGAATTAAAGCTATGTTGTTCAGGAAGTAATATCAGTTAGACGTAATCTAATAGGTTTAAATCCATCTCCATACAAAAAATATAAATCAAACATATGTGTTGGTTTTGTTTTTAAATTTCTAGTTGATTTTACTTATTTATTTATTTTTTTAGTCATTTGGTAGGTAAAAATCAAACTATGCATTTGGATTCAAGCTGTGAATCACTCACTTAAAACAGGTCATGTCTAAGGTGACCAATCGGTTTTTTAAGTTGAAAGGATAACGTTTGAGGTGATCACCAGTTTTGCTAAAAGGATCACGTCTAAGGTGATCAATAGTTTTTCAAATTAAAAAGATCATGTCTGAGATGATCATCGCTCATAACGCTTTATCTATAGTTAAAAGGCTAAGTGCTTGAAAGGTCATAAGGTCAAACTCATAAGTATGAGCCTTTCGCATGACTAGACTATAAGTATGGACCAGTTGCACGATTGGATCATACGTATGAGCCCAATCACACGACTGAACCACACGTATGGACCAGATGTATGATTGGACCATAAGCATGGGCCAATCCATACAATTGGATCACCGGAATGAACCAATCGCACGAATGGAGACCGTCTGAGTTAGTCACACGACTGAAACCCAGACGCATGAATGGATGTGACGGACTGAGCCAGTCGCACGACTGTGCCCCAGTCGCCTGAATGAATCGTGCGAATAGGTTCAGTCACCCGACTAAAAGTAAACTTAGTATAAATAGGGTGAAAGTCGGTCGCATATTCTCACCACCCTTTAATCGCTCCCAAATCGCACGACAGCAAACTTACTCTGCCAAAATTTGATTTTGTTGATTTCACATTGAGATTGTGTTACTAATGTGTACTCTCATCTTCTATAGGTAATTATTGATCGAAATCACACAAAATGCACGGTGTAATCAAACCCTAAGAGACCCAATTTGACTAGAATCAAGAAATCTATAAAAACTTTCAAATAGACCACGTAATGTGCTTAATGGTTAAAATGAAGTACATATAGTGATAGTTAGGGTCCCTGCGAATCTAAAGAGCCTAAACACAACATTTAACATCAAGTTTTGACCTAGATTCAGGGTTAGAGTGTCGAACAGAGAGTTATGCGACTAGACACTCAGAATGAACTTCAATCGCATGATAGAGCCGAGCGAATGACTCAATCGGGTGAATGACTCAATCGGTCGAATGAACAAGGCGTATGAGCTCAATCGCCTGAATGAACTCATCTGCATGCTCAATTGCCCGATTGAACTCAACCGCATGCTCAGTCGCCCGATTGAACTCAACCGCATGCTCAGTCGCCCGATTGAACTCAACCGCATGCTCAATCGCCTTACTGAACTAAGTCGTATGGTTCAATCACACGATTGAACCAGACTGATTTCATAACAGTTTAAATTATCAACAGTTCTGTTATGGACAAATCTCATGTTATGTGTCTTGTGTTACTGAAACATGGCAGATAGGGGAATCATCAACACAAGCACAATATTTGTGCTGACTTGGATGCCACCATTAGGAATGTTGTTGATTTTGTGGGTATTATTTCATTTATGAGGCGATCAAGGATTACAAAGCCATATCTACTCCATGCACACCCTACACGTCTTATAGTAGGCTTTTGGGAGGGTGCATCTATTGACAGATCTACTGAGTCCTACTGCATTCGGAGCACCATTTTTGGGAAAGAGATTGAGGTGACGATAGCAGACCTTCGACGAGTATTGGATCTGGGTGAGGATGCTGCCCACCCAACCAGGTTACATCCTCTGACTGTAAGGGAATGTTTTCTAAGGATGAAGTACACTAGGGACATCAACGCAGGTGTGCTCAACAAAAGTAACCTGTGTCCCCAGTTCAGGTACTTAGCACACGTCATTATCAAGTGCATTGCTTCACAATGGGGTGGATTTGATGATCTCTCTGACCAAATTTAGAATGCTTACATGGCACTGGTGCTGAATCACCCCTTCAGCTTCTCCAACATGATCTTCACTTACATGATCAAGAACCTTGAGGCCAAGGGTAAGGAGCGTTCTGTCATGTATTGTTCGAGGTCTTGCAGATAATCATAGATGAAGCTCCCCCTACTGCCCAAGGAGAAGGACGATGCAGTGACGCTAGAGGTGATGGATGACACCTCTCTGGGAAGGATGAAGGTGTGTACATGGGGAAGCTGGTGAAACCCCCTGTTAGGAGATTGTTCGGGCACCTGGCCAGTGCTAAGTACGTGGGGCCAGCTCATAAGAAGTGGCGTCATGATGACAGTGACTCTGACATAGAGCCTATTAAGCTACCTACAGATGATTTAGACGATGATGATGACGACCATGGTGATGATCAAGGCGGTGAGGCTCCGGTTGGATCCGAGTCGGCTCCAATCCACCCTAACTTTCAGATAGATGAGGAGGAGGAGTCGGATGAGGAGCCTCTGGTACGGATGGTGGGAAGTCGGGTCGTGGCCACTGAGAGAGGGCTCAGGGCGGTTGGTGGGTGCCAGGGTCAGTCCGGGGATGTTGTTACTGCTGATACCGGTCCATCTTACATCCCGAACCATCCTATTAGCCAAGGGGGAGCATCCACCTCTAAGGGATTAAGGAAGAAGATGATGGCTCAGCCCCATGGGATGAAGAACAAGCGAAGGAGAATTACTTTGATCACCACCACATCCACCACTTCTACCACAGCTACCACCACCACTACCACACCCCCTTACCACTACTACCACACCTCCCACCATTACTACCACACTCCCAACCACCGCTACTACAACCACCCCTTCACCATCCACTCCTATCCCATCACCCATATTCACCACATCCACCACTACCACCACCAGCCACTAAGCAGGTCCCTCAACCCACTCTACATTCACCACCGGACCCACTCTACCCTTCATTGGGGTAGAGGAACGGCTTGCCAACCTTAACTGGATGGTGCTAAACTTGTTAGCTGCTGATGAGCAAAGAGCCACATAGCTAAATTAGCTTATGGAGCTTAATGTTGCTCAAGCCCAGTAGATTATACAGTTGCTGGAGAAGAATGCTCATTTGGTTAAGTGGATTGAGGAGTTGGAAGCTAAGAACAAGAAGATCATGCTAAGGCTGAAAGGGTCAAAGGATGAGCTGTTAAAGATCCGAGAAGGTGAAGATGATGATGATGATGATGATGATGATGATGATGAGTCTGATGAAGAAGATGAAGATGATGATGAAGGATCAAGGAGAAAGAAGAGAGAAGATGATGATGATGAAGAAGGTGATGCTGCTGCATCAGCCTCTGCTCAAGGTCAAGAAAGAAGGACTAAGAGAGCACAAGACCAAGGAGCATCCTCCTCAGCTCCTGCTGTTGAAGAACTAACGGATCAGGATAAAAGTAAAGATTAAATGTTTTGTATTTAGAAAACTTTTGTACTTGATTCAAATACTATACTTATGTAATTAATGTTTATCTATTTTAATCTAATGTTTAAATGTCTTGATTAACTACTAATGATTGATGTTTTAAATGTTTAAATCAAGCAGCTCAAACATCATAGCAAGATGAATATGATGTTGCTCCCCTGCAGCAAATCAAGTCTCAATTCACAATGATTCTTGATTTGCAAGGGATTGTCAGACGGTCGGTGAGCTACACTCCCGAAGAAGGAGAAATCATTCACATCCTGACTGACGAGCAACTCGCTGAGATGTTTAGGCTGAATTTAGACGAGATTGTCAAAGATGCTCCTACATTTGATATGGCAAGTGAAGATGAGCTACAGGATATCGATGAAATAGAGATTGAAGATGTGACAGGTGAACACTATCTAGAGTACACTGACCGATAAGGCAATGTGATCCCCGACTTGGGTGACACTCTTGGCACTACTACATGTGACAAACTGGATGAGATGGAAAAAGAAACTGAAAAGAATGAAAACCAAGCCCAAGCCACGGATGTTGATGTTGATATAAAGAAGGCTGAATGGGCAGCTTGTTTTGCTGAGATATGAGCCCAACGCACAGCTCAAAAGCAAAATGCCTACACCAAGCTCTACAAGGTCAAGAAACATCTAAAGGTGACTTGCAAGATTATTGCATGGGCGTATTTTGAGGATCTAATGTTTATTCTGTTAAGAGGGAGAAGGAATAGAGTACTTCAGATATCCACATGATTAGAAGACCCTCCTAGGTTTTGAGCTCAACCAGCTCGCATGCTTAAATCTGCTATATGCTGATCTTAGAAAGATGCCAGGCTAGTTTGAGGCTGATCTAATAAAGGAATACCACACCAGATGGGTAAACTTCAGACCTCAATAGCCGAAGAGGTACATTCATAGGTCTGAAGTGGATCCTATATCTGGAAAGCCTAAAGTCGTGTTGAAGTGGATTCCCCCACGCACAATGTCCAAGATTCCCTAGCGGAAAATGCCACAGGACTTCACTCCACACTTCAAATGGTGGTATTATGAGTGGAGAACAGGCGAAACGGTCAGAGTTCTACCGCGAGAGGGAAAAATGGAAACCATCCGGGTATTCGACCTAATGTGGCTTACGAACTTGTCTGCAAAGATGTATACACATTGTACAAGTGCCCACTGTTCTATGACGCGCAAAATATTGTACAAGCTCTCCAGTTCCATAATGTTATAAGACTCCGCTTTGCATTTGAAATACATGTAGGAGTTACTAGAGAGGAAAAGTACAAGAAATTTGAGGAGCTTATGAAGAATGTTAGACGTTAGAGGAAACTAGGTCCAAGAGGGAGTTTGTTGATACATATGTATCTAGTTTATGAGCTTAATGTAAATATCTGTCATGTCTTACACATATGTAATAAATGAGTTGAATGAAATACAATATGTGATTGATGCTTATAATGTTTAATGTTTTATTGTTTATTGTGTATTAAAGTATGTTGAACTAACTATATAGGTATGTGGTTGTTGTGAATAGTTCTTAGTCAAAATTGATTGAGAAACGTGTTCAAACTTAATCGTATGAAGTCTTCATGCGAATGGACCATGCTAATGGACCATACGCATGAATACTTCATGCTAATGAACCAGTCACACGACTAAACCAAGAGACTGGATCAGTCGCACGATTGAGACATAAGATTGACTCAGTCACACGACTGAACCTTCAGTCGTGCGTATGGATTAATCGCATGATTCAGTCGCACGACTGAACCATGCTAATGATTCAGTAGCACGATTGAAAACCATAACCTATAGATACCACCTAATTCATGAAAAACGAAGAATGGATAGACTTTTGACACATACTCGTACCCTAGCCATTCAAAAAGCATGTTCCAAGTTCATAGTTTACAGTTGATCTTGTTCTAATCGTTCTTAACATTTCTTTTATCGTTAGATTGATCGGGAGTGCATTCTCACTGAGTGGATCACCAATCAAATAGGATTCCGCACTATTTAATCTGGTTTCACACATTATCATTTAGTACTTCGTACGTACACGCATTATCTGTGTATGGATTTAAGAGGACAAGATACTGACAATCATCATGAACTGCAGTTCTTGAAAGTCAAAATCATTGTGTGCATCTTATAGCTCTAGTATGATTTCCTAAAATTGCTATTGATTCTTGGTCAAAACAAGAATCTAGCATCAAAATGGTTTATTAAAACATCCCAAATGATTCTGATATACCTGTATGATTCCATAATGAATCGTACCAGAAATGATAAAATAGACTTGAAGTTGTGCTGTCGAGGAAGTAAAATCAGTTAGAATTACTCTAATAGGTTTAAATCCATTTCCAATAAAAAGTTACAAAAATATAACTTGTTTCATTTTTAAATTTCAAGTTGTTTTATTTAACTATTAGTTGTTTGTTAGGTAAAAGTCAGACCATACATCTGGATGCAATCTGTGGATACTCACTAAAAGGGTCACGTCTGAGGTGACCAATCGGGTTTTTGAAATTAAAAGGATCATGTTTGAGGTGATCAAATAGTTTTTCAGTTAAAAAGGTAATATCTGAGATGATCAACGGTCATAACGACTTATCAGTAGTTAAACGTGTATGTTTGAAATTGAAAGAGGTCAAACTCATAAGTATGGACCAATCGTATGATTGGACCATGAGTATGGGCCAATCGCACGACTGGACCATGAGTATGGGCCAATCGCACGACTGGACATGAGTATGGGCCAATCGCACGACTGGACCATAAGTATGGACCATTCGCACGATTGGATCATACCATGAGTATGAGCAAATCACACAATTGGACCATACGTATGAGTCCAGTCGCACGACTGAACCCAGTCACATGACTGAATGTTAACTTAGCATAAATAGCAGGGAGTCGGTCGCGGGGAGTCTCATCACCCCTCAATTGCCTTTAGTCGCCCGAAAGTACCGAGACTCTACCCAAATTTTGTTTGATTGATTTAGCATCCTTTTACTAATAAGTCCATTGTTCATCTACAGGTACTTCGTGACTGAAATCGAACAAAATGCTCGGTGAAATCAAACCCTAACTGTTCAAATTGGTTAAAATCAAGAAATCAGTAAAACCCTTCAAATAGACCACTTAAATGGGCATAATCGTTAAAATGAACATAAAGTGATAGTTAGGGTCCCTACGAATCTAATGAGTCTAAAACACAACATTTAACATCAAGTTTTGACCAAGATTCAAGGTTAGAGTGTCGAATAGAGAGTTATGCGAATAGACACTCCGAATGAACTTCAATCGCACGATTGAGCTGGGTGTATGACTTAATCGAATGAATGAACCAGGCGTATGAGTTCTGTCACACGATTGACTCAACCACATGGCCTAACACAAGACAAAGTTCATTCGCAAGCTCAATCGCATGACTGAACTCAGCCGCATGCTCAATCGCACGGCTGAACTCCGTCGTATGGTTCAATCGCACGATTGAACCAGACTGATCTCAAAACAGTTTAATTTCAACTGTCTTCTATTATGCTCAAATCTAACGTATATGTGTCTTGTGTTACACAACATGGATGATAGGTGTTAGGATCAGTGATCTATGTTTGATGATTGACGAGTATTGCAGCGGAATTCAACAATGAATTAGTCGATTCACAAGAACAAAACGATATTCATGAAGAACAAGACGGTTATAGAGAGAGAGAATATCTGCAAATATATTTCATTCAATATTCGCTTTCGTGGTAACAGAATGTCACAATTATGATTAGGTCGGACACCTCTTATATGAGAGATGTGACGTCTGCTGATGTCACTTGATAGTGACATCTAACAGATTTATTACAACTGAAACACAACTACTGAAGATGTCAAAACAGCTGACATCTTCTTACAAAAAGTTCTAAGTGTTATCAGTTGTTATAACTACTGAAAAATATAAAACTACTGAAACTACAACGACTGAAGAACAAGCTCTTCAGTCGTTTTACAAAACTACTGAAACTAGAAATATAAAACTACTGATATCACAACTACTGAAGAAGTACTCTTCAGCAGTTTTGACAAACTACTGACGCTTCAGTACTGATCTTCAGACTTTGACCTTCAGATGTTTCATCAGCTGATGACTTCAGTAGATATCATCAGCTGATGTCTTCAGTCTTTGTCTTCAGACTTTGTACATCAGTTGTTGATCTTCAGCACTTGTAAACTCTTCAGCTGTTGTACTTCAGTACTTTGGTCTTTCAGCTTCAGCATTGTGTTCTTCAGCTGTCAGCTTCAGTACTTGTGTTCTTCAGCTGTTCAGCTTCAGTACTGTGTTCTTCAGTGTTCAACTTCAGTACTTGTTCTTCAGCTGTCAGCTTCAGTACTTGTGTTCTTCAGCTGTTGTACTTCAGCACTTAGTTCTTCAGCGTTGAAGTCTTCAGCACTTGATTCAGCTGTTGTACTTCAGCACTTAGTTCTTTAGCTGTAGAAGTCTTCAGCACTTGATCTTCAGCTGTTGAAGTCTTCAGAACTTGTCAAACTGCTGATGAAGCTTTCAGCAGTTGTTGTGATACCATGTGGGACTTAGAGGTTTTCTGATCTTGGCTCATTGGTTCTTTTGGTCCAACAAACTCCCCCTGAACCAATGCAGCCAAAACCTCTAAATTATTTATTATCCCACTTATTGTTGGCAAAAGATTGGTCTTTTTCCTTCTTGATCAGTAGAGAAGATGACCCATGTAAGCTCCGGCCTGGGAAGAAGTCTCTGATATTTGTTTGGCAAGATATGAATGGGAACTCTGCTTTGGGGAACTGGACACAGATTGTTATCCCATTCATGAGATCTACTTCCGTGTATGAGCCTGTAGGATTCTCTGGTGTAGGCTCTGAGAAACATGATTTGTTCTTCCATGGTCAGGTTCTCGGCTTCACCATCAAAACAATCCTTCTCGCCCATACAGCTCTGAGATGTACTTGGCTGTTTGCCGTTCTTAAGCTCAACAGTTGTAATTTGTCTATATGCAAAATCATCAGGATGATTCCCTTCGAGTAGCAGACTTAGCTCATTCTGTTTGAAGTTCTCAAGCCTCTTGTAGACTAACCCCTTTTTGATAATCCTGTTCTCTAGCATCTTCTGGGGTGGTGTTTAGTCTCGTAGGCTTCTTGAAATCTTCGACAATCTCCCAGGGTGATACTACAAGGGCCACTGTGATCTCTTCCTACGATCCTCTTGACTTGACCCTTGTATCTCGAAGGAATGTCTTTCTTTACAATCCTGTGAGCCACCCTCGGATCAGGCCATACTCTCACCCTTTCCTTCTGATATTGAAATGTGTTGGCGAGAGTGTACAATCTCAGAGCTTCTTCTTCATGCTGATAATTGATGAGGAGGTAGCATAGGTTTTGTCAATGCTTTTCAGCATTTCATCATCATGAAGCTTTTGCTGCTCCCTTCTTCAATTTTACTCTCACAACATCCATCTGTTAGGTGGGAGTGATGGGCATAGGTTTGGCTTTCGCCAGTGTTAGGACTGCAGACAGAGGCATCCTATCTTCTTCCACATCATCCTCTTCTTCTCTTCTTCTAGCCTCAACACCCTATCTTCTTCTTCTTAGGTGCATCATAGGCTATTGGTTTAGATGGTGAGGGAGTTGGGTTTGAGGGTTGTGATTGTGGTTTTGGATTTGGGCTTAGAGATTGGTCTGGAGATTTGAGGGGTAGGCTGTTTTTGAGTGGGTGGAAGGGAAGGTTGTTCCAGCATCTTTGTTGTGAGTTTAGCCTTTGTAAGTTTTGCCATTTCAAACCTTTTACCAGCCCCAGCCTCATCAAGGGCTTCAACAATAATCCCCTTGTGGAATTGCTCAGCCAGACAGATTCTGGTGGCTATAGCCAGAATACTGTCTCTAGTCCACGCGCGAATCTCCATTAAAGATCTTCCTAAGTATTTTGCAATGAAGCGGACCATGATCTCCAATCTCTCTTTTTCAAGTGCATCATACCCAGCCCATCGGGTTTGAATCTTGCACTTCCAACCTCCTGATCTCACTATCCAATGTGGCTGTATCAAACCCTGCCTGAAGAGTTGTTCAATTATTTTATCATGGATCGGCTGTGTGTATTATTAGCATCTTTTACCAGCTCTTCCAAGGATTTGTCTTCAGCAGTAGGTTGATCATCAGCACTTTTCTTTCGTTTGTAAGTGAGCAGTGGTTGCTTTTCTTTCTCCTCCTCTTGGACTTGCTTTTGAGCCTTCTCTTCCTCTGTTCTTTTCTTTTTCTTTTCTTTCACTGCAGTACTCTCCCCCTTTTGGATGCATTGGA
Organism: Flaveria trinervia; assembly: GCA_025506515.1. NCBI lineage: Eukaryota > Viridiplantae > Streptophyta > Magnoliopsida > Asterales > Asteraceae > Flaveria > Flaveria trinervia. Next base: position 9,336,525 of record CM046452.1, read on the forward strand.
GGTAGGGGTTTGTACCGCAGAAGTGTTCTTTGCACAACAGCATCAATCAAGGGTTGTAAAGTTGAGGAAAGCCTCTCATCAATGGCTTTAGTCACAATGTCAGTGATTATGGGTGTGATGAGAGGGAGGGAATTTTGAAGTACAGCAACTTTTGCTCAGGAGGGTTCTGTTCCTGAGAAATAGTGCCTGAAGCAGAGGCAGGTGGCTGAGTTTGGAGTGGCTCAGTGTTTGGAGAATCTTCAACTGAAGGTGCCATCTGTGGGTTGGTGGAGGCAGATGGTCTTTCTCCTTGTGAAGTTGGTCAAGTAGGTTTTGCAGCCTACTGACTTTCTCCTCAAGGATTGTGTTCTGGGCAAGAACATCGTAGAAAAAGCCCAGGTCATCATCAGCCGAAGCTGAATCACCTGACCTCCTGCTTGAAGCGGAGATTACATGCACTGGGTGTAGACCAGTTGTTGCATGTGCCCCTTTTTCTTGGTACTGGGGACTTCCAGCCTCAGGACTATGTCCATCATCAGCTGTTGCCTCTAGTGAGGTCTTAGCAATGTTACCAGCCTCATTCTGATCATGTGCTGATTGAAGAGAGAGGTGGCAGCCTCACTAGATATTCTAATCTCCTTATCTACACCAGGAGATAGAAGTGGTAAACCCCTGTGCTGTGGGTTCTCAATTGCATTGTGTTCCTCCCCTCAATGGTAGAGGTGTTCCCAGTAGTAAGTGGTTTCTGGGGGGGGGGTGAGGAGTGCAGTTGAGTCAGCACTTGTGCAACTATTAAAGTTGGGCTGTGAGGGGCGGTTGTATGGGGTGAAGGGATAGAAGCAGTGTGCACCTGGGGAGGTTGGTGCTCTTCAATGGCAATCCCCTCAAGTGAGGAAGATCCCAGATGTGTAGGTACCCTTGTGTGGTTGCTGCAGGCTCCTGTTGAGAGGGAATCATGAGCGGCTATGGCTGGAAGAGTCCTTATATCACTAGGGGGTTTGGACCAGTGGATATCTCCTGCGTTTGTGTTGCAGGGGCATCCTCAGGGGACTTAATTCCTGAGTAGCCGTTTTGGGTTCTTTTTGGGGGTTTGGTGGGGACTTTTGATATGGAGGTGGTGGCTGTGGGTTCCAGCTGCGTGGGTTTGCGCAGCTTGGCAGCCAATTTGAGTGTCTGGTCAGAGTTGTGCCGGGAGTATACTCCGGCAGAACAGCCGTAGCAGGAACTCCCAAGCCAACAAGTCCCTCAGCATTAAGCTGGTTTGTAATGATGGCCATTATGAACCGTGGATATAGTATCCAACGGTTAGCAGTTAGTTTTTGAGCCATATCCTTGAGCTCCGAAAATATTATTTCTGAAAAGTTTAACGGTTGTTGCTCAAGAATAGAATACATTACCTGCTGCCACTTTGTCGACATTTGATCCCAAGACAAGTCTTAGGAGCCAAACATACATTCACCATGTGAAAAATTAGGCGTTCAGCATGGAAGTGTTTCTTCTTATGATAGTGGAGGCACTTAGATTGCCCTGATATCCATGTTGGGCAAAGGATAGATCTGTAGTGCCCTTGGGATATCCAGCAGGAGAAATGGCATCATCCAAGGATAAGTTTGGCGGATTATTGCAGGAGTGATGACCACTTCTTTGTTGTTGACGACCGACTGGAGAGATGGTGTGTTGTTCTCCCCAGTGGTAATGGTGACGTTCATCCAAAACTGTTGGAGGGATTCGGCATGTAGTATGGGATTCAGAAGAAATGCCGTTTTGTATTGGGACTCAACCATAAGATCGATAGCAGTATCGAACTTAGCCCAGACAAGCGATTTAGTAAGGTAGGCAACACAGTTGTGTCGCGGTTTAATTTGCATGGACGCCATTGAGAAGAGAGAAGTTTTGGAGAGGAACGTTAGGTTTGAAGAAGATGAAGCTTTGAAGGATTAGGTCAGGGATATTTATAGGGTACGGGTAGAAAACGACTGAAGGATGTGGTGTTAGTCATCAGTAGTTTAAACGACTGTTGACATGGTATTATCCTTTCAGACGTTGAAACAGCTGAAGTCGTGGTGTTAGGCATCAGTAGTTAGAAAACTACTGAAGACCGTGGTTTGACTTCAGATGATTGAAACAACTGAGGACTTGGTGTTTGTCATCAGTAGTTGTGAAACTACTGAAGACAGTGGTTTTGTCATCAGTTGTTGTAAACAACTGAAGACTTGGTATTAGTCATCAGTAGTTATAAAACTACTGAAGACATGGTTTTGCTTCAGTTGTTTAGAATGAAACAGCAGTTGTTGAAACAACTGAAGAGAAAGTTCTCTTCAGTAGTTGTCGTCAATTCATAGCCTTTCAGCTGTTTCATGCTGTCCTCAACACTTACTCAGATTTTGCATCTGATTTTCAGGTGTTTCATAGGACATCAGTACTTATCTGTTTATACTGATTTCAGTAGTTGTAACTACATCAGTAGTTTAACTACATCAGTATTTGGAACAGATAAAGTACTTCAGTACTTGTGAGGCATTTAGCCATCAGTAGTTATAAAAATTACTGAAGGGAAAGGACTCATCAGTACTTTATATGACATGGTACCAATGATCACCAGTAATTACTACTGAAATCATCAGTATTGTCACTTATTCTAGCTGCAGCATACCAAGCCTTAACACAAGGTTTTGGAAAGTAGAACTATCCAAAGGCTTAGTAAAAATATCTGCAAGCTCATCAGCACTAGGCACAAACTTGGGATCAATCAGACCTTTTTCAAAACAATCCCAAATAAAATGATGTCTGATCTCTATATGTTTGGTCCTAGAGTGCTGGACTGGATTTTTGACAATACACAGAGCTGAAGCACTATCCATTAACAATGGAGTCTTAGTCTCTGTAATGCCATAATCCAGAAGTTGGTTCTGAAGCCAGAGTACCTGAGAGGTGCAACTTGCAGCAGCAATGTACTCGGCCTCAGCAGTTGATGTAGCAACAGATGTTTGTTTCTTACTCTGCCAAGAAATCAAACAGTTGCCTAGGAATTGACAACCACCAGAAGTTGACTTTCTAGTTAACTTGCACCCTGCATAGTCACTATCTGAAAAAGCAACTAATTTGCAAGAGTGTCCAGTGGAATACCATAAACCCAGAGATTGTGTACCTTGCAAATATCTAAAGATTCTCTTGACTGCAATCAAATGAGACTCTTTAGGAGCAGCCTGAAATCTAGCACACACATGTAGCAAACATAATATCTGGTCTAGAAGCTGTTAGATACATCAAGGACCCAATCATACATCTGTAAAGCGTTTCATCAACAGCTTTACCTTTCTGATCAGCATCCAGTTGTGTGGTGTTGCACATGGGAGTAGAACAGGGCTTACAGTTTTGTAAATCAAACTTATTCAAAAGATCTTTTGTATATTTTGACTGATGAATAAAGTTCCATCAGCCTTTTGTTTGATTTGCAAGCCTAGAAAGAACTGTAATTCTCCCATTGCACTCATTTCAAACCTCTTTTTCATTAATGTTGTAAAATCATCACACAACTGGGGATCAGAGGATGCAAAAATAATATCATCACATAAATCTGAACAAGTAGCTTATGCTGATCCACCTTCTTAATAAACAAAGTTTTATCAATGGAGCCTCTAGAAATTATTCTTAAGAAGAAAAGTAGAGAGTGTCTCATACCAGGCTCTAGGAGCTTGTTTCAACCCATAAAGAGCCTTATCAAGTTTGTACACCCATTCAGATGTTTATTATCCTCAAAGCCTGGTGGTTGACACACATAAACTTCTTCCTTTATTTTACCATATAAAAATGCACTTTTAACATCCATTTGAAAAACTTTAAGATTGTGGAATGCAGCATAGGCTAAGAACAATCTATTGCCTCTAGTCTGGCTACAGGGGCAAAGGTTTCATCATAGTCAATACCTTCTTCTTGTGAAAACCCTGTACAACCAGTCTAGCCTTGTTCTTAACAATAAGCCCATTTTCATCGGTTTTATTCCTAAACACCCATTTAGTGCCTATTGCACACTTACCTGGGGGAAGAGGAACAAGTTCCCACACTTGCTGTTTCTTGAACTGAAGTAGCTCAAGCTGCATAGCTTCAACCCATCCATTGTCTCTCAAAGCAACATGGTAGTTCTTTGGCTCTAGCTGACTGATGAAGAGAGCATAGAAGCAGAAGTTAGACAATTGACTTCTGGTTGAAACACCAGCATTGATATCACCAATAATCTGAGACATGGGGTGATTCTTCAGTTCTTGATAAACAATGAGATCTGTGCAAGTGTTTGTAGAACCTTCAGCAGCAGCAGATGTTGATGTAGACTCTTGAAACCAAGAATTGATGGTAACTCAAAAGATGTAGAGGAAACAGAGATCTCATCAGCATTTGTTGTGGATGGAACTGCTGAAGCTACAGGACATCAAGTTTAGCAGACACAGGCAGTTGGTCACTAAACTTGAATAGGTGAGTATTGATATTATCATCATCATCATCAATACCACCAGGTGGAAGACATGCTGCAGAAGATGATTTAGCCACAGGATCTGCAACAGCTGGAGGTTGATAAGGAACATATTGCAGTATGTCCAAATCAAACAACTCCACAGGGTTTTGTGGAATCTTGTCCAAAGGAGATTCATTAAACTTCACATGCAGAGTCTCTTCAACTATCTTTGTTCTGCAGTTGAAGACTCTGTATGCCTTGCAAGTAGATGAATAACCAACAAAATACCCAGCATCCACCTTAGGATCAAATTTATGGAGTTGATCCTTTGTGTTGAGAATAAAACAGGGACACCCAAATGCTTTGAAAAATGAAATTAGAGGAGCCAATGATGGAGAACTTCATATGGAGTCTTCATCAACCTCTGATTTACTAAAACTCTATTCTGCACATAGCAAGCTGTGTTGACAGCTTCAGCCCAAAAGGTCAGTGGCAAACCAGAGTCAGCCAGCATGGACCTTGCAGCTTCAATGAGGGTCCTGTTCTTTCTCTCCACTACTCCATTTTGTTCTGGAGTCCTTGGGATGCTAAACTGCCTTTTGATTCCCTTTGAGATAGAAGTCATCAGTGTATGATTCCTGAATTCAGTTCCATTATCACTCCTGATACACTTGACTGGAAGGGAATACTGCTTCTCAATATACAACACAAAGTTAATAACCTTCTGAGCAACCTCATCCTTTGAATGTAGAAAGAAAGTCCATACAAATCTGGAGTAATCATCCACAATTACCAACAGTATTCTTCTTTGCCATGCTCATCACTCTCACAGGACCAAATAGATCCATATGCAGTAATTGCAAGCAGGCAGTGGACTTAGGCTCTTCAATAGGAGGGAATGAGACTTTGTGCTGTTTTCCTTTTAAACAAGCAGTGCAGGTTTCATCACAGTGGAACTCCTTTATTGTAAGCCTCTGACTAAACTATTGTGGATAAGCTGATTCATGTTTTTGAAATTAACATGACCCAGCCTTCTGTGCCACAGTTTAGATTCTTGAGAAGAGGCTTTGGAAAATAGGCAAGGATTGCCTTTGAGATCTATTTTCTTGGAAAGATCTAAGGCATACACTCTTCCTGTCCTGTTGGCTCTCAGGAGAGTGTGATCATCCAACACCTTGTCAATCAAGTGCAAAACTTTGGATGACAGAATCCTACAGTTCTGACTGGTGAAAAGAGCAACATGGCCTTTATCACACATTTGACTGACACTCAAGAGATTGTACTTGAGATTTTCAACATGATTAACATCATCAAATTTGATTTCTCCATTGGAGACAAAGCCATTCCAATGATGTAACCCCTAGCATCATTGCCAAAAGAAACAAATCACTTCTTTCCTTGAGAGTAGTCATGAAGAAGAGAACTGTTCCCAGTCATGTGCATAGATCCCCCACTGTCTACATACCAGATGCTACTTTGGCATGTTGGAGAACCCTGCAATAATAAACAATCAGTTAGTTTTAGAGACCCAAACCTTTTTGGTTTTGGGCCTGGTCTCATCATAGATGGTAAACTAACAGGTTATTTGAAACAACAGCCTGAGAGGAAGAAGATGGTGAAGAAGAGGAATCCTTTGGCTTGGATCTCCTTTCTGTGGTTCAACATAGGAGCATCTAGTTGGTTAACTCTACCCAACAGATGTTGAACCATCATAACCAGCTGTGTTTGATTTTGTGATAAAGCTTTCAGCTCATCAGACACATTGCCAGTGGAGTTTGATAAGTTCCTATGTTGCACCTTCTTCTTCTGAGCACTCTCAGCTGTCACCTTTTTAACCCCTTCCTTTTTGGATTTCTTTGAGGACTTAAGGTTACAGGATTTGATGTTGCTGATACAAATGTGGTCTCAAACTCAGTTTTCATTTTTACCATTTTCTCTTTAATTTCTTCTTTTTTTTGAGTTTGGAACCTCTTTTGTACCAGCAATCATCTGTAAGATGATTGAACAAACCACATACTTCACATGGTTTCTTCTTCATCTTAGGTTGATCATCAACTAAAGAGGGTGAAGCAACAGAAGACTTGCTCTTCAATGCTTTGGAAGCATTGTTTGCTTTCTTGACTGCCTCTTTAGTAGTCTTCAAACTCTTTCTACTGGCAGTTTTCTTCTCTTCAGTACTGACAGTAGTTGGAGTTTGAACTTCAGGTGATAAATCCTGCTCTCTAGTCCTTTCAGGACTTTCAGAATTAACTCCTGAGTTGATCAACTCATTGATCATGTGAGTGTCAGCATTTGAACCATCAACATCAGCTGATAGGTTCAGAGAGGGCTTGATGCTGACTTCTACTTCTGATTGTGCTGTATCAGAAAGTAGATCACATGATGAGATGGATGGTTATCACTCTCACCATCAGATTCTACCTCTGCTCTTGGAGTAAAATCTGTAGGTGGAGCAGTGTGATTGTAACCAATGCCAAACTTCACATTGGAAGCAGATTGCTTACTAAGAAGCATTTCAAAACCTTTGCATGATTGTACCCATCTATCACACTCTACCTGGGTAACTGCAAGGGTTTCTTTGAGATCTTTATACTTCTCTAGAAGTATCTCTTCCCTAGCCTTATCATCAGTTATTTGGCATTTCAATTTGTAAATCTCATCATTTTTATCATTAAGCACAGACTCAAATTCAGCTTTGTTTTTGGAAATTTTTGTTCTAGCTCAATGTTCTTGTTGATTAAAGCTACATTTGCTTCTCTAATAGATGCAAATGCTGCTATGCATGTGTCAGAACATAATTTGGCTTTTGCCTCAGAGGATACCTGTGATACCTTGGTGTAGAGGCATTAGAGGATGAAGTATCAGCAGAATCCAAAGCCATAAGAGCTAGATTTCCAAATGGACTGTCACCACCGTGTTGACCAGCACCTGAGAACAGTTGTTCATGACCAGACATGTCATCTGGTAAACTGCTCCAGTCAACAACTCCTGGGGTGAAGAAGCTATGTTGTTGAGGTTGAGTTTGTTGATGAGATTGGGAAGGCTGTGGTTCAGGCAATGCTTGTGGTTGTTGTGCAATTTGAGCTTGAACAGGATTTGGTTGAGGCATATAATAGCAGGGATAAGGATATGACATTTGACCATGGGGAACAAAGTATGCAGGAGATCTAGGATGTGAATGATGACCAGAACCAGCAGGATGTTGTCCTCTGTTTTGTGGACTAGTACTAGGAAAAGTCACAAAGGGTGCACAAGAATTAGATCCAGTTGATCTACACTCTCTTGCAAAGTGTCCCATCCTTTGGCATTTGTGACACCTCAACTTACTCTTGTCAAAACCAACTTTGGTTTTGCCAGAGAGTCCAGGAAATTTCCTGCCAGTTCTTATAGAACTTCTGAGATCTGATATTAATCAGTGCCATCTGGCTCAGAATATCCATCTCTTCTAGATCATCATCAGCTATTCCTTTCAGATCATCCATGATGAAGCATAAATTGTCACTATTACTGCCAGAGTGACTCTCAATACCAACAAATGCATGATCAGAACTATTTGAAGAGAAATCAATATGCTCATCATAATTGTTTTCAGATGCAGCATATTCTGACTCATGACCAACAAGGCAGTGTTGCCTGGTACGAAGTCATCAGTGAGCTTTCCTGATGAGGACAGTTTCCTCTTCTGCTCTATCTCTCTTTCAAATGTAAGCAGTTTCCCATGAAGTTGGGTGAGAGATAGGCCATCCAGATTTGCACTGGAGCGTAGAACAATGGTGTATGTGTCCCATCTCTCAGGCAGTGATCTGAGGAATCTGTTGTTCATCTGGCTATTAGTGTATTCCTGTTTCACCATTTTCAGCTCAGATATCAAGCAGGAAAAGCGCTCAAACTGTTGGGCAAGATTTCTCTATTGTTTTCTAAGACCTCATTGTGCCACCGAATTGTTCCTTCAGGGCATTCCAGAGATCATGAGCAGTTTCATGATGCATAAGCCCTGAATAGATTTCATTAGGCAGTGCCATGGCCAGAATTCCATGGGCTTTAGCATCAATCTCAAATAGTTTCCGATCTTCATCAGAGTATTGTTCCTTCTTCTTCGGAACCATTTGATTGGTTTCCGGATTGTTCACCATAGGCTTATGTGGTCCATGTACCACAGATGTCCAACAACCTGAACTGTTAACAGACAGGTGATGAAGCATTCTTCGTTGCCATATGTTATACTCGGTCCTAACCAGCATCGGAGGCTTGGTTGAGGAACTGGTATTGTGAGGATCATTAGAAGGAGTCGTCATCTCGATTCAATCAAATTCGGTTAAACTAAAACAGATTTAGAACAAAAAACGCAACAACCAATTGAACCAGAAGATCTCAAAATAAATGAACGAAAGCGGCAGAAATTCAATAATCTATAACCAATTCTTGCAAATGCGCTAATTCAATCAACACAGAATCAATTAGCAGTTTCAATGATCAATTGTTAGATCGATCAATGATTAACCATGATCTGATACCACTTGTTAGGATCAGTGATCTATGTTTGATTGATTGACGAGTATTGCAGCGGAATTCAAACAATGAATTAGTCGATTCACAAGAACAAAATGATATTCAATGAAGAACAAGACGGTTATAGAGAGAGAGAATTCTGCAAATATATTTCATTCAATATTCGCTTTCGTGGTAACAGAATGTCACAATTATGATTAGGTCGACACCTCTTATATAAGAGATGTGACGTCTGCTGATGTCACTTGATAGTGACATCTAACAGATTTATTACAACTGAAACACAACTACTGAAGATGTCAAAACAGCTGACATCTTCTTACAAAAAGTTCTAAGTGCTATCAGTTGTTATAACTACTGAAAAATATAAAACTACTGAAACTACAACGATAGAAGAACAAGCTCTTCAGTCGTTTTACAAAACTACTGAAACTAGAAATATAAAACTACTGATATCACAACTACTGAAGAACTACTCTTCAGCAGTTGTGACAAACTACTGATGCTTCAGTACTTGATCTTCAGACTTTGACCTTCAGATGTTTCATCAGCTGATGACTTCAGTAGATATCATCAGCTGATGTCTTCAGTCTTTGTCTTCAGACTTTGTACATCAGTTGTTGATCTTCAGCACTTGTAAACTCTTCAGCTGTTGTACTTCAGTACTTTGGTCTTTCAGCTTCAGCACTTGTGTTCTTCAGCTGTTCAGCTTCAGTACTTGTGTTCTTCAGCTGTTCAGCTTCAGTACTTGTGTTTTTCAGTTGTTCAGCTTCAGTACTTGTGTTCTTCAGCTGTTCAGCTTCAGTACTTGTGTTCTTCAGCTGTTGTACTTCCAACTTTAGTTCTTCAGCTGTTGAAGTCTTCAGCACTTGATCTTCACTGTTGTACTTCAGCACTTTATTCTTCAGCTGTTGAAGTCTTCAGCACTTGATCTTCAGCTGTTGAAGTCTTCAGCACTTGTCAAATGTTAATGAAGCTTTCAGCAGTTGTTGTGATACCATGTGGGACTTAGAGGTTTCTGATCTTGGCTCATTGGTCTTTTGGTCCAACAATAGGTGGGCTATCAACACCAAGCACACATCTGTGCTCATCTTGATGCTACCTCCAAGAACGCCGCTGATTTCGCTGGGATTATAGCCTTTCTATGTAGGTCGATGTTCTATAAGGCTATCTCTGCTCCTTGCACACCCTACCGGTCTCTACAGTAGGCCTTTTGGGAAGGTGCTTCAGTTGATAGATCTGCTGAGCCTTACTGTATATCCAGCACCCTTTTTGGCCAAGAGATTGATGTTACTACAACAGATCTAAGACGAGTACTAGATCTGGGTGATGATGATGCCCACCTAACCAAGTTGCATCCTCTGACAGTAAGGGGCTATTTTCTCCGGATGAAGTACACTAGGGACATCAACTCAGGTGTGCTCAATAAAAGCAACTTGTGTCCCTAGTTCAAGTACCTACCCCATGTCATTTTGAAGTGCATAGCATCAAGGAGGGGAGGATTTGATGACTATCTAACAAAATCTAGAATGCATACGTTGCACTGGTGCTGAACCACCCCTTTAGCTTCTCCAACATGACTTTCTCTTACTTGATAGAGAACCTTGAGGCCAAAGGCGAGGAAGGCTTTTGCATGTATACAAGGTTCTTGCAAATGATCATGGATGAGAAGCTTCCTCTGTTGCCTAAGGAGAAGGACGATGCAGTGATATTAAAGGTGATGGATGACACCACCCTGGGTAGGATGGTGTACAGGGGAAGCAGGTGAAGCCCCTGTTAGGAGCTTGTTCTGACACTTAGCAAGTGCTGATTATGTGTCGCCTTCTCACAAGAAGTGGCATCACGATGAGACTGACTCAGACGTCGAGCTGATAGAGCAACCCACTGAAGATACAGACGACAATGATGACGACCATGGTGATGGTCAAGGCGGTGAGGCTCCTGGTGGATCCGAGCAGGCTCCAAGCCACCCTAATTTTCAGGAAGATGAAGATGATAAGTCAGATGAGGAGCCTCTCATGAGGATTGTTGGCAGTAGGGTTATGGCCACCGAGAGATGTAAAGCAGCGTTGGTGGACGCCAGGCTGGGTCAAAAGGTGGTGCTACAGATTACACTAATCCTTCTTACACCCTAGACTAGCCACTCGGCTTAAGGGGAGCCTCTGTCTCCAAGGGCTCAAGGAAGAAAAGGATGGGCCAACCCCACAGGAAGAAGGGCAAGAGGCAAAGGATCACCCTAATCACTACTCCACCACCACTACCATAGCTACCACCACACACACCTCCTATCTCCACCCGCATGGTTATTACTACCACTACCACTCCACCCACTACTACACCCTCCTACCACCACTACCACCACCACTCCTCCAACTACAACTATCTCCTATCCTACCACCACTACCACTCATATTCCACCTCCTAGATACACCACATCTACCACCACCGGTCACCAAGCCGATCCGTTCACTCATACTCACTTCACGGCTGGACCCACAACAGGATGAATATGATGTTGCTCCCCTTCAACAAATCAAGTCTCAATTCACTATGATTCTTGATTTGCAAGGGATCGTCAAAAGGTCAGTAAGCTACACTCCTGAAGAAGGAGAAATTATACATGATCTGACTGATGAGCAACTTGCTGAGATGTTCAAGCTGAATCCTGACAAAATTGTCAAAGATGCTCCAGAGGTAGATGTTATAAGTGATGCTGAGCTGAAAGATGTTGATGAAATATAGATAGAGGATGTTACTTCTGAACATTATCCAGAGTACACTTACCACGAGGGAAATGTGATACCCAACTTCGGTGATACTTTTGGCAGTGCTACATATGAGAAGCTAGATGAAATGGAGAAGGAAAAGTAAAAAGATGAAAACCAGCCCAACCCTCGGATGCAAATATTGATATCAAGAAGGCTAAATGGGTAGTATGTTTTGCTGAAATAAGACTCTAGCGCACAAATCCAAAGCTAAATGCCTACACCAAACTCTACAAAGTCAAGAAACATCAGAAGGTTTCAGGCAAGATAATAGTGTGGGCCTATTTTGAAGACTTAAATGTATATGCTATAAAGAGAGACACAAGATCTGAAGACTCTTCCTAGTTTTGAGCTCAACCGACTGGCATGATAAAATCTGTTGTATGCTGATCCTAGAAAGATGTCAGGTTAGTTTGAAGCTGCACTAAAGAAGGAATACCACACCAGGTGGGTAAACTTCTTACCTCAACAACCAAAGAGGTACATCCGTAGGTCTAAAGTGGATCCTATATCTAGGAAGCCGAGAGCTATGCTGAAGTGGAGTCCCCCGCGCACGATGTCAAAGATTCCATTACGGGAAATGCCTCGGGACTTCACTCCACATTTCAAATGGTGGTATTATGATTGGAGGATAGGTGAAGCGGTCATAGTTCTGAACAAAGAGGGAAAATGGAAACTATCAGGGTATTTGACCCAATGTGGCTTACCAACTTGTCAGCTGAAGATGTCTACACGTTATACAAGTGGCTATTGTTCTATGACACACAAGATATTATAAAAGCCCTCCAATTCCAAAATGTGATACGACTCTACTTTGCGTTTGAAATACACGCAGGAGTTACAAGAGAGGAGAAGTACAAGAATTTTGAAGAGCATATGAAGAATGTCAGACAATGGAGTAAACTAGGTCCAAGGGGGAGTTTGTTGATACATATGTCCCTAGTTTATGTGCTCAATGTAAAAGTCTATCATGTCTTACACATATGTAATGAATGGGTTTAATGAAATATAATATGTGGTTGATGTTTATAATGTTTAATATTTCATAGTATTATTATGTGTTAAAGTATAATGAACTTACTATATAGGTTTGAGGTTGTTGTGTATAGGTCTTAGTCAATAATGATTGAGAAATGTGTTCAAACTTAGTCGTATGAGTCTTCATACAAATGGACCATGCTTATGGACCATACGCATGAATACCTCATGCTAAAGGACCAGTCGCACTACTAAACCAGGAGACTGGATCAATCGCGTGATTAAGACATAAGATTGACTCTGTCGCACGACTGAACCTTCAGTCGTGCGTATGGATCAATCGCATGATTCAGTCGCATGACTGAACCATGCTAATGGTTCATTCGTACGATTGGAAACCCATAACCTCTAAATACCACCTTATTCGTGGAAAAACAGAACACTTTTGAGAACACTTTGAGACTTGAGAATCACACGAACCCTAGCCGTCTAGAACGTCCAAGGAAGCATGTCCAACTTCATAGATCAATCCTAATCGATCTCTACTCTTTCATAACATTTAGTTTCAATCTTAAATTGATTGGGTAATTGTTCTCACATATTGGATCGCCAATAAAATCGGATTTCGCACTATTTGATTCGGTAAAAACGCAACGTCTGTTAGTATTTCGTACGTACATGGTCCTGACAGATTTTGGTTAAGCAAGTGGTCAAATGCTCAACTTGGGATTTTAAACTATAATTTTCAAAAACAAGTTTATCTGAATCTTTTTGTAAAGAGTTAATTTTGATTTGATATAGTTTATGCTCTCTTACATGAGATTCACTTAAAATCATTGTTTCTTTTACTTTGTTAGCTAATTGTTAAGCATAGACTCTATACCTTTCAACTTCCTCAACACAAAATGATAAACATAGTCTTTCTCTTACCTCTATATCCATGGGCTGAACTTTATTCTCCATGTTGGCCATTAGTGATTGATTTTCTTCCAACACTTCCTTCTCATACATGCTCCAGTCATAGCTTCCATCTTAAAAGATGATCAACCTAGTTTCTTTTGAATTACTAGGCCCTACAAACGCATTTTTGGCTGGTAGGGATAAGTTGCTTAGCTGAGGTTGTTTGAAAGATCTTTGAGATGTTGTTTGTTGATGAGACTTTTGTTACTGATTTTGTCTCATGTCAGCTGATGATTGTTGATTATATTCTCTTGAGAAGTGACCATAGAGATTTCATTTGAAACATCTCACCTTTGACTTATCAACACCAATTTTAGTTGCTTTACTTGCTACAACAAGTTTTTGTTTCTTCTAAAGTGTTGTTTAGCTCTATAAGCAATCATAGCCATTTGCCACTAAAGATCCATTTCCTCTACAACATCTGGATGCAGTTCTTCTAGATTTTGTTAGTAGATTTTGGAAGGGGTTAAAGTGCTTCCTAAGTAAGCTTGAAAACTTGAGCTGAAAGCAGCAAAGGTTGTCTTTTGTTCTTTAGAATCCATCATCATAGTAATGGGTTCTGTTTGATTGTTGTTTGATGATGAAGATGGATCTTTTCTTTCCTCAGGTCTTCCATTTTCTTTTCCTGATTTTATTTTAGAACATTTCTTTGATGGTTTTAAGGCATAGAAAGTAACTTCTTCTTCTACATCTTCACTCATAGGACAAGAGTTGTCATCATCCTCATTAGAAATAAAGGTACTTCCACCATATTTAATTTCTTTAAAATGATATGGAGTGACATGTGTTCTCACACTCTTGTTTTTTGATTTCTCATCCATTTCAAGATCTCTAATTTTAGCCACCAATGTATCTAAACTAGTGGTTTTGAGATCAAGGGTGTTCTTGAACATGGACACAATTTGCTTACAACTTTTGGCAAAGTATGCAGCATCTTTTGTTCAATTCTTCATTGGTATACTTCAACTTCAAGATGTTTATCTCAGTTACCAATTGCATAAACCTATGAAGTTTTTAAGGAATTAATTCACCCTTAATATGATAAAGTGATCATATTATGAGTGGAGAGTATCTTTCCTTATTTTTTTTATTTCATCACTCCTTTCACAGAGTGTATGAATTATCCTCCACAAGAAATTTACTGTTTTGTAGTTCTTAGACCTGATTAGTATTTCTTTAGTTAAAGCCATACTAAGTAGACTATATACCTTAATATCGACTTTAACCTTTTTGACATCCTGAGGTGATAAATCTTTTGTACTTATGGGTTTATTATGGTCATTATAATCCAGCCCAAGAGTGGGTGTAATATAAGGACCTTTAGTTATTGATACCCATAAGTCAAAATTAGTATAACTTAAATAATTCCTGAATTTGATTTTCCAGGATTTAAAATCCGCTTTAGTATCCAACTTAGGAGGTTGATATGATGATCCACTCATAAAGTTACTTATTTTAGTTGACGTATAAGATTTCAACTAAAACAAAGTTCCTTTTTAATGAATCAATTTATCACAAGAACTTAATTATTGACAAACTAAGTAATAAAAGTCATAAATCAGTCAATCCTCTTATTGATAATTAATATCAAATCAATGATTTTTTAAATGATTTTGTTCAATCGATTGACCAGTTCATGAATGTCAGTTAATAACACAGACGTATGTTTCAATTAATTGTGAATATTAATCAATGTTAACCGAGCAATTTAATAGTACTCACTCAAAGAAAAATCATTGTTTTACCTAATTTTAAAAATTAACACTTCACACCAAAACGATTTTTCTTAATATCTACAGATCTAGTCAGAAAACTGATAGATCTAATGAATTAAGTAATCAATTGAACAATTCTAGCACTATCAATTGATCTAAATCAATGAAAACTTAGCCCTGATACCACCTCTGAATCCAAGGATCACAATCATTGATTATTAGTGTTAGATTGGTTTCGATTTAATGATCGCGGAATCATCATTAATCGTTGCCTAATTGATCAAATATTAAATATCGAAGACAATAAATATATGTAATAAACACTCGAATTATTTCAATAATACACAAAAGAAAATGTTTTGAATCAAAAGTAATTCAATTAAACTGATTAATGATTACAAAGAATCAAATAATATTGCTAACAATAATCTTTGCTATGATTGTGTTTATGATTTTGGTGTGAAGATGTGACGACTGTTAGGGTTTTGTGTTTTGTTGATCATGTGGATTGATGTGATGGTTTGTACGTTGTCGTCCTCTACGGAATATGAAACCTAGGACTCGTATTTATATTACACGCAGTGGCGAAACTTGAACTATTTCGTAGCGAGGGTAGGGGCGAAGTTACATTTTTTTAGTGGGGCGAACTCCATATTTATATAAATATTTACACTATCGGACCAAAAATTTACACTATCGGGCTAAAATTTAACACTACGGACTTGTTTCTGTTAAGAAAACAGTGAATCTCTTAGAATGCGTGTTTGACTTGTTGACTTGAATTACTTGTATCATTTAAGTACAAGTGTCTTCCGTAGGAATTTGTTCTTCCGTAGAAGTTTTCACCTGATGCTATCCATGTGTTTGTTGTTCATTAGTGTCTTTGGTCTTGTAGTACTCTCATGTGCATCGATGTTTATCTATAGAAGATCTTTGGATGTATTTTCTGTAAAACTGATATCTACGGAAGAACATAAATGTTAATCCGTTAATGTTTCTTACACTTAGTCAATTTATGGAATTAACCAAGTATAATGTTTGAACCTGCAATCATACACATAAATTAACACATATATGGTTAACTTATATACATAATGAATACATCAAAATAATGAATTACAAATATTCATTACAAATGTTAATTAAAGTTCTAAGCCTATATAAAACAATCTAGACCTATTGTTCCTAGATCTAACACAATGATCGGATAGTTTAATGTCATAATAACGGAACTACTTTTTCTTGCATTGTAAACAAAAACGCTTAAGCACTAATGAAATTGAGCGGAGCTTTTCATCTTTATCTTCCAAAGTCTTCTTCTATAGGTCTTGTATGTTCTTCTCTTTCCATGCATTTGGTCCTAAAAAATCTAATATACACATAAATTTGAGTGATTAGATACGTAAATATGAAAAGTAAATTGATATTTGAGATGTTTGATGAGCAGCTAATAGCGCGATTTAAATGGATAACTCAAAGGCATTTGACTGCTTAGCCCTTTTGATTTATATATTCTGCTTAGCTCTTTCGATTCGAATATTCTAGTTAGTTTAATGGTTTTATCTTCAGTTAATTAAACAAAGAAATCAAAAAGTATAAAACTTTGAGATAAGTTGAAGACAATTAAGTTTCAAACTCTAAAGGGAGGATCAATGCATACCTAAAGAAAATAAACATAACCAACGCCATACCACAAACATTATGTTCATCAAACTAACATGAACAAAATTTAGCGTTGCTGGAAAACAAACATAACAACAATGAAATCTTAAGCAGTTGTAGCAATCTACAAGGGGAAGAAATCAAAATCTCTTGTTGATTATTTGAAGGGAAGCATAATAAATACCATAGTCCAAGCTTTTTATGCAGGCTAAACTCCAAAACATCCAACTTGAAATGAAAAATTACAATAATTCTACAACATTATCACGTATTATATTAAATAAAACAGTTAAGAATTCAGCATATATATTGTGAAACAGAAGCAATGATGGCCCTGCGAATAAACAGAACTATCTCTTGTTGATTATTTAATTTTTTTTACTACAATTCAAATTAGTAATCATCAGTAGTAATATCTGTATGAAGCAGCGAATGTTTGCAGCAACAACAGAACCTCAACACCTTTTTATACCATTTTGCATATGTTTTAGTGATATCCGTTGTCAAATAAACATTCCCACCAATCAACATCACCTCATTATACCATTTTGCATATGTTTTAGTGATATCCATTGTGAAACAAACATTCTCACTAATAAACATCACAGGCATTGTAATTCTCTTTATATGTATGTTTTAGTGATACCCATTGTAAAAATCCATTAATTTCATTCCCTTTAAAAGAAAAGATTAGTTTTAGTGATACTTAATTGTTTTGTCCTTAAATTTTCTATTTTGAAACATAGTGTTCTAGATTAATAACTTGTTTACGTAAATCCATATAAAGCAGGTAACTCACATAATGCGATAAAATATTCTAAACAATGAGATTCATACATGTGTAAGAAGCATAGTGTTCTCCATAGAATGCAAGTCGAATAGCCCGGCTCCAAAATCACCACTAAATTTGAAAGCATCTGATGAATCAAATCCCCTAAAACTTTGGGTTGTTGGACCCATAATTAGATCGATAAATCTATTTCAAACTAATACAATATCTTGCAATCCCAAACCAGTGAGAGAGTAAAGACCCT
Source organism: Flaveria trinervia (assembly GCA_025506515.1). Lineage (NCBI taxonomy): Eukaryota > Viridiplantae > Streptophyta > Magnoliopsida > Asterales > Asteraceae > Flaveria > Flaveria trinervia. The sequence goes on from CM046452.1 coordinate 9,354,577, forward strand.
TTGATGGGAACATTAATGCTTAAAAGAACCACTCAATCACAAGTCTACAAACAATGTAATTGTTATTCTTGCTGAATCGCACATAACTTTTTTATGTTCATCATACAAAGATGTGACAAGCCTAAAATTTAAGGATAGACAATTTAGTACTAAGAATTTATATAAAGTTAATCCTAAATATATATACACATATATTAAATTAAAAGTCCTAAGATAACTTTTTGTGATAAATTTTTATCTATATAGCTTAGTATATATAAATATGTGTATATGTTCCATAATCTTGCATGTAGTTATGATCATTTACAAATGCATGTATGTATACTTTTGTGATTTTTGGTATGAAATATTAAGGATACCAATTATAAGATTACGTGATTAGTTATTAGATATATTGTTATATTTCCATTTAATGTATTTTAAACTAAGATTACAACTTAATCAAACAATAACCAAATGAGATAACTTTTGAAAAAGTTACATGATGAACCTAAACCAAACTAATCTTGGATGTTTAAACAATAAACTAAAACACACTTAGGCATAGTAATCCGGATATTAGGACCATAACTGACCGAGATTAGTAGCTAATTAACTAACTAACCTAAACTTAATTACTAAGAAACTTGCTAACACCAATTATGACACCTAGAATTACATAAACTTATCACCCTCCTAAACTTGACACATAACTCCTAGAATTAACACCTTACTACTCCAAGTTTGGATGTAATGATAAGGATCATGATGATCTCCTAGCTTTCTTGTACCCCTCAGCCATGGACACAATCCACACCACCACCGCCATAGACCAAAACCCACAATCATCTCCATCAACCGCAACCACCACAACTAAAGCAACCTTCTCACCTTGAACACTTTTTTTCCTCAATGGTGACAACATCATCCTCCATGACAATCTTTCCTCCAACAAATCTCTTTCTCTTGGTTGTTATACCATCAAAACAATCATCAAATCACCAACAAAATCATTTAAAGTATTATCCAAATTCAAGAACATTCCTTCAAGTTATTTCACAAATAAAGGGTTTAAGGTATTCATTTATATGTTATTTCACAATTCACTTGGTTAAATAGATTAAATACCTAAATGACTGTGATTATGATAAAAAATTAATAACTTGTTAGAAAATATTAGAAATATCATTCTATAAATTTTGGTTTAGTAATAATAAGTAAATTAATTTATATAACTTATTCAAGGTAATAAAAGGAAATTATCATTTGGAAGTTCCAAACCTGGTAAGCTGAAAAAATTATATGATGATCCTTATGTTTAATAAGATTTGTATAATAAATTTCATGATATAATTCATAGCTATGCCCGAGATACATATTTTAGAAGAATCTGTAATTCAAAAATCAGGAAAAATATTTAAACAATAAAATAAATCATGAAAAATATACACATAATATTATATCTTGATTAGGACAGTCTAATGGGAATTTTTAGAGATTTTTTTACTAGTTATTTTCAAAATGGTAAAAATCATAAAAATAGTTCTCTTATGAATTAGTTTTCCAGGAATTTATAAGATAAAATGGATTTTCAAATATAGGGTTTGATAAATTTTGGTGAGTTTTAAGAACCCGTAGGTATATGTGCTATTTTATTCAGATATTGTAAAAATTCATGAAAATAATTGTAACGAGTTCATGTATGAAACTTAGACATGTTAAGATAGATTTTTATATGCTTCTACTGTAAAACATTTGTGGCATGTGGATAAATATAACTTCTATTTTGATTTTTGTAATCTCAGATGTTGAAAATTTTGAAGAAAAGATAATAATCTCTAATCTATAAATATTTTTATAGGTTACCTGCTGGAATAAGAGGTGAGACTCATAACCCCATTGTGTATTTATAAGTTTTTGGGGGGAAACATAAGGTTTTAAGATTGATGCATATATATAAGATTTTTTTGAGTTTTACTGTTATTTTTGTTACAACCATTAATTCGGATGTGTAACCGTTGGATAATATAGGTACCGCTACTTAGGAAAATATTTCTTGCACCAAAAGGATGAGTGTTGTGATATTATATTATCCAATCTTTGTGATTTATATTGTGACAATTATGAATCACCTGACTTATAAGTAGGTTTGGTTGTAAACTTATCTATGATGCATCAATATATGAATTTTATTCTAAAGTTAAACCTATGATCTTATCAATTTTATGTTGATTATTTTGAGTATGTTTTTTCAGAAAATCATCATGTCTAACAATATTATATTCTCATTTGTTGTGTATAATGACTGAGGTGAAGTTGTAAGAAAAGTCTGTATAAATCTAACTGTTAATCTGTACGATCTTAGCATATGGGTGAATGCTCACTTCCATCGTCTCTGAAGATGTAGCAGTTAGATTAATATGTTTTTGCAACAGGGTTATATTAAATTTTGTATACTAATGTTAATGTAACCCGAATCGGTATTATGTATGAATTATGTTAATGTATTATGATTTTTACATGTTGATTGTTTATTTTCTGATCAGTGCGTTCCAAACAATCTAGTCACACCTAAAGCATTTCACGTTTTCGTCGGGATATGAAAAAAGATCCCCATTTCCCTCTTCACATGACACCATATCTAAAACCCTAATTTCCACCACACGACCCCACCCTTCTCTCTGTAAAATCAAGCAAAATAATTTAGTTAACAAGAAACCCTAACTTGATTGATGAAGGAGATAGAAGATGATTGAAGCTCAAACCTCTTGTAGCGCAATGGATTCATGAAGGCTCACTTGCAAAAGGGTGGAAGATGATTGGTCTGCGGATGGAAAACAATTGAGAAAGTTGAAGAACAAAGAGTAACAAAGCCCCCAAATCATAATATACAATAACAAAGCACCACGGTACAATAATATTATGTATAAAAGAGTGTTACGACATAAAGTACATAAATATAATACATAAAATGATTGATAATTTCAGGGAATCGAAAATTAATTTTGGCATGTGTTTTAGAAAATGATAGGCAAAGATGACATGCAAACATGTGTGTCATTTTATCTATGAATTTTGTAAAATACGATATAATATTTATGACACGTGAAAATACATGTCATCTTTCCTCATGCGTCATCTATTAACAACTTTGTAGAAATGTTTATTGTAAGGCCCCCCCAGGACGCTTACAGCTGGTCGATCATCACACTTAAAACATATAAATACATTTGTCTTTCACAAAACATCACAACAGAAATTACCAAAATATACATCTCATTTCGTTATAAAAGCGTTTGCAAAATAATACGTTAACAAGTTACAAAATACATGTTGCATTACATCACAAAAGCATTATAAAAATGGATGTCATCCAAAAGAGCTGAGTAGTTGCCCCGTGCCATCCTCAGAAACATTACCTGCCAACTGGAAACACATAAAATTCAGCGTTGCTAAGTGAGTTCTAGTTTTATAATAAAACATACTTTATCTTTCATTAAAACCGTTCTTTACTTTCATGCGGTTATACATCATACTTACACATAGATAATATCATTAAAATCTTCATTAATCGTTCATACATTCATTCTTTCATCATTACATCTTTTCTTTCCTTTAACCATAAACTTTACCCTGCTATTCCTAGTACTAGACCTAGGTCTATCATAGACCTGCTATAACGGTGCTCCACACCTCTAGTCACAGCACCTAAGGTAGAGTTTAGGTGTACCATTGCCATGTGCAATACCCTGCTATTCCTGGTACTGGACCTAGGCCTATCATAGACCAACTATAACGATACATCGCACCTCTAGTCACATTACCTAGGGTATGCAGCAATGGTTTTATAAAAATGGTCAATCACAAAAAAGACCCCAATGTGCATCCTCCGGGGTAGCGAACCCGCACACCGTTGGACTAACACCTTTTAATGGTGTGTCCCGACATACAAGGCTTGCAAGACTTTCTTTACTTTCATCATTTATTAATGCATGCATTCTTCCTTCATGTTCCTCTTTCATTATTTTTCACATTACGTTACATAATACTTTCATTTCATTTATTAACATTCATCGTAAAGTCACGGGAAAGATAAACATATATCACAACAAGAAACATAACATACACAGTCATCATCAACATACAGGGTAACATCATACACACATAACGTACATCATGCATCAACATGCAATATCATCATCATGCCCCACATACCCTCCATGATCTCAAAAGTCATCTTACATGAACTTACGAGAACCTCCCACGTCAAAACTTACATCTGCACTTTCCCTTGAAAGTCTGTAATTAAACTACACATTTCATGGGTACACCAGCCCTACTTGGGTGTATGGGCACCCTTCAGTCGCATAGCCTTCAGGCGACTGAACATCATGCGAATAGACCAATGCGGATGAACACCTATGCGGATGAACAACCATGCGAATGGACCTAATGCGATGGACTCAATGCGGATGAGTCCCATGTGAATGGAACTAATGCGGATGGACTCTATGCAGATGAACTCTCAGTCGCATGACTCCCCATGCGATTGACCTTCAGTCGCACGACTGGCAGGCGTTTGGGCTCCAGTCGCACGACTCATATGCAATTGAATCTCAATCGCATCACTGGAATGCGTGTGGACCTCAGTCGCACGACTGGCATGCCATTCGGTCGCATAGCCCTAATTGCGCGAAATTCAGCTCACTCCGAACCCAATCTGCCATTTTCGACCTCTAAGCTCATCCAAACCCATTCTAAGCCTAAATCAACCATCCTAAACCTTGGGAATGCATACCACAACGCCATTGAAGCATGCACAAGCCCGGAAAAAAACTCCAAACGCATCACATAGAAGCACATACAAATGGGTCAAACACACACACATACAAAAACGGGTTTTCACTATGTGTTCCAGCCCCAAATCAGTTGAAAAGGGTAAAAGAGGGGTCCTAGAACTCACACAAACCACACCGAGAAGTAGAGCTTCATTTGGACCCGCTACACGACGATTTTGCATGCTTGAACCCATTCGATCCAACCTTTTCTCTTTTTTTCTCCCTTTCTCTCTTCTCTTCCTCTATGTGGCAGAATTTTGGAGATGTGGGGAGGGTGTGGGCTGCCTTCCCCTCTTATTCTCCTTCTCTTCCGAACTTTCTCGCGTTTTGGCAAGTTTGGTCCCCCCCGACTTTGGACTTTATTTCTTTTTCTTCTTTCGTCGGCTTGAAAGAAAATATCCGGGTGTTACAAGTCCACCCTGCTTATATAGGTTTCGTCCCCGAAACCTGTTATTCCTCGAACAAAAGTGGGTAATGGTGTCTCATTTCTTCCTCAAGTCTCCCACGTTGACTCGGATCCTTTCCTGTGCTTCCATTGTACACGCACAAGAGGAACCACTTTATTTCTCAGCCTCTTCTCTTTTCGGTCGATGATTGTCACTGGTTGCTCCACATAATTGAGTCATTCGTCTACTTCGATATCCTCCAGTGGAACAATCATATCTTCATCTACCAAGCACTTTCTCCGATGAGATACATGAAATGTCGGGTGAATTCCACTTAACTCATCTGGGAACTCCAATCTATAGGCCACCTCTCTTACTCGAGCAATGATTCAGAAAGGGCCTATGTACCTTGGGCTCAACTTGCCCGCTTTCGGAAACAAATGATACCCTTCCAAGTTGAGACCTTCAACATAACCCGGTCACCCACCTGGAACTCAATCGGTCTGTGTCATTTGTCAGCATACGACTTCTGTCTATCTTTGGCTGCCTTCATAAAGGTCTTGATCTTGTCAAGCTCCTCAGTTATAGCCTCGATTACCTCGATGCTCCCTAGTTCTTTTTGACGAATATCACCCCAACAGACTGCATCTCCTACCTTATAACATCTCATAAGGTGGCATACCAATGCTGGTATGATAATTGTTGTTGTATAATAATTCAGCTAACGGTAAGTGGTCATCCCAACTTCCCCCAAAATTGATAACACATGCCTGAAGCATGTCCTCCAATGTCTGAATGGTCCTCTTTAACTGACCATCAGTCTGGGGATGGTAAGCCGTGCTAATGTGTAACCTCGTCCCCATAGCATCGTGGAATTTCTTCCAAAATTTGGATATAAACCGAGTGTCACGATCAGACACAATAGACATCGGTACATCGTGACGAGTTACAAGCTCTTTGATGAAAAGATCAACCAACCTCTCAGATGAATATATCTCGCGGATCGGTAGGATGTGAGCACTCTTCGTCAAGCGGTCAACAATCACCCATATAGCATCATACCCTTTCGGAGTACGCGACAGCTTCGTAATGAAATCCATGGTGATGTGCTCCCACTTCCATTCTGGTATATCCAAAGGTTGGATCTTCCCATACAGCTTCTAATGCTCGGCCTTCACCTGTAGACAAGTAAGGCATTTACTCACATACTCCACTACGTCGTGTTTCATACCCGGCCACCAATAATCCTTCTTCATGTCTTGATACATCTTTGTGGCACCTGGATGAATGGAGTATCGAGTCTTGTGAGCTTCATCCATAATCTTCACTCGTAGATCCCCAAAACGAGGAATCCACACTCGTCCAAATCGAGTTTTAACACCAAGTGTGTTTTCACCCAACTCCACAACCAGACCTCTCATTCTTTTAGAGTTATGATTATCTTCTTTCAATGCCTCATATTAAAACTCTTTAACTTGCTTCATTACATCAAAGGTCATGATTAGTTGATACGCTTTCACCCGAATCGGCTCGGGCCTCTCTTTTGACTAAGGGCGTCCGCCACCACATTGGCATTGCCCCGATGGTAGTGGATCTCACAATCATAATCTTTTATGAGCTCCAACCATCGTCTCTGTCTCATGTTCAGGTCCTTATGCTCAAAGAAGTACTTCAAGCTCTTCTGGTTAGTGAAAATGGTGCACTTCGTCCCGTAAAGATAGTGCCTCTAAATATTTAGTTCAAAGACCACGACTGCAAGCTCCAAGTCATGAGTAGGATAGTTGACCTCATGGACCGTTAACTGTCGGGATGCATAGGCTATAACTTTTCCTCTCTGCATTAACACACACCCCAACCCCAAGTAGGAAGCATCAAAATAAACCACCAGATCTTCACTTCCATCGGGTAATGACAGAATAGGAGCTTGAGTCAATCTCGTCTTCAATTCTTCCAACGCCTTCTCTTGAGCTTGACCCCATATAAACTTCACATCTTTCCGGGTCAACTTAGTTAGTGGAGAAGCGATCTTAGAAAAGTCTTGGATAAATCTTCTGTAGTAGCCCGCCAAACCCAAGAAACTACGAATCTTGAATGGTGTCTTCAGAGACTTCCATTGCATCACCGCCTCCACCTTTGTCAGGTCCACCATAATCCCGTCGGGATTTACCACGTGACCCAAGAATTGAACCTCGCGCAACCAGAACGCGCACTTGGAGAACTTGGCATACAGTTTCTCCTGTCTCAGCGTCTCTAAAACCTCCCGAATATGACCAGCGTGCTCGATCTCGCTCTTCGAATAAATCAGAATATCATCAATGAACACAATCACGGATTTATCCAACATTGGCCGTCACACGCAGTTCATCAGATCCATAAAAGCAACTGGCGCGTTGGTCAAACCAAATGACATAACGACAAACTAGTAGTGACCGTAACGCGTGCGAAAAGCTGTATTAGGGATATCCTGCTCCTGCACCTTCAACTGATGGTAGCTAGATCGAAGGTCGATCCTTGAAAACCAACTGGCACCTTGAAGCTGATCAAACAAATCATCTATTCTAGGTAAGGGGTATCGGTTCTTCACCGTCAGCTTGTTCAACTCACCGTAGTCAATACACATCCTCATACTACCGTCTTTCTTCTTTACGAATAAGACCGAAGCACCCTAAGGAGAGATACTCGATCGAAAGAAGCTCTTATCAAGCAGCTCTTGTAACTACTCCATCAACTCTTTCATCTCAGTCGGAGCCAACCGCTACGGTGCCTTTGCAACAGGTTGGGCACCCAGTGTCAGATCAATCTGAAACTCAATCTCTCTTTCAGGTGGCATTCCTGGTAAATCTTCTGGGAACACGTATGGAAAGTCACACACAACTAGTACGTCAGATAGTTATGGTGTTGGTGTATCCACATCTTTTACATAAGCCAAGTAGGCGCTACCTCCACACCTCATACACTTTCCTGCCACCGCCATTAAGATTACTTTTGGGATCGTACTAACCCGATCCCCATAAATAGTTACCAAACTCCCATCAGGCGCTGTTAGACAAATCATCTTCTTGCGACACATAATGTTCACCTCGAAGTCCACTAACAATCTATCTCAAGTACCAAGGAAACTTACCACCCTCAAGTTCCACATCACAACCCTTATCATCTCAGAAATCCTGGTAGACTTACCTATAGCAGTTTCTACATCAAAGGGCACATCAAAATGTCTACTACTAACAAGCAGCTTAGCACAGAAAGCAGCAGAAATAAAACTTTTACTGGTACCCGCATCGTTTGGTTCACCAAAAATGTATTGGACACAACATCAGGGTCCATCCTAGCTTCCTCATGTGTCATAGTGAATGCCCTGGCACTCGCCCCGGCCCTTCACTCCCCGTCTTCTTCACCCGGAACCCTCAGCCCTCGGCTTCTTGCAATCCCTACTTATGTGGCCCTCCACGCCACAATTAAAGCACCAAACCGCACAATAGTCCCTGGCTATATGCCTCGTCTTCCCACATTTGAAGAACCCGTTCAATCCTAGCCTACATTCTCCCGCATGCTCCGTTCCACACTTGCCACACTTTTTGACCCCGCACTCAATGTGGCCACACAGCGGACATCCACCCGTGCCTTCTTGTTACCGTCGAGGCATCACCCCGACCAAACCTCTTCCCCTACCAGTTTCGATCACCTCCACCCTTCTTGCTACCTTCAGCCACCACCACTATAGCCCTCTCATCATATAACCTCCCTGCCAAATCCACTGCCGACCTAAACGTGCTCGGCGGGGCAGTGATCATGTGCCTGCGAATGTCCCCCGGCAAGCCCGAATATACCTCTTGATCTTTCGAGACAGAGGTGTCACCTGATCCGGCACCAGACGTGCCATTTCGTTGAACTTCATGGTGTACTACTGATGTGTCACGGTTCCTGCCTCCGGCTGCAGGAACTCTCTCTCAACTTTATCCATTTCTCTATAAGGACAGAACTCCTCGATCACCAACTTCTTCAGTTCAGACCATCTTATTCTCCCAATGGCCCTGCTACCCTCGGCTTGGACTATACTGTCACACCAGCACAGAGCCGAGTCCACAAAAGAATGTGCAGCAAACTTTACTTTCTGGTCCTCCCGGCACTCGCTGATATTTAAGACGGCTTCCATTTCTCTCACCCACCGATGAGCAGCAGCAACAGTGTCGTTACCATCAAAAGTAGAGGGCTTGCGTCGTTGAAGCACCCCATAATTACAGCCTCATGCCGCCTCAGGTGCAGCCTCTTCCTCTTCTTCTTCATCATCAGATAGAACCGTTTCAGGCTCTGGTGCTCTCGTCCTCCCACGGACTTATTCCTCTCTTGTTTTTTCCCTTCACATACAGCCTTGATAACTTTGGTCACTACAGACGGTAAGATTGTCTGCATGACATGATGGACTTCTTCAACAACAGCTTCCTTTACTCAGGCCCTCAGATTGGCGCTCTCATCGACACCCTCCAGACGAGGAGTCTCGGGTTCTTCGTGAACCACCTTTTCAATTCTGGGTCTTCCTCTCTTGGGTCGCAGCTCAACACCAAGCCCATCACGACCACCTCCACGAGAGGCTTTCAAAGATCTACCACTGGCCATTCGCACACACATTGAAAGATTCAAACACCAACACGGTCATTCAAGGGAACAACTCAGTTTATGTCAAGTATAGTAAGTCCCTAATTACAGTGGCAAGTTGTAATTAGCCACTTACTTTACTCTTCACTCCCTGAGCATTACCTATCCTGACTACATCAGTATTTAAATCTAAAGCAACACATAACCACATACCATGCGCACATAATACCAGTAAACATTATGAAAATAACTAATGGCACGCACCTACTCAGACTGGCATCCTTTCCCTTTCCATCCCATTCTTAGTTTAAGTTAAGGTTTATTTTGAAAATTTACCTGTTTCACTTAAACTTTAGCTCTGATACCAACTTGTAAGGCCCCGTTCCCGGGACGCTTACAGCTGGTCGATCATCACACTTAAAACATATAAATACATTTGTCTTTCACAAAACATCGCAGCGGAAATTACCAAAATATACATCTCATTTCATGATGAAATCTTTTGCAAAATAATGCATTGTTAACAAGTTACAAAATACATGTTCCATTACATCACAAAAGCATTATAATAATGGATGCCATCCAAAAGAGCTGAGTAGCCGCCCCGTGCCATCCTCAGTAACATTACCTGCCAACTTGAAACATATAAAAGTCAGCGTTGCTGAGTGAGTTCTAGTTTTTATAATAAAACATACTTTATCTTTCTTTAAAACCGTTCTTTACTTTCATGCGGTCATACATCATACGTACATATAGATAATATCATTATTATCTTCATTAATCATTCATACATCCATTCTTTCATCATTACATCTTTTCTTTCCTTCAATCACAAACTTTACCTTGCTATTCCTGGTACTGGACCTAGGTCTATCATAGGCCTTCTATAACGGTGCTCCGCACGTCTGGTCACAACACCTAGGGTAGAGTTTAGGTGTACTATTGCCATGTGCAATACCCTGCTATTCCTGGTAGTGGACCTAGGCCTATCATAGACCAGCTATAACGATGCATCGCAAACTTCATCACAGTATCTAGGGTATGCAGCAATGGTTCTATACAAATGGTCAATCACAAAGAAAGACCCCACTGTGCATCCTCCGGGGTAGCAAACCGGACACCGTTGGGCTAACACCTTTTAATGGCGTGTCCCGACATACAAGGCTTGGAAGCCTTTCTTTACTTCATCATTATTATGCATGCATTCTTCCTTCATGTTCCTCTTTTATATCTTTCACTTTACGTTACATAATACTTTCATTTCATTCGTTAACATTCAACGTAAAGTCACGGGAAAGATAAACATAATCATAACAAGGAACATAACATACACAGTCATCATCATCATACAGGGCAACATCATACTAAAAGATATGATCTGCCCAAGATTCATATTAAATTGATGTGGCTAGTGTGATATGATCCAAGTCGGGTCATACCAATAACAAGCCAAACAAACACCGAAAGAAAATTTATTTGTTGATAAGATCATACAAATAATAAGTGACACCAATTTAGAAAATTGGATTTTCTAAATTATTGCTTTTGTAGATGAACATTTATTATGTATTAATTTGTTCATGAGGGATTATTTGTTCATTGTTTACATTAGTTAAAGAATGACAAATAACATATGTATTGTGTTATAAAATTAAGTGGTTCAATTTTATAAAAGGTTGATTTCTAGTGTATTCCTTTAAAAGGATTAATTTGAATTTTGGTGAGATAAAGGGGAGCCATTCGGCCGCCCCCTTGGTGTATGTCTTGGGAATGCTTTTTTATTGTTCCAAGCACATGCATTAGCTTCCAATGAATTCATTTTAACACATACACTCAACCTACACAAGCAATCTCTCTCTCTCTCTCTCTCTTTCAAGATTTTCGGATTTGAACAAGAGAAGAAGATTTTTCAGCTTCAAGTTTTGGTTCTTGGCTGAAAAACTTCACAAGGAAGAGAGACTACAACTTGGTTCGATCCTAGCAAAGAGAGGTGTTTTGCACGTGCTTGGGGTATTATCTTCTTGAGGATTGCTTGTTGGAATCTAGCCTTCAAGATCATCACCATCCTTCTCATCTTAAAGCTCGGGTTAAGTAGCTACAAATTCCTTGTTTTGATGTTTTACATTTGTATGCATTATATAAAGATCCATGGCTTGGGGTTATTATAAAATGGGTTTTATAATCAGATCTTAATATGTTTCAAAATATTATTCCGCTGCGTTTTCATATAAATCATGTTGTATGAAGCTTTGATAAACATGTTAAAATCCCAACAATGGCATCAAGAGCCACTTATACATATGCATACATGTATTACACTTGCTTTCTTTTGGACAGCCCAAACCGTGGGTTTCAAGGGCTTTTTTGGTGCCCCCTTTTGATGTTTTAAAGATGCTATATTATGCATATAGGATCTTTAAAACTCTAGTTTATAAGATTATTGTTTGCTTGGACTAAACCCATTTGTTCTTGGTTTATGTTGGCCAAAAACATGGGTTTTAAGGGGCTGCCAAAAATCGACTTCTTATGTATGTTGGATATATTGTTGTTGTTTATGCATAACAAAGCCTAGACCACTTGGATTGTATGATTGATTGTCATGTTGTATTCATTTGGGCATGTAATAATTTAATTTTGTTCAAGTCTAGTCTTGTAATTTATTTATTCACATGGTTTGTAATAAATAGATTAGGAGTTTATCTTTACTAGTAAAATGTATTAGGATACATATCTTGTAAGGAAGCTCAAGATCAAGACTTGAAGAAAAGGGACAAAGAGGATGCTTGAAGTTATGGATTCAAGTGGGAGTCCTTTTTGGGTCCACCATGTGTCATGTTCTTAACCCTTAGGACAAGACCATTTGACACACTTGTTTTGGCTAAACAAGTGTGCTCAATTTAGTATGCTTTGTTATGCATATTGAATGTTTTGTTTAATGTTTGGTTGAATGCATATGATGATGTTTGTTTTGAATATTTGGATGTGATTAACAAACCATCAACTAAAACAAACTATAAACGAGTAATTGGTTCTCAAATCATTAAGCAAAATTCAATGGTTCTACAAAAGGAATTAATGGTTTGCAAAATAAAATGGGTTTTATTCTAAGAAACAATAGGGTACCATATGGTTGAATGCATACAATCATATGGTACATAGACTTTTCTTAACAAGAATTGTGAAATCGTATATCCTTTTGAAAACAAGTTAAACACCATCCTTTTTCACAACACTTAGGTTACTTGCAAACTCTTAATGGGATAAAGGTCACCTAACCACTTTGAGGGAACTTGTAATTGAGGTGAGAATACCATGTTTGTGGGATAAAGGTCACCTAACACTTATATAGTAAACTCACACGTGTGTGTAAGTAGGACGACTTGATTTGTAAAATATATTGAATGGATCACCTAAAATATGTTTTATAAAAGGTGTTGATGGGATAAACATGCCGTGATAAACATATGATGTTTAAACGATCCCATACCACTAGAAGTTGCAATAGGTTGCAATTGTCATTAATGACTACCTTGTTTTATTTGAATAATGGGATAAAGGTCACCTAACCAATATTTAAATATAACGTTGGATTCTAAAATTTTTGTTTTTTAATAGTCTATGAGACATAAAGGGTATTAATAAATGAAATATAATTATCAACGATTACTAAAATAGACTTTGTAACATCTTGTAGATGCCGACAACAACAACGCTAATAATGATGTACCAAACCAAAACAACCAATCCCTAAGGGCGATTCTTCAAAGGGATCGTCTAACACCTAACAATTTCATGGATTGGTACCGCAACTTGAGAATTGTTCTCAAGCAAGAAAAGCGGGCCTATATCCTTGATGATCCCATCCCCGATGAACCTAACGAGGAGGATGTGGAAGCCTATAATGATTGGGTTAAATATGTGGAGGACTCCATCCAGGTCTCTTGTCTAATGTTGGCAAGTATGACACCCGAACTCCAAAAGGAGTATGAGCTCCATGGAGCCTATGATATGATCACTCAGCTGCGGGAAACGTTCCAGCAACAAGCTAGAGTGGAGCGCTTCGAAACGGTTCGAGCGCTTCATGCATGTCGGATGGAGGAATCCCAATCAGTTTCATCTTATGTTCTTAAGATGAAAAGCCACATCGACCGCCTTCAAAGGCTGAACTGTCCCGTCTCAAAGGAGTTGGCCACGGATTTGATCCTTAATGGCCTAACTAAAAGGTTTGAGGCATTCGTCATGAATTACAACATGAACGGATGGGACAAGAGCATAAATGAACTTCATTCGATGCTCAAATCAGCTGAGGCGGGAATGGGTAAAAGGGTTTTACCGTTCTCACCATTAATGAAGGTGGGAGAAGGAGAAGGTCTCTACCCCTCCCAAGGCAACTGTTGCCAAAGGAAAGGGGCACGTTTGGGAAAGGGGAAGATGGTTGTTAGGGCGGAACCTCCAAAACCCAAGGAGAAGAAGCAAAAGGTTGCTGTGAACGACCCATGCTTCAAATGTGGTGAGATAGGGCATTGGATGAGAAATTGTCCAGTCTATCTCAAAGAGTTGAGAGAAAAGAGGGATGCGGGGCAAACCTCAGGTATATATACATGATACATATAGAATTAAATGTTATTTCTTCTAACACATGGGTATTAGATACCGGATGTGGAACTCACATTTGCAATTTGTTGCAGGGGTTCAAAAGAAATGGCATTATGAGAAAGGGGAAATAAGTCTCTTCATGGGCAATGGTGCAAAGGTTCATGTGGAAGCCCAAGGAGACTACATTTTGAAACTTCCAAATGGTTTGGAAGTTATTTTAAGTAATGTATTATATGCTCCTAGTTTGACTAGGAACATAATTTCTGTTTCCCGTTTAAGACAATATGATTATGATTTCAAGTTTGTTGACAATGATATTCATGTTTCTTTAAATCATGTATTTTATTTTAAAGCTATACCTTGTAATGGTATTTATGAATTGGTTCATGAAAACGCAACATATGATAGCTCAATATACCAAGCAACCACCAAAAAAACTAAATTGGATTTGAGTGATACCTACCTTTGGCATTGTCGTCTTGGTCATATAAACAAGAAACGCATACAAACACTTCAAAAGAATGGTCTTTTAAAAACAAATGAATGTGATTCATTTGATGTATGTGAATCTTGTTTACAAGGAAAAATGACTAAGGCACCCTTTAGTGGAACTAACGAAAGGGCAAAAGATTTATTAGGTATCATACATTCGGATGTATGGGTCCTTTTAAGCCAATGACTAGGAATGGTGAAAGATACTTCATTACCTTTACCGACGATTATAGTCGCTATGGGTACGTGTATTTATTAAGACACAAAGATGAAGCTTTTGAAATGTTCAAAATCTTCAAGAATGAAGTAGAAAATCAACTCAACAAATCAATTAAAGTTCTCCGCACCGATAGGGGTGGTGAATACCTAAGTGATGTTTTCAAGATATTAGGAGTTGTGGGATGTCTCACAACTCACTCCACCTGGAACACCACAACATAATGGTGTGTCTGAGAGGAGGATCGAACCTTATGGATATGGTCCGATCTATGATGGCTAGAAGCACATTGCCTCTATCATTTTGGGGTTTCGCTTTGCTCTCCGCGGCTCGTATTCTGAATATGGCCCCAACCAAGAAGGTGGAAAGGACACCTTTGAGATATGGCATGGAAGAGTTCCATCCCTATCATACTTAAGGGTTGGGGTTGTGAGGCTTATGTTAAGACTCCACACCCAAACAAATTAGAAGTCCGATCCACCAAGTGTATCTTGTTGGATATCCTAGAGATTCTATGGATATTATTCTATGATCCACTGGAACAAAAGGTGTTGTTTCCAGAAAGGGTGAGTTCTTAGAAGCCAAGTTCCTTATGGAAGGAGCTAGTAGTAGAACAGTGGATCTTGAGGAGGAACAAGAACCACAGCCTAATACACGTTTGGTTGAAACTAGCACTCAACATGAGGATGTTGAGGATGATCAAGCGGTTGATCAATACACACAAAATGTTCGCAGAAGTGGTAGAACAAGTAATCCACCTGAAAGATATGGTTTTTATGGATGGATGCTACGTGGTTGACTCTGATGAACCAACCACATATCATGATGCAGTGTCCAATTTGGATTGTGACAAATGGCTTGAGGCCATGAACGTTGAGATGCAATCCATGTATGACAATCAAGTTTGGGAACTTGTTGTACCCCTCCTAATTCCAAAGTAGTTGGAAGTAAGTGGGTTTTCAAGAAGAAAACCGATATGCATGGAAACTTAGATACTTACAAAGCTAGACTTGTAGCAAAGGGTTTCACTCAAACTCAAGGGGTTGATTTTGATGAAACCTTCTCACCTGTTGCAATGCTTAAGTCTATAAGGATATTGTTTGCCATAGCAGCTCATTATGATTATGAGATTTGGCAAATGGATGTCAAAACCGCATTCCTAAATGGATATCTTGAGGAAGATGTCTATATGGTTCAGCCTGAAGGTTTTGTCAATCCAAAACATCCTAACAAAGTATGCAAGTTAAAGAAATCAATCTATGGATTGAAACAAGCATCGAGAAGTTGGAATCACCGTTTTGATGATGAAGTAAGGAAATTTGGCTTCATCAAAAACGCTGATGAGGCTTGTGTGTATAAGAAGGCTAGTGGGAGCACAATAACCTCTTAGTATTGTATGTCGATGACATACTACTATTTGGAAATGACATTCCAACTTGGAAGGTGTAAAAACCTGGCTTGGAAGTTGTTTTCCATTAAGGATCTTGGTGAGGCCACCTATATTCTGGAATAAAGATCTATAGGGATAGATCTAGGCGGCTGATAGGTTTGAATCAAAGTGCATACATTGACAAAATCTTGAAAAGGTTCAAGATGAAAACTCTAAGAAAGGTACTGTACTATTCAAAGAGGGACAATATTGAGTATGACTCAATGTCCAAGCTCGATGGAGGAGCAAAATAGAATGAAGGCAATCCCATATGCATCTGCTATAGGATCCATCATGTATGCAATGATATGCACTAGACCAGATGTGTCATGCGCTTTGAGCATGACAAGTAGATACCAGCAAAATCCTGGTGATAGTCATTGGATGGCTGTCAAGAACATTCTGAAATACCTAAGGAGGACTAAGGACATGTTCTTGATCTACGGGTCTGGTGAAGAGGAACTCGTAGTAAAAGGTTACACGGATGCGAGTTTCCAAACCGATCGAGATGATTCACGATCTCAATCAGGGTACATCTTTATTCTAAATGGCGGAGCTGTTTCTTGGAAAAGCTCAAAGCAAGAAGTCGTAGCGTGTCCACTACAGAGTCAGAATATGTCGCCGCTTCAATGGCAGCACAGGAAGCTGCATGGTGAAGAAATTCATAGCCGACCTAGGGGTAGTCCCTTCCATTCAGGATCCCCTAGAGATCTTTTGTGACAACGAAGGTGCGATTGCTCAAATCAAGGAACCTCGTGCTCATCAAAAGACTCGGCACATTGAACGGAGATTCAACTACATAAGGGATGAAGTTGAAAAGGGAAAGATATGTATTCGCAAAGTCCACACTGATAAAAACATTGCGGATCCACTCACAAAACTCCTTGAAAAGGCAAAGCATGAAGGTCATGCTTGTGCCATGGGACTTAGATATTCAAGTGACTGGGTTTAATGTTGTACTTTATATTTGAATATTGGAACTTATGTTATTTGACTTAATTACATGGTTATAATTCATTTGTTCTTCTATTTTAGCATGTTTAAATCCGTGAATAAATAAGTTATTCTAAACATTCGTAGTCGATCATACTTGTGGGAACAATTATGAATGTAAGACTATAATGAACTTGGATGGTTGATATTCATAAGGTATGAATATAGAGCAAGAGGTTGCTAGCAAGGTCATTGATATCTATGGGATATAGATATTGGACTGACCCGCACTCAATTATTTCTGCATGGAATTTTGATTAGTCATAAGAAAATTGAGTAAAGGCGAATATCATAGTATCCTCAGACCTGAGATACATATTGGGTCTTGATATTCACCGAATATTGTATTTTGACTTAGTTCTTTGCTGTTCTGAAATATTGGCAGTACATAAGGCTGAGTTCGGGTATGATACGAAGTGATTGTGAGAGACGTATGTAGTCAAGATGGGATTTGTTCCTCTTATTCGTGAGAGTTAGATGTCTAAGGCCTATTAAAGTTAAATCATCAGAGAATGACAATTCTGTGTCTCTTGGATTAACATGACATCTGAACAAAAGGATAAATGATTAGTTCACCTAAAACATATTCAAGTAAGGTACTTGAAAAGGATGATGTTATTGAATGGCACTTAGTCATATACATTAGGGGTAGCAAACCGTTGCTAGGCGTTATTTGCTGCTTGCATCAATCTACTATGAATCTTGTGCAAGTGGGAGATTAAAAGATATGATCTGCCCAGATTCATATTAAATTGATGTGGCTAGTGTGATATGATCCAAGTCGGGTCATACCCAATAACAAGCCAAACAAACACCAGAAAGAAAATTATTTGTTGATAAGATCATACAAATAATAAGTGACACTAATTTAGAAAATTGGATTTTCTAAATTATTGCTTTTGTAGATGAACATTATTATATGTATTAATTTGTTCATGAGGGATTATTGTTCATTGTTTACATTAGTTAAAGAATGACAAATAATATGTATTGTGTTATAAAATTAAAGTGGTTCAATTTTATAAAAGGGTTGATTTCTAGTGTATTCCTTTAAAAGATTAATTGAATTTTGGTGAGATAAAGGGAGCCATTCGGCCGCCCCCTTGGTGTATGTTGGGAATGCTTTTTATTGTTCCAAGCACATGCATTAGCTTCCAATGAATTCATTTTAACACATACACTCAACCTACACAAGCAACTCTCTCTCTCTCTCTCTCTCTTTCAAGATTTTCGGATTTGAACAAGAGAAGAAGATTTTTCAGCTTCAAGTTTTGGTTCTTGGCTGAAAAACTTCACAAGGAAGAGAGACTACAACTTGGTGTTCGATCCTAGCAAAGAGAGGTGTTTTGCACGTGCTTGGGGTATTATCTTCTTGAGGATTGCTTGTTGGAATCTAGCCTTCAAGATCATCACCATCCTTCTCATCTTAAAGCTCGGGTTAAGTAGCTACAAAGGTTGTAGTTCCTTGTTTTGTTGTTTTACATTTGTATGCATTATGTATAAAGATCCATGGCTTGGGGTTATTATAAAATGGGTTTTATAATCAGATCTTAATATGTTTCAAAATATTATTCCGCTGCGTTTTCATATAAATCATGTTGTATGAAGCTTTGATAAACATGTTAAAATCCCAACACATACATACATAACATACATCATGCATCAACATGCAACATCATCATCATGCCCCACATACCCTCCATGATCTCAAAAGTCATCTTACATGAACTTATGGGAACCTCCCATGTCAAAACTTACATCTGCACTTCCCCCCGAGAGTCAGTAATTAAACTACACATTTCCCGGGTACACCAGCCCTACTTGGACGTATGGGCACCCTCAGTCGCATAGCCTTCAGGCGACTGAACATCATGCGAATGGACCAATACGGATGAACACCTATGCGGGTGAACACCCATGCGAATGGACCTAATACAGATGGACTCAATGCAGATGAGCCCCATACGAATGGAACTAATGAGGATGGACTCTATGCGGATGAACTCTCAGTCGCATGACTCCCAATGCGATTGACCTTCAGTCGCATAACTAGCAGGCGTATGGGCTCCAGTCGCACGACTCACATGCAATTGAATCTCAATCGCACGAATGGCATGCGTGTGGACCTCAGTCGCACGACTGGCATGCCATTCGGTCGCATAGCCCTAACTGCGCAGAATTCAGCTCACTCCCGAACTCAATTTGCCATTTTCAACCTCTAAGCTCACCCAAACCCATTCTAAGCCTAAATCAACCATCCTAAAACTTAGGAATGCATACCACAACGCGATTCAAGCATGCAAAAGCCCGCAAAAACAAACTCCAAACGCATCACACACAAACACATACAAATGGGTCAAACACACACATACGAAAACGGGTTTTCACTATGTGTTCCAGCCCTAAATCAGTTGAAAACGGGTAAAAGAGGGGTCCTAGAACTCACACAAACCACACCGAGAAGTAGAGCTTCATTTGGACCCGTTACACGATGCTTTTGCACACTTGAATCAACCCGAACCAACCTTTTCTCCTTTTTCTCCCTTTCTCTCTTCTCTTCCTCTATGTGGCAGAATTTTGGAGATGTGGGGAGGGTGTGGGCTGTCATCCCCTCTTATTCTCCTTCTCTTGCGAACTTTCTTGCGTTTTGACAAGTTTGGTCCCCCGACTTTGGACTTTATTTCTTTTTCTTCATTCGTCGGCTTCAAAAAAAATCCGGGTGTTACATTTATTGTGTTTGTAGGTTAAACATGAAGTATACGAAGAAGTTGGAAGAATTAGGATGGTAATTGGAGCTCGAGAAGTAAAGAAATGTTATGATGAAGTTGCACGACAATGATATCTTAAAACATGCATAACTTGAGTAAGAAAGGAATAACGGGAGCCACGACCTTTCCACAAATATATATCAAAAAATTACACATGAAAATAAATGTTGTATAGGGGTTGCGGCCACCGATGCCGGGGTCTGTGTTTTTTTTGGAGATTCGACTTAATTTGAGAGGTTTTAAAGGAGAATAAATCTACTGAAAATTACGTTTTAGAACATCAATCTTGGATGAAAAAGAAGCATATTTCACCATTATCAAGCCTTTCTAATGTGAAGATCATCAATATACATCGGGGGATGGGTTTGTGTATATTTTTATATTCTTAGCTTCTAACCTAGATTGAGATTGGATCTTAAACCTTTTAAGTTCTTATGGACTTAATTTATGATTTGATTATTTAAAAGATTTGTTTATGTTTAAACCTAATATTGATTTTGTATAACTTGGTTTTATTTAATAATTATGTGATTGATTATTAAAATTAGGGTTACATTATTCAAATTGATGATTGTGTGAATGAAGTCCTTTAAATTTTAATCCATAATTATCGGTTAGATCTTATCATGTGTAAGTCACTATTAATGACTTTTCACTAGGTTTCACTATTAATTGTAACATTATCAAAACTGAATCTTTAAGTGGATTGCTTTTTACCCATAATTGTTAAAACAATAAACTTTTGTTTTTTTAATTTGACATTCTTAATTTAATTAATTAAGAAATTTAATTTTAAATGTTTAGTATTTTTATGTTAATCGTTGCTAGCGGTTTCTTGTGATTCCCGCTGGATTCAGCACTCTTCTTGCCCTTTACTAATAAGGGTGATTTGACACTCTTTAATTAATATTTTTGACTGACCACATGCAATCAATATGTTTACCTTTTATAGTATAAATACATCTCGCTTGTATAGTATAGTTTAGAGGTGATGGAGTGAGCCTACTTGTTTATCTACTGATTGTAACAATTTGAACTGAGAAAATATTAATCAAGTGTATACTTTCAAATAACTTCTTGTGTTATTATTATTGCTCAAAGTATATGTGTATTTCTTAAGTAAGATAGCTGAATTAAATTTCACATGGGTCATCCGTGATTCATATAAAAAAGTCTTGTTAAGTCATTAACAAAACTAACACCAACTATTTATTATATTTTATTCTATTAAATAATTATAATGTTATATTACAACAGACATAAGGCAAGAATAATTAAAACAAGAAAATTATATCACTCTTCTCATCTTTTCCCTCAAAATGCTCCCTCCAAATAACTATGCCTCAAAAAGTTCCTACCAAAAAAGATGATGGGAATATTTCTAATAGAAAAATACATCACCAACATTGGATTGATGCACCAATCATTTAAATCTTGGGTTGTGACCTTGTTTGAATTTTTTTATTTCCTTGTATTCCACATGAAAACCTACTTAGATAAAAGTTTATCATAGTGGGTAGTCGAAAATATAATGATATAAATTTACATATTTCTACCTAAATTTAAACAATTAATCATTTTTGGTTATGTCTATGAAACCGATGTAAATTCATATCAATCAATAAGTTGTCCTATGTAATTGAATGATAATAATTTATAAAACATTGGAAACATTGTTAGTCAAATGCATATGATTTTTCATTTTATTATTTTGATTAAATTCAATGTTGATTCGACATACGGTTTCGAAATGTTATCCAATCATGCCTAGAACACCACATTTAGTTTGGTTAAGGATAAAACGCTTGGTATGTAAGTACACGAGTGATGCTCTAGGTCAAATAGTAGTATAAGTATAAGAGTGGCAGGATTAGCATAAGCTATATCTATGTAGGCGAATAAACATTGTACTCAGTAATTAAGTTTTGCAACAAAGTAACCATACCTGAAACTAGAAGTGATTATCTGTTCTGATCTATATATCCACTCTCTTATATTTTGTGCGTTGCTTGCATTTAATTTCATTATAATATTGTTTAGGTTAAGTTTAATCAAATCTATAAGCAAGTTTTTTATGCTCTCATTAAAATAAAAAAAAGTATAATTCAAAACGCATGGGCTTTTTAAAAATCATTGTGAACAAAACGGAATTTAAAACCATGAATGACTATCTCTAGTTTCCTTCAGAGATATCTCACCAAGAGTCTAGTTGCAAACAATAAAAGAACCAGGAAAGAGATCGACTAAGTAAAAGAATAAATATATTTTAACTTATTAAAAAACGTTCCTTTGATCTTGTCAAAAATGCGAGTGACTTCATTAAGGATATTCCTGGTATAACAACAACAAAAGTGGTAGCCTAAGCATGCAAAATCATAAACAAACAAAGCAACTCAACTTCCTTTTCCCTCGACTGAACCTAAGGCCAAAGGGAAATGCGGTGGGCGATGGCTTTTGACATATATGGTTAGGTTTCCAACTTCTTGATATTTTCTATAAACTTTATCAAAAGGGTCTTGCAAATGAATACCTAAAACCCCTATTTATAATTACTTGTCTCTAATACTCACTTCCACCTTTTCAAAAATTATAAGCCTATCATCGGCAATTAAATACCAAAATCTTTATATTTATACAATGCAGTTTAAACCTATTCGGAGATTTCAAAATCCCATGTGTGTATACAAGGTGGTTCAAATAAAAAAAATACTTTTCCCTTGAAAGGATATGATTTAAAGAGATGATGATATGTTGCATAGAGAAAAAATAGAGAAAGGGCATTAGTCTTTCTTATTTTTCCACTTCTATTCCTTGATTTCAACATCTTTATACCTTCCAATTCTAGGGTTTGTAGAGTGGAATAAATGTACCCTCAATTCATTTTCTAGATCATATATTCCTATTTATGATTATCATATTATAAATATTATATGTACATGAGTTTAATAAAAAAGCATATCCTTTGTTAAAAGCACTTGAGATGGGCATTTGTTTGTATCACCATCATATTCGTCTGCCTGAATTTGCTTCGTCATGGTCATTACTCTGTCTTGAACACTACATTCTTTCAAGCTTTATAATTTCAATTTAAAAACAGACACTAGAGAAGAAGGAATTGAAAAGGGGTTTTTCAAGGTGATTTGATTACTAAATGCGATCAAAAGTCTGATACATCTCAATACTTGGAAACACAGGGTTAGATTATCATGTATAAGTACTTTAACAAAGGTTTAGGTTTTACCATTCATTTAGAAGCAGCTCATCCTACAACTACTTTACAAGATAGAGAGCCATTTACATGTATTTGGATACACATAGTTTTGTATTTTACTTCTATTCTTTTAAAATCATGTTGTATTTTAGTATGTAAATTGTGCTGGATTTGATTAGAGAAGGAAGAAAATGTGCTAGATTTAACAACACGAGGTAAAGCATCATAGAGCGTGCTTGCATCTAAAGCAGGATGAGATTGTGTTTGTTTATTTCAAATCAACATAGAACGTGTTGTTTTACATTAGATTTTTACTTTAAGTCAACATAAAGCATTGTGTTTTTGTATTAAATCAGCACAGAGTGTGCTATTTTACGTTAAATCAGCAGAGATCATGCCAATTTACATTACATGAGCACCAAAAGTGTTATTTTTGGGTAAAACAACATATTGCATGGTGTTTTACCTTAACATGTTGTTGTACTATAAACAAAACACAAATATATGTTATTTATATGATATTTTATCCTAAAAAACGAAAAACATGATGTCTTACCATAAAAAACACATAATATAAAAGACATTGAAAGTGTTTTTTTATTACAAAACAACACTAAATGTATTTTTTATTGTAAAACAATACCATTTCAGAACAGTTCTAGTTGGTTTCAATATAGATTACACAAAACATGTTTTTTCGCCCTTAAACAAAATAGAATATGTTTATCTCACCGTAATACATCGCAAAAGTATTTTCTTACCGTAAAACAACACATAAGTGTTGTTTTATAACAAAATAGCATAACTTCGTAATAGTCTTATTTTTTTAAAGAAAGTACCGCAATACTATACCAAAATTACAGAGAAAAAACACTCAATTTTATGATATAGTTTATTTAAAAAAATCATTTTATATAAAAAATATAATAATGTTTAGATAAAGTGGGGAATGTAAAATAAGTTAAAAAAAAGTGATTTTGCCCAAAATATCCTTGGCACCCCCTTTTGTTCTAAAAGTTAATCTCAACCATTGACTCGTTAATCAGAAGGTTGAGATCATTTATTATATTTTTAGCCATATACATATTTTTATTTTAAACAACCTCTATATATATATAATACCTTCAATAATGAAAATTAATATCTGTTTATGAATTTCAAATTAATTATTATCTATATAAACAATCCCATGATTATCATTTGCGTAAGTACGTTTATATAAACAGTTAAACATATTTCCTAGTATGTGTCATTGTCTACCATATGACTCTTTAAGTCATACTTGTTACCAACCTTATCATGTGTAGTTATTCGCGCACCAAAACAGTATGAACATTCAAATATTCATCAACCTTATCAGGAGAAACTATCGAAGATTCATGATTGTTGTTTTCATCTTCTCCCTACTCTCAAATGGGAACTCCGTTTACAAGTTGTAACACCCATAAATACTCCTCTTTATCTGGGTTGATCCCTTCTTCATCAAACCTTGGGTCATCATATATGCTAGCACATGCATATAAGTCATATTACCACCACACTACTTTCCACATCATTTTATTTGAATATAATAATTCTAAGAATACATTAGTACCATATGTATACTATTTACATGGTCGGGTGCAATTTTTTTCATACTATGCCCATGTAAACTCATAATTATTAAGTCACGAATTAGGTAATGATTTTAGTACACATATCTGCATTCAATCACACTCATCACAACCACATCATACTTCCAAGCTAGAACCATTGGACTGTTCATGTCCTTGGTCCCTTGATCAAGCCTTGGAGCGAAAATTTCTCTAGTACCAAGAGCTCTATCATTTGAATTCAGTTATTCATCCATATCCTAAATCTTTCAAACCATATACTCTGATACTAACTTGAAAAACCCATATTCCATTAAAGATTTTAATCGAAAGGTATTAGAGTTATGCGTGAAAAACTAGGATCTTGAAAAACTTTCTTGTATTATCTCTATAAAAGATATACAATGTATAGTTTATAAAAATCTATATAACTGTGTGTGTGATTCATCTTAACAGAGACTTGATCTCCACTAACCCTCCCACTTATGCATATCACCTGAAACTACATGCATAATATACATTAGTTTTTTTCTGAGTAGGTGTACACCAAGTCATATATATTTGATGACTTGCATGGACAAATCATCATCCACACATTATTTATCCACTATATCTCCCTACAAAAATAGAATCATACGATTCCTAGACACTAGTACATGACTTAATACCCATGATCATGAGACTCCCTACCATCTGGACCACTATAAATTCTTGCTCACCTATTCATGACCTTTCATTGTATCAGATTGTTGGGTATAGAGGGATCAAACAAAGGTTATGATGGATGAATATAGAGGATTTGACAATATAAAATAGACTCATTATATGTCAAATGGAGGTTTACAAGGTATTTATACATACAAACTTGGTGGGTTATCCACGGGTTATAACCGGGTTACTTAACCACCAAGAAACTAACTTAATAATACTAAGTATAATTATACAATTATCACACTAAACTTATAATAACATACATATGTATTAATTAATTTAGTTTAGTCTATCAACACTCCCCCTTAAACTAAATTAAGGTTGAGAAAGTCTTCATCTTTCCACTTCATAATAGCATAGGTTCATCTAACTCGCATTGAATTAGATGAGCCTCCTTTTCTTCCTTCCATTTTGGATATTCATTCTTATAATATCCAAGTTCTTTGCACTTGTGAAACTTTATGTGACTTTTGTCCTGTTGCACTTGACCACTGCCTCGACCTTTCTCGGATCCTCGACCTTTGCCTCGGCCTCGTCCTAAGTCTTCTTGATTCGAGTTTTCGCAACCGCAATGCTCACGTTTATGGTGTCTACCATTTTTTTCTCTTTGCTTCGATGAATAGTAGTTACTAGACATATCTTCTTCCTTAGTTTGCTTCTTAGTACATTCTTCAAAATCCTTAATCTTCCCACTGCTTCTTGAAATAGCATCGTATTAAGATCTGCAAACTGTTGAATTGCTGCAACTATTTGTATAAACTTTTCCGATACAGAACCTAAAAGTTTTCTAACTAATCTTTTGTCATCTATTGTATATCCAAGACTGCTTGCTTGTGAGGCAATTTCACTAATTTTCCCGGCATAAACATCAAGTGACTCGTTAACACCCATCTTTAAAACTTCAAATTTTGAATCGAGTGTTTGAATACGTTCCTCTTTAACTCTATCAACTCCAATGTGTCGAAATTTTAGCTCTTCCCAAATATCTTTAGTCAAAGTGAGATTAGCAATTTGTAAAACCATGTTTTATGGAATTGATTGATATAACATAGCAATTATTGCGTTATTCTTCTTTTGATCGACTTCGGATCCTGATATTGGTTCGACTGCTTCCCAAATTCCATGAACATTAAAGATTGCTCAAATCTTTACTTCCTAAATCGTGTAATTGTAGAGTTAAGTATTGGACATTGAAAATTCATTAATGTTCGTGCTTCTTTAACTGTCACAAATTCTGACTAGGTTGTGAGATTGAGATTCTCACTTAGGATCGAATATAATGACTGGGGTTAATGATTGAATGGCAGAATCATACAAACAAGAAATATTTAATGCAGAAGAAATACTCATAAATGATTTGTATATATTAATAAAGGTGATTGATTACAATGACTGCTAGGGTTTAGCAAGAAAAGTAATAATGCATCTAGAGAATACAAAATATTCTAATTGTCTAAAATCTATCACCTCATGTACAAGGTTTTCTATTTTATTTATAGGCAGACAAGATGCCTTTTACAAATAACTAAACTAACCGTGACCTATTACATCAGAACTAGTTTAAGTCTTGGTCTGCATTACATCTTGTTCATCCACATTGGCAAATGCAGATGAGTTGACTTGATAAGCATTTCCTTACTTGATCTTCCGCATCAGTATGTTGGTCATCCGCATTGGTTAATGCGGATAAACAAATACTTCTGCGCAATTTGTCTGGTAATCCGCATTGGCAAATGTAGATGAAAAACATATTGTCCGCATTACTTTTGGTCTTCCGAATTTGTTAATACGGAAGAACAAATACTTGTCCGTATTTGTTTTATGCCTTCCTCATTTACAAATGTGGATAGCCATACTTGGTTTTTCTTCTGTGCAGGATCTTCATCGGCATTACTTCTTGGACTTGTGGGAATCCAGTAGAGCATCCATTGAATTGGCATGTATAATCCTTTCAGGGTCCAACAATACCCTCCTAAGAATTATACAGCCTATGTTCTTTAATGTTTGGGTAGTGATTGAGGTTGTGATGATTCTGTTGGGTCTTGTGATGGTGTAAAAGGTGTTGCATGAGCTGGATTCAAAATTTCCTTTATCATGTTGATAAAGTCTTGAGTTTCTTGCATCTTTTCCTTGCTTAGTACATGTATCTTCATTTTGCTCATATTATGAATGGCTTCTAGTGGTAGTTTCTTAAGTGAAACTGGTTCCCAAATAGACACTGTAGATAGCCCATCCCTATGATTTAAAAGAGCACCATCTACATCAACTTCTAGTTTGACAATGTTGCCTAATTGTAGAGGTGTCTTTTTCTTCTTTCTTTTCTCCCTCTTGGCACTGAATCTGATCATATGCCATCTTTAATATTTTGAAGCACTTTAGAAAGAAATGCATATCTTCTTCACCCAATTTGTTTGATATCTCTCTGAAGTGCCTTGTGTATATGTAGTGAATATAGGATTGATCCAATAGTCTCACTTCATAACCACTGAATAATTTGATTTCTGCACCTTCTTTACCTCTCCGCTTCCTCTCAATCACCAATTCATAGGTCTTCTCATCATAATAAACATTTGAGATTGGTATTGAGGAATGAGTTCCAGCCATCATTTTCTTTTCAATGATTCTATAGGTTTCACTTTTAGTTCTGGAAACAGTACTTCTTCTACTGGTTTTGTTTGTTTCATCTCTAGAGGGTTCTTGAATGATTTGTCTTTTCTCATACATATGGCTTTCAATGAATTGAAGTTGTTGGTTCTCTTGAACATATTAAGTATACCTTCAAATTCATATCCTCGGAACATGGCAATATGGTTGATCAGTTCTAGATTAGCTAGTTCTTTCAGGTCATGAATCTCAAGGGCATTTACTAGAGCAATGTACTCTCTAAAAAATTGCACCAGCCTGAGATTCTTTTAACCATGAACATATTCATGAACTATCATACTTCCAGGCAATGATTTTCTTGTCAATTTTTCCTTTTGGAGTAGATACACCTCTAATCATCACACCAGTGGTTAACCCTTCCTGAAGTTTCAGTTGAGAGGGTTCAACAAACCACTCTGGATATTTGTGAAGAACAGGTGCTAGATAGTCTTGATCTTTATGTGTAAGTTGCATGTCTTGTGCAGAGACTCTTGATCTTGGCTTTTGATTGAGGACTTCTTCTTCCAACCATTTTAGCTTTTCTTTCTTTTCATTGATTAATCTGAGTGTGGTAGCTCTCAGTGAGTTACTTTTCATGTTTCCCAAATTCCTTTTAGTGAAGCCTTGACTGGTGAGGTAATCCTTCATTTCCCTATCTGTCATTTTATAGCGATCAGGATGTAAAGGTTCAGGAGTTGAAGATTGCTTCTTCATGACAGATAACTTTGACTTGTGAACTTTGGGTACAATGGACTTCTCATAATCTGTTTCAACCGTGGGGTGCAACATTTTGTTGACTTTCTATTCTTCAGTTTCATGCCTTCATATGTCATGCTAATACGTCATCAGCATCATAACCATGATTGATCAAGAACATGGCTTTTATTATAAGGTCATCTGTTTGTGCCTTTACCACCATTTCATCCATAGATTTTTCTTTTTGCACAGGACTATCCACATCTACAGCCTTTTTAGCATCATATCCTCCTTTTATTTCTCCTTCTTCTAGATCAATAAAAGCAGCTTGTTTTTTTAATTGAGCCTCATCCTGCTCATGTTCTTCTAGAAATTCAGCTATAGCTGCCAAGCTTTTTGGATCATCTCTTTTACTTTTCTTCACATGCTCTTCTTCCACTATTGGTCTTTTGCTTTTTGCTTTTTTCGATAAATATTTTCTCTTTCTAGTATAGGTTTGAAGTGAAGGACCAAAAGAGGATTCATGCTTTTAATCTCCTCAAACACTTTTTCAACCCCAGTTTGTACTTGTTCATGATCATCCGCTTATTTTTCTTCCTTTTCCTTTTCTTTTTCATAGAACTCTCTGATCATACCTTTTTGCTCCTCAGACAATGACACAACAGGTACTATTTGCATACTCAACTCCTTCTCCAAGGGAACTGGAGATTGAGAGGAATGATCACAATAGGTTCAGTGTTAGTCCTCTAGTCAGCAATGAAATCCAAAATTCATCATCAATTATGAATTCTTTAGATGTGAAGTTGTCTAGTGCACTGGTCAGTTCTTCAAATTCAGCATTTTCAGTTTGTGTAGCATCTGATTTTCCAGAATAGACCACCATTTCTAGGCTTGATTCTTCATTCTTGATTTGCTTTTATCTTCTTATTTTTCATCATTCTCATAAAAAGATTGTTTCTCATCATCTATAATTCTTTCTTCATCCCTTTCACTTTCTTCAACCTTAGCACTTCTTTGAATTTCAATCAACATCTCAAGCTCAAAGATTCTTTTATTTTGACTTTCAATTTGATTTGCATATTGGATATAATCTCTACTTGTTCTTCAATTATATCCTCTTGCTCTTCCATAGCAATAGTTTGAATAGCAAGAGTATCAACATGCCCACTGATTTCTTCTTTAGAATGATTAAGAGAAACTTTTAAGTAGTTAATCTCCTTATCTTCTCTTTCTTTATAGCTTCATATTTTCTTTTAGCTCTTTCAACTCATTTTCCTTCTCATCAAGTTCAAGAATTCTATCATCAATGATTCTTGCTCTCTAGTTAAGTATTCTTTCCATCCTTTCAATCTTTTGAATGAGCTCAGAGATTAACTCATTTTTCATCCAGTCTATTCACATTTGATTTAGCAAAACTCTCTGATGGAGCAGTCTCAGAAGTGACTCTCTTTACACGCATTTGCATAGGTTGATCCTCTTCATCCGAAGATGATTTGGATTCTTTAGTTGAGCTGGTTGAATATCCAAACTCGTTGGATCATCACTATTAAGGAATGGTTTATGTGGTGATTTGGTGGAGTGGTGAGGTGGTGATATTGGAGAGTAATGAGGTGGAGGTGTTGGAGAGTGATGAGGTGGAGATGTGATTGGTTGAGCTATTGGTGATGGGGTAGGTGATTTATGGGGAGATGGTAATGGTGATGGTTGTGGGGTTCTTTGTGGAGATGAGATTGGTAGAGGTACAAATAGAGTGTATAATCATGAATTTCAGGTTCAGTGTGAGAATCGCTCCCTGTACCATCCTTGGGTGACACTGACCTTTGCCTATCAATACCGTCAACTTGCTCATTAGCAGCTTGTTCTTCAATATGCTCATTAGCAGGAGCATGTTGTTCTTCACCTTATTCATCAGGATTGATCTGTTGAAGCATCCAAGGTAGAAAAGGTGAGTGAGCTCTACTGTAAAGTTTCTAAGATCCCTCTTCTTGATGTATATATAAGACTTAGCATCATAGTGTGGAATATCTAGAACCGGTCCCTCAGCAGCTAGATTGGGGATGCTTCATTTATCAGACATTGAATGAATCTTGGGTACATCAAGAATTTGTATCTCCTTCCCTCTTCTATGTTTGATACTAGACCATTAAAGACATAAACTGACATGTTGAATGGCCTATTTGTGCATAAAGAACAAATTGCTGATGAAGTGATGATTGGAATATGATTCCACCCTGTTTTCCTTTTGGACAAATAGTGCTGATAGATGTGGATTAGAAACCTCCAAGGCAAGTCCACTAATCCCTTTAAAATCTATTATACTTCAAATCACCCTTCATATCCAATTTCTACAAAGAAGGTAGCGATATCATCATCATCTAGCTCAATTGGTGCAACTGCATCATCACCAAATTGCAGACACCTTCTCACAGAATCTTCAGTTAGGATCAGAGTATGATCATCATCAATTCTTCCAGATAAAGATTTAACACCATCATCCTCTATCACTTCGGCAGAGTTCCAGAATGACCTTATGAGTCTCTCTTATATGATAGGTCTGACAGTGATAGCATGAGCTACTCCTGTTGAGGAGATGAATCTAATCATGTCTCTGAGCCCCTCTGCCTCAGGTACATTAGGGTCTAGAAAACCACTAACATTGTGGAGCTTGATCCATGAGAGATCAGCCATGTACCCTGCATTAGAGACATATGAGTTAGATTAATGACAATATATGTACTACTTTAAGCAGCTTTCATCATTTTGACTTTTGATGGTCAAATAGGAACATTGAAGATACTGTTCCATAGGAATTATTTCAGATTGAGATATTATCATGAATACTCATTATCATTGATTCATCATGTTTGAAGATCAACTTTTTGATGTTTTTGACTATTAATTGGATATTATTTCAAGTTTTGATTTAAACATTTTCGGTTTCATGATGCTTAGTTCATGCGATGAACATAACATTGAGATTTTTAGATTGAATCGTATTCTACAAAGTTTGCATGTTCATTGAAGTTGAGAATGATCATTTTTCTTGGAATAAATCTGATTTTTGAGTGTTCTTTGTTAACCTAGGGTTCTAAGTTTATTATCAGTTCACACGTTCGACATATTAGGTTAAGACAATGTACAATTTTCACCTTTTGTTTGATAATGCAGTTGTGTAGTATCTAATATGAGAACAGATTGAGTGAAATGAACTTGAATCTTTGATTATTAAAGAAGAAGATAATTGATGAAGAAGCATGGTGTTTTCGCTCGTCGCACTATAGAGTCTCTCAAATTTGAAAAGTATTAAATGACCTTTTGAACTTGCTTTAAATAGTCAAAGAATGGCTTTTACAAAATTTACAAGTCTCAAAACAAACGCAGTTGAAATTTTAATTCACACTATAGCAAATGCGTATGGTTTTTATACATCTGTATTTATTTACTATTGTAAATGCGGAGGAGAAAATTTAAAATAACTTTGCTATCCGCATTTGTTTACTATTACAAATGTGGAAGAGTTAACTTGTGATTTTAGTCATCCGCATTTACGCACTGTAGCAAATACCGAAGTTTTGTTACTCCAGTTTTCTTCTATCTGCATTTGTGCACTGTGGCAAATGTGGAAGAACGAAGTTCATTAGCATTTGTTTGCTGTAACAAATGCGGTTGACAAAACTTGTTAAGCATTGCTCACTGTAGCAAATGCGGCTGAACAAAATTGTCAGCATTGCTCACTGTAGCAAATGCGGCTGAACAAAATTGTCAGCATTGCTCACTGTAGCAAATGCGGCTGAACAAAATTGTGAGCATTGCTCACTGTAGCAAATGTGGCTGACCTAACTTGTCAGCATTTGCGCACTGTAGCAAATGCGATGGAATAAAATCCACATTTACTAGATCATCATTCATTGTGACAGAAGAGATTAAGCACTTATTTATTTATGTTTGAAAATACATGAAAGTTTAAGATACACTTCATTTCATCCGTATTGACAAATGCGCTTGGACACTTAAAAGGTTATCCGCATTGACAAATGCGATTGAACACTTGAAAAATATTTTATCCGCATTAACAAATGCGGTTGAACAATATTTGTTCTGCATAGGTTTTTTCAAACTTTTTTGTATAATTGTAACACACTAATGTGGTAGAGTACAATCATTGTCCGCATTAGTTTCACTTGGAAATAAAAAGCTACCCGCATTGGTTATAAGCATGGGTTACCTTCACCCGCATTAACCAATGCACTTACGTGCATCAACTTTTGAACTCAATCATAAGTTAATGTGTCTGTTTTGGTTTTTCATGTTATGAAGAGATGTCATTGATTTTTTTTCTTATGAAGTTGTTGACTGTTGAGGTTGTCAATTCTTATTTGAATTGACTTGTATGTGAGAAGTGATACATGTTTCCTAGAGTTTGACTGATCTTGGACTTTTATGCTTCCAAGAATCTGCATAGACTGAGATACTATGGTATAACTTCTCTATCAACACATTCATTTTCTTTTTCTTTTTTTTTAAATTTTTAAGAAAGTTATTTAAGATAGTAACAATCTATATAGAATTAATCAAAATTTTAAAATTACTCCCCTTAGAGTTTATATCCATATCTGGATAGAAACTTTAAATATTTAAAAACTTTTTGACTATTGTATACATTGATTATTAATAATGAAGAGAAATATATCTTTTGTTGGGATCATATCAATCTTACATTGCACATGTGTATCCTTTATGATAAAATGGACTGTTTATGAAGTTGACGATTGAAGGTATGTTTGTCCTCTTAAACTAATATCAGGTTGATATTTTGATGCAAATGATATTTATCATGTTTTGGTTGATCTAATTATTCAATATGTACCTCACACACACAAGCATGGAATGATCAACCATCCTTATACAATGCATGGTAGAACTTTCTCACAACTTTCCTTACCAGGTTAGTTGAGTTATAAGACCTCATTTTCACTAATCCTCATTGGGATTCTTTTACTTGATCTTTTCATGATGATCCATATTGGGATTCTTTTCACTTCACTTTAGAAGGTGATCCATGATAGGATTCTTTTGTTCATTCACTTGGAATGTATTGCTTTTGTACATTCATCCAATTTTGGATGTGTTCCTCATTGGGAATCTTTTGGATCAGTATATCTGCACTATATGCTTGTTTCATCAGGTATTTGCTTAGCAAAACAAAGATGAGACTTGATCAAGGTGAAGGAGATTCATAAATCATCATTACCTGGTGTGTTTAGGTTACTACACACACATGCACTCAGATAAGCCAAGACATGCCTGTACTTTGTGATGAGTGTTTCACTATTGAATAAGATTTTTGATTCATCACTGAATGTATTTTCTCTTCCAAGTTGAGCCTTCCAACATATCTAGTAAGTCATGACAGTCTTGCAATTTTTGAAATTAAGCACAATGAATAATATAACGACTTTAATTATAACATTTCCCAAGATATTCTGTTCTTCATAAAATGAATCTTTTTGTGTTTTTTCTAGAATTTTGACTTGTTTTTGATGTTTTGATTACTTTTACTCAAGGTGAATCATGCCAATTGATTGAACCAGGAATTCAAACCTACTAGGTTCAAATGCCTTAGTAAATAAATCAACCAATTGATTTTGAGTGGGTACTTGAATCAATTTGATTAACCCCTTTTCAGCACAGTCTCTCAAAAAGTGATCTAATTTCAATGTGTTTTGTTTTTGTGTGCTGAACTGGATTATTTGTTATGAAAACAGCTGTTGTGGTGTCAATGTAAATTGGTATGTGCAAGAAGTTATAACCATAATCAAGCATTTTGTTTTGAATCCAGAGTACTTGAGTGAAATAGGCTGATGCTGCAATATAATCAGCTTCTGTTGTTGATATAGACATGTTTGTATGCTTATTGCATTGCCAAGAGACCAGTCTGGGACCAAGAAATTAACAACCACCAGAGGTGGACTTTCTGTTGAAGTTGCATCCTCCATAATCACTGTCTATAAAGGCATAGAGACTAAAGTATCCTTCCTTGGATACCATAACCCAAGAGCCGGTTTGCCCTTTAGATATTTGAATATCCGCTTGACTGCTTTCACATGTGATTCTTTTAGATCAGCTTGATATCTGACACACACACAAACACCAAACATAATTCAGGCCTACTGGCTGTTAGATACATAAGTGAACCGATCATAGATCGATAGTGAGTCTGGTCCACTGATTTGCCTTCTGGATCAAGTCCAATCTTCACTTTAGTATCCATAGGAGTTCTGATAAACTAACAATCAACAAAGTGGAATTTCTTAAACATATTTTCCACGTATTTTGATTGATTGATGAAGATTCCATCTGCTGTCTGTTGGACTTGCACCCCTAGAAAGAAAGTGAGGTCCCCCATCGCACTCATTTGGAATTTTGAATGCATAAGGTCTTGAAACTCTTTACACAGTTGGTTGTTTGTTGAGCCAAAAATGATATCGTCCACATAAATCTGGACTAAGAGCATGTTTTTTCCTCTTCTCCTTCTGAAGAGAGTCTGATCAATCTTTGCTCTTTCATATCCATGTTCAAGAAGAAAGGATGATAGAGTCTCATACCACTTTCTTGGAGCTTGGTGAAGACCATATAGAGCTTTGTCTAGCTTGTAAACTCTATGATGGAAATCTGGATCTTCAAAGCCATGTGGTTGACTCACATAGACCTCCTCAACAATCTTTCCATACAAAAAGGCACACTTCACATCAATCTTGTTCCTATACAGCCATCTGCTACCGATAGGGTATTATCCTTCAAGAAGATCTACCAGTTGCCATACTTCTTGCTTCTTGAATTGGAGCAATTCTTCCTGCATTGCTTCAATCCAGCTATTGTCTTGAAGAGCCTCTTTGATGTTCTTGGGTACTGTTTGACAGAGAAAGCATGAGAACAAACAGATGTTTGCAATACTGGACTTGCTTCTTGCCACCCTCTCATTAAGTTCACCAATAATGGTTTCAACTGGATGATTCTTGTGTATTCTAGTTATTGGAATGGAGTTACCAGCAATGGTTACATCAATATTGGAGACATTCCATTCATTATGGTCAGAGGCACCTTCATTTTGTACTGTTAGGAAATTATGAAGATAGTCAGACTCCGATTCAGTTCTTGCTTCAGCTTCAGCAGCACTGTGATTGCTTCCATCATTTGATGTTCTTTATGTTTCAGATGGAGGAGTAGCTTGTTTCTTATTTCTGATCTTAGTTGACAGATCATCTAAGTATGATGGTAACAATCTTGGGATCAGCTTGAAGAGAAACATCTTCATTCATGCATTCAGTAGTTGTAGGAGGAATCAATAGAGAGTCATCTCTTCTTTCTACAACTAAAGAAGTGTCACCTGAATGGAGATTTCCTGCATCAGACAAGTGAAATCGATCAAATGATTTTTTAAATAAGTCAATATCAAACAAATGAATGTTCCTTGAATTGACCATTTGTTGATTCATCAAAAATGTTTACTCTAGTATTAAACACTCTGTAAGTGTTAGGATCTCGGCATCTAGTTTGATCAATTAGATGGATTTGCAGCGGAATGAGCTCACGAATTAACAAATTTAAACAAGAACACATGAAATTTATTAATGAAACAGTGTTTGTTATAGAGAGAGAATTTCTGCCAAAAGGAATATATTCATTCAATACACGCTTCGGCTAGCTTTCGCGTAACAATTACAATTAGGTCATCTTTCCTTTTATAAGGTAAGCTGGCGTCAGTTGATGTCACTTGACAGTGACATCTAACTGTTATTTAACTACTGAAAGTTAACACAACTACTGAAGATGTCAAACAGCTGACATCTTCTTACAAAAATACCAAGTGTTAACTATCACTACAACTACTGAAAAGAAACTACTGAAACAACAACGACTGAAGAACATGCTCTTCAGTCGTTTTACAAGTACTGAAATAGAAAATAAAACTACTGAAAGGAAACCATCACAACAACTGAAGAATGCTTCTTCAGCTGTTGTGACAAACTCTGAAGGCTTCAGTACTTGGACTTCTTGAACTTTAGTTGTTGTCATCAGCTGATGTCTTCAGTCTTTGTACTTCAGCTATTGATCTTCAGTACTTTAGTCTTCAGCTGTTGAAGTCTTCAGTACTTTAGTCTTCAGCTGTTGATCTTCAGACTTTGGTCTTCAGCTGTTGAAGTCTTAGTACTTTAGTCTTCAACTGTTGATCTTCAGACTTTAGTCTTCAGTGTTGAAGTCTTCAGTACTTTAGTCTTCAGCTGTTGATCTTCAAACTTTGTCAAACAGCTGATCAAGTCTTCAGCAGTTGTTGTGATGTCTTGTGGGACTTAAAGGTTTTTCTGATCTGGCTCATTGGTTCTTTTGGTCCAACAAACTCCCCCTAAACCAATGCAGCCAAAACCTTTAAGCTTATTGAAGATGTCCCACTTATTATGGTAGAAAGATTGGTCTTTATGTCTTCTAGATCAGCTCAGAAGTGACCCTTGTAAGCACAGGCCTAGGAAGAAGTCTCAATGATCTGTTTGACAAAGGATGGATGGGAACTCTGTCTTGGGGAACTGGACACAGAGCTGTTACCCCATCTATGAAATCTACTTCCCAAATATGAGTCTGTAAGACTCCCTTGTATAGGCCTCAAGGAAGGTTACTTGTTCCTCCATGGTAAGCTCTTCTGCTTCTCCTTCAAAGAGTGATTCTGGCCCATAATACTCAAAGAGGTATTTGTCCTGCTTCCCATTTTTTAGTTCCACAGTTGTTATGACTCTATATGCAAATTCATCTGGGTGAATACCTTCTAAGAACAACTGGAGCTCATTCTTTATAACTTCGTCAATCCTCCTATACACTAACCCTTTTTTCACCACTTTATTCTCTAGCATCTTTTGTGGGGTCAGTTTAGCTTTATAGGCTTTCTTGAAGTCATCTAGGATCTCCCAAGGGGATACTACAAGGCCAGTGAGATCACTTCATCTACAATCTTCTTTACTGGCCAATGTATCTCTGTGGAATATTTTTCTTTTGAATCCTATGAGACACCCTGGGATCAGGCCAAATCCTCACTCTCTCTTTTTGATATGAAAGGTATGTCTTAGAGTGTATAATCTCTGAGCATGTTTCTTCATATTGATGATTGAAGATGTGGCAGCGTATGCTTTGTCGACTCTTCTCAACAGTTCCTCATCATGTTGATTGTGAAGCTCTTCTTCTTCTAACTTCACTTTCACAATTTGCCTTTGAGATTCAGAGTAATGTTGGAGGGTGATTATGGCCTTAGGCAACTGTATAACAGCTAAGATTGGCAGCCTATCTTCATCTTCATCATTATCTTCTTCCTCCTCTTCTAGCCTCAGTACCCTTCTCTTCCTCTTCTGGGGTACATCATCGGCTATTGGTTTATGGGAAAGGGAATGGTTTAGTAGGTTGTGGTTGTGGTGGTTTTGGTGTGGGAATTTTGACAGGTTGTTCTAGCATTTTGGATGTAAGTGAGGCTTTGGATTGTTTGACCAGTTCAGTCCTGCTCCAGCACCAGCTTCATTCAAAGCTTCAATGACCAGCCCTTTGGTATATACTTCAGACGAACAGATCTTGGTGGTTATTGCCAAGATGTTGTCCCTGGACCATGACTTGATTTCAATCAATGATCGTCCAAGATACTTAGCTATGAACCTGATCATGATTTCCAATCTTTCCTTTCCAACACACTATAACCGGCCCATCTTGATTGTATCTCTTCTATTTCCAGCCTTCTGATCTCGGAGTCTAATGTGGCTGTGTCATGACCATGTCTAAATAGCTGATCTATAATTTTATCCATTGATCTGCTATGAGCTTCATCAGCATCTTTAACAAGGTCTTCTAATAGCACTTTTCTTTCTTTTATGTGTAATCAATTGTTCTAAGATCAGTTCTTTCTCAACCTCCTCTTTCTCAGGCTCTTTCTCTTTCTCAGGCTCTTTCTCAGCATCAACTCTCTTTCTTTTCTTGTCTTTCACTGCCTTAGACTTTGCAGTCTCCCCCTTTTTGGTTGTATTGGAATCAGAGGTTTGGAAGGCAGAAAGAGATTTATGAACAACATCATCAATGAGGGTTTGTAGATTTGAGGGAATCCTCTCATCAATGTCTTTATGCACTATGTCAGTGATGATGGGAGTGATGAGAGGTAAGGAGTTTTAAAAGATAGCAACCATCTGCTCAGAGGGGTTCTGTCCCTGAGAGGTGGTGCCAAAAGCAGAGGCCGGTGGCTCAGTTATGTGTGTAGGCTCAGTGTTTGGTGAACCTTCAATTGAAGGTGCCATATGTGGGGTTATTGGGGTAGATGGTCTTTGATCCTGAGACATTTTGGCCAACAGCTCTTTGAGTCTGCTCACCTCATTCTCTAGGATGGTATTATGGGCTAGAACATCATAGAAAAAGCCCAGGTCATCATCAGTCTGTGCTGAATCACCTGACCTCCTCATTGAATCAGGATGTACATGCTCTGAGTGTAGATCAGTAGTAGCATGTGCCCCTTGTTCTTGGTACTGGGGACTTCCTGCCTCAGGACTATGTCCTTCATTGGCAGTTGCCTCTGGTGAGGTCTTATGGATGGTACCAACTGCATCCTGATCATATGCTGAAGCAGGAGAAGTGGCAGCCTCACCAGATGTCGAATCACCGTTTCTACACTTGGAGATGGAACAGTGTAACCCCGGTGTTGTGGGTTATCAGAAGCATTTGGATCCTCCCCCTCAATTGTTGAGGCTATCCCAGTTTTGATTGGTATCTGGGGAGGAGGTGAGGAATGCAACTGACTCAGCATTTTTGCAACTATTTTAGTAGGACTTTGGGGGGTGGTTGAAGTGGGAGATGGTGTAGAAACAGTATGCACCCGGGAGAGTGGTGCGTTTCAATGCCAACCTCCTCAAATAAGGAAGGTTCCAGATGTATAGGTGCCCCAAATGTGGTTGCTGCAGGCTCCTGTTGAGAGGAAGCCTGAGCGGTTGAGGTTGGGTGAGTACGTGTATCTACTGGGGGGTTATGGCCAGTAGATATATCCTGCGTTTGTGTTGCAGGGGCATCCTCAGGGGACTCATCTCCCTGAGCAGCCCTTTTGGGTTTCTTGTGTTTGGGTTTGGTGGGGACTTTGGATTTGGAGGTGGTGGTTGTGGGTTCCAGCTACGTGGCTTTTCGCAGCTTGGCAGCCTGCTTGAGTGACTGGTCTGAGTTATGCCTGGAGTATACCTCAGGCAATACAGCCATGGCAGGGACTCCAAGGCCAACAAGTCCCTCAGCTTTCAGCTGGTTCTCTATAATGGCCATTATGAACCGTGGATATAATATCCATTGGTTAGCAATAGGTTTTGAGGCCATATCCTTAAGTTCAAGAAATATTATTTCAGAAAAATTTAAGTTTTGTTGCTCAAGGATAGAGAAGAATACATGCTGCCACCTGGTTGACATTTGATCCTAAGAAGAAGTCTTAGGGGCTAGACAGACATTCACCATATGAAAAATAAGGCGTTCTGCGTCATGGAAATGCTTCTTTAGGATGGTAGAAGCGCTGAGGTTACCCTAGTATCCATGGTGGGCAAAGGATAGATTAGTGGTGCCCTTTGAATATCCAGTGGGGAAGGTGGCATCATCCAGTTGTAGGGTTTGGCGAAGGATTGCCGGAGTGATGACCACCTTACGGGAGTTGACGAACGACTGGAGAGACTCGGTGTCATTCTCTCCAGTAGTAAGGGTGACGTTCGTCCAGAACTGATTTATGGAGAATGGACCATTAGATCAATGGCAGTATCAAACTTTGTCCAGAAAGGTGATTTGCTAAGGTAGGCAACACAGTTGTGTCATGGTTTAAGCTGCATGGTCGCCATTAATGTGAGAGAAGTTTAAACGTTAGGTTTGAGATGATAAGCTCTGTAGGATTAGGTATTTATAGGGTAAGGGTTATAAAACAACTGAAGGGTTTGGTATTAATCATCAGTAGTTTTAAACGACTGATGACGTGGTATTAACCTTCAGGTTGAAACAACTGAAGTCTTGGTTTTAGGCATCAACGTTATAAAACTACAGAAAACCATGGTTTTGACTTCAGATGTTGGAAACAACTGAGGACTTGGTGTTAGTCATCAGTAGTTATGAAACTACTGAAGACATGGTTTTGTCATCAGTTGTTGTAAAGACTAAAGACTTGGTGTTAGTCTTCAGTAGTTGTGAAACTACTGAAGACATTGGTTTTGCTTCAGTTGTTTAAGATGAAATAGCAGTTGTAAAACAACTGAAAAGAAAATTCACATCAGTAGTTTTTGTCAAATCTTAGCTTTTCAGCTGTTTCATACTGTCCTCAACACTTACTCATTAGTTTTTTGGCTGTTTTCAGTTGTTTCATAGGACATCAGTACTTATATGTTTTTACTAACATCAGTAGTTATAACTACATCAGTAGTTTGTAACAGAATCAGTACTTATTTGTGACATGTTTACTAATGATCCTCAGTACTTGTTTACTGAGATCATCAGTAGTTGTCACTTATTCTAGCTGTAGCATACCAAGCCTTAACACTAGGTTTTGGAAAGTTGAACTATCCAAAGGCTTAGTAAAAATGTCTGCAAACTCATCAGCACTAGGCACAAACTTTGGATCAATCAGACCTTTTTCAAAACAGCCCCTAATAAAATGATGTTTGATCTCTATATGTTTGGTCCTAGAATGCTCGACAGGATTCTTGACAATGCAAGAGCTGAAGCACTGTCCATTAATAATGGAGTCTTAGTCTCTGTAATGCCATAATCCAAAAGTTGGTTATGAAGCCAGAGTACCTGAGATGTACAACTTGCCGCAGCAATGTACTCTGCTTCAGCAGTGGATGTAGCAACAGATGTTTGTTTCTTACTCTGCCAAGAAATCAAACAGTTGCCTAGGAATTGACATCCACTAGAAGTTGACTTTCTGGTTAACTTACACCCTGCATAGTCACTATCAGAAAAAGCAACTAATTTGCAAGAGTTTCCAGTGGAATACCATAAACTAGAGATTGTGTACCTTGCAGATATCTAAAGATCCTCTTGACTGCAATCAAATGAGACTCTTTAGGAGCAGCCTGAAATCTAGCACAAAACACAGTTGCAAACAAGATAGTTGGTCTAGAAGCTATTAAGTACACAAAGGACCCAATCATACATCTATAAGTGTTTCATCAACAGCTTTACCTTTCTGATCTGCATCCAGTTGTGTGGTGTTGCACATGGGAGTAGAACAGTGCTTACAATTTTGTAATCAAACTTATTCAAAAGATCTTTTGTGTATTTTGACTGATGAATAAATGTTCCATCAGCCTTTTGTTTGATTTGCAAGCCTAGAAAAAACTGTAATTCTCCCATTGCACTCATTTCAAACTTTTGTTTCATTAAACTTGTAAAATCATCACACAACTGGGGATCAGAGGATGCAAAAATACTATCATCAACATAAATTTGAACAAGTACCTTATGCTGATCCACCTTCTTAATGAACAAAGTTTTATCTATGGAGCCTTTAGTGAAATTATTTTGAAGAAAAAAATTTGATAATGTTTCATACAAGGCTCTAGGAGCTTGTTTCAACCATAAAGAGCCTTATTAAGCTTGTATACCCAATCTGGATGTTTATTATCCTCAAAACCTGGTGGTGGACACACATAAACCTCTTCTTTTACTTTACCATATAAAAATGCACTTTTGACATCCATTTGAAAAACTTTAAGATTGTGGAATGTAGCATAGGCTAAGAACAATCTAATTGCCTCTAGTCTGGCTACAGGGGCAAAGGTTTTATCATAATCAATACCTTCTCCTGTGCAAACCTTGTACAACCAGTCTAGCCTTGTTCTTGACAATAAGCCCATTTTCATCAGTTTTATTCCTAAACACCATTTAGTTCCTATTGCGCACTTACTGGGGGTAGAGGAACCAGTTCCCACACTTGCTGCTTTTTGAACTGAAGTAGCTCAAGCTGCATGGCTTCAACCCATCCATTGTCTCTCAAAGCAAATGATAGTTCTTTGGCTCTAGCTTACTCATGAAGAGAGCATAGAAGCAGAAGTTAGACAATTGACTTCTGGTTGAGACACCAGCATTGATATCACCAATGATTTGAGACATGGGGTGATTCTTCAGCTCTTGGTACACAATAAGATCAGTGCAAGTGTTTGTAGCTGGTTTAACAGCAGCAGATGTTGATCCAGATTCTTGAAACCAAGTATGAGATGGCAAGTCAAATGATGTAGAGGAATCAGAAATCTCATCAGCATTTGTTGTGGATGGAGCTGCTGAAGCTACAGGAACATCAAGGTTAGCAAACTCAGGCAGTTGGTCACTAAACTTGAAAAGGTGAGTACTGATATCATCATCATCTTCAGTACCACTAGGTGGAAGACTATTGACAGGAGCAACAGCTGGAGCCTGATAAGGAGCATATTGCAGTATGTCCAAATCAAATAACTCCACAGGGTTTTGTGGAATCTTGTCCTTTGGAGATTCATTAAACTTCACATGCAGAGTCTCTTCAACTATCTTTGTTCTGCATTGAAGACTCTGTATGCCTTGCAGGTAGATGAATAACCAACAAAATACCCTGCATCCACCTTAGGATCAAATTTGTGGTGTTGATCCTTTGTGTTAGAGAATGAAACAAGGACACCCAAAGGCTCTAAAAAATGAAATTAGAGGAGCCAAATGATGTAGAACTTCATATGGAGTCTTCATCAACCTCTGATTTACTAAGGCTCTATTCTGCACATAGTAAGCTGTTTTAACAGCTTCAGCCCAAAAAGTCAGTGGCAAACCAGAGTCAGCTAACATGGACCTTGCAGCTTCAATTAGGGTCCT
Organism: Flaveria trinervia; assembly: GCA_025506515.1. NCBI lineage: Eukaryota > Viridiplantae > Streptophyta > Magnoliopsida > Asterales > Asteraceae > Flaveria > Flaveria trinervia. Next base: position 9,398,595 of record CM046452.1, read on the forward strand.
GTTCTTTCTCTCTACTACTCCATTTTGTTCTGGAGTCCTTGGGATGCTAAACTGCCTCTTGATTCCTTTTGAGAGATAGAAATCATCAAGTGTATGGTTTCTGAATTCTGTTTCATTATCACTTCTGATACACTTGACAGATAGGGAATACTGCTTCTCAACATACAACACAAAGTTTAAATCGTCTGAGCAGCCTCATCCTTTGAATCCAAGAAGAAAGTCCATACAAATGTAGAGTAATCATCCACAATTACCAGACAGTATTTCTCTTTCCATACTCATTACTCTCACAGGACCAAAGATATCCATGTGTAGTAATTGCAAGCAGGCAATGGAATAGGTTCTTCAATAGGAGAGGATGAGACTTTGTGTTGTTTTCCTTTCAAACAAGCAGTGCAGGTTGTCTTCACATCTGAACTCCTTCAAAGGCAATCCCTTTACTAAACCATGACGTATCAGCTGATTCAAGTTTTTAAGATTCACATGACCCAGCCTTCTATGCCATAGAATAGATTCTTGAGGAGAAGCCTTGGAAAATAGGCAAGGATGGCCTTTGAGATCTATTTTCTTGGAAAGATCTAAGACATACACTCTTCCTGTCCTGTTGGCCTCAGGAGAGTTTGATCATCCAACACCTTATCAATCAAAATCAGAACTTTGGATGACAAAATCCTGCAGTTCTGAAAGAGCTGGTGTTTTAAAAGACAACATGCCTTTACACACATTTGACTGACACTCAAGAGATTGTACTTGAGATTCTCCACATGTTATCTCACATCATCAAACCTTATTTCCCCATTGGAGACAAAGCCTTTGCCAATGATGTAACCCTCAGCATCATTGCTAAAAGAAACAAACCCCTTCTTTCCTTGAGAGTAGTCATGAAGAAGAGAGTTGTTCCCTGTCATAGCATAGATCCTCCACTGTCTACATACCAGATGCTACTGTGGCATGCTGAAGAACCCTGCAATCATAATAAATTAGTTAGTTTTTGAGACCCAAACCTTTTTGTTTGGGTCTGTTCACATCAACAGATGGTAAACTAACAGATTTGCTATGAAGAACAACCTGAGGGGATGGAGATGGTGAAGAAGAAGAATCCTTTGGCATGGATTTTTCTCTGTGGTTTCAGCACAGGAGCATCTAATTGGTTGACTCTCCCCAATAGATGTTGAACCATCATAACAAGTTATGTCTGATTCTGTGATAAAGCCTTCAGCTCATCAGACACATTAGTGCGTGAGATTGATGGATTCCTGTGTTGTACCATCTCCCTTTGAGCAACCTCAGCTGTTGCCTGATTAACCCCTTCCTTTTTGGATTTCTTTTTGGATTTAGGGGTTACAGGTTTTGATGTCGCTGGTACAAACTTGGTTTCAAACTCAGTTTTCATTTTATCCATTTTCTTTTAAATGTTCTCATTGTGTTTGAGTTTGGAGCCTTTTTTATACCAGCAATCATCAGTAAGATGATTGAATAAGCCACATATTTCACATGGCTTTTTCTTCATCTTAAGTTGATCATCTGCTGAAGAAGATGAAACTATTGAAGACTTATTCTTCAGCAGTTTGCGATCAGTACTAGCAGTTTTCTTCCTTGCAGTACATGCTTTCTTGATATCTTCTTCAGAGTTTTCCCACCCTTTCTACTGGTAGTTTTTTTCCCTTTAGTACATGCAGTAGTTTGGGTTTGTTCTCCAGGTGTTATGACTTGCTATTTAGTACTTTCAGTACTTTGTGAAATACCACTTGGAGTGATCAACTTTTTGATCATGTGAGTGTCAGCATTTGAACCATCAACATCAGCTGATAGGTTTGGGAGGAATTAATGCTGACACCAACCTCTGATGGTGCTGTATCAGATAGTAGATCACATGATGAAAAGGATGGGTTATTGCTTCCTCCATCAGATTCTACCTCTGCTCTGGGAGTAAAATCTGTAGGAGGAGCAGTGTGATTATAACCAATGCCAAACTTCACATTGGAAGCTGACTGCTTACTAAGAAGCATTTCAAAACCCTTGCAGGAATGTACCCATCGATCACACTCTACCTGGGTCGCTGTAAGTGTTTCTTTGAGGTCTTTGTACTTCTCTAGAAGTACCTCTTCCCTAGCCTTATCATCAGTGATTTTGCATTTAAGTTTGTAAATCTCATCATTCTTATCATTAAACACAGACTCAAATTTAGCTTTTCTTTTGGATATTATTTGTTCTAGCTCAATGTTCTTGTTAATTAAAGCTACATTTTCTTCTCTAATAGATGCAAATGCGGTTATGCATGTTTCAGAACATAGCTTGGCTTTGGCTTCAGAGGATACCTGTGATACTTGTGGTGTGGAGGCATTAGAGGATGAGATATCAGCAGACTCCAGGGCCATAAGAGCAAGGTTTCCAAAAGGATTGTCACGACCATGTTGACCAGCACCAGAAAATAGTTGTTCATGACCAGACATATCATCTGGTAAACTGCTCCAGTCAACAACTCCTGGGGTGAAAAAGCTGTGTTGTTGAGGTTGAGATTGTTGATGAGATTGGGAACGTTGAGGCTCGGAAGAGCAGGTGGGTGTTGAGCAATGGGTACTTGAACTTGACTGGTTTGTGGCATGTAATAGCAGGGATATTGATATGGCATTGGACCCTGAGGGACAAAATATGCAGGAGATAGAGGTTGTGATTGATGACCGAACTAGCAGGATGTTGCCCTCTGTGTTGTTGAATATTACTTGGAAAAGTCACAAAGGGTGCAGAGGAGTTAGATCCAGATGATCTACACTCTCTTGCAAAGTGCCCAAGCCTGTGGCATTTGTGACACCTCAACTTACTATTGTCAAAACCAACTTTGATTTTGCCAGAGAGTCCAGGGAATTTCCTACCAGTTCTCTTGTAGAACTTCTGAGATCTGATATTAATCAAGGCCATTTGGCTCAGAATATCCATCTCTTCTAAGTCATCATCAGCTATACCTTCAAATCATCCATAATGAAGCACAAATTGTCACTATTACAGCCTGACTGACTATCAACGCTCACAAATGCATGATCAGAACTGTTTGAAGAGAAATCTATATGCATCATAATTACTTTCTGATGCAGCATATTCTGACTCATGACCGACCAAGGCAGTGTTTCCTGGTACAAAGTCTTCAGTGAGCTTTCCTGATGATGCCAGTTTCCTTTTCTGCTCTATCTCTCTTCGAATGTAAGCAGTTTCCCATGAAGTTAGGTGAGAGATAAGCTATCCAGATTTGCATTAGAGCATAGGACAATTGTATATGTGTCCCATCTCTCAAGCAGTGATCTGAGGAATCTGTGGTTCATCTGGCTATTAGTGTATTCATGTTTGACCATTTTCAGCTCAGAGATCAAATATGAAAAACGCTCAAACTGTTGAGTCAGAGTCTCACCCTCCTATGAGCAAATGTCTCATATTGTTGGGCAAGTATTTCCCTATTGTTTGCTAAGACCTCATCAGTACCACCAAATTGTTCTTCAATGCCTTCCATAGGTCATGAGCAGTTTCATAATGCATAAGCCCAGAATAGATTTCATTAGGCAGTGCCATGGCCGAACTCTGAAGGCTTCAGTACTTGGACAACTGAAGAATGCTTCTTCAGCTGTTGTGACAAACTCTGAGGCTTCAGTACTTGGACTTCTTGAAGTTCAGTTGCTGTCATCAGCTGATGTCTTCAGTCTTTGTACTTCAGCTGTTGATCTTCAATACTTTAGTCTTCAGCTGTTGAAGTCTTTAGTACTTTAGTCTTCAGCTATTGATCTTCAGACTTTGGTCTTCAGCTGCTGAAGTCTTTAGTACTTTAGTCTTCAGCTGTAGATCTTCAGACTTCAGTCTTCAGCTGTTGAAGTCTTCAGTACTTTGTCTTCAGCTGTTGATCTTCAGACTTTGTCAAACAGCTGATCAAGTCTTCAGCAGTTGTTGTGATGTCTTGTGGGACTTAAAGGTTTTTCTGATCTGGCTCATTGATTCTTTTGGTCCAACAATAAGCCTTTGAAACAGAAGAATAACCTACAAAGAATCCTTCATCAGACTTAGATGAAAACTTTCCCAGATAGTCTCGAGTGTTTAATATTGAAACAAGACTACCAAATGATTTAAGAAATCCAATGAATGGTTAATAGTGAAAGAGCATTTCATATGGAGTCATGTTGCTTTCTTTTACAATTAGAGTTCGATTTTGTACAAAGCACAATGTGTTAACTGCCTCTACCCAAAAGGTGATTGGTAGCTTAGCATCGGCTAGAATTTTTCTTACTGCTTCAATCAGTGTCTATTTCTCCTTTTAGCTATCCCATTTTGTTAAGGAGATCTAGCTGCTATGAATTGATGATCAAGGCCTTTGGTTGCACAAAAAGAACTCATGTCTTCATTTTTAAATTCAGTTCCATTATCACTTCTGATTGTTTTGACCTTAAGATCAAGTTGATTTTCAATTTGTGTTATAAGTTTTGAATTATTTGGGATACCTCATTTTTATGAAGTAAGAAGAACACCCATGTAAATCGTGAAAAGTCATCAATGATCACCAAACAATACTATTTCTTCTAATACTCATGACATGAGTTGGTGTAAACAGATCAATGTGAAGTAACTTCAATGAAGTATTGTTTGTGTTCACAAGTTTGGATTTATGAGAAGATTTGTGTTGTTTTCCTTTGAGGCACGCTGAACAGTGATCAACAAAATGAAATTCTTTTGAGGAAGACTAATGACATGGTTTCCTTTGACCAATCTGTTCATGCTTTTAAAGTTTGTGTGCCCCAAATGTCTGTGCCAAAGATGTGACTCATCAAATGATGCTTTTGACAAAAGACATGTTTCTTCTTTAGGTGATGCAGAACACAGGTATAAAACATAAGTAATATTCTTCCTTGGGGTCTTTAGGACAACCCATTCTTCAGAGATCTGAAATCCAGGTTTCAGAATGTAGCAATAAGCGTTGGTAAAGTGAGTTGAATATTCTTGTCACAGATCTGAGCCACGCTTAGCAGATAGAAGTTCAGTTGTTCACAGTAGTTCACTCTGTCAACGCTCAACATCCCATTTGTCACAGATCCTTCACCTCTAATTCTATCACCTGTGAATCTCCACCAAATGCCACTGTAGTTCCTTGTATGTGCTTGAAGTCATGAAGGAGGGAACGATCTCTAGTCATGTGTCGGGAGCATCCACTGTCCACATACCATAAGATATTGGACCTATATAGATGACCCTGCAAGCATAAAAAACTAATTAGAATGTGAAACCCAAGCCATGATGGTCTTTGGTTCCCGTTCCTATCTATTATGGTGACTTCTTGATACTTTCCTCTAAATTGTGATCTATTTACAGGTGACCTGAGAGATTGCTTATGATATCTTGTTGGAATATCTTATCAACATCAATAGCAGAGTCAGATGAGTAGTGAAATCTTTATCTTTATTCTTTTGAAGAAATTTAAACCGTTTTTGATTTTCAAAGATCATTTTGGGTTTTGAAAAGTCAGACTTTTGATTGATGAAATGGTTTCTTCTTTGACTTTTCCATATTTCTTTTGTTTTACTCATGTATTGAGTGATCTAGATGTTCTAGATTGATTTTTGTGCAAATGACTCCTAACTTGTGTTTTGCTTAATGATGTTGTTGAGATGGGTTTGTTTTGGGGAATTCTCAATCCCTTCTTATTGAAGTAACAATCAGATGTATTGTGATTGTTCATATCACAGACTGAACAATGTTTGTTAAAATAACAGTTTTTGGTGGAGTGATTATTCATGTCATAGATAGAGCAATATTGATATAAAAAGCACTCTTCTGTCTTGTGATTGAACATATCACAATGTCACAATACATTGTTTGTTGCTTGAATAAGATTTTGATTTGTGTGACTCGGTTGATTTTCTCATTTGCTGTTGAGCCACTTTCTTTTGCTTAGGGGATGAATCAAAATCAGCCCTTTTTGTAGTTTGCTTCACAACACTACATTGTTTGATTTTTTGGGTTGTTTTTGTTTCTTCAACCCATTTCTCACCTCTTTCTCAAACTGGTCAACGTGTTCCTTGTTGCAAATATCAAACCCAACTCCCTATCTTAATTTTGAAGACTGAGGATCTGATAGAGTTTTATGTGTTGAACTCAGTGATCCTTTTTGTTTCTTTTGCAGTGAAACCTTTTCTGATTTGCTTGAATTTTTTGGAGATATAATCTCATTATCAGAGTTGCTCTCCGTAGTGGGTTTCACTGACTTCACATACTTCTTTTTACCTTTTAAAACAGAAGGTATGAATTTTATAAATGGAACAATTGCCTTTACAGGACTTGTGGGTTTGATGACACTCACTGCCTTTTTTGAACACTCTTGATTTTGATTGGGTGTCCTAGTTTGATTTTATCATCATTTGTTTCAATATAAACATCAGGTTTCTTTTGAAGATTGGTTACTTGTTTTACCATAGATTTTGGTTCCATAGTTTTAGTTTTAATTTCCTCATTCAGTGTTACAGATTCAGGCATGACAGTGTAATTGTCATTATATGGTGGACGAATGAATATACCCAATTCCCAACATGTCCTTTGGATCCTTTTGAGGATCAAGCATCTCTTGCAGCATGACTGAAGACATTTGAAACTTTTCAAGTTTCACTTCAGTAAGTGTATGTTTAGACTTAGATTGAGCTAACTTTTTAGTAAGTAGCTCATTCTCAACTGGAAGAGTATACTTTTCACCATGCATTTTCAATGTCAGAGATGAGAGATTTTATTTTGATTTCAAAGATTTTTATCTCTTTTCATCATCTCTGACTTCACCTTCTCTTCTTTAATTTTATCTGCAAGTTTATGGTTATGCTCTCTATAACCTTGCAATTCATTAATACATTTTTCACTACAAAGGTTAGATTTGTGAAGTCGGTTGGATCGATAAACATCCGAGCGTGTTCTTGACGGAAGGATAAAAAACAGCAAAACCAAGAGACAATCAATAACACGAACTATAATAAATGGTTTCATTGATAAAACCTAGCGATTACAAGTTCGTTACAACATAAGAATCAAGACTCTTGGCAAGGGGGATCGAGCATGATCTCCCCTCTCATCCGGCAGCCCTAGGCCCCCAGGCACACTCTTTAACTTCTCTACACATGAAACTGGTATTTATAGGCCTCAACCCATATTAGATGCGACTGGGCCCATTCGTGCGATTGGACCATGTGTATGGTTCAATCATACAACTGGACCATGCGTATGGTTCAATTGTACGACTAGACCATACTTATAATTCAGTCTTATGAATGTCCCAATCGCATCTCTCAGTCGCGCGACAGGTCCATTAGCATGGCTCAGTCGTACGACTAAGTCTCATTCGCATATGCTCCTGCGAATGACCCAGTTTCATGTGATTACAACATATCAGGTGTATTACATTAAGCCTAGACTATTCGACAAGTGACGGACATACTATATATCTAAAGATCCTCTTGACTGCAATCAAATGAGACTCTTTAGGAGCAGCCTGAAATCTAGCACAAACACAAGTTGCAAACAAGATAGTTGGTCTAGAAGCTATTAAGTACATCAAGGACCCAATCATACATCTATAGAGTGTTTCATCAACAGCTTTACCTTTCTGATCTGCATCTAGTTGTGTGGTGTTGCACATGGGAGTAGAACAGTGCTTACAATTTTGTAAATCAAACTTATTCAAAAGATCTTTTGTGTATTTTGACTGATGAATAAATGTTCCATCAGCCTTTTGTTTGATTTGCAAGCCTAGAAAAAACTGTAATTCTCCCATTGCACTCATTTCAAACTTTTGTTTCATTAAACTTGTAAAATCATCACACAACTGGGGATCAGAGGATGCAAAAATACTATCATCAACATAAATTTGAACAAGTACCTTATGCTGATCCACCTTCTTAATGAACAAAGTTTTATCTATGGAGCCTTTAGTGAAATTATTTTGAAGAAGAAAATTTGATAATGTTTCATACAAGGCTCTAGGAGCTTGTTTCAACCATAAAGAGCCTTATTAAGCTTGTATACCCAATCTGGAGTTTATTATCCTCAAAACCTGGTGGTGGACACACATAAACCTCTTCTTTTACTTTACCATATAAAAATGCACTTTTGACATCCATTTGAAAAACTTTAAGATTGTGGAATGTAGCATAGGCTAAGAACAATCTAATTGCCTCTAGTCTGGCTACAGGGGCAAAGGTTTTATCATAATCAATACCTTCTTCCTGTGCAAACCCTTGTACAACCAGTCTAGCCTTGTTCTTGACAATAAGCCCATTTTTCATCAGTTTTATTCCTAAACACCCATTTAGTTCCTATTGCGCACTTACTTGGGGGTAGAGGAACCAGTTCCCACACTTGCTGCTTTTTGAACTGAAGTAGCTCAAGCTGCATGGCTTCAACCCATCCATTGTCTCTCAAAGCAACATGATAGTTCTTTGGCTCTAGCTTACTCATGAAGAGAGCATAGAAGCAGAAGTTAGACAATTGACTTCTGGTTGAGACACCAGCATTGATATCACCAATGATTTGAGACATGGGGTGATTCTTCAGCTCTTGGTACACAATAAGATCAGTGCAAGTGTTTGTAGCTGGTTTAACAGCAGCAGATGTTGATCCAGATTCTTGAAACCAAGTATGAGATGGCAAGTCAAATGATGTAGAGGAATCAGAAATCTCATTAGCATTTGTTGTGGATGGAGCTGCTGAAGCTACAGGAACATCAAGGTTAGCAAACTCAGGCAGTTGGTCACTAAACTTGAAAAGGTGAGTACTGATATCATCATCATCTTCAGTACCACTAGGTGGAAGACTATTGACAGGAGCAACAGCTGGAGCCTGATAAGGAGCATATTGCAGTATGTCCAAATCAAATAACTCCACAGGGTTTTGTGGAATCTTGTCCTTTGGAGATTCATTAAACTTCACATGCAGAGTCTCTTCAACTATCTTTGTTCTGCAGTTGAAGACTCTGTATGCCTTGCAGGTAGATGAATAACCAACAAAATACCCTGCATCCACCTTAGGATCAAATTTGTGGTGTTGATCCTTTGTGTTAGAGAATGAAACAAGGACCCCAAAGGCTCTAAAAAATGAAATTAGAGGAGCCAAATGATGTAGAACTTCATATGGAGTCTTCATCAACCTCTGATTTACTAAGGCTCTATTCTGCACATAGTAAGCTGTTTAACAGCTTCAGCCCAAAAAGTCAGTGGCAAACCAGAGTCAGCTAACATGGACCTTGCAGCTTCAATTAGGGTCCTGTTCTTTCTCTCTACTACTCCATTTTGTTCTGGAGTCCTTGGGATGCTAAACTGCCTCTTGATTCCTTTTGAGAGATAAATCATCAAGTGTATGGTTTCTGAATTCTGTTTCATTATCACTTCTGATACACTTGACAGATAGGGAATACTGCTTCTCAACATACAACACAAAGTTTATAATCGTCTGAGCAGCCTCATCCTTTGAATCCAAGAAGAAAGTCCATACAAATGTAGAGTAATCATCCACAATTACCAGACAGTATTTCTTCTTTGCATACTCATTACTCTCACAGGACCAAAGATATCCATGTGTAGTAATTGCAAGCAGGCAATGGAATTAGGTTCTTCAATAGGAGAGGATGAGACTTTGTGTTGTTTTCCTTTCAAACAAGCAGTGCAGTTGTCTTCACATCTGAACTCCTTCAAAGGCAATCCCTTTACTAAACCATGACGTATCAGCTGATTCAAGTTTTTAAGATTCACATGACCCAGCCTTCTATGCCATAGAATAGATTCTTGAGGAGAAGCCTTGGAAAATAGGCAAGGATGGCCTTTGAGATCTATTTTCTTGGAAAGATCTAAGACATACACTCTTCCTGTCCTGTTGGCCCTCAGGAGAGTATGATCATCCAACACCTTATCAATCAAAATCAGAACTTTGGATGACAAAATCCTGCAGTTCTGACTGGTGAAAAGAGCAACATGGCCTTTACACACATTTGACTGACACTCAAGAGATTGTACTTGAGATTCTCCACATGGTTAACATCATCAAACCTTATTTCCCCATTGGAGACAAAGCCTTTGCCAATGATGTAACCCTCAGCATCATTGCTAAAAGAAACAAACCCCTTCTTTCCTTGAGAGTAGTCATGAAGAAGAGAGTTGTTCCCTGTCATATGCATAGATCCTCCACTGTCTACATACCAGATGCTACTGTGGCATGCTGAAGAACCCTGCAATCATAATAAATTAGTTAGTTTTTGAGACCCAAACCTTTTTGGTTTTGGGTCTGTTCACATCAACAGATGGTAAACTAACAGATTTGCTATGAAGAACAACCTGAGGGGATGGAGATGGTGAAGAAGAAGAATCCTTTGGCATGGATTTTCTTCTCTGTGGTTTCAGCACAGGAGCATCTAATTGGTGACTCTCCCCAATAGATGTTGAACCATCATAACAAGTTATGTCTGATTCTGTGATAAAGCCTTCAGCTCATCAGACACATTAGTGCGTGAGATTGATGGATTCCTGTGTTGTACCATCTCCCTTGAGCAACCTCAGCTGTTGCCTGATTAACCCCTTCCTTTTTGGATTTCTTTTTGGATTTAGGGGTTACAGGTTTTGATGTCGCTGGTACAAACTTGGTTTCAAACTCAGTTTTCATTTTATCCATTTTCTTTTAAATGTTCTCATTGTGTTTGAGTTTGGAGCCTTTTTTATACCAGCAATCATCAGTAAGATGATTGAATAAGCCACATATTTCACATGGCTTTTCTTCATCTTAAGTTGATCATCTGCTGAAGAAGATGAAACTATTGAAGACTTATTCTTCAGCAGTTTGCGATCAGTACTAGCAGTTTTCTTCCTTGCAGTACATGCTTTCTTGATATCTTCTTCAGTAGTTTTCCACCCTTTCTACTGGTAGTTTTCTTCCCTTTAGTACATGCAGTAGTTTGGGTTTGTTCTCCAGGTGTTATGACTTGCTATTTAGTACTTTCAGTACTTTGTGAAATACCACTTGGAGTGATCAACTTTTTGATCATGTGAGTGTCAGCATTTGAACCATCAACATCAGCTGATAGGTTTTGGGAGGAATTAATGCTGACACCAACCTCTGATGGTGCTGTATCAGATAGTAGATCACATGATGAAAAGGATGGGTTATTGCTTCCTCCATCAGATTCTACCTCTGCTCTGGGAGTAAAATCTGTAGGAGGAGCAGTGTGATTATAACCAATGCCAAACTTCACATTGGAAGCTACTGCTTACTAAGAAGCATTTCAAAACCCTTGCAGGAATGTACCCATCGATCACACTCTACCTGGGTCGCTGTAAGTGTTTCTTTGAGGTCTTTGTACTTCTCTAGAAGTACCTCTTCCCTAGCCTTATCATCAGTGATTTTGCATTTAAGTTTGTAAATCTCATCATTCTTATCATTAAACACAGACTCAAATTTAGCTTTTCTTTTGGATATTATTGTTCTAGCTCAATGTTCTTGTTAATTAAAGCTACATTTTCTTCTCTAATAGATGCAAATGCGGTTATGCATGTTTCAGAACATAGCTTGGCTTTGGCTTCAGAGGATACCTGTGATACTTGTGGTGTGGAGGCATTAGAGGATGAGATATCAGCAGACTCCAGGGCCATAAGAGCAAGGTTTCCAAAAGGATTGTCACGACCATGTTGACCAGCACCAGAAAAAGTTGTTCATGACCAGACATATCATCTGGTAAACTGCTCCAGTCAACAACTCCTGGGGTGAAAAAGCTGTGTTGTTGAGGTTGAGATTGTTGATGAGATTGGGAACGTTGAGGCTCCGGAAGAGCAGGTGGTTGTTGAGCAATGGGTACTTGAACTTGACTGGTTTGTGGCATGTAATAGCAGGGATATTGATATGGCATTGGACCCTGAGGGACAAAATATGCAGGAGATAGAGGTTGTGATTGATGACCAGAACTAGCAGGATGTTGCCCTCTGTGTTGTTGAATATTACTTGGAAAAGTCACAAAGGGTGCAGAGGAGTTAGATCCAGATGATCTACACTCTCTTGCAAAGTGCCCAAGCCTGTGGCATTTGTGACACCTCAACTTACTATTGTCAAAACCAACTTTGATTTTGCCAGAGAGTCCAGGGAATTTCCTACCAGTTCTCTTGTAGAACTTCTGAGATCTGATATTAATCAAGGCCATTTGGCTCAGAATATCCATCTCTTCTAAGTCATCATCAGCTATACCTTCAAATCATCCATAATGAAGCACAAATTGTCACTATTACAGCCTGACTGACTATCAACGCTCACAAATGCATGATCAGAACTGTTTGAAGAGAAATCTATATGCACATCATAATTACTTTCTGATGCAGCATATTCTGACTCATGACCGACCAAGGCAGTGTTCCCTGGTACAAAGTCTTCAGTGAGCTTTCCTGATGATGCCAGTTTCCTTTTCTGCTCTATCTCTCTTTCGAATGTAAGCAGTTTCCCATGAAGTTAGGTGAGAGATAAGCTATCCAGATTTGCATTAGAGCATAGGACAATTGTATATGTGTCCCATCTCTCAAGCAGTGATCTGAGGAATCTGTGGTTCATCTGGCTATTAGTGTATTCATGTTTGACCATTTTCAGCTCAGAGATCAAATATGAAAAACGCTCAAACTGTTGAGTCAGAGTCTCACCCTTCCTATGAGCAAATGTCTCATATTGTTGGGCAAGTATTTCCCTATTGTTTGCTAAGACCTCATCAGTGCCACCAAATTGTTCTTTCAATGCCTTCCATAGGTCATGAGCAGTTTCATAATGCATAAGCCCAGAATAGATTTCATTAGGCAGTGCCATGGCCAGAACTCTGAAGGCTTCAGTACTTGGACAACTGAAGAATGCTTCTTCAGCTGTTGTGACAAACTCTGAGGCTTCAGTACTTGGACTTCTTGAAGTTCAGTTGCTGTCATCAGCTGATGTCTTCAGTCTTTGTACTTCAGCTGTTGATCTTCAATACTTTAGTCTTCAGCTGTTGAAGTCTTCAGTACTTTAGTCTTCAGCTATTGATCTTCAGACTTTGGTCTTCAGCTGCTGAAGTCTTTAGTACTTTAGTCTTCAGCTGTAGATCTTCAGACTTCAGTCTTCAGCTGTTGAAGTCTTCAGTACTTTAGTCTTCAGTTGTTGATCTTCAGACTTTGTCAAACAGCTGATCAAGTCTTCAGCAGTTGTTGTGATGTCTTGTGGGACTTAAAGGTTTTTCTGATCTGGCTCATTGATTCTTTTGGTCCAACAATAAGCCTTTGAAACAGAAGAATAACCTACAAAGAATCCTTCATCAGACTTAGATGAAAACTTTCTCAGATAGTCTCGAGTGTTTAATATTGAAACAAGACTACCAAATGATTTAAGAAATCCAATGAATGGTTAATAGTGAAAGAGCATTTCATATGGAGTCATGTTGCTTTCTTTTACAATTAGAGTTCGATTTTGTACAAAGCACAATGTGTTAACTGCCTCTACCCAAAAGGTGATTGGTAGCTTAGCATCGGCTAGAATTTTTCTTACTGCTTCAATCAGTGTTCTATTTCTCCTTTTAGCTATCCCATTTTGTTGAGGAGATCTAGCTGCTATGAATTGATGATCAAGGCCTTTGGTTGCACAAAAAGAACTCATGTCTTCATTTTTAAATTCAGTTCCATTATCACTTCTGATTGTTTTGACCTTAAGATCAAGTTGATTTTCAATTTGTGTTATAAAGTTTTGAATTATTTGGGATACCTCATTTTTATGAAGTAAGAAGAACACCCATGTAAATCGTGAAAAGTCATCAATGATCACCAAACAATACTATTTCTTTCTAATACTCATGACATGAGTTGGTGTAAACAGATCAATGTGAAGTAACTTCAATGAAGTATTGTTTGTGTTCACAAGTTTGGATTTATGAGAAGATTTGTGTTGTTTTCCTTTGAGGCACGCTGAACAGTGATCAACAAAATGAAATTCCTTTTGAGGAAGACTAATGACATGGTTTCCTTTGACCAATCTGTTCATGCTTTTAAAGTTTGTGTGCCCCAAATGTCTGTGCCAAAGATGTGACTCATCAAATGATGCTTTTGACAAAAGACATGTTTCTTCTTTAGGTGATGCAGAACACAGGTATAAAACATAAGTAATATTCTTCCTTGGGGTCTTTAGGACAACCCATTCTTCAGAGATCTGAAATCCAGGTTTCAGAATGTAGCAATAAGCGTTGGTAAAGTGAGTTGAATATTTCTTGTCACAGATCTGAGCCACGCTTAGCAGATAGAAGTTCAGTTGTTCACAGTAGTTCACTCTGTCAAAGCTCAACATCCCATTTGTCACAGATCCTTCACCTCTAATTCTATCACCTTGTGAATCTCCACCAAATGCCACTGTAGTTCCTTGTATGTGCTTGAAGTCATGAAGGAGGGAACGATCTCTAGTCATGTGTCGGGAGCATCCACTGTCCACATACCATAAGATATTGGACCTATATAGATGACCCTGCAAGCATAAAAGAACTAATTAGAATGTGAAACCCAAGCCATGATGGTCTTTGGTTTCCCGTTCCTATCTATTATGGTGACTTCTTGATACTTTCCTCTAAATTGTGATCTATTTACAGGTGACCTGAGAGATTGCTTATGATATCTTGTTGGAATCTTCTTATCAACATCAATAGCAGAGTCAGATGAGTAGTGAAATCTTTTATCTTTATTCTTTTGAAGAAATTTAAACCGTTTTTGATTTTCAAAGATCATTTTGGGTTTTGAAAAGTCAGACTTTTGATTGATGAAATGGTTGCTTCTTTGACTTTTCCATATTTCTTTTGTTTTACTCATGTTATTGAGTGATCTAGATGTTCTAGATTGATTTTTGTGCAAATGACTCCTAACTTGTGTTTTGCTTAATGATGTTGTTGAGATGGGTTTGTTTTGGGGAATTCTCAATCCCTTCTTATTGAAGTAACAATCAGATGTATTGTGATTGTTCATATCACAGACTGAACAATGTTTGTTAAAATAACAGTTTTTGGTGGAGTGATTATTCATGTCATAGATAGAGCAATATTGATTATAAAAGCACTCTTCTGTCTTGTGATTGAACATATCACAAATGTCACAATACATTTGTTTGTTGCTTGAATAAGATTTTGATTTGTGTGACTCGGTTGATTTTCTCATTTGCTGTTGAGCCACTTTCTTTTGCTTAGGGGATGAATCAAAATCAGCCCTTTTTGTAGTTTGCTTCACAACACTACATTTGTTTGATTTTCTGGGTTGTTTTTGTTTCTTCAACCCATTCTCACCTCTTTCTCAAACTGGTCAACGTGTTCCTTGTTGCAAATATCAAACCCAACTCCCTATCTTAATTTTGAAGACTGAGGATCTGATAGAGTTTTATGTGTTGAACTCAGTGATCCTTTTTGTTTCTTTTGCAGTGAAACCTTTTCTGATTTGCTTGAATTTTTTGGAGATATAATCTCATTATCAGAGTTGCTCTCCGTAGTGGGTTT
The DNA here is from genome assembly GCA_025506515.1 of Flaveria trinervia. Taxonomy (NCBI): domain Eukaryota; kingdom Viridiplantae; phylum Streptophyta; class Magnoliopsida; order Asterales; family Asteraceae; genus Flaveria; species Flaveria trinervia. The sequence continues at coordinate 9,414,109 of CM046452.1, forward strand.
CACTGACTTCACATACTTCTTTTTACCTTTTAAAACAGAAGGTATGAATTTTATAAATGGAACAATTGCCTTTACAGGACTTGTGGGTTTGATGACACTCACTGCCTTTTTTGAACACTCTTTGATTTTGATTGGGTGTCCTAGTTTGATTTTATCATCATTTGTTTCAATATAAACATCAGGTTTCTTTTGAAGATTGGTTACTTGTTTTACCATAGATTTTGGTTCCATAGTTTTAGTTTTAATTTCCTCATTCAGTGTTACAGATTCAGGCATGACAGTGTAATTGTCATTATATGGTGGACGAATGAATTATACCCAATTCCCAACATGTCCTTTGGATCCTTTTGAGGATCAAGCATCTCTTGCAGCATGACTGAAGACATTTGAAACTTTTCAAGTTTCACTTCAGTAAGTGTATGTTTAGACTTAGATTGAGCCAACTTTTTAGTAAGTAGCTCATTCTCAACTGGAAGAGTATACTTTTCACCATGCAGTTTTTCAATGTCAGAGATGAGAGATTTTATTTTGATTTCAAAGATTTTTATCTCTCTTTTCATCATCTCTGACTTCACCTTCTCTTCTTTAATTTTATCTGCAAGTTTATGGTTATGCTCTCTATAACCTTGCAATTCATTAATACATTTTTCACTACAAAGGTTAGATTTGTGAAGTCGTTGGATCGATAAACATCCGAGGGTGTTCTTGACGGAAGGATAAAAAACAGCAAAAACCAAGAGACAATCAATAACACGAACTATAATAAATGGTTTCATTGATAAAACCTAGCGATTACAAGTTCGTTACAACATAAGAATCAAGACTCTTGGCAAGGGGAGATCGAGCATGATCTCCCCTCTCATCCGACAGCCCTAGGCCCCCAGGCACACTCTTTAACTTCTCTACACCATGAAACTGGTATTTATAGGCCTCAACCCATATTAGATGCGACTGGGCCCATTCGTGCGATTGGACCATGTGTATGGTTCAATCATACAACTGGACCGTGCGTATGGTTCAATTGTACGACTAGACCATACTTATAATTCAGTCTTATGAATGTCCCAATCGCATCTCTCAGTCGCGCGACAGGTCCATTAGCATGGCTCAGTCGTACGACTAAGTCTCATTCGCATATGCTCCTGCGAATGACCCAGTTTCATGTGTTTACAACATATCAGGTGTATTACATTAAGCCTAGACTATTCGACAAGTGACGGACATACTATATATGACTATATATGCTCCAACAAATTCCCCCTTGGACGTTGCTTGCGAATAGTAGATAATACCTCTTACAATCTTCAATCAATCTTTGCTCTAGTTTCTAATAGAATCAAACAAAAATTCATATTAGCCAACGTTGTTGATCCGTTAGGTTGCTACAGTATCCCTGAAAATGAATTTAGGCACAATAGCTTTCATTTACTTTGTAGAGCACCGTCATAGCAGCAAGATTCCCCATATGACTGATTTTTTTGGATAATGACATAAACAGTTTTCCATTGCTTTAATCTTCACACGGGCTAACCTGATTAACATTAACATCTGCAGAAATTCCCCCTCAGATTCAGCATGTCCTAATATATAGACATTGTGCTCTCCTGGCATCTTCACACGATGTATTAGGCAAAAGGTATAGGGTTCCAATCCACAGCTGACAATCTCAACCAAATCAACATGCATTTAGATTAATCATCAGAAACCGGCTCACGTCATCACTTTCTGATCGCGTCTTCAATTTCTCTAAACATGGATTCCCCCTACGAGTCAGAATCCTCTTTGTGTGGATAAATAAAACTTGTTTGGCCCATTAATAGTCAGATGCTCCTGACTACCCCACAAAATCAGCACCGACTGCTGACATCTTCTCTTCTCTCTTTCGTGTTCCAACTACATTCACCTATTCTGGAAGTCCGACAAGTAATGGGCCATACATAGAACTTATTTGACAAAAGAATTTCAGGGTGAATATGCTTTGCTCATCCTCAAATTTGTGCAAGAGGCAGTTCTAGACTCTTTTTTTTGGTCTGGAACAAATACGGATGGCTCCTTCATGAGATTGAATATACGATTGGTCCAGCGCACGACTGAACATACAACTGGTCCAATCACATGACTAAACATAAGTCTAGTCCAGTCGCATGGTCCAGTCGCATGGTCCAGTCGTACGAATGGTCCATACTCATGGGCCCAGTCGCATGAACGGGTCCACACACAGATTTTTAGATCTGCAGCCGCCATCCAAAAACCCTAATTTGATGAATTTTACATGAATCGGAACAAGATAGACATCATCAGATTCACAAGGGTGATAGGAACGTGGTTTCGAGTTCGTTCTTAACATAGAAGCAACACATGTAACAAGATCTGAGCAAAACGAAGAAGACAAAGTGGGTTTAATGTCAAAGAACCTGAAATAGATCCAGAAATCAAGAGCTCGGGTTGCAAGAATGATTGTTAGATCATTCTAGCAGTAACCGGCTCTGATACCAATTGTGAAGTCGGCTTGATTGGTAGACATCTGAGCGTGTTCTTGACGAAAGGAAACATCAACCAAAAACCAAGAGACAAACAATAAACACCAACTATAATAAAATGGTTTCATTGATAAAACCTAATGATTACAAGCTCGTTACAACATAAGAATCAAGACTCTTGGCAAGGGGAGATCGAGCATGATCCCCCCTCTCATCCGGCAGTCCTAGGCTCCGGGCATACTTCTCTCAAAACCTTTTTTCTCTCTACATATTGAAACTGGTATATATAGGCCTCAGCCCATCTTAGATGTGACTGGGCCCATTCGTGCAATTGGACCATGCGTATGGTTCAATCGTACGACTGGACCATGAGTATGGTTCAATCGTACGACTGGACCATACTTATGGTTCAGTCTTACGAATGTCCCAATCGCATCTCTTAGTTGCACGACTGGTCCATTAGCATGGGTCAGTCATATGACTGAGTCTCATTTGCATATGCTCCTACGAATGACCCAGTTTCATGTGTTTACAACATATCAGGTGTATTACATTAAGCCTAGACTATTCGTCAAGCGACGAACACACTATATATGACAATGTATGCTCCAACAAACTGTTCACAGCTTTGAGAATGAAGTCTATTGTTGTGTTCTTGATAAAAATCGCTTGAACAGTAAGTAAGAACGTGTTGACAGGAGTATTTTCTGCTGTTTACTAAGTAGAGATGATAGAATACTCTATTAGCAACTCAATCACCAGATCAATCAAGTTCTATTCAGGTCTTGGGTAGATCTAAAAAAGAACGAAGAGCCAAAGCTCTGATACTAATTGACTGGGTTGTGAGATTGAGATTCTCACTTAGGATCGAATATAATGACTGAGTTAATGATTGAATGGCGGACTCATACAATCAAGAAACATTCAATGCAGAAGAAATACTCATAAATGCTTTGTATATATTAATAAAAGTGATTGATTACAATGACTGCCAGGGTTTATCAAGAAAAATAATAATGCACCTAGAGAATAAAAAATATTTTAATTGTCTAAAATCTGTCACCTCATATGCGAGGTTTTCTATTCTATTTATAGGCAGACAAGATGCCTTTTACAAAATGACTAAACTACCCCTGACCTATTACATCAAAACTAGTTTAAGTCTTGATCTGCATTACATCTTGTTCATCCGCATTGGCAAATGCGCATGAGTTGACTTGATCAGCATTTCTTTACTTGATCTTCCGCATCAGTATGTTGGTCATCCGCATTGGTTAATACGGATAAACAAATACTTCTGCGCATTGGTCTGGTCATCCGCATTGGCAAATGTGAATGAACAAAATCTTGTCCGCATTACTTTTTGGTCTTCCGCACTTGTTAATGCAGAAGAACAAATACTTGTCCGTATTTGTTTTATGCCTTCCACATTTACAAATGCAGATAGCCATACTTGGTTTTTCTTCTGTGTAGGATCTTCATCCGCATTACTTCTTGGACTTGTCGGAATCCAGTAGAACAACCATCAACTCACCCATTGAATTGGCATGTATAATCCTTTCAGGGTCCAACAATTTCTTTATTCGTGTTCTTGGGTGTTTCTGCCATTGAACGTGTATTTCATTCCTTGAAAACAACCTGGTTTCCTTGATCACACTGGGTCTTGATCAAACCTGCCTCGCTGTTGAAAGTCAAACATGCCTTGCTGTTGATAGTCAATCTCGCCTTCTGCTAATAACAATAAATCCTGCTTATCTGCTGTTGACAAGTCAAACCTACTTCTCTACTGTTGATCTCGATCAATCTCGCTTCACTGATAATGATCTTTAAACCCTTAATCACACTCTAAACCGTTGTTTTCTTTCTATTATTCTCCACTTTATGCTTGTTCTAAAAGCATACAACTTCTTAAAAATATATTGTTTAAAATATTTAGTTTCAAAAAAATATATATCAAGGAAATCTGTTCCTTAACACAAACGTAATCTCCAAATTGTTTTAAAGTAGAATTTATATTGACTTTTCTTACTTGATAAAAGACAAAAATAGTTCTTCTTCTTCAAAATTCTTTCAGTTTGACTTTCCAAAGTCAAAATAGCCAAAAGTAATATTTTCGTAAATCGCATGTGCTAATCGTCCAATCAATTTTCTTGTGTATGGCCTCTTTGTCAATTCGATTTTCCTTAATTGAATTTTGTTGATAAGTCGTTCCTGATAGAGGATTACTTGACCACAACTTGTTTTCGTTCTTCTCGATTGAAACACAAACGGTGTTTAGGGAAAAAAAACTTGAATGAATCGACATATTCTTGATACGATTTGTTCGTATTTGATTGCTAAACTCCTAAAGTGGTGTTTAGGGACGGAGTTGAACCAGTAGTTTGATCTGAACGTGTTTCTGTCTCGTTTTCATTTGACGGACACATGCTGGAAATTCTGATTTTCGATTGGATCTTGCAAAATAATTACGGGTGTCTGAATCAATGTTCTCGTACTTGATGTCGATTTTGGTTCCGATTTTGATTTCTTCTTTCAATTCTTAATCGATTGATGAAAGCAGTGATCTCTGAATCAATGTTCTCGTACTTGATGTCGATTTTGGTTCCGATTTTGATTTCTTCTTTCAATTGTTCTTCACACTAACAAACAGAGGGTGTTGTTTCTTTTCAAATCTTTTTGAGTATAATTTCGTATGTGTCTGTAGAATCAATCTGATGCATCTGTATTGCTTCAGTTCTTTGATAGGTTGAAATTTGGATCAGTTTTGTGTCTTTGTGTTGATGCACAAGAACACCGGTGAATTCAATCGATGTTGTTGTTGAATCTTCAAAACCACTTTTGATAGATTTCTTGAAACCGCTCTGATACCAATTGTTGGGTATAGAGGGATCAAACACAGGTTTATGAATGTAGAGGATTTGACAATATAAAATAGATTTATCATATGTCAAATGAAGGTTTAAAAAGTATTTTTACATACAAACTTGGCGGGTTATCCACAGGTTCTAACCGGATTACTTAACCACCGAGAAACTAACTTATCTATACTAAGCATAATTATACAATTATCACACTAAACTTATAATAACATACACATATACTAATTAATTTAGTTTAATCTATCAACAATTTGCTTATCTGAACATATCATAGCATCAGACAGGCTCGTGTAGTCCACTTTCTAGCATTGTACTCGCCCACCCAACCTGTTTTCTTCAAATATAACAATCAAGTATTTCATATAGATAACATTACAGATTTATGGTCACTAGTACTTGACATTCGTTGCACCAGACTCACATGTGTGAATTACTTTCTCCACACAATTTACTTTTGCTAAAAATACTCAAATATATCATGTATGTCAAGAGTTATGAATCATATGGTCTAAAGGTTACGATTCGTAACCTTTTTTTCGAGGAAACGTGACGTCTATCGGATGATTTTGATAATCACCTTGAAGTTACAAACGATAAGGTTTAGCGGTTATGGAACATATCTTTTGATTGTGTCATGCTTCAAAATGTTAGAATCAACAAATTTTCCTTTACATGAAGTTACGAACTTTAAGGTTATGTAGTTACAGCTAGTTCCTCGTCGACTATTTATGAGTCGCGCAACCCTATTCCTAATTAGTGTTATGCTCGTTGAAAGTTTTATATCTTTTTTCTCGTAAGTAATCAAAATTTGAGCTCTTACAATCGATGGGTGCAATTGAAGAATAAGAAAATTTTAGATTCCTAAAAGTTTCCTAACCAAATAACTTGAGAGAATTGAGTAAGATAAAAGATTCATAGTATTTAGAACATAACATGTCGTGACCTCAGACTCACCAATCTAACACACTTTCTACACGAAATTACTCATGATAGAAATATTCATATATATCAGGTATTTCTAATGCATTTCATCATATACATTTCTCCTTTCAATGTAGGTACACTCCCATAATATCACATAGGTTTCCTCAACTTTCGTTCTGATTCGTCCCTCATATAAGATTGTGCAAACTTGACTATCCACCGGTATTTTGTCAGACATACTTTGATACAAAAAACAAAATTTCAATTGTGATTATTGTTTTAAATTTGTTGTAGAATTTTATTCTTTATTTCTTGTATTTTGCTCAATCCTATTGTAAAAATTATTGGAATAAAATTTGTATATTTATTTACAACACTGCAATAAACAGTAGCTATAGACGCGACAAAAGTCGTCACTACAAGTTACAAAAGACATCGCTACAGGCTATAGCTACGACACTTAGTCGCTAAAACGACACTTAGTCGCTAAAAGGTCGCCGCTATATACTCGTCGCCAAATCACATTCTCGTCGTCACAAAAAACATCGTCAAAATAGTAATGACAAGTCGCCCCTATAATGTTGTCGTCACTTAAAAGACAAAATTATATATATATATATATATATATATATATATCGTATATATATATATATCTATATATATATTATATATACGTATATATATACGTATATAATACGTATATATATATATATATATATATATATATACGTATATATATATTATATATATATAATATATATACGTATATATATATATATATACGTGTATTTATATATACGTATATACATATATACGTGTATATATATAAATATATATAAATATATACGTGTAATATATACGTATTTATATATACCTATATGTATATAGGTATATATAAATACGTATATATATATAAGTGTGTATATATATATATACATACGTGTATATATAAATATATACGTGTATATATATATCTATCTATCTATATACGTGTATATATATATATGTGTGTATATATATATATATATACATATGTATATATATATATATATACATATATATATATACATATATCTATATATATATAAATATATATGTATATATATATGTATATACACACACATACATATATATATATATATACACATACGTATATATATATACATACATACATATATACGTGTATATCTATATATACGTGTATATATATATCTATATATATATATATATAGCGATAACTTTAGAGGCGACTTGTCGTCACTATAGAGTCTGTTTAGTTTTTATTATTTTAAAAAGTTTTCCGGGTTTATAATATATATTTAATCTAGTCCTAGTTGTTCAGTCCGTACAAATTCCATAATATTATAATATAAAGTCAAATACTTAGATGTCAAAATACATAAGAGTTGTTTAAAAATGCCAAACATTTAACTAACAACTTAGTCATTTGATTAATCACAAACAACTAACTTAATCACTTGTAGTATCTTATTCGTTCTCTTCTTCATTCGGTTGGCAAGATGATTTGTTGTTTTTGTTTTATGACATCGAAGTGAGTTGATTTATTTGTTCTTGCATTCATGCATTTATTTGAAGCTGTTGTTGCAATCTTTCATTTGATTGTCTAAGTTGTTCTTGCATTTTATTATATTATGATGGGGTGGCATACATACTAGGAGTTACAACATGGTAACACATTTCACTCTTTGACCAACGCCCCGTATATGACCATGCCTAGATCCTAAGGAACGTTCAAAACCTCAACCTCATCAACTGATGTCTTATTACCCCCGAACTCGACAATGATCTATTCAATTAAAAATGAATTTGTACCTATGATAAACAATAAAATAAACATACATTAAATATTTTACTAAAATATGATAGCGTAACTACTATATAATGAATAACTAGATGTTCAACTATATAAAATCATAATAATTCCCCAACTTCAATTAACATTTACTATAGAAACAATCCTACCTACATTAGTAACAATAATATTAATTAATAGTTATAATAAATCCAACTAAAAGTTAAGAGTGACAAAGTCAATCGAACACATTTTATCTAGGTATATAAATGATTGTTCTGTACTTACCCAATGTTTTTTTGCATTTTCATTAACCCATCCCGACCTTTGCAAAAAATGCATAGCTTTCCAACCCTCCACATGTTTTGCCCTTGGTTTCTTTATCTACAAACAATAAGAGTATTATTATTCATATGTCAAATAACTATTACAACTTTATATAATTCTAATTTTATGACCTTTGTGTGTCGCCTTTAAGCATATGATTGAGTCCCATGATAACTTCCATAAAGTTGTTTTGACCTATTTGCTTTGCTTTTTCTCGGAGCGGTTATGATTTGCAGTTGTTAAAAACAATTTGTCAATTACTTGTACCCCACGCATCCGGGTCCATGCTCTGTAAGGGATTTCTCTTTGCATTATTAGGATCTTTATAACCACCAAACTTATCAAAATGCTTTTTCAATTTGGTTTTTCGATCCTTGTATCGGTTTGCGCAGCCCATTTGGATCCCCAACTTTATTCCTTCCAAGTGCTCCGTGTTATGATGACTTTGTAGATCAAAATAGTTTTATGAAAGGAAGCAATTTGAAAACTACTAAAAGATATGAAATTGAAATACAAAGAAAAGACTTAATAATATACTTACATGAAGTATGCTAAATATAGATATTTTATACTCATGACAAACATCCTCCAACTATTATAAAAGAAATGAACATATCTATCAACTTCAATAAAAAATTAACCTCATAAACATTTGAGAATTATCTCCAATGACTTTAATTTGTTGGTTTGAAGGATCAAATTCAATAGGTAATGGCTTACTACCATTCTTTTGAAATTATTAAATAAGTTGAACTTTTTCCCATGAGAACATCTTTTCTTAGGTTGGGTTACATTTATATATAAAATTTAAAAGTTAGAAAATTAAAAAAGATAATAAACATAAGGATATATATTAACTAAAAAAGTAGTTTACAAGACTTGCAACCCATCTCAATCCTATATGGAGGATCATGTGGAGGTTTGTTCCCATCATCTTCACCATGTTCTAACACCCCAAGTTTTTATTAAAACAAAAGGAAAGAAAAGTAAATAGAAAGAACAGATAATTAGCACAAGTGGAGGGGGATAAAGTGTACAAAGTACAAACTTTATTATCTTAAGATTTAAAGGGGCATGGTCACCCATTTCTTCTTCATCCTCTTCATTCGGCTGAAAGGAAGAAAGAAGAGAGAGAGCCCCAGTTCTAGAGAGAGAAAGAGGAAGAAGCAACTGCAAAGGTAAGTCTTCTCTTATATGAGCTCGGTTTCAGCTGGGTTTCGAGTTCTTGACCGAGGTTTTGGTGTTTAGTGTTTGTTTTCGGGATTCAAGAGCTGAATCGAATGTGGGTCTTGAACTGGAAGTGTGTTGCTCAAAGGCCGCTCAAGGTGAGTTTCTAGAACCCCTCTTTTACTGATTTTCAACTTGTTTGGGGCTATTATGCATACCAAGAGAATGTTTTCAAGTAACCGTGGGTCTACAGTATTATGTTCGAGATGATGTATGTATGTAGGTATGTATGTTTTAGAGTTGGTTTATGGGTTAGTATTGATGTGTAGCATGCTTAGATGCCCCTGGTATGTTAGATCTGTGCTTGGGTAGTGATAGAATGATAATCGGGTGATGTTGTTAGCATAGAGAACATTTCAGAATGTTTTGATGAACATGAACAGTGACCCAAGCGCCCAGCATGAGTGGCTAGATGCCTAAGTGTTGGCCATGCGCCTAAGAGTGGGTCATGCGCCTAAACAGTGGCCCATGCACCTAAGTGTTGGCCATGCACCTATGTGTTGGCCATGCGCCCAAGAGTGGGTCATACGCCTAAATAGTGGCCCATGCGCCTAAATAGTGGCCCATGCGCCCAAACAGTGGCCTATGCACCTAAGTGTTGGCCATGCGCCCAAGAGTAGGTCATGCGCCTAAACAGTGGGTCGTGCGCCTAAACAGTGGGTCATGCGCCTAAACAGTGGCCCATGCGCCTAAGTGTTGGCCATGCACCCAAGTGTTGGCCATGCGCCTAAATAGTGCCTGTGCGCCGAAGTGTTGAAACGGCTAAGTGTTGATGCACTTAAACAGGTGCCATGCGCCCGCATAGTGGCAAAACGCTATACAGGGCAGAAGCGCCTAAATAGTGCCCATGCGCCCAGACTGTTTTACACTTAGAATTTTTATGCTCATGCGCCTAAAAGGGTCCCATGCACCCAATTTGGACTTAGGGTTTTCTAAGTGGTTTTAAGGGGGTAATATAGGGAGATAGGCCTCATTATGATGTGATGGCTTATGTCAGATGTGTGTTATGTATGCATGATGTTGCCTCTATGGTGATGGTGTATGTTTATGATTATGTGTATGTTCCTTATTATGTATGTATGTCTTCCCTTGGCTTTGCGTTGAACGATAATGAATGTAATGAAAGTATTATGTAACGTAAAGTGGGAGATAATGAAAAGAGGAACGTAATGAATGAATGCATGCATTAATGAATGAACGAGAACGTGAGAGGCTTGTAAGCGAAGTATAGTGAAGTGCACGGCTTTAAATGCCTTAAGCTCAACCGCGTGAGATTCAGCTAATCCTAAAGTGTGCACGCAAGGATTCCAGTCTTTGTGGCTGACCTTCGGTGTAGTTACCCATAATGTTGGGGGTGAAATATATGATGGTTACCCGAGTTACGTATAACTTCGAGGGTGTGGCATAATGCTAAGCATGTGGATGAGTTGAGCAACTCTATGGTTGGAACAGACTCGGATAACATGCTATCGTGAAGTTGCCATGAGGTGAGCAACCCTATGGTTGCAACAGACTCGGATAGCGTTCTATCGTTGAAATTGGCAATTGGGGTGAGCAACCCTATGGTTGCAACAGACTCGGATAGCGTGCAAATAGTTGTGATTGTTAATGAGGTGAGCGACCCTGTTGTTGCAACAGACTTGAAAGAACAAACGTATGAAATGAACGTTAATGAATTATCATAATAATGTACGATATAGACCCTTGTCATTCGACCTCAGTAATCGTGGCTAAGTGCCACGAAGATGGTAAAGTCTGACTGGATCTAGAGAGTGAAGTGAAAGACAATGAAATACGTTGAATGAACGGAAGTTAACGAACGTAATGATAAAGATAATAATGATGTTATCTATGTGTACGTATGATGTATGATCACGAACGATTGTAAAGTATAGTATGATTTGAAATAAAGTAAAGAAAGGTTTTGTTGAAAGTAAAGTATTTTATTATAAAAACTAGAACTCACTCAGTGTTGCTGACTTTTGTATGCATAATAGTTGGCAGGTACCTTTTGTTGATGCTAAGGAGTGGCAGGCATGGATGCATAAGCTACTGGGAGCATTTTGGGTCTGGCATTCGTATTTGATATGTCTTTGTATTTTGAGATGAAAACAGATGTTGTAAATGAATGAAATGACATATTTTTAGTTACTAATGAAAGTTTTAAATTCCGTTGCAAAATAAATGTACGTTTTATAATGTTTTATGTGCAATGAATGACCAACTGTGAGGTGCCGGGAACGGGGCCTTACAAGTTGGTATCGGAGCAAAAGTTTAAGTGAATTGGGTAAATATTTCTAAAAACCTAATCTTAAACTGAGAATGGGACTAAAAGGAAAGGGATGCCAGTCCTAGTAGCTACGTGCCTGTAGGTAAAGGTTTTATGTAAACGTTTAAAGTAAGTTAACGCTAACCGATATTATGTGTGTATGTTATGTGGCTAGTGTGCTTTGGTGTAGATTTATATACTGATGTAGTTAGGAAATGCTTGGGGTATGTAGAGTAAAGTAAGTGGCTAATCACAACTGGCCACTGTAATTAGAACTTACTATACTTGACATAAACTGAGTTATTACCTTGAATGACCGTATTGGTGTTTGAATCTTATAGTGTGTTAGAGGATGGCTGGGCAGAAATCTTCCAAGGCTCCTAGAGGTATAGGCCATTCACGTGTGACTAGGAGTAGTGCTAAGGCTCCTGAGACCACCCATGAGAACCCTGAGGTTCATGGCCAGAGCAGAGAGAATGAGAATGCTAGTTTGAATGCCTCAACTAGGGAGGAGATTGCTGATGAAGTACAACAAGTCATGCAGACAGTCCTGCCATTTGTAGTGACCAAAGTGATTAAAGCTATTAGAGAAGGCGAAAGGAGGGAGAGGAATAGGTCCTCGGAAAGGGGAAAACAACCGGAGGCCAAGATGGTTGCCCCTAGTAACGAGGAAGAGGAGGAAGAAGAGCTTGAGCCTGAGATAGCACGAGACTGTAATTATGGGGCATTCCAAAGGTGCAAGCCCCCTACCTTTGATGGTAATAGCACTGCTGCTGCTGCACACCGATGGGTGAGGGAGATGGAGGCTGTCCTTGAGATCAGCGAGTGCCGAGAGGACCAGCGGGTGAAGTTTGCCACTCACTCTTTTGTGGACTCAGCTTTGTGTTGGTGGGACAATATTGTCCAGGTTAAGGGAAGCAGGGCTATCGGAAGGATGAGATGGTCAGAGTTGAAAAGGCTAGTGATTGAGGACTCCTGTCCTCACCGAGAGATGGATAAAGTTAAGAGGGAGTTCCTGCAGCTAGAGGCGGGAACGATGACATATCAGCAATATACCAATAAATTCAACGAGATGGCATGTCTGGTGCTGGATCAGGCGACGCCTCTTTCACGAAAGATCAAGAGGTATATTCAGGGCTTTCCGGCGGACATCCGTAGGCACATGATCGCTGCCTGACCGAGCACGTTTAGGTCGGCGGTTGATTTGGCAGGGAGATTGTATGATGAAAGATCTGTGATGGTGACTGAAAGTAGTAAGAAAGTAGAGGGTGATCAAGAATAGAACGGGAAGCGATTGGGATGTGGCGGAGCCGCTCCAGGTGACAAAGGTGCACGAATGGATGATCGGCGTGTGGTCATAACTGATGCAGAATCAAAAAGGTATGAAAAGTGTGGACACAGGCACCCCGGGGAATGTAGATTGGGGAGCAATGTCTGTTTCCGTTGTGGAAGGACCGGACATGTGGCGCAGAACTGGGGTATGGGGAGGTGTTATTCTTGTGGTGAGGAAGGTCACATGAACAGGGATTGAAAAAAGTCGAGGGCGGAAGGTTCGGGAGTGAAGAAGATCGGAGGAAGCTAGGATGGACCCCGATGTTGTGTCGGGTACGTTTCTAGTAAACCAAACTTTAGCCTCAGTGTTATTTGATTCTGGTGCTAGTAAAAAGTTTTATCTCTGCTACTTACTATACTAAGATGCCTGTTAGTAGTAAGAATATAGATACGCCCTTTGATGTAGAATTGCCATTAGTAAGTCTACCAGGTTACCTAATGCCCTAGAGGATTGCACGATAGAATTGAGAGAGAGAGAGCTTGTTCCTGCTAGACTGTTCAAGATAGGCATAGGTGGATAGATGTACATCTCCGGGTGAGTTGATCAGTAATCTACGACTCAAACCCCAAGTGTTGCAAAGAGATGGATTGATCAACCGTGCACAACCAAAGTTCGGTGACGACCTACGACAATGGATTATGATGAAGGCTTAGACCAGGAAAGCGGATTGCTTGATTTGGAATCGAGTAAAGCTAATACTAAAGTGTAGAGGGTCATTCCCAGTTGTTGCTCAGGTAGGAGAAGTGACACATCGACTGGAGCTACCCGATGAGTTAAGTGGAATTCATCTTATGTTTCATGCATCTCGTCTAAGAAATAGCTCAACCGATGAGGATATGATCATGCTACTAGAGAACACTGAGATGGACAAAGTATCCAACCACGAGAAGCAACCGGTGGCCATTATTAATAAGAAGAAGAGAATAGGCTAAAAAGGATGATGGTTTCACTTGTGTGGGTGTACTGAAGCCTAAAGGGATCTAGGTTAAGTGCAAGATCAAAGAAGAGGTGAGACAGTGTTACCCATAACTGTTCGAGAAGCGATAGGTTTTGGGGACGAAACCTCTTTAAGGGGGTAGACTTGTAACACCCTAAATTTTTATTAAAATGAAAGGAAAGAAAAGTAAATAGAAAGAATAGATAATGGCACAAGTGTAGGGGGATACAGTGTAAAAAAGTACAAAACCTTATTATCTTAAGGTTTAAAGGGGCATGGTCGCCCATTTCTTCTTCATCCTCTTCATTCGGCTGAAAGGAAGAAAGAAAAGAGAGAGAGCTCTGGTTCTAGACAGAGAAAGAGGAAGAAGCAGCTGCAAAGGTAAGTCTTCTCTTATATGAGCTTGGTTTCAACTGGGTCCCGAGTTCTTGACCGAGGTTCTTGGTGTTTAGTGTTTGTTTTCGGGATTCAAGAGCTGAATCGAAGGTGGGTCTTGAACTGGAAGTGTGTTGCTCAAAGGCTGCTCAAGGTGAGTTTCTAGAACCCCTCTTTAACTGATTTTCAACTTGTTTGTGGCTATTATGCATACCAAGAGAATGTTTTCAAGTAACCGTGGGTCTACAGCCTTATGTTCGAGATGATGTATGTATGTATGTATGTATGTTTTAGAGTTGATTTATGGGTTAGTATTGATCTGTAGCATGCTTAGATGCCCCTGGTATGTTAGATCTGTGCTTGGGTAGTGATATAATGATAATCGGGTGATGTTGGTAGCATAGAGAACATTTCAGAATGTTCTGATGAACATGAACAGTGGCCTATGCACCCAGCATGAGTGGCTAGAAGCCTAAGTGTTGGCCATGCGCCCAAGAGTGGGTCATGCGCCTAAACAGTTTCCCATGCGCCTAAGTGTTGGCCATGCGCCTAAATAGTGCCCGTTCCCCCAAGTGTTGAAACGGCTAAGTGTTGATGTGCTTAAACACGTGCCATGCGCCCGCATAGTGGCAAAGCGCCTAAACAGGGCACAAGTGTCTAAATAGTGCCCATGTGCCCAGACGGTTTTACACTTAATTTTTATGCTCTTGCGCCTAAAAGGGTCCCATGCGCCCAATTTGGACTTAGGGTTTTCTAAGTACTTTTAAGGGGGTAATATAGGGAGATAGGCCTCGTTATGATGTGATGGCTTATGTCAGATGTGTGTTATGTATGCATGATGTTGCCTGTATGGTGATGGTGTACGTTTATGATTATGTGTATGTTCCTTATTATGTATGTATGTCTTCCCTTGGCTTTGCGTTGAACGATAATGAATGTAATGAAAGTGTTATGTAACGTAAAGTGGAAGATAATGAAAAGAGGAACGTAATGAATGAATGCATTAATGAATGAACGAGTACGTGAGGGGCTTGCAAGCGAAGTATAGTGAAGTGCACGGCTCTAAATTCCTTAAGCTCAACCCCGTGAGGTTCAGCTAATCATAAAGGGTGCACGCAAGGGTTCCAGTCTTTGTGGCTGACCTTCGGTGTAGTTACCCATAATGTTGGGGGTGAAATATATGATGGTTACCCGAGTTATGTATAACTTCGGGGGTGTGGAATAACGCCAAGCATGTGCATGAGGTGAGCAACCCTATGGTTGCAACAGACTTGGATAGCGTGCTATCGTGAAGTTGCCATGAGGTGAACAACCCTATGGTTGCAACAGACTCGGATAGCGTGCTATCATTGAAATTGGCAATTGGGGTGAGCAACCATATGGTTGCAACAGACTCGGATAGCGTGCAAATAGTTGTGATTGTTAATGAGGTGAGCGAACCTGTTGTCGCAACAGACTCGAAAGAACGAACGTATGAAATGAACGTTAATGAATTATCATAATAATGTACGATACAGACCCTTGTCATTCGAACTCAGTAATCGTGGCTGAATGCCACGAAGAGGGTAAAGTCTGACCGGATCTAGAGAGTGAAGTGAAAGATAATGAAATACGTTGAATGAAAGGAAGTTAACGAACGTAATGATGAAGATAATAATGATATTATCTATGTGTACGTATGATGTATGATCACGAACTATTGTAAAGTATAGTATGATTTGAAATAAAGTAAAGAACGGTTTTGTTAAAAGTAAAGTATTTTATTATAAAAACTAGAACTCGCTTGTATGCATAATAGTTGGCAAGTATCTTTTGTTGATGCTGAGGAGTGGAAAGCATGGATGCATAAGCTACTGGGAGCATTTAGAGGCTGGCATCCGTATTTTGACATGGCTTTGTATTTTGAGATGAATACAGATGTTGTAAATGAATGAAATGACATGTTTTTAGTTACTAATGAAAGTTTAAAATTCCGTTGCAAAATAAATGTACGTTTTATAATCTTTTATATGCAATGAATGACCAACTGTGAGTTGCCCAAGACCGGGGCCTTACAATGTGATAATGTGACATCTGCCATACCCTTTAACAAAGCAAAAATAATAAACATAACTTTTAATGCTAGTATATATGACAAACAATTAACATACATTCATTCAGAATCATCTCTTTAATAAGAAGTGTTTACAAGATCATTGTTTTTTGTCATCCTCATCATCATTTATTTCATCTTCCTCATCTGAAGGGTATTGATCTTTATCATCTTCTTCATTATCGTCAATAAATCCTTCATCATCCATGAAAAGGGTAATAGAACTTGGGTCACTAGCTTCATTTGAAATCGTCCTCCTAGGTAAGGAGCGTAAGTCAATAACCAATTTACAATGAGAAGATTGAGTCTCTTGTAAGACATTTATCTCATCATCCACAACCAAGTTATAATTAGATGAGTGATTGTCATGAAATACATCTATCTTATTAAGAACATCCATACTTGGATGATCCCAACGTTTTCGATGGTGAACATCTTTTATTACCGTCCAATTATGGTGGCTTGAGAAGGATCTTATAGATAGAACACTTATTTAGCTTGTGTGGCCAAAATATAGTGCTCATTAACAAACCATTCATGACTAACGTCGATAACAATAAAATTATATTTCTTCACTAATTGCTTACCCAACGTGTTACACCATTTACAACGAAAGAGTACAATCGAGTAGCCATTTACATAGTTCAACTCTATAATATCATTTAGTTGACCATAAATTCACCAGATGAGAAAAAAAGTTCAAATTAGTGAACTATAAAAACTAAAAGATATTTAAAAAACTAAAACTTTATAGGTTGTGGTCTTTGAGTTCAATAGAGTTGTTTAGCACAAACCATTCAAGTGTTTGTCTCCTTTCTTTAGAAAGAGATATGATTTTTTTTCTTTGAAATGGGTCAACATTGAGATGAAAGAACATAAAATTTCCTCTTACCAATGTCAGCATATGCATTTCTATTAGGACGGTTAAATTTGGTTTGCATACCCTTAAGATACATAAAGCAAAATGTTATATTTAGTTTACCTTCAGGCTTGGCTTTATTTCTGACATATGTTTTTAATTTCTTCATGTACCTTTCAAATGGCTACATCCATCTCATATACACAGGCCCACCAAGGATAGCTTCTTTAGGTAAATGAAGAACTAGATGAACCATTATGTTAAAAAATGTAGGAGCATATTTCAATGCAAAGTTACATAATATTTTGATTACTTACTTATTTGCTTTATTCATATCTTTCACATCTAATGATCATGCAAAAATGTTTTGAAAGAGAGTGCAAAGGTCAATGATAGTTGTTGAAACATTTGCTGGCAGATATGCTCGAACCCTACTGGTAGCAACTGTTGCATTAGGATGTGATAATCATAAGACTTTAACCCAATTATATTTGAATTATTAGCAAGCACCTTGCTTTAAAGTTAGATCCAAAACCATCAGGTAGCCTCACTCCTCTAATGAACTTACAAAAACGTTCTCGAGTAGTGGGTGTGAAACAATAAGGAGCATGTGGTTAGCAGACCTTGTTATTGCTATTTGTTAGCCACAGATTTTGTAAAATACCTATTTTTCCAAGTGCTATCTTTATTTCGGTATGTTTTTTTTTATTTTTCATTCATTAGCAAAGTACCTAATTATCTCTCACACATATTTTTCTCTATGGGCATAACATCAAGATTATGTTTTAAAAGGAGAGAAAACCAATAATCTAGCTCGAGGAAGATACTACATAATTCAACTCTGACGCATCATGTTTTCTTTTCATACCTCCATGCCATGGATGTTTTCCGCGAACACGAATAGGAAGTGTTTGTAGTTGTTTTAATATGTGTGCATTACTCAATGGTTTAGGAGGGTCTCTTGTCATTTTTTACCATTAAACATAAAATCTTCCCTCCATTTATGATTTTTTGTTAAGAACCGTCTGTGACCAATAAAAGAGATCTTATTGGTTATAGGGCATGAAGGTGTGGTTGCGCTATAAGTGGGGCATGCTTTATAACCTTGACCACTCCATCTAGACAAACTACTACAAGTAGGATAACCAATGATAATCCATAATAGTGCTGCAAGCATCCTGAATATAATTCTGGTTGATGCATCTCTCATTTGAACTCCGTCAGTCCATAACAATTTCAACTCATCCACCAAAGGCCTTAAGAAAACATCAATGTCTTTTCCAGGTGATTTAGGTTTGAGAAGTAACAAAGATAACATAAATGAATATTCTTTCATACATAACTGCAGAGGTGTGTTGTACGTTGTCATCCCAACAAGTCACATACTATAAGTCTAACTCAAGTTATCGAATGGATTAAACCTATCAACAACCAAACCCATTCAGACATTCCTAGATTCTTGGGCAAAATAAGGATATTTTTATCAAATTCTTGCCATGCCTTACAATCAACCAGATGACACATCATGCCATCTATTGATAATCTAGTATTATGCCAGATAATATCTTTTGCCGTGAATCTAGAACTATATCTTCGTCGAATACAAGGGTTAAAAGAAAGTAATACAACACTTTCTATGGTACTTTCTTCCCTTAGTGTTTTTATCAACCCATCTGCTCTCGTTACAAATTGGACAGTTTTGCATAGAGACCTTCTCCTTCCAAAACAGAGCACAGTCATTAATGCCAACATGGATAGATTTATATCCCAACCCAATCTTTCTTAGCTTCATAATATGATGCTGGAATCTAATTTTCTTTTGGGAATGCAACTTGTTAAAAGTTGGTCAAAAAACTATTCATCCATTTGTTAATAATTTTAATATGCATTAATTTTGCAAGTAAGTTTAAAGACGACATCCAACTACAACCAGGGTATAATTCCGTATAAGCTTCTTAAACAATGCATCAAATTCTAAGTTTAAACCAGTTCCATCTTCATTTACATTATCGTCATATGTATTATGTTCTGCCATTACATCATCAAATGCATTAAACATTTCATATTTTTTGTTGGATTATGTGTGTTTGTGTAACACTCGATTATTTTAAAGTCAAAGAAAAGAATGAATAAAGTGAAAGAAAAGAGGAAAAAGAAATAAAACCCAAAGTCTATGGGTAAAAAGTGTCAAAAAGGACAAAATGTTTGAAAAATGGGTGTAAAAGGCGGCATGGCTGCCCATCACCCTTTCTACACCCAAATCTTTTGGATTTTAGTGAGAGAAAGGAAGAGAGCAGAAATATTCTCGGCTTTGAAGAAGAACAAAAAGAAAGCATCATATTCAAGGTAAGAATTCATGCTTTTATGATGTTCTTGACTGGTCTTATCCTCGGGTTTATGCTTATGTGTGTTTGTATGTGTTCGGGTATGTTTTTAGTGGGTTTCTTAACGGTTGAATTCAATTTGCAAACGAGTTTGGAGGAAGCCATACTCAAGAGTTGCAAAGGTGAGTTCTAGAACCCCTCTTTTACTGGTTTTTAACTGATTTTGGGGCTGGAAATGCATGGATGTATGTTTTTATTAAACTAGGTTTCGAACCCGTATGCTTGAATGTGTGTATGATGATGTTATGATGTGATGTTTGACTATGTTCATGTTTGCTAATTTTTGATGATGTTTCTAAGATTTAGAATGTATGATGTAAGCTTAGAACATGATGAATGGTGAATTGAAATTTGATATTTAAGGCTCATATGTTAAGTTTTAGAATCTGTATAAGTGATGAAACAGGCCAATACGGATGAGCAAAGAAAGTCAACGCGGATGAGGTCAATGCGGATGAGCATTGACTAAGTATGGAAATGCGAATGAGCAAAGTAAGTCAATGCGGATGAGATCAATGCGGATGAGCATTGACTAAGTATGGAAATGCGGATGAGCAAAGTAAGTCAATGCGGATGAGGTTAATGCGGATGAGCATTGACTATGTATGGAAATGCGGATGAGCGAAGAAAGTCAATGAAGATGAGGTCAATGCGGAACAAGTGCATCAAGTCATGCAGACGATCCTACCGTCTGTGGTGACCGAAGTAATAAAGACAGTTAGAGAGGGGGAGAGAAGGGAAAGGAGTGGACCTACAGGCTAAAGAAGACAGCCTGAGACTGAGACGGTTCCGTCTGATGATGAAGAAGAAGAGGAAGAAGCAGAGCCTGCACGGGAGGCAGTACAAGGCTATAACTACGGGGTATTCATGAGATGCAAGCCCCCTACTTTTGATGGAAACGGCACTGTTGCTGCTGCTCACTAGTGGGTGAGGGAAATGTAGCATGTACTTGATGTCAGCGAGTGCCGAGAGGATCAGAAAGTTAAGTTCACTACCCACTCTTTTGTGGACTCAGCTCTATGCTGGTGGGACAATATTGTCCAAGCTGAGGCAGTAGGGCCATTGGAAGAATGAGATGGTCCGATGTGAAGAAGTTGGTGATTGAGGAGCTTTGTCCTCACCGGGAAATAGACAAGGTTGAGAGGGAGTTTTTGCAATTTGAGGCGGGAATGATGACACACCAAGAGTACACCACAAAGTTCAATGAAATGGCACATCTAGTGCCAGATCAGGTGACACCTCTATCTCGGAAGATCAAGAGGTATGTTCAGGGTTTACCAACGGACATTCGCAGGCACATGATCACCGCCCGACCAAGCACATTTAGGTCAGCGGTGGATTTAGCAGGAAGATTGTATGATGAGAAGGTTGTGGTGGTGGTGACTGAAGGTAGTCGGAAGGGTGGAGGTGATAGAAACTGGAATGGGAAGAGGTTTGGTCGGGGTGGTGCCTCGAAGAGTAACAAGAAGGCTCGAGTGGATGACTAGGTCGCATCAAGTGCGAGGTTGAAAAAGTGTGGCAAGTGTGGGAAGGAGCACGGTGGCGAGTATAGATGGGGGTTGAATGTTTGTTTCAAGTGTGGGAAGCCTGGTCATATGGCTAGAGACTATGGAGGTATGAAGTGTTTTAACTGCGGGGAAAATGGTCATATGAGTACGAATTGTAAGAAGCCAAGATTGGAGGGTTCTGGAGGTGAAGGACCAAGGGCGAACGCCAGAGCATTGACAATGACATAGGAGTAAGCTAGAACAGACCCTGATGTCATGTCCAATACGTTTTTGGTGAATCAAACTTTAGCTTCTGTGCTATTTGATTTTGGTGCTAGTAAGAGTTTTATTTATGCTGCTTTCTGTGCTAAGTTGACTGTTAGTAGTAGACGTATTGATGCACCCTTCGATGTAGAAACTGCCATAGGTAAGTCTACTAGGATTTCTGAGATGTTAGAGGGCTGTGATATGGAGCTAGAAGGTCATATGTTTCCTGTTAGACCATTCGTGATGACCTTGGGTGGTTTTGATTTGGTTCTTGGGATGGATTGGTTAGCGGAATTCGAGGCAAACATTGTGTGTCGTAAGAAGATGATTCGTTTGACAACGCCTGACGGTAGTTCAGTGACAGTTTATGGTGATCAGGTGACTACGATTCCGAAGGTAATTTCAATGGCGGTGGCGGGAAAGTGTATGAAGCATGGATGTAGTGCCTACTTGGCCTATGTAAAGGATGTAGATACGCCAACACCACAACTATCTTATGTACCCGTGGTGTGTGACTTTCCAGACATATTCCCAGAAGACTTATCAGGAGTGCCACCTGACCGTGAGATCGAGTTCCAGATTGACTTGATACCGGGTGCCCAACCCATTGCCAAGGCACCGTATCGTTTGGCTCCGACAGAGATGAAAGAGTTGATGGAGTAATTGCAAGAGCTACTTGATAAGGGGTTCATTAGATCGAGTATCTCTCCTTGGGGTGCTCCGGTCCTGTTTGTAAAGAAGAAGGACGGTAGTATGAGGAGGTGTATCGACTACCGTGAGCTGAATAAGTTGACAATGAAGAACTGCTACCCCTTACCGAGAATTGATGATTTGTTTGATCAGCTCCAGGGTGCCAGTTGGTTTTCAAGGATAGATCTTCGATCTGGTTACCATGAGTTGAAGGTGAAGGAGCAAGATAACCCTAAAACAGCTTTTCGCACACGCTATGGTCACTACGAGTTTCTTGTCATGTCTTTTGGTTTGACCAACGCGCCGGCTACTTTTATGGATTTGATGAACCGTGTGTGTCGGCCGATGCTGGATAAATCAGTGATTGTGTTCATTGATGATATCCTGATTTATTCGAAGAGCGAGACTGAGCATGCCGGTCACATTCGGGAGGTTCTGGAGACGCTGAGAAGGGAGAAGTTGTTTGCAAAATTCTCCAAGTGTGCATTCTGGTTGCGTGAAGTTCAGTTCTTGGGTCATGTAGTGAATCCCAACGGGATTATGGTGGACCCGGCAAAAGTGGAGGCTGTTATGCAATGGAAGTCACCAAAGACGCCATCTGAGATTCGTAGTTTCTTGGGTTTGGCGGGTTACTACAGGAGATTCATTCAAGATTTCTCCAAGATCGCTTCTCCACTAACTAAGTTGACCCGAAAAGATGTGAAGTTCGTATGGGGTCAAGCTCAAGAGAAGGTATTCGAAGAATTGAAGGCGAGGTAGACTCCAGCTCCTGTGTTGTCATTACCCGATGGAAGTGAAGATCTGGTGGTTTATTTGGATGCTTCCTACTCGGGGTTGGGGTGTGTGTTAATGCAGAGAGGGAAGGTTATAGCCTATGTGTCCCGACAGTTGAAGGTTCACAAGGTCAATTACCCTACTCATGACTTGGAGGTGGCAGTTGTGGTCTTTGCATTAAAGATTTGGAGGCACTATCTGTATGGGACGAAGTGCACTATTTTCACTGATCACAAGAGCTTGACGTACTTCTTTGAGCAGAAGGACCTGAATATGAGACAAAGAAGATGGTTGGAGCTCATAAAAGACTATGATTGCGAGATCCACTACCATCCGGGCAAAGCCAATGTGGTGGCGGATGCCCTTAGCCGAAAGGAGAGGCCCGAACCGATTCGGGTGAAAGCATACCAACTGATCATGACCTCTGATGTATTGAAGCAAGCCAAAGAGTTTTAAGATGAGACATTGAAAGAAGATCATCTTAACCCTGAAAGGATGAGAGGTCTGGTTAGGGAATTGGGTGAGAACACACTTGGTGTTAAAACCCGATTTGGATGTGTGTGGATTCCTCGATTTGGGGATCTACGGGGGATAATCATGGATGAAGCTCACAAGACTCGATACTCCATTCATCCTGGTGCCACGAAAATGTATCAAGATATGAAGAAAGATTATTAGTGGCCGGGTATGAAGCACGATGTGGTGGGGTATGTGAGTAAATGCCTTACTTGTTTGCAAGTGAAGGCCGAGCATCAAAAGCCGTATGGGAAGATTCAACCTTTGGGTATACCAGAATGGAAGTGGGAACACATCACTATGGATTTCATTATGAAGCTGCCACATACTCTGAAAGGGTACGATGCCATATGGGTGATTGTGGACCGTCTGACGAAGAGCGCTCACTTCCTACCGATTCGTGAGACCTATTCATCCGAGAGGTTGGTTGACCTCTTTATCAAGGAGGTTTTAATTCGTCATGGTGTGCCGGTGTCTATTGTGTCCGATCGTGACATTCGCTTTACATCTAAATTCTGGAAGAAATTCCACGACGCAATAGGGACAAGGTTACACATTAGCACGGTTTATCATCCCCAAACTGATGGTCAGTCAGAAAGGACCATTCAGACGTTGGAGGACATGCTTCGGGCATGTGTGATTGATTTTAGTGGAAGTTGGGATGACCACCTACCGTTAGACGAGTTCTCATACAACAACAGTTATCATTCTAGCATTGATAAGCCCCCTTACGAGATGCTATACGGTAGGAGATGCAGAACACCCGTCTGTTGGGGTGATATTGGTCAAAAAGAGTTAGGGAGCGTCGAGGTAATCGAGGCTATGACTGAGAATCTTGAGAGGATCAAGGCCTTCATGAAGGCAGCCAAAGATAGATAGAAGTCATATGCCGATAAACGACGTAGACCGATTGAGTTCCAGATGGGTGACCGGGTTATGTTGAAGGTCTCACCTTGGAAAGGTATTATTCATTTCCGAAAGCGGGGCAAGTTGAGCCCGAGATACATAGGCCCTTTCCGAATTATTGCTCGAGTAGGAGAGGTAGCCTATAGATTAGAGTTACCCGATGAGTTAATGGAATTCACCCGACATTCCATATATCTCATCTGAGAAAGTGCTTAGCCGATGAGGGCATGATTGTTCCACTAGAGGATATCGAGGTAGACGAACGGCTCAATTATGTGGAGCAACCAGTGGCAATCATTGATCGAAAGGAAAAGAGGCTGAGGAATAAAGTGGTTCCCCTAGTGCGTGTACAGTGGAAGCACAGGAAGGAATCCGAGTCAACATGGGAGACTAAACAAGAATGAAGCAGCATTACCCGGTTTGTTTGAGGAATGACAGGTTTCAAGGACGAAACCTATTTAAGGGAGGTGGACTTGTAACACCCGGTAATTTTAAAGTCAAAGAAAAGAATGAATAAAGTGAAAGAAAAGAGGGAAAATAAATAAAACCCAAAGTCTAGGGGTAAAAAGTGTCCAAAAGGACAAAATGTTTTAAAAAGTGTGTGTAAAAGGTGGCATGGCCGCCCATCACCCTTTCTACACCCAAATCTTTTGGATTTTAGTGAGAGAAAGGAAGAGAGCAGAAATATTCTCTGCTTTGAAGAAGAACAAGAAGAAAGAATTCAATTCAAGGAAAGAATTCATGCTTTTATGATGTTCTTGACTGGTCTTATCCTCGGGTATATGCTTATGTGTGTTTGTATGTGTTCGGGTATGTTTTTAGTGGGTTTCTGAATGGTTGAATTCAATTGGTAAACGAGTTTGGAGAAAGCCATACTCAAGAATTGCAAAGGTGAGTTCTAGGACCCCTCTTTTACTGGTTTTTAACTAATTTTGGGGCTGGAAATGCATGGATGTATGTTTTTATTAAACTGGGTTTCGGACCCGTATGCTTGAATGTGTGTATGATGATTTTATGATGTGATGTTTGACTATGTTCATGTTTGCTGATGTATGATGATGTTTCTAAGATTTAGAATGTATGATGTAAGCTTAGAACATGATGAATGGTGAATTGAAATCTGATATTAAGGCTCATATGTTAAGTTTAAAATCTACATAAGTGGTGAAACAGGCCAATGCGGATGAGCAAAGAATGTCAATGTGGATGAGGTCAATGCGGATGAGCATTGACTAAGTATGGAAATGCGGATCAGGTCAATGCGGATGAGCATTGACTAAATATGGAAATGCGGATGAGCAAAGTAAGTCAATGCGGATGAGGTCAATGCGGATGAGCATTGACTAAGTATGGAAATGCGGATGAGCAAAGTAAGTCAATACGGATGAGCATTGACTAAGTATGGAAATGCGGATGAGCAAAGAAAGTCAATGCGGATGAGGTCAATGCGTATGAGCATTGACTAAGTATGGAAATGCGGATGAGCAAAGTGAGTCAATGCGGATGAAGTCAATGCGGATGAGCATTGACTAAGTATGGGAAAATGCGGATGAATAAGTCCAATGCCGATGACAAATGCGAATGAATTATAGCAAATGCGGATGAAGTAGATCCAATGCGGATGAACTATAGCAAATGCGGATGAACTATAGGGTCAATGCGGATGAACACTTAGAAAAATTCTGACTTTTTGGGTGGAAAAAGGAGTAATGTAGGCTTTGACCTAGGAGATTCCCGGGGGTTATGTAAGTTGACTTTTGAGGTCATAGAGGGCATGATGGGCATGAAATGATATGTGCTTGATTGTTATGCATGATGATGATGATGATGTTGCATGGTTATACATGATGTATGTTATGTATGTATGATGCCCAGCATGATGATGTATGAATGATATGTTTATGTTCCTTATAATAATGTATAGATTATCTTTCCTATGACTTTACGTGTTATGATAATGAATGACCAAAGTATTATGTAACGTAAAGTGAAAGATAACGAAAGAGGAACTTGATGATAAATGCATGCATTAATGAATGAATGAATGTAAGAAAGGCTTCCAAGCAAATGTGTGGAGGTGCACACCCTATGTAGGTGTTAGCTCAACGGTGTGCAAGTTAGCTACCTCCATCGGGGTCCAATCTTTGTGATTAACCATATGAATGGGATCCTTGTCGCTTGCCCTAGGTACTGGAGTCAGCTTCGTGCACAATGTTCGAGGTCTATAAATGACCTCAGGCCCAGTTACCCGCTTCATGCACAATGTTCGGGGTATAGCATATGGCATTGATCCGGATTGAAAGAGAAAAGATAAATGGTGAATGTACTTACCCTAGGTACTGGAGCAGCTTCGTGCATAATGTTCGAGGTCTATGAAAGACCTCAGGCCCAGTTACCCGCTTCGTGCACAATGTTCGGGGTAATGTACATGTCACTGGAAGTAATGAATGTATGAATGAAAGCATGAACGAAAGAATGACGAAGATAATAATGATATTATCTGTATGTATGTATGATATATGATCACATGCAATAGAAATAAACAATTTAAATAAAGGAAAAAGTATGTTTTATTATTAAACTAGAACTCACTCAGCAACGTTGACTTTTATGCATTTTCCAGTTGGCAGGTGAGCATTGCTGAGGATGGCACGGAGCAGCTACTTGGCATGTTGAATGGCATTCTTTGTTAATGTTTTTGCATTATAATGCGAACGAATGATATTTTGAAATGAACGCTTGTATTAACTTACAAAAGCATTTGTAATGATATGAAAAGTTATTTTTTTAGACTTCCACTGCAATGTTTTATGAATGATTAAATATAATGTATATGTTTTATATACGATGATTTACCAGCTGTGAGCGTCCCGGGAACGGGGCCTTACAGTTTGAGGCCCAAAAGTCTTCAATCTCTATAATATTAGGATATTTCTCACCATGAAAAACTCATGTCGTGTATGTTTGAAGAAACCCACAATCATGTATGTGTGCAAAAGTCATAGGTAAATTCTGAAGTGATCGGTTTGAATTGACACAACATTTACACGGGCAACATGTTTTGCCTTCACCGTTGAGATGGTGTTTGGCAATCTTCACAAAGTTTTGTAATCAATAAGAAATCAGGAGATTTTCAATTTTTCGTAAGTAAATCCAACTCTTATCAATTGTCATCACTGTTTAATTATTAATTATTAAATTAGGATACATACACAAAAACATACATAA
The DNA here is from genome assembly GCA_025506515.1 of Flaveria trinervia. Classification (NCBI taxonomy): domain Eukaryota; kingdom Viridiplantae; phylum Streptophyta; class Magnoliopsida; order Asterales; family Asteraceae; genus Flaveria; species Flaveria trinervia. Next base: position 9,441,876 of record CM046452.1, read on the forward strand.
ATACATGTAAAAACAAAGATACTCAATACATATTATAATTAAAAAAAGAACAATGATGTATTTAATTACATTAATTTTATATAAATTAAACACATATGCACTTACACATACACATACACAAATGTAGATGTATACATACATAAATAAAAGTTTGCAAGTAAAAACGCGTACCTTATCGAAGAAATAGATATCCGAATGAAATCGCACTGCTCAACCACAACAAGATCCGTCTATATTAAAAAGTAAAATAAAATAAGTTAAAATTATAATATTCATTTGTGACAAATTCATAATTTATAACATAACTATATGCATACACACATATAGATGCATATATATACATACATACACATATATAGATACATATAATACATACATACACTATATACATAGATATAAATAAATACATACATACGCATACACACGCGCACACACACTTACACACGCACCCGCCTCCGCACCCGCGTGCGTGTGCACATCCACATGCACATGCACATACACATACACATACACATACACATGCACATGCACATGCACACATACATCCACATACACATCCATGTGCACATACAGATACAGATACACATACACATACGCATACATATACACATACGCATACGCATACACATACACATACGCACTCGCATACGCACACGCATACACACGCGCACGCGTACACGCACACGCACACGCACACGCACACGCACACGCACACGCACACGCGCACACACACACATAGATACGTACACATATTTACATAGGTTTGCATCTACACATACATATATACATATATATACATATAATATTACACATACATATACGTACACTTACAAACAGATATCCATAAACACAATAATTTTTAAATATACATTACATATATACGTTTGCATACACCAACATACAGACTATGAACTACACAATTTCATCAAAAATTGAAACTTAAAGGGTGTAACTTAAAAATATTCAAAGTAGGGATAAAGTTGGGTAAATTATGTCACACCCCAACCTTGACGGCGGAAACGTCGAGATGTGAGGGTTAAGATTGTTCACAGCCACATAACGCTATATTAAAATGTAAATATTATTATCATAAGTCTTGAAATGAAATACAATCATAAGTCTTAAACAAGTAATAAGTTCAAACGTAACATAACATAATGTAAACTTTTTATTTCATTAACTAGGTCCAAGTCCTAGATTATTACATGCTTCAAAAGGATCACTTTAAACTTGAGGTTAACCTGAAACATGATAAAAATAAGAGTCAACTAAAAATAGTTGGTCAGTTTCCAAGGTTTTCAAACATAATATGAAAAAGGTTACAAGTAGCAATTCATGTCATAGGTCATAAGCAAGTAAGGTTATAGAACACATATCGTTACAACCAAACCTCGACTTGATTACAAGTATAAAAGATTGGCTAAGTGTATTTGGTTCCCATGATGAACAAGCATACGTCATCAGGAGCCGGCAATACCTCGGCTTTAGCACCAAATAGGCTTGTCAGGCCCAAAGATCTAAGACGTCGCCAGGCTAGCAATAGTTAATGATTGTTAACAAACTATGTATCTCATATAATCACTTACAATACACAAATAACAATTGACAAAATAATAAGTTGATTTGCATGTGATTTACAAGTCTCAAATGTGTATAAGTGTATCATGTATAAGCTATCATGTTTCACCCCAAATTAGTGTGAAAATATAAAAAAGAGGCAAGGAAAACTCACTTGTCAAATAAGTATATAATGAAGAACAATAAGAATAATATATGTCGTTCCAACATAAAACGTCACAAGGCACCTAAATATATAATATTACAAGATTTAAGTTAATATAAGATTAACGAGTTAACATGAAGTAGGGTATTAGAATTTTGGGATTTTTATGACGTTAATAAATTCTTATAAAAATACCATTTACGAAATTTATAAAATTTTATTTTTAAGGAAATTGATCCTTTGTAAATAACTTGTGATTTTATAAAATTATATTTAAATTCTATAATTATCATGATAAAATCTAATATTAATTTAATACCTTTAAGTATATATAAAAATCTAATTTTTATAAAAAAATGTTTAATTATAACATTTGTAAATAATTTATATTAAAATATTAAAATGTTTTACAAGAATAAATTTTAAAAGAAATATTTAGCTGGCTTCAAAAATATTTGAGGTTTATAAAAGTCATTTTTATAATTATTGTAAATTTTCTATAATTAATTTAAGGCTAAAAAAAGTTTTAAAAATATATATGAGGGTGCTCGGGTTCGAACACGGGACCTCATGTATGTGGGGCATTGTCTTAACCAGTGAACCAGGCTTCCAGCCGCGTTAGAAATCGCGTTTTAATTGTTAAATACAAACTTAAACAAAACCTCCAAACCTTAAGAACCCTAGAAACATATTCAATCAAATTGAACCCCATATGAACATTGTAATCGATCAAAAGGTTAGGGCTTTTGATCTCCATATGAAATCGAGTAAGTAGTTGCGTTTAATTACCCGGTTTGAAGTTGAGTTGAAGATGAACAAGATGGATGAAGGTCGTGACCGAGGTTGAATCAATAAATGTGGAATAGATGAAAATAATCAAATTAACTCAGTGGATAGCTTCAGATGATGTTCTTGATGCAAAGCCCCTTGTCAATTTCAGTTTAAAACACTCGGAAGATGGGTTTCGACTATGTCGCAGCCTCGCGATGAAGGTGATGATTGAATTTGATGTTTGCGTTTGTTTCAGGTGAAATTGATTATTGTATACGATTAAAGATAGATAGACGTTCGTTCGTGTTAGTTTAATTGAGTTATTATTGGTTTTAAGGCTCGAACGACTGTGGGGTTTAATACTTCGGTTATTCACTCGATTAGGATTAGTAACCGACGTTTAAAGGTGATTATTGCTATGTTTAGGTTCGAATCATGTACACGAAAAGGTTTAGAACGGTTTAGAGTCGTTTTTCGAAGGTTCTGATGAGTTTTTAGGACCGCCGGAGGTCGGTCGGTGGTGGCCGGTGACTGGCCGGAGAATCGGGGAAGGAAAATGGGGTGGGGTTGGTTTTTAATAATTTTCACGTTTAGTCCCTGCAGTTTTGTTTTTATTATTTTATGAACAAAACTTGCATTTAAAGTTTTAAAAACAACAATTTACCCCCCTAACTTAATTGTTTTAGTTCTCATTATTATTATAGTATTATTATTATTAATATTATCATTATTATTAATATTATTATTATTATTTATATGTTATTACTATTAGCGTTATAGTTATTATTATGGTATTGCTATTATAACTTGTACTCCTATTAATATTAACATAATTAATATTATTTGATATATATATATATATATATATATATATATATTAACCTTTATATATATATATATATATATTATTTATATATAATATTTAATATTATTTGATATTATTTGATATATATATATATATATATTATTTGATAATTATATTATATATATTACCTTCATATATTAAAAGTTAGCGATAACTAAAAAGAATAAGCACATGAGTTTTCATAATAGTCAATAACGACCCTTATAAGAATAAACAAAGTTAACTTTTGTTAACAAAATATGAATGTTACAGTCTCCCCAACTTAAAAGAATTTCGTCCCGAATTTAAAAGAAATGAAACTATACAAATAAGAATGGGTATCTCTTCTTCATGTGCTCCTCACGTTCCCAAGTAAATTCAGCGCCACGTTTATTTTCCCAACGAACCTTGACGATTGGGGTTGTTGTGGTTCTAGTCTTCTTCATTATGCGATCCATGATTCACAGGTTTCTCGACAAAATGCAATGAATCCTCATTTGATGTCTTCCAACGGAACATGCAGACTTTCGTAGCCAAGCACTTTCTCAAATTTGAGACGTGAAATACAGGATGAACTCCACTAAGGTCGGAAGGTAGCTCCAGTCTATAAGCCAATTTCCCAATCCTTTTCAGGATTTTGAAAGGTCCTACAAACCTTGGAGCCAGTTTGCCCTTCTTTCCAAAGCGAATCACACCTTTCCACGGTGAAACCTTAAGAAGAACCATCTCCCCAACTTGGAATTCCAATGGCTTACGTCGTTTGGCAGCATAGCTCTTTTGACGACTTCTCGCCACTTCAAGGTTCTTGCGAATAATAGAAACTTTATCGGTCGTCTCTTGTATAAGTTCAGGACCAGTGATGAAGTTTTCGCCAATGTCGGTCCAACAGATCGGTGAACGACATTTTCGACCATAAAGTGCTTCAAACGGTGCCATCTTGATACTCTAGTGGTAACTATTGTTATACGAAAATTCCGCGAGCGGTAGATGCGTATCCCAATCGCCACCAAAGTCAAGAACACAAAGGCATAGCAAATCCTCCAACGTTTGGATCGTTCGCTTGGTTTGACCATCAGTTTGAGGATGGTAAGCCGTGCTTAGGTCCAATTGTGTACCCAAGAGTTCTTGCATAGACGACCAAAAATGCGAAGTGAAACGAGCGTCTCGGTTGGATATGATGTGCAGAGGTACCCCATGACGACTTACAGTCTCATCAACGTATATGCGAGCTAACCTTGATGTCTTGTAAGTGTCACGTATAGGTATAAAATGTGCCGACTTGGTCAATCGGTCAACGATCACCCATATGCTATCATGTCCTCAAGAGGTTCGGGGTAGCTTTGTTATGAAGTCCATGGATATGTGTTCCCATTTCCACATAGGAATCTCGGGTTGCTCAAGTAATCCACTTGGACGTTGATGTTCGGTTTTAACCTTCGTACATGTGAGGCACTTAGCTACATAAGTCGCTATGTCTTTCTTCATTCCAGGCCACCAATATTGACCACGTAGGTCCATGTACATCTTATCGGAACCAGGATTAATAGAATAACGAGTTTGATGAGCTTCGTTCATAATAAAGGTACGAATGTTATCGTGATTTGGAATCCAAATGCGATTGGCGAAGTACATCAACCCATTGGGTTTTGTTTCCAATTGGGTTAGAAGATTATGCTCCATTTAGTCCTTCATTCTTCCTTCTCGTTGAACCATTTGTTGAGCCTCCAGGATGCTAGACTCGATGTCACTATCTATTCTCAGGTTTTGTAGTAGTACGGTGGTCTCGTTGACATCTAGTCGGATCTCAGTATCGAACTCACCCAAAGTGTCAAACCATTGACGTCGATTGCGAATTTCTTGGAATGAGATCATCTTGTTGTGAATCTTTCGGCTTAGTGCATCGGCTACAACGTTTGCTTTACCAGGATGGTAACGAATGTCATAATCATAGTCACTAATCAACTCCAACCAACGACGTTGTCTCATGTTGAGATCTTTTTGATTGAAAACGTGTTGAAGGCTTTTGTGATCGGTGTAGACTATACATTGCGTACCATACAGGTAGTGCCTCCAAATCTTCAAAGCAAATACAACCGCACCAAGCTCGAGATCATGAGTTGTGTAATTCACCTCGTGAACCTTCAATTGCCTTGATGCGTAAGCTATGACCTTCCTCGTTGCATAAGAACACAACCAAGGCCTTGTTTAGATGCATCACAATACAGGTGAAATCGTCGTTTCCATCGGGTAGGGTCAAGATAGGAGCATTGCATAACTTATGATTTAACGCTTCAAAAGCTTCTTCTTGCTCGGAACCCCACTCGAATGGTTTATTCTTTTGTGTCAAAGTAGTGAGCGGTTTCGCGATTCTCGAGAAATTGGCAATGAATCGCCGATAATAACCAGCAAGACCAAGAAAAGAACGAACTTCGGTAGGAGTAGTAGGAACACACCAATTCTTCACAGCTTCCACCTTTGCAGGATCAACGTGAATTCCTTGGCTATTCACCACGTGTCCTAGAAATTAAACTTCCTCGAGCCAGAAGTCACACTTCGAGAACTTTGCGTACAATTGCTCATTCTTCAACAACTCAAGAACCAATCTCAAATGCAGCTCATGATCGGTGTTGGACTTGGAATAGATAAGTATGTCATCAATGAAGACGATCACAAACTTGTCTAGATAAGGCTTGCATACTCGGTTCATGAGATCCATGAAGACAGCAAGAGCATTGGTTAAACCAAAAGGCATCATCATAAACTCATAGTGTCCATAACGAGTATGAAAAGCGGTCTTTGGGATATCATCATCATGGACTCGGAATTGATGATAGCCAGAACGTAAATCGATCTTCGAGAAAATAGCAGCTCCTTGAAGTTGGTCAAACAAATCATCAATACGAGGAAGAGGATAACGGTTCTTGATGGTAAGCTTGTTAAGTTCACGATAATCGATGCACATACGAAACGATCCATCTTTCTTCTTCACGAAAAGAACAGGTGCACCCCAAAGCGAAGAACTAGGACGGATGAAGCCCTTCTCGGATAGCTCTTGAAGTTGACTAGAGAGTTTTTGCATTTCCGATGGTGCAAGCCGATATGGTGACTTAGCCACGGGGTTTGCTCCCGGTATCAAGTCGATTTTAAACTCAACTTCACGCACGGCAGGTAAACCACTAAGGTCATCGGGAAATACTTCAGGAAAGTCTTGTACGATAGGGACATCCTTAAGTTCTTTCCCTTTGACTTTCGTGTTGACCACATAAGCCAAGAAAGCCATATACTTCTTGCTTAAGCATTTTCGAGCTTGAGTGCAAGACATGAGTTTAAGTCCTTTGGAAGATTTTTCACCGAACACCTTCAAAGTATCACTAGAAGGTAACGGTATACGGATGCACTTCTCGAAACAAATGATCTCGGCATGGTGTTTGGCTAACCAATACATACCAATGATGATGTCGAAGCTTCCAAGTTTCATAGGGATAAGATCGATAAGAAAATCATGCGTGTCAAGACTTAAGATGCAATCACAAATGATGACGTCAACGGGGATCGGTTCTCCATCGGCAACTTCAACAGTAAGAGGTCTTTCTAGTTTCGTATGCGGCTTAGCAAGTATGGGTTCAAACTCTAATGAAACAAAACTTTTATCGGCTCCAGAATCAAATAGGATATAGGCATAAGTTTTGTTAATAAGGAACATACCTGGTCAATATTTAAGATATTGAACGATTTAGGTATAGTATGAAGAGAAACGGATCACAAAAGTAAAGGTGAGTTGACATACCATTCACCACATCGTTGTTTGCTTGTGCTTAGTTGGCGTTGATGTTGAAAGCACGTCCTCGAGCTTGTGGAACATTACCCACAAGACGAGGGCATTGTGGCCGAAAATGACCAGGTTCCCCACAGTTGTAGCAAACACAGTTTGTGACCACGGCGGCATTGTTAGGTGCACGGTGGCAAGTCGCCACCAAATGACCATATTTACCGCATAAGGTGCAGATGCGGCATGGTTGATTCCCCGATGATGATACCTACACGTGTTGCACATAGGCTGAGGACCAGCATAAGCCCTAGCCCCAGGAACTTGTGCCACAGGTGTAGCCGCAGATTCAACTTGTCTTTAGGGTTGTTTAGGTGCAGCCACAACATAGTTACGCGCCGATGTGAACTTGCGCTTCTTGTTGTTTTTGTTGTTGTTGGACAGTTCAGCTTTGGTCTCCTTAACGGCCTCGGTAGCCGTCCTTTCCACCTTTTTGCACCCTTCACAAACATGGTGCCGCTCGTATATGGTTCTCGGTGAGTTGAGCGGTGATAGTAATGGCTTCTTCTAAGTTGTGGGTCGGCTACCCACCACAGCATCTTGAATTTGGGGTGGTACACCCTTAATGAACTTCTCGATGTTGCGGGGGACAGTGTCGACCATATGAGGCAGCAGTATACTCAACTCATGATGCCTAGTTGAGTAGGCCAAATGATCACCATCGTTTTGCTTTAAATTCCAAAATTCTTCCTCCAACTTTTGCAGTTCGCTTCTCGGGCAGAACTTCGCGATAGCGATGTTCTTGAACTCCTCCCAAGTAAGTGCCAGAATAGCATCGGGTCCATGATTTCTTTTCTCGCTATTCCACCAGGTGAGAGCCCTTTGTTGGAACATGCTAGTGGCATAACGAACTTTGAGTGCATCGGAACACTCACAGTTGACGAAGGTGTTCTCCATGCTCTCGAACCACTCAAGAAGACCAGTGGCTCCTTCCTTACCACTAAAACTAGTGGGTTTACATGAGCTAAAGTGCTTGAAAGTGCAAGTTTGGTTGTTGCGCCCTTGGTTAGCACTATTTTCCCCATGACTATTGTTGCTAGCGTTGGTCATTAAGGTGCTATTAAGTTCAACAACCATGGTCGGGATGACAGCAGCCATTTGTCGAGTAATCATGGCGGCTAACTTATGATCGGAACTTCCACGTTTTCCATGATGACGAGACATGCTGGAATATAAAAAATGAGTTAGATATGAGAATTGGAACAACAAGGATTAATGTTCAACAAGGATAAAGGAAAAAGTTGTAAGGCACATGGATTGTTCCATTTGGTAACGCATTACCATTTGGAAACGTTGAGACGTCAAGGTAAGTTGACCCACTCGCCTTAGAAATTTGTGTATGTTGACCATAGTTTATCACTCATTCCAGAAATCCCCAGGTAAGCATAACTAGTCCCGTAGGATTTATGCGATATGCTTGCTTTAGCCCGAGGGCCTTTTGCCAGGAAATCCAGAATACAGACGTCTATGTGTCACATAAATTTCTTAGGTTCATGTAATCAAAACCTTGATGAGATTTAACATAGATTAGACATAAGTCTAAAGATTCAAATCATAAGCATAAGCATAAGTTCCCACGTGTTGACGAGAATAAGATTAAGAAGTTTCATTTGTCGGGGTGAGTCAAAGAGTCAAAGTTAAGTTTAGGAAGACAAATAACAAAGTTTAAACAATTACAAGGCAAACATATGCTAAGGCATCAAGTTGCACATAAGTAAGGTATAGCATTATGTAGCATGTAACAATATATATATTTCCAAGAATATAAATATTATCCTATGAGGTTCATGCATAAGCTATAGTCTAGGTCACCATTTTTAATAACCTAAATCCCTATAGTTATGGGCTCTGATACCAATCTGTCACACCCCAACCTTGATGGCGGAAACGTCGAGATGTGAGGGTTAAGATTGTTCACAGCCACATAACGCTATATTAAAATGTAAATATTATTATCATAAGTCTTGAAATGAAATACAATCATAAGTCTCAAACAAGTAATAAGTTCAAACGTAACATAACATAATGTAAACTTTTTATTTCATTAACTAGGTCCAAGTCCTAGATTATTGCATGCTTCAAAAGGGTCACTTTAAACTTGAGGTTGACCTGACACATGATAAAAATAAGATTCAACTAAAAATAGTTGGTGAGTTTCCAAGGTTTTCATACATAATATGAAAAAAGTTACAAGTAGCAATTCATGTCATAGGTCATAAGCAAGTAAGGTTATAGAACACATATCGTTACAACCAAACCTCGACTTGATTACAACTATAAAAGATTGGCTAAGTGTATTTGGTTCCCATGATGAACAAGCATACGTCATCAGGAGCCGGCAATACCTCGGATTTAGCACCAAATAGGCTTGTCAGGCCCAAAGATCTAAGATGTCGCCAGGCTAGCAATAGTCAATGATTGTAAACAAACTATGTATCTCATATAATCACTTACAATACATAAATAACCATGACAAAATAATAAGTTGAATTGCATGTGATTTACAAGTCTCAAATGTGTATAAGTGTATCATGTATAAGCTATCATGTTTCACCCCAAATTAGTGTGAAATATGAAAAAGGGGCAAGGAAAACTCACTTGTCAAATAAGTATATAATGAAGATCAATAAGAATAATATATGTCGTTCCAAGATAAAACGTCACAAGGCACCTAAATATATAAATATTACAAGATTTAAGTTAATATAAGATTAACGAGTTAACATGAACTAGGATATTAGAATTTTGGGATTTTTATAACGTTAATAAATTCTTATAAAAATACCATTTACGAAATTTATAAAATTTTATTTTTAAGGAAATTGATCCTTTGTAAATAACTTGTGATTTTATAAATTATATTTAAATTCTATAATTATCATGATAAGTCTAATTATTAATTCATACCTTAAGTAATATATAACAATCTAATTTTTATAAAAAAATGTTAATTATAACATTTGTAAATAATTTTATATTAAAATATTAAAATGTTTTACAAGAATAAATTTTTAAGAAATATTTAGTTGACTTCAAAAATATTTGAGGTTTATAAAAGTCATTTTTATAATTATTATAAATTTTCTATAATTAATTTAAGGCTAAAAAGGTTTTAAAAATATATATGAGGGTGCCCGGGTTCGAACCCGGGACCTCATGTATGTGGGGCATTGTCTTAACCAGTGAACCAGGCTTCCAGCCGCGTTAGAAATCACGTTTTAATTGTTACATACAAACTTAAACAAAACCCCCAAACCTTAAGAACCCTAGAAACATATTCAATCAAATTGAACCCCATATGAACGTTGTAATCGATTGAAAGGTTATGGCTTTTGATCTCCATATGAAATCGAGTAAGTAGTTGCGTTTAATTACCCGGTTTAAAGTTGAGTTGAAGATGAACAAGATGGATGAAGGTCGCGACCGAGGTTGAATCAATAAATGTGGAATAGATGAAAACAATCAAATTAACTCAGTGGATAGCTTCGGATGATGTTGTTGATGCAAAGCCCCTTGTCAATTTCAGTTTAAAACACTCGGAAGATGGGTTTCGACTATGTCGCAGCCTCGCGATGAAGGTGATGATTGAATTTGATGTTTGCGTTTGTTTCAGGTGAAATTGATTATTGTATACGATTAAAGGTAGATAGACATTCGTTCGTGTTGGTTTAATTGAGTTATTATTGGTTTTTAAGGCTCGAACGGCTGTGGGGTTTAATACTTCGGTTATTCACTCGATTAGGATTAGTAACCGACGTTTAAAGTGATTAATTGCTATGTTTAGGTTCGAATCATGTACACGAAAAGGTTTAGAACGGTTTAGAGTCGTTTTTCGAAGGTTCTGGTGAGTTTTTAGGACCGCCGGAGGTCAGTCGGCGGTGGCCGGTGACTGGCCAGAGAATCGGTGAAGGAAAATGGGGTGGGGGTTGGGTTTTTAATAATTTTCACGTTTAGTCCCTGCAGTTTTGTTATTATTATTTTATGAACAAAACTTGCATTTAAAGTTTTAAAAACAACAATTTACCCCCCTAACTAATTGTTTTAAGTTCTCATTATTATTATAGTATTATTAATATTAATATTATCATTATTATTAATATTATTATTATATTATTATTATTATTTATAATGTTATTACTATTAGCGCTATAGTTATTATTATTGGTATTGCTATATAACTTGTACTCCTATTAATATTAATATAATTAATATTATTTGATATATATATATATATTATGTTAATATATATATATATATATATATATATATATATATATTAACCTTCATATATTAAAAGTTAGCGATAACTAAAAAGAATAAGCACATGAGTTTTCATAATAGTCAATAACGACCCTTATAAGAATAAACAAAGTTAACTTTTTGTTAACAGAAATATGAAATGTTACAAATTATTTACCTGTGGCCGATGAAAGGGTTCAAGGGTCACATGAGAGAGGTAATTAGATGTTTTGACCAGTGAAAGTCGGAAATCACCAATTTTAAGTTTCAAGACGAACTTTTGGTTTTTTTGGGGTGAAATGGCGTCAATGTGAGCTACAGATCCTCTTTGCCCTAACTACTAGGTATAGCGATGACAAGTCAGCGTTATAGGTAACAAAACGCCGCCGCCCAATTAAATTGTATATTAAAAAAATATAAAGGCCTATGGAAGCAACATGCTGCTGCTATAGCCAATAAATATCGTCGCTATATAGTTTTTTATTTTTTTATTTTCTTAGAGTATTGGACAAAAAAATAAAAATAGATAAATAATACTTTTAGCGACGACATGCCGTCGCTAATAAATTTTCATGAGGGCTAGTGTATTTCCATCCATCACGCCAAACTCTATTGCGAAGACAAATCAAGCAAAAAATAAACTATGGTCATTAAAACCAAAAGCCTATAGAGGCGAGTTGTCATCACTATATATAGCCTAGGCTATAGGAACGATTTTTGTCGTCGATATAGATATCGCCTCTATAGGCTCAGTTTCTTATAGTGCATATCATAACAAGATCAAGGCGAAAAATACAAAAAGTCTAATTTCAACAAGTTTGAGTCGCTAAAAACAAATATAAAGTATATGTGAGCTTGAGATTATGTTTTAATTAATGACTATGTTATGGACTTAGTTCAAGTGTTCAACATTCTACATTATATGGATACTTTAAAATGATTTAGCTTTACTTAAAAAGTAAAAAAAGATGTTTATTGACAAATCACATTAAAACCTATGGGTGTTTTTGCGTACGTCTTAACTTCACGTAGATGTCAAATCACTCATTGTATCTTTTTTACTCCAACACATAAAAAATGATTCAATTCCCCTTACTCCACGTCACACCCACTTTTAACTCAATATTAAACATCACTAATTACCATCACCCGCCTCTTTTTTAATTTGCTTACAAGGCCTCTTGAAATACTCATGAGACACACACTTAACACCTCTAAACATATGAGATGGGCGGTGTTCTAAACCATTAATGTACTAAGTTGGATTTAATGCTTAGGGTGGGCGGGGCGTATGTGCTGTGAGACCACAAAGAGCCTCAATGCCACCTAACACCACCGTCGCTACCCCATCCATGCCGCATGGAATGGTTTTTCGACGAATACTTGTCGTGGCATACGTGTGCCGTGTATAGTAGTGGTGTAGTGTGCTATTGTGTGACAACACCACTGCCACTAAATTTGAGTGTTGTGGTCTAGTGTGTTATGATAAATTTTGATTGGTGGGTTCCATGTACGGGGTGGGTATAATTAGAGTGCCACCTCCACCCTTTGGGGCGATGCATCATGCCGCAGTGCCTAAACCAATCAAACTCCATGCAAGATTCACTACTAGAAAAAAAATGCAACAAAAAAAGTTGTCCCAAATCAATCACAACCGACGTTTTGCAACAAGTTCAAGGCAAAAAGGATTTTGTGGTAAAAAACCTTGTTGTAAAACTTTTGCAACAACTTTCTAACAAAAGTGTAGGACAAATTTGCAACACCATTTTGTGACATTGACAACTTTGTGTAAAAGTATTAATTAGTAAAATTATTAATCTTATAATATTTACGAATATTGTTGTCACAAAAAACAATTGCAAAAAACAGACTTTTCTAGTAGTGATTGCGAGTTTGGTTAATGTTACATAATCAATGTATACTTACAACGAATCCTACTTGCTTGTCACATCAGGCCTGTTTCTAGTTTATCATTTCAAAATCATCACATCCATGATTAACCGGAGCTTGTGGGTTGGTTAGGGACATCCCCAATATGGTTGTATTCACAATTGAAGGCACGCATGCATGTATTGTCCTACATTTATAGGCACACCCCTCCTAGCTATATACCTATTTTGGGTGTACGAATCTTTAATGCATATATAGATGTTTTCTTGTATTATTTCTACAACCTACCAAAATATATAATCAATGTGACTTTAATGTATATATGACCAATGTCAAAACCCCATTGTTCTAACACCAACGTACCCTACTATAGAAGTTTATATGAGGATGATATAAAAGTACAACAGTCGGTGGGTCACACAAAGTTACATATAACAACCTAGCCATATAGCTAAAGTTTAAAGACGATTGATAAAAATTTTGAGCTAACTATCAAGCAAACTATAATCATTTTATCTAGGGTGAAGGGGTTTATTAGGGTTTGAGTAGTGTAAGATATAAAGTGAATATCTGCAAATGCTTATCTTTATTCTTTTTATCACATCCATGTATGTTTCAACATTAATTTCACGTTGAATATAACATAATGATCGATCGGGTACACTTTTCTAAGCCAGATTACTGTCACAAGGAGGATGCCAATGGAGATCAAAGATGAACAAGGCAGATAAGGTTAGCAGAATGTCTGTTGAATGTGTTGAGCAAGTTCATCTGCACTTAGTTGGCATTCAACTCCAATCTAACAAAAGCAAAACCAATAGATTAAACAAGCTATGGTAACGTTAAACAATGTAAAAACCAAATATATTGAATTTTTAAATATTATTATTTAGGTATTCAAAAGATTTTTAACATTTTCTTGAAACTTATACAATATTATAATTTTCTATTACAGATTATAAAAATTCATTTGAATAACTGCAAATTAAATTTAAAACTAAATTTGAGTAATATACATACGTTTAATTTATAACCAGTATCTATTCACGTTTTTGTAACATCAAATAATATAACATTAATGATTGATAACTCTTAGTGCTGATCAAAACTGTTCACATTTAATTATCTATTTATACAAATTATATATGTAGGAATATGAATAAATTTAATTAGTATGTGAGTTGCAATTCTAAAAATAAATATAATATAAATATATTAGTAATTATTTGTGTAATTTATATAGATTATCAACTAAATTTGAGAAATTTCGAACTTCATTAATAGGTCTGAGTGTTACGCAATACTATTCTTTAAGAGAGAGATATTAAAGGCATGCATGCACTTCATATGAACATACACAAAACATGCAAAAACGCTGAAAACATATATGTTTGTCTTACCTTGATGGTAAAAGAGTTAATCATAGTTTCATCAACAACACTAATGTCAGCATGAAGAACCTCCAGAGATAGACTTTCAAGAACCCCGATTACTTTCGTCGTTTGGCCAGGTATTCGATTAGAGCGGGTCTTCAGAAGAAGATTTCCACCAGCAAACTTCACCTCAACATCAGCAATGGCTGACCTTGAATTTGCCATGAGTTCATTATTAGAACTGTCTGAATTTGTAAATGAATTAGCCGGTGAAGCGTCAAGTGGTGGTCTTATGAATGGAGAGAAAATGGGTCTGTATGGGCTTGTTGGTTGGGGGGTTCTAGGGCTAATTGGCACGCTTGGTCTAGGGCTAAGTGGCGGCTTTCGAGGGCTTGAACCGACCCCATTGCTCATGACTAGTTCACTATAAACTTTTCTTCTTTTCTTGGCCTCTAGGGATTGTAGAATTCCTTGCAATTCAGTGATGTAATCAACAACTCCTCCAATTATTGATGCTTGATCACCCTTAAAAATACATGCAATATAGCCATACGAATACCAGTGACAAAACGAGAACTTTTGAATTAGGGTTTATCATAAGATTTTCTTGAGTACCAACTACGATCAAGAGGTCATAATATGTTTTTCTTAACAAGAACTCGATTATTATATTTAAACCAATTAACAGTAGACCCTCTTGACCCTTTGGTTCGGCAAATAATTAAAAAGTAGAGATTTGGATGATTACCCTTTTGACATAGAAACAAGGCATAAGTGAACGAAGAACACTCAAGTGTTCATTCATCTGCTTCCTTCGGTTTCTCTCCACCATGATGTGAGCCACCTTGTGCTGCCCATCACCGCCATAACCACCGAGGTCCTCGGCCGCAGACCGCTTCAGTCTCTTGCCCTTACACCCCTCCACTACTAGAGATGTCATGGCCGTGACAACCTGCTGATCAACACACAAGTGTTAAAAAGATAAAACATGAAGATTTTGTCTTTTACAAGAGTACCTCAGGTTTTGAGAGACAAACAGGTGTTGAAACGTCAAATCTGAGTTGGTGTGCGGTTTGCTCCCAAAATAAAACATGAAGATTTTGTGTTATGTATACAAAGGGTGTTGATATGAAGAAAAGAGAAAAATGCCAAAATGGGAAAATATTAAAGAGAGTTCTGAACGTGGATGGTGACTAGGCCATGGACATTATCCTGCGGGGAGACTGATCGAGGAGCTTTTAATTTATTGTGGGTCTCCAGTAGATGATGTGGTACCCGTTGGATTATTTTCTTCGTGGGCCATAAGTCATAACCACCTCATCCAAACTCTAGTTTCTTAAAGATGTAGGACATCCTTTGAAAAAAAAAAGATATATGGTAATAGTAAAAAAGTTAATAAATTTGAAAGTCTAAGAAAGATTTTAGGTTAGCATGTCCAATTATTTTAACAAGTAAAATATTTTAGTTATTATGTTAAATATATCAGATTATTTTTTCTTATATATTTATTGTGTCACATATTTTATATCACCATTATATATTAATTATTGTATTTTACATTTAGATTATTTTGTGTTATATTTATTGTTGTTTCTATAGATTGCATTTTTGTTTCTATAGATTGCATTTTTGTTTTACAATTAAAGGTATATAATATGTTATTTTACCAATATATTTTTTAAAACTAATATTATTCAAGATAACATAAAGATGATAAATAAATACAATAAGACATTGTCTTATTTTATCATTTTTTTAGTTTATTATATTAATTAATTGTTATTATATCATCGGGTTTTATGAATAGGATATACAAAACAATGTTTTTCATTATTATATGTTTTAGAATTCATCATTTTAGAAAAACATAATATTATTTAGAAAAACACAATAACTAATAAGAATTTACAATGAACTGCCCTAAATATACACATTGACGAGCATAAATCATATGATCTTAAAAACATAAAAAAATTATTTTGATCTTAGCATTGATTAAAAAGATTACTTTTGACATTTTTTTAGTTTTAAGTGTCTTTTTATTTAAATCTTCTAAATTAATAAATCATAAACTATTTACAAAAACAACATACAAATAAATAATCACAAATTATAACTCTTACTTACGGCCATACGACTTAGTACTCTCTTATAACTTTAAAACATTATGGGCCGCAACGACAAAGACCATAAAAGAACATTTATTGGTTAATTTGATATAATGTTAACACACGACTCATAGCCAACAATGTTCATATAATAAATTCGGTGTTTTTATAACACGTCCCTTTTTATAAATATATATACTAGAATAATTTTTGTAGGATCGGTTATGATCACTCAACACAAGATTATCTTTTAGACACTCTCGGATGATGATACAAAATCTTCAAATAAGTTGATAATAATATACTAAGTTAAAGAACACAAGAGATGGTTTTTCAAGATACTTGTATATATTACCTATCAACTCATAATTTACAAAACTCTTACAAGCATACTAACTAAGTTGCAATAAAAACTATATATACTACTATCTATAGCCGGTTATACTTAGATTACCAGTTGAAACTTACTATTAAACAATAATATATTGCTAAAATAAGGTATCTAAGATAAAATATTATCCTAGACTAGGTAGTCAAGATAGGTCTATGACTTATCTTTTCTCACCAACTAAACATGGTAACTGTACTAACCAATGAAAGGTGAACAGTGGAATAAACGGTCAACTATACAACGTGAGAAAAGGTCATGCAGTATATTAGAGGTTGAAGGGGTTGTCAGAGTGACCATACTTTTGTCTACCGGTTCATAATTGGTTCTTTTATAGGTAAGCTAGCTTTGGAGGAATAAATTCTTCTGAATTCAATTATACTTCGGAAGAATCAACTTCTTTCGAGACTTCTGCTGGTGTTCAAGACTTTGTTCTTCGGAATTCTTTGTCTTGAACCTTCTAAGTGTTTAGCTCTTGAAGAGAATTTACTTAGTCTCAGAAGACTTAGATTCTCTTTGGAAGTTCTTCTTGTTTGAGCTTCAGAAGTTTTTTAACTTGATTTCGGAAGTGCAGATTAGCTTCAAAAGACTTTCTTCAGTTGCACTAAGATTCTTCTAAGTGTTTTTTTGGTTGCACTAGCCTTATATAACCCAACAAACTCCCCTAGGCTAATGCTACCAAAACTTCACTTTCTTCGACTTATAAAAACTTTCAACACCAAGGAAAGAATATACTTATTTGTTTCTCTGTTTTTTCTAGAGGTGGTATTGAGAAGCTTGTACAAGTCATTGGTAGATAACAGGTGCAGTCTGTTACTCTAGATGACATGTACCCTTTGTTGTAGCCTTATATAAAGAGTTAGTTGATGGGAGTTGTAGTCATACTCCCATCTAACTATGGGTTCCAAATCAGGTCATTCAACCATTTGTAGGAAGGTCTTTCCTTTGGTTGACCCTTCTTTTTCTTCATTCTCTCTCATCTACAACTCTTCTTCATTATTTGCCTTTGTGGTTTGTTCAACAAGATGAAGACTGCTTAAGTGATTTCTTATGCGAACAACTACTTGTAAGATGGAGGGGTTGGAGAATGGTTTCTCTGGTAACTCAGCAATATCAAATCTGCTTGAGTGTAGCAGAGATGGTGTATGGAGTCGATTTACTTCACCATTCTCTCTTTCCACAATAAAGTGTGAGAAGGCTATTCAAACCTCTACTAGATAACCTTTTTCCAAGGAACAAGGGCTTAAGATGGCAGTTTATCCTATTCTTGGTGTCTAGTAGAGTCACTAGTCTTTGTCTTAGCCTTTGCTTTTCCTCCTTGAGGGAATCAGAGTTTGTTACAAGGAGTTAAAGTATTTGGTCCAAAGTTACCCTAGTCAGATCAAAGAATGCCTCTCTTATGAGGGAACAGGAAGAGCCATCAATGTATGTTAGTTTGATAGACTCCTCCTCATAAGATATTTCACTCAGAGGGGTGCAGTTGATGAACTTCCTCATGATCTCCTTAAACTCTTCCAAGGTTAGAGGTTTTGATGGTTGATGGTTAGGTTCTGGGTAATGTTATTGGTTTAAGGATGGGTAGTGGTGGTGGTTATTGTGTGACAATGGGTGAGGATGAGGGTAAAGTTGATGGTGTAGGTTCAAGAGTGAATGGTTTAATGGTTGATTTAGTTTTGATGGTGAAAGGAAAGGGTGAGGGTTCAAGTTGAGGTTGTGGTTTGGAAACAGGTATGTGTACCATCCTTTACACACTTGGTGTTTGAAACACCTCTTTCCTTCTTCCTAAGCGAATGTTAGGTTTGATGTCACTAACATCTTGCTGTATGGTTTTCTCAGTCATTGGACCAACTTGCCTACCAGAGAAGCCATGGGCCTTGAGATATGCCTTCATCCAGGCTTTGTCTCCCACCTACTTGCTAGCTGCAAGCTTGGCCTCCTCTTCCTTCTTTTTTTTCTCCTTCAAATTCTCTCTTGAAGCCTTCTTTCTCTCCTTAGCAATTTGATCTTGCTCTTTGTAGAAAAGTCACAAGATCGTGTCATTGTCATGAGGATTTAACTCCTTTGAAGAATAGCCTCTAGAGCATAAGAAGGCTATCCTCTCAGTCCTCAGATGTTGCTCAGCTTCTTCCTTCTTTCTTCTTCTCTCTTCCTCTTTGGCTAACCTAGCTGCTTTCTCTTTCTCTTTTTGTAGCAAGGTTGTCTTTTCTAACTTCATCAGCTCATCTGGTAGGAGTGGTAGCATTTCTTTATTTCTTACTCCCATAATGACAAGTCTGTCAATAACCTTAACTCGTTTTTTGTTATTGATAGCCTCTTGGGATACTACTATTGCTTTTCTACTTGCAACTATCAACTTCCCAGTGCTGAGTCTACCTTTCTTCTTTAATTTCTCCAGCCTTTCTTCCTCTAAGAGTTCTTCCATGGTCATCTTCCTCTTTCCTTTGGGATCTTCGGAAGACTTATCTTTAGGAGACTTTGGCTTAGAGGGTTAAAGTTGGGAAAGAGGTTGATCTTGTGGTGCTGATGGTGTTTAAAGGAGAGGGGTTTTGAGAAAGTCCTTACTGTTTATATCAAAGGCTAAGTAAAATATGGAATTTGTGATAATTAGATCATTGGATAAGGATGATAATCTAATAATCCATTTCGCAGCTTGAATCTCTACTTCAGAAGAGAATGGAGCTACACTACTTTCCCAACTAAGTCAGTTGCTAGTCGTTAGTCCTTATTTCCCATTCAAAGTCAATCTCAAGTTCAATAAGGGCTTTAGCTTTACTAACTTCCTTCTTAGTGATTGGTGGTGCATTAAACCTTTGAAGTTCTTCAATTCCAAAGTAAGCTTCAGTAACATCCGGTGAGGTTGTTCAGGTGAGGAGCTTATTAGAAACTTGGTTAAGAACCTATTAAGCTCAACAAGCATCTTTGGGTCCACTTAAAATATGATGGGAGGTGGCTAAGGGAAGACGGTTGAAGATTGTTGTTGAGTGGGGTAGAATGAAGATAGGGTAGAAATGGCCAAGATTGGATCCTCATGAGCTTGACTCTGTACATTCTCTTCCTTTTTGGTTGCATCATCTTGAAAAGTAGATGAGCTATATGAAGAACTTAAAGAGACTTGAAAGGGTACGTGCCTGACAGACTTCTCAGTTTGTGTCTTAGCTAGTTTGGCCTTGAGATTGTCAATCTTAAGTTGCTTAGTGGCATACCTATCCTCTAAAATCTTAACCTTGGATTCAAGATTTAAGACTTTAGAAAGTAGGTCTCTAATGGTGAGTTGCAAACTTCCCTCATCTTCTTTTGAAGAATCATGAGTAAATGAGATAACATACCTAGTATGTTCATCCTTATCACCAGATATGTTTTGTTGGAACCCTGGTTTCCCTTATAGAGTGATGTCTCATTTTAAAGGCATCAATAGACATGGTTTTTGTAGACTCAATCTCAAAAATGTTACCACTATCCTCAGAGTCCAATGAGACACTCTCAGTAGTGATAGTTGAGTCTACATGAGTCCCCTCCACGTTTGTGGGACTCACCTCAGTTGGGGTTTGCTGATAGGGGCTAAAATCAGAGGTTCCCTAGGGCTCAACTGATCCAAATATTAGTGTGGTAGATCAACATCATGGCCCTAATGGAACATGAGATCTTCATCAGATTAGGTTAATATGTCAGCGAAGGATATAGAGGCTATTCCTAGTGACCAAGGACTTTAATCAATATCTAATGGCATAGAGCCAATGATTTGGCTATCCCTTTTTGGTTTCTTAGTGGAGTATTGGGACTCACATTAAGGGCTAATGGTTTGAGTTTCAAGCTCATCAGGTTTAGACTGAGGAGATTTAACATTGATATTAAGGTTAATAATGGAGGATGGTTAGACCTTAGGCTGAGTAGGAGCCCATATTTCCACTCTTGCCTTTTTAGCTTGAACAGAGAGAGCTTATTCAATCAGAGTAGATTGAATAATGGTTCGTTTGGAGCATCTCTGATAAATGAATTTAGTAGGGTCGGGAGTGACAATTAATATTGAAGTGGTGGTGTCTGTTGTGGGTTCATCACGTGTTTGGCTTTTAGGGATGTCCCCCGGAGCAATAGGCTTAATCATAACTGGAAAAATGTTAGTGTATCTTCTAAAGAAGTTTGGGGACACCCTCTTTAGAATTTTGAAGATGCTCGGCCTCATGTGAGGGATAAGAAGAGTGATTTCAAGTTGAAGTTTGTCTTGATCCAACTCATAGTTGATGGTGTGTTGAATAAACATATGGAGGTTTCCTATGAGGCTATTCAATAAACACTTTGATTATTGAATCTGAGGCCACTTACAAATCCTTAAACTAGGCATCCCAGATCATAGGGAATTTGATCCCATCCTCATGATTTGTTAGATAGACAGTGGAGAACAATATGAAGCAAGAACTTCCAATTATAAGAGAAGTTGAATTTGTAGACTATTGACATGCTTACATCTCCACCATATCCAATTTGGGTATATGTGTGTTGAAGATTAGATTTGGGAAATTCTATGGGAGTGCCTTCATTATGAAGTTCTAGATTCTCCCTGATAGTTTGTTCAAATATGATCAAGTCTTGTCCGCAGATGCTTCACCATATAACCCTTACTCCGTTCAGTGTATCACTTTGACTATTTTTCCAAAATTCAGCTATATGGTTGGAATAAATAGTGGGGTTCACAGTGAGAGTGGTGAAGTAGGTGGATTGAGTTAGAAACTAGATGATGGGGGCAAAGTCAACATCTTTTGAAGAATCAAGGAATGCACCCTGGTTTTTTAAGGATTAAGAGCCGTTGTTCAAAAGATTAGAGAAATTAAAGTAATCTGAGAGAGTGGGTTGCAGAGAAGATGTTGGAAATTTAGGGCTTACGAACGGGTAAAAAGATTAAATAAAATGAAGTCAGAAGATTTAAATGGGGGCAAATTGGTGGATGGATATGGTGATAGTTTGGGTTATGATGTGATAGGGGTGGTAAGGATAAACCATTTGTAATATTTTGACATCATTAATGAAATCTTACCTTTTTACAAAGTGGGGCCAAAAATTTCCGTTACACTGTAAGGTTTTCTTTCAAGAGTAAAAGTTTCCCGAAGGTAATTTCTCCCAAAGCCACTTTACTTTCGAAGTCAAATTATATCCGAAGATAAATTTGCTTTCAAGACTAAAATTGTCTTCTAAGAGAAGTTTTAAAGTTTCGTAAGTCTATTTGATATAAGATTAAATATTCTTCCGAGACCAAAAACTCTTCGGAAGGAAATACCTTTGCGAAGGAATTTGCCTTCGGAAGATAGATAAAGATAACTTCTAAGGGTAAATTTCTTTTTCCGAAGAACTCATACTTAAAAAAATTTTGAGAAAGACTTTCTGTAGCAGGACTTGGATTGTAAAGAGAAAACAAAAACAAGACACATTTAAAAAGATTTTGAAAAGAGATAAACTAGTCAATGTTTATCATTTCAATAAATGTAATTAGATACTTAAATCTTTATTCAAGAAAATCTTTGGTGAATAAATCAACATATTATTTATTTGAGTTAACTCTGACTAGTCTGATCAGGTTTTTCTCATTAATATATCAAATGAAATGATACCTGATATCATTGTGCTTTGTCTTGGAGTGTTTGACAAGATTCTCTGCAATAGAGATGACACTCTTTTTGTTGATATGGATAGTGGTCTCTATGAAGTTGAAGTCATTGTCTAACATCTGATTTTGAATCTAGAGTAGCTGAGCATAGCAACTTGCTGCAACAATATATTCAACTTTAGCAGTAGATGTAGAGACACATAATTGCTTCTTACATTGCTAGGAGATGACTCTTCAACCAAAAAATTGACATCCTTCGGATGTGGATTTCTTGTTGATATTACAACCACCATAGTTACTTTTAATGTAGCCATACAGGTTGAAATCTTGATTCCTAGGATACCAGAGACCAAGCTTTGGAGCTCCTATAAGGTATCTAAGGATTCTCTTGGCAGCAACTAGGTGAAACACCTTTGGAGCAACCTGATATATTGCACAGATTCAAGTTACAAACATGATATCAGTCTACTAGCTATAATATACATCAAAGATCCTATTATCGCCCTGTATTGGTGTTGATTAGTATCCTCCACCTTAGAGTTAGGACAAACGTTGTGATTTCTAGTTATAGGTGTCTTCACTAGCTTACACTCCTTCATTTAAAATATTTCTAAGATGTCATTGACATACTTAGATTGATTGATAAAGAATCCATCTTTCATCTGCTTCACCTGAATTCCAAGGAAAAAGTCTATTTTTCTCATGGAACTCATCTCAAACTTCTTCTTCATAATTCTTTCAATGTCCTTGCACAATTGGTTTTTTAAATAACCAAATAGGATGTCATCAACATAGACTTGTACAAGCAGAATGTCTTTCCTATACTTCTTGATAAAAAAGGTTTTGTCTATTCTTTGGTGTAGCCATGCTTTAGGAGAAATTGAAAAAGTGTCTCATACCACAACCTAGGTGTTTGGTGCAGCCCATAGAGAGCTTTATCCAAATTACGCACATAGTTAGGATATTGTGGGTCTTCAAATCCTGGAGGTTGACACACACAAACTTCTCTGTCTATATCCCCATAGAAAAATGCACACTTGACATCAAGTTGATAAACTGTGAAGTTCTTTGAAGCTTCATGGTCAAGGAAGATTCTCACAGCCTCAAGTCTTGCAACTGAGGCACAGACATCAATGTAATCAACCCTTTCCTCTTATGTGTATCCTTAAACAACAAGTCTTGCCTTGTTCTTGATAATCAAGCCTTTATCATCCCTTTTGTTTCGAAACACCCACTTTGTGCCTATGGTGCTTGACCAAGTGTTAGAGGACGTAGGTTCATACCTTTTGTCTTTTCAATTGAAGCAAATCCTCTTAGATTGATTCATCCCAACTATTGTTTTTGAGAGACTCTTCCACCTTCTTTGGTTCCATTTGGGAGAGAAAGCATGAATACAAGCAAACATTGCCATTTTGGGTTTGTCCTCTTGTTCTCACGCCTTCAAAGATATTTTCAATAATGTTTTTAGCTAGAGGTGTGTTGTGAATTTTGAACCTAGGAATAACATCTAATTGCATAGAAAAATCCAGGTTAGAAGTTTTTGCTCAAAATTGAGAACATCATTTCCAACTAATGTCTCATGCTCATTCAATGAGGACTGATTGATGAATTTGAGACAACATCATTAATGTGATGTTGTCAAGTAACATTAACAGTTGCCTGCCCCTCCAAAATGCTTTCTTCATTAGCTTGGTGTTGTGTGCTTAACTTGTCAATAGATGAGTTTTGATGCTTATTTTGTGATAACTTATTGAAGCTTCATGGGTTCCTGAGATATTCATGTGTTCATGGCTTTCGTCAGTGGCAACTTGATCTTCATTGATTCTTGGAGAACTTGGAATATGTTTGGGTAGCTCAAATGGTTGATCATCATCATCATAATCACTTTTAGTTCCTGTTCTACCTTAAAATTCTCACAAGAAGCTTTAGAATAGTTTGGAAACAATTCTATATCAATAATATTGTAACGGTCATTCCCCTAACACAAGGAGTGTGCTCATTTACAATAATGTTGGATGATTCCTCAAATTGTTGATTTTTAAAGTTATACACTCTATAAGCAATAGAGTTGAAGGAATATGCAATAAAGATGGCATCATCTGACTTTTCAGCAAAACTTACCAAATTGTCCTTTCTATTAAGTATGGTACACCTGCTGCTAAAGGACTTAAGAAAACCAATGAACTATTGCCTCTTTTTCCATAGATCATAAGAGATTTTTTCATGGGGCTTAACAATAAGCACCTTGTTCTACCCATAGCATGGAGTGCTGGTTGCCTCTGCCCAGAAAATAAGAGGCACCTTTGAATCAACCAACATGGTTCTAGCAGCCTTGATAAGTGTTCTTGTAAGCCCCTTTCCCAGGATGCTTACAGTTGGTGATTCATCGCACGTAAAACATATACTTTACATTTATTCATCAAAACATTGCAGCGGAAAACATAAAACAAATGGCATTTCATTTCATCCTAAAACTTTTGAAAAATAATGCATCATTTGTCGGTTACAAAATTACATTGTTGTATTATATCACAAAAGCCTTAATTAAATGGATGTCATCCAAAAGAGCTGAGTAGCCACCTCGTGCCATCCTTGGCAATGTTTACCTGCCAACTGAAAACGTATAAAAGTCAGTGTCGCTGAGTGAGTTCTAGTTTTATAATAAAACATATATAAATCGTTATTTATTTCTTTTACAGAGTCCATACTATACGTTTCATTCGTTCGTGATCATACATCATACGTACATACGGATAATATCATTATTATCTTCCATTACGTTCGTTAACCATCGTTCATTCGTTACATCTTGTGACATGTACATTACCCCGAATATTGTGCACGAAGCTGGTTACTGGGTCTGAGGTCTTTCATAGATCCCGAACATTGTGCATGAAGCTAACTCCAGTACCTAGGGCATGTACATTCACCATTCGTCTTTTCTTTTTCATTCTGGATCAGTGCCATATGCTATACCCCGAACATTGTGCACGAAGCTGGTTACTGGGACTGAGGTCTTTCATAGACCCCGAACATTGTGCATGAAGATGACTCCAGCACCTGGGGCAAGCGGCAAGGATCCCATACATATGGTCAATCACAAGGATTGGACCCCAGTGTGCATCCTTTCGGCTTAGCTAACCCGCACATAGTTGAGCTAACACCCTTCATTGGGTGTGGACCTCCATACATTTGCTTGCAAGACTTTTTACGTCCATTCATTCGTTAATGCATGCATTCATTCATCATGTTCCTCTTTCATTATCTTTCACTTTACGTTACATAATACTTTCGGTTCATTCATTAACATAACATGTAAAGCCATGGAAAGATAAACATACATTATCATAAGGAACATATCATATCATTCATACATCATTACACAGGGCATCACACATACATAACATTCATCATGCATATTTATGCAACATCATCATCATAAGCATTAATCACAATGCATAACATGCCCCACATACTATCTATGAACCCAAAAGTCAACTTATATAGTCCCCCAGGAATTTCCCAAGTCAAAGCCTACTTTACACATTTTTCCGAAAAATCAGAAAATATTCTAAGTCCTAGGCGCATGGGCACTATGCAGGCGCATGGACACTATTAAGGCGCATGGGGAACACTTAGGCGCATGGACCACTTTCGGGTGCATGAGCACTATGTAGGCGCATGGGGAAACACTTAGTCAAATCTAGCCCAGTTTTGGGCGCATGGGTACTATTCAGGCGCATGAGCCACTTGGGCGCATGGGCCACTTAGGCGCATGAGCACTATTGGGGCGCTTGGCCCTACACTTAGTCATCCGACTAACATTTCTAGGCGCATGGGCCATTGTTCAGGCGCATGGGCTGTACTTAAACATTTCTAAGACAAATTTTTGGGTGCATGAGCTACTGTTTAGGTGCATGGCTCACACTTAATTCTTTCTAAGGCAATTTCAGGCGTATGAACACTTATCTAGGCACATGAGCATTCTGTAAAAACATGTTTCTAGGATATTTTCAATCCTAATCATCAAACCCATCTGTTTGAAGCATAATGTGGCTATTCTTAACATGAGTAGCCTATAAACCATCAAGAACTAACATCCAACATACACAATACATACGGGTATTCACACATAAACTTGTAAAAATCATTTTAATACGTTTTCAGCCCCAAAGGTAGTTTAAAACATGTAAAAACCGGGGTCTAGAACTCACCTGGTGCAACTTGGGTGTTCTTCATTTTAACCCGCTTGCAAAGAGTTCAAAACACCTAGAAACAACATCCAAAAACACACACACCCGAGCACAAACACAACCCATAAGCATACAAACACATAACTGGGATAAAACCCGACATAAAAGCATAAAAACCTTGAATTCTTACCTTGAATTCACTTTCCTTCTTCCTCTTCTTCTTCAATCCGAGAGTGTTCTCTGCACTCTCTCTAAAACCGAGAAAATGGTGAAGTGAGGTGAGGATGGGCGGCCATACTCACCTTTACACCAACTTTTGAAAGTTTTGTCATTTTTGGACACTTTTAGTCCCTCCACTTGGACTTTATTGCCTTTCTTGCTTTTATTCTCTTTATCTTGACTTCCAAAATAACCGGGTGTTACAGTTCTACTTCTTATCTCAACAACACCATTTTGATGAGGAGTTCTAAGAGCACTATATTATCTAGCAATCCCTTTTGAGTTACAAACTGAGTCAAGAACTTGATAATTAAACTCAGTCTCTTGATCACTTCTTATAATCTTTACCTTATGATCAGAACTTGATAGAAAGAATACCTATGTAAATCTAGTGAAATCATCAATAATCACTAAGCAATATGATTTCCTTCCAATGCTCATTATAATTTTGGGACCAAATAGATCCATGTGTAATAAGTATAATGGAGTGGTGATAGATTTATTTTCTTTGGATTTATGAGATGTCTTATGTTGCTTCCTTTTCAGACAAGCAACACAATTACATTTGAAGAAAAATTCCTCTTTAGGAACACCATGTACCAAGTTATTTTTAAGCAAATTGTTCATGAATTTTAAAATTAACATGACATACTTGTTTTTGCAATAGAGTTGACTCATCACTAGTAGCTTTGGAAAGAAAGCATGATACCTCATCCAGTGGGGAAGCATTGTTAATGTCTAGCTTGTACATATCCCCTCTCCTAGGAGTTTGAAGTAGCACCAATTCCTAATGAATTTCCATCCGGGTTTGAGGATAATGCACTCATGTTCTGTGAAAAGCATTTGGTACTTTTGAACATAGAATTGAGAAACACTTATGATATTATGTTTAAGGTGCTTGATAAAGTTTACTTTGTCAACTTTTAACTAACCATTGGATACATTACCTCTACCAATAATGTATCCTCCGGCTTCACCTCCAAACTGAACAGGACCTCCATCAAAATGTTCAAATTGTTAAAGAAGAGATTTGTTCCCTGTCATGTACTTGGAGCATCCACTATGCATAATCCACACATTTTCATTTTTAGCATATAGATGTCCCTACATAGAAGGTGGAATAGTTAGTTACTATTGGAGGCCCAAGCTTTGTTGGTTTTGGGTTCTTCCAATGTTGATGAGACAATTGAACCAAAAAGTATGTATGGAGGTTCAATTAAGGTTTGTGAAGATGAGGTTTGGATTGCAGTATCTTTTTTGATCTTCCATTCCATTCTTTGGTTGATTAGTGTAGATAAGCTTCACGAGACTTGAGCAACATCACTTGCTTCCGAGGCTTCTTTCTTCTAGGAAGAAGTTATCACCACCTTTTCTTCTGAATTAGTCTTATTCTTGGAAGGTTTCTTTTTGTTTCTTTTCTTTTGCTTTGACTTGTTTTCCGAAGCCACTTTCCTTCTAGAAGAATGAGTTTCTTCTGAAAGCAACTTAGCTTCATAAACAAGTTTTCCTTTCTTTAACACTTGAGCCATATGATAAGGCCAAAATGTGAAACCTTCCTTGACTCCTTCTATCTTAACATTGTTTGCATAATGTGTGCTTGCTTGATTATAATAATAATCATTAGCTATGTGGTTATGCAGACCATACTTTATGCACTCAATGTTATTCTTTATAGGGCCTGAGGACTATTACTTCTAGCACTTCTTCTCTTCTACAATAGACTTTGCCTTTGACTTCTGATCTTTCAACTGGATAGGAGTGCTCGTACTACACTTTTTTCCTAAGTTAGAACTGCCGACCACTTCGAATCCGGTTGCGATAAATACACCATTATGCTTGGGGTCTATTTTCAACTTTGATGCAACCACTTTCTTATCAGTTTTTCTTGTTGCATTGATCTTGTTTCTTTTGGCTTTGGTGGCCAAAGATTGATTCTCAATGGTGTAGATAAGGTTTTCTACCTGATCCTTCTTTGTGGGGACAACCATTTTTGCATCATTCTTATGCTCATTGGGTAGTGAGTCAGTACTTGGAACCTCTTGCTCTTTAGTACCATATCTTGGTTTTCTCATAGAGATGTAAGAGCGTGGTACAACAATTTAATTGTTTCCCAAACCACTTTTGTTTTGATAGAACACCTTTGAGAAGGACGATGATGCAATAATGGTTTTGATGTTACGCTCATAAATAGCACACTACTTTGCTTTAGCCTAAGCTATTACTAGCTTGGCTTTAGCCTCGGTCAACTTAGAAATCAAATCTTTTATTTGAGCCCTGTAATGGAGTGTTCATGTTTTAAAGAAGACACAATCATTTCTAACTCTTAAAATTTTAGTTTGTAGTTAGATTATGCTTTTAAAAAATCAGATTTTAGTATATTCAAAGAGTCAATAACAAATCTCATATTCATGTTGTAGTTCTAATAAGTTTTAACCTTAGTTATACATGCTGGGGTACAGAGATGTTCATATACCTAATTATCTTCTGTTCCGGCCATGAGAGTGGAGTTACATCCTGCACCATGAAGCTCCAGTCAACCTCTTGAGCAACAATAGTTGTTTGTTGTTCAGATGGCTTTGCAATAGCTTTTGGAGTAGCAAGATGATGTTAGGAGGCATGAGTGGCTCCAGGTTGGACTTTGGAGCCTTGCATTTCCTTGCAAAATTGACCAGGTTAGTTACAATTGTAGCACTTTGCTTTTGACCTATCTAACCAAAATTTGCTGGCAGTTGGGTTTTGAAAGAATTGTTTTCCAATTCTTTTAAAGAACTTCTTTGCTCTATAGGTTAAAAGAAATATTTGTTGAACAATTTCCATATATTCAACATCATCTAGGCTGAAGCACTCGAGAACATCAAAGTAGAATTAAAAATCTCCAGAGTGTCTATTTCCTAAGACAAAGGTACAACTATCCTGGAATGGACTTTGTTGAGTCTATTGTGACCTAGGAGTGTTAGGAAAAGTGATGTATGTTCTGGAGGAAGATGATGGTTGTTAGGGGTAGCTCAAGTACTGCTGGGTCTGGGGAGTTCTAAAGCCTTTAGCAACAAGTAAAGCATTGCTAGCAGGAATACTAGAAGGTCTGCTCATCTGGTGGCCAATCTAAGTTTCCATTTCTACCCGATTTCCATCAATGATGCCATATAGTTCAATCATCATAATGGTGTAAAGATTATTGGTTCTTTTGATTGAGATACAATAGAAAGTCCACTCATGAGGAAGTGCACTCATCAATTTCCTTATAATGTTTCTCTTCTTAAGACTCACTCCACGGACAGAAGTGAGGAGATTAAGACCATATACCTGAAGTATTGTTGGCTCGGGATTTCTCCGGTAATATGAGTGAAGTTCTCAAAATGCTACTTCAGGGTATCTTTCTTGGACTCTTTGGACTCAGTAAAACCAGAGCACATCAAAGTCAAAACGTTAAAGAGTCCTTTAGCGGTTTGATAGTCCTCAAAGCCTACCATTATGGAGTTTCGTATGGCAGTAAGCACAACTATCATGGCTTTACTATCGATGTCTATCTTTTTAAAGTCTTCATCAGTAGTCTTCGACAGGTTTCTCTATCATTGCACCGTTACCAACCACAGACTCCACCTTTGGCTTGTATGGTCCAAGAGTGATAGATATCCATATTTTGCCTTCTTGATACTTAATGAAACCTTCAATGCATTTGTGCCAAGATTCGTAATTATTAGGGGTGATGATAGGAGCCTTAGTTATCGTTCCCATCTCCGATTCAGAAGATTTTTGGTTGAGGGCCATTTTTGAGTTAGTGAGTGAGTGAGTTATAAGAAACAAGGTGATTTAGGATGGTTATATCTCACAATAAATAGGCTAAGAAGCTCTCATACCAATTGGAGGATCGGTTATGGTAACTCAACACAAAATATATCTCAAACTCACTTAGACACACTTGGATGATGATATAGAATCTTCAAATTAGTTGATAATAATATACTAAGTTAAAGAACACAATAGATGGTTTTTCAAAATATTTGTATATATTACTTATTAACTCAAATTTTACAAGACTCTTACGAGCATACTAACTGAGTTACAATAAAAAACTATATATACTACTATCTATAACCGCTTATACTTAGATTACCAATTAAAACTTACTACCAAACAAATAATACATTGTAAGAAGTTAACTATCTAAGATAAAATTTATCCTAGACTAGGTAGTCATGATAGGTCCATGACTTACCATTTGTCACCAACTAAATATGGTAACTGTACTAACTGATGAAAGATGAACAGTGGAATAATGTATGGTCAACTACATGGCGTGGGAAAATGTCATGCAGTATATTAGAGGTTGCAGCGGTTGTCAGACCAATCATACTTTTGTCCACTGGTTCATAGTTGGTTCTTCCGAAGGTAAACTCGATTTAGAAGAATAAGTTTTTCTGAAGTCAATTATACTTCGGAAGAATCAACTTCTTTTGAGACTTATGTCTTCAAGACATTTTTCTTCGGAAGTCTTTGTCTTGAACCTTCTAAGTGTTTTGCCTCGAAAGATAATTTACTTAGTCTTGGAAGACTTATATTCTCTTTGATAGTTCTTCTTGTTTGAGTTTCAAAAGTTCTTCAACTTGACTTCAAAAGGCCGATTAGCTTTGAAAGACTTTCTTCAGTTGCACCAAGATTCTTCTAAGTGTTGTTTTGGTTGCACCAGCCTTATTTGACCCAACAATTTCCCCACCACCACTACTACTGCTAGTTCCTACCAACATCACAAGTCCCCACCACTGGCCACCACCAATGCCAATCCCCACACCAGCTACCACCCTGTTATATTATCCTCACCACACCATCACCTTCTTTTCCTTAAATAAAACAACAAGAATACTATCAACACCATCTTCATGGTTATCTTCATTTACATCTTCAACACCACCACGTGACACAATAATTGCACCATCCATTGCTTGTTCATGTTCATCAAACCACCATTGTAGCGTACAAGCCAGAGAATCACGAATCCCTAATTTGGTAATGCTTGATTTGGATTTTAGGGTTTTGAGAAAACCTTTAGGTTTCAAGAGTTCTAAGAGAAAGATTATGATAAAGATTATTTTGGTTGGTCTCGCATCTAGTGTGTCTTTTTAATTGCTAGTGATGTTGTCAACAATGGTAGGTATGGTTATGGTCAAATGAAAGAAAAGAATAAGCGAATATAATGGAGGTTTGTTTAGGGTTATGGACTTGTGTAATATTAATTAATTCATTATGATATATTAGGTTACTGTATAATATTAGTCAAATCATTGTGTTTTGTATCGTGTTTTTCTAAAATAATAATTTTTAAATAACACAATGTTAAAAATGTAATTATTATACGTTTTTCAGTTTATTGTGCAATTCTCATCAAATAGCTCATCATGTCTAACACTAATCATCAACTATTGTGCTAATAATCTAGTCTAGTGTTGGTCATTGTGTTATCCATTTTGACTAACGCCGATTAGTATATCTAATGTAAACTATTGTGTTACGCATTTTATTTTTCTAAAATGACAATTAGATAACACAACGTTAAAAATACAAACTTTTTACATTTTCAATTCATCACGTAATTCTTATCGGATAATTTTGTAATACACGTCAATTCAAAAGATTACACAATAACCTGACTGAATAAAACACTAAGGTAAAAGGGGTGAAACTTTTATATCAATTATATACACCTTTTGCAGATAAACATTGCTTTATTTTCTCATATAATATATATTTTAAAAATAATATCGTATACAAAGTTAGGGACTTTTAACAAAAATATGAAACTTAAGAAGATGGAATATTACCAACTTTGCCCGCAACCTAATCTTGATAAGAAAAAAATACCCATGTCAACCTCTTAATCATTATTAAACTTTGTAGTTTTCAAAAAGAATTTTGAAAATGAATACAAAGGAAAAATACATATATACTTATGAATCACACAGAGATTTATATAATCTGATATTAAAATATATGGAATGGATAAAAAAGAAAAATAGATATATAGTTATGAATCAAGCATCAGCTTAAGAATGAAATGGACAATATAGTTACCAATTTTCATGCTTATGTTCTAAGTTCATGCTCTTTTATTTGTTATTATTTTTTCTAATTTTATTTGCTTCTTTATGTTACAAGTAATTTATGATTTTTGTTGACATTGATAATAATAATAGTAGCAACAGCAGCAATAGCAATAATAATAATAGCAATAATAATAATAATAATAATATAATAATAATAATTTGATTTTTCATAGTTTGTAATCTAGTTTGAGATCGAATTATGAACCATTTAAGTTCTATTGACTCAACTTATGATTTGATCAAGTAAAAAAATTTGATTGTTATTAAACCTTGACTTTGGTTAATAACATTCATTGTGTAATTTGTTTTGAAGTTAGGTTTACATTCTTAAATTGATGATTACATTAATATAGTCTATTCAACTTTGTTCTATGGTTATCACTTGAAGTTTTTCACGTATAGAATCACCGTTAATGACTTCTCTTTAGGTTTAGCTAAAATAACATTACTTTCCCAAACTAAAATCTCGAAGTAGGTTGCTTTTTCTTTAAGATTTTTAAAAACCTAAACCTTTGTTTTGCTAAATTCATAATTCCTTGATTAAATTAATCAAGAAAGTTTTTTTTCAATGTTTAATGTTTTTTGTTTAGTTATTACTAACATTTTTCACTGATTACCTATGGATTCTTCATCTTTCTTGTCTTTTACTATTAAGGATGATTAAACACTATTTTAAGTAATTTTCTAGAATGTAAATCTATTAAATGATATAATTCTTATGAATAAGGCTATAACCATGAACCTTAACCGAGAATTAATGAGTGATTGGTAATGTATTTTGGTAATGACGGGACGATTGACTAAAGTTAAGCTTTGTTTGAGGACAACAAAGGTAAATGCAGGGATTGTGATTGTAAAACTAATTACCTATCATTTAAATCATTTACAAAATTAGATTTAACAAATTACAATATTCTTATGTAAATATTTTGTAAAGATCAAGGAAATATATTTCCTAAGCCATTTAATATCCAAATGGAGTTTTTTCCAATCATTAAGTCATACAATCTATTTCCTATTTAAAATCATAATCAATTTCCGTAATTAAAATACATGATTAATGTTAACTATATCATAAAACAAGATCACTCTTAAAATAAATATGTAAATCATGGACATAATTCTTGGTTCGTTTGGGTGGAAAAAAAGGTGGAGACTCTAGAGACATGCCACATGTCACCGCAGTTCTCATTTTATTTAAATAGAAAGATTAGAAAAACAAGTAAATAATTTTATATAAAATTTAAGACTTTATGTAATTGGAAGTTTGACTTTTTATTTTGTCCTACATTGGTGGTTGAATTTCAGATTTATAAAGGAAAACACTTTAAATAGAGAAGTTTTCTTGCGACAATTCAACCATGAATGCTCCTCTTATCCTTTTTGGGCTAAGTTTGGTAAGAAATAAGCACTTTTCCTTAACAGAAATTTATATTTATACTACAAAATATTGAAAATTTAACCAAGGTTTGATGATGCCTTGAAAAAATTTCGGCCGGAGATTGACTTGGTTGTAAACAAGTCGAGCTGGATCTGCTCGATTTGTAAACAGGTCGAGCTCGACCTAGACTTGGATCAACTCATGCACACCCTAGTACTTTATCATTAATTATCTTAGTAGTTGACGCCTAAGGTTATCTTAGTAGCATGGAATAGTGATGTTAGTCCTAAACAAAGTTGTACAACTATTATTCATGTGACAAAAGTGTTGGAGAAGCATTCCAAAGCCAAGTAGGTATTACTAGTAGAAGTGGTATTGATTAAAAATGAATAAACGATAATAACCAAAAAAACCAAAAGAAACCATGGTAAGAGTGATCCAATCTTAATGTCTATTGCACTATTTATTTCACTTAATGTGCATGCACACAAGCCTAAAATATTAAGATTATGGAGCTAGATGCATCAAGTAGAGATTATATAGTAAGAAATCATATGAATTACAGTTTGGATAGGGTCAATTGGAATGCTATTCTACCAATGTACAACTTTATTCACTTTGAATTCTATTATATCGAAATACACATTATTCATTCAAAATTCACGAAAAAAACATACTAAAATCTAAATTCAGATCAAGAGTTTGTTCATATTATTAGAAAGTTGATTTAGAAGGAAAAAAATGTTACAAACTTAGTTCAGGTTTTAACTCCAAGAAACAACCCTCTCCACCCTCTAAAAAATAATGATTTGGTAAATAAGTCAACATATACTACATCCGGTTTAGAACATTGAGGGGTTTTTTGGTTAGAATGTTTTGTATATGAATTGAAATTGATAGCCATGCTTGGTTGGTAATGTTGTGTAAGGGAACTAAAATTTGTAGAATATAAAAAAGATATATATACCCTTGCTAATATAACTCTTCCGTCTGTCTTCCTTCTAGTCCAACCCTAATCCCCTATGTTCTTCTTCTTAAGTTGCCACCCTGTAATCCTAACACTACCAACAATTACTCGACGCCAACAAGATAACCACCGACCACAACAACACTTAGCAACCGTTCTTGTGGCGAAAGCTTGGCTTTGTACCGTACGTGTTTTTTTATGAGCCTTGTGTTCTTGGATGCGGGTAACTTGGAAGTTGATCTTCATGAAGGTGGGTTATTCATAGCTGTGATTGATTTTTGTGTGTGCGTTAACTTCACCACAACATGGATGTTGATTTTTTTGGTAAATCTTGACGGGTCAAAGAGGTTTATTTTATGGGTAAAGTCAAGTCATTAGCATGTTTTATTTTATTATATGTTTTTAATTATGCAGTAAGTTTAATTAGTTAGAGTAAATGTTAGTGGGTCAAAAGAAACATAGGTTGTGTGGAGTATTGTTAGGAGATGGTGGTTGTTAACTCACCCCACTTCATACGTATGTTTCCCATATATAAGTTTGAGTCTGTTTATTGAGGTAATGCAATTTTAATGTTTTGAAGTGCAAGCCAAACAAAGTTCCAGTAGTGAATGTTTACCTTCTCTTGTAAAGTACTCAAATAGCCAAAAGAAGAGTATATTCTTTTATAACTTTGGGTTTGTACCATGAATTGGTATCAAAGCCCTAGCATAAGCAAGTGAAGCAGCGATTCCATGTAATCAAACCACAAAGAAAAAAGGTGAACAACAAGGGAATCGATTGGTGAAAACTGGTCAACTAGTAGCAAGTTAAAGCAAGATGTAGCAAGCGAAAGCAAGAGGCAACAAAAGAAAACAAGAAATTGAAGGAGTAGATAGCAAATAGCAAGATTGAAGAAAGTATTTACCAAGAAATGACAGAAAATGTAGGAGTCCTAACAGTTCAAGAGCAAGGAAACGTGTCTCTTTAATGTCCAAAGTTGACTGAAACAAACTACACATCATGGTCGATCCTAATCAACAGAATACTTAAGGCATATGGTCTTTGGGAGGCAATAGACCGGCCACCGGAGCAATCGTGGAAGAAAAGAAAACTCATACCATAAAAACTATTATTTTCTCAACATTACCTGAAGATATTCTTTTGCAGGTTGCTAAACATAAGGATGCTAAAGACGTTTGGGAGTCCATCCAAGTTCAATACTTAGGAGCGAACCTAGTCCAAAAGGCACGATTGCAAACTCTTAGGAGTGAGTTGGAAATGCTAAGGGTGAAGGAGAACGAGACGATTAACGACTTTTCGGCAAAGATAGGTGGTATCGTAGCAAGTTTAAAAGTCTCGGTTCAAATCTTGAAGAGGAGGTCGTTGTGAGAAAGCTTCTAAATTTACCCTCGAAGAAATAATTACCAACCATTAATTCCATTGAGCAATACCCGGAGATTGAAAATAGGCCTTTTGAAGAAGTGGTGGGAAGACTCAAAGCATATGAAGAAAGGTTAAAAAGTCATCATGAAAAAGAAAGAGATCGAGGGCAAATTTTGTTGACCAATTGTGAGCATGATGATAAGCAATATGGTTGGGGACATGGTCGTCGAAAATGAACCGGTATAGGGGAAAGAGGACATGGAAGGGACTCGGGTCGAGGAGATAGTAAAGGGTTTTGGTGTTATGAGTGTGGAGTATTTGGACACATTGCATATAAGTGTACAAAATGGAAAGACAAAGAGAAAAGGAGTCAAGTTGATTGAATTAGAGAAACCGACTCTACTTTGATGAATGCATGGATCAAGGTTAAGATTAAAGGGGTGAATGTTGGTTAATCTTGAAAGGTCAATAGGTCTTATTTTACATGTTGGTCAAATTGATCGATAAACAATGCAAATGATGATCAAAATGTTCAAATCCACTTATCAAACATCCATAATAACAACACAAAAATGGTATAGAATCAATGGTTTTCAATATTAAAGAAGATAAATCAAACAATAATAAAATCAAAGGCTTAATATGAATTCCATAATCATCCAACCACCAAACACAGACTTGCAACAATAATATTTTGGATTAACATTTTGCAAGGTTAACATACAATGATGGAATCAATTCAATTTATAGGCTACCTAAGCTGAGTTTAACCTAATCTTGATTTTCAATACTCCCCTTATGTTGGACCTCACCTACTAGAACTTCTTGTTCAGCACCATCAACTCTTACTTCCTCTCTAGCTTTAGATGTAGTCTCCTATTCAGCTATAATTGTACCAGCTTCCTCACCATGTGCACTTGATTGTTCAACTTGCTTGGCAAGATCCTGTACGTCCATACTAGTCTCATCAACTTGAAGAATCTTTTCTGCTAACTCCCTGACCTCTACTCTCACACCACGAGCCTTGTTGGCAACTTACATAAACAGACTTGCCTCTTTTCTTGTCTCAGCTCCCGCTCCAGCCTTAATGTGGTTCTCACACAACACCAATAGATCTTCATCACAATACGAAAAAACTTCCATAGGATCAAACTGTTTAATCTTAGCTTTATCCTTAACCCTAATCATAGCCTCCCTAGAGTTATTGTCGTAAAACCACTTCTCAAACTTTTGGAGCCTTTGGGGAAGGGGATAAGGTAATCTCACTCTTCTAACAGTCTTTGGGGGCTTCACCTTGAGCATAATGTTTCCTTTTCTAGTCACCCAGTCTTTATCCT
The DNA here is from genome assembly GCA_025506515.1 of Flaveria trinervia. Lineage (NCBI taxonomy): Eukaryota > Viridiplantae > Streptophyta > Magnoliopsida > Asterales > Asteraceae > Flaveria > Flaveria trinervia. Next base: position 9,480,191 of record CM046452.1, read on the forward strand.
TTTTAGACCTCTTTCTCTCAGCCTTCATAAATCCAAATAACTCCAAATTATAATTTGTCCCTCGCTTAATCTCTTCTTCTAGCATGTTAGCTCTTTCGCTCAAGTGTGAATCAATCAATGGAATTTCTGCCAACCTCCTCAGATCCCATTTAGGTAAGGTTTGAAAGCCTTCCTTTTATGCAAGGAGGATATTCCACCACCTCTTCTCTTGATCATAAACAGCTTAAAACTCACATTATACTTCCAGCTTATGATCCTTTTGTCAGACTCTTTCCTACTTGGCCCCTAAATATTCTGAAATAGAGGGGTTAACTATTCTTGTTCCTTCTCCTTAGTAATCCATTCTTCCTTCTCCATCTCAAACACATCTCCTTTAGTAGAGTCCTTCTTGGTTAGATATATTAAAGGACACTCATCCACTTCATAGTGTTCTAGTGTAGAATCATAGTCTACAAGTTGTCCTTCAATCTCCTTGTCCTCGTCAACCAGCCTCATCTCTATCATCTTCTTACTAGCTTCAATAGCTTGGTCATTCACCACCTCCTCACTAATAAAGTCTTTATCAATATCCAATCTCAAATTAATGAATCCATCCATAATAATTTTCCCTACAATTCCTACACCTCCTCCCCTATCCACTCCACTTGATCTATTAACATCAACATTGCTAGCACCTTTATCACCATCTACAGCAACAGCCCCACTAACACCTATATCTTTGGCACCTAAACTTCCTACATCTGCAATACAAGCACCCTAGATCCCTCTCCTGCCTTTGATGATCTGCTCACTTTAAGACATGAATACTTTGATGTATCTGTAAGATCATGCAAGATCGCTTGAAGGATGGTCACTTACAATACAACACATAATGAGGAGAGTGATTTAGAATAATTAACAAATCAAATAGGGAACTAGTAACTAGTTACTCTTTGATACAATTAAACACAAGTAATAAAGAGATAAAACAAGAACAAGATAACATAAGTGTTTGATTTTCAACAATGTTATATATTGCTCTCAAGTTTCTTATAAGTGTTACAAAGCATAAAGAAAGATACAAGAGACCTGAGATACTTTCTACTATATTCTACCGCCGACCATACTTTGAAGGCCAGCTAGATACTTGATCTAGACAACAACAAAATCAATGTAGAGTCAAAAGGCATATTGCCTTTTGACTAGTGACTCTAACATGCCACAACTCATATCTTAATATATTACAAAAAGGATAAAAGTACATAAAGTAGAAAGAAACAGACTCAAGACCTCAATGTATAATTACCAAAAGCTTGGACCTTTCATCAACTTATGAAAGTTGGTGAGTCAAACAAAGTTGCAACATAAAGGTGGTCCAGCTTTATCGTAAAGGTACATCAGATAAAGCATGTACTCAAAAGTCTTTGAACGAAATCTGTCTTCATAAGTTGGCTTCGGAAAACTTTGTATCTGGAGCTTAGGAAGACTTCATATTTTGCTTCGGAAGATGTTGGTCTTGGCTATGGAAGATTTCACACTTAGAATATTTTCTAAGTCATAGTATGAAACTTTTGAAGCATTCTACTTAGTATTTATGTGCATGCATGCAGGAAAGACTTTGGGTGTTTTGGATTGCATCAGCCTTACATAAAACCTTACAAGCAACTTGAACTTCAAGTGTTCAAAGAACAAAAGGCAACAAAGAGAAAGATGACGGAAGAACTAGCCAAGGCAAGAGCCATCATCCAAAAAAGTCAAAAGAAGTATGCTAATAGGCAGAGGATTATGAGCTTCTTGAAGCTATATGGATTCTCTAAAAGGATACTTGGCCTTATGTCTCTATCCACCATGGATGAGCATATTAGGGTGATCAAGCAGAAGATTAAAAGAGGAGAACTTGTTGACTTACACTCCCCACCAAGTCAGGTTCCTCAAGAAGTGGAGGTTAAGGTTGAACCTTTTGATAAAACATAACCTAGACCTCCTGCTGAGTCTTAGCAAGCTTCGTCTTCTGATTCACAACAGGGTTTGTCCCCTCTCAATCTAAACCTATGAGAGAGGAAGACCCAACTGAAAAACACAAGGATGATCAACAAGGTGTTGCAGGCCAGTCTTTTTAGTTAAAGAGTTCAAAAAGGAGAAAAGGATGGATTCTAAACCAAAGTATAAGAAGAAGAAGAAAGAGACATCCATCTCCAAATCTCAGGATGAGTCAGAACATCCTGAGGATGTGCAACAAGAGGAAGCTCCAACAATTCCATTCCAAGTAGCTCCTCTGGCATCAGGAAGACACATCTTATCGTGGATGTATAGAAGAAATGAATAGCAGTACTAAGTAGCTCATGGTTTCATTTAAGGCTGATGCAATCCAAAACATCCAATGTCTATCTTGCATGAATGCACAGAAGTACTAAGTAGAATGCTTCGAAAGTTTCACATATTGACTTAGAAAATATTCTAAGTTTGAAATCTTCTGAAGCCAAGACTAACATTTTCTAAAGCCAAATATGAAATCTTCCTAAGCTTCAGAGATAAAGTCTTCCAAAGCCAACTTATGAAGACAGATTTCTTCTGAAGAATTTTGAGTACATGCTTTATCTGATGTATCTTTACGATAAAGCTGGACCACCTTTTCGCTGCAACGCTGTTTGACTCACCAACTTTCAGAAGTTGGTAAAAGGTCCATGCTTTTGGTAAACGTATATTGAGGTCTTGAGTGTGTTTTCTCCTACTTTATGTACTTTTATTTTTCTTGTAAAATTTTAGGATGTAAGCTATGGCATGTCATAGTCACTAGTCAAAAGGCAATATGTGTTTTCACTCTACATTAATTTTGTTGTCGTCTAGATCATGTATCCAGCTAGCCTTCAAAGTATGGCAAGGTGTTGGTTGTAGTATAAAGTATCTCAGGTCCCTTGTAACTTTCTATATGCTTTGTAATACTTGTAAGGAACTTAAGAGCAATATATAACATTTGGAAAACCAAACACTTGTTTTATCTTGTACTTGTTCTATCTTTTTATTACTTGTGTTTCATTGTATCAATGAGTAATTGGTTAATAGTTTCCTATTTGATTTACTAAGTATTCTAAATCACTCTCCTCATTGTGTGTTGTGTTGTAAGTGATCATCCCTCAAACGTTCTTGAAATTGGTATCAGAGCATTCTAGTCTCTTGATTATAAAATCTCACCATCTTAAGATCCTTCACACACACAAAATACTTAACATCTCCAATGCCAGCTATCACTAAAGCTGATATGGAAACTAGAACCAAGACAAAATCCCCATTTATCACTCCTGAAGACTTTGACACTTGGTGCCAAAGAATGGAAGGTTTTATCAAGTCACAACACTCCAGGATGTGGAAATCTGTTGTCTCAAGACCTTACACACCAAGCACCTCTTCAGCTACTGCTAGGGGTGGTATGAGTCCAAAGGCTGTGGCTGACTACTATGATGAAGACAAGAGAGATTGATGAGAACGCCATGATAGCCCTTCAAACTGCTTTTCCAAACTCTCAAGAAATGTAACACAACTAAACAGCTATGGGATGCACTGAAGTTTATGTATAAGGGGTCTACCGAGGCCAAGGAGAACATGAAGGATCTCCTGAAGTAGCAGTTTGAAAACTACACCTTTAAAATAGGTGAAACCATGACTCAATAATACTTCATGTATGTTAAGATAGTGGACACTCTAGTGGATGTTGGAATGACTCTTGAAAATAGAGACGTTGTAAAGAAGTATATGTCCTCTCTTCCTAGGTAATGGACAAATTATTGTGTTGTTATCAAGAGGACTGAGAACCTTAAGACTCTCACTTATTGAGTTGTATGGTATTCTCAGTGGATACCAGATGGAGATGAACTTGTTCATCTGGTAACTCCAGCAATCAAATGAGTTCAGCCTAGCCTGTGACTGAGAGGGATAGCATAGAACCTCAACATCATCTTATATGCTATCCTGACAACTCACAAAAGGGTCATTTCATCACCTTCCCAGAGACACCAAAAGAAAGCTACACTCAAGGAAGCCCATTCCAAGAGACAAGCTCTGCACATGCTTTTGTGCCTTCTAATGAAAGCACATGCAACTTTCTATTCACCCTTGAAGACCTAGACTATATCCATCCAAATGATCTAGAGTACATGGAAATAGTCCAGTAGATGGCTCTTCTCACTCACAGAGCCAAGAAGTTCTACAAGAGGACAAGAAGGAAGTTTCCAAACAATGCAGCCAGTGGAAAGTTGTCAAGTGTTACAACTATAACCAGATGGGCCACTTTGCAATAGAGTGCAAGACACCAAGGGAAACTGGTGGCCAAGCACAAACCAGACCAAAGTACATTAAGAAAGCCAACCAGAAAAGAAGCCAAAGCAGCAAGATGTAGTTGTTGTCAAAGAAGGAGGCTTTGATTGGAGCTTTCAAGTGGAAGATGCATCTCTAAACCAAGCATTGATGGCTGATCATGATGAAGCAAATGTATTGGAACATCTTTGTACACCTGAATGTATTGCTAACGTTAATAGATACATGTCCTACAACTTTGAGATGAGATCTGATCTTGAGTCCTTGAATATCTTAAAATCTGATTTCAAAGGACCTAAAAATTATTATAAATTAAAGATAGATGACTTAGAGAAAACCATTTCAACTCTTAAGCATGAACATACAAATTACAAAACTCAAATCAAAGATCTCATCAGTAAGTTGACTGAATGCCAGGCTGAGCTTGTGATCCACAAATCCAGGGCAGAAAAACATGTTCTTGAAGAAGAGACCTTCAAGTATATTATATCCTCTTCCTTGCATGCAAAAGTGTGTTATCAGAATAAGCAGGGATTGGGATCTAGTGAGATGGCTCTTTCACACACAATCTTGTTTGTAAGATCTCCCAGGTGTGTAACTTATGAAGATAAGCTTCCACTCATAGATCATTTGACTGAAGAGGATAATCAAGAGATTGTGAAGAATACCTCTGAGAAGAGTGAAGAAGAGGACTCTAAGAAGGGTCACTATCCTTCTGAGGATAGTAAGAAGACTGGGATAACCAAGTCTATGAGAAAGAACTCGATTAGAAAGAGCAAAAGAAAAGCAAAGAAGGCTCAAGAGATCAAGGCCACCTTCAGCACTAAGTAGAAACAAGTTTTTATCGTTGCAGGGTTTGAAATGGTAAAGTCTGAAGATACTAACTTGAACTATAGTACAAGGAGTTCTAGTGTAGTATCAACTCATCCCAGCAGCAAGAAGAAGGTTGATCAGTTGTGTACCACTGGTCCGTCTAGAACCTGAACCATCCAACTCCAAAGGGAGTTCTCACCCCAAAAGGACATATACTGCATGTGCAAAGATAAAGGTAAAGAAGGAAAGTGATCAAGTTTAGCCTTGTTCACAGAAGAAAGCTCTTAGGAAGAAGAAAATGGAGTGTATCATATTTTATAGTGCCTCTAATCTTGCTAAGGATTGGCCTTACAATCCAAAAGGTACTCTCCATATGATTAAAAAAGTGACTTCTAAGAGTTCCAACAAGAAACAAGCTACCAAAGGAAAATTTGTTTCCTTTGGAAGCTCCAAAATGAAGATGAAGGAAAGTGGAAAATTGCCTTCAGAAGAAAATATGGTCCCGGAAAAAGGGAATACTTCTGAAGCACTAAAGCCTGCTGCAATGTTAGCAAGATCTTCCGAAGGTCTGGTGATCAAAACTTCCTAAGGTAGTAAAACTTCTAAAGTATTGAAGGTCAACTCAAAACTTCCAAAGATGGTGTGGAAGACAAAGAAAGACCAAGTGACTGAAATTTCTCCATTAACAATAGCAAAAGATCCTCAAAACATGACTATAGGATCTATTACTTTTTCATTACCTTCAACTTTTTTTGATAAATCCAAGACCAATAAGGCTTGGATTTCCAAATGTAACTAACCATCTCTTTTATGCAGGAACAACTAAAGACACACAAGTATGTATGGATTATTTATAGTGGTTGTTCTAGGCACATGACAGGTAATAAGTCACTACTCCAAAATTTGTAAAGATTGATGGAGGTCCAGTTGCTTTTGGAGGAGATGCAGGTAGTTATATTACTAGAAGGGGCAAGGTCACAAACGGTAAGCTCAGCATTAAGAAGGTAAAATTTGTCAAGGAGCTTGGATACTATCTTTTGAGTGTATCTCAATTTTGTGATCAGAGTCATAACATGCTTTTTATTAAGCATGAGTGCATTGTTCCCAAGCCCGGGGTGGTCATTCCTCATGAGCATATCCTACTCAAAGCCCCCAAGAAAGGGAACATGTACAAGATGGACATGCAAGAAAAATCTCCCTTAGGAGAAGTTTCATGGTTTCTGTCTAAAGCAAATAGTGATGAGTATTTTCTCTAGCATAAAAGAATGTGCCATGTAAACTTTAAGAACATTATAAGCTAATTAAGAATGATTTGGTAACTGGAATGCCTAAGAAAGAGTTTACAAGTGATAAACATTATGTTGCATGCCTCAAAGGGAAGCAACAAAAGGTATCTTACAAGCCAAAGGAAAGAAAATTCATCACTACTCCCCTACACTTATTACATTTGGCTCTTTTTGGCCCCACAAGTGTAGTGAGTCTAGAAAGGACCTCTTACTGTTAATTGATCACATATGACTTTACAAGATTCACTTGGGTATTCTTTCTTAGAACTAAGGATGAGACTCCTGAGATTCTAAGGAATTTGATCTTAAATATTAAGATTCAATGTGATCACAAGGTCAAAACCATAAAATATGATCAAGGAACTAAATTCAAGAACTAAATTTTTGATACATTTTGTGATGAAAAGGGTATTGGAAGACAATATAGAGCTCCCCGGACTCCTCAGCAAAATGATCTTGCTGAAAGGAATAACAGGACACTAATGAAAGCTACAAGAACTAATTTTCTTGACTCTAAACTACCCATCACCTTCTGGGCAAAGGTAGTCAACACTATCTGCTATGTCCAAAACAAAGTGTTAGTAGTTGAGATACATGGTAAGACTCCTTATGAACTTTGGCACAAGATAAAACCTTTCATTGGTTTTATCAGGTCATTTGGATGTCCTTACACCATCTTAAATAACAAAGATCAAATTGGCAAGTTTATTGAGAAATCAGATGATGGACACTACATTACATACTCTTCCCAAGCTAAGGCTTATAGAGTATAGAATCTTAGAACCAGAATTATTGAGGAGTCAGCCAATATGACTTTCAATGAACACACAACCAGTGTAACTGGTTTTGTACCTGATTGGTTATTTGATATTGATTTAGTTACCAACTGTTTTAACAAATCTTATAAGAATGTTTCGGGCTCTACAGATATTTTACCAATAGGTGATTCTGATCTATGATTTGAGTTAAGAAGACCTTCAAGCTATACAACTTTAGCCCCAGTTGTCACTAATCCTGCAAATGAAGTTTCTATCAGCACAACAATGACAAATTCTATAGATACATCTGAGATGCCTTTGAATTCCAGTTCAGGGGCTCAACAACTAGATAAAGAAACTTCAAATTTATAAGATAATGCTGATGGTGACGATGATCAAGAATTTCTAGATGTTGATAACCGTCCCATTGAAGACAACATCAATGATAAAGAAAATTCCAGCTCAGAGTTTCACTTGATAAGTGTACTGATGTGGTGGGAGAAACTTTAATGCCAGATCTAAATTTCTCTAATTTAGATCTGTCTAAGCAACTTGCTGTAACTCCTTAGCTAAGGATCCACAAATCTCGTCCCACCTTAAACATCATTAGAGATGATTCAGGGGTAAGAACAAGATGACAAACGCATTATGCAAATGTTTGTCTTCACTCTTGTTTCTTATCTCAAATAGAGCCTAAGAAGATTGATGAGGCTTTGAAGGATGGAAGTTGGGTTGTAGATATGCAAGAGGAGTTGCTTTAATTCAAAAGGCAAAAGGTTTGGAACCTATGTCCTCTTCCTTATGGGAAGACTACTATAGGAACCAAATAGGTGTTCAGAAATAAGAAGGATGATAGAGGACTTGTCATCAAGAACAAGGCCAGACTAATGGTTCAAGGATATACTCAAGAAGAAGGAGTTGACTACACAGATGTCTTTGCGCTTGTAGGAAGACATGAAGCTGTTAGGATATTTCTAGCTTTTGCTATGTCCAAGAACTTCATGGTCTACCAACTTGATGTCAAGTGTGCTTTTCTTTATGGGGTGATTGATGAAATGGTGTGTGTCAAACAACCACCTTGTGTCGTAGATCCTAATCATCCTAATTATGTCATCAAGCTTGATAAAGGTCTTTATGGGCTACACCAAGCACTAGGGAAGTGGTATGAGACTCTATCTCAATATCTCTACAAGCATGGATACAGAGAGGTGCTATAGATGGAACTCTCTTCATCAAAGGACAAGGAAATGAATTATTGCCAGTTCAAGTATATGTACATGACATCATATTTAGTTCAACTGATCCAAAGCTTTGCAAAGACTTTAAGAAGCTGATGAAGGACCGATTTGAAATGAGTGCCATGGGGGAACTCAATTTCTTTCTGGAAACTCAAGTGAAGCAAGTTAAAGATGGCATCTTCATAAGTCAGTTAAAGTATGTTCAGGGCATACTTAAGAGGTTCAACATGACTAACTACAAGGTTGCTAAGACATCCATAGCAAGAAACCACTCCCTTGGGTCTGATCTTGAGTGGGAGTGTGTGGATGAACATCTTTATAGGGCTATGATCGGCGCTCTTATGTACCTCACTACTAGTAGGCCTGATATCATGTTTGCTACATTTATTTATGCAAGATATCAAGCCAATCCCAAGATGTCTCACCTAATCACTCTGAAGAGGATTTTAAGATACCTCAAAGGTGTATCAACCCTTGGCCTTTGGTATACAAAGAATTCTAACTTCAATCTGTATGCATATACAGACAGTGATTATGGTAGATGCAACATGACTGCAAAATCTACATCAGGGGGTTGTCAATTCCTTGGTGGAAGGGTGGTCTCATAGCAATGCAAGAAGCAATCCTGTGTCTCTACATTAACTGCTGAAGCTTAATACATTGCTGTTGCAAGTTGCTGTGCTCAAGTGCTTTGGATTCAGAATCATATGTTAAATTATGGATTCAATTTCAAGGAGACTCCCATTCACATAGACAACAATAATGTTATATCTATCACAAAGAACCCTGTGTAGCACTCAAGGACAAAACACATCAATACCAGGTATCATTTGAATGGAGATAATTTTAAGAAATGATTAATCAAACTAGTCAAAGGTAACACAAATAAACAATATACTGATCTGTTCACCAAAGCTTTTGATGAATAGAGATTCAAATATCTTGTATCAGCAATTTTGATGATTAATTTTGAGTATCTTTTTTCTTAAAAAACTTAATCGTACCTTATTTCTAAAGTGTCCTCTAGTTGTCTACCACCTTCATGAGCTCTTGTTTGATTTGGAAGTAAAATTCTTTTTGAAGACATTTCTTAGATTTTTTAAAACTTCTCTTCAAAAGATATGTTTTTACCTTTGGAAGAAATCGAAGTCTTTAAAACAAACAACTATCACAGAGATTTGCCTTCAGAAGAAATTTTCAAAATATCTTCCAAAGCATAAAATATTTTCTAAGTACTTGTATGTTTTCAAGAACCTTTTACTTCCAAAAGTAATCAACTCTCGGAGTCTTTTAAAATTTCCTAAGGTTAACTTCTTCAGAAGCTAAATTCTCCAAAATCTTTGAAATCTCTTCCGAAGCCCTTTTGGCTTTGGAAGCTTTTCATCAATACTTCTGAAGAGGAATGTCCTTCTGAAGATTTTTGACTTCCAAGAAAACTAACTTTTGGGTAAAAGAATACAACTTTATTAGAGTGGGACCAACATCCGGATTTCAAAGTTTATCCTCTTTCATTAACTTTGTCTGAGATCCATTTCATATATAAACCCAATGGTTCCCCCTCTTTCTTTATTATCTTCATTTACTCCCAAACCTAAATTCCTAAAATTCTCGGAAACCGCCTTTCTTCGTGAATTCCTTCACCTCAAAGATTTCTAAAATGTCCAAACTTAACCGTAGAAATGACCCAAACTTCTCCATGTAGTTATACAGGCAACACAATCAGCTTGCTCTGTTCCACTCTGAGAAAGATCATCAATTCTCAAAAGTTTGTCGATTTTTGGCTCTGTCCAACTGTTCCACCTCCCTTACCATTGATCCTATTTTCTATGAGGATCATCTACTTGGTTTTTGGAAGACCTGTCAAGAGGTCATTATTGGTGGGGAGACGACACTATTTGCTACAGTGCAAGACTATGAAGGATGATGAGTAGGTGAATGTCCTTTCCAAAGAAGCTGTCAAAAAATCCTTTGAGTAGATGGGCTATGAAGAATATTTCTCTGTCAAGATCTTCAGGAAAGAGAAGGTGTTCTCCCAGTGGAAATACTTACTTCATCTGGTCATCCACAACTTGTCTAACAAGCATGGGGGCTGGGACCAGATTCTTGAAGATCTCGTTTTCATAGTGCATAGGATGGTTCAGGGGGTCAAGTTCAGGTTGTTTATACAAATTCGCTTGCTAACTTGGACTCTTTAGAGTATTATATGTTTCCTAGATATGTTCAACACATTCTTAACTGTGAACTAGGCTCACAGTTAAGGGAAACATATAATATTCTTAAATTGGGACAGATGAAGCCCAACATCTTTAAAATTTTGAAGAAGCCAACTATTGGCTTCTCTATGGTAGAAACAAGCATAGTTTCCAAAATGTTAGAGCTCATTGCTCAAGCAGACAACTTAGTAACACAAGCTAGTGTTGAACCCACACCTTATACCTCTCAACCACCAAAACAACCACAACTCATCCTCACCAATGAGAGAAAATCCAAACAAACCCCTACACAAGCTACTCAGCCTATGCAGGCCCCCATATTACTACCCACACAGGAGGTAGTAGACACTAGAGCTCCTACTTCCACTGAGGAGCAAACCACTCCCATCTCTTCAATAATTAGTGTTAAGGTTCCTCATGCTCAACCTGATGAGCTCATTAGCCCAACAGCCTTAAGCCTTCACTTTAAGTCTTAACACTCAAGTGAGCACGCTTTAGGAGAAAGTTACCATCCCCAACCTTTAGATCTCAACCAACCAATCCCTAGCCTTGACTTCTATCATGATGAAGACTTGGGTTTCAGTGAGTACCATGAGTCTCTATATACTTCCCCCACTTAAACAGAGATGAGTGCTCCTGACTCTCCCCTATCTAGCCCACATCATCTGCCTACCACTAAGTTGGATCTTCCTGTCCCTATTCAGGAGGTCCATATGGAAGAAGCTCTCACTTTTACAAGTGATTGCATCCTTAAGACCAAAACCATGGCAACTCAGCCCACTAACACTCCATTTGAAGTTGTTAGTGAGCAGAGGAAAACCAGCAGCCAAGAACATAATGCTAGTGGTGAGACTGAGGACTTTGGTCTAATTATCTCATCCACCAATGAATCTTCTGATGAAGAGGAGGGGAATCTAAGACTAAAAGTGCAAAAATTGTAAAAAACATACACCTATTTAGTCTCTAAGGTTAGTCATTTCGAATCTCAGGTGACTACCTTAGAAAATAGGGTCAATGATTAACAACTTGAGATGTCTTATGTCAATGAGCAACTAGCTAAGAGACCTTTAAGAGGGGCTCATCCAGGAACACAAGAACTTATAGATGTGATTGACCTAACTCCTATCTCACCTATGCAAGAGGGTGATGCTACCAAAAAGGGGGAGAAAGCCATTACAATCACAGAACTTGGGAGTTCTTTATAGAGCAAGGACTTTGAGGACTCACCATCCTCACTTGCAATTGTCAATGCACAACAACTTCCTCAAGTTCAAATTGATGTGGAATCTATAGACTCCTTTGTTTAGAGTCTCTTTGAGACCTCAAGGAACTTCCAACTACATAATTGGGTGGAGGTATGATGCTGATAGAAGAGCCCTTATTCTTCAAAGAGTTCAAGGGCAGCAACATGTCTTCCATTTTCAAACCTTGAACTATTATGAATGTCTTTCACTTATCAAACCAAATCAATTCTGACAAGCTGACATGTCAGCTCAAAGGATTCAAGACAAGATTACTGAAGAGTTCAGCCTTAGAAGAAGACAAAAGCAGTCAAGCAATGTCATTGGTCAACTAGATGTTGAGGCAGACCCTAAGATTAGCTTCACAGGGATAACCTTGACTAAAGGCCTAGTGATGGAACCTGAGAGCCCTGTCAGATTTACAAATGCTTCAGAAATCCATTCCCTTGATGAGACACTTGTTGGTAAAGGTGTATCTCAACCTCTCTCTGGCCAAAGCTTGGATGCTACACCTAGAAATAAAGGCCAAAGCTCTCTCCATCATGTGTCACAAAGGTCTGTGGGTGAAAAAGGAAAAAGGGGTTCTAATCCCTAAGGAGATTAATGAGAAGGAGAGAGAGAGGAAAAGGAAACTAAGGGGAGGAAAAGGAAACTAAGGGGAGATAATTCAACTAGGTCTTCAGGCTTTATTGAATTGCAATCAGGACTGCCCCTAGACTAAACACTAAGAATGATGAGTTAAGGGCAGTCAGGATAGACTACTTACATACCAAGAACTATGACATTGATGAGATAATTGCTCTCCCCTTAAAGCAACTAAATGTTCATCCCCTCTCCCCAATTCAACAAAGCCCTATGCAAGAGGCTGTGGCTCCACAAGAATCTCAGGTGGACAAAGAAACTGATAGGATCAATATGATCAACTACCTGAGTGCCACAGGTCTCTACCAGGTTGCTGCACTTCATTCCTTGTACTTCGAGTACATTAAGTTTGAGTATCTCAAGCAACTTGAACTACAAGTGCTCAAAGAACAAAAGGCAACAAAGAGGAAGATGAGGGAAGAAACAACCAAGACAAGAACCATCTAGAAAAGCCAAAAGAATTCTGCTGATAGGCAGAGGATGATGAGCTTCTTGAAGCTATATGGATTATCTGGAAGGAGACTTGGCCCTATCTCTTTATCCACTATGGATGAGCACATTAGGGTGATCAAGTAGAATATTAAAAGTGGAGAACTTGAGAACTTGTTGAGTTACACCCCCCACCAAGTCAGGTTCCTCAAGAAGTGGAGGTTAAGGTTGAACCTTTTAAGATAACACAACCTGGACCTCTTGCTAAGTCTTAACAATCTTCATCTTTTGATCCACAACAGGGTTTTGTCCCCTATCAATCTAAACTTGTGAGAAAGGAAGACCCAACTTAGAAAGACAAGGATGATGAACAAGGTGCTACAGGCTAGTCTTCTTAGTTAAAGAGTTCAAAGAAGAGAAGAAGGATGGCTTCTAAACCAAAGTCTAAGAAGAAGAAGAAAGAGGTATCCATCTCCAAACCTTAGGATGAGTCAGAACTTCCTGAGTATGTGCAACAAGAGGAAGCTCCACCAACTCTAATCCAAGTATCTCCTCTAGCATCAAGAAGACCCATCTTATCCTGGACTTACACTACTAATCCAGAGAGATGGCATGTTATCAAAGATCAAGGTGTTGAAGATGTCTATGCATGACAATGCATGTTCAATCTACCTCTGCATGATCTCTTTGAGATGAGAAGACACTTTGAGAGTTTGAAAGATTCTGACCATCTTATGAACAAACACATGCTCATCATCTAATGAGGAATGTCAATATCTAAAGTTTTCGAATGTTTTGGTAGCATCAGCCTAGGGGAGTTTGTAAGGTTTCATGTAAGCCTGATGCAATCGAAAACATCCAAAGTCTATCCTACATGCATGCACACAAGTACTAAGTAGAATGTTTCAGAAGTTTCATACTTTAACTTAGAAATATTCTAACTGTGAAATCTTCCGAAGCCAAGACCAACATCTTCCGAAGCCAATATGAAGTCTTCCTAAGCTTCAGAGACAAAGTTTTCCGAAACCAACTTAAAGTTTCACATCTTAACTTTGAAATATTCTAAGTGTGAAATCTTCCGAAGCCAAGACCAACATCTTCCGAAGCCAAATATGAATTCTTCCTTAGCTTCAGAGACAAAGTCTTCCGAACCCAACTTATGAAGAGAGAATTTTTCCGAAGACTTTTGAGTACGTGCTTTATTGAATGTACCTTTACCATAAAGCTAGACTACCTTTCTGCTGCAACTCTGTTTGACTCACCAACTTTCACAAGAGTGCGAAAGGTCCATACTTTTGGTAACTGTACATTGAGGTCTTAAGTATGTTTCTTTCTACTTTGTGTACTTTTATCATTTTTGTAATATATTAGGATGTGAGCTATCGCATGTTATAGTCACTAGTCAAAAGGCAATCTGCCTTTTCACTCTACATTGATTTTGTTGTTGTCTAGATCATGTATCCAGTTGGCCTTAAAAGTATGGCCGGTTGTAGGATGTAGTATAAAGTATCTCAGGTCCCCTGTATGTTTCTTTATGATTTATAACACTTGTAAGGAACTTAAGAGCAATATACAACATTCTTGAAAACAAGTATCTTGTTCTTGTTCTATCAATATATTACTTGTGTTTCATTGTATCAAAGAGTAATTGGTTACTAGTTCCCTATTTGATCTGTTAAGTATTTTAAAACACCTTCTTATTGGGTGTTGTGTTATAAGTGACCATCCCTTAAGCGGTCCTAGAGATCATTTATCTTAGAATCTGTCAACTGATTTTGCAGGTTGATGGATGCTTTCAGATGCTTAACTTTAGTAAGTAGTCTCATAATTAGAACCCGTTGATCCATCATCATCGTAGGCATACTCTCCAGCATATTATCTTTCTTCTTCTCTCTCAACTCCTGATTCATCAGCTTTGTTTTTATCCTACTTAACTTATTTTCCATAGAAGAGTTAAGATTTCTATTCACATCTTCATCCGAAGTTGACTTTTTATCTCTTCTTTGAGTCTCAAAGAAGGTCTGATGTTTATGGTTTCACCTCATTCAATCACCTTCTCAGACTCTGCTTGATCAGCCTTTTTCTTTGACCTCTTCTCCTTTTCAGCCCTCAGTGTCTCTTTAACCTTATCAATTTTCTCATAAAAGTCATATTCTTTTTCCTTGGTATATCTCTTACTCTTCTTGATAGCCTCATATTGTTTTTCCCGATTCTCCTCAGCATTCTTCTTCTCTGTCTCTATCAACCTTCTAATATAGTTCTACCTCCCTGCTGGATACATATTTTCCCATAAGTGAGTATCTTTCCACTAAAGTCATGTCTTATTATAGAGTAATCAGCAAATATTCTTGTGTTCATTTAAGAAAGCCTTTTAATTTCACCATGACATGGTATATTATGGGTCAAATCCTCAATTAGCATCTTTATAAATCTTGGTATAGAAGCCATTTGTCTTTCTTTAGAGCCATGATATTCTTAGTCATGTAATCAAAAATCAGCTTGGCAATGTTAGCCTTTTGACTTGTGCAGATATAATCATGGTCCTTGCCCAATCCAGGTTTAGCCCATCCAACCCTCCTTTCCTATGATCTAAACACATGATGAACACGTTGGCAATGTATCTCCATTCTTTGGATAAAAAAGATTTCTTGTTTCCCTTCTAGTGCTAAAAGGACATCCCTCGTAATCAATGCTCCTAAAGGCTTCCAACACCTCAGACTCAGATAATATCACTTCATCTCCATAATCATCCTTCAGTCTCAGAACCCTTGCAATAAGGTCCAAATTAATAGAAATGTCATGCTCCAAAACTCTTGCAACAATCTGCTATTGGGTTCACCTTGTGTCATACTCTGTCGTTCTCTAGAAATCTCTAATATGAAGATGATAAATGGTTGGAGAATGAGATATAGCATAAATAGATGAGGTCCCGAGCCATCAGATATAGTCTCTGAAGCCCATAGCTATTGGATTCTAATAATCCAGAAGAGCCGTGATGTTGTTCCGGTCATCGAATTTCAATTTCGCCATTTAACTGAAAAAAGTAAATAAAATATGGTTAGAAAAGGATAAATAACAAATAGGAAAGATAAACAATAAAAAAGATAAATGTAAAGAAAAACATATATAGCTTTGTTGCCGAAACTATAGTTTCGGTAGGGCGACAGTATAGTTCCAAAGAAATCAGTGACACTGAACAAATGTTGGGCTATATTTTAGTTTCGCTGAATTCAGACATGCGAAACTGTCAAGTTCACTCGTGTAGCATGACTATACAGTTTCGTTGAATTCAGATGAAATTTTGTTCAGCTTCGTAGATAGTTCAAATAGTTTCGTTGAATGAATCAACGAAGAGTATGAACCGTCGCATTCAATAATCCCCCAAAATGCGGTTACAACCCAAATTAATGTAAAGAAACGAGTTTAAAACACCCACCTAAACACTAAATCAGCCTATAATGAAACTTAAACAATCTATGAATGATTTTAGGTAAGGAGTCAAACAAGGGCTCTAAACAGTCAATAAAGTCAATATGGTGAAAATGAGAACATAATTTCGTATATTCCATTATATAGCACCTGGATTCGCTGCTAGCAAAACTGTAGTTTCGCTTTATAAAAGTATTAGATCAAAACACACAGAGATGTGCAAAAGTACTCGCGAACGAAACAATGGTTTGGCTGAAAACAAAACTTAAGTTTTCGTTTTCTTTTAATTATTTAGAATAATTTTAAACTAAGACACAAAAGTATTCAAGAAACAAAAACACCCCACAAGACCAACACCGTTTCACAAAGACACATAGAAAAAGATAAAATACTTAAAAATAATAATAAAATTATAAAACAGGTTAAAAGAATATTGAAACACTTCAAGCCAAAGAGGTTCTCTGGAAAATCATAGATTGGTGGGATTGATGACATATTTTTCCTTTTAAACCCATGCCTTCTTTCTTTCAACAAGAAATCTGCAGCTTCCATTATCATGTTTTTTGAGTTGATTTGAAGAAAATTTAAGTGACTCAGTCCCCACAAATATTTGGAAACGAACTTGTCCTGTCTTGATGATATATTAAGCAATATGATTAACTTTGTTTGATTTTCTGAAGGAGAATGCAATTATAATATTTTCATAAGAAATATAGAACTTATTATTTAAGAAACAAATAATGAGAGCTCCATGTCTATACTCACATATAACAAAGGAGATGATCATTTGAACTAAACTAATAAGAGATTTAGGTCTATATTTACGTATAATAGACAAGATCATCAGAAAATGATTAGAGCTCCAAGTCTATACTCACGTATAACAAAGGAGATAATCACACCAGGTCAATGTTCACACATAGCAGAGGAGATAAGCACATATATATAGCATGGAAGTGCTTGGACACAAATGAAGCTAGCAAGTAGCACTATTAAGAACACGACGATGAGGAACATAAAATTTTCTTTGAAGATCATTAAAGTGGAGTTTATTACGCTCTCAATCCATTTTGAACAAGGACTTGTACTTTGTGTATGCCAAAATGTCAAAGGGATAATCCTAGTCACAAAATTCTTATTCTTATAGTTTAGCCACAAGATCACTGTCTACTTCATATTCAGGCTAAGCCTGTCATGCATATCCCAACACAATACTGTTGACCTCCTTCAAATCTTTCAAACAAATAAAACTTTACTAATAAAAGATGATCATTTGAACTAAACTAATAAGAGATTTAGGTCTATATTTACGTATAATAGACAAGATCATGAGAACATGATGAGAGCTCCAGGTCTATACTCACGTATAACAAAGGAGATAATCACACCAGGTCAATGTTCACACATAGCATAGGAGATAAGCACATATATATAGCATGGAAGTGATTGGACACAAATGAAGCTAGCAAGTAGCACTATTAAGAACACGACGACGAGGAACATGAAATTTTCTTTGAAGATCATTAAAGTGGAGTTTATTACGCTCTCCATCCATTTTGAACAAGGACTTGTACTTTGTATATGCCAAAATGTCAAAGGGATAATCCTAGTCACAAAATTTCTTATTCTTATAGTTTAGCCACAAGATCACTGTCTACTTCATATTCAGGCTAAGCCTATCATGCATATCCCAACACAATGCTGTTGACCTCCTTCAATTCTTTCAAACAAATAAAACTTTACTTCAGAGGATCCTGCACGAATCAAAAACAGAGTTTTATGTTATTCTTCCCCGAAATTTCTATGTATCAGCAAAATAAAAGAAATTTCTATTATATATATATATGTAAAGTATACATATATATATATATATAATTTGTTTATGTAAAATAGTGAACGACTATGGAGCAATGAAATTTATTAGAAAAAGAAAAGAAAAGGAAAATTAAAATATGCATAATATTTACATGAGATATTTAAGAATGAGTTTCAAAAATGATATTAACCTCAACATAGAGATCAGTTTATAAAAACAAGATTTCAAAACTTTTAGTAAAAATACTTGCTTTTTGATTTTTCTTGTCAATAGAAATAATATCAATAAAACCATTTTCTTGAGCATCATGGATGGCATGAATTCTTGTCTAAATGTGCTTGGTAGAAGAATGATGAATTAAATTTTTGGTGATTTCAGTGGCTGCTTCATTATCACAGAATAATTGAGTGTGAAGGAAGTTGATCCCATAATCAATCATCTAGTGTTGTATCCATAACACTTGTTAGCAACTACTAGAAGTTTCAATATACTCTGCCTCCCCCATAGAAAGATACGCAATTGTCTGTTTTTTGCTCTGCCATGATATTAGACAATTTCCTAGATATAGACAACCACTAGTGACTGATTTTCTATTCATCCTGCAACTATTAGAATCACTATTAGAATAAGCATGCAAATCAAAATTTCAACCATAAGGATACCATAGACCCAGACGAGAAGAGCCTTTTAGATATCAAAAAATTTGTTTGACTACTTTTTCATAAGACTCTTTGGGTTAGCTTGGTATCTAGCATAGTATCCCACAACAAAGGTGATGTCTGGACGACTAGTGGTAAGATACATTAGGGAATCAATCATTAATCTATAAAGTTAAGGATCAAGAGATTTTCCATTTTCATTAGGAGGGGAGACATGTCGGTGTTGTAAATAGGGTCAATATAAATGAATCATCCTCCATTTTGAATTTCTTAAGAATTTATTTGACATACTTTTCCTAATGAATAAGAATGCCTTTAGGCTTTTATTCAACTTGCAAACTAAGGAAAAAGCATATCTCCCCCATCATGCTCATTTCAAAGTGAATTCTCTTAACCTCCTCAAAGTCCCGACATAGCTTAGGATTGGTGGAATTAAAAATAATGTTATCAACATAGACTTGCACAATTAACATCCCACCATCCACTTCTTTCTTGAATAACATCATATCGATAGTGCCACGAGAAAAAACATTGCTCAGAAGATATTGTGTAAGAGTCTGCAGGATCGTTCAAGGGCTTGAACACAATTACAACATAACAACACAATGAGAAGATTAACTAAACGTTAATCAAACAGTGAACTAGGTAACCAAAGGTGATACAGAGAACACAAGTAAAGCAAGAGACAGAACAAGAGAGTATAGTTTTCAAGGGAGCAGTATATTGCTTTCTCAAGTTCTTTTACAAGTGTTACAAAGCATAAAGAAAGATACAAGAACTTGGAATACTTATACTACAACCTACAGCCGGCTATACTATGAAAGCCAGCTGGATACAATTGACTAGACACTAACAAAATCAATTGTAGGATCAAAAGGCATATCTGCCTTTTGACCTTGTGACTATGACATGCCATAGCTCACATCCTTATACATTACAAAAAGGATAAAGTACATAAAGTGGAAAGTTTCAGACTCAAGACCTCAATGTACAGTTACCAAAAGCATGGACCTTTTCACCAACTCTTGTAAGTTGGTGACTTATCAGAGACGCAGCGGAAAAGGTGCTTTATGGAACAGTACATCAGATAAAGCATGTGTACTAAAAGTCTTCGGAAGAAATCTGTCTTCATAGGTTGAAGCTTCGGAAGACTTTGTCTCTTCAAGCTTCGGAAGACTTCATGTTAGGCTTCGGAAGATATTGGTCTTGGCTTCGGAAGATATTACACTTAGAGTATTTTCTAATGCTTTGTGTAATTCTTCCGAAGCATTCTTCACTTCAGTACTTAGTGCATGTTGCTGAAACACTTAGGCAGTTTTGGGTTGCATCAGACTTCAGGAATCCTTACAAACTCCCCCTAGGCTGATGCTACCAAAACACCTAGAAGATCTTTAAATGTTTGTAGTCTTCAGAATAATCAAGACCATCCCTTTCTTCATTTGATGGTCAGGATCATCAAGACTCTCATAGTATCTTCTCATTTCAAAGAGATCATGCAGAGGTAAGTTGATTATGTCTTGCCATGAGTAGACATTTTCAACACCTTGATCTCTGATAACATTCCATCTTTCTGGATTGGTAGAGTAAGTCCAGGATAAGATGGGTGTCTCAGTTGCTAGAGGAGCCACTTGCATAGGAGTTGATTGGGCTGCCTCATCATGCACTTCCTCAGGTTGATCTGATTCAGCCTGGGGTGTAGAGGTAGATGACTTTGGCTTCTTCTTTTTAGTCTTTGGTTTAGAGGCCATTTTCTTCTTCCTCTTTAATGTCTTTAACTGAGAAGACTGGTCTGCAGCACCATGTTGATCATCAGTGTCTTTCTCAGTTGGGTGTTCCTCCCTCACAGGTTCAGAAGGAGAGGGAGTTTGACCCTGTCTTGGATCAGAAGATGAAGTTTGCTGAGGCTCAGCTGGAGGTTCTGGTTCAGGTGTCTCTGGTTGTTCAAACTTGACCTCCACTTCAGGTGGGACTTGACTTGGAAGAGAGTGCAAGTCAATGAGTTCACCACTTTTAATCTTCTGCTTGATTACCCTTATATGCTCATCCATTGTAGATAGAGACATGGGACCAAGTCTCCTTCCGGAGAATCCATATGACTTCAAGAAGCTCATCATTCTTTGTCTGTCAGCAGACTTCTTTGCATTCTTTTGAATGATGGCTCTTGACTTTGCAGCTTCTTCCCTTAGCTTCCTTTTGGTTGTTTTTCTTTCTTTGACTAACTCAAGCTCAAGTTGCTTTAAGTACTCGAACTCAATGAAGTCATAGGACAGGGGAAGAAGTGTATTTGCCTGATAGAAGCCTGTGGCACTCAGGTAGTTTATCATTTTGATTCTATCCTCTTCTTTATCTACCTGAGGTTCTTGTGGAGCCACATCTTCCTGTGCAGGACTTTCTTGAACTGGAGAGAGAGTGGGAGTATGCTTGTGAAGTCTTTTCTGTCTCCTCTCCTCTTTGAATTGGAGAAGTAACCTTGCATCCTCTTTCTCCTTTATCTCTCTTGACACTTCCATGTCAGCCAGTTCATTCAACTTTCTAAGGGGAGGGAGATGATTTCATCAACATCATAGTTCCTGGTCTGTAAATAATTAATCCTGACTGCCCTTTGTTCATCATTTTGAGTATTTGGTCTGGGGGCAGCCCTGATTGCAGCTTGCATGAATTTTGATGACCCAGAAGAACTTTCTCCCCTTAGCCTCCTTTTCCTCTCTCTCTCTTCCTCCTCAATTTCCTCAGGAGTCATTATCCTTTTCCCTTTGTCACCAACAGACCTTTGTGACTCAGGGTGGATTGAGGCTTGGCCTTCATTGCTTGGTGTAGCTTCCATGCTCTGGCCAGAGAGAGGCTGAGAAACACCTTCACCAGCAGGTGTCTCAGATGGAGTTTGGACCTCTGCAGCAGTTGTTGATGGTGAGACAAGGGTCTCAGGTTCTGCCACTGGGCCTTCAGCCAAGGTTTCCCCTATGAAACTAATCTTAGGGTCCACCTCAGCATCCAGTTGACCGATGACATTGCCTGATTGCCTAAGTCTCCTTCTTAGAGAGAACTCTGCAAGGATCCTGTCTTGGATTCTTTGAGCCAGCCTGTCAGCTTGTCTAGATTTGCTTGGATTGACAAGTGGCATGTTGACTAAATCCAGTCCTTCATAGAAGCTCAGGCTTTGGAACTGAAAGACTTCTTGTTGGCCTTGAACTCTGTGAAGTATGAGGGCTCTTCTGTCATCATCATACCTCCATCTGATGATGTAGTTGCCAGTTCCATGTGGTGGAGATGAGACAGCCCTTGGTATACCTTCCTCAAAGAGACTCCTGATGAGAGAGTCTATAGAGTCCACATTAATGTGAACTTGAGGAAGTTGCTGAGAATGCACAACAGCAAGTGAGGATGGTGAGTCCTCTATGTCCATTCTCTTTGAAGAACTCCCAGGTTCTGTGGTTGTGATAACTTTCTCCCCCTTTTTGGTAGCATCACCCACTTGCATAGGTGAGCTGGAGGATAAATCAGTCACTTCCACAGGTTCTTGTGTTCCTGGTTGAGCTCTCCTTAAAGGTCTCTCAGCTAGTTTTTCCTGCAGATATGAAATCTGGAGTTGCTGATCATTGACCCTGTTTTGCAGGGTAGTCACCTGAGATTCCAAGTGACTAACCTTAGAGACTAGATAGGTGCATGTTTGTGACAATTTTTGTACCTTTAGTCTCAAATTCCCCTCATCTTCATCAGAAGAATCACTGGGGGATGAGAGGATTGGACCAAAGTCCCTTCTCTCACCACCAGCTTGAGTTTCTTGGCTGCTGGTTTTCCTCTGCTCACTGGCAACCTCAGTTAAGATGCCAATGGGCTGAGTTGCCATGGTTGAGGTCTTAATGATGTAATCACTTTCAAAAGTGAGAGCCTCTTCCATATGGACATCCTGAACAGGTTCAGATGTGTCCACCTCAGTAATAGGTGACTGATGAGGGATAGACTGAGGAGAGTCAGAGGTACTCATCTCTCTTTGAGTAGGGGAGGAGAAGAGAGACTCATGGTACTCACTGAATCCTAAGTCTTCATCAGTGTAAAAGGATAGGTTGGGAATTGGTTGGTTTAGATCCAAAGGCTGGGGATGGTAGCTGTCCCCTGAAGGTTGTTCACTTGAGTGTTGAGACTCAGAGTGAAAGCTTACAGTTGTTGGGCTAATGAGCTCATCAGGTTGAGCTTGAGGAACCTCAGCCCTGATAGGTAAAGTAATGGGAGTGGTTTGCTCCTCAGGAGAAGTGGGAGCTCTGGAGTCCACTTCTTCCTGTAAGGTTGAGTATTTGGGGGCCTGCACAGACTCAATAGCCTGAGCAGGGGTTCGTTGGGATTTTCTTTTGTAGGTGATGAATATTGGAGGTTGTGAAGAGGGTAGGAGAGCAGTAGGTGTGGGTTCAACACTAGCTTGGACTGCTATGTTGTCACCTTGAGCAATGAGCTCTAACATTTTTGGGACTAGGGCTGTTTCTACCCCTGAGAAGCCTACAGTTGGCTTCTTCATAATTTTAAAGATGCCGGGCTTCATCTGTCCCAGTTTAAGAATATTGCCTGTTTCCCTCAACTGTGAGCCCAGTTCACAGTTAAGAATGTGTTGAACATATCTAGGAAACATGTAATACTCTAAGGAGTCTAAGTTTGCAAGTAAATTAGTATAAAAAATTGTGAATACCTGAACTTGACCCCCTGAACCATCCCATGAACTATAAAGGAGAGATCCTCAGGAATCTGGTCCCATCCACCATGCTTGTTTGATAAGCTGTGGATAACCACATGGAGCAGGTATTTCCACTGGGATGAGACCTTCCCTTTCCTGAAGGTCTTTACAGAGAAATCTCCTTCATAGCCCATCTGCTCGAAGGAATGATTAACCGCTTCTTTTGGGAAGAACACTTCACCTGCTTCATCATCCAGCTGAAGATGTCGGTTGATGATGGCCGGAGTGATGAAAATTGTTCTCCCCTGCACTGTGGCAGACAGTGCCTTCTCCCCATCCATAATGACCTCTTGGCAGGTCTTCCAGAATTCAAGCAAATGATCCTCATATAGAGGAGGATCAATGGTTAGGGAGGTGAAGTAGTGAGACAAAGACAAGAAACGGCAAACCTCTGAGAAATGAGGATCTTTGTCAGAGCATAACAGAGCAACCTGATTGTGTTGTCTGTGTAGCTGCATGGCAAAGTGAGGATCATTTCTGTGTGTAAGATCAGCCATTGTGAGGTAGCTTAGAGATGAAGAAAAAGTAAATTTCAGAGAGAAAGCTTTGGGTTTTAGGTATGGAAGAAAAGCAGATGATAGAAGAGGGGGGAAACCGTTGGGTTTATATGAGAGAGAAGGATTTCAGATAAAGTTTAATGAAAAAGGATAAACTTTGAAATCCGTATGTCGGTCCCACCTCTGAAAAAGTAGTTTACCTTTTTGCTCAAAAAGTAGTTTTCTTGGAATTCTAAAAGCTTCCGAAAGTAATTTGTCTTCGGAAGTTGTGATTGAAAAAGCTTCCGAAGCTAAAGTGACTTCGGAAGAATTTTCCTGAGAGTCTTAAAGATTTATGCTTCGGAAGAGAAATAAACTTTTGGATGCTTTGTATAAGAATGAGCAAAGCTTCCGAAAGTAAGTTTTTGCTTCGGAAGGAAAAAGTCCTTAAAAATGAATAAGTGTCTAAGTTAAGAATTTTAAGCTTCGGAAGATAAATTTTGACTTCTTCCGAAGGTAAAAATTCTTTAGACAGTCATTTATTTTGAAGACATATTTTTCTTCCGAAGGTAAAATGTTATCTTCCGAAGTATCAGAAAATTTTCAAGAATCTAAGGAAAGTCTTCAAAAAGAGTTTTCCATTCAAAGAAAACATGAGCTTATGAAAGTGATGAACTAGACAACTTAGGACACACATATTTTAAGAAGAAATAATTAGAATTAGTTTTAAGAAAAATCTACTCAAAGTTAATCATCCCAATAGCTGATATCAAATACTTAAATCTCTGTTCATCAAAAGCTTTTGTGAACAGATCAGCATATTGTTCATCTGTGTGAACTTTGACTAGTTTAATTAACCCCTTTTCATAGTTATCTCTTATTAAATGATACCTGATGTTGATGTGTTTGGTCCTTGAGTGCTGCACAGGGTTCTCAGTGATAGAGATAGCACTGTTGTTGTCTATGTGGATAGGAGTCTCTTTGAAGTTAAATCCGTAGTCTAGCATCTGATTTTGAATCCAAAGCACTTGAGCACAGCAGCTTGCAGCAGCAATGTATTCAGCCTCAGCAGTTGATGCAGACACACAGGTTTGTTTCTTGCATTGCCATGAGACAACCCTTCCACCAAGAAATTGACATCCCCCAGATGTAGACTTTGCAGTCATGTTGCAGCCACCATAATCACTGTCTGTATAGGCATACAGATTGAAATTAGAATTCTTTGGATACCATAAACCAAGTGTTGAAGCACCTTTGAGGTATCTTAAAATCCTTTTCACAGTGATTAAGTGAGACATCTTAGGATTGGCTTGATATCTTGCACAAATACATGTAGCAAACATGATATCAGGCCTGCTAGCTGTAAGATACATAAGAGACCCAATCATAGCCCTGTATAAGTGCTCATCTACACACTCCCCCTCAAGATCTGGACCAAGGGAGTGGTTTCTGGCTATGGGTGTCTTAGCAGTTTACAATCAGTCATGTTGAACCTCTTGAGTATATCTTGAACATACTTTGACTGACTTATGAAAATGCCATCTTCAACCTGCTTCACTTGAATTCCCAGAAAGAAATTAAGTTCTCCCATTGAACTCATTTCAAATCTATCTTTCATCAGCTTTTCAAAGTCTTTGCAGAGCCTTGAATTGGTTGAGCCAAAGATGATGTCATCCACATATACTTGAACTAGCAGAATGTCGTTTCCTTGTCCTTTGATGAAGAGAGTTCCATCTATAGTACCTCTCCTGTAACCATGTTTACAGAGATACTCAGACAGTGTCTCATACCACTTCCTGGGTGCCTGATGCAGCCCATAGAGAGCTTTGTCAAGCTTGCAGACATAATCAGGATGATCAGGATCTACAAAACCAGGTGGTTGTTTGACATAAACCTCCTCATCAATCACTCCATATAAGAAAGCACACTTTACATCAAGTTGGTAGACCTTGAAGTTCTTGGATGCAGCAAATGCCAGGAATATCCTAACAGCTTCTAGTCTAGCTACAGGAGCAAAGACATCAGTGTAGTCAATCCCTTCTTCTTGTGTGTATCCTTGAACAACTAGTCTTGCCTTGTTCTTGATGATGATTCCTCTATCATCCTTTTTATTCCTAAAAACCCATTTGGTTCCAATGGTAGTCTTCCCATGAGGAAGAGGACAAAGGTTCCAAACTTTCTGTCTTTTGAATTGAAGCAGCTCTTGTTGCATAGCTTCAACCCAACTTCCATCCTTTAGAGCCTCCTCAACTTTCTTTGGCTCTAACTGGGATAGAAAACAAGAGTGAAGACAAACATTTGCTTCATGGGTTTGCCCTCTTGTCTTTACCCCGGAGATAACATCTCCAATGATGTTTGTGGTAGGATGAGACTTGTGGATCCTTAGCTGAGGGATCACAGCAAGTTGCTGAGATAGATCCAAATTTGAGAAATTTAGATCTGGTCTTGAAGATTGATCCTCCACATTATCACACTTATCAAGATTAACTTGATCCAATGAGTGTGTGACATCATTGATGTTATCATCTATGGTATGGTTATTAGCATCAAGAGATTCTTGATCACTTTCACCATCACCATTGTTATCTTCTGCAATTGAGATGTCTTTATCTGGTTGAGAAGCCTCTGAACTGGAATTTGAAGGCATGCCAGATGTATCAGCTGGATTTGTCATTGTTGTGCTGATAGAAACCTCATTTGCTGAAGTAGTTTCAACTGGAGCTGAAGGTCTTCCAAGCTCAAATCTTGGATCAGGATCACCTGTATTTAAATTTTCTGCAGATCCTGAAACATGCTCACAAGATTTATTAAAACAGTTGGTAACTAAATCAAGATCAAATAGCCAATCCGGACCAGAACCAGCCACACTGGGAGTGTGCTCATTGAAAGTCACATTGGCTGACTCCTCAATGATTCTAGTTCTGAGATTGTATACTCTATAA
This sequence comes from Flaveria trinervia, assembly GCA_025506515.1. Classification (NCBI taxonomy): domain Eukaryota; kingdom Viridiplantae; phylum Streptophyta; class Magnoliopsida; order Asterales; family Asteraceae; genus Flaveria; species Flaveria trinervia. The sequence goes on from CM046452.1 coordinate 9,507,146, forward strand.
GCTTTAGCTTGAGAAGAGTATCCAATGAAGTGTCCATCGTCTGATTTCTCAGCAAACTTGGCAACTTGATCTTTGGTATTCAAGATGGTGCAGGGACATCCAAATGACCTGAGAAAACCAATGAAAGGTTTCCTCTTGTGCCAAAGTTCATAAGGAGTCTTACCATGTGTCTTAACTACTAAGACTCTGTTTTGCACATAGCAAGCAGTATTAACTGCCTCTGCCCAGAAGGTGATAGGCAGTTTAGAGTCAGACAACATAGTTCTTGCAGCTTCAATAAGTGTCCTGTTTCTCCTCTCAGCAACTCCGTTTTGCTGAGGAGTCCTGGGAGCACTGTATTGTCTTGTAATACCTTTTCATCACAAAATGTATCAAGGATTTGGTTCTTGAATTCAGTTCCTTGATCACATCTTATGGTTTTGACCTTGTGATCACATTGATTCTCAATCTTTAAGATGAAATTCTTTAGAATCTCAGGAGTCTCATCTTTAGTTCTAAGAAAGAAAACCCAAGTGAATCTTGTAAAATCATCTGTGATCACTAGACAGTATAAGGTCCTTCCTAAACTCATTACACTGGTGGGGCCAAAGAGATCCATATGTAATAAGTGTAGGGGAGTAGTGATGGAGTTCTTTTCCTTAGGCTTGTGAGATACCTTGTGTTGCTTCCCTTTCAGGCATGCAACACAATGATCATCACTTGTAAACTCTTTCTTTGGCATTCCAGTTACCAGATCATGTTTGATTAATTTATTCATATTCTTAAAGTTTACATGGCACATTCTTTTATGCCATAGGAAAGACTCATCACTATTTGCTTTAGATAGAAAGCATGAAACTTCTCCAGAGGGAGATGTTTCTTGCAAATCCATCTTGTACATGTTCCCTTTCCTGGGGGCTCTGAGCAGAATATGCTCATGAGGAATGACCACTCCAGGCTTGAGAACAATGCACTCATGCTCAGTGAAGAGCATGTTATGACTCTGATCACAAAATTGAGATACACTCAGAAGATTGTACCCAAGCTCCTTAACAAAGTTTACCTTCTCAATGCTGAGCTTACCATTTGTGACCTTGCCCCTTCCATAAATGTAACCACCTTCATTTCCTCCAAAAGCAACTGGTCCTCCATCAATTTTCTCAAAATTATGAAGTAAAGACCTATCGCCTGTCATGTGCCTGGAACAGCCACTGTCAATTATCCAGACATTCTTGTTTGTCTTGAGCTGTTCCTGCACAAAGAAAATGATTAGTTACATTTGGAAACCCAAGCCTTACTTGTCTTGGGTTCAGTAAGTGTAATAGAAGGTAATGCAACAGTAATAGATCCTATGGTTGTACAGAGGGGATCTTCAGCTGTTGTTGATGGAGAAACCTCAGTCATTTGGTCTTTCTTAGACTTCCACACCACCTTTGGAGTCTTGGACTTGACCTTCAAAACCTTAGAAGCTTTTGGAGCTTCACAAGTTTTAATGACTGATACTTCGGAAGAATCTACAGTCACTGCAGTAGACTTTAGTACTTCGGAAGAACTCCTTTCTTCCGAGACCAACTTTGCTTCCGAAGGTAATTTTCCATTTACCTTCTTCTTTGATTTGGAGCTTCCGAAGGAAACAGACTTTCCTTCCGAAGCTTGAGACTTCTTGAGATTCTTTGAAGTCTTTGTATTGGTCATGTGGATAGTACTTTTAGGATTGTATGGACAATCCTTGGCAATATGAGAAGTACTTTCACACATAACACACAGCATTTTCTTCTTCAAAGAAATCTCCTTTTGAGAGCAAGACTGGCCTTGGTCACATCCCTTTTTCACCTTCATCTTGGTAGATGCAGATACAGTTCCCTTGGGCTGTGAACTGTTCTTGAATTTGATGGTCCAGGCTGTGCAGCAGTGGTACACAGCAGCTCAGTCTTCTTCTTTGTACTGAGATGATTTGAACATGAACCAGAACTCTTGGCTAAGAAGCTTTGGTGGATGTCTTCAGTCCTTATTGCTTTGAAACTGCAGAGATGAACACTTGTTTCTGCTTAGCATCAAAGGTAGCCTTGATTTCTTGAGCCTTCTTTGCTTTCCTTTTGCTCTTCCTGATCAAGTTCTTTCTCTTGGACTTGGTCATCACAGTTAATTTCTTCTCCTCAGAAGGATAGTGGCCCTTGGAGGAATCCTCTTCTTCACTCTTCTCAAAGGGATTCCTCACTATCACTTCTTCATCATCCTCACTTATTGGATCTATGAGAGGAAGCTCATCTTCACAAGTTCCACACCTAGGAGATCTTACAGACAAGATTGTGTGTGGAGGAGCTATCTCATTTGATCCCAGTCCCTGTCTATTTTGATAACAAACCTTATTGTGTAGGGATGAGGATATCATGTTCTTGAAGGTCTCTTCTTCAAGAACACTTTTCTCTGCCAGGGCTTTGCTGATCACAAGCTCAGCCTGGCACTTAGTCAACTTAGTGATGAGATCTTGGATCTGAGTTCTAAAATCTGTATGTTCATGTTTTAGTACTGAAATGGTTTTCTCCAAGTCTTCTATCTTTAACTTGTAATCATTTTCAGACTTTCTAAAATCAGATTTTAATATGTTTAATGACTCAAGATCAGATCTCATCTCTAGGTTGTAGGACCTGTATCTATTTACTTTAGCAATGCATTCAGGGGAGCAAAGATGTTCTAATACCTTGGCTTCATCATGGTCAGCCATCAATGCTTGGTTTGGAGAAGCATCCTCCACCTGAAAACTCCAGTCAAATCCTCCCTCTTCAACAGCAACCGCAGCATGTTGCTTTGTCTTCTCAGCCTGAGGGGTATTGTTGGTGTAGTTTGGTCTGAGTTGTGTTTGACCCCCATTTGCTCTGGGTGCCTTACACTCCCTGGCGAAGTGACCCATAAGGTTACAATTGTAACACTTAACTTTGCTTTTATCCAGCCCAAACTTACCACTGGTAGCATTGCTTGGAAATTTTCTTCCTGTCCTCTTGTAGAACTTCTTGGCTCTGTGAGTGAGAAGAGCCATCTGCTGAACTATCTCCATGTATTCCAGGTCATCTGGATGGATACAGTCTAGGTCTTCAAGAGTGAAGAGATAATTTCCACAGCTTTCATCTGCAGACACAAAGGCTTGAGAAGAACTTGTCTCTTGGAATGGGCTTCCTTGAGTAAAGTTCTCCCTTGGTGTCTCCGGGAAGGTGATGAAAGGACCCTTTTGTGAGTTGTCAGGGTAGCATAGGAGATGATGTTGGGGTTCTATGCTGTCCCTTTCAACCACATGAAGGGCTGAACCCATTTGATTGTTAGAGTTGCCAGATGAACCTTGTAAGTTCATCTCCATCTGGTATCCACTGAGAATCCCATATAACTCTGTCAGAGTAAGAGTTTTAAGGTTCTCAGTCCTCTTGATTACCACACAATAGTGTGTCCATTGCCTAGGAAGTGAGGACATGAACTTCCTTACAATGTCTCTGTTCTCAAGAGGAACTCCTCCATCCACAAGGGTATCCACAATCTCAACATACCTGAAGTATTGTTGGGTCATGGTTTCACCTGTTTTAAAGGTGAAATTTTCAAACTGCTGCTTCAGAAGATCTTTCTTGTTCTCCTTGGCTTCAGAGGAGCCTTCATACATCACCTTCAGTGCATCCCACAGCTGTTTAGCTGTTTTGCACTTCTTAAAACCTCTGTACACAGAGTTTGGGATAGCAGTCTGAAGAGCAGTCATGGCCTTCCTGTCAATCTCTACTCTTTTCCTATCTTCATCTGAGTAGTTGGCCACATCTTTAGGAATCATACCAGCACCGGTAGCAGAGGGGGTGCTAGGTATGAAAGGTCCATATTCAACAGATTCCCACATTCTTGAGTCAAGAGACCTGATGAAGCCTTCCATCCTCATGCACCAGGTGTCGAAGTCATCAAGAGTGATCAATGGGGATTTGTTCATGGTTCCAGTCTCCATATCAGTCTTTGAGATGGAAGCCATTTGAAAAGTTTAGTTTTTGTGTGTGTGAGGGATCTTAAGATGGTTAGATCTTATATCACGAGCCTGAATGCTCTGATACCAATTGCAGGATCGTTCAAGGGCTTGAACACAATTACAACACAACAACACAATGAGAAGATTAACTAAACGTTAATCAAACAGTGAACTAGGTAACCAAAGGTGATACAGAGAACACAAGTAAAGCAAGAGACAGAACAAGAGAGTATAGTTTTCAAGGGAGCAGTATATTGCTTTCTCAAGTTCTTTTACAAGTGTTACAAAGCATAAAGAAAGATACAAGAACTTGGAATACTTATACTACAACCTACAGCCGGCTATACTATGAAAGCCAGCTGGATACAATTGACTAGACACTAACAAAATCAATTGTAGGATCAAAAGGCATATCTGCCTTTTGACCTTGTGACTATGACATGCCATAGCTCACATCCTTATACATTACAAAAAGGATAAAGTACATAAAGTGGAAAGTTTCAGACTCAAGACCTCAATGTACAGTTACCAAAAGCATGGACCTTTTCACCAACTCTTGTAAGTTGGTGACTTATCAGAGACGCAGCGGAAAAGGTGCTTTATGGAACAGTACATCAGATAAAGCATGTGTACTAAAAGTCTTCGGAAAAATCTGTCTTCATAGGTTGAAGCTTCGGAAGACTTTGTCTCTTCAAGCTTCGGAAGACTTCATGTTAGGCTTCGGAAGATATTGGTCTTGGCTTCGGAAGATATTACACTTAGAGTATTTTCTAATGCTTTGTGTAATTCTTCCGAAGCATTCTTCACTTTAGTACTTAGTGCATGTTGCTGAAACACTTAGGCAGTTTTGGGTTGCATCAGACTTCAGGAATCCTTACAGAGTCTCATACCATATGCGAGGAGCTTGATGTAAACCATAAAGAGATTTATCAAGCTTATATGCTTTATCAGGATAGCCTGGATCCTCAAACCCTGGCAGTTGGACACACATAGATTTCTTCATCAATATCACCATAAAGAAAGCACATTTGGCATCCATTTGATAGACTTGAAATGCTTGTGGGCAGCATGAGTGAGAAAAAATTTGGATAGCTTCTTGATGAGCCATATGAGCAAATACTTCCATGTAATCAATCCCTTCTTCTTGAGCAAATCCTTGAACCCCAACCTGGACTTGTTCCTCACCACTATGCCATGATCATCAGGTTTGTTTTTGAACACCCATTTTGTGTCTATTGGACATTTGTTTGGTGGAAGATCAACAAGTGTCCACACTTTAAGTTTCCTGAATTATTAAAGTTTTAACTGCATGGACTCAACCCAGCAAGGATCCTAAAGAGCTGCATGCACATTCTTTGGAACGGTTGAGATATGCATTAGGAGAAAATACACACATTTATCAGACCACATTGACTCCACGTCCTAACACCATTTGACACAGATCCAATAATGTTATCATGAAGTCGAAGGAAGTTCAATTTAGGTTGGAGGTTCATTTTATAAGTTGGAAAGATGTAGGTAATGGACCTGATGGAATAATGTTCGTTTGAACATTAGAAAAGGATGCATTATCATAAAAAACTAGGAGATTGAAGGAGTTAAAAACAATGTTCGAGTCAAAGAACCATGCAGGTTCGGTTCAGGCATCTGAAGAATTAGATTCCTGCCAGTCAACATAAAATGACTCTTGCACTATGTGTGTTCTCTTGTTATACACACGGTAAGCTTTCTAAAATGATAAGTAACCAACGAAGTAACATTCATCTGACACAACTCCAAATTTCGTCTTCTGTGCATGAGTGTTTAGCAAGGTACAAGAACATCCAAATGGATGAAAGAAATCATTCAATGGCTTCCATCTATGAAACAATTCATAATGAGTTTTCATCTTATCTTTCACAATTAAAAATTGATTATGAACATATGTTGCACAATTTATTGCTTCAGCCCTGAAGATAATTGGCAATGAAGATTCAATCAACATGGTACGAGCAGATTCGATTATGGTGCAATTCTTCCTCTCAACAACACTGTTAGGATAGTGTACGTAGGGAGTACTAAGAGATTCTGCATGAAACTGGATCAAATTATGCGGAATCCTATTGATTGGCGATCTAATCAGTGAGAACGATAAAACTGATCGATCTAACAATGGAACAAACGTTAAGAATGAGTAGAAATCAATCAAAAATGAACTATGAAGTTGGATTGGGTGTTCTACACGTTCTGGACGGCTAGGATTTATGTATATTCGAAGTTTCTCTCCAAGTCTTATGTTTTTTCACGAATTAAGTGGTATTACAGGTTTGTAGTTTCCATTCGTACGACTGAACCATTAGCATGGTTTAGTTTTGCGACTGACTCATGCGATTGAGTCATACGCACGATTGAAGATTCAGTCATGCGACTGAGTCAATGTTATGCCTCAATCATACGACTAATCCAGTCTCCTAGTTTAGTTGTGCGACTGGTTCATTAGTATGATTCATTCATGTGTATAGTCCATAAGTATGGTCCATTAGCATGAATAATCACCTTACTAAGTTGAACACATTTCTCAATCATTATTGACTAAGAATTATGTAAAATAACCTCAAACATATATAAGATGTTCATACATATTATATCAAACACAATAATAATATGAAATAATCAAAGATAAGTAAACATCAAACACATATCATATTTCATTGAATAATTACATTACACATGTGTAAGAAATGAAAGACTTTTAGATTAAGAACAAAAACTAGGAACATAATGTACACAAACTCCCTCTTAGACCTAGTTTATCCTATTGTCTGACATGCTTTTCTCCTAGTTCTTCTTTCTTTCTTTCGTTGTTTCTCTAGTGCTTTTCTCCAAGTTCTTCTATCTCTCTTTTGTTGTTGCTCTCGTGGCATGCAATTGCTCCAATATTGAAACCAAATCAGGCTGAATTTATCAAACTGTAGATGCACCTGCAGCTTAGTTTCAACTTCACGATCATCAACTTCTTCTAGGATCTTTAGTACTTCTTCAGCAAGGTTTTGGCTTTGTTGTGGAGAAATCTGTTGTTCATAAGCTTTGGAGATCTTCCTCTGATGCCAATACGTTTAGCCTATTTTCTAACATTCTTCACATGCTCTTGAAACTTCTTGTACTTCTCTCTCTGGTGACTCCTGCATGTATCACAAATGCAAAGCAGATTCGTATAACATATTGGAACTGTAGAGCTTGTACAATATCTTGCATGTCATAGAACAGTGGCCACTTGTATAAGGTGTAAACATCATCAGCAGACAAGTTAGTAAGCCACATTGGGTCAAATACCCTGATAGTCTCTATCTTCCCATCTATGTTAAAAAATTTGACCACTTCACCCGTCCTCTAATCATAATACCACCATTTAAAGTGTGGAGTGAAGTCCTGAGGCATTTCACGTAAGGTAATCTTGGACATTGTGCGTAGGGGACTCCATTTCAACACTACTTTAGGGCTTCGATATATAGGATCAAGTTCAGACTTATGAATGAACCTCTTAGGTAGTTGAGGTCTGAAGTTTACCCATCTGGTGTGGTATTCTTTCTTCAATGTTACCTCAAACCATCCTGACATCTTTCTCGAGTTGGCATACAATAGATCTAAGCATGCCAGTCGGTTGAGCTCTAAACCAGGAAGATTCTTCAGATCATGTGGATATCTAAAGTACTCAATCCATTTCTCCTTTTTAACAACATAGATTTCCAAGTCTTCTAAATATGCCCACGTGATTATCTTGCCTGACACTTTATGATGTCTCTTGACTCTATAAAGTTTGGTGTAGGCATTTTGCTTTGGGCGTGCGCATTGGGCTTTCATTTTAGTAAAACGAGCTGCCCATTCAGCCTTCTTAATATCAACATTAGCATTCGAAGCTTGGGCTTTACTTTCATCTTTCTCCTTTTCTCTCCATCTCCTCCAGCTTATCAAAGTATCATTGCCAAAAGTTTCACCCTAGTTAGGGATAACATTGCCCTTTGGTCAGTGTACTGATGATAGTGGTCAGCTATGACATCTTCAATCTTTATTTCATCCATATCCTGTAGCTCCTCATCACTTAGGACATCAACATTTGGAGCATCTTTGACAATATCATCTGGATTTAATCTAAACAATCAGCCAGCTGCTCATATGTTAGATCATGGATGATCTCTCCTCTTCAAGCGTATAGCTCACAAACCTTCTTACAATCCTTGCAAGTCAAGAATCATAGTGAGCTAAATCTTGACTTGCTGAAGGGGTATAACATCATAGTCCTCAGGCTGTTGAGCATCACACTTACCCTGTCCTTGAGTTTCTTCAGCTGGAGCTGCAGACGAAAAGGCTCTTTTTGAGCGCCTCTCCCGTGCAGCTTGACTTGAGATTGATGCAGACGCATCTTGATCATCCTTATCGTGATCATCATCTCTTTTCTCTTTACCACTACCTCCAACTTCATCATCATTATCTTCTTCTTCTTCTTCTTCTTCTTCTAATTCATCATCAGAAGTCTCATCATCATCATCTCCTTCATCATCACCATATTTGATCTTTAGGGGCTCACCCTTTATCCCTTCAACTTTAGCATAATCCTCTTTTTTTTCTTCTCCAATCCTTCAATCCTTTTCACAAAAGCCATCACCAATTCATTCTGACTCTTCAGTGCATGGTGAGCTCGGCCTAACGCTCTCTCGTAAACCATATTCTTCTCAATAAGATGAGCTATCTGCTTGGCTTGAGCGCATTGACCGCCATCGGCTGGTTTATCTGATTGGCTCTCAGATCATCTGTTGCAAGCAGCTTTAGCACAGTTGGTTTAGGGTCGCTAGCTGTTCCTCTAACCCGATAGTGGGTAGAGTAGAGTCATGTGTAAATAGGGATTGGGTTAATGTTCCTGCTCGGAGAGTAGTGAGTGTAGTGGTGGATGTTGTGAAGATGGAGTGGGAATAGAAATGGCTTGTGGTGGAGTTGTGTTGAGTATCGTGGGTGAGGTGGATGTAGGTATAAGAGTGGTGGTGGGAGTATCGGTGGTAGTGGAGATAGTAGTGGGTATGGCGGTGGTTGTCGCAGTGGTGGTGGAGATATGATCAATGTAAACCTTGGTCTCTTACTCTTCTTTCCATGGGGTTGAGCCATCCTCTTCCTCCTTGAACCCTTCACAATTAGGGCTCACCCTGGGCTAATAGGCTAGTCAGGTGTGTAAGTGGGATCCGTGACATCAGGTTCATCACCTGTAGTACAAGCTAGGCGTCCACCAACCGCCTCCTTCCCTTTCTCAGTAGCCACAACACGGCTCCCAACTTGCCTGATAAGAGGCTCATCATCTGACTCTTCTTCTTCATCTAACAGAAAATCTAGGGTGGATAGCTACCTGCTCAGATCCACCTGGAGTAGAATAAGTACTATGTGTAGGTGGTGAAGATAATGTAGAAGTGTCAGTGGCCCATGATGAACTTGGGCCTGCATCTCCCCCACCGTGACCGTCATCCTGATCGTCATGATCGTCCTCTTCATCAGTGGTACCACAATAGGCTCAACATCAGAGTCACTATCATCGTGACGCCATTTCTTGCGAGAAGGCGCCACATAGTCTTCATTGGCCAGATGCTCAAAAAGTCTCATGACCGGGGACTTCACGTGCTTCCCCTGGTATACCTATCAACCATGGCGCTTTCCTAGAAAGCTTGCTATATGGATCTGTAAGTTGTGCATGGGACAGATATGGCCTTGAAGATCCTCGATCTGCGCAAAAAGGCAATAATCCTAGTGAACTCAAACACGTTCCTGGATGTAGCATCAAGGTGAGCACAGATGCTGTGCTTGGTGCTCATAGTCCATCTATCAGCCATATTGCTACAACACAAGAACATATACATTAGATTGTTTGTAAGAGATAGCAATTTAACTTTGACTGACTTTGATCACTGGTTCAATCGTGCGAATGAACCATACCACTGAGTTTAGTCGTACAATTAAGTTCAGTCATACGATTGAGCCTGTGACTGAGTTTAGTCATATGCTATGCCATGCGGTTGAGTTAGTCAGTCGTCAGGACCCATACGCATGACTCATTCGTGCGATGGAATCATGTGCCTAGCTCAATCGTGCGACTGAAGTTCATCGGTATGTCCATTCGCATATTTCATTGTTGAGCACCATATATTTGAATCTTTGTCAAAACATGACATTCCACTTCATGTTTAGATTCATTTCAACCGCAGACTAGAAATAGCACTTAGTTACATTTAAATCAACATTAGTGTCCATTTAAGTTGTCAATTTTAATATTTTAGTCCCGGTTATTGATCTTAACATTTCTGGTCATTTAGGGTTCGATTACACCAGTCATTTGCACCGATTTCGTTTGCAAAGTACCTATAGATGAGAAGAATGACAGTTAGAATCACAAATGGAGAGTAATCACAATGATCAAAAGTTTTGGCAGAGTGTGTGGGTGTGGGCGGTTTTAGAGAGTTTTTGAAGGGTGGTGAAGAATACGACCCACTAACCCCTTATTTATACTGTTTTGAGTTTCAGTCGTGCGACTGGACCCATACGCATGATTCATTCTTGCGACTGGGGTTCAGTCGTACGATTGAATCGTACTCCTTCATCCAGTCGTATGATTGGTTCATTCTTGTGATCCAATCGCATAGATGATCCATACTCATTGTCCAATCGTGTGATTGGTCATACTTATGGTACATACGTATGATTGGCTCATACTTATGATTCAATTGTATGATTGGCTCATACTTATGAGTTTGACATCATACACTTTCAAACACTTAAAATATAACCTTTGGTATATAACATTATGAACAACGATCATCTCAGACATGACCTTTTTAACTGAACATCATTTGATCACCTCAGACGTGCTCCTTTTAACTTGTGATACGCAGTTTTCATCTAGTTACATAGTCCGACATTACGTAACGCAGAAAAACAAAAAACAGAAAAACAAAAAACAGAAAAACAGAAAAACAGAAAAACAACTGTAATTAAAACAAAAGAGGACATATTTTTGTGTTTTTGGTTTGAGGTGGGTTGAAACCATTCAGACATTATCTAATAGATTTTTCCTCCTGAGCAGAACAACTTCAATTAATTTTAATCATTTCTGTAAAGATTTTATGGAATCATACATGTATATCATAATCATTTGAGACCCTTTTTTTAGTACTTTGATACTAGATTCTCATTTGTCAAAGAGTCAATAGCATTTTCAGGAAATCATACTAGAGCTCTAAGACACACAATGATTTTGACTATCGAGAGTTGTAGCCATAATGATTGTTGGTATATTTGCCCACTTAAATCCATCGCAGATTTTTTGGACTCAGATTGGTGATTAGTTAGGTTATATTATTTCAACAAGCATTTGTGGATCCCACACTTATATGGTAATCAACATTCCTCAGGAAATATTTGAGCGCGTCTACGGGTATTTGACAAGAAGAAACTATTCTAAGAGCTTTCAAAAAGATGCCAAGCTTCAGGTCAGTGCCATCCCACAGTAGAGAGGCGCAAAGGACAATGAATTCTAGAATATTTAGGTTATGCTTATCCTCAGGTCAGTGCAATCGCACAGTAGAGAGGCACACTACCTATCTTCTTGTTAGAGCATGTTTTTTTTTTCTTTTTGCACATAACGCACCAACAACTTTAGTCATTGGCTTGATTGCGCTTAATCATTTTTTCATGTGCTTTGCTTATTTTTATGGTCATCCACACACATTTGTGGTGTTTATCTTGCTCCTCACCCTTTATTGGAAATGAATTGATTGTGTTAACCAGGGATAAGATAAGAACCCAGAGCAAGTTGAACAAATTAGTTTGAATTTGATTCACCAACGAAGGCTACTCGTTTATTGTGTTGAATCTACCGACACATCATAATATGAACTAGGAGCCCCTAGGTCTAATATTCTGTGTTACCTCAGTAGCATACCAGTGTACTATCATTTTTCCTTAATGTTACTTAGACTTCTCAGACTTGTAATTTGGTCATAGCATTTTGAACAATTAAATCCTTTTGATATCCCAAACAATTTGTTCTCTGTGTACTATCATTTTTCATAAATTTTGAATCAAAATCACAGATATGATTTCTTTGCTTTCAGCTTATCTGCCCTCCCCCTCATTTTTTTAAGTACTTAAATACTACAACTAAACTATTCTCCCCCTAAAATTCTAAAACCCAAAATATTTTTGTGTTTTTGGATATTTAAAGACAGGAAAATAAAATAAAATAAAAATTAACAAATAAATAATAAAAACTTTTCGGACTAAGAACTCTATTTTTCTTGAATCACATCACTTTTCTTTCTCACGCCATTAACCTCTAAAAGATATAAAAACCGAGGTTTCTCAAACGATTTTGTGTAGAGGTCGGCACGTTAAAAGTTCGTATTAGTTTTAGCAACATCGATTAATTCTTTTCAAAACAGTCACCTATAAAGTGATATTTAATACTGATATGTTTAGTTTTTGGGTGTTGGACCAGATTTTAAGTGACAGCAATTGCAGTAGAATTATCAACAAAAATAGGGGTTTTAGAAAATTACAAACCGTAGTCTCGTATTTGCCGTTGAATCCAAATGATTTCGGAGCAGCAGCTTGCAGCAGCAACATACTCAGCTTCACATGTTGATAGAGCAACATATGTCTGATTTTTACACTGCCAGGTGACCAACCGTCTTCCAAAGACCTGACATCCCGCTGATGTTGACTTGTAATTTATCTTGCAACCACCATAATCTGAGTCACTATACACTGTAAGCTCAAAGTCATCATCATGAGGATACCACAATCCGAGTGTTGGAGTACCCTTCAGATAACGAAAGAGCCTTTTAATCCTAATTTTGATTTACTTTTGGTTTAGCCTGATATCCGGAATAAGACACGTGGCATACATAATATCAGGATGAGAGGCTGTGAGGTACATTAGAGATCTGATTACTCCTCTGTACATAGTGCATCTACCAGGTCACCATTTTCATCGGGTACCATATCGTGGTTTGTGGCTAGTGGAGTTCTAACAGCAGTTGCATTCTCCATGTCGAACCGATTGAGGATGTCCCCTACATATTTGGACTGATGCAGGAAAATTCCATTGGTATCTAATCCACCTGTAACCCAAGAAAGAACTTCATCTCTCCCATGGCACTCATCTCAAACTAAGCTTTCATCACCGATTCAAATTCTTTACATAATTCTTATGTTACCCACATATATCTATACTAGTAGTAACTCATGATCTTTTTCTTTGACAAGCATCATACGGTCAATAACCCCTCTGCGAAATCCATGTTTCACCAAATGAGTAGAGAGTTTCTCATACTAGGCTCGTGAGCTTAATGAAGTCCGTAGAGAGCCTTTTCCAGTTTGTAAACTCTATCCCAATGATAAGCATCCTTAAATCCTTCGGGTTGACTGACATACATCGTTTCATGGTTTCACCATGAAGGAATGTACTTTTCACATCCAATTGATAAACTTTGATCTTCATGTAGGATGCATTGGCTAAGAATATACGTATTTCTTCCATCCTTGCCACGAGTGCAAACACTTCATTGTAGTCAATGCCCTCTACTTGACTAAACCCTTGAATAACAAGCTGCGCCTTGTTTTTGATTATGACCCCTTGGTCATCTTTCTCGCACTTAAGAACCCATTTAGTGCCAATCACCTTATCACCTTTGGGTCTATCCACAAGAGTCCATACTCCTAACTTCTTAAACTGAAGGAGTTCTTCTTGCATATCACTAACCCATGCCTCATCGTTTAAGGCTTCACTTACATATTTTGGCTCAAATTGAGACACAAAACATCGATAAGCACCATGGTTAAGATATCCTTTTTCCATGACTACGGCATAATCAACTAAGTATAGCTAATTTTGTGTCTGAACTCCCGATAGAATATCCCCGATGACATTGTCTAGGGATGATGCGCATTAACTCGAGTTCCAGGAGTGGTGGGAACAGCTACCGCATCATCCAGACTTGGAATCCCTGGTTCAGTTTCTGTGGCTGTTGGAGTATGAGGTTCAGAAGTGTTAGTGGCATAAAGATCATATGCTTGTGTACCTTCATTAGTGGGAACCTATTCCTCCTTATCAACATTTGTAGTCTTATACTTCATCATCATCAAGGAAGGGTCACTTACCTCAAGATCTCACCTGAAGGGCTAGAAGTATCATCTAATAGAGATGTTAGGACCTGGTATTCGACTAAAATACCTAGAGATCACGTGTATACCAGATCAAATAGTGCGGAATCCTATTTGATTGGCGATCCAATGAGTGAGAACACACGAAGAATCAATCAAGGATTGAAACTAACATTAGAAATCGATAAGGAATCGATCTAATGTGTTCTATGAACTTGGAGAACGATTTAGCAGGTTTCTGGACGGCTAGGGTTCGTCTGGATTCATACTTGATCGAGCGTCGTTGTTTTTCACGAATTGAGTTGTATTTATAGGTTGGCACTATTCAATCGTGCGACTGAACCATTAGTTTGGTTCAGTTGTGCGATTGAACCATGCGGTTGGTTCATTCGTGCGACTGAGTGTTCATCGTGCGACTGAGCCAATCTTATGTTACAGTCGTACGACTGATCCAGTCTCCTGGTTCAGTCGTGCGACTGAGTCAATCGTGTGAAGTTCTTCATGTGTATGGTTCATTCGCATGAGCCATTCGCATGGGAACCTCATTAAGTTAAGTTTGAATGTTTTAGTTAATTAATATAATATTATATGTAATCATTCAAGTAATCATAAACCCAATCAATTCAGTCACGACTCATTAATGAACTATTAAACATTATAACCAACAAACTATCATTATCAGTTCATTAATCATACCAACAAGATCTATTACATCACATATCACGATCTAGGGACATACATGTATCAACAAACTCCCCCTTGGACCTAGATCTCTCTAATGTCTTGTTTTCTTCATTACCTCCTCATATTTCTTGTACTTGTCCTCTTGTGTGACTCCCGCGTGAATATCAAACGCGAAGCAAAGTCGTATACATTTGGAACTGGAGGGCTTGTACAATGTCTTGTGTGTCATAAAACAATGGCCACTTGTATAATGTATAGACATCATTAGCAGACAAGTTGGTTAGCCACTTGGGTCGAATACCCTGACAGTATCCATTTGATCCCCTTTGTTCAGAACTATGACAGCTTCAGCGGTTCTCCAATCATAGTACCACCATTTGAAGTGTGGAGTGAAGTCCTGTGGCATTTCCCTGAGAGGGATTCTCGACATAGTGCGAGGAGACTCCACTTCACACAATCTTAGGTTTTCCAGTAATGGTATCCATCTCAGACCTTCTAATATACCTTGTAGGTTGTTGAGGTTTGAAGTTAATCCACCTGGTGTGGTACTCTTTCTTTAGGGCAGCCTCAAACCAGCCTGACATCTTTCTCGGGTCAACACATAACAGCTTCAATTTGGCCAGCTGTTGAGCTCAAATCCTGGTAGAGTCTTTAGATCATGTGGAAATCTAAAGTACTCTATGCCCTTTCCCCTTACGGCATAAACGTTAAGATCATCAAAATATGCCATGCTATAATCCTGCCTGACCCGTATGATGTTTCTTGACGCTGTAGAACTTGGTGTAGGCATCCCTCTTCGGTGCAGCACGTGTGCAAGGCACTTAAACTGAGGACAGAGGTTACTCTTGTTGAGTACCCCTGAATTGATGTCCCCAGAGTATTTGGCTCTGAGAAACATCCTCTGATAGTGAGGGGGGGTAGACGGGTTGGGCAGTCACCGTCATCCCCCAATTGAAGTACAACCCGTAAGTCTTCCTTAGAAACTGTAATATCCTCGCCAAATATGGAACTTCTTATGCAGTGAGGATCGATGATCTATCAACTGTAGCGCCTTCCCAGAAGGCTTGTTGAATGGATTGGTATGGGGTGCAAGGGGTAGAGATGGCAGCGCAATCCGTGATCTTAGTAGAAACGTGATAATGCCAGAGAATTCTGCAGCATTTCTGGATGTTAGTCCAGATGAGCACATATTATGCTTAGTGCTCATTGTCCATCTATCGCCATCTGTTACACAAAGATAGTAAACATTAGTAACTTTAATAAGAAAGTCATGAACTCATTAAGCTTGAAGTACATCTTTCTGTCATGCGATTGAAGTTGTGCGACTGAGTTCAACAGTGCGATTGAACCGTGCGAAGAGGTTCAGTCGTACGATTGAATGGTCCGAATAGGGTTCAGTCGTGCGATTGACCCCATATGTATCTCAGTATGTGTGATGACCTCAGTCATGCGACTGACTTCATACGCATGGTTCAGCCATGCATATGCAGTTTGGGCCCTTCAGTCGTGCGACTGAAGTTCATCTTGCTGTCCATTCGCATGAGACCCACTGTGCGATTCACATTTTCATTTTCACCATCTTTTTTTTTAAACCTCTATATCAAGTTCATTTGAGTCGCCATCCTCGTCACTAATGACCTAGCAAACTTGATTTTAACGTTTAGCTTAGTTTATGTAGGTTATTAGGGCATTTTTCACAGTCCGATCAAGGTTTCATTCGAATTACCCAATTTGGACTTAAAATCTTCTGATTTCTACAAGATGAATGCAATGTACCTTGATTCTTGTCAATCGAAAGTCAAAAGATGATTGCAATGTAAATAACTGTCTCTAGAGATTTTGGCAGAGTACCGTAAGGAGAGTGATTTGGGGTGCGATTGGGAGTGATTTGTGAGATGTGATCGACTGAGGCCCTTTAAATACTGACCCTAATTTCAGTCGGCCGACTGGCCTCATTCGCACAGTTCATTCGGCGACTGAGGTTCAGTCGTGCGATTGGTCCAGTCGGTCGCTTTCATTCGGCCGACCGAGTCTCAGTCGGTCGACTGACTCATTCGGTCTCCTTTATTCGCATCTCAATTAACCGACTAAGTCTCATCGGTTGACTGACTCATTCGCACCCTGTCATCCGGTCGAATGGCTCAGTTTCATGTCCAGTCGTGCGAATGGGATCCATTCGCATGGTTGGTCCATATTCATGGTCCAATCGTGCGAATGGGATCCATTCGTAGATTTCTGCCGTTTTTGAACATCTAAACCTTTTGAAATAGACATTATAAGCTCTTAACCATTCAGTCACTTTAGACGTGACTTTTTAGACTTTGAAACACATGTGACCATCTCCGACATGACCCTTTTAGGTAAGTAATTTCCTTTCTGTTTCCCTGATGTAGTCCGATAGACACACAAGTTAAAAGATGAATATAGAAACTTACACAACTAAAGTTTATTTTGGACTTTTTGTGAGAGATAAACCCTAAGATGGAAATCTAAGGGATTTGATTAGGAGTAGACAACTTTAACTTAGATTGATCATATCTGGACCACTCAATTTTGGAATCATACAGGATACCAAATCATTTTGGGACTTGTATTAAAACTCTTTGATGCTTAAATTCTTGGTGTTCATCCAGAGTCGTTCGCAACTTAAGGAAAATCATACTGAAACTCTTAGATTTTCACATTGATTTGAACTCTTGAGAATGTAGCACTAAGATTGTCAGTATGTTTGTCCACTTAAATCCATACACTGACTTTTGACGCAGACTGGTGACTGATTAGGTTTAATTATTTCAGCTAACATTTGTGGATCCCACACTTATATGGTAATCAACATTCCTCAGAGTTTTGAGCGGTCTACGGGTATTATTACAAGAAAACTATTCTTAGAGCTTTCAAAGAGAAGCCTGTCCTCAGGTCAGTGCCATCGCACAGCAGAGAGGCGGCAAACAACAATGAATTCTAGAATATCTAGGTTATGCTTATCCTCAGTTCATGCCATCACACAGCAGAGAGGCACACAACCTATCTCCTTGTTAGAGCAGCTTATTTTTATTTGACACAATATGCACCAACAACATAAGTCATTAGCTTTATTGCATTTGTCTTTCATTTTTTCTTGCTCTGCTCTAATTATGGTCATCCGCACACTTTTGTGGCATTTAAATGCTCATTACCCCTTATTGGAATATATTTGATTGTGTTAACCAGTGATAAGATGGAAGCCCACAGTCAGTTGAACAACTTAGTTTGATATTGAGATCACCAATCAGGTCTAATTGTCTATTGTGTTGAATCTACCAACATATCATTTGTGGTCTAGCAGCCTCTAAGTCTACTTTCTCTGTGTCACCTTAGGAGTTGTCAGTTTTCTATCATTTTCCCTTTTTATATTGCTTAGACTACACAAACTTATACTTTGAACTTTTGCATCTTTTCAAACCTTAAATTTTAAAATCCCTTTGATTTGTTCCTGTGTACTATCATATTCCAAAGGTATTGAATCGTATCACAGACACAATCTACCTTATTTCAGCTAGTTACCCCTTCTCCCTAATTTTTTTTTTAATATTAACTTGCTGACATATTCTCCCCCTAAAATACGAAAATCATTTCGGATTTAATTATTTTGGATTTTAATAAACGCAAAATACCATGAGTTTAAATATAACAGACAAAAAAAGAAAAACCAGATAACATAAATAAAGTAAACTTTAACGACTACATCGGACTACTACACATTATTCTCATCAGGAATTACCTCACTTTTCTTTTAACGCCGTTGACCTCTAGCAAGTATTGAAAACGTGGTTTATCAAAGGCTTTTGTATAGAGGTCAGCACGTTGAAAATCAGTATTATTTTAACCACATCTATTAAGGTCTTTTCAAAACAGTCTCTTATAAGGGTATTTAATACCGATGTTTTTGGTCTTAGGATGTTGAACCGATTATTGGTTACTGCAATTGCAGCAGAGTTATCAACAAAAATAGGAGTAGACGAGAATTTCAAACCGTAATCCCGTATTTGCTGTTGAATCCAAATGATTTGAGAACAACTTGCAGCAGCAACATATTTGGCTTCACAGGTTGACAATGCAACCGATGTCTGCTTCTTACACTGCCATGTAACTAATCTTCTCCCAAAGAATTGACACCCTACTGATGTAGACTTGTAGTTCATTTTGCAGCCTCCATAGTTCGAGTCACTATACACTGTGAGCTCAAAATCGTCATCATGAGGATACCACAACCCCAGTGTGGGTGTACCTTTAGATAGCGAAAGATCCTTTGACCCGATCAGATGATTGGCCTGAGGTTTAGCCTGATATCTGGAACATAAACATGTACCATACATGATATCAGGTCTTGAGGCAGTGAGATACATGAGAGATCCAATCATTCCTCGGTACATAGTGGCATCTATAAGATCGCCATTCTCATCAGGTGCTATATCATGATTCGTAGCAAGTGGATCCCAGTAGCAGAAGCATTCTCCATGTCAAAGCGACTGAGAATGTCTCCTACATACTTGGTCTGATGTAGAAAGATCCCATTAGGTGTTGATCCACCTGTAACCGAGAAAGAACTTCATCTCCCCCATCGCACTCATCTCAAACTCTTTCTTCATCACTGCTTCAACTCTTTGCATAACTCTTGTGCTTTGACCCGAAGATTATGTCATCAACATATATCTGTACAAGCAGTAGGTCACCATCCTTTTCTTTAATAAACAGGTACAGTCAATGACTCCCCTGCGAAAGCCGTGTTTCACAAGATGAGTCGAGAGTTTCTCATACCAAGCTCGAGGAGCTTGATGAAGCCCATATAACGCCTTGTCGAGCTTGTAAACTCTATCCCGATGATAAGGGTCTTCAAATCCCTTGGGTTGACTTACATAGACTATTTCCCTGATTTCCCCATGAAGGAATGCACTCTTCACATCTAATTGGTAACTTTAATCTTCATGTACGAGGCTAGGCAAGAAGATACGAATAGCTTCCATCGTTGCCACGGGTGCAAACACCTCATTATAGTCATCCCCTCGACTTGGCGAAAACCTTGAACCACCAGTCGAGCTTTGTTCCTGATAATGACTCCTTGGTCATCCTTCTTACATTTTAGTTCCCATTTGGTGCCAATGACTTAGCACCTTTAGGTCTATCAACCAGAGTCCATACACCTAACTTCTTAAACTGTAGAAGTTCTTCTTGCATGGCACTCACCCACGCCTCATCATTTAGTGCTTCACTGACATATTTTGGCTCAACCTGCGAGACAAAACATCGATACGCACCATCATGAATGTAACCCTTCTCCATAACTGAGGCGTAATCAGCTGAGTATAGCTGATTTCGGGTTTGTACTCCTGATCGGACATCTCCAATAACATTGTCAAGGGGATGATAGACGTTTAGTCGTGATCCTGGAGTAGTCGGCACAGTCACCTCCGAACCAAGATTGTGAACATTTTGGTCTGCATCTGAGGAGGTTAGAGTTTGAGGTTCTGAAGTCGAGGGTGCATCACTTGTGGATGCTTGTGGACTTTCAGGAACTGGAACCTGTTCCTCCTGACTGTTCTGGTCATCTGCTTCAGTTTCGTCTTCAGAGGAGGAGTCACTTTCATCGACTACCCCTTCTGACTGAGTAGATGACTCTCCTTGTGTGCTAGAGGGAGTATTTAGAATATCATACATCATCCTAGTAGCTAACTCATCATCCGAGGAGAGAGAGAGGGATGTTGAAGGATTTGAAGAATCCATATAATCAAAGAAGTATGCAGGTCCTTTGCCTGTAGGTGGTGGGTATATCTCTGAACGTCGACATTACACCACACTTCTACAAGACCTGTTGAGTTATTGTAAACTCGCTTGTTCGGTATGTTGTATCCTAGAAAAATTCCTTCAACTGCCTTCTCGCTGAATTTTCTTCTTGTGTCTTCTTCAGAAGTGTACACGGTGCGCCAAAAGGTTCAAGATACTCCAAATTCGGTTTGCGTCTTTGAAGTAGCTCATAACATGTATTTCCGTGGCGCTTGAAATTAGGACTCGATTCAGTGTATAGCACGCATTTGCCACTACCTCGTTCCAGAATTGGATAGCAATTTCGAGTCTGCCAGCATAGTCCGGGCTGTCTCTATCAAACTCCTGTCTTTCTCTCACGACGCCATTCATCTGAGGTGTGTAGGCAGAAGTGAATTGATGCACAATTCCCTTTTCCTGCAGTATGCCTCCATCCCTTGATTCTTGAATTCTGTCCCGTTGTCTGAGCGTATTTGTCGAACTTATAGCTTGTAGAGTGATTCCAGTGTGGTTACTAATTCCTTGAATGTCTCCAAAGTTTCTAATTTTGATTTCAGAAACATTACCAAGTGAACCTTGAGTAGTCATCAGTGACCACATAACAGTACACGTCGCCTGCAAGCTCCTGGTACTAAATGGACCGAACAGATCCATGTCAAGAAGCTCAAGAGGAAGTTCTATTGAAGAAACTTTCTTTTCCTTATGAGACTTCTTTGTCTGTTTGCCTTTCTTGCAAGCTACACAAAAGTCAGGAGTTGGAAGTTCTTGGCATTCACTCCTCTAACTAAATCCTTTTGAATCAAATGATTCATCTTCCTTTGACTAATGTGTCCCATTCTCCGATGCCAGGAGAGGAATCCTTCTCAGTAGCTTTAGATAAGAAACACTGAACCTCATGATCCGTTGTGGCAGCTGCTGACAGATCCAAGACATAAAGTCTTTATATCTTGAAGCAGTCATCAGAACTTGGTCCTCTGGGATCATATATCTTTCTTCAGCACTTAACACTTCTGGTTATTGAAGATGACTTTAAATCCTTTATCACAGATTGGGAAACAGAAAGTAAGTTGTTCTGAAGTTGTTGAACGTAGTTCACTTTATCAAACTTAACTTTCTGATTTCCCACTTCTCCCTGAGCCGTGATATAGCCTCCTTTGTTTCCTGCAAAGGTGACATGCCCTCCTTTTAGTGTTTGACGTTAGATAAAAGGGCTATTTCCGTCATGTGCCTGGATGCTCCGCTGTCTATAATCCACGTGTAGTCTCAGCACTATATCGACACCCTGCACCATACATAGTAAATGAATCAGTTTAGGTTAGGAACCCAAGCTTTGACTGTCTTGGGTTTCCCAGAGGGATTACACATCATAAACTCCCCCATTGACCCTTAGAAGGTGAGGGTAGCTCAGGTTTCCTCTTGTCCTCAGTATTTAGCACGTAGGTGGATTTTTCTTTCCATAAGCCAGATTTGTGCAATGCCTGTTTATGATAAACAGTCGTCTGACTTACAGGTTGGACTTAGGTTCACTAGCTCTTCTAGGTGGAGTCAAAGAACTCCGCTTAGAAGACCTAGGTTTAGAGTCCAGAAGATCAATCTTCTTCCTAGGTGTCTGATAGAAATGACAGTAGGAAGCAATGTGTCCACATTCTCCACAGTTGTAGCATGACCTGCTATCAACTTTATGAGTAGACTTTCTTTGTGGAGAAGTGCGTGACACTTTAGTAACATCAATCAATTTAGTTTTTCACTCTTGGATGTTTGATGTTTTCTCTGGTGTAATAAAATTTACTGATTTAACCTGTTTTACTTTTTGGTTAACTGGTTTTTGACTTGAAGCATGTGAAAAAGTAACATTTGAAGTCCTTTTAGGTTCTGATTTGACTCTATTTGATCCTGACTTTAGATTAATTTTTTCAAATTCATTTTCCAGGTTAACACAAGGCAATTTACCCTTTGGCTTTGAAGTGGAGTTCTTTTGTTTCTGACCAGATTCAGTAGATGAACATGAGGTGTCTGGATCAGTAACAAGAGGAGTGGTCACCACATGATCCTTGATGGGGTTATTATTTACTGGTCTAGACTTAGTGTTCATCAAGGTCTCAGGTGGTGGTGGAACCACTTTGTAGCCTAATCCCTCCCCGTTATTCCTTTCTCTTACTAAGTGTTGGACTATATGTGAAGAGCTAGTCCAACTATGCAGTTTCTGTTTTAATGAATTAACTTGACTTCTAGAACTGCCCTTTGTTTCTTAGTGTCTTCTAGGGATTTAAGATAGTACCTAATGTCATTTGCTTGGTTAAAAGCCACTACTCGGTTTCCCTAAGTTGTTTAGTCAATAGGTCTATCTTTCTTTATAACTTTGCTCATTTTGTTTTAGTACTCTATTAGCCTTAGTGCACAGACGTAAATCTTTTACTAAGTTATCATTATGATCTAATAACCTAGTAAATTTTTCATCTATGCTATTTCTAAAAGTGTCACAGTCAGAACAAGCATGGTTATTAAAAATTTGGTCAGTGGTACTTAACTGAGATGGGTCAGAAGAGTTAGCCATCAGTGCCGCATCAGATGATTCTGGTTCTGTCGACTCTGGCTTTTCTGTCTCTAATGTGGAAAATCCCATTTGGCTTGTAACTGACCTCGGCTGTAATTGTTTCTTCACTATGTGACATTGCAATCTCAACTGCTATATCACCTTCAGTCGCAGAATCATCGTCAATATCCTCAACACTGGCAATGTTAGATCTCCTGGTGAGACAAACCTGAAACTCCAATCCTATCCTTCATCATCATGAGCAGTAAGGCTTTGGATCCTTGTTTGATGAAGTAGAACTAGAAGCTGCTTGTCTTGGCGAGTAAAGGATGAGAACGGGTTCCCATTCCCCGTCTTCTTTGGCTTGACACATTCTCTTTTGAAGTGCCCCTTCTCACCACAGTTAAAGCAGGTCACTTTACTCTTGTCAAAGCCAAAGGTGGTGTCCTTAGTAGCAACCAAGTTCTGTCCAGTGTTTTTCACAAACTTCTTCGCCCTCCGGACAACACTTACTAAGGCCCACATTATATCCATTCTTTCAAGCTCCATCTCATCCACCTGCTCGTAGTCCTCATTTGCCAGATGGCAGTTTCCAATCTTCCAGCAACAAGTCCATCATGAGTGAACCAGTGCTGCTAAGAGATCCATATGCTCTCCTGCTACTTCCACGGTCACATTACCGAGGTTCTCGATTTTCAGTTTGGTTATGCGTTTGCTTCTGATCCAATATGATGGGTACATGATGACCCAGACGTGTCTGATCCAGAAGGAAGAGAGCATGTGAAGGACCTGACGAGCTAGACACAAAAGCAGTCTGGAGGGGTGCTCCAGATGTCTTAGCTTGAGGCGTGGCATTGTATAAAGCTGGATTTTGTGTGTACGAAGACTTCTGAGCTCTATACTTCATCCTTAGTGCTTCTTCCCGCAACTTAAGAATGAAGTCATTTATATCCAGCTTTTCAAGGATTCCATTCTGTCTCAGGTTAGACACGAATGTAGCCCACTTATCAGGCAACCCGTCTGCGAAGTTGCTTACTTTCTCTTCCATGGTAGTAGCCACTCCATGTGTATGCAATTCGCATCATAGTGGTAGAATCTGTCTATGACTTCGTCCAAACTTTCATTACCAATTGATGAGAAGTTATCGAATTCCTTCTTTAACTCCTTTACCTTGATTGCCTTCAATGATGCATTACCATCATATCTCTTCTCTAGCGCATCCCACAGTTTCTTGGACTGCTTGTTCTCTGAATACTGGTGGATATGTCTTTGGGGATAGACTGAGTGATCAATGCATAAACTCTTTTCTCTGCATTGTACTTTACTTTCTGTGCGTCTGTCATCCCGCTTAATGTTAGTTTAACTCCATCAGCTCCCACTGGTGTACTATAACCTATCTCAATGGCTTCCCATAGATTAGGATCTACTCTATTAAGGTAGATCTCAAAACGTGTTTCCAGTGGGGAAACTCATCTAAAGTCAAAAGCTTTGGTGGTTTATTGTGATTCCCCACCTCACTTTCAAGCAATAGCAGATTCTGTATCCTTGAGTCCTTCCCAGCAGTAAAGGCTGACATCTGATCTTCCATGACGAATAAACTTATAATCTAATCAAACAAACTTTCACTGATGCGACTGAAGGATGCGAATGAGCTAATCGTGCGTATAAGCTCTGCGATTGGTTCAATCGTGCGAATGAACGGGGCGATTGGTTCAGTCGTGCGAATGAATCTGGTGCGTATGAGATATGCGAACGAACGGTTTAGTCGGTCGAATGAAGGTGCGACTAGGTCCAATCGTGCGTATGAGCAATGCGAATGGAGTCCAGTCGTACGAATGAGTCACTCGTGCGACTGAAGCTGCTGTTTTGCGAAATTTTCTAGGTTTGACGGGTTTCAGCCGTAAAAATTCGAGATTTCACAAGTTGTAATCGCCTGAGTCCGTAGAAACCAAACGTCGATGAGCAGGGAACTTCCAAGATCACTTTTGATGCCAAAGATTGCGTTTTTAGTGTAAAAACACAAACTTTGATGCAATCTTGATTGATACAACACGTAATCAAGAGCCAATAGCTCTGATACCACTTATTAGGACCTGGTATTCGACTAAAATACCTAGAGATCACGTGTATACCAGATCAAATAGTGCGGAATCCTATTTGATTGGCGATCCAATCAGTGAGAACACACGAAGAATCAATCAAGGATTGAAACTAACGTTAGAAATCGATAAGGAATCGATCTAATGTGTTCTATGAACTTGGAGAACGATTTAGAAGGTTTCTGGATGGCTAGGGTTCGTCTGGATTCGTACTTGATCGAGCGTCGTTGTTTTTCACGAATTGAGTTGTATTTATAGGTTGGCACTATTCAATCGTGCGACTGAACCATTAGTTTGGTTCAATCGTGCGATTGAACCATGCGGTTGGTTCATTCGTGCGACTGAGTGTTCAGTCGTGCGACTGAGCCAATCTTATGTTACAGTCGTACGACTGATCTAGTCTCCTGGTTCAGTCGTGCGACTGAGTCAATCGTGTGAAGTTCTTCATGTGTATGGTTCATTCGCATGAGCCATTCGCATGGGAACTTCATTAAGTTAAGTTTGAATGTTTTAGTTAATTAATATAATATTATATGTAATCATTCATGTAATCATAAACCTAATCAATTCAGTCACGACTCATTAATGAACTATTAAACATTATAACCAACAGACTATCAATATCAGTTCATTAATCATACCAAACAAGATCTATTACATCACATATCACGATCTAGGGACATACATGTATCAACAAGAGCCGATGATGTCGAGTCTGGTGGAGGAGTGTTCAGAACGTCGTACATCATTGTAGCAGATAACTCATCATCATGATGAGAAGTGTTAGGACCGTTTTGGTACGAAGTACTAACTGATTTACGTGTATACCAAACCAAATAGTGCGGAATCCTCTTTGATTGGCGATCCAATCAGTGAGAACGCAAGTATAATCAATCTAAGAATGAATCTAAATGTTAAGAATGATTGTAAGATGATTAACTACGATCTATGAATTTGGAACAAGTTTTCTGAGGTCTCTGGACGGCTAGGGTACAATTTAGTGTGTAGGGATTTGAATTGTTATGTTTGTCCACGATTTAAGTGGTATTTATAGGTTAGGGTTTTCCATTCGTGCGACCGAACCATTTGCATGGTTCAGTCGTACGACTGAAGCATGCGATTGATCAATTTGCACGACTGAAGGTCCAGTCATGCGACTGAGTCAATCTCATGTCACAATCATGCAACTGATCCAGTCTCCTGGTTCAGTCGTGCGACTGGTTCATTAGCATGAAGTATTCATGCGTATGGTCCCTTAGCGTGGTCCATTAGCATGAGAACTTCACACGATTAAGTTTAAGCATGTTTCTCAATCATTATCGACTAAGAACTATGTAAACAACCATAAATCTACATAGTTAGTTCAATATGCGTTATCACACAATAAACAATGAAATATTAAACATTATAAGCATCACAAACACATTACATTTCATTCATACCCATTATGTTAGATATATGTAAGACATGAAAGAAATTTTACATTTGAGCTCCTAAACTAACTACACATGTATCTACAAACTTCCCCTTGGACCTAGTTTACTCTATTGTCTAACATTCTTCGTCAGCTCTTCAAACTTCTTGTACTTCTCTTCTCTTGTAGTTCCAGCGTGTATCTCAAATGCGAAACAGAGCCTTATAATATTTTGGAATTCAAGGGCTTGTACAATGTCTTGTGAATCATAAAACAGTGGCCACTTTTACAATGTGTATACTTCATCAGCCGACAAGTTAGTTAGCCACATTGGGTCAAATAACCGAATAGTATCCATTTTGACCTCTTTTTGCAAGACTATAACAACTTCACCTGTTCTTCCATCATAGTACCACCACGTAAAGTGTGGAGTGAAGTCCTGTGGCATTTCCCTTAGAGGGATTCTTGACATCATGCGTGGAGGACTCCACTTTAGCATTATCTTTGGCTTTCCAGTAATGGCATCAACTTCAGACCGTCTGATATACCTCGTTGGTTGTTGAGGTTTAAAGTTGACCTACTTGGTGTGGTACTCTTTCTATAATGCAGTCTCAAACCAGCCTGACATTTTCCTTGGGTTAGCATATAGCAACTTCAGTTTGGCCAGCTGGTTGAGCTCAAAACCAGGGAGAGTCTTCAGATCATATGGGAATCTGAAGTACTCGATTCCCTTCTCCCTCTTGACAGCATAGACATTTAGATCCTTAAAATATGCCCACGCTATAATCTTTCCTAACACCTTTAGATGCTTCTTCACTTTGTAGAGCTTGGTGTAGGCACTCGGCTTTGGAGTAGTGCGTTGGGCTCGGATCTCTGCAAAACATGCGAGCCATTCAGCCTTTTTGCTGTTGACATTGGCATTTGAGGCTTGGGCTTGATCTTTATTTTTGTCTGACTCTAGCTCCATCTGATCTAGTTTTTGAAATGTATCACTCACGAGAGTGTCACCCAGATTGGGAACGACATCCCTCTCTGTCAGCAAACTCTGGATAGTGTTGGGCTGTGACGTCTTCAATCTCTATATCATCCGCATCATTAAGCTCGCCGTCACTAGCCACGTCAACAGTAGGGACATCCTTGAAAATTTCATCCGGATTTAGCCGGAACATCTCCGCCAGTTGCTCATTAGTAGGTCGTGAATTATTTCTCTTTCTTCAGAAGTATAACTCATAGACCTCCTGAAAATCCTTTGCAAATCAAATATGATAGTGAATTGAGACTTGATTTGCTATAAGGGAGCAACATCATACTGGTCTTGCTGAGATGGTTGATCTACTTGATTTAAACATTTAACACATCAATCACTTGTTAATAATCAAGGCAGTTAAATAGAAAAAATATATATATATAAACATTAAGTACATAAGTTTAATACATAATTCAATTACACTTGATTTAAAATTACAAAAACATCTAAACATTACTTTTATCTTGAATCATATGCTCTTCTTCAGTCGGGGCCGAGGATGAGGCTCCCTGATCTTGTGACTTCTTGGAGCATCTTTCTCTGCTTTGTGTGGCAGTCGATGCACCCACATCATCTCCTTCATCATCATCTCCTCCCTCTTCCTCACCTGCTCCATCTTCACCTCCTTCGTCTGTCTCATCCTCATCATCATCCTTATCATCCCCATCCTCATCATCATCATCATCATCATATTCTTCCTCTCTGATCTTGAGGGGCTCATCTTTAGTGCCTTTGAGTCTAAGCATGATGGTCTTGTTTGCAGTCTCCAACTCCCAAATCCTTTCGGCTGATTGGTCATTTAGTTCCTTGAGTTGGGCGATCTGCTGGGCGTGCTAAGATATCTGCTGAGCTTGGGTAGCATTAAGCTCCGCAAGCTGACGTAGTTGTGTAGCTCTCTCCTCATCAGCTGCCAACAGCTTCAGCACCATTCTGTTGAGTGCTGATAGTTGTTCCTCTACCCTAATATGGGACAGAGATGATCCTGTACGGAAGGATGGGTGGGACGATGGTCCGGCTTGGTGGCTGGTGGTGCTAGTGGTGGCAGTGGTGAATATGGGTGGTGGTATGTGAGTGGGTGGAGTGGTAGTAGTGGTGGTGGCTGAGGTAGTGGTAGGTGGAGGTGTGGTAGTAATGGTGGGTGGTGTTGTAGTAGTGGTGGTGGGTGATGTAGTAGTAGTAGTGGTGGGTGATGTAGTAGTAGTGGTCGTGGGTGAGGTAGTGGTGGTGGTGGTAGTTGTGGTGGCAGTGGGGGAAGAGGCAGTGATCAACCTGTACCTCCGTCTTTTGGGCTTCATCCCGTGGGCTGAGCCATCCTCTTTCTCCTCACCCCTCGAGGAGGATGCTACCCCTGGGATGCTGGACTGAGATGGGGTGTAGGTAGGATCAGTCATAGTCTCCCCAGACTCGCCCGGGCGTCCACCACCAGCCTGAATCCCTCGTTCGGTAGCAACAACCTTGCTGCCCACCGTACGAGTCGATGGCTCCTCATCCTTCTCCTTTTCCTCTGGAGGACAGAAATCCTGATGAAAACCAGTTGTAGTAGCTTCTCCATGAGTGGGTGGTGTAGGTGTAACATCTGTAGTGGTGGCCCTAGATGGAGTGGGGCCAGAGTCTCCACATCACTACTGTCATCATCATCAGAAGCGTCAGCAGGGAGCACAATCTGCTCAGTGTCGGAGTCCCTGTCATCGTGGCGCCACTTACTGCGTGACGGCGCCACATAGTCCTCACGAGCCAGATGCCCAAACAGCTGCCTGACATGGGGTTTCACCTGCTTCCCCCTATACACCTTCATCCTGCCCAAGGTGGTATCGTCCATCACCTCGAGCACCATGGCATCCTCTTTCTCCATTGGTAGCTAAGGGATCTTTTGGTCAATGATCATCTACATAAAGCGAGGGTACATGCAAAACCCCTCCTTGCCCTTCGCCTCGATGTTCTCTACCAGGTAGGTGACGATCATCCTCGAGAAGCTGAACGGATGGTTCAGCACCAATGCCACATATGCGTTCTGAATCTGATCTGATAGCTCATTGAAGCCTCCCTTCCCAGAGGCAATGCACTTAATCATAACATGGGCCAAGTACTTAAATTGGGGACATAGGTTGCTCTTGTTAAGCACACCTGCGGTGATATCGCCCGAGTACTTGGCCCGGAGAATACTGCCTCGTACTGTCAGTGGGTGTAGTCGTGTTGGGCACTCAGCATCATCCCCAAACTCTAAGACTGTCCTGAGATCGTCCTCAGTGATCTTTATATCCTGACCAAAAATGAAGCTCCTGATACAGTGGGGTTCTGAGGATCTGTCGACAACCGCGCTTTCCCACAAAGCCTGTTGAACTGACCGATACGGCATGCACAGAGTCGGTATAGCACGGAAGATCCTCGATCTCCATAAGAAAGTAATAATACCCGAGAAATCAGTCGCATTCTGTGAGGTCAGATCCAAATGTGCACAAATGTTGTGCTTAGTGCTCATAGGCCAACGACTCATCATCTGTTACACAATGCCAATAAACGTTAGTGTGTCAATAAGTACAATTTGATTCATTTGACTTGATATCTTTTGTTTTGTCATGCGAATGAACTATGCGACTGAGATCTAGTCGTGCGATTGAGCTCATACGTACGACTGAGCATGCGACTAGGCTTAGTCGTATGCTATCCCTTGTGTTTACGCCAGTAGTGCGACTAATCTCATACGCATGGTACAGTCGTGCGATTGAGCCATTCGCCTAGCTCAGTCGTGTGAATGAAGTTCATCAGGAGTCCATTCTCATGACAGACTCTTTGTTCAATTCAAATTCAAATTTTGAGCAAAACTTAATGTTAGACATCGTGGTTTGGCTCATTAGTCTCCAAATGACCGATATAACACCTAATAACCTTTATTCAACAATGTACTTAGTTTTATTGGTTTCTTAGGAAAACTAACTCTCGGTTCTCTTTAGGACTTAAATTCGATCATTAGGGCACAACTTGATGGACAATTGAGTGGATTACATCGCGCATTACCTGTATAATCACTGGTAATCGTCAGTAGACACCAATCAGTGGTCTAGAATGGTCAAATGAAAATCAGGCAGAGTAATGGTAGAGTCATGCGATTTGGGGGCGATTTGGGAGTGATGAATGATTGCGACCAACTCCCCCCTTTTATACCACGTTTTCCTCCAGTCATGCGACTGAGCCCAATCGCATACTTGATTCGTGCAACTGAGGATCAGTCGTGTGACTGGCACAGTCGGTCACCTTTAGTCGTGCGACTAGATGTCAATCGTGCGACTGTGTCATTCGGACACCTCCATTCATGCGATTGAAGTTCATTTTGTGAACCAATCGTGTGAGTTTACTCATGCTGATGGTCCAATCACACGTTTGGGCCTTGCATGTGGTTTAGTGGTGTAATTGGGCTCATATGTATGGTCCAATCGTACGGCTGGTCCATACTCATGGTTCAGTCGTGCGAATGGGCTCATACGTATGGTCCAGTCGTGCAAATGGGCTCATACGTATGGTCCAATCGTACGGCTGGTCCATACTCATGGTCCAGTCGTGCGAATGGCATCATACTTATGATTTTGACTTTATGACCATTTGACACTTAACCCTTTTATCTATAGATAAAACATTTCGAGCATTCAATCATCACAGACATGACCATTTTAACTTCGAGAACTTTTGATCACCTCAGACGTGATGCTTTTAACATTTAAAACCCGTTTGGTCACCTCAAACATGACCCTTTTTAGTGATTATATCCCAGACAGAATTCCAATGCATAGTCTGATGTTTAACAGCTAAACAGACAAAATTTAAACAAATGAAACAACTAGAACTAAAAGACAAAATTGAAACACTTTTTTTGTAATTTTGTGTGAGGTGTAAATCCTAAGATAGATATCTAACAGATTTACTTCTCGAATAGTCAGCTTCAAGTTATATTGACCATAAGGAACGATTCATTATGAAATCATATAGGTAAATCAAATCATTCGGGACATGTTACCAAAACCTTTTGTTGCTAGATTCTTGTTTTCATCAAGAGTCATTAGCAAGTCTAGGAAATCATACTAGTGCCACAAGATGGACACAATGGTTTGGACTTTCAAGAGTTGTAGCCACGATGATTGTCAGTATACTTGTCCTCTTAAATCCATTCACAGACTTTTGACGCAGATTGGTGATGATTGAAGGTTTAATTTCAACAAGCATTTGTGGATCCCACACTTATATGGTAATCAACATTCCTCAGGAGATTTTTGAGCGGTCTAGAGGTAGTATTCAAGAAGAACCTATTCTAGAGCTTTCAAAGAGATGCTAAGCCTCAGGTCTGTGCCACCGCACAGTAGAGAGGTGCAAACAACAATGAAATCTAGAATATTTAGGTTGTGCTTATCCTCAGGTCAGTGCCACCGCACAATAGAGAGGCACACGACCTATCTTCTTGTTTGAGCAATTTTATTCTTTTTGCACAGATTGCCCCAACAACATAGGTTATTAGCTTGATTGCTTTTTGCATTAATCATGTTCTTTGCTCATTTTATGGTCATCCGTGCACATTTGTGGCATTTATTTTGCTCGTCACCCCTTATTGGAACTTTGTTGATTGTGTTAACCAGGGATAAGATGATAACCTATAGCTTAGTTTGAACTTGATATCACCAATGAGGTCTACTTATCTATTGTGTTGAATCTACTAACATATCATCAAATGGTCTAGCAACCTCTAGGTCTACTTTCTCCATGTTACCTTAGTAGTAGCTAGTTTTGCTATCATTTTTCCTTTAGTTTTTGTTTTGACTTCTCAGACTTATATTTCGAATTTTGCATTTTAAACAAGTTCTTCTTTTAAAGTCCCAAACTATTTGTTCATGTGTACTATCATTTTCTATAGACATTGAATCAATATCACAGATATGATCTCATTTCTTTTAATAAGACTGTCCACCTCCTACGTTTTTTTATGTATTGAAATTAAAACAACTAAATTTAATACTACCTTAACCTATTCTCCCCTAAAATTATAAAACCGTAAAAGTCGTGCTTTTTGAATTTTAATAGGCGAAAAAATAAAATAAAATAAAATTAAAAGTAAAAATGAAATTTACTTGTTGGACTAAGTACTGTCATCGTCGGAAATCACATCACTTTTCTTTTTAACGCCATTGACCTCTAACAGAAATAGAAAACATGGTTTATCAAAGGCTTTTGTATAGAGATCATCGCGTTGAAAATCCGTATTTATTTTAATAACATCGATCAAATGCTTTTCAAAAAAATCATGTATAAAGTGATATTTAATTTCGATGTATCTTGTTTTAGGATGTTGGACCGGATTTTTAGTGACGGCAATAGCAACAAAGTTATAAACATAAATAGGAGTGTTAGAAAATTACAAACCGTAATCCCGCATTTACTATTGAATCGAGATGATCTGTGAACAACAACTTACAACAACAACATATTTAACTTCACAAGTTGACAAAGCAACTGATGTCTGCTTCTTACACTGCCAGGTGACTAATCTTCTCCCAAAGAATTGACATCCCGCTGATGTTGACTTGTAGTTCGTTTTTCAACCCCCGTAATCCGAGTCACTATACGCTGTAAGCTCGAAATCATCATCATGAGGATACCACAACCCGAGTGTTGGGGTACCCTTCAGATAACAAAATATCCTTTTAACACTGATGAGATGGTTGACCTTTGTGTGACAACTCACGTTTCCAGACGTACATCGTCCCTATTTCTCTAACTGCTCATCGTTGCTCACGAAAATAATAATAATTATTATAGTATCATTGTAAATATAAATGTTATTATTATTATTAGTAATATTATAAATATTGCAACCCATCAATATATAACTCTAACTTAACCAAAACTAACACTTAAAACAAACTAAATACCTAAAGCACAATCTTAGAAACTAGGGGAACTAAAGGGACTAAAGTTGTTAATTTACAAACAAATCTATCTATAAAATAACCAACCCTCCCACCCATACGCCTACTACAATCGTGAAACCCCCCCCCCCCCAACAATCTGCAATTCGTGAACCTCTCAACCCTAGCCACCCTCTCGACGGCAGCGGTTCTCAACGACCCCCTCCCCCGTGACGACGACACCAGACAGCCACACCCACTTCCTCGTGTGAACAAGCATCAACGACACACCCAACCGAACACCTTCAATGTCTCCTCCGCTTGTAACCGCAAACTCTTGACAACCGTCATCGTCTTCGACAGCACCAATCGACAACCAAAACGGCCTCGCGCGGTACGACTCTTCTCATTCTCTATTTATGATTCATTACGATACGGCTTCGAGCTTCGGGTTACGGTTTTAGACGCGGTTTCGTTCCGGTGATTATTTTATGTTTCGGGTCTCGTCACGTTGTTGTGTGGTTGTTCTGGTGTGTGTATGTGAGTCGTGGGTTTGTTTCGTGGGTTTCTTCATTCATAGTCATTGATTTTGGGTTATGTGTATGCATGTATATCTATCTATGTGTGCATGGATATATATAGTATGTATGTACAGCGTGAGTATGTGGTGTGTTCTGTGTGGTGTTGTACTTGTGTTATTGTGTGTGTATAGGTGTATGTGGATATTATAGATTTGGTCCACGTAGTGCATGAAGGTGTTAACATGCATGTTTGCATACATTCAAGTGGTTTGGGTGTTGGCAGTGAGTTATTTTTATGGTTATCTAATCATGTATTTATGTTGTGAGTTGTGTATTGCATGTCTTTTGGGTGTGTACTATGTATAGTAACTTCTTAATATTGGTATGGGTTGTATAAGAGTTATTATATGTATACATTGGGTGTGTAAGAGTTAGTGTACGTATGAATTACTAGTGTGCATTAATCATGAAGGATTATATACATACGATGTGTGGATTATCTACGTGTCATTGACACTAGCGAAATGTCTTGCTATTATTCATATGGTTTTGACACTTGTGAACATTCAACAAAAATATAAAAAAAGAGTATTTGTAAGTATGACATGTATACACGAGAGTAATTAGGTTCATGCTTGTGTAGGTTTTTTTTTGTTTTTTTTTTGCTTAATTGTATGGCTTGTGGATGGGGGAAACAATCATTAGTCTACATCGTAACCGAACCGTGATCGCGAACCCGTACGACCCTTACACTCGTAAAGGATAACTAACATTACTATATTCGTATTAAATGAAATTCAGGTTAACCAAAACCCTAACAGTTGTGCGAACATTATCTCTTTTGTTGTGCAATCAAGGTGAGTCTTCACAGCCCCTATTTTACTTTCTTTCCTTTTTGGGGGAGAAAACAGGCAAACATATTTACAAAATGGTTTTAGTATTATTGATATCACCTGTTACGTTAGTGCAAAAATTCTTGAAAAGTCCTTACATTCTCGAACCGTTAGTAATGTGTAGCGAGGTAATTCTGAGTAGTACTACTGGGTTTGACAAACCCCGCCCGGGCTAGTCGCGCTAGCTTGATTGGAGGTCAAACGGGTGCATTATTGAATTAACATTTGTCACTGTCTGGTGAGACGTGACGGGAAGGCAACAAACATACGAACATACGAACATACAAACAGTCAGCCTCGGTTCAAAACGCTAAGTAACTTGATTATAGGCTAGCTACCTATTGATATGCTTTAATTACTATACCATTCGAACAATTACAAACATTTTTATCTGTGATAAAACCTGTGAACTCACCAACTTTATGTTGACACACTTTAGCATGTTTTCTGAGGTAACAGGAACGCTTAAGCTTATGATGCACGATTAAGAAACGCACTCAGGACATGCATCATCAAATATTATTTACTTGCATTGAACATTTAGTTTTGACTGAGTACTTACAACTTTCAGTATTGTTTACATTCCGTTATTCGCTTCCGCACTATTATTGATTTCAGTTATGCTGCTATGGGTTTAATTCAAACGTTTATTTTTAAATTCATATAGTGTCGTTTGATATGACTGTGTCTGAGATCCTGGTATGTCACACGCCTAACGGTAAAACCCCGTTTGTGGAAATTGAGGGTGTGACAGATTGTATCAGAGCCACAGGTTATAGAGAACTAGGATTGCATTTGCATCTAGACTAAAGCCTTAGACACAACACTAGTATTGCACAGACACTCTTACATGATTCCAACTGCTGTACGAACATTCTCCCGGCATGCTAACATTACATTACGGAACGATCAAACATTACCCGCACTATCTATGTCACGTGTATCATCCTCGGCTAACAGAGGGGCGGAGAGTCCCGCTCACTTACTTTCAACATTTACACTTGTACTTCATTCCCGGAGTTGAAGCAACGACGATTTGAACCTAACATTACCACT
The DNA here is from genome assembly GCA_025506515.1 of Flaveria trinervia. Lineage (NCBI taxonomy): Eukaryota > Viridiplantae > Streptophyta > Magnoliopsida > Asterales > Asteraceae > Flaveria > Flaveria trinervia. The sequence goes on from CM046452.1 coordinate 9,543,206, forward strand.
TCAGAACATGAAACTCTTTTCTAACACACACGACAAACCTAACGATGACGAACAAGGAGAACAACACACATTAATCTTTCAAACTCTATCGTACTTGTCTCTATTTGCAACATGCCCTATCATCTTCACTCGTCTGAACAGTAAACGTGGGACAACCAAGGGATTTGAAGTCTATCAGAGGATCAGGCTTAGACATGTAGGCGCTTAGAGCTTCAAAGGGAAAAGGCCAGATCGTCTTAATTCCCGTTGTTATCTTAACGGAATCCTTTGTACAACCTTAGTTATTTGACCCTTAGTATAATAAACATATCTTTGATACCTCTATCATTGATAACACTCGGTACTTGACAAGGCATGCTATCTCGAATGGGAGGAACCATGGGTGACCATGCAAAGCAAATTAGAATCACGGGTGCACACGTAATTGTAATTTGTAGTGCATGAGAACTCTGGAAACTCTATTTGGTGATAACGGTCATAATCAGCACAAATTTTCATTTCTATACTTGGAGACATGAGGTCTCGGTGCTCATAAAATCTCATTATCGATATGCAAACAAATCCTCCATTCCTACTAGTATGAAACAATTTATTTTTATCAATAGTTATTATTTGATAGTGACTGTCGGGTATTGTGAATTGAAGAATCATGTCTGGAAGAAGACCTGGACGCTCGAGTGGACGAGGAAACATCAACATGACTCAAGCTGAATGGATGCCATTATCTATGAGTGTATAGTTGACGCACTTGCAACTTATGAGCAGGCCCGCAATCAGAACCAGAACAATCAAAATCTGAATCATGGAGGTAAACTAGAATCAACAGACACGTTAGTTTTCCCTACAATAACACATATTGATTCTTAAACAATTATATGTCCTTCTGATTCAGGTCCAACTATCTGTACCTTCAAGATGTTTATGGACTGCAAGCCCCACTCTTTCAGTGGTTTTGAGGGTACTGTCACATTACTTCGCTGGCTGGAGAAACTTGAGTCAGTATTCGCCATGTGCAACTGTCCTGTCGAGAGTCGCGTCAAGTACGCCTCCGGCACACTGGAAGGACCCGCTCTGACATGGTGGAACTCACAGGTCCAGACCTTAGGACTTGATGCTGCTAATAGTCTACCATGGGATGATTTCAAGAAACTGATGAATGAAGAATACTGCCGAGGAACGAAGTCCAGAACTGGACACGGAATTCTGGAACCTTAAGATGGTTGGTTCCAACATTGAGGAATATACGACTCGTTCGCATGAGTTGGCTGCCTTATGTCCTCAAATGGTAGACCCGAATTACAAAAGGATTGAGAGGTACATTGATGGGTTAGCTCCTCAGATCCAAGCTAGTGTCATCGCTGCGGACCTTGAGACTATTCAACATGCTATCCGACTAGCTCACAGACTCACCAATCAGGCAGTGGCGCAGGGCACTCTGCCTAAACGTAGCACTACATCTGGCTCATCCGACCATAAGCGAAAATGGGAAAGTACCATCAGCAAGTCTTCAAACTCAAACAACACTCAGCAACAACAAGCCAGAAAGTTTGACTCTTCCAGAAGCTTCACAAAAAATAATCAGAACAACAACAACAATGGTCAGGGATCAAGTAACTACGTGGGCAAGTATCCAAGGTGCAACAAATGCAACTTTCATCATCATGGCCAGTGTGATCGTTTTCGTAGTCAAAGGTGTGGAAAAATGGGCCATGCTGCTAAAGACTATAGGGGCGAACTAATGACCAAGCAACAACCTCATCAACAACGACAGGGTGAAGCGACTAGAGGTTGTTTTGAGTGTGGTAAAGAGGGCCATTATCGAAAGGATTGTCCACAACTGAAGAATGGAAACAGGGGCAATAATGGAAATAACAACAATGGAAATGGCGCCAGAGGGCGAGCTTTCGTGATCGGTTCTGGCGAGGCGAGAAACGATCAAAACGTGGTTACCGGTACGTTTCCTCTGAACGATTGTTTTGCTTCTGTGTTATTTGATACCGGTGCTGATAAGAGTTTTATATCTACTAAGTTTGGCAAGCTTTTAGATGTAACCTTGACTGAAATGGACCCTAGTTATACGGTAGAACTAGCAGACGGTAAAGTGATCGAGGCAACTCATATTCTTAAAGGATGTAAATTAGAGCTATCAGAACACAAATTTGAGATAGACCTTATGCCAGTTACACTTGGTAGTTTTTACGTAGTAGTTGGCATGGACTGGTTATCTAAGAAACAAGCTGAGATATTTTGTCGCAAGAAGATTGTTCGTGTACCACTTCCTAGTGGTGAAGTCTTATCCGTACAGGGTGAGAAAAGTGGTGTCGTTTATGGCATCATTTCGTATATGAAAGCCCAGAAGTGCTACGCAAAGGCCATACCGCCATCTTAGCTATGATCACCGAGAAGGCCACCGAAGAAAAGAAGATTGAAGATATCCCTATCGTTCGTGATTTTCCCAAAGTTTTCCCTGAAGAGTTACCTGGTCTTCCACCACACCGTCAAGTCGAGTTCCAGATTGATTTGACGCCTGGAGCCGCACCTATTGCTAGAGCACCATACAGATTAGCTCCGAAGGAGTTACAAGAACTGTCTACTCAACTGCAAGAGCTCTTAGATAAAGGATTCATCAGACCTAGCTCGTCATCATGGGGAGCCCCAGTCCTGTTTGTCAAGAAGAAGGATGGGACTTTTCGCATGTGCATCGATTATCGTGAACTAAACAAAGTGACGGTTAAGAACCGTTATCCTTTACCTCGCATTGATGATCTGTTTGACCAGCTTCAAGGGTCTAGTTTTTCTTCGAAGATAGATTTGAGATCGGGATATCATCAACTGAGAGTCCGAGAGGAGGACATATCAAAGACAGCATTCAGAACTCGATACGGACACTATGAGTTTCTGGTAATGCCATTTGGTCTGACTAATGCACCAGCGGTTTTCATGGATCTTATGAACCGAGTTTGCAAACCCTACCTGGACAAGTTTGCTATCGTTTTCATCGATGATATTCTGATCTATTCAAGGAACAAGGAGGAACATGAGGAACACCTTCGGCTTATCTTGCACTACTAAAACAAGAGCAGCTCTACGCCAATTCTCGAAGTGCGAATTCTGGATTCGAGAAGTCGAATTCTTGGGTCATGTAGTCAACGAGAAGGGCATACATGTCGATCCAGCAAAGATAGAAGCTATCAAGAACTAGGCTACGCTAAAGACTCCGACGGAGGTACGACAGTTCCTTGGATTGGCTGGCTATTACCGACGATTTATCAAAGGGTTTTCGAAAATCGCCCAACCACTTACAGCGTTAACTCAAAAGGGCACTGTGTACAGTTGGGGTGACAAGCAGGAATCAGCCTTTCAGTTCTTAAAACAGAAACTCTGCACGGCACCGATATTGTCTTTACCCGAGGGAACCGAAGACTTTGTGGTGTATTGCGATGCTTCTATTCAGGGTCTCGGTTGTGTGCTAATGCAACGCGAGAAGGTGATCGCATACGCTTCCCGACAGTTAAAGGTTCACGAGAAGAACTACACAACACACGACTTAGAGTTGGGAGCCGTTGTGTTTGCTCTCAAGATATGGAGACACTACTTGTACGGTACCAAGTGCACCATTTATACCGATCACAAGAGTCTTCAGCACATTTTCGAACAGAAGGAGCTGAACATGAGGCAACGTCGTTGGGTCGAGTTGTTGAATGACTACGACTGTGCAATCAAATATCATCTGGGTAAGGCTAACGTAGTAGCCGATGCCCTAAGTCGAAAGGAAACACCTAAGCGACAACGAGTTCGAGCATTGCAACTCACCATTCACACTGGATTACCCGACCAAATACGTAATGCTCAACTTGAAGCTTTGAAAGACGAGAACCTGAAAGCTGAATCACTACGAGGCATGGAGAAACAAGTGGAAACCAAATCAGATGGAATTCGATACTTCATGGACCGAATATGGGTTCCCTTGTATGGGGACCTACGAGAGCTGATAATGGACGAAGCTCACAAGTCACGATATTCGATTCATCCGGGTTCAGACAATATGTATCACGATCTAAAAGTCCTTTACTGTTGGCCAAACATGAAAGCTGACATTGCCACTTACGTAAGCAGATGCTTAACCTGCTCTAAGGTTAAGGTGGAGTATCAATGACCATCTGGTTTACTTCAACAACCAGAAATCCCAGTATGGAAGTGGGAGCAGATATCTATGGACTTTATCACGAAACTGCCTCGAACACCAAGCGGATGCGATACCATTTGGGTAATTGTAGATCGTTTGAAGAAATCCGCACACTTCTTACCAATCATAGAGACTGATAGAATGGAGAAGTTAACACGTATTTACCTAAGGGAAATAGTCTCCCGGCACGGTGTACCAATTTCTATCATCTCCGATCGTGACGCTCGATTCACTTCACATTTCTAGCAATCATTACAACGAGCATTGGGAACACGGTTAGACATGAGCACTGCATATCATCCTCAAATGGATGACCAGAGTGAGCGTACAATCCAGACTTTAGAAGACATGTTACGCGCTTGCGTGATTGATTTCGGCACCAGCTGGGAAACTTATTTACCGTTGCTTGAGTTTTCTTACAACAACAGCTACCACACATCGATCAAAGCTGCTCCATTCGAGGCACTGTATGGGCGTAAGTGCCGATCACCTATTTGTTGGGTGGAAGTTGGAGAAAGTCAACTTACCGGTCCCGAACTCGTGCACGAGACGACTGAGAAGATCGTGCAGATTCGTAACTGCATGGCGGCAGCACGTGACCGACAAAAGAGCTACGCTGATAAACGTCGCCGACCGTTGGAATTTCAAATTGGCGACAAAGTACTTTTGAAAGTGTCACCTTGGAAGGGCGTGATTCGTTTTGGGAAATGTGGAAAACTAAGCCATAGATACGTGGGACCGTTTGAGATTGTCAAACGGGTTGGCCTCGTAGCCTACCAACTGAACCTACCCGAAGAACTCAGCGGAGTGCACAATGTGTTTCACGTTTCAAACCTGAGGAAATGCCTTGCAGACGAAACTCTCGTCGTCCCGTTAGACGAGATACATGTGGACGAACAACTACATTTCATCGAGGAACCGGTGGAAATTATGGACCGAGAGGTCAAGACACTCAAACACAGTCGGATTCCTATTGTCAAAGTCCGATGGAACTCAAAGCGTGGGCCAGAATTTACCTGGGAACGCGCAGATCAGATGAAGAAGAAGTACCCACAACTTTTCAGCGATCAGACACCTACTTCATAAGGTATTCATTCTTGAGATACCTTTTCCTTTAATTTCGAGACGAAATTCCCTTCAACAAGGGGATGATGTGACAACTCATGTTTTCAGACGTACATCGTCCCTATTTCTCTAACTGCTCGTCGTTGCTCACGAAAATAATAACAATTATTATTAGTATCATTGTAAATATAAATGTTATTATTATTATTAGTAATATTATAAATATTGCAACCCATCAATGTATAACTCTAACTTAACCAAAACTAACACTTAAAAAAAACTAAATACCTAAAGCACAATCTTAGAAACTAGGGGAACTAAAGGGACTAAAGTTGTTAATTTACAAACAAATCTATCTATAAAATAACCAACCCTCCCACCCATACGCCTACTACAATCGTGAAACCCCCCCCCCCAACAATCTGCAATTCGTGAACCTCTCAACCCTAGCCACCTCCGACGGTAGCGATTCTCAACGACCCCCTCCCCCGTGACGACAACACCAGACGGCCACACCCACTTCCTCGTGTGAACAAGCATCAACGACACCACCCAACCGAACACCTTCAACGTCTCCTCCGCTTGTAACCGCAAACTCTTGACAACCGTCATCGTCTTCGACAGCACCGATCGACAACCAAAAACGGCCTCGCGTGGTACGACTCTTCTCGTTCTCTATTTATGATTCATTACGATACGGATTCGAGCTTCGGGTTACGGTTTTAGACGCGGTTTCGTTCCCGGTGATTATTTTATTGTTTCGGGTCTCGTCACGTTGTTGTGTGGTTGTTCTGGTGTGTGTATGTGAGTCGTGGGTTTGTTTCGTGGGTTTCTTCATTCATAGTCACTGATTTTGGGTTATGTGTATGCATGTATATCTATCCATGTGTGCATGGATATATATAAGTATGTATGTACAGCGTGAGTATGTGGTGTGTTCTGTGTGGTTGTTGTACTTGTGTTATTGTGTGTGTATAGGTGTATGTGGATATTATAGATTTGGTCCACGTAGTGCATGAAGGTGTTTAACATGCATGTTTGCATATATTCAAGTGGTTTGGGTGTTGGCAGTGAGTTATTTTTATGGGTATCTAATCATGTATTTATGTTGTGAGTTGTGTATTGCATGTCTTTTGGGTGTGTACTATGTATAGTAACTTCTTAATATTGGTATGGGTTGTATAGGAGTTATTATATGTATACATTGGGTGTGTAAGAGTTAGTGTACATATGAATTACTAGTGTGCATTAATCATGAAGGATTATATACATACGATGTGTGGATTATCTACGTGTCATTGACACTAGCGAAATGTCTTGCTATTATTCATATGGTTTTGACACTTGTGAACATTCAACAAAAATATAAAAAAAAGAGTATTCGTAAGCATGACCATGTATACACGAGAGTAATTAGGTTTCATGCTTGTGTGGGTTTTTTTTTGCTTAATTGTATGGCTTGTGGATGGGGGAAACAATCGTTAGTCTACATCGTAACCGAACCGTGATCGCGAACCCGTACGACCCTTACACTCGTAAATGATAACTAATATTAACTATATTCATATTAAATGAAATTCAGGTTAACCGAAACCCTAACAGTTGTGCGAACGTTATCTCTTTTGCTGTGCAATCAAGGTGAGTCTTCACGACCCCTATTTTACTTTCTTTCCTTTTGGGGGAGAAAACATACAAACATATTTACAAAATGGTTTTAGTATTATTGATATCGCCTGTTACGTTAGTGCAAACATTCTTGAAAAGTCCTACATTCTCGAACCGTTAGTAATGTGTAGCGAGGTAATTCTGAGTAGTACTACTGGGTTTGACAAACCCCGCCCGGGCTAGTCGCGCTAGCTTGATTGGAGGTCAAACGGGTGCATTATTGACTTAACATTTGTCACTGTCTGGTGAGACGTTACGGGAAGGCAACAAACATACGAACATACGAACATACAAACAGTCAGCCTCGGTTCGAAATGCTAAGTAACTTGATTATAGGCTAGCTACCTATCGATATGCTTTAATTACTATACCATTCGAACAGTTTCAAACATTTTTATCTGTGATAAAACCTATGAACTCACCAACTTTATGTTGACACACTTTAGCATGTTTTCTCAGGTAACAGGAACACTTAAGCTTATGATGCACGATTAAGAAACGCACTCAGGACATGCATCATCAAACATTATTTACTTACATTGAACATTTAGTTTTGACTGAGTACTTACAACTTTCAGTATTGTTTACATTCCGTTATTCGCTTCCGCACTATTATTGATTTCAGTTATGCTGCTATGGGTTTAATTCAAACGTTTATTTTTAATTCATATAGTGTCGTTTGATATGACCGTGTCTGAGATCCTGGTATGTCACACGCCTAATAGTAAAACCCCGTTTGTGGAAATTGAGGGTGTGACACTTTGGTTTCGCTTGATATCTGGAGCATAGACATGTCGCGTACATGATATCCGGTCGTGAGGTGGTGAGGTACATAAGAGATCCGATCATTCCTCGGTACATGGTTGCATCACCCAGATGGCCACTTTCGTCGGGTGCCACATTATGCTTTGTAGCAAGTGGAGTCCCGGCTGCCGAAGCATTCTCCATATCAAACGACTGAGAATATCGCCTACATACTTGGTTGATGTAGGAAAATTTCCTTAGGTGTCTGATCCACCTATAACCTGAGAAAGAACATCATTTCTCCATAGCGCTCATCTCAAATTCTGCCTTCATTACTGCTTCAAATTCTTTACACAAGTCTTCGTTTTTGGATCCGAAGATTATATCATCAACATAAATCTGTAAAAGCAGTAAGTCACCATCCTTCTCTTTGATAAACAATGTATAGTCAATCCCTCCTTTTCAAAACCTATGTTTCACAAGATGAGTCGAGAGCTTCTCATACCATGCTTTAGGGTCTTGATGAAGCCCATATAGAGCCTTGTCTAGCTCTGTCTCGATGATAGGGATCCTCAAATCCCTTGGGCTGACTGACATACACTGTCTCTTGGATTTCACCATGAAGAAATGCACTCTTCACATCAAGCTGATAGACTTTAATCTTCATATATGATGCGTAGGCTAGGAAGTAACGGATGGCTTCCATTCTTGCCACTGGTGCAAAGACTTCATTGTAATCAATCCCCTCAACTTGTTGAAATCCTTGAACTACTAGTCGAGCCGTATTTCTGATAATGACCCCTTGGTCATCCTTCTTGCATTTTAAAACTCATTTAGTGCCAATGACTTTAGCACCTTTAGGTCTATCCACGAGAGTCCACACTGCTAATTTCTTGAATTGAAGAAGTTCTTCTTGCATGGCACTCACCAAGCCTCATAATTTAAGGCGTCACTTAAATATTTTGGCTCAAACTGAAACACAAAACATCGATAAGCATTGTCGTGAAGGTAGCATTTTTCCATGATAGAGGCATAATCAACTGAATATAGCTGATTTTGTCTGTACTCCCGATTGTACATCACCTATGACATTGTCTAGAGGATGATAAACATTTAGTCGAGATCTAGGAGTAGTGGGTACAACTACCTCATTATTGAGATTGTGAACTCTTGGTTACGGATCTAAGGTAGTAGGAGTGTGAGGTTCCGAATAATCAGAGGCATCAACATCAGATGCTTGTGGACTTGCAGTAGTAGGAACCTGTTCCTCCTGATTGACCTGATCATTCTCCACGGCTTCATCATCGTTAGAGGAGTCACTTACCTGAAGTGCTGCCCCTGAATGACTAGATGACTCATCTTGTGAACCAAATGTTGTTGAGTCTTGTGATGGTGTGTTTAAGACATCATACATCATCTTGGTTGCTAACTTATCTTTAGGAGTAGAAATAGGGAGTACTAACTGATTTACATGTATACCAAACCAAATAGTGCGGAATCCTATTTGATTGGCGATCCAATCAATGAGAACACAAGTATAATCGATCTAAGAATGAATCTAAACATTAAGAACGATGTAAGATGATTAATTGCGATCTATGAACTTGGAATAGGTTTTCTTAGGTCTCTGGACGGCTAGGGTACAATTTAGGGCATAGGGATTTGAATTGTTATGTTTTTCCACGAATTAAGTGGTATTTATAGGTTAGGGTTTTCTATTCGTGCAACTGAACAATTGCATGGTTCAGTCATACGACCGAAGCATGCGGTTTATCCATTCGCACGAATGAGTCAATCTCATGTCACAATCGTCCGATTAATCCAGTCTCCTGGTTCAGTCGTGCGACTAGTTCATTAGTATGAAGTATTCATGCGTATGGTCCATTAGCATGGTCCATTTGCATGAGAACTTCACACGATTAAGTTTAAGCATGTTTCTCAATCATTATTGACTAAGAACTATGTAAACAACCACAAACCTATATAGTTAGTTCAATATACGTTATCACATAATAAACAATGAAATATTAAACATTATAAGCATCACAAAGACATTTCATTTCATTCATACCCATTCTGTTATATATATGTAAGACATGAAAGACATTTTATATTTGAGCTCCTAAACTAGGTACACATGTATATACAAGAAGGAGATAGATTGAAAAGTTAAAAAATCCATCATAATCAAAGAAGAAGGAAGTTCCTTTTCCAGCAGGTGGGGTGATGTATCTTTGTACATCAACATTGCATCACACTTCTTCCTGACTTGTTGAGTTGTTATAAACTCTCTTGTCTAGTATACTGTATCCGGGAAAGATACCTTCTTCTGCCTTCTCACAAAACTTTCCGGTCTGAGTCTTCTTTAACAGCATGCTCAGTGCGCCAAACGGTTCTAGATACTCCAAGTTGGGTTTACGTCGCTGGAGTAGTTCATAACATGTTTTCCCATGACGTTTGACCACTAAGACTCGATTGAGAGTGTAGCATGCATTAGCCACTGCCTCATTCCAGAAATGAATAGGCAGCTTAGAGTTGGCTAGCATTGTCCTGGCTGTCTCTATCAAGCTCCGATTCCTTCTTTCAGCAACCCCATTCATCTATGGAGTGTAGGCTTAAATAAATTGATGTACAATTCCTTTCTCTCTATAGTATTCCTCCATCCACTGATTCTTGAACTTTGTTCCATTGTCTGATCGAATCTTTCATACTTTCAGCTTGTAGAGTGATTCCAATGTAGTGACTAGATGCTTGAATGAATCAAATGTCTCTGACTTGGCTTCTAGAAACATCACCCAAGAGAATCTCGAGTAATCATCAGCTACTACAAAGCAGTATAGATCTCTACCAATACTCTTTATGCTGACTGGGCTAAACAGATCCATGTGTAGAAGCTCGAGAGGAATATCAATAGAGTTAACTTTCTTTGCTTTGTGTGACTTCTTAGTCTGTTTCCCTTTCTTACATGCTATGTAGAAATCTAGGAGCTGGAAACTCTTAACTGTAACTCCATTCACCAGATCATTCTGAACCAAATGATTCATCTTGCTTGGATTAATGTGTCCCATTCTCCTATGCCATAAGACTGAATCCCTCTCTGTTGCCTTTGACAAGAAGCATTGGACAGTGGACTCTATCGTGGAGGCTTTTGATAGATCCAAGACATACAAATCGTTATATCTTGAAGCCAACATTAGAACTTTATCCTCCTCGATAATGTAATCCTTCTTCAACATATAGCACTTCTTGTTGTCAAACACAACTTTGAATCCTTTATCACAGATCTGGGAGACAGAAAGCAAGTTGTTTTGTAGTTGTTGAACGTAATTGACCTTGTCAAACTTCACTTTCTCGTTTCCCACTTCGCCTGAGCAGTGATGTATACTCATTTATTCCCGGCGAATGATACGTGTCCCCTTTTAATTGTTTGACGTTGAAAAGGAGAGACGAATTCCCGATCATGTGCCTGGACACCCCACTATCAATAATCCAGGTATTCGTGATAGTGTTGTAGCGGACAGTCTGCACATAGAAAGGAATTGATTAGTTTAGGTTTGGGAGCCAAGCCTTAACTGGCTTGGGTGACCCAGAGGAATCACACATCATGAATTCAACCCACTGTCCTTTAAAGGGTGAGTGCATATCTTTCTTCTTCTTTTCCTCACTATCAGACACAATACTTAATTTTTCTTTCCATAAACCAGTTTTGTGTAAGGCCTGTTTATGGTAAACTAACGACTGGTTTATGGTTTGAGCTTTAGGTCCACTAATACTCTTAGGTTGAGCATTAGATCTAACTTTACAAAATCTTGATTTTTCATTAAAAAGTTCAATTTTTGTTTTGGGTGTCTGATAATAAGAACAATTAGGAAAGATATGTCCTCGTTTTCCATAACTATAGCATGATCTCCCTTCTACAGATTGAGGAAAATTTTGATGTGGGATTGAGTTTGGTAGAGGATTGAGATGTGTCCAGTTGGGTTGTCTCACTTATCTTTTAGATATTCCACCTTCTTTGACAAAATTAATTGTTTAACATTTTGAACATCTTTCACTTTCATTTTATTTGGACTTTGAAAATTAACACGTTTATGGTTAATTGGATTAGTCGATTTGGGTTCTTAAAAAAACTTTTGTGAACCTGTTCCTAAATTAACCTTTTTAATTTTATCATCCAAATTCTCAATAGGAATCTTTTCTTTTGATTTCAAAGTAGAATCCTTTTGTTTAGTGATAAATTCATAGATTTACCCATAGAATCAGGATCACTAACCAGAGGAGTGGACACCACATGATCCTTTACAGGGTTATTATTAATTGGTCTACATTTAGTGTTCAGATAGATTACATGTGGTGGCGGTACTACCTTATAACCTAGACCTTCCCCGTTATTTCGTTCTTTCACTAAGTTTTGAACTATGTGAGAAGAACTAGCCAAATTGTGCAGTTTTGGTTTTAAAGATTCAACCTTGACTTTCAAAACTGCTTTTTCCTTTTTAGTTTCCTCTAAAGAATTAAATAGAAATTGATGTCATTTGATTGATTTACGGCAACAATCTTAGTTTCCCTTAGTTGTTTTCCTAAAAGTTCTATCTTTTCTTTGAAGCTGCACTCATTTTGTTTTAAAGCACGATTTCCTTCAGTGCAAAGTTATAAATCATTTACTAGATTATCATTATGTTCTAATAACGTAGCAAACTTCTGATCAATGCTTTCTTTAAAATTTTCACATTCAGTACAATCATGTTTTTCAAATAATTGGTCTTTAGAACATACCTGTGACGAATCAGACGAATCAGCCATCAAAGCAGAGTCAGACCCTTCGGTGACTGCACATCCATCATCCAATGCATCAACAAGAGCGATGTTTAGATCACCCTCAGAAACAAATCGAAAAGACCAGTCTTGACCTTCATTACCTTGAGCAATCAAAGCATTTGTCTCTTTACTTGAAGATGAAGTTCCAATCTTATCCTTGTCTTGACGGTTGAATGTAGGAAACGGATTTCCATTTCCCGTTTTCTTTGCCTTTACACACTCACATTTAAAGTGCCCCTTTTCACCACAGTTGAAGCATGTGACTTTGGTTTTGTCAAATCCAAAAGTCGTATTTTTGGTGGCAACCAGCTTTCGCTTCTTCACAAACTTCTTGGCTCTTCTGATAGCACTAGCCAAGGCCCACATTATATCAATTATTTCTAGCTTGGTTTCTTCAACTTGCTCGTAGTCCTCATCAGAAAGATGACAATTTCCAATCTTACAAGCAACTTAACCATCATAAGATTGTACAACAGCCGCTAGAAGGTCCATGTGCTCTTTAGCAACTTCCACTATGACATTTCCGAGATTCTCGGTCTTCAAATTTGTGGTATTTGCATCAGGAACTATGTATTGGGTTCCTGATGACCCTGACGTTTCAGTTCCTGATACACTACTTTAGGAAGAATCAAAGGAGCTAGACACAAACGCCGTTTGCAACGATGCTCCTGAAACAGCTGGAGTCGGAACTAAATTATATAGTGAAGTATTCTAAACATAGGATCCTTTCTTTGACTTGTACTTCATACGTAGTTCTTCATCCCTTAAGTTCAAGATGAAATCATTAATGTATAAGGTAGCAAGAATTTCATTTTGTCTTAGATTTGACACAAATGGATCCTATTTATCTGGTAGACCATCAGCAAAGCTAGAAACCTTATCTTCTATGGATGTGGTCATGGCATGAGTGTGCAACTCACTCATCAGATGATAGAATCGATCAATGATATCATATATTCTTTCATTCTTGATTGAAGAAAAATTGTCAAACTCCTTTTTAATAGCTTTTGCCTTTAGTGCTTTCAGAGTTGCTTTTCCATCATATCTCTTTTTCAATGTCTCCTATAACTTCATAGCCTGCTTGTTCTCAAAGAACTAATGAAAGATGTCCTTAGGTATAGACTGAGTCAACAAGGCATATACTTTCTTTTCAGCATTAAACAAAATTTGCTAGGCTTCGCTCATTCCTCCCAAGGTCAACTTGACTCCATTAGCACTGACCGGTATCGTGTAACTAATCTCAATGAATGTCCAAAGATTTGGGTTAACTCCATTTATGTAGATTTCAAACCGCTATTTCCACTGTGGGTATTCATCCAACATTAACAACTTTGGCGGTTTGTTATGGTTTCCAATCTCATTCTCCTGAAGTAGAAGGTTCTGGATGTGTGAGTCCTTTCCAGCAGTAAATGTAGGAAATTGGTCTTCCATTACTTTAAACTTGGTAAACTTAGAACAAGGCAGTTTCACTCGTGCGAATGGGCTATGCAAATGGGTCACTCGTGCGAATGAAGGATGCGAATGAGTTCAATCATGTGATCGGATTCAGTCGTGCATATGAACAAGGAGATTGGACTAAACCGACTGAAGTTGTTCAATCGTGCGAATGAGAGATGCGACTAAGTTTAGTCGTGCAAATGGAGCATAAAAATGAGTTCAATCGTATGAATGGTCTAATCGTGCGACTGAAGGCTGCTGTGTTTGTAAAATCGAATATTTTTAGTTTTCCAGGAACCCTAATTTTCCGTATGATGAAAAACCGAAACTTTAATGCATGCAGACGTAGAAAACACCTTTTTGAAGCAAAGTAGTGACTCTTTTGATTGAAAACATGAGTTTTAACACCAAAAACCAATTGAATCCATGCAAAATCACGAGCCAAAGCTCTAATACCACTTATTAGGACCGTGTACGTTTGGAGTACTAACAGATTCTGCGTGAAACCGAATCAAATAGTGCGGAATCCTATTTGATTGTCGATTCAATCAATGAGAACAATAACATGATCCATCTAACAATGGAACAAACGTTAAGAATGAGTAGAAATTGATCAAGAACAAACTATGAAGTTGGATTGGGTGTTCTCGACGCTCTTTACGGCTAGGGTTTATGTATACTCAAAGTTTCTCTCCAAGTGTTATGTTTTTCCACGAATTAAGCGGTATTTATAGGTTTGCAGTTTCCATTTGTATGACTGAACCATTAGCATGGTTCAGTCGTGCGACTGACTCAAGCGATTGAGTCATACGTACGACTGAAGATTCAGTAGTGCGACTAAGTCAATCTTATGCCTCAATCATATGAATGATCCAGTCTCCTGGTTCAATCGTGTGACTGGTTCATTACTATGATTCATTTATGTGTATGGTCCATAAGTATGGTCCATTAGCATGAATAATCACCTCACTAAGTTGAACACATTTCTCAATCATTATTGATTAAGAATTATGTATAACAACCTCAGACCTATATAAGATGTTCATACATATTATATCAAACACAATAATAATATGAAATAATCAAAGATAAGTAAACATCAAATGCATATCATGTTTCATTGAATAATTACATTACACATGTGTAAGAAATGAAAGACTTCTACACAAGAACATAAACTAGGAACGTAATGTATCAACAAACACCATTTTGTTGGACTACATTAAATTGTCTCAAAATTTCTTTGTTTGCATAGAAGAAGTCAAAGATATGATTTCTAAAAGCGCTAGCATTGTCACCTTGAATAGCCATGACCTTCTTTTTGCTTATCATTTCGATTGAAAGAATTAATTTCTGCAACTCTTCAGCTGGTTACCCTTTATGAGCTAAGAATCTCACCCAAGAGTACTTGAGAAATCATATTTAACAACAAGACAAAAAGAGTTCTTAGCAATTGATTTTACGCTAATTGGGCCGAATAAATCAGTATGTAACAACTAGAGGGGATTAGAAATGGTGCTTTCAAGTTTTGCCTTGTGAGGTTTTATGTGTGTTTTCCTTTGGCACATGTCATACACTTTTCAACAACAGAAAAATATTTTAATGGTAGTCCCCTAATAAGATTGTTTTTAACCAATTTGTTAATGATTTTGAAAATAACATGGCCAATCGTCAATGCTATAAAAAGGATTTAGACGATGATGCTTTTGATAGAAGGCAAGTATCAATGGAAGTGGACTCTTTGGATCCCATATAAATAAGATAAGTATCATTCTTTCTCGAAGCTTGCACTAACACCATCTCGTCAGATTATTAAACCCTGACTTTAGAAATAAGCATTCATTTGAGAGAAATAAAACTAGAATGTCTTTAACGCACATTTGAGAGACACTCAGTAAGTTGAATGGTAGCTCTGGCACAAAGTTGAATTTCTCCAGAGTGAGAGATCCATTTGATACCTTATCTTGACCAATCATCTTACCACCTTTCTTCTCACCAGCAATTGCCACACACCCTCCATTGAAAATTTGATAATTGGTCAACAAATCTTTCAACCTAGTCTTGAGCATCCACTATCAATGTGCCAAAAACTATTTATAGATTAATGGACGACTCCTACAAAAGATAATGACCAATTTAACCATTTGAAATTGGAACCTATGTTTGAACAACTTTAGGTTTTGGGAAAGATGATTCGTTGCAAAAGAAATTATTAATAATATGAGTTAATCTACTGCCAAAAGAGTACTTATGTACAAATCTGTATTGAAGCTCAAGATTATTTTTAACTACATGACTATCTTTATCACATCTAAAGCAATGGGATTTTAATCTAGGTTTATTATGCAACAAATCAGGAATTTTATCTATTAAGATTTCCTTGTCGCACTCACAAAGTTAATGTCTAAGACAAACTGTTGAGAAATAAAAATGTTACTTAAACTAGAACAGGTTGTTAAGATTTAGGGGTCTAAGGCTATTGCATCCAAGCCCACTTGTTTGTCCCTAACCGTACTCCTCATGCACTTCCTTATGATTAACACCTTATAAACCTACAAAAAGATTGTTAGTATATGTTTAAATTATATCATTTGAAGGATAAGGAATTGGCATCGGTGAATAATAGTAAGTATTAGGAGGATGATAAACTGGAGCATTTTCATAACCCAAAACCTGCTTTAATCGTAGCCCCCCATTGTGATTTACATACCTAAGATTGTCCATTTATCATGTTTTTATTGAAGTTTACTTGTTTTAAACTCAGCAAGAGCGACTCTTTCAGTCAATATATTTATTTCAACATTTCTTTCTTAGACAATTCCATTGAGATGTTTATTTTCTTTTAAAGCTTCATTTAATTTTACAAAGTATTTTGACACGTTTAGTTTAAGCTCATCATTGATTCATTTTAAATCCTTTTCATTATCAAGTAACAGGCGGTTTGCTTTATAAAAACCAAATAATCTGATTTTGTAAGTAGAAGAGCACATGTGTTGTATTACCTCATAAGGAAGACCCATCACCACCTTTTCTACTGTAAGTGCTTTGTCACATTGGCATGATGGAGTACTTTTCTTGATTTTCTCAATAATGATTATACTTTCTTGCTTCTCCTTTACCCTCTCCTCTAATTGCATTTTCACCAACTCAACGTTCTCTTTATGGAAATCCTTCTTTTCACATATTCTTGTACCCTCAAACCTGGCTTGTTCAACTTCCCCATGGATAAGATTCTAATAACTTCAGTTTCATCTTTAAACTCTTTGATATGATCAAACTCTTTAATACTCTCCTCTTCATCGATTATTTCAGCAATTAAGACTTAGGTGATTTTTTCTTTGGTCTCATCAGCTTTAAAACTCCAATTAGAACTTGTAATCAGGGTCATCTCTTTTTTTGCTTACTCTTTTCCTTCTGTCTACCTAAGGCTAGTCTTGGAACTCCTGAGTTGCTTGGATTGGTTACTATTGGCTAAGGACACTCTTTTCTTAAATGTCCTAACTGCTTGCAGTTAAAACATCTTAACTTGAATTTGTCAAAACCCAATCTTGAATTGGAATTTTGACCTCCAAATTTTTTTCTGCTAGTCCTTTCCATAAACCACTTAACTCGAAGATTCAATGTTGGTCCATTTGATTTATTTTTAGTACAAATGAGTTGCTGAATTGTTCAATATCAAATACAAACAATAGACAAGATGAATAATGAAGATTAAGAATAATAACAATTCAACCAAAGTAAGACAATGATGATTAACACATTCAATAATAACAAAGCACAATGATATTCTCTGAAATTACTGCTAATAAAGGTGACTTGCAACAAGGACAAATGATTAGGGTTTTGCAAGATTAGCTAACAATGATAAGGATCAAAACTTTATATAGTACCAAAACTGTATTTTCGCCCGGCAGAAACAACAGTTTCGCCGAGAGAACTAAACAGCTGACTATGAGCAAAACTATATTTTCCTCACAATTTCACTGGACTGCAAAACAAAATAAAGTTAATTGCATACAAAAGTATGCTAACATAAGACCTAATACAAAAGAATATAAACATTCTTATCTAAGGTGAGTCCAACCTATGCATGATCTTCAATACTCCCTCTAGGTTGGAACTCACCACCTTCACTTGTCTTGATTTATCTCATCAGCTCCAGTTTCCCCCGCTGCCTTTGATTTGTCTTCTACAGCTCCTGCAATGACCTCCTTAGGGGCTTTAGCAAATGATTCACCTCGGTCTCTTCAAACTTCATTAGCCCCTTCGGGATGAGCACTAGCTTGCCCAAACTGCTGGTCAAATCCTGTATGTCCATGTTTAGATCATCTTGGGCCCTCACTCTCTTTGCAAGCCTCTTCACTTCTTCCCTCACACCTCTGATCTTATTTGCCACAGACATAAACAGACCGGCTCCTTCTTTGTCTCACCACTCGCACTTGCTTTGATATGATTCTCGAACAAAACCAGCAGGTCTTCATCACAAAAGTTAAAAAGCTCCATCGGATTAAAGACTTTAAATTCACCACCATTCTTTACTCTAATCACCGCCTCCCTCGTATTGTTATTATAAAACCACTTCACAAAATTTTGTAGTTGTTAGGGGAGGGGATCTGCCAATCTGACCCTGTTCACGGTCTTTGGGGGTTTCACACTTAGAACAATCTTTCCCTTTCCAATCTCCCAATCCTTGTCCTTCTTTGATCGTCTTTTCTCTACTTTCATATAACGAAAGGACTAAAAATTGTCATTTAAGCCATTCTTTATCTCCTTCTCCAATAATGAGGCTTGTTCAGTAAGATGGGCATTCAGTAACGACAATGCTGCCAACCTCCTCAAATCCCATTTCAGCAAGGTCTTGAATGCCTTCCTCTTGTGCATGTATGAAATACCACCTCTTTTCCTCTTGATCATGAACATCTTGAAGTTGGGGTTATAACACCAGCTAATGATTCTCTTGTCAGCCTCCTTTTTTCTCAACCTTTCCATGTTTTGGAATAGGGGAGTTAGTTCTTCGGGCTCCTTTTCTTTAACAAACCATTCTCCTTTAGCCATTTCAAGAATATGTATTTAGAAGTATCAGTTAAATGATCTAACTCATATTGAGTTAGTTGATTGGGCAGGAAAGCAGTAGCTTTCAACTCATTGATTACCTCAAACAACTTCTTTATCAACAAGCTTTGATGTACCAACATCCTCTTTATCCCTTATATCACCTTATTCTTTTGACTCTCCCGCATCTCTTGATTAGTGAGTTTTGTTTTCATCATGCTTAATTCATTAGCAAGAGAGTTGTTTAGATTTTGAATCACATCCTCATCTAAACCACCTTTTTCTTCTTTCCTTGAGGTTTCGGTAAATGCTTGGTGTCTTTGTTTGGTTCTCCTTTCAGACTCTTCTACATCAGCTTTCTTTTTTGACCTTCTCTCTTTGTCAACCCTTATCTCCTCAGCCCTTTCATTCACCTTATCTTCGAAATCATAATCCTTTCCCTTCGCATATCTTTTCCTTTTCTTAGCAGCATCTATCTGTTGTGCCCGAGTCTCCTCAGCTCTCTTATTTTCTCACTCGTCCACCCTCCTGATATAATTCCATCTTTCAGGTGGGTACGTGTTTTCCCATAGATTGGTGATCTTCCCGCTAAAATCATGTAGGATGGCATAACAATATGCAAAAATACGGGTGTTCATCTGCATCAACCTTTTAACCTCCCCGTGTCTTGGTACATTAGGAATTAGATCATTAAAGATCATCTGTACAAATCTAGGATACAACAGCCACTTATCCTTCTTCAGTGCCATCACATTTTCTGCCATACATTAAAATATCATCCTAGCAATGATTGCTTTCTCTCCTTTATAGCATAACACCATGGCTTTTGCCTAGTCCACATTCAGCCCATCTGATCCACCTTTATAGTGATCTAAGCACATAATAAAGACGTGAGCTATGTAACTCCATTCCTTTTAAAGGAAGGTCTTCTTTATCGTTTTATGTGTAACAAAGTGTTAGGATTTGGTATTTGACCAAACATCAACTAATTAACGTGTTAAACCAAACCAAATAGTGCGGAATCCTATTTGATTGGTGATCCAATCAGTGAGAACGCGCGTAGAAACAATAACGTATTGAATCTAACATCAAGAATCGAGTAGGAATCGATCTACAGCGCTCTATGAACTTGGAGTACGAACTTAAAAGCTTCTAGACGTCTAGGGTACATCTGGAGTCGAACTGGATTCAATGCTTACGTTTTTCCATGAATTTGGTGGTATTTATAGGTTAGGGTTGCTCATTCGTGCGACTGAACCATTAGCATGGTTCATTCGTGCGATTGAGCCATGGGGTTGATCCATTCGCACAACTGAGTGTTCAGTCGTGCGACTGAGTCAGACGCATGAAGTTGTTCAGGCGTATGGACTATTTAGGCGCATGAACACTCAGTTGCATGGCCATTCGGACGCATGACTACTGTTGGGGCGCATGGTCCAGTCGGACGCATGAGAACTTCACTTCACCAAGTTTGAGTGTGTTCAATATTCTAACATTATGTATAACACTTCAAACAATCACGAACCTATATAATTAAGTCAATATGCATTAAACAACTCATTAATGAAATATTAAACATTATAAACATAACCAAACATTTTGTATTTCATTAAGTACCCAATAGTTACATAAGTGTAAGACATATTACATTCAGATCAGGATCTAGGTACATATATGTATCAACAAACTCCCCCTTGGACCTAGATCTATCTATTGTCTAACATCTTTCATGATTTCCTCAAACTTTTTGTACTTAGCTTCTTTGGTAACTCCTCTGTTTATCTCAAAAATAGAACAGAGTCTTATCACTTTTTGGAATTGTAAAGCTTGTACAATATCCTGTGGGTCGTAGAACAGGGGCCACTTGTATAAAGTATAAACATCTTGTGCTAACAAGTTGGTGAGCCATATCGGGTCAAACACCATTAAGGTTTCCATTGAGCCATTCCTGTTCAAGACTATTACGGCCTCTCCGTTCTCCAATCGTAGTACCACCATTTGAAATATGGAGTGAAGTCTGTGGCATCTCACGTAGTGGGATTTTAGACATTGTACGTGGTGGACTCCACTTTAGTACTACTCTAGAGTTGCCAGTTATGGCATCAACTTCAGATCTTCTGATGTATCTCGTTGTTGTTGAGGTTTGAAGTTGACCCATCTGGTATGGTACTCACTCTTTAGAGCAGCTTCAAACCATCCTGACATCTTTCAAGGGCCAGCATATAGCAAGTCTAACTTAGCTAACTGGTTGAGCTCAAAACCTGGAAGAGTCTTCAGATCATGTGGAAATCTGAAGTACTCTATTCCCTTCTCATGTTTAACCGCGTAAAGGTTGAGGTCTGCAAAATGTGCCCACGCGATGATCCTGCCTGCCACCTTTTGATGTTTCTTGACCTTATACAGTTTGGTGTAGACAGTTGATGTTGTAGCTCTGCGTTGGGCTTTGATTTCTTCAAAACATGCTGCCCATTTAGCCTTTTTGATTTTGACTTCGACGTTTGAGGCTTGGGCCTTCTCTTTATCCTTTACTGACTCTTTCTCCATCATGTCCAGAGTTTCAAAGGTGTCACTGACTAGAGTGTCTCCCAAATTAGGAATTGTAGTTCCTTCCTTGTCAGTGTACTTAGGATTGTGTTGAGCAGTGACATCTTCTATCTCAATCTCTTCAACATCCTGAAGCTCATCATCACTCTCTATTTGCACAGTTGGAGCATCTTTTACAATCTTATCAGGATTGAGCTTGAACATTTTTGCCAGTTTCTCATCAGTAAGATCATGAATTATTTCCCCTTCTTCATGGTTAGTTGAGTCTTGATCTGTTGAAGGGAGCAATATCGTGTTCATCTCTTTGATAATTTGGATCTGCTTGATTTAAACATTCAATATATCAATCATTAGTTAACATTCAAGACAGAACCATAATAATCGAAAACATAACTATTTACATTACATATAAACATGTATTTAGTTGATATCATACATGATCCGAATACAAAAGATATTAAATAACAATAAACCAACTAGGCATTACTCTTGTCTTGGATCATTGGCTCTTCTGCTGCCGGGTTGGATGAGGAGGCACTCAGATCTTGAGTACGTTTGGTCCTCCTTTCGATCACTGATATGGCACCTGCAGCTGAAGAGTCGTCATCATCATCATCACTAACATCAGTAGGACCATAATGATCATTACCATCATCATCATCATCACTATAATCATCAGCATCATCATCTCCATCACCTTCTCCTATCTTTAAGGGCTCTTCTTTGGACCCTTTGAGTTTTAGCTGCGGAGATTTGTTTGCAGCCTCCAGCTCCTCAATCCTTTTGGCGTGTTGCTCTTGGAGCTAAGACTTCTGATGTGCCTGCTCATCAATCAATTGAGCCTGATGAGTGAGCTGCTGAGATTGGACAGTGGTTAGATCTACCAGCTATCTTATCCGATTGGTCTTCTCTTCATCTGCTGCTAACAGTCGTAGCACCATTCGATTGAGTGCTGAGAGCTGTTCCTCTACCCCACTGGGAGGCAGAGGCAATCCTGATGGATATGGAAAGAAAGAGGATGGTGCTGTAAGATGACTAGTGGTGGTGGTCACTGTGGTGAAGAATGGAGGCGATATAGATGATGGTGGTGATGATGTAGGTGTGAATGATGTGGTGGTGGATGGAAGGGTGGTAGTGGTGGTAGGAGGAATGGTGGCTGTGGTGGTGGCTGTGGTGGTGGTTGTGGTGGTGGCTATGGTGGTGGCTGTGGTGGTGATAAAGGTGATTATGCGTTTCTTCCTTTTCAAGCCATGGGGCTGAGCCATCCGCTTCTTCCTCGATCCAGTCGAGGTGGATGATCCCCCTATAGTGCGGCCTGGCAGATCAGGAGTATAAGTAGGATCATCAGTGGTCTCTCCCAATCCGCTTGGGCATTCACCAACCGCCCGGAGCCCTCGATCTGTGGGAATGACTTTACTTCCCACAGTCCGAGTCAGCGGCTCCTCATCTGACTCATCTTCTTCCTCACCAGGCATGAAAT
Source organism: Flaveria trinervia (assembly GCA_025506515.1). Taxonomy (NCBI): domain Eukaryota; kingdom Viridiplantae; phylum Streptophyta; class Magnoliopsida; order Asterales; family Asteraceae; genus Flaveria; species Flaveria trinervia. The sequence goes on from CM046452.1 coordinate 9,566,197, forward strand.
CCTGGTGGAACCCAGCAGTCTCCACTCCGTCTCCAGTGGGGGCAGATGCTAGAGATGGAATAGCAGTAGTGGGACCCCTTTTTTGAGTGGGTCCTTCATCTCCAGCATCTCCGCTATCATCATCGGAGTCATCATCAGGGAGCTGTATCTACTCTTCTTTAGACTCACTATCAACATGACGCCATTTATGCCTAGCCGGCGCCACGTAGTCTTCCCGGGCCAGATGCCCAAATAATCTCCTCACAGGGGGCTTTACCTGCTTCCCCCTGTAAACCTTCATCCTGCCCAAAGTGGTATCGTCCATTACCTCAAGTACCACCGTGTCTTCCTTCTCCTTCGGCAAGGAAGGGACCTTCTGGTCTATAATCATCTGCATAAAGCTAGGGTACATGCAGAAGCCCTCCTTCCCTTTCCCTTAATGTTCTCCACCAAGTAGGTGAAGATCATCCCGGAGAAGCTGAACGGATGGTTCAGCACCAGTGTAGCATATGCGTTCTGGATCTGATCGGACAGTTCATCAAAACCTCCTTTCCAAGAGGCTAAGCACTTAAGCAGTACGTGCGCAAGGTACTTGAACTGGGTACACAGGTTGCTCTTGTTGAGCACCCCTGCATTGATGTCCCCAGCGTACTTGGCCCGCAGGAAGCAGCCTCTGACAGTCAGGGGTGTAGTCATGTGGGACATTCAGCATCGTCCCCAAGCTGCAGCACTATCCTGAGATCTTCCTCAGAGATCTCAATGGCCTCTCCAAATATCGAACTACGGATTCGTTGAGGCTCTGATGTTCTATCAACTACAACACCTTCCCAGAAGGCCTACTGAATAGACCGGTACGATGTGCATGGAGTTGAGATTGCATGAGAGATCCTTGAGCTTCTAAGAAACAAGATGATTCCAGCAAGGTCAGGTGCATGTCTGGATGACTGATCCAGATAAGCACAGATATTGTGCTTGGTGCTCATTGTCCACCGACTCGTCATCTGTTACAAAATAAAACGTTAGTATCCATTGAATAAGAATATCTTGAATCACTTGGACTTGTAAATATTTCTTTTGACCTGTCATGCGAATGAGACTATGCGACTGAGATCTAGTCATGCAAATGAGTAGTGCGACTGAAATCCAGTCGTGCGATGTACCTCATGCGTACGACTTGTCATGCGATTGAACTCATACGTATGAACACTCATGCGGTTTAGCCATTCGCACTACTCAGTCATGCGACTGAACTCATACGCGTGGTTCAATCATGCGGTTTAGCCATTTGCACTACTCAGTCGTGCGACTGAAGTTCATCAACTTGTCCATTCGCATGACAGACTGCTGTTCAATTCAATTCAAAGTTTGACCAATTCTTATGATTAGATGTCGTGTTTTGGTTCATTGGACTCGCAATCATTACACTTAGCACATAATAGCATTAATGTTAGTTGATTGCTTGAATTAATTGGGTTATTTTGTCAAACAAGTCTCGGTTCTTGGTTTGGACCGAACTTGTTGATTTTGCAGTCAAATTGAATGAGATATGGTTGGATTGAACCGCATTGTACCTGTATAGTCAGTGGAAATTGTCAGTGCACAAGAATTAGTGGTATAGAAAGATCTAATGAAAATTTGGCAGAGTAACGACAGTCGTGCGAATTAGGGTTAATTTGGGAGTGATGAGTCTCTGCGACCGACTCCCCCTCTATTTATACTAAAGCTGGATTCAATCGTACAACTGGACTCATTCGGTCATTTCATTCGGGCGAATGGACCTCAGTTGTGCGATTGGATCAGTCACTCACCTTCGATCGTCCGACTAGAGTTCAGTCGCACGACTTGTTCATTCGCCCACTCTCAATCGGCCGAATGGCTCATTTGTATAAGTCATTTGGTTGAATGGTCCATACTCATTTCCATTTGGCTGTTTAAGGCATGAGTATGGTCCATTCGCAAGATTGGTCCATACTCAAGGTCCAGTCGTGTGAATGGGTCATACACTTGACATTTTCCTTACTTTATGACCATTTGACTTTTAAACCCTTTTAACCTGTTAATTTAACATTATGAACATTTGATCATCTCAGACATGATCATTTTAGACTTAAAACCTTTAGATCACCTCAGACGTGATCTTTTTAAAACTTTTTGTCACCTCAGACGTGACCCATTTACTTGAAAGCACGTGTGGTCACCTCAGACGTGACCTTCTAGATGATAAGGTCCCTTATCAACTTCCATTACATAGTCCGATACTACACAAAACTGAAATAGACTTACTTTGTACTTACATAAAAGAAATAACACTGAAAACTACACTAATATATGTTTTTGTGTTTTTGTGAGGGTTAATTCCTAAGATGTAACTCTAGGGAATAATTCTTCTGAGAGGGCAGCCTCAATCTTTCAAACCATACATGGACCAATTCAAGCTGGAATCATACAGGATATTCAAATCTTTTGAGACCAGTTAGCTAAAACCTTTGATGCTCTATTCTTGTTTTTCATCTAGAGTCATTTAGCAAATTTAGGAAATCATACTAGTACTATTTGGTCCCCACACTAATTTGAACTTTCAAGAATTGTTGCCATAGTGATTGTCAGTATACTTGTCCTCTTAAATCTATACATAGACTTTCAACACAGTTTGGTGATCGTTTTGAGGTTTGTTTATTTCAACAAGCATTTGTGACTCCCACACTTATATGGTAATCAACATTCCTCAGAAGATTTTTTAGCGGTCTTAGGGTGGTATTCAAGAAGCGACTATTCATAGAATTTTCAAAGAGAAGCCAGTCCTCAGGTCAGTGCCATCGCACAGCAGAGAGGCGGCAAACAACAATGAGTTCTAGAATATATAGGTTATGCTTATCCTCAGGTCAGTGCCACCGCACAGTAGAGAGGCACATAATCTATCTTTTTGTTTGCGCAATTTTTCTTCTTTTAGCACAAATCTCACCAACAACCTAGGTTATCAGCTTGATTGTATTTTCATTTTTTATGTGCTTTTGCTCATGCTTTGGTCTTACGCACACTTTTGTGGCATTTATTGTGCTCGTCACCCCTTATTGGAATCTTGTTGATTGTGTTAACCAGGGATAAGGTGTTCCCACAGCTAGTCAAACATTTTAGTTTAATCTTGAGATCACCAAACGGTCTAGTAATCTATTGTGTTGAATCTACCGACATATCAACTGTGGTCTAGCAACCTCTAGGTCTACTTTCTTTGTGTTACCTTAGTAGTAGCTAGCTTAACTATCATATTTCCTTTTATATAGCTCAGACTACTCAGACTTATACTTGAACTTTGTATCTTTTTCAATTTTGATTTTCAAAGTCGCAAATGGTTTGCACCTGTGTACTATCATATTCCACACGTTAAATCTGTATCACACGTACGATATTATTTATTATCGGCTTGTCTCTCATTTTCCCTCGTTTTTTTCATACCTATTATCTCCCTAAAATACTAAAACCTCTAAGGATTTGCGTTTTAGAATTTTAATGAGCAAGAACCGACACTAAGTGTAATTAACGAAATAACATTAAAAAAACAGGAGAATTAAACGTAAAGAACACTATAATTAAAGAAATTTTAAGAGAACTAGACGCAACGCATCGGACTATACATGGTCATCTTTAGGAATGACCTCACTTTTCTTTGTAACACCATTGACCTCTAACAGATATAGAAAACGTGGTTTATCAAAAGCCTTTGTATAGAGGTTAGCGCGTTGAAAATCAGTGTTTATTTTTATCACATCGATTAAATTCTTTTCAAAACAATCATGTATGATGTGATATTTGATTACGATGTGTTTGGTCTTAGGATGTTGGACCGGGTTCTTGGTGACTGCAATCGTAGCAGAGTTATCAACAAATATAGGAGTAGAAGTGAAATGCAAACCATAATCCCGCATTTGCTGTTGAATCCATATGATTTGGGAACAGCAGCTTGCAGCAGCAACGTATTCTGTTTCACAGGTTGACAAGGCAACCGAGGTCTGCTTCTTACATTGCCAGGTTACCAATCTTCTCCCAAAGAACTGACACCCTGCTGATGTAGACTTTTACTTCATCTTGCAGCCGCCATAATCCGAGTCACTATACGTTGTAAGTTCAAAGTCATCATCATGAGGATACCACAACCCAAGTGTGGGTGTGCCCTTCAGATACCGAAATATCCTTTTGACCCCAATTAGATGATTCACCTTAGGCTTTGCTTGATATCGCGAGCATAAACATATAGCATACATGATATCTGGTCTGGAGGCAGTGAGATACATGAGAGATCCAATCATCATGCGATACATAGTGGCATCTACCAGATCACCGTTCTCATCGGGTGCTACATCATGGTTTGTAGCCAGTGGAGTGCCAGCTATGGAAGCATTCTCCATGTCAAACCGACTGAGAATATCTCCTACATACTTGGTCTAATGTAAGAAGAGTCCATTTGGTGTCGATCTACTTGTAACCTGAGAAAGAATTTCATCTCCCCCATGGCACTCATCTCAAACTCAGCCTTCATTACTGCTTCGAATTCTTTGCATAATTCTTCGTTCCTTGAACCAAAGATTATGTCATCTACATAGATCTGTACTAGTAGTAAGTCTCCATCTTTTTCTTTGATAAATAGTGTGTAGTCAATGACTCCCCTGCGAAATCCGTGTTTCACAAGATGAGTTGAGAGTTTCTCATACCAAGCCCATGGAGCTTGATGAAGCCCGTATAGAGCCTTGTCGAGTTTGTAAACTCTATCCCGATGATATGGATCTTCAAATCCCTCGGGTTGACTGACATACACTGTTTCTCTGATTTCCCCATGAAAGAATGCACTCTTCACATCAAGTTGATAAAGTTTGATTTTCATATAAGATGCATAGGCCAGAAAGATGCGGATGGCTTCCATCCTTGCCACTGGTGCAAATACATCATTGTAGTCAATACCTTCAACTTGTCGAAAACCCTGAACAACAAGCCGAGCCTTGTTTCTGATGATCACTCCCTCATCATCTTTCTTACATTTCAAGACCCATTTGGTACCAATGACTTTAGCACCTTTAGGTCTATCCACTAGTGTCCATACACCTAACTTCTTAAACTGAAAAAGTTCTTCGTGCATGGCACTAACCCAAACCTCGTCATTTAATGCTTCACTAACATAGTTTGGCTCAAACTGAGACACAAAGCAGCAGTATGCACCGTCATGAAGGTATCCTTTTTCCATCACAGAGGCATAATCAGCGGAGTACAGCTGATTTCTAGTCTGAACCCCTGATCTCACATCTCCTAAAATGTTATCCAAAGGATGATAGACGTTTAGACGTGAGCCAGGAGTTGTCGGAACAACCACCTCAGAGTGAAGATTATGACCATTTGGTTCTGGATCTGAGGAGACAGGAGTCTGAGGTTCTAATGGTTCAGAAGCATCACTAGCCGATGCTTGTGAACTTGTGGTAGTCGGAACCTGTACATCCTAGTTGATTTGATCATTTTCTTCATTTTCTTCATCAGAGGAGGAGTCACTCATATCAACTACTCCCCCTGAGTTGGTAGGATCATGACTTGTTGAATCTTGAGATGGTGTGTTCAAGACATCATACATCATCTTGTTTGCCAGCTCGTCTTCTGATGAAGAAAGAGATATGTTGAAGGACTTGAAGAAACCATCATAGTCGAAGAAGTAAGCAAACCCCTTTCCAGCAGGCGGTGTGATATATCTTTGAACATCAACATTACACCACACCTCTACTTGACGTGTTGAGTTGTTGTAAACTCTCTTGTTCGGTATGTTGTATCCTAAGAAGATCCCTTCATCAACCTTCTCACTGAGTTTTCTCTCTTGAGTTTTTTTCAGCAGGGTGCACGGAGCGCCAAACGGCTCAAGATATTCCAAGTTAGGTTTACGTCGCTGTAATAACTCATAGCACGTTTTTCCATGGCGTTTTACTATCAGAACTCAATTAAGAGTATAACATGCTTTCACCACTGCTTCATTCCAAAATTGTATAGGCAGTTTCGAGTCTACAAAAATAGTCTGTGCCGTCTCTATCAAGCTGCGGTTCTTCTGTTCAGCAACGCCGTTCATCTGAGGGGTATAAGCCAAGGTAAATTGATGCACAATTCCCTTTTCCTTGCAATAGTCCTCCATCCTCTGATTCTTGAACTCGGTTCCGTTGTCTGAGCGCACCTGTCTTACCTTCAGCTTGTATAGGGATTCCAATGTAGTTACCAATTCCTTGAAGGATTCAAATGTTTCTGATTTGGATTTCAGAAACATTACCCAAGAGAACCTTGAGTAGTCATCAGTAACTACATAGCAATACAAGTCGCCTGCGATGCTTATTGTACTGACTGGACCAAACAGATCCATGTGAAGAAGCTCAAGTGGAAGTTCTATAGAATGAACTTTCTTTTCCTTATGAGATTTCTTCGTCTGTTTGCCCTTTATGCATGCAACACAAAAATCCGGGAGTTGAAAGTTTTTGACTTTTACTCCTCTTACAAGATCATTTTGGATCAAGTGATTCATTTTCCTCGGATTTATGTGTCCTATTCTCCTATGCTAGGAGATGGATTCCTTCTCAGTAGCTTTGGGCAAGAAACATTGGACTTCACTATCCGTTGTGGATGCCTTTGAGAGATCCAAAACATAAAGATCATTATATCTATACGTTGACATTAGGATCTGATCCTCTGGAATCACGTAGTCCTTCTTTAGAACAGAACACTTCTTGTTGTCAAAAACTACCTTGAATCCTTTATCATAGATTTGAGAAACGGAAGTAAGTTATTTTGAAGTTGTTGGACATAGTTTACCTTATCAAACTTAACTTTCTCATTTCCCACTTCTCCTTGGGCTGTGATGTACCCGCCTTTGTTTCCAGCAAATGAAACATGCCCTCCTTTAATTTGTCTGACATTTGATAAGAGAGCTCTATTCCCTGTCATGTGCCTGGATGCTCCACTATCAACTCTCCACGTGTTAGTCTTAGAACTATAGCAACACCATGCACAGTCAATGAAAACATTTGTTCATGTCAGGAACCCAAGCCTTAACCGGCTTGGGTTTCCCTGAGGCATCACATATAACAAACTCAACCCTGACCCTTTGAGGTTAAGGATTGATCAGAATTCTGTGTTTCTTATTTTCAGGCACTAAGGAGGTTTTTTCTTTCCATAATCCAGATTTGTGTAAGGCCTGTTTGTGATAGACAGACGACTGGGTGATGGATTGAACTTTGGGTTCACGATCTCTTCTAGGAGGCGTCACTGAGTTCCTGCTAAAAGATCTTGATATAGATGTAGAAAGTTCAACTTTCTTCCTCGGTGTCTGGTAATAAGGACAGTGAGACGCTATGTGACCATACTCTCCACAATTATAGCAGGATCTGCTTTCAACTTTACGGTTTATTTGTTTTGGTGGAGATATACTCGTCACACAGTCAACCTTATTGTATTTGGACTTAGGCACTACTTTGTTAGATGTATGACTTGGTTTTACAAAATTAATTGTTTTACCTGGTTTTACATCTTTAATCTCTCGTTTCCCTGGACTGTGACATGATGCACATGATTGTGTAGATTTTATAGTCTTTTTAGGTTCTTGTTTGACTTTGTTTGACCTTGACTTTAAACTAACCCTTTCGAATTCTTTTTCCAGGTTAACACAAGGCATCTTTCCTATTGCCTTTGAAGTGGCCTCCTTTTGTTTAGGGTCGGATTCACTAGATTTACTTACGGAATCCGGATCGCTAACAAGAGGAGTAGACACCACGTGATCCTTGATAGGGTTATTGTTAATTGGTTTACTTTGGTGTTCATCAAGGTCTCTGGTGGTGGTGGAACCACTTTGTATCCCAGTCCCTCCCTATTATTTCTCTCTCTAACTAAGTGTTGAACAATGTGTGATGAGCTTGTCCAACTATGCAGTTTTTGTTTTAATGAATTGACTTCTACTTCTAAAACTGTTTTTTGCTTCTTAGTGTCCTCAAGAGAGTTCAGATAGTACCTAATGTCATTTTCTTGGTTAAAGGCAAGTACCTTAGTTTCCCTAAGCAGTTTATTTAAAAGGTCTATATTTTCCTTGTAACTGTGCTCGTTTTGTTTCAATACTCTATTTGCTTCTGTGCACAATTCCAGATCCTTCTCTAAGCTATCATTATGATCTAATAGCCTCGCAAATTTTGAATCTATAACTTCTCTAAATTTATTACATTCTAAGCAAGCATGATATTAAATAGTTGGTCAATAGTACTTACCTGGATGTTGAAGAAGAATCAGCCATGAGTGTTGGCTCGATTGTCTCTGGTTCTGATGATTCAGATGATGATGCAGATTTTTCTTCTTCAGGCAGGTCGTTGACTACATTTGCAGTATCTTCAGAGTTTGACATTGCGAGCTCTACGGCTATATCTCCTTCACTTGCAGAATCGTCATCAATATCCTCCACACTAGCTATATTTGACTTTCCTGGTGAGACGAACCGAAAGCACCAGTCCTGTCCTTCATCTGCATTAGCAGTTAAGGCTTTTGGATCCTTACTTGATGAGTCAGCATTACTAGTTGTGGACTTATCTTGACGGTTAAATGACGAGAAGGGATTTCCATTACCTGTCTTCTTTGGTTTTATACACTCCCTCTTGAAGTGTCCCTTCTCACCGCAGTTGAAACATGTAACCTTTGACTTATCAAACCCAAAGGTTGTGTCTTTTGTTGAAACTAGGTTTTGTCCGGTCTTTTTGACAGACTTTTTAGCTCGTCGGACAACACTTGTCAGAGCCCACATTATGTCCATTCGTTCCAACTCCATTTCATCCACCGGCTCATAATCTTCATCTGCTAGGTGGTAGTTACCTCTCTTTCTAGCAATTAATCCATCGTAGGATTGAACCACTGCATATGTCCTCTGGCCACCTCCACAGTTACATTCCCAAGGTTGTCGATTTTCAGCTTTGCTGCATTAGCTTCAGGTATTGCATATAGGGTGCTGGACGACCCTGACAATTCAGATCCTGAAGTTCAGGGTTGTGCTGGAACTCCTGCGCTTGAGATGAAGGCGGTTTGTAGTGGTGTTCCAGATGTCTTGACTGAAGGAGTAGCATTGTAGAGTGCCGGATTCTCATCGTAGTTTGCCTTTTGGGCTCGATGCTTCATCGTAGCATTGAAGAGTGCATCTCACTCATCAAGTGGTAGAATCTATCGATCATATCATCAAGGCCTTCTTTTCCCATTGAAGAGAGGTTGTCAAACTCCTTGTTCAATGCTTTTGCCTTGATAGCCTTCAGAGAGACATTCCCGTCATACCTCTTCTCCAACGCATCCCAAAGTTTCTTGGCTTGAGTATACTCTGAATAATAATAGAAAATATCCTTTGGAATGGACTGAGTAAGCAAGGCGTAGACTTTCTTCTCAGCGTTGTGTTTTACTTTCTGTGCATCCGACATGCCACTTAGAGTAAGTTTTACTCCGCCAGCTCCAACAGGCATGTTGTACCCCGACTCTATTGTCTCCCACAAATTTGTATCCACTCCATTTAAGTAGATTTCGAAACGTTGCTTGCATTGTGGGTAGTCGTCTAATGTAATAAGTTTTGAGGGTTTATTGTGAATCCCCACTTCGTTCTCCAACAGCAGTAGATTCTGAATACGTGTATCTCTACTTGTTGTGTATGCTGAAAACTGATCCTCCATTTCACTTCAGTTTACTATTTAACAAGCTGCTGATGGATGCGAATGAAGGTATGCGATTGAGTTTATTCAGGCGATTAAACAAGTGCGAATGGGTTAATCGTGCGACTAAGCCAATGCGGATGAGTTAGTCGTCCGAATACACTAATGCGGTTGAGCGGTCCAAATGAAGATCTCAGTCGTACGAATGAGAGTATGAATGAGTTCAATCGTGCAGTTGAAGGACGCGTATGAACTCAGTCGTGCGATTGAGTCAATCGTGCGACTGAACCTGCTGAAGTTTGATAATTCGTAGGTTAAACTTGTTTTGGCCGTAAAAACTCGAATTTTATCAAACCCTAATAGCCGTATGGCGGAAAAACTACACTTTTCGATAAGGAAACTTCCAAGACTCCGTTAGACACAAAAGGATTGCGTTTTTGATGCAAAAACACAATTTTGTATCAAAACGATTGAATCAACATGTAATCAATAGCCTAGAGTTCTGATACCACTTGTTAGGATATAGTATTTGACCAAACACCAACTGATTAACGTGTTAAACCAAACCAAATAGTGTGGAATCCTATTTTATTGATGATCCAATCGGTGAGAACGCACGTAGAAACAATAATGTCTTGAATCTAATGTCAAGAATCGATGAGGAATCGATCTACAGCGTTCTATGAACTTGGAGTACGAACTTAGAAGCTTCTGGACGGCTAGGGTACGTCTGGAGTCGAAGTGGATTCAATGCTTACGTTTTCCATGAATTAGGTGGTATTTATAGGTTAGGGTTGGTCATTCGTGCAATTGAGCCATGCGGTTGATCCATTCGCACAACTGAGTGTTTAGTCGTGTGACTGAGTCAGACGCATGAAGTTATTCAGGCGTATGGACTATTTTGGCGCATGGAGACTCAGTCGCATGGCCATTCGGACGCATGATTACTGTTGGGGCACATGGTCCAGTCAAACGCATGAGAACTTCACTTCACCAAGTTTGAGTGTATTCAATATTCTAACATTATGTATAACACTTCAAACAATCACTAACCTATATAATTAAGTCAATATGCATTAAACAACTCATTAATGAAATATTAAACACTATAAACATAACCAAACATTTTGCATTTCATTATGTACCCAATAGTTACATAAGTGTAAGACATATTACATTCAGATCAGGATCTAGGTACATATATGTATAACACAAAGGCTGGCCCCTCATATCCCATACTCCTAAATGATGCTAACACCTCAACATCAGTCATAGAAACATGCCCTCTTGAATCTTCGTCTAGTCTTAGGATCCTCGAGACTGTTTTAGCTGTAATAGTCACCTCATTCTCCAGAACATTAGTAGTAATCCTCTGTGTGTTTCCTCTCGTATCATACTCAGCTGATCTCCAAAAATCTCTGATGTGAAGATCATAGATGGTAGTAGAATGTGATATAGTATAGGCAATGGGAGATCTTTGCAACCAGCGAATGCACTCTCTTAAAATAGCTGCTTTTGGATGTGTATAATCTAAAATAGCTATGATGTTGTTTCTCTTATCAAATTTTAGATTTTCCATTTAAACCTAAAAAACAAATGAAATGCATTAGAATAAAGTACTAAGTGCTAATGTGAAATAAGGATAACAAAAGAATAAAGAATAAACAAAATTGAAATTAGTCTATATTATCAACACAGTCAAAGTCACCAAAAGTCATCGTCACGGTCAAAGTCAACAAAACTCAAACCCGACACGTTCGAGACGAGGAACCGAGATGAGACGTTGAAGATTTAGATGACTAGGATTTTTATTGTAATAAATATATTTTGTGTGAACATAATATATTTTATCTTCTTTTAGTTATTTTTATGATATATATGTAATTTTCATTAATTAGCCTAAGTCTAGGGGGTTAAATGCAATTGACGAATAATAGTCTAGACTATGAATAGGTTAATTTCATTAGTGTTGATTGATAGTTGAATGACCATTTGATTGGGGTTTCCACATTATACAAATCATATGCAATCAATATAGATCAATTTGGGGTTTTATTGTGTTTATCATTGTTTGATGTTACAAATCTTCATAATATTTGATTCAAGTGTTCAACCTGGGTTAACAGTCAACATTGTCATCTACCACTAAATGTCTATTTCTTCCAAGTCATCAAGATCCACTTTATACATATCTTCCATAGTCATCCTTTTACCTTTTAGTTCACTAGCTACCAGCGGTTTGTAGCTATCGACAAACATACCAAATAGTGCCACTGTGTCAAATGGAATCGAAGTACCAGAAGCAACTTTTGAGTTTGATTGATCACTAAATGAGCTACCACCACCACTTGATTGATCAAATGAAACATTTTTTAGTTGATCCTCCTTGTCTTGATGCATGCATTGGTGAGCTTGCACGGGATATGATTAATGCAACATTTTGAGAAAAAACCGGATAATGGCATCATAGACTAATTGAACTCTCACCTTTTCAATTCCAATTTGAAAGACTTCAACTTGTTGATGATATCCATGAGCTTATAATTAGTGAATCCTCTTTCTTGCTTTACCATTCAAATTTGTAGACTCCATTGAGGTGAAAGTGAATCCAATAGCCTATTCACTTGTTAACAATTTGTAAGCTTTTCATTATATTTTTTTAGAGTGCTTGAGACTGTGAGAAAGTGTTTTCCTAACTTAGTAAGGTTCTCATTCTTGTATTCCATGAAGGAATTGAACTCTTTCTCAGCCTGTATCCTTTTGTCCTTGACTAACTCATTATTCCCATCATAGAATTCACATAAGGCATCATACAGATATTTTGCATTTTTGTGTTTGGAAAAGAGGTTGTAAATGTTAGGTACAAGACCCAAAGTTAATGCTCTGAATTCCTTTTGATCTCTTTCAATCAGTTTCAAATCTCTCCCATTGAAAGTAGATGAATCCTTATTTTGAGAGACAACGTCCCCAACGGTAACGGTAGGAATTTACGGACCCGAGATGATTAATCCCCACTGATTTTGTTGTGTAATAAAAGAATGCCTTCAAATACCTCTTCTAGTCTTCAAAGTTATCTCCATTGATTAATCTTGGAGGTCAATTTGGTGCCACACTCTCTAAATCAGATATCATAAGAGTTGTCATTTTAAACACCATCCAACAAGTAGTTTCACATAGGATGAGCTCATTTCGCTGAAGATGAATTAGTTTCACAACTAGTTTGGCTCGGGGTTTCGTCAGCAGTTTTACTAGTAATCAGCTCACTGATACTTGTTTCGCAAGCAGTTTTGCTCGAAACTAGTTGAACTTTTGTTCAGAGGGAAATTAGGCAGCAATTTCGTTAAGAAGGAATGCACAAACACTTTCTTTGAATAAGAACACTTTTGCTAGGATTAGAAAGATGAACAAACTAATAAAACAACAATAGTTTCATTGCTTGAAGCTATAGTTTCGCTAGAAGATCAACAATTTCACTTAATGAATCCGGAAAACTTTTTCAACACGAAATTCATCCAAAATCACACAAATTTTAAATCACTTAAAATTTGATGATTACAAAAGCTTCCCACACCAAATACTAGCCAAACTCAATAAATTTCCATAACCAAATTACTCAAAATCGATCTAGAATTGATGAAATAGTGATTACCAACTAAAATACCCAAAAACTCAAACAATCAAGAGCACTATGGTTCTAATACCATTTTGTTGGTCCCATTGATTGATAAACAGTACAAATGATGATCAAAACATTCAAAATCCACTAATCAAAAATCTATAATAACAATATAACAATTTTATAAAATCAATGGTTTTCAATAATAAAGAAGACAAATCCAAACACTAACAAAATCAAAGGATCAATATGAACTCCATTAATATCTAGCCACCAAATACAGACTTACACCAATAATATTTCAGATTAAGGTTTTGCAAGGTTAACCTATAATGATGGATTTATTCAATTTATAAGCTACCTAATTTTGCTAATGGAAACTGTCAAGCCCATGAACAGTTTCACCCCGCGACGAAACATAGTTTCACCAGATGAACATGGTCTACTGAGTATGAGCGAAAATGTAGTTTCAGTCGTACATCGCTACGCTACAAAAAGCACAAAATACAAATATCAAACACAATGTTAGTTTTAGTGGGTCCAATCTAATTTTAATCTTAGTTTGAGTAAATGTTAATGGGTCGAAAGAATAATGTGTTGAGTGTGTATGGTTAGGAGACGGTGGGTGTTAACTCACCCCACTTCATACGTATGTTTCTCATATTTAATTTTGAGTTTATTTATTGACGTAATGCAATTTTAATGTTTTGAAGTGTGAGCCAAACAAAGTTCCAGTAGCGAATGTTTACTTTCTGTCATCAGTCCTCAAATAGCCAATAGAAGTGTATATTTCTTTTATAACATTGGGTTTGTGCCAACAGATTTTAGGTTCTTTTTTATGGTTAATTATGATGTAAAACAGTTATGACTTCTTATTGAATTTACTTTGGTTTTATAGATATTTTGTATTTGTATTTGTATTTGTATTTGTATTTGTATTTCTTCCGAACAAAAGAATTTCCTTAAAAATCTTGATTTCTCATTGGTTTGTCATAGTTTAGTGTTTTTTATTTTGGTTCCATATAGCACTTTCATGTAATGTTGGTTTTCAAATCTGAATTTATTTGAAGATAGGAGGGGTTTTATGGTAATCTTCAAACATTTAATGATATGTTTAGAATTTTAGCACTACTATGAAATAATGTAGTTTGTTTGATATGTGGTAATGGAATGGACGAAGGAATGGAATGAATAATGGAATGAAATAGATAAGATAATGAAATGAATTATTACATTTCATTGTCCTATTTGGTTGCCATTTAGAAATAAATTAATCATAACGTTGTTTTATTTGTTAGGTATAAAAAACAAAAAATGAAGTGTAAGTAGTTGTGATGGTGATGGTGAGCGGGGGTGATGGCCGGAGGTGGTTTCCGGCGGTAGTGGTGGCCAGCGGTGATTTCCGGTGGCGGTGGTTTCCGGTGGCGGTGGTGGCCGGCGGTGGTTTCCGGTGGTGGTGGTGGCCGGCGGTGGTTTCCTGTGGTGGTGGTGGCTGGCGGTGGTTTTCGTCAGCGGTTTCGGCAGCAGTGGTGGCCGACGATGGTGGTTTTTGGCAACGGTGGTGGCTGGCGGTGGTGGCCGGAGGTGGTTTCCGGAGGCAGCGGTGGCCTTAGGTGGTTTCTTGCGATGTCGGTGGTGGCCTTCACAGGTGGTTTCTTGCGATGACGATGGTTTCCGGTAGCGGTGGTGGCATTCGGAGGTAGTTTCCGACGGTGGTTTCCAGCGCCGGCCGTGGCCGATGGTGGTGGCCTTCAGTGGTTTCCGGCGGCAGCATTCGCGGTGTCCGGCAATAGTGTTCCCAGGGTAATGGTGGCCGGCCGGGGTGGTGGCTGGTGGTGGTTGTTTTGGCTGGTAGTGTTGGTGACTAATGATGGAAGAAGGTATGGAATGAAAAAAAAGGGGGAGTGGATGGAATGAAATTGGGGGAATGGAATCAACTACATAATGGTTCATTTTATTACCTCCACCAACCAACATGTATTTATTCATTCACCCTTAATAGTTCATTCCATTCCGCCCCTCATTCCCGCATACCAAACGCTACCTAAATTCCTTTTATCGTTGAAAATTTTCCAATACTAATTCCAGTTCTTTCATTAGACAAACAAATCATAACTTTTCTAAAGGAATCATAAAATGAAGTTAACATGATTAAAAAAACTATTTGCAAGCCGACTTTCAAGCTCATATGATTTAAAAAATTAATATAACTACTAATGATATCATAATGCTAAACCAAAATCACAGAGCGATGTACAATTAAGGATTCGATGCATTTAATGCCAAGTCAACATCATCTTGATCATAATCAACAAGATAAGAGACACAACAAGAGATTTTGAAAAAATATGGTTACACATTAGGTTTGGCTCAACCATTTTGGAGGCCCAACGAAGATGATAGAATTAGGGTTTTTTTCACAAAGATTTTTTTCATTTTCAATCCTAAATTGTTCTACATAAACCCATGTATGTATAAGGTAGGAAAAAAAGAATACAAGTTACAGCTCTTTTGGTTCTTCAACTTGTTTTTAAACAAATAGTTCAAACTTTAAACATTAGTCTTCACCCTCGTGGAATCCCATCAAACAACAAAACTAAGCAAGACATTCAAATATATACCTCTAGTATCTTATTTTTAAGTAGAAACCCACACACTTTTTGTATGCAACCATTTTAAAACCAAAATTAGAACAATATTATAAACAGTAAGCGGATTTAAACTTTGTAGATGGTTTTATTGCAAGATGAACACTCCAAAGTAAAACCCTAGCTTTAAATGTGGGGGCCTTCAAAATTTGGGGCCCTAAGCAAAATGCTTAACCTTAAATATTTAAGAACTGGCCCCGCTACCCATGTTTACATATTGAATATGATGCTCCTACGCCTCTAAACTATATAGAGAGAGGTACATCAGAGATGGTTAGCAAGCGTTGAAGTGGTTTATAAGGTTACAATTAAAGGGATGATGCAACCAAAGCAACTAAAGAGATTCCAGCATGCATGCATGATGTACATAGTAGAAGTTACTTGGGAAGTTTTACACTCATCATAGACAATATTGTAAGTATAAAATCATTTGAAGCCAAAAACCAAATCTTCCCAAACCAAAGATGAAATTTTTCGAAGCTTCTAGGACAAAGTCTTTCGAAACCAAAGACTGAAGACTGATTTCTTCCGAAGTGAGAGAAAACATGTTTTCTTTGATCTATTTTTTCATAAACCTGACCAACTTTCTGGTTCTACTCTAAAGAGTCACCAACTTATACAAGTTGATGAAAAGGTTCATGCTTTAGTAAACTACTTATTAGAGTTTGGAGTCTATAACTTTGTACTTTGTACCTTTTTATCCTATTTCATGTCATAGTCACAACTCTAAAGGCAATCTTTCTTTTGATTATACATTGATCTTGTTGTCTAGATTAGTGTTTCCAGTTGGCTTTCAAAGTATAGTCTGTTGTAGGATGTAGCATAAAGTATCTCAGGTTCTTGTATTATCTTATGGTTTGTACCACTTGTAATAAAACTTGAGAGGAATATACAACATTCTTGAAAACCATACTTATCATATTATTGTTCTTTTCTTCTGCCTAATTACTTGCTTGTGTTGTTAGTATTCTCAATACCAACCTAGTTTACTATTTGATCATGATCTAAATTGGTATTATAGCATTTCAGGCTCTCGATTTTAAGATCTCACTATTTTAAATCCTCTTGGTTTCACAAATCACTTAATATCTCAAATGGAAGCTCTCTCAAATGCTTATATGGAAACCATATAACAAAGTCTCCAATGATTAGTCCTAATGCTTTGATACTTGGTGCCAAATAATGAAAGGATTCATCAAATCACAAGACAACAAGATGTGGGGATCTATTGTCTCTGGACCTCATGTACCATGAACCTATTTAGTTGCTTCTAAAGGTGGCATGATACCAAAGTAAGTAGTTGACTACTCTGAAAAAGATTGGAAGAAGATAGATGTAGATTAGAAAGCCATGACCGCCCTCCAAACTACTCTTCCCAACTTATTATACAGAGGCTTCAAGAAGTGCAAAACTACTAAGCAACTATGGGATGCACTAAAGCTGATGTGCGAGGGGTCTTTTGAAGCTAATGAAAATAAGAAATACCTCTTGAAGAAGCAATCTAAGAATTCAACATCAGGGTAGGTGAAACCATGACTCAATATTACTTTAGGTATGTTGAGATTGTGGATACTGTAATGGATGTTGGAGTAACTCTAGCAAATAGGGACATTGTGAGGAAGTTCATATCATCTCTTCCCGGACAATGGAAACACTATTATATGGTCATTAAGAGGATTGAAAACCTTAAGACCCTTACTCTTATTGAGTTGTATGGTATAGTGAATGGATACTAGATGGACATGAACAAGCAAAACCCATTTGGTAACTCCAACAATCAATAGAGTTTCACCCTTCATGCGGAGAAAAGGGATAGCAGAGAACCACAAAATCAGCTCATCTGCTACGCTAACAACTCACAAAAGGGCCTTTTCATCACCTTCCTTGAGACACCAAGGGAGAGCTACATCAATGGAAGTCCATTCCAATAGACAAGTTCATCACAAGCCTTTATGTCTAGTAATGAAACCACAAGCAACTTTCTCTTTACCCTTAAAGACTTGGACTGCATCCATCCAAATGACTTAGAGTACATGGAGATAATTCAATAAATAGATCTTCTCACTCATAGAACCAAGAAATTCTACAAGAGGATAGGGAGGAAGTTTCCTAGCAAGGTATCTAGTGGAAAGCTTGTAGTGGAAAAAATCAAAGTGGATGTTAGAACTATACCCAGATAGGACATATTGCCAGGGAGTACAAGGCACAAAGAACAAATGGTGGCCAAGCACAACCCAAGCCAAACTCCACTAAGAAAACTCCACATACTAAGAAGCCAAAGCACCAAGCTATAGTTTTTGTTGACGAAGAAGGCTTTGATTGGAGTTTCCAGATTGAAGATGCATCTCCAAACTAAGCGCTGATGGTTGAGCATGAAGAAATCAAGGTATTATACCCAGAATGTATTGCTAAAGTTAATAGATATAGGTCCATAACTTAGAGATGTGATCTAATCTTGAGTCCTTAATCATCTTAAAAGCTTATTTCAAACGAGCTGGAATGCAACTATAGAACTCAAATCAAAGATCACATCACTAAGTTAACTAAATGCCAGGTTGAGCTTGTGTTCTTGAAAAAGAGACCTTCAAGAACATGATATCCTCATCCTTGCATGCAAAAGTGTGTTATCAGAACAAGCAGGGTCTGGGATCAACTGAGATAGCTCTTCCACACATGCTACTATCTGTAAGATCCCCTAGGTGTGGAACTTGTCAAGATGAGCTTTTCCTCAAATGCCTTATTAAAGAAGAGGATGAAGAGTAGATAGTGAAGAATGGATCTTAGATGAGTGAAGAAGATCATTCTAAAATGGTCACTATTCTCCTTAGGAGAGGAAGAAACTAGGGATGACAAAGTCTAAGAGGAACAACATGATTAGAGCATCCAAAAGAAGATCAAAGAAGGCTCAAGAGATCTAGGCCACTTTCAACTTCAAGCATAAACAAGTCTTTATCTCTATAGGGTTTGAAGTGGTGAAGGCTGAGGACTCAACTATGAACTCTAGTACAAGGAGTTCTAGTTCATGTCCAACTCATCCTAGTAAAGAAAAGAATGTTTATTAGCTATGTACCATTGCTACACACCCTAAACTATCCATCTCCAAGAGCAAGCCTCACCCTTGGAAGCTTGCTATAGTATCTGAGAAGATGAATATGAAAATGGAAAGTGATTAAGCTCAGCTTTCTATTCACAAGAATTCTCTTAAAAGGAAGCTAGTTGATTGCATCATATGTGGTAGTACTTCTTATATTTCCATGGATTGTATCTACAATCCTAAAAGTATTGCCCACATGACCAAGAAGAAAACTTATGAGAAGAAGAAGAAGAAGAAAGCTTCAAAAAGAAATTCTCTTCCTTTCGGAAGCTCAAAAGTAGAAATGAAGACAAGTGAAAACTTTCCTTCGCAAGAAATTTTGGTCTCGCAAGAAAGGAATGCTTTCGAAGCTTTAAAGCTTGTGGTAGTGAAGTAAGATCTTACGAAGGCTCAGTGTCCAAAACTTTCGAATTTGTCAAAACTTCCGAGGTGTTGAAAGTCAAGTCTAGTCTTCCAAAGATGGTGTAGAAGATAAAGGAAGACCAAGTGACTGGATGTTCCACATCAACAATAGTAGATGATCCTCAAAGTCTTAACACAGGATCAATCCCTGTTGCATTGTCTTTACTTCATTTTGAGAAGCCCAAGACCATTAAGGCTTGGGTTTTCAAATATAACTAACCTTCTCCTCTTGTGCAGGAACAACTAAAGACTACTAAGAATGTATGGATCATAATAGTGGTTGTACCAAGAATATGATATGCATTAGCTATTTGCTTCAAAACTTTGAGAAAATTAATGGAGGGCTAGTTGCTTCTGAAGGAAATGCAGGAGGTTAAATAACTAGAAGGGGCAAGGTCACAAATGGTAAGCTTAGTATTGAAAAGGTAAACTTTGTTAAGGAGCTTGGCTACAACTTACTGAGTGTATCTCAATTTTTTGATCAGATACATCACAACATGCTCTTCACTGAGCATGAGTGTATTGTTCTCAAGCCCGGGGTGATCATTCCTTAAGAGCATACCCTACTCAAAGCCCCAAGGAAAAGAAACATGTACAAAATGGATATGCAGGAAACATCTCCCTCAGGAGAAGTGTATTGCTTTCTATCTAAAGAAAATAATAATGAGTCTTTCCTTTGGCATAAAAGAACATGCCATGTAAACTTTAAGAACATAAATAAACTAATTATGAATGATTTGGAACCTGGAATGCCAAAGAAAAAGTTTACAAGTGATAATGTTGGATCAAGAAAGGCTGGTGCAACCAAAAACTAACACTTAGACAATTTTGGTGCAACTGATGAAGAACTTCCAAAGGAAAATGCTGAGCTTTCGAAGTTAAGTCTGAAAGAGCTTCTGAAGAGAAACTCCAAATTCCAAAGACAAAGTCTCCTTCTTCTAAGAGTTCAACACTTAGAAGAATTCAAGACAATAACTTCTGACGTATGAAAGCCTGAAGAATGACTCAACCCTCGGAAGAAGTAGCCTCTTCCGAAGTATAAGTGGCTTCGGAAGAACCTACAATGAACTAATGGACATAAGTATGGTCCTTTTGATACTACGCTGCAAATCTCGTATATACTACATGGTTCTTTTCCCACTCCCATGTAGTTGACCTTGCTTTATTCCACTGTTCATTCTTTATCAGTTAGTACATTTACTAACTTTAGTTGGTGACAAAAAGGTAAGTCATGGACATGTCATGATTACCAAATCTTAGATAATATTTTATATAAGATACTTGTCCTTAGCAATTTAGTATTTGCTTTAGTAATAGTTTCCACTTGGTATAAAAGTATATCTAGTTGTATATATAGTTTCTCATTATAACTCATGTAATATGCTTATAAGAGTCTTGTAACACTTTTAGTTGAGAAGTAATATATACAAGTACCTTGAAATCATCTTCTTGTATTTTGATTACTTAATAGATTATTATCAACTCTTAGAGGGATTCTACATCATCCAACCGAGTGTGATTCAGTGAGTTTGAGAGAAAACATTAGTGTTGTGTGACCAATATCGATCCTGCAATTGGTATCATAGCTTCTTTGGCTCTTGATTATGAGATCCTGCCTTCCAAATCAACCTTTTCTTCACTCTTTCTTTCATCACACTCAAAATGGCCCTCAACCAAAAATTTGAATATGAGATGGGGATGATGACCAAAGCACCTATCATCACCCCTGGAAATTCAGATCATAGAGCAGACGTATTGAAGGATTCAAAGATAACAAGATGGGAAAATGTGGCAATCTATCACCAATGATACTTACAAACCAAAGGTTGCAGCACCAGGTGGAAACGGTGCCATGATAAAGTAGGTAGTAGAAGATTACTCTGATGAAGATCGTTAAAAGCTGGACATTGATAGAAATGTTATGACTATTCTGATGACTGCTATATCCAACTCCATTATGGTTAGTTTTGAGCATTGCAGGTTGGCCAAAGAACTGTTTGATGCTTTGTCCCAGATGTACTCCAACTCGAATGACTCCAAGAAAGATTCCCTAAACAACAATTTGAAAATTTAACTTATATTGTTGGAAAGACTCTTAGCTAAGAATACTTCAGCTATATGGATCTTATCTCTTCCATTCAATCTATGGGAATATCTCTTGAATTGAGAGAACTCTTAAGAAAATTCATGAGTGCACTCCCAATGAGTGGACGTTCTACTATGTCTCTATTAAGATGACAGAAAGCCTGAACTCCCTCGCGATGACTAAACTGTATAGCATCCTTTATGGATACCATGTAGATATGGAAAACAAAAGAGGCAACCAAGTGAGCAAATTATCAAGCCTTTCTGCTAGTAACGCTTTAATGATTGCTAAAGACTCAGGACCCCCCACCTCGGCAGTATCAGACCTACTCCCAACAATCATCCTGTTCTTTTGGGCCATACGTCACATTCCCTCAGACTCCAAGGTCTCAACAAGCTCAGTTGAGTCCTTCCCATGACAGTTGTGCCTTTGTCTCAGTAAATGGGCATTTTAATGATTTCCACTTTTGCTTTGACGACGTAGAATGTTTCAGCCTAGATGATGTCAAGTTAACAGATTGCTCTATTAACTTACATGGCAAAGTTCTTCGAAAGAACTGGAAGGCAGTTTCTCCACAACCCAACAAACAACAAGTTTGGTTTTGACAAGACAAAGATCAAAAGTCACAACTGTAACCAACTTGGTCACTTTGCTAGGGAATGCAAGGCTCCCAAATCAAATACGGGAACCTCTCAAGCCTCCACACATCCCACTACACCTAAAGCTTCCAGGAAGTCAACTAAACAATAGACAACTACTATACCTCAAGAAGTTAATTGGAGCTTCATAGTACATCATGTGACTTCTGCTCAAGCACTGATGGCTGTAACTGATGACAGCAAGGTATATGAACACCTCTGTACTCCAGCTTGCATTGCTAAAGCTAAATTGTATTAGGACTACAATATGAAAATTAAATATGATATTGACTCTTTAAATATCTTAAAATTTGATTTTAAAAGGGCTAAATCTAACTATCAAAAGAAAATTGAAGAGTTAGAGAAAACTGTTTACTTGTTAAAACATGAACATACCACTACAATACTAAAATCAAAGATTTAATCTCCAAATTGAGTGAGGCTCAATCCTAGCTTGTCACAGCTGAGGCTCAAGCCAGCAAGCATGCTATTTTTGAGCAAAACTTCCAAGCCATTCTTGTGCAATCCTCTTACTCAATACTTTGTTATCAAAACAAAGGTGCGTTTGGATCCAATGAAATTGCTCCACCACATTCTTATGAGTCTATTAGACAACCAAGGTGTGGGACTGAAGGGCAAGAGGTTCCATCTGCTGACTCATCTTCTCATAAGTTAAAGAGTGATTCAACTATGGAGACCATCACAAGAAAGAACAAGGTAAACCAACTCTCTCTTACCGGTAATGGTCAACCCCTAACCACCAAAGCCAGAAGAAAGAGGGCAAAGGCAGCCAGAAAAACAGCTAAGAAAGTGGCTAAGTCCAAGCTGAAAATTGACCCAAAACATAAAGTGTGTAGTACCAACACACTTGTCCTGCAAAATGATCAGAAGTTAAAGGGAAAGACTACTCATAAAGACAAGAAAAACAAGAAACAATTGTCCCCAAATTCCCAAAAAGATAACGTTGCATGCATAATGTGTGGTCTACAAAACCACATGGCTAAAAATTTTTACCACAATCCTACAAGCACACATTACGCGAATAAAGTTAAGAAAGAAGGAGTTAAGGAGGGTTTCACATTTGGACCTTACCACATGGTTTATGTGATGAAGAAGGGAAAGCTTGTTTCCAAAGCAAAGTTGCTTTCGGAAGAAACTTATTCTTCCAAAGGGAAAATAGCTTCGAAAGTTATGGCTAAGAAAGCTCAAAAGAACAAGAAAGCTCCCTTGAAACTTTCTGAGAAGAAGACTACTTCACAAGAAAAGGTGGTGAATGCTACTTTCAAAGAGACAGAAGCTTTGAAGAATACCATGTTACTCAAGCTTCAACAAGCTCATCTTCAATAATTGCCAAAGGATGGAATGGAAGAACAAAGAAGATGTTGCAGCCCAAACCTCTTCTTTACAGTCATCTTTTGAACCCTCATGCATATATTTTGGTTCAATTAAATTCTCATCACTAGAAAATCCCAAGACCAATAAGGCTTGGGTTTCCAATAAAAACTAACTTGTTTACCTATTGTGTAGGGACATCCATATGACAAGAATAATAATGAGGGGTTATAGATAGTGGATGCTCCAGGAACATGACTGGGAATAGATCTCTTCTTCAAAAATTTAAACATTTTGATGGAGGTCCTGTTCAATTTGGAGGTGAGGGTAGAGGATACATTTCTAACAAAGGAAATGTATCCAATGACAGGTTAAGAGTCAACAAAGTACAGTTTGTCAAACAGATTGAACACAATCGGTCAAGTGTTTCTCAATTTTGTGATCAAAAGCACGAAATGTTTTTCACAGAACATGAGTGCATTATCCTTAAACCTAGGATAACAATTCCTCAAGTATTGGTGATTCTTAGATCTCCCAGGAAAGGGGATATGTATAAGCTGGATATGAACAATGCTTCTCCTATGGATGAAGTATCATGCTTTCTTTCCAAGATGATGGTGACGAGTCAACTCTATGGCATAAATGTATGTGTCATGTCAATTTTAAAACCATGAATAAATTGGTTAATAATAACTTGGTATATGGTTTACCTAAAATGGAGTTTTTTTGTAAAGAAAACTATGTTGCATGTTTGAAAGGAAAACAACATAGAGCATCTCATAAATCCGAAGTAGTAACTCTATCACCACTCTATTACACTTATTGCACATGGATCTATTTCATCCCACAAGTATAATGAGCATTGGAAGGAAATCATATTACCTTGTGATTGTTGATGATTTTACAAGATTTACATTTTAGGAACTAAAGATGAACTGATGAAACTTTAAAATCTTTTATTCTTAACATAGAAAATCAATTGATCATAAGGTCAAAATAATTAGAAGTGATCAAGGGACTGAGTTTAAGAATCAAGTTCGTGACTCATTCTATAACTCGAAAGAGATTGCCAGACAATATAGTGCTCCCAAAAATCATCAACAAAATGGTGTTGCTGAGAGTAGGAACAAGACACTTATTGAGGCTGCTAAAACTATGTTAGCTGATTCAAAGCTACCTCTAACATTCTGGGCAGAGGCAGCCAGCATCGAATGCTATGTGCAGAACATAGTTCTTGTAGTTAAGCGACATGGAAAAACCCCTTACGAGATATTGAACAAGAGTTTATCGTTCATTGGCTTTATTAGGTCCTTTGGAAGTAGGTGTACCATACTTAACACAGAGGACAATTTTGCAAAATTTGATGAAAATTCGGATGATGCTATCTTTGTTGGATATTCCTCCAATTCTATTGCCTATAGAGTTTATAACATCAAAAATCAGCAATTTGAGGAATCATCGAACATTGTTGTTAATGAGCACACTCCTTGTGTTAGGGGAAATGGCATTGATCATATTTTTTATTTAGAATTGTTTCCAAACTATTCTAAACCTTTTATGAGAATGTTTCAACCGAACAAATACTCTAAGTGATTCTGATGATGATCAACTATTCGAGTTACCCAGACCACTTCCAAGTTCTCCAAGAGTTGCTGAAAATCAAGCTCCCACAATTATCAGATCTGAAAGCATAACTATGTCAAGAGATAGTGGAGCTTCAACAAGCTATCAACCTAGTGAGCCTCAAAACTCATCAGGTGACAATAGAAAACACCAAGCTGATGGAAGCAACATTCTAAAGGAATAGGCAAATGCCAATGCTGCCACACAGTCAACTGAAACTGATGTTGTTTTTCATTCATTCAATTAGTCCTCATTGAATGAGTTTGAAATAATAGCTGGTCCAAGTGTTCAAGTTCCAGAACAAATTATATCCCATTTACATCTATCTTTGCAACTAGATATGATCCCTAGGCTTAGGATTCATAACACTCACCCAGCTGAGAACATCATTGGAGATGTCTCTGAAGGTGTGAGAACAAGGAGACAAACTCACAATGAGAATGCCTGCTTGTACTCATGCTTTTTATCTCAGATTAAATCCAAGAAAGTAGAAAATGCCATGAAAGATAGTAGCTAGGTTGAATCAATGCAAGAGGAATTGCTTCAATTCCAATGACAAAAGGTTGGAACCTATGTCCGCTACCATCCAGTCAAGTACCAACAGGCAATAAAGCGTTTTTCAAGAATAAGAGAGATGGTGGAGGCTTGATTATCAAGAACAAGGGAAGACACACTCAAGAGGAAGAAATCGATTACACAGATTTCTTTTCACCTGTTGCAAGACTTGAGGCAGTGAGGATATTTCTTGCTTAATACACATCCAAGAATTTTATTGTCTACTAACTTGATGTCAAGTGTGACTTTCTATATGGGAATATAGATAGGGAAGTTTATGTGTTCCAGCCTCCAAGATTTGAAGACCCACAACACCTCAACTATGTGTGCAAATTGGATAAAGCACTCTACGGGTTGCACCAAGCACCTAGGTTGAAGTATGAGACTCTGTCAGTTTCTCTAGAAGAATGGTTACAGTAGAAGTATCATTGAAGTCTATGTTGATGATATCATATTTGGTTCCTCAAATGACCAAATGTGCAAAGACTTTGAGAGTGTCATGAAGAAGAAATTTGAGATGAGTTCCATGGGAAAAATACTTTTTCCTTGGAATTCAGGTGAAGCAAATAAAGAGCGGGTTTTTTATCAATCAATCTAAATATGTATCTAACATTTTAGAGAGATTTGATATGAAAGATTGTAAGCTAGCCAAGACACCTATACCTAGAAATCACAATCTTTGTCCTAACTATCTGGGGGAGGATACTAATCAACATCAGTATAGGGCAATCATTAGTTCCTGATGTATCTCACAACAAGTAGACCTAATATTATGTTTGCAACTTGCATCTATGCAAGATATCAAGCTGCTCCAAAGGTGTCTCACCTAGTTATTGCCAAGAGAATTTTTAGATGCCTTAAAGGAGCACCTAAACTGGGTTTCTAGAATCCAAGGAATTACAATTTTAATCTCTATGGTTATTCTGATAGTGACTATGGTGGTTGCAATATCAATAAGAAATCAACATTAGAAGGATGTCAATCTCTCGGTGGAAGGATCATCTTATGGCAATGTAGAAGTAATCTTGTGTTTCAACATCTACTACTAAAGTGGAATACATTATTGATGCTAGCTGTTGTGCTCAGCTACTGTAGATTTAAAACTAGATGATAGACTATGTATTCAACTTCATGAGTACTACTATCCATATTGACAACAATAATGCTATCTCCATTACAGAATATCCTCTAAAGCACTCCAAGACGAAGCATATTGGCATCAGGTATCGTTTTATGAGAGATATTCATGAGAAAAATATAATCAAACTATACAAAGTTGATTCAAATGAACAATATGTTGATTTGTTCACCAAAGCATTTGATGAATAGAGATTCAAGTATCTTATTACTGCTATTAGGATGATAAACATTGATTAGTCTATCACATTTGAAAACCTTTGCAAAATGTGTTTTGTGTCTGTCAAATACAATCTAAGCCCAGTTAAAAAACTTTTTCTATAAAATTTCACTAAGTATAAATTCTTCCGAAGAGGAATTAACCTTCGGAATATGTCATGTATATCTTCCGAAGAAAAATTCCTCCATGGTAAATCTTCGTTTTGGAAGAGTTTTTAGCCTCAGAAGAAGCTTTTGATATCATATCAGATCTTCTTCCGACACTTGATAAAATTCTTTACTCGGAAAGCATTTTTACTCTCGGAAGTAAGTGATTTACCTTCAGAATAAAATTCGCTTCAGAAGTAAGGTTACCTTCGGAAATGTTTTATACTTGGAAGAAAGCGTTACTGCGTAATGTAAATCTTTTGGGTTCAACTCTCTAAAAAGGTAAAGATTTTCTTAATGATGTAAGAATTTTTAAATGGATTTTATCTTACCACCCCTGTCACATCATACCCCAAACCATCACTTCACCTTATCCATCCGCCATTTTCACCCATTTAAATACTTTTGACCCACTCACTTAATTTTTTTACCAATTTTACTACCCAAAGCTTCTTTTGTCCTCATATTACCCAAATTCAAGCTCATTTCTCTGCAAACTTTCTCAAAATTCCATTAAACCCTGAGTACAACCAAGCCGCACTCCTTGACTCTTCCAAGGATGTCAACTTCTCTAAATTATCTCCTTCCTTACCCAGTCCACCTACTTTACTACCCTAACTGTCAACCCCACTGTTTATTCAAACCATATGAGAAAATTTTGGGGGAACGGACAGATTATAACCCTGAACGGAATTAGGGTTCTTAAGTCGAGCATTTGTGATCAGGAGTTGATCATGTCTGAATAGACATCAGGGAGCATTTAGAGCTTCATGATGAAGGCTCTCCTATAATGTTCCCCAAGGCACACTTAGATGACACATATACCCAAATGGGATATGGCGGTGATATGAGTAGGTCAACTATCTACAAATTTAACTTCTCTTACACTTGGAAGTTCCTGCTTCACATAGTCCTTCGCTATTTGTCAAACAATCTGGGGAATGAGATCAAATCTCATATGAACTAAGATGCCCAGTTCATAGGTTGGTAAAAGGCATCCACTTTAATTATTCAAGATTTGTGCTGACCAATCTGATGGTGAACCTTCAAATGGAGACATTTTACATGAATCCCCAGTTCATTCAGCACATCAACTGTGAGTTGGACCAGAGCAAACTTGTCTGTGCAGCTGCTCTCCCTGTTCATCGCGTGAGGCCGACCATCTTCAAAGTGCTGAAGAGGATGTCCTCGAGCTTCACTGGAAGATACACTACACTTCTTCCAAGTATGATTAAGCCCATAACTCCTTGTGACATCCTTGTTGAATCCACAGGTGACGAACCTGCACCAGTAATAACCCACACACAGCCAAATCTACCTTCCCACCCTATCAAAAACACTTATCAGAGACGTTCCAGATGAACCCTTGTTCAATCTCCTCTAATTGAACAAGTTACCACTTTTCTATCCAAAAAGACTAGAGTGGAAACATGGGCTCCTACTCAGTCAGAGGTCCTACCATCCTTCACAATCAACCTCAATATGGGTATTAAGTCTCCTCAGTATCAATCCCATGAGCCTAAAACCCAAGCTGATATCCCTCAAGATGAGTAACTATATTCTCCTGAACAGCCAAAAAGGAATAGGCTTATCTTAGGCTCAATGCCAGTAGACATTGACTACACTCCCGAGTGATTAGGCTTAACCTCTATATCCTTCACTCACTTACTTATAAGAAATGATGAGGAGATTAAGTTTCTTCAAGGCCATAAGGTTGATCCACAACACCCATTTGAGGATCAACTAAGCCTAGAGAGACCCCTAATCTTTAGCCCCCGTCAGCAAGCCACAACCGAGGTGAGTCCCACTAATGTGGAGGTGACTCACATAGATTCAGCTAGCACTACTAAAGGAGCCTCACTGGATCCTCAGGAAAGTGGTAACATCTCTAAGACCGAATATACAAAATCATGCCCTTTGATGACTTTGAAAGAGATATCATTAGGCAGGGGACACCACGGTGCCATGAAACCACATCTGGTGGTGAGGATCTACATACTCGATATGTTACCTCATCTCCCCATGATTCTTAAAAAGAAGAGAGGGAAGCCTATAACTAACCATTAGATACTTACTTTCTAAGTCTCAAACCTGAAATCCTAGGTTAAGAATTTAAAGGATAGGTCTATCACTCAGTAACTTGAGATTGAAAGTCTCAAGGCCAAACTAGCTTAGAAATAGATTGAGAGATCTATTAGGCACGTACCTATTCAAGTCTCCTTGACTTCTTTCTCTAGCTCATAAATCCCTCAAGATAATGCTACCAAAAAGGGGGAGAGTGTTCAGAGACAAACATGTACACATGAGGAACCATAGAGTTTAGCTCTCTCCACCTTGACTTCCAAATATCCTACTCAGCAAGCAATAGTTTTTCTTAAGCCTCCTCCAATAATTCTCCAAATGGACCTAAGGATGCTCAAAGATCTAAACAATTTCTTCTTAAAGTTCCTAGTAAGATCTTCCATTCAACAGCCAAGTCCAGATGTTGCTATGGCATACTTGGGAGCTGAAGAGCTTGAAAGGTTGAATGCACCTTCTACCACTATCCAAGAAGTTGGTCAACCTAAGGTCCACATTGAACCTGAATTGATTTTGAAGGGGATATAAGGACTAATGGCCCAAAAACTAAAAAAGTTGGTACATATAGTGCATTCCCACGAACTTTCGAAACTAAAGTCAAAGCCTCGAAAGAACCATTTCAATATTCCGAAGCTGAGATACAGGTTGCGGAAGGGTTATTTTCTCTGTCCGATGATCTAATCATCATAGATACAATTCTTGAACTTGCATCTAATGTAAATAGTGAGGACTTTCTCAGCCAACCCCTCACTCAAACACCATCATCACCTCATACTCCAATCACCACCTCCCAACTTGACACCTCTACAAAAGAACTGCCCAAGTCTCAATCTTCCAAAGACATTAAAGGGAACAGGAAAATGACTATGGAAGAGTATCTGGAGGAAGAAAGGTTAGAGAAGCTAAAAAGGAAAGGTAGTCTCCCCATCGGGAAACTGTTAGTTGCAAGTAGCAAAGCAGCTATAGCCAACCAGGAGGCTATCAATAATAAAAGGGGGTGGAGATCATTGACAGACTTGTCAATCTTGGCGTTGTTAGTGAAGATGTACTCTTGCTACCACTAGAAAAGGTGATTGAGTTACAAAAGGCAATGTTGCTACGAATTGAGCAAAAAGAAGCGGCTAGGTTCGCCTTAGAGGAAGTAAGGAAGTGAAAGAAAGAAGAAGCTGACCAACAGCTTAGGAGTGAAAGGATAGCTTTCCTAAACTCCAGAGGATTCTCTCTTGAGGAATTATCTCCTCAAAACAATGACACAATCTTATGGAATTTTAAGAAAGAACAAGATCAAATGGAGAAAGAGAGAAACAAGCATGCTAGGGAGAAGCTAAAGAAGAAAAACAAGGAGGAGGAAGAAGCAGAACTTGCTGCATGAGTGACAAAGCCTGGATGAAAGATTATCTCAGGGCCCATGGCTTCTCAGGTAGAAAAGTGGATCCCATGTCAGAAAAGACCTTACAGCATCATGTAAGCGACATCAAGGCTGACATTCGCCCAAGAAGAAGGGAAAATATGTACAGGAGAGTACAAGAAATAACCTCAAGATCAACATCTCAACCCCAACCTGAACCTATCCGTTTCCCTTTCCCCACTAAAACCAAGCCAATCTTTAAGTCATACATGTCTAAACCCACACCAACAACCATACCCTCTTCCTCACCAACTCATTCACAACAACCACCTCAACTACCTATCCTTAAACCTAAAACACTCCCTCGAACCCCAAACATCATTACCTACCCAACAACGACCCAAGTCATCCTTTCAACCTTCCAAACCTCTTTCCTTAAAAGAATTCAAGGAGGTCATGACGAATCTCATTAAATGTACCACTTTAAGCGATATTTCCTGTGAGGAGGGGTCTATCAAGCTAACTTATGTTGATGACTCCTCGTGTTCCCTCACTAAAGAGCAATTCCTTAATTTGCCAAGAGGAACACCGAACCAAGCTCTTAAACTCCTAGGCCTTAACTTGGACTCATTAAATGAAGAGTAGAAGAAGCTAAGAAGAGGGCTAGTGACTCTACTAGATTTAAATAAAGGAGACAAGGTACCAAGTCAGACCCTTGTACCTAGAAAGAAAATAATCTAGTGAAGGTTCGAACTCCTCTCATAATTTTGTTGTGGAAAGAGAAAATGGCGAGGAAAACAGGCTTAACACCTCCTCTATGCAACACATAAGAAGATTTGATATTGTTCAGTTAGCAGAGAAACAATTTTCCAATCCCTCCAAGTTTAAGATAGCTGCTAACATCAGAAATCACCTGAGCAGTTTTCATCTAGCTGAGCTGACTACAAGAGCCAACATTAAAGAAGAGTTGAAGCTGAGAGAGAAGATGAAAAGGAAGGATCAGCAACCGAAGGAAAAGCCTTTATTTAATGGTTGAAGGTCCCGAACTAGAATCTGTAGTTAGATAGGAGTATGAGTAGAGCTCCTATCAACTAAATCTTTTCAGAGGGACACAACAAAGAGTGCATATCATTGAATGTGCAGACTGGATCTCCTGTCCATGAATGATTTGTACAAACTTCTCAGCATCACCACTTGGAAGAACAAAGAGATAGATAAATATCTTCTCTCCCTTGTGCTGAAAGTTTTGAGAAGCAAAAACAAGTGAGGTTTTGGTAGCATCAGCCTACGGGAATTTTGTTGGATCAAGAAAGGATAGTGCAACCAAAAACTAACACTTAGAAAATTTTGGTGCAACTGATGAAGAACTTCTGAAGGCAAATGCTGAGCTTTCGAAGGTTAAGTCTGAAAGAGCTTCTGAAGAGAAACTCCAACTTCCGAAGAGAAAGTCTTACTTCTTCTAAGAGGTCAAGACTTAGAAGAATTCAAGACAATGACTTCTAAAGTATGAAAGCCTGAAGAATGTCTCAACCCTCGGAAGAAGTAGCCTCTGCCGAAGTATAAGTGGCTTCGGAAGAACCTACTATGAACTAGTGACATAAGTATGTTCCTTCTGACACTCCGCTACAAGTATCAGATATACTACATGGTGCTTTCCCCAATCCCATGTAATTGACCATACTTTATTCCACTATTCATTCTTTATCAGTTAGTATAGTTACTAACTTTAGTTGGTGATAAAAGGTAAGTCATGGACACGTCATGACTACCAAATCTTAGATAATATTTTATCTAAGAAACCTTATCTTTAGCAATGTAGTATTTGCTTTAGTCATAGGTTTCCAGCTGGTATCAAAGTATATCCAGCTGTAGGTAGTAGTATATATACTTTCTCATTGTAACTCATGTAATATGCTTATAAGAGTCTTGTAACACTTTGAGTTGAGAAGTAATATATACATGTACAGTAAAAATTACCTTCGTGTGTTTTGATTACTTAATATATTATTATCAACTCTTAGAGGGATTCTGCATCATCCAACCAAGTGTGATTCAATAAGTTTGAGAGAGAACACTAGTGTTGTGTGACCAATACTGATTCTGCAGATGATCACTATATTGCTTGCTTGAAAGGGAAGAAACACAACGTGTCTCACAAACCAAAGGAAAAGAACTCCATCACTACTTCCCTTCACTATTAAACATGAATCTCTTTGGCCCCACTAGTGTAATTGTTCTAGGAAGGACCTCATATTGTTTGATGATCACAGATGATTTCACAACATTCACTTGGGTCTTATTTCTTAGAACTAAGAGTAAGACTCGTGAGATCTTGAAGAACTTCACTCTTAAAATTAAGAATCAATGTGATCACAAGGTCAACACTATAGATGGGATCAGGAACTGAATCAATAACCAAATCCCAAGAATCCATAGCAAAATGGTATTGCTAAATGGAGAAAAATGACACTTATTGAAGTTGCAAGAACCATGTTGTCGGACTCTAAACTGACCATCACCTTTTGGGCAGTGGTAGTCACACTGCCTGCTATGTACAAAATAGAGTTTTAATAGTTAAAACTCATGTAGGACTCCTTATGAGTTGTGGCACAAAAGAAGACCTTTCATGGTTTCTCAGTCATTTGGATGTCCTTGCACCATCTTGAATACCAAAGATCAAGTAGCCAAATTTAATGAGAAATTAGATGATGGATACTGTTAGGATCAGTGATCTAGTTTGATTGATTTGAGAGTATAGCAGCGGAATTCAAACAATGAATTAGCTAATTCACAAGAATGAAACGATATTCAATGAAGAACAAAGACGGTTATAGAGAGAGAATTCTGCAAATATATTTCATTCAATATTCGCTTTCGTGGTAACGAAATGTCACACTTACAATTAGGTCGACACCTCTTATATAAGAGATGTGACGTCTGCTGATGTCACTTGATAGTGACATCTAACAGATTATTACAACTGAAACACAACTACTGAAGATGTCAAAACAGCTGACATCTCCTTACAAAAATGCTAAGTGTTATCAGTTGTTATAACTACTGAAAAACATAAAACTACTGAAACTACAACGACTGAAGAACAAGCTCTTCAGTCGTTTTACAAAACTACTGAAAGTAAAAATATAAAACTACTGATATCACAACTACTGAAGAAGTACTCTTCAGCTGTTGTGACAAACTACTGAAACTTCAGTACTTGATCTTCAGACTTGAACTTCAGACGTTTCATCAGCTGATGACTTCAGTAGATATCATCAGCTGATGTCTTCAGTCTTTGTCTTCAGACTTTGTACATCAGTTGTTGATCTTCAGCACTTGTAAACTCTTCAGCTGTTGTACTTCAGTACTTTGGTCTTCAGCTTCAGCACTTGTGTTCTTAGCTGTTCAGCTTAGCACTGTGTTCTTCAGTTGTTGAACTTCAGCACTTAGTCTTCAGTTGTTGAAGTCTTCAGCACTTGATCTTCAGCTGTTGGAGTTTTCAGTACTTGTCGAACTGCTGATGAAGCTTTCAGCAGTTGTTGTGATATCATGTGGGACTTAGAGGTTTTCTGATCTTGGCTCATTGGTTCTTTTGGTCCAAAAAACTCCCCCTGAACCAATGCAGCCAAAACCTCTAATTTATTTATTTTCCCACTTATTGTTGGCAAAAAGTTGGTCTTTTTCCTTCTTGATCAGTAGAGAAGACGACCCATATAAGCTCCGGCCTGGGAAGAAATCTTAGATATTTGTTTGGCAAGATATGAATGGGAACTCTATTTTGGGGAACTGGACACAGAGTTGTTATCCCATTCATGAGATCTACTTCCCGTGTATAAGCCTGTAGGATTCTCTGGTGTACGCCCTGAGAAACATGATTTGTTCTTCCATGGTCAGGTTCTCGGCTTCACCATCAAACAATCCTTCTCGCCCATACAGCTCTGAGATGTACTTGGCCTGTTTGCCATTTTTGAGCTCAACTGTTGTAATCTGTCTGTATGCAAACTCATCAGGATGATCCCTTCGAGTAACAGACTGAGCTCATTTTGTTTGAAGTTCTCAAGCCTCTTGTAGACTAACCCCTTTTAATAATTCTGTTCTCTAGCATCTTTGGGGTGGTTGTTTAGTCTCGTAGGCCTTCTTGAAATCTTCGACAATCTCCCAGGGTGATACTACAAAGGACACTGTGATCTCTTCATCTATGATCCTCTTGACTTGACCCTTGTATCTCGAAGGAATGTCTTTCTTTACAATCCTGTGAGCCACCCTAGGATCAGCCCATACTCTCACCCTTTCCTTCTGATATTGAAATGTGTTGGCGAGAGTGTACAACCTCAGGCTTCTTTCTTCATACTGATAATTGATGACGAAGCAGCATAAGTTTTGTCAATGCTTTTAGCATTTCATCATCATGAAGCTTTTGCTGCTCCTCTTCTTCAATCTTTACTCTCACAGCATCCATCTGTGAGGTGGGAGTGATGGGCATAGGTTTGGCTTTTGCCAATGTTAGAACTGCAGACAGAGGCAGCCTATCTTCTCAACATCATCCTCTTCTTCTTCTTCTCTAGCCTCAACACCCTTCTCTTCTTCTTCTTAGGTGCATCATCGGCTGTTGGTTTAGATGGTAAGGGAGTTGGTTTTTTGGGGTTGAGGAAGTTTGGATTTGGGCTTTGAGATTGGTTTGGAGATTTGAGGGGTAGGGGTTTTGAGTGGGTGGAAGGGAAGGTTGTTCGGCATTTGGTGTGAGTTTAGCCTTTGTAAGTCTTGCCATTTCAAACTTTTTCCAGCCCCAGCCTCATCAAGGGCTTCAGTGATAATCCCCTTATGGAATTGCTCAGACAGACAGAGATTCTGGTGGCTATAGCCAGAATACTGTCTCTGGTCCATACACGAATCTCCATCAAAGATCTTCCTAAGTATTTGGCAATGAAACGGATCATGATCTCCAATCTCTCTTTCTCCAGTACATCATACCTAGCCCATCGGGTTTGAATCTCCTCCACTTCCAACTTCCTGATCTCACTATCTAATGGCTGTATCAAAACCTTGCTTGAAGAGTTGCTCAATGATTTTATCCATGGATCGGCTGTGTGTGTCATCTGCATCTTTTACCAGCTCTTCCAAGATTTTTCTTCAGTAGTAGGTGATCATCAGCACTTTTCTTTCTTTTATAGGTGATCAGTTGTTGTTGCTTTTCTTTTCCAACTCCTGGATTGCTTCTTTTGCCTTCTCATCCTCGGTTCTTTTCTTCTTTTTTCTTTCACTGCAGTACTCTTCCCCTTTTTGGATGCATTGGTGGTAGGGGTTTGTACCGCAGAAAGTGTCTTTTGCACAGCATTATCAATCAGTGTTGTAGAGTTGAGGAAATCCTCTCATCAATGGCTTTAGTAACAATTTCATTGATAATGGGAGTGATGAGAGGTATGGATTGTTGGAATACAGCAACCATTGCTCTGGGGGGTTCTGTCCCGGAGAGATAGTGCCAAAAGCAGAAGCTGGAGGCTCATGGAGTGAGAGGGTAAAGTGTTTGGGGAACCTTCAACTGAAGGTGCCATCTGTGGGTTGGTGGAGGCAGATGGTCTTTGGTCCTTAGAAGTTTTGGCAAGCAGCTCTTGAGTCTGCACACCTCCTCTTCCAGGATGGTGTTTTGGGCGATTACATCGTAAAAGAAGCCCAGGTCATCATCAGTAGATACTGAATCATCTGACCTCCTGATAGGATCAGGATGAACATGCACTGAGTGTAGCTCAGTTGTAGCATGTGCCCTTTGTCTTGGTACTGGGGACTTCCTGCCTCAGGACTATGTCCGTCATCAGCAGTTGCCTCTGGTAAGGTCTTAGTAATGGTACCAACTACAACCTGATCATATGCTGACACAGGAGAAGTGGCAGCCTCACCAGAAGTTCCAATCTCCATTGCTACACTAGGAGAGGGAACATTGTAACCCCTATGATGTGGGTTCTCAGCTGCACTTTGGTCCTCCCCTCAATGGTAGAGGTGTTCCCAGTAGTAATTGGTATCTGGGGAGGGGGTGAGGAGTGCAACTAAGTCAGCACTTGTGCAACAAGCAATGTAGACTTTGGGGGGCGGTTGCATGGGGTGAAGGATAGAAGAAGTGTGTGCACCTGGGGAGGAAGGTGCTCTTCAATGGCAATCCCTCAAGTGAGGAAGATCCCAGATGTGTGGGTACCCCTTGTGTGGTTGCTGCAGGCTCCTTTTGAGAGGAATCCTGAGCGGCTATGGCTGGAAGAGTCCTTATATCCACTAGGGGGGTTATAACCAGTGGATATAGCCTGCGTTTGTGTTGCAGGCATCCTCAGGGGACTCATTTCCCTGAGTAGCCTTTTTGGGTTTCTTTTTAGTGGGGTTTGGTGGGGACTTTTGATTTGGAGGTGGTGGCTGTGGGTTCCAGTTGCGTGGGTTTGCGCAGCTTGGCAGCCAGTTTGAGTGAGTGGTCAGAGTTGTGCCGGGAGTATACTTCAGGCAAAACAGCCATAGAGGGACTCCCAAGCCAACAAGTCCCTCAGCTTGAAGCTGGTTTGTAATATGGCCATTATGAACCGCGGATATAATATCCAACGGTTAGCAGTTAGTTTTTGAGCCATATCCTTGAGCTCTGAAAATATTATTTCTGAAAAATTTAAAGGCTGTTGCTCAAGAATAGAATACATTACCTGCTGCCACTTTGTAGACATTTGATCCCAAGACGAAGTCTTAGGAGCCAAACAGACATTTACCATGTGAAAGATTAGACGTTCAGCGTCATGGAAATGTTTCTTCAGTATAGTGGAGGCTAAGGTTGCCTGATATCCATGGTGGCAAAGGATAAATCAGTTGTGCCCTTTGGATATCCAGCAGGAGAAGTGGCATCATCCAGGTGTAGAGTTTGACGAAGTATTCGGGAGTGATGACCATTCGTGGTTGTTGACGACCGACGGAGAGAGCGCTGTGTTGTTCTCCCCAGTGGTGAGGGTGACGTTCATCCAAAACTGGTTGAGGGATTCGGCATGAAGGATTGGATTGAGAAGAAATGCCATTTTGTAGGGTGACTGGACCATAAGATCAATAGCATTATCGAACTTAGCCCAGAATGGCGATTGGTGAGGTAAGCTACACAGTTTGTCGTGGTTTGATTGCATGGACGCCATTTAGAAGAGAGAAGTTTTGGAGAGATGAACGTTAGGTTTGAAGAAGATGAAGCTCTGAAGGATTAGGTCAGGGATATTTATAGGGTACGGGTTAGAAAACAACTGAAGGATTTGGTGTTAGTCATCAGTAGTTTTAAACGACTGTTGACATGGTATTACCCTTTCAGACGTTGAAACAGCTGAAGTCGTGGTGTTGGGCATCAGTAGTTAGAAAACGACTGAAAGCCATGGTTTTGACTTCAGATGATGAAACAACTGAGGGCTTGGTGTTTGTCATCAGTAGTTGTGAAACTACTAAAGACAGTGGTTTTGTCATCAGTTGTTGTAAACAGCTGAAGACTTGGTGTTAGTCATCAGTAGTTATAAAAACTACTGAAGACATGGTTTTGCTTCAGTTGTTTAGAATGAAACAGCAGTTGTAGAAACAACTGAAGAGAAAGTTCTCTTCAGTAGTTTTCGTCAATTCATAGCCTTTCAGCTGTTTCATACTGTCCTCAACACTTACTCATCAGACTTTGCATCTGCTTTTCAGGTGTTTCATAGGACGTCAGTACTTATCTGTTTGTACTGATTTCAGTAGTTGTAACTAATCAGTAGTTGTAACTACATCAGTAGTTTGGAACAGATAAAGTACTTCAGTACTTGTGAGGCATTTGGCCGTCTGTAGTTATAAAAACTACTGAAGGGGAAAGGACTCATCAGTACTTATATGTGACATGGTTACCAATGATCACCAATAATTATTACTGAAATCATCAGTAGTTGTCACTTATTCTAGCTGCAGCATACCAAGCCTTAACACAAGGTTTTGGAAAGTAGAACTATCCAAAGGCTTAGTAAAAATATCTGCAAGCTCATCAGCACTAGGCACAAACTTAGGATCAATCAGACCTTTTCCAAAACAATCCTGAATAAAGTGATGTCTGATCTTTATATGTTTGGTCCTAGAGTGCTGGACTGGATTTTTGACAATACATAGAGCTGAAGCACTATCCATTAATAATGGAGTCTTAGTCTCTGTAATGCCATAGTCCAGAAGTTGGTTCTGAAGCCAGAATACCTGAGAAGTACAACTTGCAGCAGCAATGTACTCGGCCTCAGCAGTTGATGTAGCAACAGATGTTTGTTTCTTACTCTGCCAAGAAATCAAACAGTTGCCTAAGAATTGACAACCACCAGAAGTTGACTTTCTAGTTAACTTGCACCCTGCATAGTCACTATCTGAAAAAAGCAACTAATTTGCAAGAGTGTCCAGTGGAATACCATAAACCCAGAGATTGTGTACCTTGCAAATATCTAAAGATTCTCTTAATGCAATCAAATGAGACTCTTTAGGAGCAGCCTGAAATCTAGCACAAACACATGTAGCAAACATAATATCTGGTCTAGAAGCTGTTAAATACATCAAGGACCCAATCATACATCTGTAAAGTGTTTCATCAACAGCTTTACCTTTCTGATAGCATCCAGTTGTGTGGTGTTGCACATGGGAGTAGAACAGGGCTTACAGTTTTGTAAATCAAACTTATTCAAAAGATCTTTTGTATATTTTGACTGATGAATAAAGGTTCCATCAGCCTTTTGTTTAATTTGCAAGCCTAGAAAGAACTGTAATTCTCCCATTGCACTCATTTCAAACCTCTTTTCATTAATGTTGTAAAAATCACACAACTGGGATCAGAGGATGCAAAAATGATATCATCAACATAAATCTGACAAGTAGCTTATGATGATCCACTTTCTTAATAAACAAAGTTTTATCAATAGAGGCTCTGGTGAAATTATTCTTAAGAAGAAAAGTAGAAAGTGTCTCATACCAGGCTCTAGGAGCTTGTTTCAACCATAAAGAGCCTTATCAGGTTTATACACCCATTCAGGATGTTTATTATCCTCAAAGCCTGGTGGTTGACACACATAAACTTCCTTTATTTTACCATATAAAAATGCACTTGTGACATCCTGAAAAACTTTAAGATTGTGGAATGCAGGATAGGCTAAAAACAATCTGATTGCCTCTAGTCTGGCTACAGGGCAAAGGTTCATCATAGTCAATACCTTCTTCTTGTGAAAACCCCTGTACAACCAGTCTAGCCTGTTCTTAACAATAAGCCCATTTTCATCAGTTTTATTCCTAAACACCCATTTAGTGCCTATTGCACACTTACCTGGGGGAAGAGGAACCAGTTCCCACACTTGCTGTTTCTTGAACTGAAGTAGCTCAAGCTGCATAGCTTCAACCCATCCATTGTCTCTCAAAGCAACATGGTAGTTCTTTGGCTCTAGCTGACTGATGAAGAGAGCATAGAAGCAGAAGTTAGACAATTGACTTCTTGTTGAAACACCAGCATTGATATCACCAATAATCTGGACATGGGGTGATTCTTCAGTTCTTGATAAACAATGAGATCTGTGCAAGTGTTTGTAGAACTTCAGCAGCAGCAGATGTTGATGTAGACTCTTGAAACCAAGAATTAGATGGTAACTCAAAAGATGTAGAGGAATAGAGATCTCATCAGCATTTGTTGTGGATGGAATGCTGAAGCTACAGGAACATCAAATTAGCAGACACAGGCAGTTGGTCACTAAACTTGAATAGGTGAGTATTGATATTATCATCATCATCATCAATACCACCAGGTGGAAGACATGCTGCAGAAGATGATGTATCCACAGGATCTGCAACAGCTGGAGGTTGATAAGGAACATATTGCAGTATGTCCAAATCAAACAACTCCACAGGGTTTTGTGGAATCTTGTCCAAAGGAGATTCATTAAACTTCACATGCAAAGTCTCTTCAACTATCTTTGTTCTGCAGTTGAAGACTCTGTATGCCTTGCAAGTAGATGAATAACCAACAAAATACCCTGCATCCACCTTAGGATCAAATTTATGGAGTTGATCCTTTGTGTTGAGAATAAAACAGGGACACCCAAATGCTTTGAAAAAT
Organism: Flaveria trinervia; assembly: GCA_025506515.1. Lineage (NCBI taxonomy): Eukaryota > Viridiplantae > Streptophyta > Magnoliopsida > Asterales > Asteraceae > Flaveria > Flaveria trinervia. Next base: position 9,606,870 of record CM046452.1, read on the forward strand.
GAAATAGAGGAGCCAAGTGATGGAGAACTTCATATGGAGTCTTCATCAACCTCTGATTTACTAAGACTCTATTCTGCACATAGCAAGCTGTGTTAACAGCTTCAGCCCAAAAGGTCAATGGCAAACCAGAGTCAGCCAGCATGGACCTTGCAACTTCAATTAGGGTCCTGTTCTTTCTCTCCACTACTCCATTTTGTTCTGGAGTCTTGGGATGCTAAACTGCCTTTTGATTCCTTTGAAAGATAGAAGCCATCAAGTGTATGGATTTCTGAATTCAGTTCCATTGTCACTTCTAATACACTTGACTGGAAGAGGAATACTGCTTCTGAACATACAACACAAAGTGAATAATCTTCTGAGCAACCTCATCTTTTGAATGTAGAAAGAAAATCCATACAAATCTAGAGTAATCATCCACAATTACCAGACAGTATTTCTTCTTTGCCATGCTCATTACTCTCACAGGACCAAATAGATCATATGCAGTAATTGCAAGCAGGCAGTGGACTTAGGCTCTTCAATAGGAGGGAATGAGACTTTGTGTTGTTTTCCTTTTAAACAAGAGTGCAGGTTTAATCACAGTGGAACTCCTTTATTGGTAAGCCTCTGACTAAACTATTGTGGATAAGTTGATTCATGTTTTTGAAATTAACATGACCCAGCCTTCTGTGCCACAGTTTAGATTCTTGAGAAGAGGCTTTGGAAAATAGGCAAGGATTGCCTCTGAGATCTATTTTCTTGGAAAGATCTAAGGCATACACTCTTCCTGTCCTGTTGGCTCTCAGGAGAGTGTGATCATCCAACACCTTATCAATCAAATGCAGAACTTTGGATGACAGAATCCTACAGTTCTGACTGGTGAAAAAGCAACATGGCCTTTATCACACATTTGTCTGACACTCAAGAGATTGTACTTGAGATTTTCCACGTGATTAACATCATCAAACTTGATTTCCCCATTGGAGACAAAGCCATTTCCAATGATGTAACCTCTAGCATCATTGCCAAAAGAAACAAACCCCTTCTTTCCTTACTGAGAGTATCATGAAGAGAGAGTGTTCCCAGTCATGTGCATAGATCCCCCACTGTCTACATACCAGATGCTACTTTGGCATGTTGAGAACCCTGCAATAATAAACACATCAGTTAGTTTTGGAGACCAAACCTTTTTGGTTTGGGCCTGGTCTCATCAACAGATGGTAACAAACAGGTTTATTGGAACAACAGCCTGAGAGGAAGAAGATGGTGAAGAAGAGGAATCCTTTGGCTTGGACCTCCTTTTCTGTGGTTTCAACATAGGAGCATCTAGTTGGTTAACTCTTCCCAATAGATGTTGAACCATCATAACCAGCTGTGTCTGATTTTGTGATAAAGCTTTCAGCTCATCAGACACATTGCCAGTGGAGTTTGATAAGTTCCTATGTTGCACCTTCTTCTTCTGAGCACTCTCAGCTGTCACCTGTTTAACCCCTTCCTTTTTGGATTTCTTTGAGGACTTAAGGGTTACAGGATTTGATGTTACTGATACAAATGTGGTCTCAAACTCAGTTTTCATTTTTCATACTTTCTCTTTATTTCTTCTTTATGTTTGAGTTTGGAACCTCTTTTGTACCAGCAATCATCTGTAAGATGATTGAACAAACCACATACTTCACATGGTTTCTTCTTCATCTTAGGTTGATCATCAACTAAAGAGGGTGAAGCAGAAGACTTGTTCTTCAGTGCTTTGGAAGCATTGTTTGCTTTCTTGACTACCTCTTTAGTAGTCTTCAAACTCTTTCTACTGACAGTTTTCTTCTTTTCAGTACTGGCAGTAGTTGGAGTTTGAACTTCAAGTGTTAAATCCTGCTCTCTAGTCCTTTCAGGACTTTCAGAATTAACTCCTGAGTTGATCAACTCATGGATCATGTGAGTGTCAGCAGTGGAACCATCAACATCGGCTGATAGGTTCTGAGAGGGCTTGGTGCTGACTTCTACTTCTGATTGTGCTGTATCAGAAAGTAGATCACATGATGAATTGGATTGGTTATTACTCTCACCATCAGATTCTACCTCTGCTCTTGGAGTAAAATCTGTAGGTGGAGCAGTGTGATTGTAACCAATGCCAAACTTCACATTGGAAGCAGATTGCTTACTAAGAAGCATTTCAAAACCTTTGCATGATTGTACCCATCTATCACACTCTACCTGGGTAACTGCAAGGGTTTCTTTGAGATCTTTATACTTCTCTGGAAGTATCTCTTCCCTAGCCTTATCATCAGTTATTTGGCATTTAAGTTTGTAAATCTCATCATTCTTATCATTAAGCACAGACTCAAATTCAGCTTTGCTTTTGGAAATTATTTGTTCTAGCTCAATGTTCTTGTTGATTAAAGCTACATTTGCTTCTCTAATAGATGCAAATGCTGCTATGCATGTTTCAGAACATAATTTGGCTTTTGCCTCAGAGGATACCTGTGATACCTTTGATGTAGAGGCATTAGTGATGAAGTATCCAGAATCCAAAGCCATAAGAGCTAGATTTCCAAAGGGACTTTCACCACCATGTTGACCAGCACTGACAACAGTTGTTCATGACCAGACAAGTCGTCTGGTAAACTACTCCAGTCAACAACTCCTGGGGTGAAGAAGCTATGTTGTTGAGGTTGAGTTTGTTGATGAGATTGGGAAGGTTTGTGTTCAGGCAATGCTTGTGGTTGTTGTGCAATTTGAGCTTGAACAGGATTTGGTTGAGGCATATAAAGCAGGGATAAGGATATGACATTTGACCATGGGGAACAAAGTATGCAGGAGATCTAGGATGTGAATGATGACCAGAACCAGCAGGATGTTGCCCTTTGTTTTGTGGACTAGTACTAGGAAAAGTCACAAAGGGTGCAGAAGAAGTTAGATCCATTTGATCTACACTCTCTTGCAAAGTGTCCCATCCTTTGGCATTTGAGACACCTCAACTTACTCTTGTCAAAACCAACTTGGTTTTGCCAGAGAGTCCAGGAAATTTCCTGCCAGTTCTCTCATAGAACTTCTGAGATATCTGATATTAATCAATGTCATTTGGCTCAGAATATCCATCTCTTCTAGATCATCATCAGCTATTCCTTTCAATCATCCATAAGAAGCATAAATTGTCACTATTACTGCTAGAATGACTACATCAATACCAACAAATGCATGATCAGAACTATTTGTAGAGAAATCAATATGCTCATCATAATTGCTTTCAGATGCAGCATATTCTGACTCATGACCAACCAGGCAGTATTCCCTGGTACAAGTCATCAGTGCTTTCCTGATGAGGACAATTCCTCTTCTTCTGCTCTATCTCTCTTTCGAATGTAAGCAGTTTCCCATGAAGTTGGGTGAGAGATAGGCCATCCAGATTGCACCGGAGCGTAGGACAATAGTGTATGTGTCCCATCTCTCAGGCAGTGATCTGAGGAACCTGTTGTTCATCTGGCTATTGGTGTATTCCTGTTTCACTCATTTCAGCTCAGAGATCAAGCAGGAAAAACGCTCAAACTGTTGAGTCAGTATCTCACCCTTTCTATGAGAGAATGTCTCATATTGTTGGGCAAGGATTCTCTATTGTTTGCTAAGACCTCATCCGTGCCACCGAATTGTTCCTTCAGGGCATTCCAGAGATCATGAGCAGTTTCATGATGCATAAGCCCTGAATAGATTTCATTAGGCAGTGCCATGGCCAGAATTCCATGGGCTTTAGCATCAATCTCAAATAGTTTCCGATCTTCATCAGAGTATTGTTCCTTCTTCTTCGGAACCATTTGATTGGTTTTCGGATTGTTCACCATAGGCTTATGTGGTCCATGTACCACAGATGTCCAACAACCTGAACTGTTAACAGACAGGTGATGAAGCATTCTTCGTTGCCATATGTTATACTCGGTCCTAACCAGCATCGGAGGCTTGGTTGAGGAACCGGTATTGTGAGGATCATTAGAAGGAGTAGTCATCTCAGATTCAATCAAATTCAATTAAGCTAAAACAGATTTAGAACAAAACACAACAACCAATTGAACCAAGAGAGATCTCAAATAAATGAACGAAAGCGACAGAATTCAATAATCTATAACCAGTTCTTGCGAATATGCTAATTCAATCAAACACAGATATCAATTAGCAGTTTCAATGATCAATTGTTAGATTGATCAATGATTAACCAGCTCTGATACCACTTGTTAGGATCAGTGATCTACATTTGATTGATTTGAGAGTATAGCAGTCGAATTCAAACAATGAATTAGCTAATTCACAAGAACGAAACGATATTCAATGAAGAACAAGACGGTTATAGAGAGAGAATTCTGCAAATATATTTCATTCAATATTCGCTTTCGTGGTAACGAAATGTCACACTTACAATTAGGTCGACACCTCTTATATAAGAGATGTGATGTCTGCTGATGTCACTTGATAGACATCTAACAGAATTATTCCAACTGAAACACAACTACTGAAGATGTCAAAACAGCTGACATCTCCTTACAAAATGCTAAGTGTTATCAAGTTGTTATAACTACTGAAAAACATAAAACTACTGAAACTACAACGACTGAAGAACAAGCTCTTCAGTCATTTTACAAAACTACTGAAGTAAAAATATAAAACTACTGATATCACAACTACTGAAGAAGTACTCTTCAGCTGTTGTGACAAACTACTGAAACTTCAGTACTTGATCTTCAGACTTAAACTTCAAACGTTTCATCAGCTGATGACTTCAGTAGATATCATCAGCTGATGTCTTCAGTCTTTGTCTTCAGACTTTGTACATCAGTTGTTGATCTTCAGCACTTGTAAACTCTTCAGCTGTTGTACTTCAGTACTTTGGTCTTCAGCTTCAGCACTTGTGTTCTTCAGCTGTTCAGCTTCAGCACTTGTGTTCTTCAGCTGTTGAACTTCAGCACTTTAGTCTTCAGCTGTTGAAGTCTTCAGTACTTGATCTTCAGCTGTTGGAGTTTTCAGTACTTGTCGAACTGCTGATGAAGCTTTCAGCAGTTGTTGTGATATCATGTGGGACTTAGAGGTTTTCTGATCTTGGCTCATTGGTTCTTTTGGTCCAACAGATACTTTATTGAATACCCTTCTCAAGCTAACTCTATAGAGTATACAATCTTAGAACTAGAGTTCTTGAAATGTCATCCAATGTGACATTTAATAAGCACACTTCTAGTGTGAAGGTTTTGGTCCTGATTGGTAATTTGATCTTGATTTAGTTACCAACTATTTTAACAAATCTTGTAAGAGTGTTTTAGGATCTCCATGTCACTTATCAACATGATATCCTGACCCATGATTTGAGCTAAGAAAACCAAGTAAGAATACTAATTTAGCTCCAGGGATAACTAACCCTGCAGGTGGAGTTCCTATTAGCACAACCATGACAAATATAGTTGATACATCTGAGGTGCCTACAAATTCTAGCTCAGAGGCACAAAACAAATGAATAGGCTTCAAATGTAGGATGAAATGGTGGTGGTGATAGTGATCAAGAATTTCTTGATGTTGATAACCACTCCATCGAAGACAACATCAATGAATTAAACACTCTTGGATCAAGATTTTCTTGATAAGCGTGTTGATGTGGTTGGTGACACCTCAACGCCATATCTAAACTTCATAAATTTAGATCTGTCCAATCAACTTGTTGTAATCCCTCAACTTAGGATCCACAAGTCACACCCCACCACATATATCATTGGGAAGGTTGACAAGGGATGAGAACAAGAGGACAAACCCATGACAAAAATGTTTGTCTATACTCTTATTTCTAATCCCATATATATCCAAAAAAGGTTGATGAGGCTTTAAAGGATGGAAGTTGGATTGAAGCAATGTAGGTGGAGTTGCTTCAGTTCAAAAGGCAAAAGGTTCGGAACCTATGTCCTCTTCCTCAATAGAAGACTATCATAGGAGCCAAATGAGTTTTAAGAATAAGAAGGATGAAAGAGGACTTGTCAAGAAAAACTAGACTAGTTGTTAGGGTACACATAAGAAGAAGGGATAGATACATAGATTTTTGCTCTACTAGCAAGACTTGAAACTGTTAGGATATTCCTTGCTTTTGCTGCATCCAAGGATATCAAAGTCTACCAACTTGATAAAGAGGTGATAGATGAAGATGTGTATGTCAAACAACCACCTAGCTTAGACTCAATAATCCTGATTATGTCTACAAGCTTAATAAAGCCCTTATGGGTTGTACCAAGCTCAAGGAAATGGTATGAAACACTATCTCGGCATCTCTATCAGCATGGTTACAAAAGAGGTATTACAAATGGAACATTCTTTATTAAAGAAATAAGGAAGGACTTGATGTTGGTTCAATTTTATGTAGATGACATTATATTTGGGTCAACTAATCTAAAGCTCTACAAGGACTTTGAGGCTTATGAAGAATAGATTTAAAATAAGTGCCATAGGGGAATGCAGTTTCTTTCTTGTAATTCAAGTAAAGCAGTTTGACAATGGCATCTTTATAAATTAGTTAAAGTATGTGCAAGACATACTTACAAGATTTAACATGACTGAATGTAAGATTACAAAGATACCCATAGCTAGAAACCACTCCTTTGGACCTGATCTTGAGGGGGAATCTGTAGATGAACAACTCTTTATAGAGCTATGATTGGGTCTTTATATACCTCATAACTATTAGGCTTGACATCATGTTTGCTACATATATATATATATATGCAAGATATCAAACCAACCCCAAGATGTTACACGTGGTTGCTATCAAGTGGATTCTTAGATATCTCAAAGGTGCTCCTAAGCTAGGCCTTTGGTATCCAAAAACAATTGACTTCAACCTGTATGCTTATACAGATAGTGACTATAGTGGTTGCAACTTGACTGCAAAGTCTACATCAGGGGGATGTGAATTCCATGGTGGAAGGATAGTCTCATGCTAATGCAAGAAATAATCTTGTGTATCTGCATCAATTGCCAAAGCTGAATATATTGTTGTTGTATGCTCTTATGCTCAAGTACTTTCAATTTAGAAATAGATGATAGACTATTGATTCAACTTCAAGAAGACTCCCATCCATATAAACAATAATAGTTCTATCTCCGTTACAGAGAAACTTGTGCAGCACTCAAAGACAAAGCACATTAACATCGGGTATCATTTGATAAAAGATAATTTTGAAAAGGGATTAATAAAACTAGTCAAAGTTAACACAAATTAACGGTGTGTTGATCTATTCACATAAGCTTTTGATGAACAGAGATTTAAGAATGTTGTATAAGCTATTGGGATGATTAACTTTGACTTTATTTTCTTAAATTAATTTCAAGATTCTTTTTCAAATATTTGTGTCTTAAGTAATCTATATTATCACTCATATAAGTCCTTATTACCTTGGAAAAAAATTATTTTTAAATGATATTTCTTTGAGCTCTAAGAATCAAAAGTATGCATTTTCTTTCAAGAGACATTAAGTTGACTTCGAAAGACATGTATGTCTTCAAAACTAATAACTACATACTAAGAAATTTACCTTTGGATAACATTCTGATAGATCTTCCGAATCATAAATATGCTTCTAAGTATTTACGTGTTTTGAAAGAAAGTTTTCTTCCAAATGTAATTAATCCTCAAAGCTTCATTCGTTTTCTGAATAAAACTTTTGAACTTTAATATCTTCCGAAACCAAATGTCTTGGAAGCAAAATTACTCCAAGTAATTTCCTTCCAAAGAAACTCTTTTTAAACTAAGGATTATCTTCCGAGGTTAAAATTAGCTATAGATGTTTTCTCAAAACTTCTAGAAACAAATTAGCTTTGGAAGATTTTTTACTTCCAAGATAACTACATTTTGGACAATTTTTCAATGATGGGAACGATATCCGGATTTCAAAGTTTATTCTTTAGATAATCAACCAGATTTTTTCATGCAACTTCACAGAAAACATAATCAAGTTGCTCTATTGTCATATGAGAAAGATCTAGGTTTCTTAGATGTTTGTCGCTACCTTTCTCAATCAAACTAACTCACCGCACTCATAACAAACCCTCCATTTTATGAAGAGCGAATCTAGAGTTCTTGAGAACCTGCCAAGAGGTCATCTTGAATGATGAAAAGGAAAATTTTCATCACTCCATCCACTATCAACACTCATCTAAGGATGGATAATGAAGAAGGAGAGTTGTCCTTCCCCAAATATGTTGTCAATAACTTATTTCGGCAGATGGGCTATAAAAAGGGGAGATAGTTCAAGTGAGACCCGTGGCTTTATGGAAAATGCAAGCAGGGTTGCCTTCTAGCCAAACATTCAGGAGGATAAGTTAAGAGCAGCAAGATTGAACTACTTAGGGTCTAGGATCTACAACATAGATAAAATCATCTCTCTTCTCTTTGACGAACTTAATGAACCAGTTGTAATGGATCGTCAAAAAGCGGAAGGAAGTTGAGGATGCAGAGTTGCTTCTCAAAATCAAAGAACAAAGAAGAAGAAAAAAATTAATATAAAGCTCCTACCCTCTCCCCAACTTGAGGGATAGACTATAGTAGCTGAACAACAAACTCAGGTAGATAAAGAACAAGACAAACAAAACATGATTAATTACCTGAGTGCCATATGTTTCCATTAGGAAACAGACCTACTTCCCCTATATTATAAATATGTTGAGTTTGAATACCTCAAGTAACTTGAGCAACAAGTATTGAAAGAGCATAAAACTACTAAGAGGAAGATAAGGGAAGATGCTAAAAAGTCAAGAGCCACCATTAGAGCTAATTAGAAGAAATCTACTAAGACACTTAAGATGGTGAGTTTCTTGAAGCTATATGGGTTCTTCGGAAGGAGATTTGGACCAATGTCTTTATCCACTATAAATGAGTACATTGAGTGATCAATCAGAAGATAAAGAAAGGTGAGCTAGTTGACTTGCATTCTCCATTGAGTCAGGCTGCACCTAAAGTGAGGTCAAGGTTGAACCACAAGAGACAACATAACATGGACCTAGTGTTGCGTCTCAGTCAGCTTCGTCTTCTGACCCACAATAGGGTCATGATCCCTCTCCATCTAAACTTGTGAAGGAAAAGGACCTAACTAAGAAGGACAAATAAGAACCATGTTGTACTCAAGGCCAACCTTCTTAGTTAAAGTATAGAAAGAGGAAGAGGGTGACCATAAAAAGGGACAAGAAGAAGAAGAAGAAGAAAAAGAAAAAGTCCAAGACATCTACCTCTTCACCTCAGGATGGGTCAGAATATCCTGAGGGTGATCAAGAAAAGGCTGCTGAGCAAAGTCAACTTATTGTAGAGCCTCTTATAGCTAAGAGACTCATCTTATCTTGGGTATTTTCTACTAACCTAGATAGAAGATATGTTACTAATGATCAAGGGGGTCAAGACATATATTTCTAGCAAAACATGCTTGACCTTCCTCTTCATGATCTTTATGGCACGTGAAGGTACTTTGAAATTCTGAGTAATCCTGACCAACAGATAATGAAAGGAATGGTCTTGATTATAATAAGGGCTATCAATAGGTGAAGATCAAGATTCAAAGTGCTCCTTTAGTTTTGGTAGAATCAGCCGAAGAGAATTTGTAAGTGTAAGGATTACACTTAGAGGCTGATGCAACCAAATAGCTCTCAACATGCACATGTGAAGTACAAGGAAGTTACTTCTAAAGATTTGATATAACTTAATGAATTATGCTAACTATGAAATATTCTAAAAACAAAATACCAATTCTTCTAAAGCCAAAGATGAAGTTTTCTGAAGCTTCAAAGATAAATTCTTCCGAAGCCAAGACTGATTTCTTTTGAAGACAGAAGAGGCATGTATTCTCTGACATGATTTTAACAAAAGCTGAAACACCTTTTCGCTATCATCTCTGAAGACTCACCAACATGCATGAGTTGGTGAAAAGTCTATGTTTTTTTTTCAATAGTAGATTAAGTTGTTGAGTCTGTAACTTTCCAACTATGTACTTTTACCTTTTGTAATAGATAAGGATATGAGTTATGGCATGTCATAGTCAGTAGTCAAAAAACAATATGCCTTTTGACTCTATATTGTTATTGTCATCTGGATTAGAGTTTTTAGCTGGCCTTCAAAGTATGGTAGGCTGTAAGAAGTAGCATAAAGTATCTCAAGAACTTGTAATTTTAGATAAGCTTTGTGTAAGGATTCCAATAAGTCTAATGTAGTCAAAACATTCAAAGTGTCCAAAGTCTCTCTGCATGCATGCACTAAATTACTGAAGTAGAATGCTTTGGAAGTTTCATATCTACACAAGAAATATTCTAAGTGTAAATTCTTCTGAAGCCAAGACCAATATCTTCTAAAGCCAAATATGAAGTCTTCCGAAGCTTCAAAGACAAATTCTTCGAAACCAGTTTATGAAGACAATTTCTTCCGAAGAGTTTTATGCACACGCTAGTATCTGATGTACTTTTCCATAAAGCTGGAACACCTTTCCACTGCAACTCTGTTTGACTCACCAACTTTCACAAGTTGGTGAAAAGGTTCATGCTTTTGGTGAACTGTACATTGAGGTCTTGAGTCTAAGCTTTTACTTTATGTACTTAATCCTTTTTGTAATATATTAGGATGTGAGTTATGGCATGTCACAGTCATAAAGTCAAAAGGAAATATGTCTTTTGACTTTACATTTGATTTTGTTGTCTAGTCTTATGTATCTAGCTGGCTTTCAAAGTATGATCGGCTGTAGGATGTAGTATGTGTATGTCAAGTACTTGTAACTTTCCATTATGCTTTGTAACACTTCGTAATAGTACTTAAGAAGCAATATACAACATTCTTGAAAACCAAATACTTGTGTTGTTTGCTATCTTTTTTTGTCTCTCATTTACTTGTGTTCTTAGCATCTATTACTATAGTTAACCATTTCTCTATTTGATCTGTTAAGTGTTCACCTCAATTGTGTTGTTGTGTTGTGAAGTGCATCACCCCTTCTAACGGTCATGCATTTGGTATCAGAGAATTTTAGGCTCTTGATATAAGATTTCACCATCTTAAGATCCCTCACACACACACAAAACAGATAACAACTCAAATAGCAGCTATCACGAAGGCTGATATGGAAACTGAAACTATGACAAAGTCTCCAATCATCACTCCTGAAGACTTTGATACTTGGTGTCAAAAGAATGGAAGGCTTTATCAAGTCTCAAGACTCTAGGATATGGGACTCTATTGTTGAAGGACCTTACATACCAAGCACCTCATCTGCTACTAGTGGTGGTATGATTCCAAAGGTTGTGGCTAATTTATTTTTTGAAGATAGAAAGAGAATAGAGATTGATCAAAAGGCCAAGACAGCCCTTCAAACTACTCTTCCAAACTCTATCTACAAAGGTTTCAAGAATGCAAAACAACTAAGCAGCTGTGGGATGCATTGAAACTAATGTATGAGGGTTCTACTAAAGCCAATGAGAACAAGAAGGATCTCCTGAAGCAGCGGTTTGAAAACTTCACCTTTAAAATAGGTGAAACTATGACTCAACAATACTTCAGGTATGTTAAGATTGTGGATACTCTAATGGATGTTGGAGTAACTCTTAAGAAAAAAGATATTATGAGAAATTTTATGTCCTCTCTTCCAAGACAATGGACACATTACTGTGTTGTTATTATAGGACTGAGAACTTAAGACTCTTATTCTGACTGAATTGTATGGTATTCTTAGTGGATACTAGATGGATATAAACATGGAAAACTCATCTGGTAACTCTAGAAATCAATGGGTTCAGCCCTTCATGTGACTGAAAAGGATAGCATAGAACCTCAACATCATCTCATATGCTATCCTGACAACTCAGAAAAGGGTCCATTCATCATCTTCCCAGAGACTCCAATAGAAAGCTACACTCAAGGAAGTCCCTTTCAAGAGACAAGTTCTTCTCAGGCTTTTGTTTCTGATGATGAATCCATAAGCAAATTTCTCTTCACCCTTGAAGACTTGAACTGTATCCATCGGTTGATCTGGAGTATATGAAGATAGTTCAGCAGATGGCTATTCTCACTCACAGAGCAAGAAGTTCTACAAGAGGACAGGGAGTAAGTTTCCTAACAATGTAGCATGTGGAAAGTTTGGGCTGGATAAAAGTAAAGTAAAGTGTTACAACTATAACCACATGGGACACTTTGCTAGAGAATGAAAGGCCCCAAGAACAAATGGTGGCCAGAGTCAAGCCAGACCAAACTACACTAAGAGAGCTCCCTAGAATGATAAGCCAAAGCAGCAAGTTGTTGTTGCTGTTGAAGAAGGAGACTTTGACTGGAGCTTTTAGGTAGAAGAAGCATCTTCAAACCAAGCACTCATGGCTGACCATGATGAAGTCAAGGTATTGGAACATCTTTGCACTTCTGAATGTATTGCTAAAGTTAATAGATACAGGTCCTACAACTTAGAGATGAGATCTGATCTTGAGTCCTTGAATATCATAAAATCTTATTTCTAAAAGGCTTAAAATAATTATAAGTTAAAGATAGAGGACTTAGAGAAAACCATTTCAGTTCTTAAACATGAGCATACAAATTATAGGGCTCAGATCAAGGATCTCATAGCCAAGAGATGAGATCTGATCTTGAGTCCTTGAATATCATAAAATCTGATTTCACAAAGGCTTAAAATGATTATAAGTTAAAGATAGAGGACTTAGAGAAAACCATTTCAGTTCTTAAACATGAGCATACAAATTATAGGGCTCAGATCAAGGATCTCATAGCCAAGAGATGAGATCTGATCTTGAGTCCTTGAATATCATAAAATCTGATTTCACAAAGGCTTAAAATGATTATAAGTTAAAGATAGAGGACTTAGAGAAAACCATTTAGTTCTTAAACATAAGCATACAAATTATATGGCTCAGATCAAGGATCTTATAGCCAAGTTGACTGAATGTCGAGCTGAACTTGTGATCAGCAAAGCCATGGCAGAAAAATGTGTTATTGAAGAAGAGACCTTCAAGAACATGATATCCTCATCATTGGATGCAAATGTTTTTTTATCAAAATAAGCAGGGACTAGGATCATGTGAGATAGCTCCTCCACATACAGTCTTGTCTCTAAGATCTTCTAGGTGTGGAACTTGTGAAGATGAGCTTCCTCACATAGACCCCTTGACTGAAGAGGACAAAGAGAAGATGGTGAAGAATGGCTCTGAGAAGAGTGAAAAAGAACATTCTGAGAAGGGTCATCATCCCTCTAAGGAGAGTAAAGCTATTAGGATGACCAATCCAAAAGAAAGAACTTGATTAGAAAGAGCAAGAGAAAGTCAAAGAAGTCTCAATAGATCAAGGCCACCTTCAACTCTACATAGAAACAAGTTTTTATTTTCACAGGATTTAAAGTGGTTAAAGTTGAGGACACAAACTTGAACTCCAACAACAAGAGTTCTAGTTCATGTTCAAATCAACCCATCATCACAAGAAGAAGGCTAATAAGTTGTGCACCACTACTATACAACATGAACCATGAAGCTCCAAAGGTAGTTCTAGCCCACAAGAATTGCCACATCATCTGAGAAGATGAAGATGGAGAGTGAAAGTGATCAAGTTCAGCCTTGTTCTTAAAAGAAGACTCCTAGAAGGAAGAAAATAGACTATGTTATGTGTGGGAGTACCTCTCACTTTGCTAAGGATTGTGTTTACAATACAAAGAGTACTCTCCACATCACAAAGAAAGAAACTTCCAAGAGTTTGGAGAAGAAGAAGCAAGCTTCGGAATGAAAATCTTTTCCTTCGGAAGCTCCAAAATGAAGAAGAAGACAAGTGGAAACTTGCCTTCGGAAGAAACTTTGGTCTCGGAAGGAAGGAATACTTCCAAAGTACTAAACCCTGCTGCAGTCAACAAAACTTTCGAAGTATTGAAGTTCAAGTCTAAGCTTCCAAAGGTGGTATAGAAGTCAAAGAAAGACCAAGTGGTTGAGAGTTCTTCATCAACTTCCACAAATGATCTCTCTAGCATGACTATAGGATCAGTTACTATTGCATTGTCTTGAACTTCTTTTAATGAGCCCAAGACCAATGACGATTGGGTTTCCAAATATAACTAACCATCTCTTTTGTGCAGGAATAGCTCAAGACAAACAAGAATGTATTGATCATTGACAGTGGCTGTTCTAGGCACATGACAGGCAATAGGTCACTACTCCAAAAGTTTGAAAAAATTGATGGAGGACCAGTTGCTTTTGGAGGAGATGCAGGAGCTTACATTGCAAGAAGGGGCATGGTCACAAATGGCAAGGTCAGCATTGAAAATGTAACTTTTGTCAAGGAACTTGGGTACAATCTTCTGAGTGTATCCTAATTTTGTGATCAGATTCATAACATGCTCTTTACTGAGCATAAGTGTATTGTTCTCAAGCCTGGGATGGTCATTCCTCATGAGCATATTCTGCTCAGAACCCTTAGGAGAGGGAACATGTACAAGATGGATTTACAAGAAACATCTCCCTCGGGAGAAGTTTCATGTTTTCTAGCTAAAGCAAATAGCGACAATCTTTCCTCTGGCATAAAAGAATATGCCATGTAAACTTTAAAAACATGAATAAACTTATTAAGAATGATTTGGTAACTGGAATGCCAAAGAAAGAGTTTACAACTGATGATCATTATGTAGCATGCATGAAAGGAAAGCAACACAAGGTATCTCACAAGCCAAAAGAAAGAAACTCCATCACTACTCCCCTGCACTTGTTACATATGGATCTCTTTGGCCCCACCAGTGTAATTAGTCTAGGAATGACCTCTTACTGTTTAGTGATCACAAATGACTTTACAAGATTCATATGGGTCTTCTTTCTTAGAACTAAGGATGAGACTCCTGAGATTCTAAAGAATTTCATCTTAAAGATTGAGAATCAATGTGATCACAAGGTCAAGACCATAAGATGTGATCAAGGAACTGAATTGTACATTTTATGAAGAAAAGGGTATTACAAGACAATATAGTGCTCCCAGGACTCCTTAGCAAAATGGTGTTGCTAAGAGGAAAAAAAGGACACTTATTGAAACTACAAGAACTATGCTATCTGACTCTAAACTACCCATCACCTTCTAGGCTGAGGCAGTCAATATTGCCTGCTATGCGCAAAACAGAGTTTTAGTGGTTAAGACTCATGGTAAGACTTTTTATGAACTTTGGCACAAGAGGAAACCTTTCATTGGTTTTCTCCGGTCATTTAGATGTCCTCGCACCATCTTGAATACCAAAGATCAAATTGTCAAGTTTGCTAAGAAATCAGATGACGGACACTTTATTGGAAACTTTTCCCAAGCTAAGGCTTATAGAGTATACAATCTCAGAATTAGAATAGTTGAAGAGTCAGCCAATGAGACTTTCAATGAGCACACTCCTAGTGTGAAAGGTTCTGGTCTTGATTGTCTATTTGATCATAATTTAGTTACCAACTATTTTAACAAATCTTGTGAGCATGTTTCAGGGTCTACAGATATATTATCTACAGGTGATCCTAATCCTAGCTTTGAGCTAAGAAGACCTTCAAGCTACACATCTTTAGCTCTAGTGGTAACAAATCCTGCAAATGAAGCTTCTACCAGCATCAATGACAAATCCTGCTGATGCTTCTAGAGTGCCTTCAAATTCTAGCTTAGAGCACATAACTCAAAAGGAGCTTCAAATGTTGGAGAACATGGTGGTGGTGATAGTGATAAGGAATTTCTTGATGTTGATAACCCATTGATTGATGACAACATAATGATGTCATACACTCATTGGATCAAGTTAATCTTGATAAGTGTGCTAATGAGGAGAGTGAATCCTTATTGCTAGATCTGAATTTCTCTAATTCAGATCTATCTAAGCAACTTGCTATGGCCCCTCAACTAAGGATCCATAAGTCTCACCCTTCCACAAACATCATTGGAAATGTTGATACAGGGGTAAGAACAAGAAAACAAACCCATGATGCAAATGTTTGTCTTCAATCTTATTTCCTGTCCCAGATAGAGCCAAAGAAAATTTATGAGGCTTTAATGGATGGAAGTTGGGTTAAAGCTATGCAAGAGGAGCTACTTCGGTTCAAAGGAAGAAGGTTTTAAATCTATGTCCTCTTCCTCATAGAAAGACTACTATAGGAACAAATGGGTGTTTAGGAATAAGAAGGATGATAGTGGACTTGTCATCAAGAAAAAGCAAGACTGGTTGTTCAAGGGTATACTCAAGAAGAAGGAATTAACTACACAGTTGTCTTTGCTCCTATAGCAAGACTTGAAGCTGTCAGGATATTCCTAGCTTTGTTGAATCCAAGAACTTCAAGTTTACCAGATTGATAGCAAGTGTGCTTTTCTTCATGGGGTGATTGATGAAGAGGTGTATGTCAAACAACCACCTGGGTTTGTAAATCCTGATCATCTGGATTATGTCTGTAAGCTTGATAAGGCTCTTTATGGGCTACACCAAGCACCAAGGAAGTGGTATGAGACTCTATCACAGTATCTTTGTCAGTATGGCTACAAGAGGGGTACTATTGATGGAACTCTTTTCATCATAGGATCAGGGAATGACATTATGCTAGTTCAAGTATATGTGGATGACATTATCTTTGGGTAAACTAACTCAAAGCTCTGTAAAGACTTTAAAAAGCTGATGAAAGATAGGTTTGAAATGAGTGTCATGGGGAACTCATTTCTTTCTATGAATTCAGTGAAGCATGTGAGAATGGCATCTTCATAAGTCAGTCAAAGTATGTTCAAGACATACTTAAAAGATTCAACATGATTGATTATAAGGTTGCTAAGACACCCATAACCAGAAACCACTCCCTTGGACCTGACCTTGAGAAGGAATGTGTTGATGAGCATCTCTTCAAGGCAATGATTGGTCTCTTATGTACCTCACAGCTAACAGGCCTGATATCATATTAGCCACATGTATTTGTCCAAGATATCAAGCCAACCCCAAGATGTCACACCTAATCATTGTCAAAAGAATTCTAAGATATCTCAAAGGTGCTCCATCATGGCCTTTGTTATCCAAAAAACTCTGACTTCAATCTGTATGCTTATACAGATAGTGACTACGGTGGCTGCAACATGACTGCAAAGTCTACATAAGGGGGATGTCAATTTCATGGTGGAAGGATAGTCTCTTGGGAATGTAAGAAACAATCCTGTGTATCTGCATCAACTGCTAAGGCTGAATACGTTGCTACTACAAGCTGCTATGCTCAAGTGCTTTGGATTCAAAATTAGATGCTAGACTACGGATTCAACTTCCAAGAGACTCTCATCCACATAGATGACAGTAGTGCTATCTCAATTACAGATAAAATATTGTGCAGAACTCAAGGACAAAGCACATCAATATCAGGTATCATTTGCTTAGAGATAACTTGGCAAAGGGATTAATCAAACTGGTCAAAGTTAACACAAATGAACAATATGTTGATCTGTTCACCAAAGCTTTTGATGAACAAAGATTCAAATATCTTGTATCAGCAATTGGGATAATTAACTTTGAGTAGCTTTTCTTCAACTTAATCATATTATTTCTAAAACATGTGTGTCCTAAGTTGTCTATTTTATCACCTTCATAAGCCCTTGTTCTCTTTGGAAGTAAAATCTTTTTAAAGACATTCCTTAGATTTTTGAAAATTTTGATCTCTTCATCCTTCGGAAGATTTAAAATTACCTTTGGAAAAAACTTATGTTTTAATAATCAAATATCTACTTAAGTAGTTTTACCTTCAAAAGAAATTTCTGAAATATCTTTGAAGTTTAAAATCAACTTAGATACTTATTTGTTTTATAAGAACAAATTTTCTTCAAAAGCAAATTTTCTTTCGAAGTTTTTATTCTTCTTAGAATAAACACTTTGAGTTCTAAATCTCTTCCAAAGCAAAATTCTCAAAATCTTTGAAATATCTTCCGAAGTCAATTTGCCTTCGAAAGCTTTCCATCAATCTTCCGAAGCAAAATAACCTTCGGAAGATTTCTCGACTTTCAATAAATAACTTTTTTGGCAAAAGAAAACTACTTTTTCAGAGGTGGGACTGACTTCCGGATTTCAAAGTTTATCCTCTATTATTAACTTTGTCTCAAATCCTTTTTATATAAACCCAACGGTTTCCCCCTCTTTCACTATCTTCTTCATTTGCACTATTCCTTGACCTAAAATTCTCCTAAAACCACCTTTGTTCTTCATCTTCCTTCACCCTTAAGCTTCTCAAAATGGCCAATCTAAATCTCAAAAACAACCCTGATTTCTCCATGAAACTTCATAGGCAACACAACTAGGTAGCTTTGTTGAACTCTAAGAAAGTTGATAGTTTCTCAAAGGTATGTCATTTTCTGGCTTTGTCAAAGTACTTCACCTCCCTCACATTTGATCCTACTCTTTATGAGGATCACCTGCTAGAATTTTGGAATACCTGCCAAGAGGTCATTATGGATAGGCAAAGGCACTGTCTACCATAGTGCAAGGGAGGACAATCTTTATCACTCCGGCCATTGATGTACGGGGTTTGGAATGAGGTTTATCATGGTTAATTGGTTATCTTTAATGTATTTAATATGGTTAATTGTAAGAGATTGTGTTGAACAAGTTAACTACGATGATTTGATGTTTTGTAGGTTAAACGCAATCATTTGAGAGGTTAATTGTAAGAGATTGTGTTGAACAAGTTAACTACGATGATTTGATGTTTTGTAGGTTAAACGCAATCATTTGAGGGTTTTTGAAGAATATATATGAATGATAATTGAAGATCATGATATATGAGATGAAGTGAATGGACATCGGTTAAAACCCTATTTGCGACCAAACGATTTGAATGGGCCGGATAAGCAAACCGACGAGCTTTTATCGGTCACCATCCGGGTTTCTAACCCGGTCTGAGGCTGGCAGGAAAGATGAGTCGAGCTATAGACGCTTAAACGTAGCGCTTCCAGGAGGCAACCCGTGTTTGTGAGTTTTTAATTATTTTTATTGGTTTTCGTTACATTTCAGTCGTTTCATTTTTTTGTTTTGTTTTGTTTTGGTTTGTTGTGTTTTCTTTCGTCATTTTATGAAACCGTGAGTCGAGGACGACTCGATTCAACACGTGGGGGTGGTGGTTTAAAGCACGTTCTACGATAACTTAAACGACAATTTTTATGGGGGTAATCACTGATCGTGATTGTTCCGATCGATCAGGTCCAATTGCTCTAATTTGAATTAGGTTACCTCATATGGTTGTGTGCTTATTTGTGATATTTCGGGTTGGTGGCAAGAACAATGGAACAATATGGGGGGCGGGTAGTATTTGATGTTTGAACTCTTTATGTCATGTTCTTAGGAAATAAGTAGCTTGTTTATAATTATGTCTATGTTTCATGGTGAGTCAAAGTAAAGAACCTCGATAATGTTAATGGGAAAGTCAAAAAGGGATCGAAATGGTTGAAATCCTTGGAAACCACCATACATTGGGGACAATGTATCCCAAGTGTGGGGATAGGGGATTCATAGGGGGAAATGGAATTTGAACAAAATTTTAAAATTTTTAACATGGTTTCTTAAAATATTAATCATTGGTAGAGGTTCTTAGTCATGGTTAATTCCCTACGTGTCTAAACCCGTTTGGTTTGCGGAAGTTGGATAGGGGATGCCTAACTAGGGGTGGCAAAACTTTGGGTGTAGTAAACTTGCATGTGTCATGTCGGTAACCAAAGCCCACCGTTTCCATATGTGAGAAGCCTATTCTTTGACGTTGTTATATCTAATTGCTAGTTTTGAGTGTTCAATAATGCTTACTAAGTGGTAGAACTTGGGGGGCGTGTGCACCTTGAAGCTCGAGACCGGGATTCACATTGAAATGATTGAGGCATTAGGATCAACCATAGAACAACCTCATAGGACCCACTCACCTAACATTTATCCGTAGGAGCCAATTTTGACCTTTACCCATTTTCTTGTTTCAATAAACCCTTGAACCACTAGCCTTTTGTTTAGCCTTATTGTTTGTTCACCCGTGTGATGGAACTTGAGTTACTTCGCGATAGTTGTAGTACTAAGTTTGATATGAATTCATGGTTGAAAGTTGTGAAAAAAAGAAGAAAGAAAAAAAAATGAAAAGAAAAGAAAATGTGATCGAAAAAGTTAAGTGGAAAGGCTTATTATTAGAAAAAAAAGAGATTATGGTTTGAAGTAGATAATAATCAACTCAAGTTTTTCATCACCCTAGTCACTGTACCCAAATTACCCCTACCCGACCCTAAGCCTAACATTACAACCTGTGAAAAGCCCTCCTGATTAGTGTGGTATCTTGTGTTAGTGGTGGAGAGATGATTGCTTCACAAGCCTATGTTCACTAGTTTGCATTGTTGTTTGAGTGCCTCATAAATACCGGCGCATCTTTGGCCGAGACAGAAATTACACCGAGTAGAGAGTTTCATTGTGAGGGTGTGACATGTGCAAGGGAGCCACTTAAGGTTCTAAGAGTTCTAGTTAGGTAATCCAACGGGTTTGAGGTTGTGTGGTTGTACACGGGTTCATGATTATCAAGATTGGGAATTGGGTATGACTTTGAACCTTGGGTGGTGGTTAGTATTTTTGCGTCTTATTTGAAAAAAAAAGGGGTTTTAACCTGAGTTGTTGAGTTTTAAAAGCAACCTCGCTTGAGGGCAAGCGAGAAACAAGTGTGGGGATGTGATGTACGGGGTTTGGAATGAGGTTTATCATGGTTAATTGGTTATCTTTAATGTATTTAATATGGTTAATTGTAAGAGATTGTGTTGAACAAGTTAATTACGATGATTTGATGTTTTGTAGGTTAAACGCAATCATTTGAAGGTTATTGTAAGAGATTGTGTTGAACAAGTTAACTACGATGATTTGATGTTTTGTAGTTAACGCAATCATTTGAGGGTTTTTGAAGAATATATATGAATGATAATTGAAGATCATGATATATGAGATGAAAGAGGATTTAATTACGAGAACGTGGCCGCAAACAGGGAGGAAAACGGATTCGAACGAAGAAGTTATGAAGAAAACAAGAATCAGACAAATCTGACTGAATATGACCTATGGTGGAAACATGACCTACGGTGCAACAGTTCAAAAGAAAGCAGAATGGCCCTAACGTAACTTACGGCAGAAACATGACCTACGGTACAGGACGCGCTGA
Source organism: Flaveria trinervia (assembly GCA_025506515.1). NCBI lineage: Eukaryota > Viridiplantae > Streptophyta > Magnoliopsida > Asterales > Asteraceae > Flaveria > Flaveria trinervia. Next base: position 9,628,002 of record CM046452.1, read on the forward strand.
AATCACTATAAGTCGCGAAAATTAGGTTTTTGGGGATATCTTTTATTCTAAGTCGTCCCCAAGGGGGAGATTCGTCCCCAAGGCTTCCCGAAGGCTTCCGGAGGCGATTTCAAGGCTTCCCAAGTGTTTCTAATCATCGGTTTGATTCTTTAATGTTAGATGCGATGTTTACTTTTGTTTCTGATTTGTTTTTCGTTGCCATGTCCGGCTAATCCACCCGTGATCTTCTCCGGGTGATTAGGGTTTATACTATGATTTGTTCTTGATGGTTTTTGGTTGAGTTAATGTTTGAACATGGCAAGTTAAGCCGAGTAACATTATTTATTGTTTAAGGATTCTAAAATACGTGTGTTGCCTTCAATTCAATTGTTCTGGTGTTGATTGTTTTAGATTTCTTTTCATCTGTAAACGTCAATTTTGGATGGGATTGGGTAATACAAACGTAGGATATGATTCGAGTAGTTATTTAACAACGGTCTCATTCAATCTATTGTCGTTAATCAAATCAACCGGTTATGTCTATGTAACTGTTTAACTATCGAAGCAAATCTAAGTTGTAAACCTGAATCCGGAGAGGATTACCTTTTCACATTATTATTGCAACTCAATTATTCATAAAGTTTGTTACTTTTTGCATTAGTCATTTTAGTTAAGTTTTTACAATCAAGCTTCAAACTTTGGATTTAAACTACACTTTCCACATATTCCCTGTGGATCGACCCGACTTACCCTAGCTATCTTAGGTGAGTTTGGAACCTTATATATCGTTTTTGATTAGGCTTGACAAACCGATATCAGCCATCATCACAATCATCTTCAGCTGGATGATGAAGAAGGTGAGTTTTCTTCCCAAGGAGGCTATTAATCATTCCTTTAAGTAGATGGGCTATGAAGAGATTCTCTGTAAAGACCTTTAGGAAAGGAAGGTCTCATCCCAGTGCAAATACCTGCTTCATGTGGTTATCCATAGCTTGTCCAACAAGTATGGAGGGTGGAACCAGATTTCTGAGGATCTCTCCTTCATAGTGTATGGAATGGTTCAGGGGGTCAGTTCAGGTACTCTCAGTTTGTTTATACAAATTTACTTGCTAACTTGGACTCCTTACAACATTACATGTTTCCTAGATATGTTAAATACATTCTCCATTCTGAATTGGGCTCACAGTTGAAGGAAACAGATAATATTCTTAAATTGGGACAAATGAAGCATGGCGTCTTTAAAATCTTTAAGAAGCCAACTATAGGCTTCTTAGGGGTAGAAACAGCCTTTGTCCCTAAAATGTTAGAGCTTATTGCTCAAGATAACAACCTAGCAACACAAGCTAGTTTTGAACCAACACCTTCTACTTCCTAACCACCATAAAGGCCTCAAATCATCCACACTTACAAAAGAAAGTCCAAACGAACCCCTGCTCAAGCTATTGAGTTTGTGCAAGCCCCCATACACTCACCCATACAAGAGGAAGTGATACTAGAGCTCCTACTTCTTTTGAGGAGCAAACCACTCCCATCTCTTTAAGGATCAATGTTGAGGTTTCTCATGCTCAGCCTGATGAGCTCACAAGCCCAACTGCCTTAAGCCTTCACTGCGAGTCTCAACACTTTGGTGAACAACCTTCAGGGGACAGTTACCATCCCCAGCCTCTAGACTTAAACCACCCATTTCCCAACCTTGACTTCTATATTGATGAAGATTTAGGTTGCAGTGAGTACCATGAGTGTCTCTACTCCTCCCCTACTCAAAGAGAGATGAGTGCTCTTGAGTCACCTATGTCTAGCCACATCAGTCACCTATTACTAAGGTGGATACTTTTGAACCTATTCAAAAAATCCATATGGAAGAGGCTCTCACTTCAGCAAGTGATTACATCATTCAGACCTAAACCACGGCAACACAACCCATTCACACTTCAACTAAAGTTGTCAATGAGTAAAGGAAAACCACCAGCTAAGAACTTCATGCTGAGGCTAAAGATGCAAAAACTATCAAAAACATGCACCTACCTGGTCTCCAAGGTTAGTCATCTAGAATCTCAGGTGACTACCCTGCATAACAGGTCAATGATCAGCAACTTTAGATATCTTATCTTAGGAAAAACTAGCTGGGAGATCTTTAAGAAGAGCTCAACCAGGAACACAAGAACCTGTGAATATGATTGATCTAACCTCTAGCTCACCTATGTAAGTGGGTAATGCTACCAAAAAGGGGAGAAAGTCATCACATACACAGAACCTGGGAGTTCTTCATAGAGCATGGACATTGAGGACTCACCATCTTCACTTGCAACTGTCCATACTCAGCAACTTCCCCAAGTTCACATTGATGTGGACTTTATAGACCTCTTCATTCAGAGTCTTTTTTAGGAATGTATACCAACGGCAGTGCCATCTCCACCTCAAGCAACTTCCAACTACATCATAGGGTGGATGTATGATGCAAACTGAAGAGCCCTTATTCTTCAAAGAGTTCAAGGGCAGCAAGAAGTCTTCAATTTTCAGATGAACTACTATGAGGTCTTGACCTGATCAACATGCCACTTGTCAATCCAAGACAATCTAGACAAGCTTACAGGCTGGCACAAAGGATTCAAGACAGAATTACTAACAAGTTCAGTCTAAGAAGGAGACAAAGGCAATTAGGTAATATTATTGGTCAACTGGATGTTGAGGTAGACACTAAGATTACCTTCGAAGGGGAAACCTTGATTCAAGACCTATTGGTAGAGCCTGAGAGCCCTATCACACTTACAACTACTTCAACAATTCATTCCCTCAGTGAAGTACCTGCCGGTGAAAATGTATCACAACCTCTCTCTGGCTAGAGCTTGAAAGCTACACCAAGCAATGAAAGCCAAAGATCTCTCCACCTTGTGTCACAAAGGTCTATGAGTGACAAAGGGAAAAGAAAAATGACTCCTGAGGAGATTGAGGAGGAGGAGAGAGAGAGAAGAAGAGGAAGCTAAGAGGAGAAAGTTCCTCTAGGTCTATAGGATTCATGGAAGATGCAATCAGGGATGCCCCCAGATCAAACACTCAAGATGATAGGTAAGAGCATTCAGGATTACTTACCAACAAACTAGGAACTATAACATTGATGAGATTATATCTCTCCCCTTAGAGGAGCTTAATGAACTTATTGACATGGAACTATTAAGAGAGAGGAAGGATGCAGAGATACTTCTCCAAATCAAAGAGGAGAAGAGACAAAAGAGATTGTACAAGTATGTTCCCACTCTCTCCCCAGTTCAAGAAAGTCCTACACAAGAGGCTGTGGCTTCACAAGAACCTTAGGTAGACAAAGAGACTGATAGGATCAATATGGTCAACTACTTAAGTGCCACAGGCCTATACCAGGCATCTACACTTCCTTCCTTTTCCTTTGAGTATATAGAGTTTGATTATCTCAAACAGCTTCAGCTTCAAGTACTCAAAAAAGAAAAAGCAAAAAAAAAAGAAAAATGAGGGAAGATGCTGCAAGGTCAAGAGCCATCATCTAGAAGAGCATGAAGAAGTCTGTTGACAGACAAAGGATGATGAGCTTCTTAAAGCTATATGGATTCTGTGGAAGGAGACTTGGCCCTATGCCTCTATCTACTATGGATGAGCATATTTGGATGATCAAGCAGAAGATCAAAAGAGGAGAACTTGTTGACTTACACTCCCCACCAAGTCAGATCCCTCAAGAAGTGGAAATTAAGGTTGAACACCTAAGACAACACACAACCTGAACCTCCTGTTGAGCCTCAGCAAGCTTCATCTTCTGATCCACAGTTAGGTCAAACTCCCTCTCCTTCTAAACCTATGAGGGAGGAACACCGAACTTTGCAAGACAAGACTGATCAACAAGATGTTGCAGACCAGTCTTCTCAGTTAAAGTTATCAAAAGGAGGAAGACGATGGCTTCTAGATCACAATCAAAGAAGAAGAAGAAGTCTAAACCATCCACCTCCATACCTCAGGGTGAGTCAGATCAACCTGAGGAAGTGCATGAAGAGGCAGCCCAATCAACTCCAATTCAAATGGCTCTTCTTGCTTCTGAGAGACCCATCTCATCCTGGACCTTTACAACTAATCCAGAAAGATGGCATGTGATCAGAGATAAAGGTGGCGTGAATGTATACACATGGAAAGATTTATTAAACCTACCTCTGCATGATCTCTTTGAGATGAGAAGATACAATGAATTCTGAGTAATCCTGACCATCTAATAAAGAAGGGCATTGTCATCATCGTGATCAGGACTGTCAACTGATAAAGATCTTCAAATGTTTGGTACCATCAGCCTAGGGGGAGTTTGTAAGGATTCCAATAAGTCTGATATAGTCAAAAAATTCAAAGCATCCAAAGTCTCTCTGCATGCATGCACTAAAGTACTGAAGTAGATTTGCTTTGGAAGTTTTACATCTTACACAAGAAATATTCTAAGTGTAAAATCTTTTGAGGTCAAGACCAATATCTTCCGAAGCCAAATATGAAGACTTCTGAAGCTTCAAAGACAAAGTCTTCCGAAGCCAAATATGAAGACTTCCGAAGCTTCAAAGACAAAGTCTTCTGAAGCTTCAAAGACAAGTCTTCCGAAGCCAGTTTATGAAGACAAATTTCTTTCGAAGACTTTTATGCAAATGCTATTATCTGATGTACTTTTCCATAAAGCTGGACCACCTTTCCGCTGCAACTCTGTTTGACTTACCAACTTTCATAAGTTGGTGAAGAGGTCCATGCTTTTGGTGAACTATACATTGAGTCTTGAGTCTAAGCTTTCTACTTTATGTACTTAATCATTTTTGAAATATATTAGGATGTGAGCTATGGCATGTCATAGTCACAAAGTCAAAAAGGCAATCTGTCTTTTGACTCTACATTTGATTTTGTTGTCTAGTCTTATGTATCCAGCTGGCTTTCAAAGTATGGCCGACTATAGGATGTAGTATATGTATTTCAAGTACTTGTAACTTTCTATTATGCTTGTAACACTTTGTAATAGAACTTAAGAAGCAATATATAACATTCTTAAAAACCAAATACTTGTGTTGTTTGCAATCTTGTTCTATCTCTCATTTACTTGTGTTCTTAACATCTCTTACTATAGTTAACCAGTTCCCTATTTGATTTGTTAAGTATTCTAAAGAACTCTCCTCAATTATGTTGTTGTGTTGTAAAGTGCATCACCCCTTCTAACGGTCTTGTACTTTGTAACACTTGTAAGAACTTGAGAGCAATATACATTATTTTTTAAAACTGTATTATCTTGTTCTTGTTCTTGTTCTTGTTCTTGTTCTTGTTCTTGTTCTTGTTCTTGTTCTTGTTCTGTTCTTGTTCTGTTCTTGTTCTTGTTCTTGTTCTTGTTCTTGTTCTTGTTCTTGTTCTTGTCTTGTTCTTGTTCTTGTTCTTGTTCTTGTTCTTTTTATGTTCTTGTTTCATTGTATGTTGGTTCCCTATTTGATTTGTTAAGTTCTATTAGTCTCTCCACCTTGTGAAACTTTTGCATTGACCCCTTCCACTATAACTACAATAAGGATTATACTTAAATGTTGATGCATCCAATGAACTCTTAGCATGCACATGTGATGTACAATGGATGTTTCCTTGGAAGATTTGATATAACTCAGAGAATTTCACTAAGTATCAAATCTTCCAAAGCCAAAATGCGAAATCTTCTGAAGCCAAAGATGAAGTCTTCAGAAGCTTCTAATATAAAGTCTTCTGAAGCTAAGAAAATGATTTCTTTTTAAGATAGAAAAGACGTGCTTTCTCTGACTTACTTTTAACAAATGTTGAACCGTTTTTCATTTCCATCTCTAAAGAGTCACTAACTTGTATGAGTTTGTAAAAAATCAAAACTTTTATCAACTGTAGATTATGGCTTTGAGTTTGTAACTTTTCTATCTTTGTACGTTTCTCCCTTATGTATTAGATAAGGATTTGAGCTAAGACATGTCATAATCATAAGTCAAAAAGGAATCATACTTTTGACTTTACACTGAGCTTATTTTCTAGATTAGTGTTTCCAGCTAGCCTTTATAATATGGTCGGCTTTAAGATGTACTATAAAGTATCTCAAGTACTTGTCATTTGATTTTAAGCTTTATAACACTTTGTAAAAACTTGAGAGCAATATACATCATTCTTGAAAACCATATTATTGTGTTCTTGTTTCGTTATTTACTTGTGTACATTGTTTCTCTTTAAATCAGTTCCTTATTTGATTTGTTAAGTGTTCTAAGTCTTTCCAACCTTGTGAAACTATTGCATTGACCCCATTCACCGGTCATGCAATTATTTTCTCACCACAATGCAGAAGATCGAAAATCGTATGCTAGGATTTGGAGTATTCTTGTCTAGGGTTTGGTCTCTTCGATCCTTGGTGAATTTGGGATTCTCTGTTGCTGGACACATTGGTCGGTGTACTTCATCCACGCACCTAAATCTATCCCATGCGCAATATAAAAGAGAGGCTATCACAACCACGACCTGGTAACCGTCAACCCCCTTTCACAAACTGTTGGTCGGAACCCACAAAAGTAAACCACTTTCTATAATTACCACAAGAGAGGGCAAAAACACAAATAATGAAAACTTAATTGGCTAATAATACACAATATAAACTCTTTTGTTTCTTCAATTGCATTATATATATATATATATATATATATATATATATATATATATATATATATAATATATATATATATATATATAATATATATATATATATATATATATATATAATATATATATATATATATATATATATATATAATATAAAATGAAAACTCGTTTTTTTGTGAAAGTTTTTGGAATCAATCTTAGCCACTAGTTTTACCACGTGTCTATCTCACCATGTCAACCATCTAATGATAACAATAATGTTGATTATATTACTTAAATACTTTCCGATTATAAAACATTTTTTATAAATTAAAAAGATTTATATTTTTATTAAAAGATGTAAAAACTTTAAAAAAAATAAAGTTTTATGAATATGAAGGTTGTTATACAAAGAACTTTGATAAATGACATTTTTTTAAAAACCATATTAGAAAAGCTAGAGAGTTTAAGAACTTATTTTTCTAAAGCAAAATTTCTTTAATGATAAAAGTTAAAATAAATATTCTTATTGTGTTATTACTTAATTATACATGATTCAATCGTATTTAGTGTTAGAAATTTATTTTAAATTTTTAATTATAAACTAATAATTGCTAGTTTAATACTTTTATTCAAGTCGTGTAGTACACATATTTGTAATTTGTAAACAACTATATATTATTACAAATAAACTTACAAGTTTCAGTTATCCACGAGTCCGGATTAAATTTAAAGCCACCTTTTGTAAATAAATTAACTAAATCAATAAGACCAATTCATCCATAATATTTTATTCGTCGATTATACCAATTATAATATTTTGAATAATTTGAATTTAGCTTTTTATTAATAGGGGACCAAAAATATAAATTTGGAGCAAAATTAACTGTCGCACTACATGTTTATTGTCTCCCAAGGTCCCAACACTGTATGTGAACATTGCATATGAAGTTGGTAGTCCTTTGTTCAATAAGTGTGCCGAATTCAATACTGATACATATTTGAAATTATTATTTTTTAAATTGTGTACGAATATGAGTTTATAGTCTATCAACTTTTCTATAAACACATGTAGTAATAGAGGTCTTAATCATATTATGAATAAACTGGTTTTACTAAACACTTGTATTACATCGATAGAATAAATATAATATTAAATATAATTAATTTTACTTAAGTATAAAACAATATTTTATGAGAATATATCATTTAATTTACGTATGAGTAAAAAATATATGTAATAAAAAAACGATATCAATTTATTAACTTTTTCTTAAAAAGATAAACATTTTGTTTAAAAAGTTATCATTTTTATAAATATTCTTATTATAACTCTCGTTTTTTATTATTTTTGGTTTATATAAAATTTACTTTTTAAATAAATTTAAAATATTTTATATTATTAAATAAGTTTGATGTTTTAGAAAAAAAAACATTATTTTATAAGAGTAGGTTTCTTTAAAAATAACATTAATAAAAATGCATATATTTCTTAATTTATTAGAAAACCATTTTTAGTCTAAAAAAGACTAAAATAATGTTGTTTGTAATTAAGGTAATTTTTAGAGAGAAACAGAAAAAAAATTTTGTGAGAATGAATATGATGTTGTCACGTATTCTCATTAATTACTCTTTTATTAAAATGGAATGATTACATGATAGATGATTAAATTTAGCAGGTTGGTAATTTGACGTTCAAAACTAAAAAGTTAGAGATTTTTATGTCAATGTTCAATTGGAAAGTTACAGTATCTTTCCATTTCTTAAAATTATTAATTACATATTTTCCAAAGTTATATATATATATAATATATATATTATATATTATATATATGTATGTATACATATATGTATACGTATACATATACATATATATATATATATTATATATATTATATATATGTATATGTATATATATATGTATATGTATATATATATATTATATATGTATGTATACATATATGTATACGTATACATATACATATATATATATATATATATATATATATATATTATATGTATATGTATATATATATATGTATATGTATATATATATATATATGTATATGTATATGTATCTATATGTATATGTATCTATATGTATATGTATATATGTATATGTATATATATGTATATGAATATATGTACATATAGTATATGAATATATGTATGTATATATATATATATAATATATATATATATATATATATATATATATATATATGTAGGATTGTTGAAGGGTTATAGTTACAACACACAGCACAAAGAGGAGATTAACTAAACTTTAATCAAACAGTAAACTGGATTAACCAAGATAAGATACTAAGAACACAAGTAATGCAAGAGACAAAACACAAAGAATACAAGTATTTGGTTTTCAAGAATGCAGTATATTGCCTTCTTTATGTTCTATTACAAGTGTTACAAAAGCATATATGAAAGATACAAGAACATGAGATACTTATACTACATCCTACAGTCGGCTATACTTTGAAAGCCAACTGGATACAATTGACTAGACACAAACAAAATCAATTGTAGAGTCAAAAGGCAGATTGCCTTTTGACTTATGACTATGACATGCCATAGTTCACATCCTTATCTATTACAAAAAGGATAAAGTACATAAAGTAGAAAGTTACAAATTCAAGACCTCAATGTACAGTTACCAAAAGAATGGATCTTTTCACCAACTCATGTAAGTTGGTGACTTGCAGAGGCGCAGCGGAAAGGTATCCAGTTTTATGGAACAGTACATCAGATAAAGCATGTTACTAAAAGTCTTCGGAAGAAATCTGTCTTCATGAGTTGAAGCTTTGGAAGACTTTGTCTCTGAGGCTTCGGAAGACTTCATGTTTGGCTTCCGAAGATATTGGTCTTAGCTTCGGAAGATTTCACACTTAGAGTATTTTATATTTCATGTGTGAAACTTCCTAAGCTTTTTCTTTAATGCACTTGTGCAACATGCAGGAAAGACTTAAGATGTTTAGGTTGCATCAGCCTCTTCATTAATCTCTACAAACCCCCCTAGGCTGATGCTACCAAAACACTTTGAAAACTTCAGATATTAACAGTCCTCATTAGGATGATCACCATTCCTTTCTTCATAAGATGATCAGGATCCTTCAGGCTGTCAAAGTGTCTTCTCATGTCAAAGAGATCATGCAGAGGCAACTAGAACATATCTTGCCATGTATAAATGTCTTCAATGCCTTGATCTCTAATAACATGCCATCTTTCTGGATTTGTGGTGTATGTCCAAGACAAGATGGGTCTTCCTATTGCTAGAGAGATATTTGAATTGAAGTTGGTGTAGCTTCCTCTGGCTGCACATCCTCAGGTTGTCCTGATTCATCCTGAGGTTTAGAAGAGGGTGCAGGCTGCTTCTTCTTCTTAGGCTTTGGTCTAGAAGTCATCCTCTTCTTTCTCTTTCCAAATTTTAACTTAGAAGACTGGCCTGCAGCACCAGATTGATCTTTACTGTCTCTCTCAGTTGGGACTTCCTCTCTCTTAGGCTCAGAAGGAGAGGGAGGTTGAACCTGCTGTGGATCAGAAGATGAAGCTTGCTGAGTTTCAACAGGAGGTCCGGGTTGTGTTGTCTCTGGTTGTTCAACCTTAACCTCCACTTCAGGTGGAGCCTGACTTGGAGTGGAGTGTAAGTTAATGAGTTCTCTACTCTTAATCTTCTGCTTGATTACCCTGAGATGCTCATCCATAGTGGATGGAGACATGGGTCCAAGTCTCCTTTCGAAGAATCCATACAGCTTCAAAAAGCTCATAATCCTCTGCCTATCAGCAGACTTCTTCATGCTCTTTTGGATGATGGCTCTTGATTTTGCAGCTTCTTCCCTTAGCTTATTCTTAATTGTCTTTCTGTCCTTGACTAACTCAAGCTCAAGTTGTTTTAAGTACTCAAACTCAACATAGTCATAGGACAAGGGAAGGAGTGCATCTGCCTGATAGAATCCTATGGCACTCAGGTAGTTAATCATCTTGATTATGTCTTCTTTTTTATCTAGCTAAGGTTATTGTTGAACCACATCCTCTTGTTCAGGACTTTCTTGAACTGGGGAGAGGGTAGGCATACCTTTATACAGTCTTTTTCTTCTTCTCTCTTCTTTGACTTGTACTAGGAGTTCTGCATCTTCTGCCTCCTTCTTCTCTCTTGACCTTTCCAGGTCAACCAGCTCATTCAACTCATGCAAGGGAAGAGAAATGACACTATCTATGTCATAGTTCCTAGTCTGCAGATAGTTAATCCTGACTACCCTTAACTAATCATTCTGAGTATCTGGTCCGGGGGCAGCCCTGATTGTAGACTCCATGAGTCTTGAAGACTCAACAGAGGAACTTTCTCCCCTTAGCCTCCTTTTCCTCTCTCTCTCCTCCTCCTCAATCTCCTCAGATGTCATCTTTCTTTTCCCTTTGTCACTCACAGACCTTTGTAACTCAGGGTGGAGAGAGCTTTGGCCTTCATTGCTTGTTGCAGCATCTGAGCTCAGGCCAGAGAGAGGTTGAGAAGCACCTTCACCAGCAGGTGTCTCAGAAGGAATGGGGATCTCTGCAGCAGTTGGAGATGATGAGACAGGGCTCTCAGTTTCCGTCACTGGGCCTTCAGTCAAGGTTTCCCCTATTATGCTAATCTTAGGGTCTGTCTCAACATCCAGTTAACTGATGACATTGCTTGATTGCCTAAGTCTCCTTCTTCAGCTGAACTCTGTAGTGATCCTGTCTTGGATTCTTTTAGCGAGTCTGTCAGCTTGTCTTGATTGGCTTGGGTTGACGAGTGGCATGTTGACTAGATCCAGACCTTCATAGTAGTCCAAGGTCTGAAAATTGAATACTTCTTGTTGTCCTTGAACTCTTATGATGATTAGGGCCTTCCTATTGTTGTCATACCTCCACCCAATGATTTGATTGGAAGATGGTGAAGGTAACATAGCCCTTAGTATCACATCCTCAAACAGACTCTATATGAAAGAGTCTGTGTAGTACACGTCAATGTGAACTACAGGAGGTTGCTGAGAATGCACAGTTGCAAGTGAGGATGGTGAGTCCTCAATGTCCATTCTCTCTGAAGAACTCCCAGGTTCTGTGATTGTAATGACTTTCTCCCCATTTTTGGTAGCATCACCCACTTGTATAGGTGAGCTGGAAGATAGGTCAATCACATCCGCAGGTTCTTGTGGTCCTGGTTGAGCTTTCCTTAAGGGTCTCCCAGCTAGTTTTTCCTTAAGATATGAAATCTCAAGTTGCTGATCATTGATCCTGTTGTGTAAGGTGTCACCTGAGATTCAAGGTGACTGACCTTTGAGACTAAGTAAGTGCATGTTTTAGATAGTTTTTGCACCACTAGTCTCAAATTCCCCTCATCTTCATCAGAAGATTCATTGGGGGATAAGATGATTGACCAGAGTCCTCTTTCTTACCACCAGTTTGAGGTTCTTGGCTGCTGGTTTTCCTCTGCTCACTGGCAGTCTCAGTTGAGATGTCAGTGGGCTGAGTTGCCATGGTTGAGGTCTTAATGATGTAATCACTTTCAGAAGTAAGAGCCTCTTCCATATGGACATCCTGAACAGGTTCAGGAGGGTCCACCTCAGTTGTAGGTGACTGATGTGAGATAGATGTAGGAGACTCAGGAGTAGTCGTCTCTCTTTGAATAGGGGGGAAAAGAAAAGAGATTCATTATACTCACTGAAACCTATATCTTCATCAGTATAGAAGTCAAGGTTGGGAATTGGTTGGTTGAGATCTATAGGCTGGGGATGGTAACTGTCCCCTGAAGGTTGATCACTTGAGTGTTGAGACTCAGAGTGATGGCTTAAGGCAATTGAGCATGAGGAACCTCAGCACTGATTCTTGAAGAGATGGGAGTGGTCTGCTCCTCAAGAGAAGTGGAGCTCCAGTATCCACTTCTTCCTGTATGGGTGAGTATATGGGGGCCTCCACAGACTGAATAGCCTAAGCAGGGGTTTGTTTGGATTTTCTTTTGTAAGTGATGGTGATTTGAGGCTGTGAGAGTGGTTGGGAAAAAGCAGGTGTGGGTTCAACACTAGCTTTTGTTGCTAGGTTGTTACCTTGAGCAATGAGCTCTAACATTTTTGGGACTAGGGCTGTTTCTACCCCAGAGAATCCAACAGTGGGCTTTCTCAGTATTTTAAAGATGTCGGGCTTCATCTGTCCTAATTTAAGAATGTTACATGTTTCCCTTAACTGTGAGCCCAGTTCACAGTTAAGAATATGCTGGACATATCTAGGAAACATGTACTATTCTAAGGAGTCTAAATTTGCAAGGAAATTAGTATAGACAAATTGAGAATACTTAATTTGACCCCCTGAACCATTCCATGGATTATAAAGGAGAGATCCTAAGAAATCTGGTCCCATCCACCATGCTTGTTTGATAAGCTGTGGATGACCACATGGAGCAGGAATCTCCATTGGGATGAGATCTTCGCTTTCCTAAACGTCTTTACAGAGAAATCTCCCTCATGTCCCATCTGCCCAAAAGAATGATTGACAGCTTCCTTTGGGAAAAACACCTCACCTTCTTCATCATCCAGCTGAAGATGTCTATTGATGATGGCCCGAGTGATGAATATTGTTCTCCCCTGCACTGTGGCAGACAGTGCCTTCTCCCCGTCCATAATGACCTCTTGGCAGGTCTTCCATAATTCAGGCAACTGATCCTCATAGAGTGGAGGATCAATGGTTAGAAAGGTGAAGTAGTTTGACAGAGTTAGGAAACGGCAAACCTCTGAGAAATGAGGATCTTTCTCAGAGCTTATAGAGCAACCTGATTGTCTTGTCTGTGTAGTGCATGGTAAAGTTAGGATCATTTTTGTGAGCAAGGTTGGCCATTTTGAAGTAGCTTAAGGATGAAGAAAGAAGAAAGAAAGAAATTTCAGAGAGAAATTTGGGGTTTTAGGTTTGGAGGAAGAACAGATGATAGAAAGAGGGGGAAACCGTTGGGTTTATATGTGAGAAGGATTTCAGATAAAGTTTAATGAAAGAGGATAAACTTTGAAATCCGGAAAGTAGTTTTCTGGAAGTCAAAAAAGTAGTTTACTTTTGCTCAAAAAGTAGTTTTCTTGGAAGTCAAAAAGCTTCCGAAGGTTAATTATCTTCGGATGTTTTAATTAAAAAGCTTCCGAAGCTAAAATGACTTTGGAAGAATTTCCTGAGAGTTTTGAGAATTTTGCTTCGGAAGAAAAATTAAAAATTGAGTGCTTTGTATATAAACCAACAAAGCTTCCGAGAGTTAATTTTGCTTCGGAAGTAAATGGTCCTTGAAAATAAGTAAGTGTCTGAGACAAGTATTTAAGCTTCGGAAGATAAATTTGAAAGCTCTTCCGAAGGTAAATTTCTTAGACAGTTATTTATTTTGAAGGCATGATTTACTTCCGAAGTTAAAAGCATAACTTCCGAAGTATCAGAAATTTTCAAAAGTCTAAGGAAAGTCTTCAAAAAGAAATTTTCATCCAAAGAAAACATGAGCTTGTGAAAGTTGATGAACTAGACAACTTAGGACACATAATTTTTAAGAAATAATAAGAATTAGTTTTAAGAAAAGCTTACTCAAAGTTTATCATTCCAATAGCTGATATTAGATATTTAAATCTCTGTTCATCAAAAGTCTTTGTAAACATATTAGCATATTGTCCATCTGTGTGAACTTTGACTAGTTTAATTAATCCCTTTTCATAGTTATCTCTTATTAAATGATACCTAATATTGATGTGCTTTGTCCTTGAGTGTTGCACAGGGTTCTCTGTGATTGAGATAGCACTGTTGTTGTCTATGTGAATGGGAGTCTCCTTGAAGTTTAACCCATAGTCCAGCATCTGATTTTGAATCCAAAGTACTTGAGCACAGCAGCTTGTAGCAGCAATGTATTCAGCTTCAGCGGTTGATGCAAAGACACAGGATTGTTTCTTACATTGCCATGAGACAACCCTTCCACCAACAAAATTGACATCCCCCAGATGTAGACTTTGTAGTCATGTTGCAACCACCATAATCACTATTTGTATAGCCATACAGATTGAAGTCAGAATTCTTGGGATACCATAGGCCAAGTGTTGATGCACCTTTGAGGTATCTTAGAATCCTCTTGACAGTGATAAGGTGAGACATCTTAGGGTTGGCTTTATATCTTGCACAAATACATGTAGCAAACATGATATCAGGCCTGCTAGTAGTAAGATACATAAGAGACCGATCATAGCCCTGTATAAGTGCTCATCTACACACTCCCCCTCAAGATTAGGACCAAGAGAGTGGTTTCTAGCTATGGGTGTCTTAGCAATCTTACAGTCAGTCATATTGAACCTCTTGAGTATGTCCTGAACATACTTTGACTGACTTATGAAGATGCCATCTTCAACTTGCTTCACTTGAATTCCCAGAAAGAAATTAAGTTCCCCCATGGCACTCATTTCAAATCTGTCTTTCATCAGCTTCTCAAAGTCTTTGCAAAGCTTTGGATTAGTTGAACCAAAGATGATGTCATCCACATATACTTGAACTAGCAATATGTGTTTTCCTTGTTCTTTGATGTAAAGAGCTCAATCTATAGTACCTCTCCTGTATCCATGTTTACAAGATACTCAGATAGTGTCTCATACCATTTCTTGGGTGCCTAATGCAGCCCATAGAGAGCTTTGTCAAGCTTGCAGAGATAATCAGGATGATCAGGATCTACAAAACCAGTGGCTGTTTGACATAAACCTCTTCATCTATCACTCCATACAAAAAGGCACACTTCACATCAAGTTGAAAGACCTTGAAGTTCTTGGATGCAGCAAATGCCAGGAATATCCTAACAGCTTCTAATCTTGCCACTGGAGCAAAGACATCAATGTAGTCAATCCTTTCTTCTTGTGTGTATCCTTGAACAACCAGTCTAGCTTTGTTCTTGATGATGATGCATCTATCATCTTTCTTGTTCCTAAACACCTATTTGGTTCCAATGGTAGTCTTCCCAGAAGGAAAAGGACAACGGTTCCAAATTTTCTGCCTTTTGAATTGAAGCAGCTCTTGTTGCATAGCTTCAACCCAACTTCCATCCTTTAGAGCTTCATCAACTTTCTTTGTCTCTATCTGGGATAGAAAACAAGAGTGAAGAGAAACATTTGCTTCATGGGTTTGTCCTCTTGTCTTTACCCCTGAGTCAACATCTCCAATGATGTTTGTGGTAGGGTGAGACTTGTGGATCCTAAGCTGAGGGATCACAGCAAGTTATTGAGAAAGATCTAAATTCGAGAAATTTAGATCTGGCATAGATGTTTCTCCTACCACATCAGCACACTTTTCAAGTGAAACTTGATCCAAGTAGTGTGTGACATCATTGATGTGCTCATCAATGGTGTGGTTAGTGGCATCAAGAAATTCTTGGTCACTGTCACCACCACCATTGTTGTCTTCCACAATTGAGGTGTTCTTATCTGGTTGTAGAGCCTCTGAGCTAGAATTTGAAGGCATACCAGATATATTAGCTGAGTTTGTCATTGTTGTGCTGACAGAAACCTCATTTGCAGAAGTGGTTCCAACTGGAGCTGAAGATTTATGACTTGAGGATCTTTCTAGCTCAAATCTTGGATCAGGATCATCTGTATTTAAAAATTTTGCAGATCCTGAAACATTCTCACAAGATTTGTTAAAACAGTTGGTAACCAAATCAAGATCAAATAACCAATCCGGACCAAAACCAGCAACACAAGGTGTGTGTTCATTGAAAGTCACATTGGCTGACTCCTCAACAATTCTAGTTTTGAGATTGTACACTCTATAAGCCTTAGCTTGGGAAGAGTATCCAATAAAGTGTCCATCATCTGATTTCTCAGCAAACTTCGCAATTTGATCTTTGGTATTCAAGATGGTGCAAGGACATCCAAATGACCTGAGAAAACCAATGAAAGTTTCCTCTTGTGCCAAAGTTCATAAGGAGTCTTGCCATGAGTCTTGACTACTAAAACTCTGTTCTGCACATAGCAGGCAGTGTTGACTGCCTCTGTCCAGAAGGTGATGGGCAGTTTAGAGTCAGACAACATGGTTCTTGCAGCTTCAATCAGTGTCCTGTTTCTCCTCTCAGCAACACCATTTTGTTGAGGAGTCCTGGGAGCACTAAATTGTCTTGTAATACCCTTCTTATCACAAAATGTATCAAGGATTTGGTTCTTAAATTCAGTTCCTTGATCACATCTTTTGAATTTGACCTTGTGATCAGACTGATTCTTAATCTTTAAGATGAAAGTCTTTAGAATCTCAGGAGTCTCGTCCTTAGTTCTAAGGAAGAAAACCCAAGTGAATCTTGTAAAGTCATCTGTGATCACTATATAGTATCAGGTCCTTCCTAAACTCATTACACTGGTGGGGCCGAAGAGATCCATATGTAACAAGTGTAGGGGTGTAGTGATTGAGTTCTTTTCCTTAGGCTTGTGAGATACCTTATGTTACTTCCCTTTCAGGCATGCAACACAATGGTCATCACTTGTAAACTCTTTCTTTGGCATTCCAGCTAACAAATCATGCTTAATTAATTTATTCATGTTCTTAAAGTTTACATGGCACATTCTTTCATGCCATAGGAAAGACTCATCACTATTGGCTTTAGACAGAAAGCATGAAACTTCTCCAGAGGGAGAGGTTTCTTGCAAATCTATCTTGTACATGTTTCCTTTCCTGGGGGCTCTAAGCAGGATATGCTCATGAGGAATGATCACACTAGGCTTAAGAACAATGCACTCATGCTCAGTAAAGAGCATGTTATGACTCTGATCACAAAATTGAGATACACTCAGAAGATTGTATCCAAGCTCCTTAACAAAGTTTACCTTTTCTATGCTGAGCTTACAATTTGTGACCTTGCCCCTTCCAGAAATGTAACCACCTTCATCTCTTCCAAAAGCAACTGGTCCTCCATCAATCCTTTCAAAGTTCTGGAGTAGTGACATATTGCTTGTCATGTGCCTGGAACTGCCAGTATCTATGATCCAGACATTTCTGTCTGTCTTCAGCTGTCCCTGCACAAGAGAATGATTAGTTACATTTGGAAACCCAAGCCTTGCTTGTCTTGGACTCATTTTCAAAAGGTAATTCAACAGTAATAGATCCTATAGTTGTTTTAAGAGGATCTTGAGCTATTGTTGATGGAAATATCTCAGTCACTTGGTCTTTCTTAGACATCCACACCACCTTTGGAGTCTTGACTTGACCTTTAAAACTTTGGAAGCTTTAAGAACTTCGGAAGTTTTGATGACTGAACCTTCGGAAGATTCTGCAGACACTACAAAAGACTTCAGTGCTTCGGAAGAACTCCTTTCTTCCTAGACCATCCACCCTTTCTTCCTAGACCATCCACACCAGAGGTATCTACACGCCAGTCATCCACCCTGGCGTTCTTGCTGTTTGGAGTGACACCACCACGCCCAAACCGATTTCCTTTCCAATTTCTATCGCCACCACCATTCTTTCTCACATCCACCACTACCACCTCTCTATCATTGTACAGCCTCCCTACCAAATCAATTTAAAAATACTTGGCTAGGTGGCGATCATATGTCTACGAATATCTGCCGACGAACCCTAGATGTACCTATTGATCTTTCTTGATACTGGCATCACCTGATCTGCCCCCAACCTTACCATCTTATTAAACTTTATGGTGTACTGCTAGGTTGTCATGGTTCCTACCTCTAGCTATAGGAACTCCCTCTCAATCTTGTCGAGTTCAATGTGAGTACGGAACTTCTCAATCACCAACTTCTTCAATTCAATCCATCTCATCCTTCCAATCGTCCTGCTACCCTCGGCCTAGATAATATCGTCCCACCAACATAAGGTCGAGTCCACAATGAGCGGATAGAAAACTTCACCTTTTGATCATCCCTACATTTGTTGATATCTAGCATAGCCTCCATTTCACTCACCCACCGATGAGCAACAACAACATAACTATTGTCATCAAAAGTGGGAGGCTTGCATCTCTGAAATGCCCCATAGTTATAGCCTCATGTTGTTTCTTGCACAGCTTCTTCCTCCTCATCATCACTAGAGACAACCGTCTCAGTCTCCAGTTGCTCCATTTCTCTTCTCTCCTCATTACCCCTCTCAAAGGTCTTCTTCCTTTCCTTCTTCTCATCCTCCCTCACAGCTTAAATCACTTCGATCACCACAAATAGTAGAATCATCTGCATGACCTGCTCAACCTCCTCAACTACCGCCTCCTTCACTAAGCCTCTCATATTAGCACTTTTATCACCACCTTCTTGGTGATGGGTCTCAGGCTCCACATGAGTCGTCTCACCAGTCTTGGCTCGATTTCTAGTGACTCGTGGTCCAACACAACGTCCACCAAGACCTCCACCTTGAGAAGCTTTTGAAGATCTACCTCCCGTCATCCTCTAAACACAATATAAGATTCAAACACCAACATGGTCATTCAAGGTAATAACTCAGTTTATGTCAAGTATAGTAGGTCCCTAATTACAATGGCTAGTTATGATTAGCCAGTTACTGTACTTGTCATACCCCAAGTATTTCCTATCCCGACTATATCAGTATCCAAATATACTATGAGCAAATAAATCAAATAACATCTGCACATAATATCGATTAACATTAAAGAAAATACATGATGGCACTTAACTACTTGGACTGGCATACTTTCATTTGATCCCATTCTCAGTTTAAGTTTAGGTTTTTTTTTGAAAATATTTTACCCAATTCTCTTAAACTTTGTCTCTGATACCGACTTGTAAGTCCCCGTTTCCGGAACGCTTATAGTCGGACAATCATTACACATCATAATTAAAAATACATAAATTTTCATTTAAACAACGCAGCAGAATAATTTAACAAAAATCATTTCATGTAATAATAATTGTTTTTGCCAAATAAGAGAGATAAATAATTTTCAGTATTTAAATTACTCTTATACTCTTTTGAATGGAAAATAATATAAGTATGTTTAAAAGAATGACAAGTGATAAAGAATTGATTGAGAGAATAACAAGTAGCAAAAAAAATTTTCTTTTATTAGTTACAATGGATATGATTTTAAGTTATTATATAATGTTTTAGTGGTTTAGCATTAACTTATTTGGAAACTAATAATATGTGTATTGAGCGAATGACTTATTTTAAAGGGGCCCCTATCAAATAATCAATTTTACATAGATGACACATTTAACTTTTAAAAAAAAACTAAACTAATATTTTATGGTTTTTTTTATTTTGATTATTTTAAGTACTTTTAATGTTAAAAAATTGTGACAATCACTCTTTGGCTATGGTTTGTGATTTAGTTACACGAGAAGGTGTTACTAGGTTTGCCCACTACAAGACGCATGAAGAAAATACTACTTATGATATCATATATAGTAAAATAATTAAAAAATAAAATATTAGAAATTAATAATTATAAACTGAATAAATAAATTAATAATAGTTCTTTCAAAATATTACATGTCAAAGATTCGACAACACACTCACCATAAAATCAAACTTAAATGAAAAAAAACATATCAAATGTACTATTCATCTCACTTCATTTCAATAGTCACTTGTGATATCAGTGAATACATAAGGGTGTTTATATATAAATTCCAGTAGTATTTATATTTTACATAATATATAAAATAAAGATGATTTGGGGTAAACGAATATTTAACACAAAGTTAGAAAAAGAAAAGTGACTTTCTAAAAAAATCTATTAAAATCCCAACTTACTGATCATAGTAATAAAGGTACTTAAAAAATATTACATCTAAGGGCTTAAAATAGAAACATATAGGCAAAATTGATTAACTCTCAACTAATCCCTCGAGAGTGTTGTTTATTCATTAAGTAGGTACACAAACTAACAATCTGTTAGTCGTTACCTCAATTACAACATAACATCAATCATTCTACCAATGGCAGCCATTTAAACCCATATTGAGGTTCATCCATGGTCATACATCTCAGATAGATTCCACATACCCATTAAGTACCTCAACTGACATCACTTTTCGGATGATAAGGGTGGGGAAAACCAATTGAATTCCTTGTAACCTCATGAACTTCAACATAAATTGACTAAAGAATTGTGAATCTCTATCTGATATAATAGTGAGTAGATTACCATGTAATTTGAAATTTTGATCTTGAAAAACTTAGGCCAAGTGAGCAACTGAAAAACGGATGTGAGAGTGAAGTGACCATACTTAGTCAATCTATCCACTATTACAATGATAGTATCTTTGTCATTTCTTTTGGGTAACCCACTCATAAATCCATATTGATATCGGTATAAATATGTTATGTAATAGGTAATAGTTGAATGAGACCTAGATAAGCCATTGGCTCATTCTTAGCCCTAGGACAAGCCATAATCATTAACAAAAACATGAACATCTTTAGAACATTCTTCCGCTAACACACTCTAGTGAGTCTTTATAATGTAGGATTAGGCCTAGAATGACCACTCAAAGATGAAGTATGAACAATTAGAGCAGATCATGTTTTAACCTCGAATCATCAGCTACCCCCAGCTTACCCTCCTCATTAACATAGTCCACTCCAATGGTATTAGAAATAGACTTTCCTTGATGTAGCTAAGTAATCAAGAGCTTTAGATTTGGATCAATAGATCAAAACTCTTATTCCTATTCAACAACAAAGATCAATAGTTTTTAAGAGACAAGTTAACAATTGTAAGGCCCCGTTCCCAGGACGCCTACAGCTGACCAATCATCACTCATAAAACATATATTACATAACTTGAAATAAACGTTGCATAGAAACATTAAAAACACATTTTCATTAAAAATACTTTTGCAAAATAATACAACATTCGTTACACAATTTTATTTGTTCACATTACAATGCAAAAACATTAAACAACAGAATGCCATCCAAACTTGTCACACACCCGCTAAGAGCGGAAACACGGGGATGTAACGAGACGGGATCGTCATAACAAATGGTAAGCGATAGAGATGCAATATAATAACTTATGACAAGCGTGTCATGACGACACCTGACAACAAGGGGACTTGTGTCGTGTTTAGTCAATATTCACGACAACATAGCCATAAGCATAAACATGTTAAATGATTCACATAACAAAGATGTTAACATTGTATGCAATTCCCACAACCCGGGAACAAGTTACAAAAGTAGAATGTTTTTTAAAGCAAACTACAACAATGTTTTCCAAAAGACAAAGTTTAGCCACAAAATGCATCCTAGGGTCTCCACTAAGGCAACACACCTAGATCTTCAGTTAGCATGATCACCTGAAAAGAATGCCAAAATGGTCAATAAAATTGTTGGTGAGCTCGCAGGTGTAAAAGTAAATAAGTAATTGATGTTGTATAATAGTTTGTTGCGGAATACTGTGAATACAGTATAAGTAAGCAAAATCACATGACATGAGCTTTACAAACCACCTAACGACGTACACAAAGAACCTTGTCGAAATATATTCACCCAAGGCTCGTTCCTGGCGACTGTTGGTACTAACTAGTATACCAACAACGAGGGTGGGGGTGTCAACCCAAGTAGTACTACCGATACCTATCCGTTGGTTCCACATTGGAATTAAATGGTTGTAAGAAAGAACCACACAGCAGACTCAAGCATGTATCAGATAAGTACTCACAAAATAGTAGCACATTGATTCCAAGTTTGTAAATTGTATATATGTTGTACAGCATAAAAAATAGGTGAGCATACTTTTTCCCCATGTTTGTAAATGATTGAAAAGTTGTATAAGCATAAAAAGGGGCCACGAAACTCACTTGTTAAGTGGTAAGTATGAATGATCAAAGTTTCCCAAGTGTTGTATGCAAAGAACGATCAAACACCTATTGATAGTTATTGTTAAGCATTAATGATATGTATAAAGCATATAGTATGTTCAGTCGTTCGGGTTGTATCGGTTCAGTCGTGGGTAACACACACAAGCAGACACACGTATCAGATCTTATGTAGATCCAAGTACCGGAAGGAGTCGTCATTGCCAATGAAATTTGTGTAAAGATCCCATTCTTATAAGAGAAAGTACTTGTTAAATATTTGTAGTCCCAAATGGGTTGTCGATAATTGTAAAATGTTAGGTTGATTTAAATTGAAATAGTATCTGCATGTTGATAGCATTGACTTTAATCTTTGTGGTCAAGCAATGACACTTGTATTGATGTTACCTTATCATCACATGACATTCAAGAAGGGAATTCACACACACAATATCATCAATCACACAACAGGACTAGACGCTCGACTCAACACTCCATTCGTACGAATCAACCTTCAATCGTACGAATCAGCTTCATTCGTACGATTGGACCTTCATTCGCACGGCTGGTATTCAGTCGTACCACACAACACCCAATCGCACAACTTAACCTCCATACGCACGAATCAACCTTCCTTCGTACGAATCAGTTTTCATTCATACGACTGAACCTTCATTCGTACGATTGGCCTCCAGTCGTGCGATGCATGCACAACGCATACATCCATTCGGTCGCATGACTCAATCGCACACAACATTCATCCGCATTGACTCAATCACACACATTCATTCGATCGCACGACTCAGTCGCATGACATCCCCAGTCGCACGACTCAGTCGCCCGAATGACTCAGTCGCACGACTCGCCCAGTCGCACAGCTCAGTCACATGACAGACCCAGTCGCCTGAACTGCAGATTCGCGACTGCTGAATTGCAGAGCAGCCTGTGGCTGCCCCGAGCATGAGTTTTACACAACAAGGATCTCCAGAAACACACTACAAACACACATAAACAAGAAGCACATGAAGAAAGACATCACACGCATCCACATGACCTCTTGTGTTCGGGTTGACCCGAACACCCGAAACCTTAGAAATGGACAGCAGTAAAACGAGCGAGAAAATGGACAACCAAGGTCATCTACCTCCAAGGATGGAGTAGACTAGGTTGTAGATGAAGTCTAGACAACGGAAACGAGACAAAACGGGGCGGTTTTGGTGCAAAGATGAAGAAGATGTGAAGTGGAGAAGAATGAAGAAGAAGAAGAAGAAGAAGAAGAAGAGAAGTGAAGAAGAATGGCTGGAATGGGCTTTTTATACCCATCCCAAGTTTGCAAAATGTTAATTTTAGTCCCTGCACTTAGCCCCGAGTTCCTAAAGTTTGCTTCGGTTGAAATGACCTTAAAGTGTTTGTTATATTAATGTTAGAATATATTAATGTTAATTGGCACTTAAAAATGGTTTATTAATGACAATAATTTTATATAAAAATGATATTTTTAGTAATAACGACGATGGAAGTTTGTAAAGTTTTAAGCATAGCACACGTTCACGAAAGAAACACAAACACAAAGATATAAAGCAAGTATGATATCCACGCAAGAAGTAATAATAAAGATGAGGGATGAACGATCAAAGATGAGTTAATGGATAATCATGTTATTTGACGGACCTTGTGGTGACGGATGTCACAGTATCCCCCAGTTGAGAGAATTTCGTCCCGAAATTCAGCTGGAGTTAGGTCCAAGAGTGCATCCTCGAATAGATGTGGATATTTGAGTTTCATCTGATCTTCCCATTCCCATGTAAACTCTAACCCTCGTTTTGAATTCCATCTCACGCATACAATTGGTATTCTACTGCGCTTCAGTTGTTTGACATTTCGGTCCATGATCTCGATGGGTTCCTCGACAAAATGAATCTTTTCGTCAATCTTGATGTCCTCAATTGGTACGTGCAGTGACTCATCGGCCAAACACTTCTTAAGGTTCGACACGTGGAAAGTATCATTTACGCCGCTGAGTTCTTGTGGTAACCTTAATTAGTAAGCCACTGGACCAATTCTTTCTGTAATCTCGAATGTTCCAATGTATCTTGGGGCTAACTTCCCTTTCTTTCCAAACCGAACAATTCCTTTCAAGGAGAGACTTTGAGTAAAACGTGATCCCCAATGTTAAATTCTAGAGGCTTCCGACGGTTGTCGGCATAGCTCTTTTGGCGATCTCTAGCAGCTTTTAGTCTGTCTTTGATTGGGAAATCTTGTTGGTTGTTTCTTGAATGAACTCTGGGCCTGTTAGCTGACGGCCCAAAAAATGGGAGATCTGCATTTTCTTCCGTACACTTCAAATGGAGCACATCCAATGCTCGTATGGTAGCTGTTGTTGTAAGAGAACTCAATCAATGGTAATGAGTATCCCAACTACCACCAAAGTCGATTACACACGCCCTCAACATGTCTTCTAGCATTTGTATAGTTCGTTCACTTTGGCCATCTGTCTGGGGATGATAGGGTGTGCTCATATCCAATCGAGTGCCCATCGCTTTCTGTAGAGTCTACCAAAATCGTGAAGTAAATCGGCTGTCACGGTCGGATATGATCGACACCGATACTCCGTGTCTTGTCACGACCTCTTTTGTGTACAATCTCGCCAATTTATCCATTTTGTAGTCTTCTCGGATCGACAAGAAATGAGCTTACTTCGTCATTCGATCCACTACGACCCATATCGAATCATGTCCGCTGCTCGTTCTAGGGAGTTTGGTAATGAAATTCATAGCTATGTTCTCCCATTTCCACTCGGGAATTTCAGGTTGCTGCAATAATCCCGATGGTTTCTGATGTTCGGCTTTAACTTTCGAGCTGTCAAGCACCTGCCTACGTACATGGCAATGTCTTTCTTCATGCCTGGCCACTAGTACAGATCCTTAAGATCGTGGTACATCTTGTCTGCACCAGGATGAATAGAATATCGCGTCTTGTGTGCTTCATCCATGACCAAGGTACGTATGCCTCCCCATCTGGGTACCCATATACGGTCTATGAAATCTTGTATACCATCATCCTTGCAAATAAACTGTTTATCCAACCCTCAGAATTTTCTCCCGCAAGGTTTTCCTCTTTCAACGCCTCAATCTGTGCAATTTGGATCTGAGTTTTAAATTCGTTTGGCTAGTCAATCCCAACGCTCGAGCACGTAATGGTTTCGCGCGCATTTTTGCAGGTTAAAGCATCAGCCACTACGTGGCTTTCCCCGGATGATACCGGATTTCACAATCGTAGTCACTAAGAAGCTCTACCCAACTTCGTTAAGCATATTAAGCTCTTCTGATCCTGCATAATGTGCAGGCTCTTATGATCAGTGTAGATGATGCATTTTGTTCCATACAAGTAATGCCTCCAAATCTTAAGTGCAAATACTACAGTGCCCAAATCAGATCATGAGTTGTGTAGTTCTTTTCGTGCACCTTAAGTTGTCATGAAGCGTAGGCAATCACCTTATCCTTCTGCATTAGTACACATCCCAATCCTTGATGTGAAGCATCGCAGTATACCACAAAATCATCAGTTTCGTCTGGGAGGGACAATATTGATGCATTGCACAACTTCTCTTTCAAAGTTTGGAACGCTTGTTCTTGTGCCTGTCCCTAATCAAAATTCTTGTCTTTCTGCGTCAGTAGTGTTAATGGTTGAGCGATCTTTGAAAAATTCGCGATGAAATGGCGATAGTATCCGGCCAATCCTAAGAATTGTCGTATCTCTGAAGGTGTCTGAGGTGTATCCCATTTCTTCACCGCTTCGATCTTGTCGGGATCTACATGAATCCCATCCTCGTTAACCACATGACCCAAAAACTTCACTTCCTGCAACCAGAATTCACACTTCGGGAACTTGGCGAAAATTTTCTCTTCCCGTAACAGTTACAGTATTGCCCGAAGGTGTTCTTCATGATCCTCTTTCGATCGGGAGTAATAAGTAGTCTATCGTCTATGCATACGATCACAAACTTATCCAAGTAAGGTTACACACCCGATTCATTATGTCCATAAACACAGCTGGTGCGTTAGTCAACCCAAATGGCATGACCAAGAACTCAGAGTGCCCATAGCGAGTTCTAAAGTTGTTTTTGGTATGTCCTCCTCGAAAACCCTTAGTTAATGATATCCAAATGAAGGTTGATCTTGGATAATACGAAGCTCCTTGCAGCTGGTCAAACAGATCGTCGATTCTGGGAGAGGATACCGATTCTTCATAGTTAACTTGTTCAACTCACGGTAGTCGATGCACATTCGGAACGACCCATCTTTCTTTTTGACAAATAACACGGTGCTCCTCATGGTGAGTGACTCAGCGGAATGAAACCCTTCTCCAGTAGTTCCTGTAACTGACTAGATAATTCCTACATTTTGGACGGTGCTAACCGGTATGGTGTCTTTGCCACCGGTGTAGCTCTGGAACCAACTCTATACGAAATTCCACCTGTCATGGAGGAGGCAAACCAGGCTAGTCATCAGGAAATACCTCTGGGTAGTCCTATACTACTGGAATATCTACCAATTTTGGCTCTTCTTCTTCTTTCTACCACATGAGCAGAAAAGCATAACACTGTTTTCGTAAACTTCGGCGTGCTTTCATGCAGGAGATAAGCTTTAGGTTTCTTCCCGGTCATTCTCCTTGAATTCTGAGTACCTCTCCGTCTGGCATGGGATTCATACTACTTTTTCCCAACAGACAATCTCAGCATCGTGTTTCGACAACCAATCCATTCCCACAATCACGTCAAAACTTCCTAACTCAAAGGGTATCAAGTCTATATCGAAGGCATGGTCCTCCAATATCAATGAGCACTTTCTAATAATTCCATCAGCCTGAACAACCCTACCGTTGGCCATTTCTACGGAGTAGCTAGTTTCTAGCCTACTAGGACTCAAATCAAGCATTGCACAAACTCAGAAGATATAAAATATTGTCTGCTCTAGTATCAACAATATAGATGCGAAGTGATTATTGAGTAAGTGCGTACCCGTGACAACGTTCGGGTCCTGACGGGCATCGTTGGCTCCAATGACGAATGCATGTCCCCGAGCTGTATTCCCTTGATTTCCCAGGCCTTGATTTCTAGCTATGGCCATCACCGGTTGCTGGTTGTTCCCTTGTTGACCCGGTGCCCGATTCAGTCTGGGGCACATGTTTCTGTAGTGATCAGGGCTTCCACACTCATAGTAGCCCCTAGCACTCCCAGCGGGGTTAACCGCGTTGACTGGAGCCACCAAGTTCGGTGCTGTTCTACAATATTTCGTTAGATGCCCCGGGCGTCTACAGTTCGCATGCACCCGGCACGGCACTGCTGGGGGATGATGGAAATTGCACCTATCACATTTGGGGTGTGGCACAACATACTCTCTCTGCCCTGCGTCACGCCACAAAAAGTTTCTGGTGTCGGCCCTTTTATCAAATTCCCAGCACTCGACCGGCTCGTTTCCCTAACATCCTTTCTCTTCTCTGCTCCCCTTCCCAATACCCCTGTTCTCACCATCTCATTAGTTAGAGCGCCAGCCTTCAGAATTGCACTCTGAATCGTAGGGGGGGCAGTTGTTGTTACCATTGCCCGGATTTGACGCGCAAGTCCCCAAATGTACCTCTCGATCCTCTTTGATTCCGAAGTGACCAGATGTGGAACCAATCTTGCCAACTCATGAAAACGATCAGTGTAAGTGGCGTGCCCAGCCAACACCATAGCATGATTCCAGAATTCATGCTCCAGTTTCTGCATCTCGTTGAGGGGGCAGTATTCCTCAGTGATCAAGGCTTTAAACTCATCCCATGACATCTGCATCGTCGATTCTCTTCCCCTAGTCTGTATCTGAGTGTTCCACCAAGTTAGTGCCTTGCCCTGTAGTGAGCACGTGGCATACTTGATTTTCTGGCTGTCGAGGCACTCGCTGATGTCAATCACTGCCTTTATCTTTTCGCGCCATCTACTCAGGGCTATGGCTCCACCTTTGCCATCAACCTCTTTAGGTTTGCAGGCCACAAACTCTTTGTATGAACACCCCCATCTAGCATTAACAACCCCAGTCTCATTACCTGTTGTACCACCATTCCGGTCTCTTGATTGTTTTTCGTTCCCAGTCGGGTTTCCATTATCCTCATTATCATTGCCACCAACCCCCATAGGGGTGGGGATTTTGAAGAGGATCGCTCACTTGGGCCACAATAGTCGGGATCAGTGCGGCCAGCTGTTGAGTGATCAGAGCTGCCACATCAGCGTTTCCTGTTCCCTGATTGTTGCTGGCAGGGCCATCATTTATTCTTGGCGCTCTACCTCTGCCCCTTGGGGCTTCACTTCCGCCACTGTTGCTGCAGGTAACTCTTCGAGGCGGCATTTTCTAATCATAGAAGTAGTAAACGCATAAGCTTTAACCATTTCAAAGCATATAATCCATACCACTCATCAAAATTTAGCATTCCAAGTTGATATCACACTTGTGGTTACCACACTTCGCATACAAGTCATGTAATTCTCACACCATGAATAGGTAATGTTCCAACAGTAGTCCATCATAATAATTGCAACCATGCATATAATCACGTTAGTCTAGCGAAGGTTGTCCATTCCTCCTCTTTCGAGGTTTCAGACATAACCTCCTCAGGGTAAATCTCAGTGTCCAAGGTCAAGCGCATTAGCATGATCTGTGGAGATCTTCGGGTTTAATACCCGGGTTTGATAAACTAACTCGGCGCATAAAGGGAACGGAAGATCCGATAGAAGCATCCCATAAAGAGTGAGCACAAGGGCTCTCTCATAGGGTAAAAAGAACACAAAACAGACAGATAAACGAATCAAGCAAGGAGGAACACATACACGAGATATAAAATGCACATAGCCCTAGCATGCAAATCTACATGAAGGTTCCTAGGTTATACTCTAGGTCAAGTGTATTGCCTAATTCTCTATAACCAATGGCTCTGATACCAGTCTGTCACACCCCCGCTAAGAGCGGAAACACGGGGATGTAACGAGACGGGATCGTCATAACACATGGTAAGCGATAGAGATGCAATATAATAAATGATGACAAGCGTGTCATGACGAACCCGACAACAAGGGGACTTGTGTCGTGTTTAGTCAATATTTACGACAACATAGCCATAAGCATAAACATGTTAAATGATTCACATAACAAAGATGTTAACATTGTATGCAATTCCCACAACCCGGGAACAAGTTACAAAAGTAGAATGTTGTTTAAAGCAAACTACAACAATGTTTTCTAAAAGACAAAGTTTAGCCACAAAATGCATCCTAGGGTCTCCATTAAGGCAGCACACCTAAATCTTCAGTTAGCATAATCACCTGAAAAGATATGCTCAAAATGGTCAACAAAATTATTGGTGAGCTCGCAGGTTAAAAGTAAATAAGTAATTGATGCTGTATAATAGTTTGTTGTGGAATACCGTGAATACAATTATAAGTAAGCAAAATCACATGACATAAGCTTTACAACCAAACCTAATGACATACACAAAGAATCTTGTCGGAATATATTCACCCAAGGCCCGTTCCTGGCGACTGTTGGTACTAACTAGTATACCAACAACGAGGGTGGGGGTGTCAACCCAAGTAGTACTACCAATACCGATCCGTCGGTTCCACACTGGAATTAAATGGTTGTAAGAAAGAACCACACAGCAGACTCAAGCATGTATCAGATAAGTACTCACAAAACAGTAGCACGTTGATTCCAAGTATGTAAATTGTATATATGTTGTACAACATAGAAAACGGGTGAGCATACTTTTCCCCCATGTTTGTAAATGATTGAAAAGTTGTATATAATGACAATGGAAGTTTGTAAAAGTTTTAAGCATAGCACATGTTCACGAAAGAAACACAAGCATAAAGGCAATAAAGCAAGTATGGTATCCGCACAAGGAGTAAATAAAGATGAGGGATGAATGATCAAAGAAGAGTTAACGGATAATCATGTTAATTGATGGACCTGTGGTGACGGATGTCACAAAACTGCCAAGTAGGTACCCCACGCCATCTTCAGCAATGCTCACCTGCTAACTGGAAAATGCATAAAAAGTCAGCGCTGCTGAGTGAGTTCTAGTTTTAAGATAAAACATACTTTACTTTCATTAAAACCTTTCTTTACTTTTGTATGTGGTCACACATCATACATACACATAGATAATATCATTATTATCTTCATCATTCGTTCATTCATTCCGTACATCTGTCATTAAATCTTTACTTTCATTTGGACCAATGCCATGTGCTTCACCCCACCGTCATGCATAAAGCCGGTACTGGGCCTGAGGTCTTTCATAGACCCCGAACATTATGCACGAAGCTGACTTCAGTACCTAGGGTAAGAGGCAAGGATCCCATACATATGGTCAATCACAAGGATTTAACCCCAGTGTGCATCCTCATGGGGTATTTAACCCGCACATAGTTGAACTGACACCCCTCATTGGGTGTGAACCTCCATTCATATGCTTAATCACACGGATCAAGCCCCAGAGTGCATCCTTCTGTGGTAGCTAACCCGCACACGGTTGAGCTAACACCCTTCATTGGGTGTGAACCTCCTTACATTTGCTTGCAAGCCTTTATTTCATTCATTCATTACGTTCCTCTTTTTATTATCTTCCACTTTACGTTACATAATACTTTCATTTCATTTATTAACATTCAACGTAAAGCCATGGGAAAATAATCAACATAATAAGGAACATCAACATACACATACAACATCACCATATAGGGCATCATCATGCATACATAACATACATCACACATACCATCATGCATAAGCATCAATCATACATCATACAATGCCCATCACAACATCTATGACCTCAAAAGTCAGCTTACATGAACCCCCGGGAACCTCCCAAGTCAAAGCCTACATTTCACTTTTTTTCCCAAAAAGTCAGAAAATATTCTAACTGTTCATCCGCATTTGTTCATCCACATTTCTTTTTGTTCATCCGCATTTCTTTTACTCATCCGAATTTGTTCATCCGCATTGACTTTACTCATCCGTATTTGTAAATGCTCATCCACATTTGAAAATGCGCATCCGCATTTGTAAATGTTCATCCGCATTTGTTCATTCGCATGAACTTTACTCATCCGCATTTGTCAATGATCATCCGCATTTGTTCATTCGCATTAACTTTACTCATCCGCATTTGTTCATTCACATGAACTTTACTCATCCGCATTTGTCAATGCTCATCCACATTTGTTCATTCGCATGAACTTTACTCATTCGAATTTGTCAATACTTATCCGCATTTGTTCATTCACATGAACTTTACTCATCTGCATTTATCAATGCTTCCACATTTGTTCATTCGCATGAACTTACTCATCTGCATTGACTTACTCATCCGCATTGACTTTCTCATCCACATTGACTTTCTCATCCGCATTGACTTTCGCATCTGCTTTGACTTTCTGATCCGCATTTCTTACACTTAAGCAGTTTTTCTAAACTTAAGCGTATGAGCTACTCTTTGGGCACATGAGCAGCCCAGGTCACACTTAACATCAGATTCAGTCCCCAAACCTCATTTATCATGTTTTAAGCTTAAATCATGCATTCTAATCCGTAGAAACACAACTACAACATCATCAAACATGAACAAAGTCCATAATCAAACCATACCCACAACATACACACATTCACACATACAGGTATAAAACCCAGTTTTATAAAACCATACATTCATGCATTTCCAGCCCCAAAATCAGTTAAAACATGTAAAGAGGGGTTCTAGAACTCACCTTTGTAGCTCTTGAGTATGACTTCTTCCAAACTTGTTTGCAATTGAGTTTAACCGCCTAGAAACCCACCAAAAACACACACCTGAACACACACAACACACATAAGCATACAACTAAGGCAAGGCCAGTTAAGAACACTTAAAAACCATGAATTTCTTACCTTGAATTTGCACTTTTCTGGTTCTTCTTCAAAAACCTGAGAGTTTTCAGCTCCTTGCTACTCTCTCCCTCTAAAAATCCGATGGTACAAGGTGTGTAGGAGGTGATGGGCGACCATCACCTTTTACACCCACTTTTTCAAACCTTTTGTCCTT
The DNA here is from genome assembly GCA_025506515.1 of Flaveria trinervia. NCBI lineage: Eukaryota > Viridiplantae > Streptophyta > Magnoliopsida > Asterales > Asteraceae > Flaveria > Flaveria trinervia. The sequence goes on from CM046452.1 coordinate 9,660,488, forward strand.
TTGACACTTTTTACCCCTTAACTTGGGTAAAATATATTTTCTTTCTTTTTCTTCACTTATTCATTCTTTACTAACTTTAAAAAAATAACCTGGTGTTACAAGTCCACCCCCTTATATAGGTTTCATCCCCGAAACCTATTATTCCTCGAACAAATGTGGGTAATGATGTCTCATCTCTTCTTTAGTCTCCCACGTAGACTCGGATCCCTTCTTGTGCTTCCACTGTACACGCACATGGGAAACCACTTTATTCCTCAGCCTCTTCTCTTTTCGATCAATGATCGCCACTGGTTGCTCCATGTAGTTGAGTCGTTCGTCTACCTCGATGTCTTCTAGTGGTACAACCATGCCTTCGTCTGCCAGACATTTCCTCAGATGAGATACGTGGAATGTCGGATGAATTCCACTTAACTCATCTGGTAACTCCAATCTATTGGCCACCTCTCCTACTCTAGCAATGATTAGGAAAGGCCCTATGTATCTCGGGCTTAACTTGCCCTGCTTTCTAAACCGAATGATACCCTTCCAAGGTGAGACTTTCAACATAACTCTGCACCCACCTGGAACTCAATCGGTCTACGTCGTTTATCAGCATACGACTTCCGTCTATCTTTGGCTGCCTTCATCAAGGCTTTGATCTTTTCAAGCTTCTCAGTCATAGCCTCGATCACTTCGACGCTCCCTAACTCCTTCTGACCAATATCACCCAACACACGGGTGTCCTACATCTCCTACCATATAGCATCTCAAAAGGGGCATACCAATACTCGCATGATAGCTATTGTTATATGAGAACTCAGCTAACGGTAAGTGGTTATCCCAACTTCCTCCAAATCGATAACGCATGCCCGAAGCATATCTTCCAGCGTCTGAATGGTCCTTTCCGACTGACCATCTGTCTGGGGGTGATAAGCCATGCTAATGTATAACCTCGTCCCCATAGCATCGTGGAATTTCATCCAAAATTTGGATGTAAACCGAGTGTCACGATCAGCCACAATAGACACTGGCACACCATGACGAGTTACGATCTCCTTGATGAAAAGATCCGCCAACCTCTCGGATGAATACTTCTCGTGAATTGGTAGGAAGTGAGCACTCTTCATCAAACGATCAACTATCACCCATATGGCATCATACCCTCGCGCGGTACGTGGTAGCTTCGTAATAAAGTCCATGGTGATGTGCTCCCACTTCCACTCTGTTATATCCAAGGTTGGATCTTCCCATACAACTTTTGGTGCTCGGCCTTCACTTGTAAACAAGTAAGGATTTACTCACATACTCCACCACATCATGCTTCATACCCGACCACCAATACTTTATCTTCATGTCTTGGTACATCTTTGTAGCATCGAGCTGAATAGAGTATCGAGTCTTATGAGCTTCGTCCATGATCTTCACGCGTAGATCCCCAAAACAAGGAATTCACATTCGTCCAAATCGGGTTATAACACCAAGTGTATTTTCACCCATTTTCGCAACCAGAACTCTCATTCTTTTGGAGTTAAGATGATCTTCTTTCAATGCCTCATCTTGAAACTCTTTGACTTGCTTCATCACCTCAGAGGTCATGATCAACTAGTAAGCTTTTACCTGAATCGGTTCGGGTCTCTCTTTCCGGCTAAGGGCATCCGCCACCATTTTGGCTTTGCCCAGATGGTAATGGATCTCGTAATCATAATCCTTTATGAGCTCCAACCATCATCTCTACCTCATGTTCAGGTCCTTCTACTCGAAGAAGTACTTCAAGCTCTTGTGATTAATTGGTGCACTTCATCCCATATAGGTAGTGTCTCCAAACCTTTAACATGAAAACCACAACTGCTAGCTCCAAATCATGAGAAGGGTAATTAACCTCCTAAACCTTCAACTGTCGGGATCCATAGGCTTTAACTCTTCCCCTCTACATTATCACACACCCCAACCCTGAGCAGGAAGCATCAGAATAAACCACCAGATCTTCACTTCCATCGGGTAATGACAGAACAGGAGCTTGAGTCAACCTCGCCTTTAACTCCTCGAACGCCTTCTCTTGAGCTTGACCCCATAAAAACTTTACATCTTTCCGGTCAACTTGGTTATTGGAGAAGCGATCTTAGAGAAGTCTTGAACGAATCTTCTGTAGTAGCCCGCCAAACCCAATAAACTATGAATCTCGGATGGCGTCTTTGGAGACTTCCATTGCATAACCGCCTCCACCTTTGGTGGATCCCCCATAATCCCCTCAAGATTCACCACGTGACCCAAGAACTGCACCTCACGCAACCAAAATTCATGCTTGGAGAATTTAGCATACATCTTCTCCCTTCTCAACGTCTCCAACACCTCTCGAATGTGACCGGCATGCTCCTCTTTACTCTTGGAATAAATCAAGATATCATTGATAAATACAATCACTAATTTATCCAACATCAGCCGACACACTCGATTCATCAAGTCGGTAAAAGCAGCTGGTGCATTGGTCAAACCAAACGACATAACGAGAAACTCGTAGCGACCATAACACGTGCGAAAAGCTATTTTTGGAATGTCTTGCTCCTTAACCTTTAGCTGATGACAACCAGATCGAAGGTCTATCCTCGAGAACCAACTGGCACCTTGAATCTGATCAAATAGGTCATCAATCCTCGGTAACGGGTATCAGTTCTATATTGTCAACTTATTCAGCTCACGGTAGTCGATACATATCCTCATGCTACCGTCTTTCTTCTTCACAAATAAGACCGAAGCACCTCAAGGAGAGATACACGGCCTAATAAACCCCTTATCAAGCAGCTCTTGCAATTGCTCCATCAACTCTTTCATCTTAGTCGGAACCAAACGATACGGTGCTTTGGCAACAGGTTGGGCACCTGGTATCAGATCAATCTGAAACTCGATCTCGCGGTTTGGTGGCACTCCTAGTAAGTCTTTGGGAAATACATCTGGAAAGTCACACACAATCGGTACATTAGACAGTTGTGGTGTTGGTGTTTCCACATCCTTCAAATAGGCCAAGTAAGCGCTACATCCCCGCCTCATGCACTTTCCCGCCACCGCCATCAAGATTACTTTCGGGATCGTCATAACTTGATCCCCATAAACCGTCACCATAGTCCCGTCAGGCGCTGTTAAACGAATCATCTTCTTGTGACACACAATGTTCGCCTCGTATTCCGCTAACCAATCCGTCACAAGAACCACATCGAAACCACCTAAGGTCATTACGAATGGTCTAACCGGAAACTTATGACATTCTAGTTCCACGTCACAACCTTCTACCATCTCAAAAATCTTGGTAGACATACCTATGGCAGTTTCTACATCAAAGGGTGCATCAACACTCTTACTACTAACAGGCAGCTTAGCACAGAAAGCAGCAGAAATAAAACTTTTACTAGCACCAAAATCGAATAACACAGAGGCTAAAGTTTGGTTTACTAGAAACGTACCTGACACAACATCAGGGTCCGTCCTAGTCTCCTCTTGTGTCATCGTAAACTCTCTAGCACTCGCCATCGGTCCTCCTCCTCCAGTCTTCTTCATCCCCGAACTCTCAGCCCTTGGCTTTTTACAGTCCCTACTCATGTGATCACTTTCCCCACAGTTGAAACACCTCATAACCTCACAATCTCTAGCCATATGACCAGGCTTCCCAGACTTAAAGCAAATTTTTGACCCCCATTTGCATTCTTCCAAATGCTCCTTCCCGCATTTACCACACCTATTCGACCCCGGACCAGGTGTGACCACCCGCGATCATCCACCCATGCCTTCTTGTTACTCGTCGAGGCACCACCCTGACCAAACCTTTTTCCATTCCAATTTTGGTAACCACCACCTTTCTTGTTGCCTTCAGTCACCACCACCATTATTTCATCATACAATCTCCCTGCCAATCAACCACCGACCTAAACGTGCTCGGTCGGGCAGCGATCATGTTCCTACGAATATCCGCCGGCAAACCCTGAATGTACCTCTTAATATTTTGTGACAAAGGCGTCACTTGGTCCGGCACCAGACGTGCCATCTCATTGAATTTAGTGTTGTATTGTTGATGTGTCATTGTTCCACCTCCAGCTGCAGGAATTCCCTTTCCACCTTATCCATTTCCCTATGAGGGCAAAACTCCTCAATCATCAACTTTTTCAACTCAGACCACCTCATTCTCCTAATTGCCCGACTACCCTCAGCTTGGACTATATTGTCCCACCAACACAGAGCCAAGTCCACAAACGAGTGGGCAACAAATTTCAACTTATAGTCTTCTCGGCACTCGCTGATATTCATAATAGCTTCTATTTCTCTCACCCATCGGTGAGCAGCAGCAACAGTGTCATTACCATCAAAAGTAGGGGCTTTCACCTTTGAAATGTCCCATAGTTACAGCCTCGTGCCACCTCCAGTGCAAGCTCTTCTTCTTCCCCCTCTTCATCATCGGAGAGAACCGTTTCAGGCTCCGGTCGCTTCCGTTCTCCCAAGAACATGTTCCTCTCCTTTCTCTCTCCTTCTCGTACAGCCTTAATCACTTTAGTCACTACAGACGGTAAGATCGTTTGCATGACTTGATGCACTTCTTCAATAATGGCCTCCTTTACTAAGGCTCACAGATTGGCACTCTCATCACCGCCCTCCGGATGAGGGGTTTCGGGTTCTTCATGAACCACCTTTTTGGCTCTAGGCCTTCCTCTCGTTGCCCGTGGTTCAGCACCACGACCTCCACCATGTGAAGCTTTAGATGATCTACCACCAGCCATCCTCTAACACACACACTAAAAGATTCAAACACTAACACGGTCATTCAAGGGAAAAGCTTAGTTTATGTCAAGTATAGTAAGTCCCTAATTACAGTGGCTAGTTGTGATTAGCCACTTACTTTACTCTTCATACCCCAAGCACTACCTATCCTGACTACATCAGTATTTAAATCTACAAACAGCACATAACCACATAACATGTGCATGTAATACCGGTTATCATTAAGAAAATACCTGTTGGCACGTAGCTACTCGGACTGCCATCCCTTCCCCTTTCGTCCCATTTTCAGTTTAAGTTTAGGTTTATTTTGAAAATTTACCCGTTTCACTTAAACCTGGCTCTGATACCAACTTGTAAGGCCCCGTTCCTGGGACGCCTACAGCTGGCCAATCATTGCTCATAAAACATATAATTACATTAACTTGAAATAAACGTTGCAGCGGAAACATTTAAAACAACATTTTCATTAAAAATACTTTTGCAAAATAATACAACATTCATTACACAATTTCATTTGTTCTTATTACAATGAAAAAACATTAAACAACAGAATGCCATCCAAAATGCCAAGTAGCTGCCCCGTGCCATCCTCAACAATGCTCACCTTCCAATTGGAAAATGCATAAAAAGTCAACATTGCTGAGTGAGTTCTAGTTTTAAGATAAAACATACTTTACTTTCATTAAAACCGTTTTTACTTTTGTATGTGGTCACAGATCATACGTATACATAGATAATATCGTTATTATCTTCATCATTCATTCATTCATTCCGTACATTCGTCATTAAATCTTTACTTTCATTCGGACCAATGCCATGTGCTTCACCCTACCGTCATGCATAAAGCCGGTACTAGGCCTGAGGTCTTTCATAGACCCCAAACATTGTACACGAAGCTGACTCCAATACCTAGGGTAAGCGGCAAGGGTCCCATACATATGGTCAATCACAAGGATTTGACCCCTGTGTGCATCCTCATGGGGTATTTAACCCGCACACAGTTGAGCTGACACCCCTCATTGGGTGTGAACCTCAATTCATATGCTTAATCACACAAATCAAGCCCTAGTTTGCATCCTTCTAGGGTAGCTAACCCTCACATGGTTGAGCTAACACCCTTCATTGGGTGTGAACCTCTTTACATTTGCTTGCAAGCCTTTCTTTCATTCATTCATTAATGCATACATTCTTTTGTTATGTTCCTCTCTTCATTATCTTCCACTTTACGTTACATAATACTTTCATTTCATTCATTAACATTCAACTTAAAGCCACGGGAAAATAATCATACATAATAACGAACATCAACATACACATACAACATCACCATACAGGGCATCATCATGCATACATAACATACATCACACATACCATCATGCATAAGCATCAATCATACATCACACAATGCCCGTCACAACATCTATGACCTTAAAAGTCAGCTTACATGAACCCCCGGGAACCTCCCACGTCAAAGCCTATATTTCATTTTTTCCCCCAAAAAGTCAAAAAATATTCGAAGTGTTCATCCGCATTTGTTCATCCACATTTCTTTTTGTTCATCCGCATTTCTTTTACTCGTCCGCATTTGTTCATCCGCATTGACTTTACTCATCCACATTTGTAAATGCTCATCCGCATTGGTTCATTCGCATGAACTTTACTCATCCGCATTTGTCAATGCTCATCCGTATTTGTTCATTCGCATGAACTTTACTCATCCGCATTTGTTCATTCACATGAACTTTACTCATTCGCATTTGTCAATGTTCATCCGCATTTGTTCATTCCCATGAACTTTACTCATCCGCATGTGTCAATGCTCATCCGCATTTGTTCATTCGCATGAACTTTACTCATCCGCATTTGTCAATGGCCATCCGCATTTGTTCATTCGCATGAACTTACTCATCTGCATTGACTTACTCATCTGCATTGACTTTCTCATCCGCATTGACTTTCTCATCCGCATTGACTTTCTCATCCGCATTTCTTACACTTAAGCAGTTTTTCTAAACTTAGGCGTATGCGCTACTGTTTGGGCGCATGAGCAGCCCAGGTCATACTTAACATCAGATTTAGTCCTCAAACCTCATTTATCATGTTCTAAGCTTAAATCATGCATCCTAAGCCTTGGAAACACAACCATAACGTCATCAAACATGAACATAGTCCAAAGTCAAACCATACCCGCAACATACACACATTCATACATACGGGTATAAAACCTAGTTTTATAAAAACATACATTTATGCATTTCTAGCCCTCAGTTAAAACATGTAAAGAGGGGTTCTAGAACTCACCTTTACATCTCTTGAGTATGAATTCTTCCAAACTCGTTTGCAATTGAGTTCAACTACCTAGAAACCCACCAAAAACACATACCCGAACACACACAACACACATAAGCATACAACCGAGGCAAGGCCAACACTTAAAAACCATGAATTTCTTACCTTGAATTCGCACTTTTCTGGTTCTTCTTCAAAAACCTGAGAGTTTTCAGCTCCTAGCTACTCTCTCTTTCTGAAAATCCAATGGTACAAGGTGTGTAGGAGGTGATGGGCGGCCATCACCTTTTACACCCACTTAAAACCTTTTGTCCTTTTGACACTTTTTACCCCTCAACTTGTGTAAAATATCTTTTCTTTCTTTTTCTTCACTTTATTCTTTCTTTACTAACTTTAAAAAAATAACCTGGTGTTACAAGTCCACCCCCTTATATAGGTTTCATCCCCGAAACCTATTATTCCTCGAACAAATATGGGTAATGAAGTCTCATCACTTCTTGATTACTTTAAATTAAAAAATTCTTAGGAATCAAATAATGATGCAATTATCTCACAGCTATCATCATAGCGAACAAGTCTTTCTCATACACAAAATAAGCTTGTTGTTTTGTTGATAGAGCTTTGCTAATGAAAGTCATAGCATGGTGATCTTGCATGAGCACTACTCCTAAGCCCTTAGAAGAATCATAATTCTCCAAAACATATATTTTAGAAAAACTAGGTAAAGCTAACACAAAAGCTCACAGTAGTTTTAAGTTTCTCACATGCCTGATGAGCATCATCAAACCACAAAAGCCCTTCAATTTATTAAGTGGAACATAAAGAAATCTTAATTATTTCATTAGACACCTTTAAATTTAAACATATGTTCCCAAATAGAAAACCTCATAGTAAGATCCCTAAAATCCATATCCATATGATATCATCATGGGTTAGTAACCATTGTACCCCTAGTACCATATCATAATTAGTCAATGGAACTAACCACGCATCTGCTGCAAACCAATTACCTTGAGTAACCCATTTCAAATATTCACAAAAATGAGTGTAATAGAGCTTAGTACCATTAGCAATGGTAATATTCATAGTATGGGCCTGTTTAAAGGTAGAGATAGGTAAATTGGGTTTTGGGCCATACCCGAAACCGGGTACAACTCGGGTTGGGCCTAACTAAGTTTATTGTACCCGTGTATAGCTGAAACTGAGTACGAACCCTGGTCCGGTTCACACTCTTGAATACCCCACCCGATATAGCCGGTTAAGACAGGGTCAAGTCCGATCGGGTCCAAAACCGGGTACAATACTGGATTTTTTTTCATATCTTGTGTGTATTATTATTATTATCGTCGTCATCGTCATCGTCATCATCGTCGTCGTCATCCTAGTCTTCGTCTTCATCATCCTCGTCATCATCATCATCGTTATCATCATCGTCATCATCATCGTTATCGTCATCGTCATCGTCATCGGCATCGGCATCGTCATCGGCATCGTCATCGTCATCGTCATCGTCATCGTCATCGTCATCGTCATCGTCATCGTCATCATCATCGTCATCGTCATCGTCATCGTCATCGTCATCGTCATCGTCATCGTCATCGTCATCGTCATCGTCATCGTCATCGTCATCGTCATCGTCATCGTCATCGTCATCGTCATCGTCATCGTCATCGTCATCGTCATCGTCATCGTCATCGTCATCGTCATCGTCATCGTCATCGTCATCGTCATCGTCATCGTCATCGTCATCGTCATCGTCATCGTCATCGTCATCGTCATCGTCATCGTCATCGTCATCGTCATCGTCATCGTCATCGTCATCGTCATCGTCATCGTCATCGTCATCGTCATCGTCATCGTCATCGTCATCGTCATCGTCATCGTCATCGTCATCGTCATCGTCATCGTCATCGTCATCGTCATCGTCATCGTCATCGTCATCGTCATCGTCATCGTCATCGTCATCGTCATCGTCATCGTCATCGTCATCGTCATCGTCATCGTCATCGTCATCGTCATCGTCATCGTCATCGTCATCGTCATCGTCATCGTCATCGTCATCGTCATCGTCATCGTCATCGTCATCGTCATCGTCATCGTCATCGTCATCGTCATCGTCATCGTCATCGTCATCGTCATCGTCATCGTCATCGTCATCGTCATCGTCATCGTCATCGTCATCGTCATCGTCATCGTCATCGTCATCGTCATCGTCATCGTCATCGTCATTATCATTATTATTGTTATCATTTATTATTTTCTAATAAACTTGAAATTTATCATCATGTATTTCTATAACAATATTAAATAAACATAAAATTCATCATTTTTTTATTAAATAAAATTAAAAAACATAAATTATTCAAAAATAAATAAACAAGCCTTTTATTTAAGTTATCTCTAATGTTTATTTTCTACAGTAAGCTTTATCAAATGCTAATTCTTTGTTGGCTATGTCAGAACATACTCCTTTTTCTACCTCTTCATTGTGCATATTTGCTTTGAGTGCAATTTCATATTCAAGACTTGTTTGGTGTTGTATATGATGTATCGCGTGTATGTGATCCTTTCAGCAAATGCACATCTCCACAGCATCTGGACTGAGACTTGTTCTTCGTAATGATATTACCCTACCACTAAAAAAATAGATTTCGCAACTACCATAGAAACTTGGACTTTTAGTAAATCACAGGCCATAGTGGAAAAAGACATCATCATCATCATCATCATCATCATCATCATCATCATCATCATCGTCATCGTCATCATCGTCATTGTCATCATCATAACCGTCATCGTCATCATCATCACCGTCATCGTCATCATCGTCGTCGTCGTCGTCGTCGTTATCATCATCATTATCAAATTATCGTTATCATTATTATTACATTATTATTATCATTATATTTTTCTATTTTTAATAAACTTCAAATTTTTCATCATGTATTTCTATAACAATATTAATAAACATAAAATTCATCATTTTTTTATTAAATAAAATTAAAAACATAAATTATTCAAAAATAAATAAACAAGCCTTTTATTTAAGTTATCTCTAATGTTTATTTTCTACAGTAAGCTTTATCAAATGCTAATTCTTTGTTGGCTATGTCAGAACATACTCCTTTTTCTACCTCTTCATTGTGCATATTTGCTTTGAGTGCAATTTCATATTCAAGACTTGTTTGGTGTTGTATATGATGTATCGCGTGTATGTGATCCTTTCAGCAAATGCACATCTCCACAGCATCTGGACTGAGACTTGTTCTTCGTAATGATATTACCCTACCACTAAAAAAATAGATTTCGCAACTACCATAGAAACTTGGACTTTTAGTAAATCACAGGCCATAGTGGAAAAAGACATCATCATCATCATCATCATCATCATCATCATCATCATCATCATCGTCATCGTCATCATCGTCATTGTCATCATCATAACCGTCATCGTCATCATCATCACCGTCATCGTCATCATCGTCGTCGTCGTCGTCGTCGTTATCATCATCATTATCAAATTATCGTTATCATTATTATTACATTATTATTATCATTATATTTTTCTATTTTTAATAAACTTCAAATTTTTCATCATGTATTTCTATAACAATATTAAATAAACATAATATTCATCATTTATTTATTAAAAAATTAAAAACATAAATTAATCAATAATAAATAAACAAATCTTTTATTTAAGTTATCTCTAATGTTTATTTTCTACAATAAGCTTTATCAAATGATAATTCTTCATTCGATATGCTAGAACATACTCCTTTTTCTACATCTTCATCGTGTATATTTGCTTCGAGTGTAATATCATATTCGAGACTTGTTTGGTATTGTATAGGATGTATCGCGTGTATGTGATCCTTTCCACAAATGCAGATCTCCACAGCATCCGGATTGAGACTTGTTCTACTTAATGATATTACCCTGCTACTACATAAACCAGATTTCACAACTACTGTAGAAACTTTGATGTTTAGTAAATCGCAGACCATAGCAGAGAAATCGGATATTGGGATTCCTTTCCTGTCCACCAAGCCGAAATATCATATGCACAATAATTTTAGTTAGTCATAGTGGAAATAAAATCTGTTCCACCATACCTACAAAGCTTGATTGTTGGGGTGTTACCCCGTTTTTGTTTCACCGTCACATCACTAACAACATTCAAGATAGTCAAAACCGGGTCTTTAACCGAGGTAGTACCACTTGAGGTTGAATTCTTCGTGTGGTTGTTTTTACATAGTCCTATATCTATTTAAATAACAATTATAATTGTTTTCAAACTCTTATTAAAAATTTTCTTTTGCTTGGGTTAAAAGGTTAGGGTTTTCATCATGTAGATCCTAGTTGTCATGTATCTCTATTGGATCAGGTTAAAGATTAAGAATAACATGAACTTCTTCTTTGATCAATAGGTAACGAATTTAGATTCTAAGTTAACTTCTTACTATCACAACATAAATACTTTGAGGAAAGATAAATGCACAAGAATTTCTTTCAAAGTATTCAATTGATTAATCTTTTGAGTACAAATGATACAACCAACAGATACAATTGATATGTGAATAAATATATATTTTAACAATACATATCATTACTCATTTAAAGTGTTTTTGTTACAAATTTATTTATTTATACACTTATTTATGTTTTATTTGAATGTTGTAGTCCTCGGTGGTCATGTGATGATTTTTTATTGAAAATTGAAGAAAGTTGAAATTTGTGAAGAAAAGCTCCTGAATCAGGCATGTAGGCACCCCTACATGGCCATGTCACTTTACAACATTATGTTGTGAAAAAATACAGCATACATGACCCCTCACTTATCCCACATGCCCGTGTGCGGAGCAGAATCGGGTTTTTAACCTAATTTCAACCCTATTTCAACATAACTTTTAAATTACCTAAAACTCTAGGCTCTCTCATCCCTTTAGGAAATTACCTAAAACTCTAGGCTCTCTCATCCCTTTAGGTGATTTTGGGTCTACTTCAATAGTTTTTGAGAGATTTGTAGGCCAAGATTGAATATTCCATACTTTCACGGAGGATCTAATATCATCCATCCTATTTCACTCAAAATTGGTTTGAATATCTCTATATCTACTATGAGTTCTTCAATGTTCTTGAGTTTGAGTGTGTTTTTTGTAAGCCTCGTGGGCTAAACACATATTATCACTTAGATTAGATGAAACCTAACATGATTTAACAACGTGTACATGATGCTTGGTGATGTTTATGTTGATGCTATGATAAATCTTGATTATTCTTCACTGATTGTGTGTGTTTGTTCTACTTTGATGAAATGTTCAACCTTGTGGGTGTTGTAAGCATGTTATGTTGGAAAACTTCATGTTCCTACAAGACTTATGCATATAAATTCATCTTTTGTATGTAATCTTGTGACATTTGACTAGAAATGGTAAATGAAGGTTGAAAGTTTAGTAAAATTGGTCAAATGTGCATCCTTATGCTTATGTTTGAGAAAACCATGGTGTGTGTCATAAATCTCTCTTGTCATTGATTGTGAATTGTTTTGTAATTGTGGTATGAAGTTTATGAGTTTAAAGGTAATTGTAGTTTTGTCTATTTTACGCAAGTTAAGGTGTTTATCATGTGTTTATCTTGTTAAATTTCAAGATTTATGGAATAACCTTAACGGGAGTTTAATTCATCTTTAAAATTAACAAAATTGTAACATTAGTTTCTCATGGTATAACTTTATATGGCTATTGTGTGTTTATCATTCTAGCTTTCCGAATAGTTATATGGCTAGATATTCTTGACGGGGGTTTAGGCTACTTCCATGTATTATGTGTAAAAAAATGGTCTCACCTCGAGTTTGTGCTGGTTGTTAATTCATTGTTAAATGGAATCAAAATCCAAGTGGTATCTTTAATTGATTGTGTATCTTCATATTTACTTCATTGTTTTGTTAGTTTAGATTGCTAATCATTTTACTTAATTTTAATATTCACAAATCCAAACTTAATTGATTGATTAACTAGTGATAATGATTTAGTATTGGGAGCCATTGTGTCCATGGATCGATACTCGATTCTTGCATAAAACTTTAGTACTATGCGATAGGTGCACTTGCATATTACGTGTAGTTGGTTTAAGAGTAATAATCATTTTTTAAAATAAAACTCAATTGTGTGAAAAAAACCTTACTAAAAATATATATACTTTGCACATTTCAAGTTTTTGGTGCCCTTAACGGGGACACAGTGATTTCAAAAAATATTGAAGTTGCTACTTTAACCATTTGTGCCTATTTCAGAATCCTTATATCTTTTATGTCTTTTTTTCTTATTTTTGTTTCATTTCTATCTATGCATGTAATCTTTTGGTTTAAACATTGTTGTAGTGACTTTCGTGGATCATGACTACGAGAGTTACTATGGAGGATACCAATTTGATTATGGGGATTACCGTGAGGGAGTCTAGTGTGAGATCTATGGAGATTCTCATTACACATCTGACTGTTACCATTTTCAGGGGTACCCCACAGATTATTATGAAACCCGCCTCTTTATCACAACAATTTAAGAAGTCCACCATAACGTCATTCCACACTGAACCCCGTCCATCATTATATGAGTTGCTACAACAATAAATTAATATGTTTTCATAACTTACCATAAGTTTTAATCAAGATGAGGTTAAGCAACAAGAAAGTAATGCTATCGAACTCACAGAACAACGTCGTCAATTAGAGGCGGTAAGTGTTGAACTTAATAATATATATGTCCAACTTCTACATGAGAGTTCATCTCGCAGCACTGATTAGGCCACCAAATTAGAGGAGGAGGATGAAAGTGAAGCCAACCTCTTTTATTTTTTGATATGTTACAGCATGAATCAGGACTTGAGACGATAATGGATGAAGCATAAACCCACCTCCAGTTCAAAGTGCATTCGAGTTTGATGAGCCTCAATTACTTTATCCACATGTATTGACCAATAAAAAGCAAGAAGTTGAGGAATCACAAAGGAAAGAACAGCTGGAGGATGTCATGGATGAGATGGAAGTCGTTCTCCCAAGTCTCACTGATTGTAAACCACAACCCATAGTATCCCATCTTAGGAGGACGAGTTTGGAGATGAATTGATAAGCATACTTTTCGTGGATCGGGTTAAAGATTAAGAATAACATGAACTTATTCTTTGATAAGTAGGTAATGAAATTGATAAACATACCTCTTGTGGATCGGTTTAAAGATTAAGACTAACATGAACTTCTTCTTTGATCAGTAGGTAATGAATGTAGAATCTAAGTTAAATACTTACTATCATAACATAAATACTTTGAGGAATGATAAATGCACACGAATTTATTTCAAAGTATTCGATTGATTAATTTTTGAGTACAAATGACACAATCAGCAGATACAATCAAGTGGCTAAAAAAGCTTGCCTTAACTATACAATTATGAGGACTTTTATATTATAAAATCTAAACAAAAAGAATAACTGTTCTATATTCAGGGTCTAGAATAAAATAGATAATTTGTATCATAGTTAGTAGCTTCAGTATTATATTGTCTCCAAAAGGTGAAACACAGTAGCATTCTACACAACCTTTATTGTTTTGAGGCTTTGACTACAATTTGACATTATGATAGTAGTTGCCAACGGTTGTAGCTACAAAGCCTTTAAGGGTTACAACCCTTTTACCATGGATGGGAATAAAGACGCCATTAATACTTTTCAATGGGTCTAAGAAATGGGAGATGTGATTGAGATCAATCAATGTCGAGAAGACCAAGAAATGAAGTTTGTTGCATATTTTTTGGGTCTGAAGCCCTTCACTATTTGCTACAATCAAACAAACCAAAGAAGATGGAGGTGTTAAGAAGATTATATGGGTTGAGTTGAAGAAGATGGTGATCTAAAGGTTTTGTCTACAAAATGAGGAGTATAGAATTAAGAGGGGGTTCTTAAGGTTGAATGATGGGAAAATGACCCACAAGGAGTACACCTCTTGATTCAATGAAATGGGCAGACTAGTTCCTTGTCTAATCGGCATAAAAGAGAGAAGGATGAAATCCTACACCAAGGGGTTGCCTTCTAAGGTTCTCACCTATGTTAAGGAAAGCAACTTAAAGACATTTGATTCCTTTGTAGAACTAAGTGGGATTGTGTATGATGACATTATAAATGAGTCTGAAGAGAAAAAACCAAATAAGAAATGGTTGAGTGGTGTGAAGAGGAATTGAGAGAACAAATTTGAATGCAAGTTCAAGAAGGTGAAAGTGGAAAATTCTAGAGATTGCAAGAAATGTAGGAGGAAAAACAAGGGAGATTGTAGGATTAATACGAATCTATGCTACTAATATGAGAAGACATGCTATTTTGCTAAAGATTGTCTAGGAGTGGGAAAGTGCTACAACTATGGATGCACCAGGCACTATAGCCATGACTATAGAAAGGCCAAGCCCTGAAGTTAATGAGGTGAATGGAAGGAGGAAAAGAAAGCAGTTGATAAAGGGAAAGCAAAGGATAGGGCTAAAGGGAAAACGAAGGATAGGGCTTTCATGATGACGAGAGAAGAGGCCAATATTCAAGCGATTGTTGTGTCAGGTATGTTCTTGGTCAATACTGTACTTGCTTCTATTTTGTTGATTTTGGTGTTAGTAGGAGTGTCATAGCCTCTTTATTCCGTAAAGCGCTTAATCATGTCTGTAAGGAGATGGGTGATGCCTTTGAGGTAGAGACTGCTATTGGTAAGACAACCAAGATATCAAAAGCAATAAATTATAGTAGCATAGAATTGGAAGGTTGGAGTTTCCTTGCTAGGTTTCATGTTATGACCTTTGGAGGATTCGCCGTAGTTCTGGGTATGGATTGGTTAGCCATGTATGGGGCTAACATTGTCTGCAAAAAGAAAATGACTCACCTTATATCACTAGAAGGATGTCAAGTTACTACGAGTCTACACGATTCCAAATATTATTTCTATGATAAAGGTAGAAAACTTCATGAGGTGAGGGTGTGGAGCTTATCTTGCATATGTGAAAGATGCTAAATCTGAAATGTCACAATTGACAAATGTATCTATGGTGTGTGATTTCCCTAATGTGTTCCCTAGTGACCCTCCAGGATACTACCCTAATAGGAGATAGAGTTTCAGATTGAACTTATGCTAGGAGCTCAGCCCTAGTCAAAGCATCGAATCATTTGGCTCTGTCGGAGATGAAAGATTTGATGACCCAGCTACAGGCGCTTCTAGACAAAGGATTCATCAAACCTAGAATTTCTTCATGTGGTGCTCTCATATAGTTGTTAAGAAGAAGGATGAGAGTATGCATATGTGTATATTCTATAGAGAGCTAATAGTGAAGAACAAGTACATGTTACCGAGAACTATGATCTATTTGACCAATTGCAGGGTGCAAATTGGTTCTTAAGAATCAATCTTAGGTCGGGTTATCAACAGCTAAAGATTAAAGTGAAGGATATACTAAAGACAACGTTTCGCATGTTGTATGAACATTATGAGTTGCAGAATCGGTTTATGTCACTAAACACTTGGTTATTCTCTCAAACTCACTTAAACTACACTCGGATGAAGCAGAGTCTCTAAGAGTTAATAATAATATAATAAGTAACAATGAACACAGAAAGATAATTTTCAAGGTACTTGCATACATTGCTTCTCAACTCAAAATGTACAAGACTCTTACAAGCATATGACATGAGTTACAATGAGAAACTGTATATAAAACTACCTACAGCCGGATATACTTTGATACTACCTGGAATCCTCTAACTAAAGAAAATACTACAAAGCTATAGTTTAAGGTATCTTAGATAACTTCTTATCTAAAATAAGGTAGTCATGACATGTCCATGACTTACCTTTTGTCACCAACTAAGTTGATAACTATGCTATCTACTAAAGGTAAACAGTGGAATAAAGTATGGTCAACTACATGGCTTTTGAGAAAGCGCCATGCAGTATATCAGAGGTCTGTAGCAGAGTGTCAGAGACACCATACTAGTGTCCACTGGTTTATAGTAGTGTCTTCTGAAGGGTAGTTAGCTTTGGAAGAACAAGTTCTTCCGAAGCCATTTATACTTCGGAAGAGGCTACTTCTTCCGAGGCTTGAGGATTTCTTCTTTTCTTCATACTTCGGAAGTTGTCTTCTGGTCTTTTATTCTTAGACTTGATCTTCGGTAGTGAACACTTTGACTTCGGAAGTAGAGTTTGTCTTCAGAAGTTGATCGTTCACTTTGTCTTCAAAAGATCTCTACTTCCTTCGGAAGTTCCATACTTAGCTTCGAAAGCCATTGTAAGTGCACCAACATTTGTCTAAGTGATTTGGTTTTGGTTGCACTAGCCTTCTTCTTGATCCCACAAACTCCCCCTAGGCTGATGCTACCAAAACTTAACTTCACTTATTCCTGCTTTTCAAAACTTTCAAGACCAAGGAAAGAAGATATTTATCTGTTTCTTTGTTCTTCCCAGATATGGTGCTGAGAAGTTTGTACAGATCATTAGTTGACAGGAGCTCTAGTCTGTCACCCTGAATGATATGCACCCTTTGTTGGGTCCCTCTGAATAGAGTTAGTTTATGAGAGCTATAGTCATAGTCCCATCTAACTATAGGTTCCAAATCAGGATCTTCCACCATCTATAGAAAGGTTGTGCCTTTAGAGGTTGATCTTTTCTTGTCTTCCTTCTCTCTCAGTTTCAACTCCTTTTCAATCTTTGCTCTTGTGGTTAACTAGCAAGATGAAGACTGTTGAGATGACTTCTAATATGAGCAGCAATTTTAGAGTTGGAGGGATTGGAGAATGGTTTCTCTGCTAACTCAACAATGTCAAACCTGCTAGAGTGTAACAGAGATGAGGCATTCAGCCTGTTGTTTTCACCATTCTCTCTCTCCACAACAAAGTTGTGAGAGGCATCATCGAACCTCCAATGGATAATTTTCTTTCTAGGAACAAGAGGCTAACTACAAATCTTGTCTCCTTTCTTTGTGTCCAGCAGAGTCACTAGCTTTCTTCTTAGCTTTCTTCTTAGCTTTCTTCTTAGCTTTCTTCTTAGATTTCTTCTTAGCTTCTTCTCTTCCTTGTTTAAGGAATCAGATTTGAGACCAAGAAGTCTAGCAGCATAGTCCAGTGTTCCTCTAGGAAGATCAAGAAATTGATCTCTTATGAAGGAACATGAAGATCCATCAACATAAGACAGTTTGACAGAGTCTTCTTCACAAGAAACGTCACTCAGGGTGTGCAGTTTGAGAGCTTTGTCTTGATAGCCTTGAATTCTTCCAAGGAGAGATGTTTAGAAGGCTGAGGGGATGGTTAGGAAGGTTGTGGTGCAGTGGTTTTGGAGAGTTTTTTGGGTTGAAGGATGGATAGTTTAGGTGGTTGAGGTGAGGAAGTAGGTAAGGATAATGGTGTGGGTTTAGGTGTGTAGGGTTCAGTTTTGATGATGAATGGAGAGGGTGTTGGTTCAAGTTGAGGTTGAGTGGTTGGTTTGAAGGTCATCCCCTGTACCCTTCTATACATCTCTTCTTTTTGTCCAAACGAATGTCAGCCTTGATTTCACTGACAATTCATTGGAGTGTCTTTTCAGACATGGGTCCCACCTGCCTGCCAGAGCAGCCGTGAGCCATGAGATAGTCTTTCAACCAGGCTTTCTCACCTATTTTCTTGGTCGTAGTGACCCTTGCTTCTTCTTCTTTCTTCATCTTCTCCCTCAACTTCTCTCTTTCAACTTTCTTTCTCTCTTTCTCCAGTTGATCATGCTCTTTGCTGAAGAGCCATAGGATCATATCATCATTGTGTGGAGATATCTCTTGAAGAGAGAAACCTCTGGAGGTTAGGAAAGCTATCCTTTCCCTCCTGAGCTACATGTCAGCTTCCCTCTGTTTTCTTTCTTTTTCTTCCTCTAAGGCCAACCATTCTACTTCCTTCTATTGTTCATTCTATAGCCTGGTTGCCTTTTCTAGTTCCACCAACTCCTCTAATGGTAGCAGGAGTATGTCTTCATTGGCAGCTCCAAGCTTGATAAGCTGATCAATGATCTCTACCCTCTTCTTGTTGTTGACTACCTCCTGGTTGGCTGTAGCTGCTTTGGAACTGGCAGCTAACAGCTTCCTAATTGGAAGTCTACCTTTTCTTCTAAGCTTTGCAATCTTCTCCTCCTCCTGAAGCTCTTCAACGGTCATTTTCTTCTTTCCTTTATCATCTTTTGAAGTGCTTGACTTTGGGGGTTCCTAGAGAGAGGATTCAGATTGTGAGAGAGGTAGTGAAGTTGTCTGAGTTAGAGGTTGATTGAGAAAGTCCTCACTATTCACCTCAGATGCCAGCTCTAGAATTGCATCTATGATGATTAGATCCTTGGACACTGAGAACAATCCTTCCGCAGCTTCCATTTCAACTTCGGAAGACTCAGCTTGTTCTTCCAAGGCTTTGACTTCAGCTTCTGAAGTTTGAGGGAGTGCAGTTTCTGTCCAAACGGTTTCGGTTGCTAGGCCATCAGTCCTCATTTCCCCTTCGAATTGAATCTCAGGTTCCATTTGGACCTTAGGTTGACCAACTTCTTCCATAGTGGTAGAAGGTGCCTTTATCCTCTGAAGCTCTTCAGCTCCAAAGTACATTATAGCTGCATCAGGGCTTGGCTGATCTAGAGAGGATCTCAGTAGGAACTTAGAGAAGAACCTATAGAGATCTCTGAGCATCCTTGGGTCTATCTTCAGTATAACTAGGGATGGCTCAGGAAGAGTAGTTGCAATAGGAGCTGAGTATTTAGAAGTTGAAGTTTGACTCAGTGGTTTCTCAGATGTTTGTCTCTGAACACTCTCCCCCTTTTTGGTAGCATCATCTTGAGAGCTAGATGAGCTAGAGGAAGAGGTCAAGGAGACCTGAACAGGTACATGCCTAACAGATCTCTCAATCTATTCTTAGCTAGTTGAGCCTTAAGATTGTTAATCTCAAGTTGTTGAGTGGCAGACCTATCCTCTAAAGTCCTAACCTTGGATTCAAGATTTGAGACTTTAGACAGTAGGTCTTTGATGATGAGTTTCATTCTTCCCTCATATTCTTTTGAAGAATCATAGGAGATGAGGTAACATACCTAGTATTTTAGCCTCGCCACCAGATGTGGTTTCTTGGCACCTGGTTTCCCTTCTTAATGATGTCTCTTTTAGAGTCATCAAAAGGCATGGTTGCCACAAATTCAGTCTCAGAAATGTTACCACTATCCATAAAGTCTATTGAGGCACCTTCTGTAGTGGCAGCTGAATCTGCATGAGTCCCCTTCACATCAGCGGGACTCACCTCAGTAAAGGCTTGCTAAGGGGGCTGGAGATAAGAGGTCTCTCTAGGTTCTATTAATCTTTGAGAGAGTGTTTTAGATCAACTTCATTGCCATGGAGGGACGTAATCTCTTCAACATTTTTTAAAAGAAGGTCCGTGAAAGATAGAGAGGTTAAACCTACTGACCTGGGACCTTGATCAATGTCTACAAGCATTGAGCCTCTGGTATTGGTTGTCCTTTTGTGGTTGCTCAGAGGAGTATAGATACTCACCCTAAGGGCTTTCAGCTTGGTTTCAAGCTCATCTGTTTAAGACTAAGGAGACTCAAGACCCATATTGAGGTCAAATGTGAAGGATTGTGAGACCTCAGACTAAGTGGGAGCCCAATGTTTCACTCTAGTCTTTTTGGATTGAATAGGAGAAGCTTGTTCAATCAGAGTAGATTGAACAAGGTTCCTTTGGGGCGTCTTTGGTAAGTAATGGTGATGGGGTGAGAAGGCAGAGTTAGTAGTGTGGGGGCAGATGCTGGTGTGGGTTCATCACCTGTGGGGTGAATAGGGATGTCACCAGGAGCTCTTTGCTCAGTCATTTCTGGAAGCAAAGAAGTATACCTTCCAGTGAAGTTAGTGGACACCTTCTTCAAAGTCTTGAAGATGGTTGACCTCATTTGAGGGACACTCAGAGCAGCTGCACAGACAAACTGACTCTGGTCCAACTCACAGTTGATAATGTGCTGGAAATATCTGGGATACATAAAAAACGTGTCCCGTTGGAGATTTCCCATAAGATTGGTCAGCATAAATATTAAGTAGTTGAATCTGAGGCCTCTCACCATTCCATGAACTAGGCACCCTAGTTCATATAGGATTTGATCCCATCCCCCGAATTTGTTGGACAGACAGTGAAGAATGACATGCAGCAGGAACTTCCAGTTGTAAGAAAAGTTGAACTTGTAGGCAGTGGACCTGATGACGTCTCCACCATATCCCATTTGTATGTAAGTGTTGTCCAAATCTGCTTTGGGGAACTCTGTGGGGGCACCTTCATCATGAAGCTCAAGATGCTCCCTGATGATTTGCTCAGTAATGACCAACTCTTGGCCACAAATGCTCGATCGAATTACATGAATTCCATTTAGGGTTTCAATCTGACCATTATCCCAAAATTCATCCATGTTATTAGAGTACACAGTAGGATTAACAGTTAGGGCAGTGTAACAGGATGACTGGGTAAGAAAGGAGATGATTTCAGAGAAGTCAGCATCTCTTGAGGAATCAAGAAGTGCGACTTGATTATGCTGAGGGTTAAGTGCCATTTGTAAATGTTGAAGTGGATGAATTTGAGCTTGGGTAAATTGAGAGTGAAGGAAGCTTTTAGGACAGTAAAAATGAGGTAAGAAGATGAAAGTGAATTGTCGGGATTATTTAAAAGAGGGTGAAATGCGGTAGAGGTGGTTTGGATAAGATGATGTGATGTTTTAGTGGGAGATTTGACAAGGGGGTAAGGTTTAGTTTAGTTAAAAAATCCTACATCATTAACAAGATCTTTACTTTTTACAGTGTGGGGCCCAAAAGATTTCCGTTACACAGTAAAGTCTCTCTTCAGAATATAAATCATTTCCAAAGTAATTTGTCTTCCGAAGGAAAATTGGAAGCTTTCAAGTGTAAAGATTGCTTTCTGAATGGAGAGTTTTATAAGCTTTGAAAGTAGATCTGATATGTAATCAATCGCTTCTTCCGAGACTAAAAACTCTTTCGAGAAGAAAGTTATCCTTGGAGGAATTTTGCTTCGAAAGATATGTAAAACATCTTCCGAGGGTTAATTCCTCTTTGGAAGAATTTATACTGGAGAAAATTTCAGAGAGAGACCTTTTGTAACAGGGCTTAGATTGCATTGACATAAGACATTACATTTTTAGAAAAAAGGTTTTCAGAAAAGGTGAGCTAATCAATGTTTATCATCCCAATAGTTGTAATGAGATACTTAAATCTCTGTTCATCAAAAGCTTGGTGAACATATTAGCATATTGTTCATTTGAATCAACTTTCATTAGCTTGATTAGATTTTTCTCATGAATATCTCTAATGAAATGATACATGATATCAATATGCTTTGTCTTGGAGTGCTTCACCGGATTTTAATGATGGAGATAGCACTATTGTTGTCAATGTGGATAGGAGTGCTCATAAAGTTGAATCCATAGTCTAACATCTAGTTTTGAACCCATAGCAGCAGATCACAGCAAGTTGCAGTAGCAATGTATTCGGCTTCTGCAGTTGATGTAGAGACACAGGATTGTTTCTTACATTGCCATGAGATGATCCCTCCACCAAGAAATTGATATCCTCATGATGTTGATTTCTTGTCAATGTTGCAGCCACCAAAGTCACTATCAGAGTATCCATAAAGATTAAAATGTTGATCCTGGGATACCAGAGACCTAATTTAGATGCTCCTTTGAGGTATCTGAGGATTCTCTTGGCAGCAGCTAGGTGAAACACCTTTGGAGCAGCCTGATATCTTGCATAAATACATGTGACAAACATGATATCAGGTCTACTTGCTGTGAGATACATCAGAGAACCAATAATTGCCCTATACTAATGTTGATCAATATCCTCCTCCTCAGGTGCAGGGCATAGATTATGGTTTCTGGGTATGGGTGTCTTGGTTGGCTTACAATGTTTCATTTCAAATCTTTCTAAGATGTCATGACATACTTGGATTGATTGATGAAGAACCCTTCCTTCATTTGCTTCACCTGAATTCCAAAGAAAAAGTACATTTTCCCATGGAACTCATCTTAAACTTCTTCTTCATAATGCTTTCAAATTCTTTACACCTTTGGTCATTTGAAGAACAAAATATGATGTCATCAACATAAACTTGAACAAGCAAAATATCCTTTCCAGACTTCCTTATGAAGATAGTCTTATCAATGGTACCTCTAGTGTAACCATTCTTCAGAAGAAACTAAGACAGAGTTTCATACCACAGCCTAGGTGCTTGGTGCAGCCCATATAGAGCTTTATCTAATTTACACACATAGTTAGGGTGTTGTGGGTCTTCAAATCCTGGAGGCTGGCATAAGTAGACTTCCCTATCTATATCCCCATATAGAAAGGCACACTAGACATCAAGTTGGTAGACAGTGAAATTCTTGGATGCAGCATAAGCAAGGAAGATCCTAACTGCCTCAAGTCTTGCAATAGGTGCAAAGACATCAGTATAATTAATTCCTTCCTCTGGGTGTATCCTTGAACCACCAGTCTTGCTTTGTTCTTGATAATCAAGCCTCTATCATCTCTCTTGTTCTGAAAAGCTATTTGGTGCCTATAGGTACTTGACCAGATGGTAGTGGACATAGGTTCCAAACCTTTTGTCTTTTGAATTGAAGCAGCTCCTCTTGCATCGATTCAACCCAGCTACTATCTTTCAATGAATCTTCTACCTTCTGGGTTCTATCTGAGATAGGAAGCATGAGTACAAGAAAACATTCCCATTATGAGTTTGTCCTCTTGTTCTCACACCTTCAGAGACATCCCCGATGATGTTCTCAGCTGGATGAGTGTTATGAATCCGTAGACGAGGAATCACTTCTAGCTGCAAAAATAGACCTAGATTGGACATATTTTTCTCAGGAGCTAGAACACTTGTCTAGCTGTTGTTTCAAGTTCATTCAATGAGGACTGATTGAATGAATGAGGAACATCATCATTGTTGGCTATTAAGTAGCATTAACAGTTACCTGTTCCTTCAGAATGCTACTTCCATCAGATTGGTGTTGTGCAGGGTCACCTGATGAACTTTGAGGAACAACAGGTGATTCACTAGTTGAAGCTTCACCATTTCTTGAGATGGTTATACTGTCAGATCTGCCAATAGTGGAAGCTTGATTTGTTATAGCTCTTGGAGAACTTGGAATGGGTTAGGGTAACTCAAACATTTGGGTATCTTCTGAATTTCCTTGAGTACCTATTCCAACTTAAACATTCTCACAAGATGGTTTAGAATAGTTTGGAAACAATTCTAAATCAAAAATATGATTAGGTCCATTCCCCCTAACACAAGGAGTGTACTCATTAACAACTATGTTGGATGATTCCTCAAATTGTTGATTCTTGATGTTGTATACTCTATAAGCTTTAGAGCTAGAAGAGTATCCAACAAAGATAGCATCATCTGACTTTTTAGCAAATTTTGCCAAATTGTCCTTTGTGTTAAGTATGGTACACCTGCTGCCAAAGGACCTTAGAAAGCCAATGAACGGTGGCCTCTTGTTCCATAGCTCATAAGGGGTTTTTCCATGTGGCTTAACTAGAAGAACTTTGTTCTGCACATAGCATGCAGTGCTAACTACCTCTGCCCAGAATGTTAGAGGTAGTTTGGAATCAGCTAACATAGTTCGAGCAGCCTCAATAAGTGTGTTGTTCCTCCTCTTAGCAACACCATTTTGTTGAGGAGTTCTGGGAGTATATATTGTCTGGTAACTTTTGATATATGATATGCCCTATGTTACTTCCCTTTTAGGCATGCAACACAGTTATCTTTGCAGAAAAATTCCTTTTTAGGCAAACCATGTACCAAGTTATTTTTAGCCAATTATTCATTATCTTAAAATTTACATGACACATTCGTTTATGCATAGTGTTGACTCGTTAACATTAGCTTTGGAAAGAAAGCATGATACTTCACCCATGGGAAGCATTGTTCATATCTAGCTTGTACATATCCCTTTTCCTCGGAGATCTAAGAAGCACCAATTCCGAAGGAATTGTCATCCTTGATTTGAGGATAATGCACTCATGTTCTGTGAAAAGCATTTTATGTTTTTGATCACAGAACTAAGAAACACTTAACAGATTGTGTTCAAGCTTTTTGACAAACTGAACTTTGTCAACTTTTAACTCTCCATTGGATATACTTCCTTTGCCAGAAATATATCCTCCGGCCTCACCTCTAAACTGGACAAGACCTCCATCATAATGTTGAAATTGTTGAAGGAGAGATCTGTTCCCTGTCATGTGCCTGGATCATCCACTATCCACAATCTAATTGTTGTTATTCTTGTCATATGGATGTCCCTTTTTGTTGTATGTTCTTGCCATGAGTACTTGAGCAGGAGTCACATCCTACACCATAAAGCTCCAATCAACTTCTTGAGCCATTGTAGTTGTCTCAGTCAACTTTCCAGAACGCTTTGATGTATAGGGATGTGTGGAGGCCTGTCCGAATTCGATTTGGGAGCCTTGCATTCTCTTGCAAAATGACCAAGCTAGTTACAGTTGTAACATTTGGCCTTGGTTTTGTCAAACCCAAATTTGTTGTTAGTTGGGTTCTGGGGAAACTGCCTCCAGTTCTCTTGAAGAACTTCTTTTCTTTGTAGGTTAGATGAGACATTTGTTGGACAATGTCCACATATTCTACATCATCTGGACTGAAACACTCTAGATCATCAAAACAGTACTGAAAATCACTAGAGTGTCTATTTCCTGAAACAAAGGCATAGTTGTCTTGTAAGGGACCATGCTGAGCCTGTTGACACCTGGGAGTCTCAGGAAATGTAATGTATGGTCTAGATGAGTAGGTTGGTGTTGTGTGTATGTCAGGTACTGTTGAGGTTGTGTGGCTCCTGAGCCTTCGGCAACCATTAAGGCGTTGCTAGCAGGAAGACTCAGGGGTCTACTTGTCTAATGGCCTCTCTTGCTCTCCATTTCCAAGCAGTACCCATCAAGGATGCCATAGAGTTCAGTCATAGTGAGGGTGTTCAGGTTTTCTGTCCTCTTGATAGAGACACAGTAGAACGTCCACTCATTTGGAAGAGCACTGATGAACTTTCTTGTGAGGTCTCTGAGTTTAGGAGTGATTCCCACAGACTAAAGGGAAGAAATGAGATCCATGTACCTGAAGTATTGCTGACTGAGAGTCTCTCCAGCAATGTAGGTGAAGTTCTCAAACTGCTACTTTAGTGAGTCCTTCTTGGAATCATTTGAGCTGGAGTACATTTGAGCAAGTGCATAAAACAGTTCCTTAGCTTACTTGCAATGCTCAAACCCCACCATAATGGAGTTGGGTATTGCAGTCATAAGAATAGTCATGGCATTGCTGTCAATGTCCATCATCTTCCAGTCCTCATCAGAGTAGTCTTCAACAACCTTCTCTATCATAGCATCGTTTCCACCAGGTGCTGCCACCTTGGGTTTATACAGCCCATTGACAATAGAATATCACATCTTATTGTCTTGATACCTAATGAAGCCTTCCTTGCATCTACTCCATGACTGAAGTTTTCAGGTGTAATGATGGGAGCTTTAGTCATGGTTCCATCTCGACTTCAGATTTGTTGAGGGCCATTTTCAGTGAGTTGTAAGGAGGAGTGAAAAACATGTTGATTTGGATGGTAAGATCTCACAATCAAAAGCCTAAAAAGCTCTGAGACCAATTGCAGGATCATTTTATGTCACTAAACTCTTGGTTTTTTCTCTCAAACTCACTTAAACTACACTCGGATGAAGCAGAGTCTCTAAGAGTTAATAATAATATAATAAGTAACAATGAACACAGAAAGATAATTTTCAAGGTACTTGCATACATTGCTTCTCAACTCAAAATGTTACAAGACTCTTACAAGCATATGACATGAGTTACAATGAGAAACTGTATATAAAACTACCTACAGCGGATATACTTTGATACCAGCTGGAATCCTCTAACTAAAGCAAATACTACAAAGCTATAGTTTAAGGTGTCTTAGATAACTTCTTATCTAAAATAAGGTAGTCATGACATGTCCATGACTTACCTTTTGTCACCAACTAAGTTGACAACTATGCTATCTACTAAAGGTAAACAGTGGAATAAAGTATGGTCAACTACATGGCTTTTGAGAAAGCGCCATGTAGTATATCAGAGGTCTGTAGCAGAGTGCAGAGACACCATACTAGTGTCCACTGGTTTATAGTAGTGTCTTCCGAAGGGTAGTTGGCTTCGGAAAAACAAGTTCTTCCTAAGCCATTTATACTTCGGAAGAGGCTACTTCTTTCGAGGCTTGAGGATTTCTTCTTTTCTTAATACTTCGGAAGTTGTCTTCTGATCTTTCCTTCTTAGACTTGATATTCGGAAGTGAATACTTTGACTTCGGAAGTAGAGTTTGTCTTCGGAAGTTGATCTTTCATTTTGTCTTTGGAAGTTCCATACTTATCTTCGAAAGCCTTTGTAAGTTGCACCAAAATTTGTCTAAGTGATTTGGTTTTGGTTGCACCAGCCTTCTTCTTGATCCAACATGAGTTTTTGGTGATGTCGTTTGGTCTTATGAACGCTCCATGGACATTTTTTGATTTTCTTCTTTGTTCTTGACATCATAAAGTTGAAACTAGATCTGAAACTTAGATGAATCCAACAACCAACAGCTCTGATACCATTTTGCTGAATCAAAATTTCTGATTCACTGAGCTTTGATCTTAGGATTCATCATGTTCATAACCTATAAATCAAGATTAAGATGGTTCTATGTGTATGAATCAAAGAACATAGAGATGGATAATGTATAATTTTATGATTTCATTGTTGTTTATAAACAAACTATAGTGAGAATCGTAAATGAAAGATGAAATCAAACCCGCCTAAAGGAGGACTTCTCCTTGGGTGGTGATTCACACCATGAGAAACATACACATAAGAGCCCACCTGCAAAAAGGGACAAGTGGGTCTATTTATATTATCGTTACATCATCACCTAATTTTGACTTTTCTTTTTCTCATGGTTTTGACTTTCTCATGTTGAATTGTCTTGTATTGTTGTTTTTTTTGGTATGATCAACTTGGCCTATGAACTTATACAATGAGATCTTCATTCGACTGTGATTATCGTTTGGTGAGCTTTAGTTTATTCTATTATTGAACGCAACAATCTTTGGCTTTGGACGAATTTCTCATTGGCTTCAGAAGATTTTACACTTAGCTTATTTCCTTTGAGTTGTGTAAAATTCTGAAGTAACTCTACTATGTACTTCATGAATGCATGCTGAGAACTCTTTGGTTGCATCAGCCTTTCAGTATATACCTTACAAACTCTCCCTAGGCTGATGCTACAAAAACAAAGAAGATTACTCAGATAATGACGGTCATGTCATAAAGATCATGTAGAGTTGGATGCCTTGGACTTCTTCTTCTTTTGACTATCCCTCTTCATGGCCACCATTTTCTTTCTCTGTCTAAATTTTAACTAAGAAGATTGGCCTTCAGCACTAGATTGTTCTTGTGTGTCTTTCTCAGTTGGGGGATACTATGACATCCGTCACTACTAGGTTCGTTAATTGACTTGAACTCGTTAACTTTCTTCGTGCATTTATTATCCTCGTGTAATTTACTCGTTTTTTAACCGAATCTTATCATATCTACCTTATGTGCCAACCCTAATATTTTATAATACTAATAATAACTTTTTATTATTATTATTATTACTAATTATTATTATTATTATTGTTATTATTATTATTATAACTATAGTCCAGGGTTTAAAGTATGATTTTATTAAACTTAAAGGAATAATTAATTTAAAGTTCAGGGTCCAAATTGTAAATATTAAAATAAAACCAAAACCGTCGACCAAGCTCTCTTCCCCGAAACCCAACGTACTGTCTTGTCGTCAACCACGGTCTGAGCATCTTAGCCGTCGCCGATAGCTTTCGCTTTGCCGTTTAGTCGATTCACAGGTACTCGGTCCATTTAAACTTTGTGTCATTCATTTTCGCATTGTTTGGTATCGTTCTTTCGGTTCGGTTGTTTCAAGGGATACGGTTTGTACCACGGTTGCGCGGGGGCGTTTGTCGATATTGCGTTGGTGTTGGGTTGATGTTGCAATGTGTCGGAATGAATAAACACCACACAACAGCCCTTGGACGTTGTTGTTGTTGTGTGTGTATATATATGCGGCATGTGCATATGTATATATGTATGGATATGTGCGTGTGTAATGTGTGTACTGAAAGGAACATAACAGCCCTCGGCAGCTGTGTATATAAATTGTGAAGGTGTATCACCCCAAAAAGCCCGAACCAATAAGCATAAGACCGAGGCGGCACCCAACAAGGCGTAGCCGCGGCTGACCCGAGTGATAAACCTCGGCCAAGAAGGAAGACAAAGTCGCGGCTGGAAGGACATGCCTAGGCCGCGGCTGGGGGTTTGACACAAGAACGCACTTCACTCAGATTGCTCGCCCAAGTCGCGGTTCACCCCTAGGTGTAAGCCCAATTCATAGCTCACCTTCAGGACGCACATCATGGCCACAAGAAGAGGCCCAAAGCCGCGGCTGGGGGGCGAGCCCAATGCCAGGCTGGGAACATTAAAGCCAAAGAGACACTCAAATTCATAAAGCCCCTGTGTTCAACACTTATGAAAACTTTCACATAAACTTCGTAACCAATGAAGCCATTCATTGGTTACAAGAGAATATGAAGGAAATGAAATATGACAAAACAAATAAAGCCAAAACGTTGGCAGGATGTCAGAGCACATTAATAACAGTCAGAAACCCTTTGCACCACAAAAGTATAAAATCCCTGGCTGGAGGATTTCAGTCCCAGATCGTTGACCACAGGCTTCCAAGAATAGAACCATGTGATTTCTTGTTCTCATGCACCAACACTATAAATACTCCTTCCATCTCAAAGGAAGGAGGCATATTTAGATTCACATACACATTTACATTCACATGCTCATAACACTTTCACTATAAACTATTTTACTTACTCTACCCTTAAAAGCCCTTCCAATACAAATTCTTATTCTCACGCCGGAGTGTGGTCTCGGGGAGAAAACCCTTTCTGCCCAAGGCGAGGCTCACGGTGTTGTCTTTGTCTCGTAGATACTTCGTTTAGCCGAAGTATTGCTCAGTCGAGTCCAGTTCAGTCAAAGCCAAGTCCAGCCACATCCGGCTTCCCAGCAGTCAAAGCCAAGTTCATGCCTGATCCTCGGTGGCAACCCCATTCTCGCACTGCTCCCCGGTCTTAATCCCTTGATTAGGATTCGTGTAGCAACATTTGGCGCCATCCATGGGACACAGACGATCCACGCTCCATTGCCTCCCCTTCGAGAACCAGTGCAGGAAATGGCAACAACGGCGGTAGTGTCATTACCCCAAAGTTCATCAACAAAAATCGAGAGCAAATCCTCTCCATGCTAGAACAGGAGGAAAGGGAGCGATGCCTTGAAGAAATCCGAACACACTTGGAATATGAAGAAACCTCAAAGGAGAGAAATCGTGTGGATGGAGAAGGTAGCCATAGGGACAAAGTAAAGAACATTGAAGACAAGGCGAAGATAAGTCTGGGCACCACCGCAACCGGAGAGAAAGCGGGAGTCAATGATGATTTTAGCAATCCATACCGACCATCGACGGCGCGAGCAAGATCAAAGTTCATCCCAAGAATAGCAGAATTCGTTTTCCCTCCAAAACTAAAAATGCCGCCTAATTTTGGGAAATATGACGGCCTGGGAGACCCAGATGACCACCTCGTAATTTTCATCAGGACAGCAAAGGTGGAGCAGTGGTCAGTTCCCGTATGGTGCCACATGTTCACCCAAACACTGACAGGCGTAACTAGGGTGTGGTTTGACAGTCTTCCGATTGGTGAAATTGGGAGTTTTGAAGAATTGGAAGACAATTTCCTGAAAAATTTCAGTCAACAGCGTCGCTCTACAAAGGATCCCACTGAGCTTCACAACATTAAGAGGGGAGACAACAAGTCCATTGAAAATTTCATAACTAGGTACTCTAAGGAAAGCATGCAGATTCGTGGAGCCAGAGAAACGATCCGGATTTCAGCTTTCATTCATGGTGTAAGAAATGACCAGCTGGTAGAGAGGTTCCATGAGAGTCTTCCAAAGTCAGTAGAAGAAATGTTAGAAAGGGCAAAAACATTCGTACGAGGGAAAAAGGCGTGCGAACAGTCAAAGGAGAAAAGCCTGAGAAAGCCTGTACCCACATGGGATTCGCAAAGGAGACCAGGAGGAGCGAGATCTTGGGAGAGGCCACATTTTCAGCCTCGGTTCGCCCAGCAGAACTCGGTTTTTCAGCCTCGTTTCACACCTTCCTCAGTCAAAAGCTCACAAGGACCAAACGTGACTCTACCTCTTCTGACAAAAATCCCGAGTGAGATTTTAGCAACTGAAAACATTTGTTTCACCAAACCCGCCCCATTAAAACCCGGGGTAAAGGGGACACAAACAAATATTGTGAGTTTCACAAAGAAAATGGACACGCAACAGATGATTGTTTCTCTTTAAAGCGGCAAATTGAACTCGCTATAAAGATAGGGAAGTTAGCACACTTGCTAAGGGAGTTGAAAAAGACGCCGCAGGCAGGGGACAAAAGAAAGGAAATATTCATGTTGCAAGTGGCGAATCATGGAGGCAAACGGTATTCCGACCATATGGAGCCTTGGATGGCACAAGAGATATCTTTCCCCCGATCCGTGGTGGAAGTTTCGCCAATGCGCCACTCACGATCTCAGCCATCATTGCAGGTCAAAAGGTACACCGGATATATGTGGATAGTGGTAGTAGTTCAGATATTATGTACAAACATTTTTTTGCAGCTAGATGACGAGGTCAGGAAAGACCTGGAGACAGTGACGCATCACCTCACAGGATTTGCGGGGGAGGTGGTGCAGACATTGGGCCAGATACAGTTGCCAGTAGCGATAGGGAATGAAGTTGGTTGGAGAGAAGTTATGATTACATTCCTGTTTGTACGTTCAAATTCTTCCCACAATGTTCTTTTAGAGAGACCCGGTCTGTGTACTCTTGGAGCAGTAATCTCGACGGTGCACGTGGCGATAAAATTCCCTACCCCCACCGGGGTAGTT
The DNA here is from genome assembly GCA_025506515.1 of Flaveria trinervia. Taxonomy (NCBI): domain Eukaryota; kingdom Viridiplantae; phylum Streptophyta; class Magnoliopsida; order Asterales; family Asteraceae; genus Flaveria; species Flaveria trinervia. The sequence continues at coordinate 9,692,668 of CM046452.1, forward strand.
ACCATTTACTCTAGCAAAGCGTGTAAAGATGTAAGGGCAGTAAGGCCAGGCACCTCAACCGAAGTAGACGAAGCATGCGCCCAATGTTGGAAAAGTGGGTGATTAACCCCGCTATTCATGAGCACAAGGTCACGGTCGAAGGTCAGTTGACTGACGCAACCAAAGAGCGACTACGACGTTTCTACTGAACAGTTTAGATGTTTTTGCATGGCAACCAGCAGACATGAAGGGTGTCCCCCGGGACATAGCAGAACACAAATTGAACGCATACAAGTCAAAGGAATCGTTGTCCAAAAGCATAGACATATGGGCCCAGAGCAAAGCCAAGCCGTGGTAGAAGAAGTTAAAAAGTTACTTGAGGCAGGTTTAATTTGGGAGGTGCGCTACCAGACGTGGGTGGCCAATCCAGTGATGGTAAAGAAGAGTGATGGCACGTGGCGGATGTGCATCGACTTCAAGGATCTAGAAAACGCTTGTCCTAAAGATTATTATCCATTGCCAGACATAGATTTGAAAGTAGACTCTGTAGCAAGTTTCCCTTTGAAGTGCTTTCTAGACGCCTACAAGGGATATCATCAAGTTTAGATGGCACCCAAGAAGAAGACAAGACAGCTTTTTACACTGACATTGGAATCTTTTGTTTGACCAAAATGCCATTTGGCTTAAAAAGGGGCCACATATCAATGCTTGATGGACAAATTTTGCCGAGCAAATGGGAAAAAACATTGAAATTTACGTCGATGACGTGGTGATAAAAAGTCAGAATGAGGAAGCTTTGCTGGCAGACATCGCCAACACGTTCGAGACAATACGAAAAATAAACATGAAGTTGAACCCAAAGAAATGTTCATTCGGGGTGGAAGAAGGGAAGTTCTTGGGACTCGTGGTGAGAAAAGAGGGGTTAGAGGCTAATCCCGAGAAAGTTGCAGTGGTGCTCGAAATGTCGTCGCCTAAATCTGTCAAAGAGGTGCAAACACTTAATGGACGTCTGGTCGCACTCAACATATTCCTATCAAGACACGCTGAATGATATTTGCCTTTCATGTCTACATTGAGAAATTGTTTAAACAAGAAAGATTTCAGGTGGACCGATGAGGCAGAGAGGGCTTTTCAACAGATGAAGTTATATTTGAGCAACCTGCCGACACTAGTGGCTCCTCTTCCAGAAGAACGACTCGTGATATACCTGTCAGCCGGAGCAGAGGCCATTAGAGTGGTTTTGATAATGGATCGGAGTGGAAATCAAACACCAATCTACTTCGTCAGCGGGGCTTTCAAGGACCCAGAAACCAGGTATCAACCAATGGAAAAGCTTACTCTTTCTTTGGTATATGCGTCCAGGAGGCTACGAAGATATTTCCAAGCCCATGTGATCTAAGTTCGCACGAGCCACCCCATACAACAAGTGTTGAGAAGACCAGAGATTTCGGGAGATTGGCGAAGTGGGCCATAGAGCTCGAAGTTTTCGGGATAGAATACAAGCCAAGGGTGGCGGTAAGAGGTCAAGTGGTGGCTGATTTCTTAGCGGAGATACCACAAGATGGAGTTTGTGCCGATGGCAACGTAAGCAACGAGCGTCAAAGTGACGAAGATTGGCATTTACACACCGATGGAGCCGCAAACGATGAAGGGTCAGGAGCTGGTCTGATATTAGCAGGGCCCAGAAACGAAGAGTTAACCTACACCCTACGGTTAGCTTTCAAAAGTTCTACCAACGAGGCAAAATATGAAGCGTTATTGGCAGGATTGAGGTTAGCCAAGCAGATGGGGATTCAGTGACTTCATGCTCATGTAGATTCGCTGCTAGTGGTAAATCAGATTAATAGGTCTTATGATGCAAAGGAAAACAATGAAGCAATACCTGAGAAAAGCAAAGGATTTGATCAGCGGTTTAGAGAAGTGTGATGTCTCACACATCCCAAGAATCAAAAACAAGAAAGCAGATGCTCTTAGCAACTCGCTTCAGTGACTTTCAGCCACCTAGCCAAGGAAGTCAGATTTGAGGTACTACAATCACCGTCGATCAATGAGAAGGAGGTAACTTCAGTGGATGATGCAGCACATGAATGTTGGATGAGTCCAATTATCAAATTCCTAGCAAGTGGAGACCTACCTGAAGAGAAGGGAGATGCAAGGGTGGTTCAAGCAAAGTCACTACAATACGAGCTGCGATAGGGGGTCCTATACTGCAAATCCTACATGGGACCATTGCTATGATGTCTTGCGCCAGACGAAGCAAACTATGTCATTAGAGAAATACACGAAGGCATTTGTGGCATCCATCCAGGTCCAAGGATGGTGGTAGCAAAAGCAATGAGGGCAGGGTACTATTGGCCTGGGATGCATAGGTGTGCAACCGAAGAAATCCAAAGGTGTGAAAGTTGTCAAAGGCATGCACCAATGTGCCACAGACCCAAGAACAATCTAGTTCCAGTCAATGCCGCATGGCCTTTTTAGAAATGGCGCATGGATATTGTGGGTCCGTTCCCAGTGACGGCCGGAGGAGTCAAGTTTCTCTTAGTGGCAGTGGATTACTTCACCAGATGGGTGGAAGCTAAGGCCCTCAAGTCGATCACAGGGCAGCAAGTGAAGAAGTTTACATGGGAAAAAATCATATGCCGCTTCAGGCTCCCGTTGTTTATCGTAACAGATAGTGGTAAGTAGTTCGCTGAGAATCCATTCAAGTCGTGGTGTAGAGACCTACAAATCCAGCAAATTTTCACTTCGGTAGCTCATCCACAAGGTAACGGTCAAGTTGAGAGAGTCAATCGTAGTATTTTTGAAGGAATAAAAACAAGATTAGGCATTGAAAGGAAGAACTAGGAAGAGGAACTACCCAATGTCTTGTGGGCCCATCAAACCATGCCCAAGACCAGTCACAGCGAAACCCTGTTCAGTTTAACTTACAGATCGAAAGCCATGATACCAGTCGAGATAGGTATGCCAACAACCCGTGTCACACAAGCTCTTGGAGAGGAGAACGAGACCAATCTACGACTTAATTTGGATTTACTTGAAGAAAGACGGATGGTAGCGGCAATTCGAGAAGCAAAGCATAAGAGAGAAATTGAACGGTATTACAACTCTCGCATGAAAAATCAAACATTCAAGGAAGGCGATTACGTTTTAAGAAGCAACGAGGCGAGTAGAGTTCAAGATCAGGATAAGCTGGGGCCATGTTCGGAAGGACCTTATCAAGTCATTGAAGTAGGAAACAATGGAGCTTACAAACTCAGCCAGCTAAACGGCACAGCCATCCCGAGGACGTGGAATGGAGCTCAGCTCCGGCGGTGCTACATGTAATAGGTAGCAAGATCTTAACAGGTGTAACACTTTTTTCATTAAGAAGGTGCATGCAAGCACCAGCAGTTACACCAAATTAATGAATCTTTTTACACAACCAATGTCTACCAAGTAATGAAACCACGATGAAGTGTGAGTAAAGAAAGAAAAAGCAAGATACCAATGCAATTATTCGAGGGACATTTGTGAACAATATGATAAGCGACCAAACAATCTAACGATTTCCAAACTAAGTCAAATGAAACCATAAAAAGTCATAAGCAAGCACAAATTATTCGTAAAATCTAATAGCAAAGCTCATTGTTCATAACTAGATCTCAAAGAAAACCTAGTATGCCATTTCCAACATATGGTTATACTTTGGCAGACAATTAGAGCCACTCAAATATGTGCATTTCCATTTGCTTAAAAACCAAAGCCAGAAAAACAGTTAACTCGAAATCAAAACGAGTGCGGAAGTTGCCAAATTCGTCGAATATAAGGCAACATAACATTTATACAAAATGAGTAGCAGTCATAACCAAGAAATACTTCAGTAACCATCAAAAGTCGTAACCAAAAATCATAACCAAAGGGCAAGCCATGGCCAAAAGCATAGATAAAGGGCTTGTCATGGCCAAAAGTCACGACCAAGGGTGAGCGGTGGCTATGCTCATAAAAAAGAAGCATGTCACATCTAAAAGCCACAACTAAAAGGCGTATTGGGGCAAAGCCATGACCCCAAGACGAGTTGCGGCCGAGGTCACAATCCCAAGACTTGTCGTGGCCGAAGTGACAAACTCAGAACAAGTCGTGACCAAAGTGCTAATCACAAGGCGAGTCGCGGTCTAAGTCTTATTTGCGACCAAAATTACGAGTCACGGCCAGAATATAACGATAATTATGTTAAGAGAAAATGGCAAGTCATGAAGTATGAACTGAAAAGAAAGGGGGGGAAGCCGCGGCCGAGAGGCACTTGCAGCCAAGAGCCGCGGCCAGTTGCTCCAAAAGCCGCATCCAAGAAGCGACTAGTGACCAAAAGCCACGGTTAACAGCTATAACATGAATCATTATCGAAACAATAACTACGATGCGAGCTGCAGCCAATATCACTATCATAAAAGAAGTCAAACACGTGCGCAAAACCAAGTTGCAATCAACAAACCAAACATTCTAGCACAGTTTACATATATGGTGGCAAAGCCTAACACCGATACAAAAGGAAACAACATAGAATCAAGTACATGTTCAAACACAAAAGAAGAAGAGTACATGAACTAGCTAAACTTTAATAGAATCTTCAGTTGAAAGGGTCAAGAATGACTAGATTTCCTTGATGGTCGAGTCACACATAGCCGCAATAGTCTCGGCCATGGGAAAAGTAGCTTTATCAAATGAGTCAGATTCAGATCGTAGTTTCTTCAAGGCATTTTTATCAAAGTTATTAGCTGCCTCGGGTTTTTTCCCCTCCGCGGCAAGACGAGCTCTATCCATCAAACCCGCATTATACCCTACCTTGTCTGAAAGACTGTTGATCCTGGCCAAAGCATCAAGAAACTCGTCACTATCACGAATCTTGTTAAAAGCCAAACCAACACCCTCCGAAATAATCCACTTCTTCTCGGATATGAGGTGCGACACTTTTTCGTCAAGGTTAGCAATGCGGCCTTCGAAAGCAATCTTATTATCTTTCAAATCCAAGGAAAGTTTTTTCACTGCAGCACACTGAATACAAAGCTCCTCCTGGGCACCACTGAGGTCTCGAGTAAGTTTCTCTTTCACAGTCTCAGATGTGTCGCAACGAGACTTGAGAGACGCATTTTCGGTCTCCAGTTTAGACACCTGCTTCTTAAGATCACGGATCTCATTGACACCATCCACCCAATGACCATGAATCTCAGCAAAAGAAAACAAACTATTCACCATGGCTAAACAACCGGCAATTGACAATGCTTTGTTTTTCAACCCTTCCCCACGGTAAAATTCGGCAGGTGTGCGAGATGCAAACATGAAGTCCCTACATGAATCTGGAGTCTTGAAAGTAGTTCCATTAGTCAACTCCCAGTCAGGTACAAATTTCTCTTCTGCATGCAGGTCAGTGTCTTCAGAAGAAGCAGGCATTTTTTCCTTACGAGAGACCACTAACAGACTGACCATATGAAGACGAAGGGGCAGAACCAGCATTGCTGGAATTCAAGCCAGATGACACCCTAGCCCCTATGAGCCGCGCCAGACGTGGGTGGAGGTGATGGTCGCGGCCGAAGCCTCGGGCCCCCAATCCCTATTTACGTTTCATCTTGGGCCGACTTGCAGGGGCAGAAGCTTCATCAGCACTTTTTCGTTTATGAGATGGTGGCGGCATGGTTTCATTCAATTGAACAACGTAGCCGGCGGTTGTCTCCAATATAGGAGTTGCACCTTCAGGCAAAGCTTCAACTTGCTCAGAAACATCTTCTTTAGTAGAAAGCCTTCATGCACTCAAATAACCTCATACCTGTAAAAGCACAACGTAAAAACCATAAGTATACACATGAACATATACGTTAAGGCATAAAAGGGGAAGCAACTTACGTTTCCCTTGATAAGTCATGAACGGAACCATGTTAACGTCGGTCCAGTTACGACTAACACCGGCCATCACGAGGAAATGCTTAGAATAGCTACGAAGGGGGTTGGCTCGGTTTTCAAAAGGTCATAAGAAGACATGTCATACGTATCAGGTTTCGGAAAAGTATCTTGAATGGACCTACTAGGTCAAACCAATGCATCTCAAAAGGAACTATACTAGCTAAATTGAAGAAAAAAAGGTCTTTCCAATGTTTCAAACTCATTATAGTTTGCGATACTAGAGGAGGTTTGGGCGATTTTCTTTTCTCAAAGGTTAACCAATCGCCTACCTTAGTCAACTTGTAAAACACTCTAAAAAGGTTTGTTTCAGGTTCTAAGTTAAGGGCACGACATGCTATCTCAAAATGGTACACCTTAACCAAACCTAAAGGAACTAGCTGTCATAGGTGAATATTGTAGTACCTAAGAAGCAAGCACAAAAAACGACTAACCGGAACCCGAAGTTACAAAAACTAAAGAAAGGAGTATATAGAGCTATCATCCCAACCGGCACATCCCTCATGGTCGACGAATGAGGAGGAACGGTGGGACTAAGCTCGGGGGAAATACCATAATGGAGTATGAAGTTATTTAAGAAATCTTGAGAAACAACAGATGTTTAAAGACCCATATCACTCCTACAATCCATTAGACACACGACAAATGAGAAAATAGTTTGAAGAACTTACCGAAAAAGTTCGTGTTCTTAGGTAAAAGAATGTGGAAAAAAACTTGAACAAAGGAAAATGAGGAGAGGAGAAAGAAGAAGGAATGGGGTAGAGAAAGGCATCTTGGGGTGGATTTATAGGGAGAGCCCTAGGGGCTCGGTTCAAAAGGTAAGTGGATAGAGGGCCGTGACTCGAGGATAAATGCCCAAAGGCCGAGATGTAGGTGGCGGTTCGAGGCCGCAGCTCGAGGACATATCCCACCCACCGAGAATACGGTGGCGGCCATAGACCCGAAAAATGAAGGCCCGTAGGCCAAGAACTAGGCGGCGGCCATAGGTTCGCGGTTCAAGGAAAGTACACCAAGAAGCAATTGATGTAGACAACCCCCTGACTCAAGAAAGGGTAGACAATGATATGATTGATGGAGACTAGGATCGGGGCTCGAGACAAAAGCATCATGAACATTGGTAAAAAAACCATCATAATTATTATTCCAATGACATGGTGATACCATGACATTGGACTGGGGGTTCATGAAAGGGTATCACCCCAAAAAGCCCGAACCAATAAGCATAAGACCGAGGCGGCACCCAACATGGCGTAGCCGCAGCTGACCCGAGTGATAAACCTTAGCCAAGAAGGAAGACAAAGCCACGGCTGGAAGGACACGCATAGCCGCGATTGGGGGTTTGACACAAGAACGCACTTCACTCAGATTGCTCGCCCAAGTCGCGGTTCACCCCCAGGTGTAAGCCTAATTCACAGATCACCTTCAGGACGCACATCACGGCTGCAAGAAGAGGCCCAAAGCCACGGCTGGGGACGAGCCCAATGTCGCGGCCGGGCACATTAAAGCCAAAACGGATGCTCAAATTCATAAAGCCCCTGTGTTCAACACTTATGAAAACTTTCAACTAAACTTGGTAACCAATGAAGCCATTCATTGGTTACAAGAGAATAAGAAGGAAACACAATATGACAAAACAAATAAAGCCAAAACATTGGCAGGATGTCAGAGCAGCCCCCAATCCCCAAGTCAACTACAAAGAGAAACCACATTAATAACAGTCAGAAACCCTTTGCACCACAAAGGTATAAAATCCCTGATTGGAGGATTTCAGTCCCAGATCGTTGACCACAGGCTTCCAAGAATAGAACCATGTGATTTCTTGTTCTTATGCACCAACACTATAAATACTCCTTCCATCTCAAGGAAGGAGTATATTCAGATTCACATACACATTTACATTCATATTCTCGTAACAATTTCATTATAAACTACTTTACTTATTCTACCCTTAAAAGCCTTCCAATACAAATACTTATTCTCACGCCGGAGTGTGGTCTCGGGGAGAAAGCCCTTTCTGCCCGAGGCGAGGCTCACGGTGTTGCCTTTGTCTCGCAAATACTCCGTTCAGCCAAAGTATTGCTCAGCCGAAGTCCAGTTCAGTCAAAGCCAAGTCCAGCCACATCCTGCTTCCCAGCAGTCAAAGCCAAGTTCCTGCCTGATCCTCGGTGGCAACCCCATTCTCGCACTGCTCCCCGGTCTTAATCCCTTGACTAGGATTCGTGTAGCAACACATTGTGTACATGCATGTATATATATTGTATATGCGTATATATATGCAGTGTGTGTATGTGTGACATATGTGATCATGTTTGTGAGTGTTTGATTGAATTGGTCGTGCTTGTATATATTGATGTTTTTGTGTGCGTCGGGTCAAGCGACACCACACAGCAGCCTTCGGCTGCTGCTGTGCATGTGTGCGACAGTGTGCGCATGTATATAATGTGTGTGTATGTGTGAGACGATGTATGTGTATGTACATATATTGTTTGTGTGTATGTATATAATGGGTGTGTATTATGTGTGTGCGCGTATTGTTTGTGTCGAGTGTGTGTTGCAAGCCATGAAGATGTGTGTAACCTGTCTGTGTTGTGTGTGTGTGTTTTGTGTAATTGTGTTGTGTGTATGCATCCTGTTTATGCGTAAGTATGAATATATATATATATATATAATATATATATGGATGTGTGTGACCATGGAGTGTGTGTTATTTCGTGTCTTTTGTACTTGTGTGAGTCAGTGTGGGTGAATTGTGTATGTTAATGTGTGTGTGTTTGAATTGTATGTGGATATAATCGTATGTGTGTGTGTGTGCTTGAATTTTATGTGGATATAATCGTATGTGTGTGTGTGATGTTAATTGTGTGTGTATATATAGCCCATAATCTCAAGAGTTTGTTGTGTATGTAATTGGGTGTGTGTATGGAGACTAGTGTGTTTGTACTTTTCATCATGTATATGTTCTATTGTACGTATGAAATGGGTGTGGTGTTATTGTCTATTTATGTGTGTGTGTGTGTACACGTATGTAATTGTGTGTGTTTGTATATATACATTTACAGAGAGTGTATAGTGTGGAGATACTTTGAGTGTCATTTTGCTATTGATATTATTATTATCATTATTATTATCACTATTGTTGTTATTATTATTTTTATTATTATTATTGTTAATATTATTATTACTAATTGTCGTTATAGTTATTATGATAACTATCGTCTCTACCACTATTAATATGATCTTTACTGTTATTAATATCACTGTTATTCAAACTATAAGTATTATTATCATCATTCTTACATGGTGTGCTAGGTTGTATAAATTACATATTTTGTGTTCATATCGCGCGTTGAACCCGAAACCGACCGAACATATCCTTTCTCATTGAACGTGTTTAAAGTTCTTAATTATAATTATATATAGGTGTTGATCGTCGTTCGCTCTCATTTGTTGAAGTTCATTTGATCATTTTATACATCTTTATTCAAGGTGCGTTTCGTGGCCCTGTTTTCATTATAAATATTTATAAATTAGGGGGAAAAGTATGCTCACCATTTTTATGTTGTGAACTTATTCAATCGTTCGGAATGTTGTGTTTACTGTTTTGTGAGTATTTATCTAGTACATACATGAATTGTCTATGTGGTTCTTTATTCATAACTATTTAACTCCGGGTTGGAGTCGACGGACAGGTATCGATAGTACTATTGGGCTGACACCCCCACCCTTGTTTGTTAGTATACTAGTTGGGACTGACGGTGGCCAGGAACGGGCATAGGGTGAATATGTTCTGACAAGTTCTGTGTGTGTGTCATAGGTTTAGTTGTGATGCTCATATTTACATATGATATTACTTGCTTATAATTGTATGCACTCATGTCCTACCAAACTTTTACACAATATTAAGTTTGTTTATTACTTAAATCTGTGAACTCACCAAAAATCTTCCTTAGCTACGACCCTAGGATTGCATTATTTAAACTCATTGGATATTTCTAACAATTATATGGGCTTTTCTTTAAGCTATTCATATTTTGTCTACTTGTTCCCGGGTTGTGGGATTTACATTTCTTTTGACTATTTGGCTATGTTTGTCATGGAATTGACTAACTATGACAAAAGTCTCCATTTGTGTCTGGTGACGTCATGACACGTTGACTATTCATCATTTAATGCATCTCTATTAATTAACATTGTGTGATGACGATCCGGTCCGTTACATCCTCGTGTTTCCGCTATAAGCGGGGGGTGACAATAAGTGTTTGTGCGTAAATCATAGTAAAACATAATTTTCAATGTGGAAGCGTAAACGTTTGAAAATACCATAAGTATATATAGGCAAAACAAAGCGCCCAATGAAATTAGTAGTAAATGTAAATGACCTTGATTTCAAATGATAAAGATGATGCATAAGCCTCAGATATACAATCATAGCCTTAAGCGTGCCAGCAACCTGAGAAGACATGCTAAAGTGTGTCAACACAAGATTGGGGAGTTCACAGGTTTAAATTAATAAAACTTTTGCTTGATAAAAGTAAATAAATGTATACCATTAGTAGCTAGCCTATATATCGAGTTACTTAGCGTTTTGAACCGAAGATAACTATTTGTGAGTTGTTATGCGTTCCTCCATGTCTTATTACAGAACAATGGCAAGTGTCTAGGTCAATTAAACACTCGTTCGACCTCCAGTCGAGCTAGCAAGACTAACATGGGTGGGGTTTCTCATACCTATTAGTACTACTCAAAACAATTTTGATATTAACTGTTCAAGTGTGTAATGACTTGCGTGATAATGTTTTCACTAAGTAACATGCGATATACCTATAATACTAAAACCATATAAATAGGAATAGTTTACATGTTTCTCCCCCAAAAAGGAAAGAAAGTAATAGTGGGAGCGTGAAGATTAACCTTAGATACGTAGGAGAAACATGAAGTGTAACAACCAAAAGCAAATCATTACCTAACAAATGTGTGTCCATGAGTGTGTATACATAATGGTCAAATGAATCCCGTAGTATCTAAACTACGTAACTGTTAACGTGTTTGAGAAATATTTGACAAGTTTAACCAAGTTTACTTTTGTTGACCAAAGTTGACCGGACTGACCTGATGACCTGTAGGTGACTCAAATAAGTAAAATCATGTTTATTCATGCTTAAATAGTTCAAACAATGATTCACATAAATTTTCATGTCACAAATCTATGTGTGGAAAGTTTCTATTTTTGGAAAGTATGATATCATTGCACATGTGTAATCAATTTACAAAATCATAAAGCTTATTGCAACGAACATGTCAGAATACACATAACACATCCCATAATAATCCACAACATGTTAACATAACCTAGAAACTTCGTCATACCAAAAGTTTTCTAAATTAAAAACGGAAGAACATAAGTTGCACACATGTCATCAAAATATCCTAACGTGTTCTTATGATCCATCAATCGCATCACCATAACATGTTATACACATAACATACTCATCACTTAACACATTGTGTCACAAAAGTATCTATAAATAACAAACATGTTCATACAATGTGATTTTTACCATTCGATTGTTCCCAATCTATTCTTATTCCCTAAACTTCACATAACAATTATCAAATCTCATAAAACATGCATAAATAATCATCTATAAACTAACTTACCAAAAAAGGTTTCCAATAATGGAAAGTACTCAAAAACTAAACCCAAAATCAAACGTTCGAACATAAATTTTCATCCACTTTCATCAACTAACAATCCAGAACCATTAATTCAATCCAATGCCAATAAAATCATATAATTTCTACAAAAGCCCAATTTAAAGTTTCCTTAATAAGTAAGCCTTGGTTTTTTATCAAAGCGGCATAATTTTACAAAACCAATTCGTACAAACATCATTATATTGAATACTAACACATAATCCATCATTAATTTTAATCAATTTCAAGTTTTGAATTATTTGGATAATCTAGAGTTCATGTTTATCATGAAGATCAAAGAACATGAAATAAAACATAACATGAAACGATAAAAATCACCACCAATATGCAATAACAAGATCAAAGAAGGTGTGTTGTTTTGTGTGTGAGTGTGATTTGTTGTGAAAAATCTAAAGGGGAAGGGGAAGGGGACGTCCATAAGGTTATTAGGGTGGGGAGGTTGTGTTTTATATTTTTTTACAAGAAAGGCCCTTGTCGTTTTGAGAAATAGTTTTAACGCTACCCAATTGAACTTTTTCTACACCAAAGCCACAAAATGCTCACATAATATCAAATAAACATTAATAACTTCAAATAATATCTATTTTTCTAGTTCATAGTCATTTTAATAATTTTTAGGCTTTAAAAGCCGAAAATACAAGAAAACACGTAAAGCTGTAATTGCCAGGAATTTCCCATTTTTCACAACAAAGCTACATATTCAACCACATAAACACATAACACATAATTTCACACCAATAATGATTGTTTGAAAACTATTTGACAAATCACCAATGTTCGGGGACAGATGCGTGTGCAATCCAACAATTCACTGAATTACTGTTACATGAAATGTTTGTGAATATTTGTGCAATAAATCACACATTTTAGTAAACAACATTAACTTTATGAATGTAAGATCGAAAAACCATGTTTGTGTTGATCGAAAAGTGACCTGAAAATGTCGAGTGTCACAAATAACATAGCATGTCTTGAATTGAATTTAGAATAAAATAGAATAACAATTAATAACAATGATTGAATATTAAATCACATCCCAAAATTAAAACATGAAAATAGACAATGAATACTCACTTGGTGTTTGAATAATAACAATGCTAGGTTAGACGCCAAGATTCCCCGAGGGTTATCCTAAGGAATGGTGTTTTAGTTTAAAAACAACATAATGATTGAAGGCTAGATTGATTTGGAAAATTAGGGTTTCAATTTGAGATTTTGAGGTTTACAAATAAATTTAAAATGTTGTATTTGATTTAGTATGTAATTTGATTAAATAAAATAGAATAAGTGTTTTGAGTTCAAAAATAATGATTAATAATAACTAAAATAAATATAATTTAAACATTTACTCTAAAGTATTTGAATAAATATTAATGTGTGAAAAATAATTAATTAAATAATGACTTGGTCAAAATAATCAATTTTGAATAATTAGTTATTTAAATGATTTATAAAATATTGATTTAAAATGTTAGAAATAAATTTAAGTTCGACTTAAAGTGATTTTCATAATATATATATATATATATATATATATATATATATATATATATATATATATATATATATATATATATATATATAACTTACAAATAAGTATTATAACATTTAAAACCTTAAAATTAAATAAAAGGTGAGATTATAACTTTTGAAAATTTTAAAAATTAATAAATAATTACGGAAGTAATTTTAATTAACAAAACAAATTTTATAAGATATTAATTTCTGAATTTTAATTTTGATTACATTTTAAAAACATATACGGGTGCTTAGGGTCGAACATGGGTCCCCCGTCTATATGCAGTGTGTGTTACCCTTGGGCCAAGGCCCCAGATCTGATTATAACTTCCCCGAACTGTTTCAAAAAACGTTAAATGCTTAATTTCCCAAATTTACATAAACCCTAATTTTAATCAATCCAATTGGGCATCAAATCGATCGTGTTAAACAAATCGAACATAGGGCTTTGATTCCCTATGTGAAAACATTGGGCTTTGAAAAATAACTTCTCCTCTACCACGACTCATCTTGATCGTATTTGAATAAACTGAGATGTGTCTGATTACCTAGATTGATGTTTAATGAATGGTATTAGGATCGAGATGAGTCATGGCAGAGGAGAAGTTATTTGAGGTAATTTTGTTGATGATAACCAAATTGCTTATAGGGTATGCTTCTTGGATGATGAGAAACAAAAGCCCTTAATTAATTGCAATCAAGATTACTTAGAAGAGGTCTATTGAATGAGTTGCTGGTCATGATGAATGTGGTGATTGGTTGAGTTGTGTGTGTGTAATTCAGATGTAATTTAGGGTTCGAATAGTTTGAAGGGATCTAATGGAGTGTTTTTATCTGCTTAAATAGGTCTAATTTGTTACATTTCTAATCGATTGAGTTAAAGGTTTTAATTGGGGTTTCGTGCATGAGTCTGTGGTTAATGAGTTGTTTAACTGAAATTAATGGTACCTTTGAAGTTAGAATGATTATGTAGACATTTTTTGGTTGATTGATTTGATCAATTACATAAGATTATGGTTGTATCCATTTGATTTGAAGTGTGAATTTAGTTACAAGTTTGAACAATGTGTAACAGTCGGTGCATTGACGACACTGTGCGTGAGTATATGGTTGTATCCGTTGCATTTGTTGCATTTTGGAAAATGTCCAATATATGGTTTCTTTGTCGGGGCTTGATTAACAAAAACCGATAGATGAGTTGGTGCAACTTAATTAGCTGGAACGATAGGGGTAACAATAGTAAAGTTTTTAGACTTAACCTTCATCCTCTTATTACTTGAAGTTTCATGCCCGTCTTCCTTGGTCGTTTTAGTGGGAGACTTTTCATTCTTATTTATTTCCCTTCCTTGTCAATGTTCTAGCCTTGACATGATTATCGGTATCTTGATCTGCATAGGAAGACCAATGATGTATTTCTCAATGGCCCGAGACAGAGAAGTGACTAAATAAGAAACAAGTAGACTCAGTTCATGAAATCTATTGGTATAGGCTAGGTTTTCTCCACTTACCAGGATAAATCCTAGAATTCAGCTTCCAAATTCTTGATTTCATTTCTCAGACAAAATTCTTGATTTCATTTCTCAGACAAAATTCTTGAGTCATGAGTTCTTTAACTTCATTCCAAGTCAATGCCATAGTAGCATCAGTTCCATGGGTTCGTTTCTCCTCGTTCCACCAAATGAGTGTTCTCTTTTGAAGAACACCTGTAGCATACCGAACCTTGAGATTCTTAGGGCACTCACTATAAGGAAAGTGTTTTCAATACTCTTGAACCACTGTAAAAGACCAGTGGCTCCTTTGGTTCAGCTAAACTAGGTGGGATTGCAAGAACTAAAATGCTTGTAAGTACAAGCTCATGGATGATTAGGTGCAACATGGTTTTCAACAGTGTTAGTGCCTTGGTTCAAATGGATTAGTGTTGGGATGACCGCAACAACTTCACGTGCCACAATGGCAGCAAGCTTGCGGCTGGAGTTTCCAAATTGGGATCATTTTTTACGAGAAGACATGCTAAAAGATTATGATAAACTTTTATAAGAATCAAATAATGGGTTTTATAATTTCAAAAAGATAAAATCGATGATAAGATGATCAAGAATAACAATGAGATGTTTCGTGTGTAAATGTTTGGGTCTCAAACCAAAACAAATACGTTGACTTATCAAAGTATTAGGTCGACTACAACCATAATTAATACATGCGTACCTATATGCAGACACTCACTCCAAGGGTTTCTAGGTAAGGTAAATAGATCTATCGATAGATTCGAATTTATATGAATACCTTGCTAGACAGAACACCTCAAGATATAGGTATCCCACTATTCCAGCATTATGTGTTTTCGGTCATGTGACACAAACTTTGAGGGGATTTGAAAACCATAAATAAAAATTCAAAACTCAAAAATTGAAAACCATTTGATTTAGGCACATAATGCCTTAGAATATATTGAGAATTATGTGTGCATTGATAAGAATCAAGATATAAGGAAATATCATATAAGGCATATATAATCACATAATCGTGTCTAAGCATATAAGGCACATAAAATTTTATCTAAGTATAATAAATACATGAGAGGACTTATGTGTGAGGTATTTAGTTATAGTCTAGGTTATTCCATTTCTAATAATATAATTCCCTGTAACCATGGCTCTGATACTAATCTGTCACACCCCGACTAACAGTGGAATTATCGGGGCGGACGAATGTGAATCGGTTGTTCATAGAACATGGATTAAAATAAGTGAAAATAATATTAAATATAATTTTAATTGAATAATAATAATCAAATAATACATTATAATTAAAAAGTAATCCAAACAAATAAAACAACAGCCTCTTATTAAACTTGGTACAAGTCCAAAATGAGCATGAAGAATTCCACTAATTAACATTCCTAAAATCATACGACAAAGTAACAAGTCAGCTAATGAATTAGCCTATGAGTAAACACAAGTTTGAATACAAATATAGATTGATTAAATGATTGAAAACAATTCAATTCACATGGCAATATCAAGACTTATAATGCAATAGTGTAACATAAAAAACAAACCAACCCAATCAAACCTAATGACTTAATTAACTCGGCCCACAAACAAAACCTTATAGAATAAATGAATCTGGTTCCAGTCACCACGCGACTAAACAAATATTATGGGTTTGTCAAACCAATAGATCTATCATTGTTAGTGTGGTTGCATAAATTAATGCTTGTGTTATCATCAAGATTATTTAACTATGAACATATAATTGCGTATCTTGAATTCAATTTAGAATAAAATAAAATAACAATGAATATTAATCATTGAATATCGAATCACATGATTACCCTAAAAAATATAAAAATGGGCAATGAATACTCACTTGGTGTTTGAATAATAACAATGCTAGGTTAGACGTCAAGATTCCTTACATGTTAACCTAAGGAACGATGTCTTAATTTAAAAACAATATAATGATTGAAGGGCTAGATTGATTTGAAAAACTAGAGTTTCAATTTGAGATTTTGAGGTTTACAAATGAATTTAAAATATTGTTTAGTATATAGTTTGATTAAATAAAATAGAATAAATATTTCGAATTTAAAAATAATGATTAATCATAACTAAAATAAAGTAACTAAATATAATTTAAACATTTAGACTAAAGTATTTGAATAAATATTGATGTGTGAAAAGTGATTAAATTAATAATTAATAAAATAATGACTTGTTCAAACTAATCAATTAAATGATTATTTTTTTAAATGATTTATAAAATATTGATTTAAAATGGTTTGAAATAATTTAGGTTTGACTTAAAGTGACTTTTATAATATTAATAAGTTTTTATAACATTTGAGACCTTAAATTTAAATAAAAAGTGAGATTATAACTTTTGAAAATATTAGAAATTAATAAATAATTATTGAAGTAATTTTAATTAATAAAAAGTATTTATTTTAATATTATAATATGATTTAATTTTTGAATTTTAATTTAGATTAAAAAATATTTTAAAAGCATATACGGGTGTCTAGGGTCGAACCTGGGTCCCCCGTCTAAATACAGTGTGTATTACCATTGGGCCAAGGCCTTAGATATGATTAAAACTTCCCTGAAATGTTTAAAAAACATTAAATGCTTAATTTCCCAAATCACATAAACTCTCATTCGAATTCAATCTAATTGGCCATCAGATCGATGCTGTTAACAAAATCAAACATGGGGCATTCATTCGCCATGTGAAACCGAGTACGTGTGTGTGACTGACTACCCAGGTCGATGTTTAATAAATGGTATTAGGAATGAGATGATTCGCAACACAGGAGAGGTTGATTCGAGGGTTGAAGGGGATTTAATGGCTTAAAAATCAAGTGTTTTAGGTGTGATTAGGTCGTTGGAGATGTTGGCCAGAGGATTTGGCCGGAGAAGGAGGGCCAACGGGGGTGGGGTTGGGTTTATAACGAATGTTACACGTATGATCCCTGCGGTTTATAAGAGTTATTATTTAATGTTTGGAGCATGTGCCTAATGGTGAGATTAAAAAGGCTTTAATGGAGGTTTATAGGATTGTTTGGTGTTATTGGCTACTGTGATATTGCCTTGATTTTGTAATCTCGCCAATGAATGAGCTTCTTTTAGGAATTTTGGTTTGAATAAAAGCACAAAGCGTTTGATCTCAGCCTTCAATCCTTCAATGAACAGACTAACAACATATTCTTCAGGTATATCTACCTTGTTTAACAACAAATCAAACTTATCATAATATTCTTCCAAATCATCTGCCTGATTAAGAGCCTTCAAAGCCCCCATTGCATCCTTAGTTAAGGTTGAAGCAAATCTAGCTTGAATAGATCACATATACTCGTTCTATGAACTGCTGCATAACGAACTTTAAGCCTCTCCGGAGTTTCATCTATCACAAAGAAGTGTTCGCACCTCTGAAACCAACTTTCAACATCAGTTCCATCAAATTTGGGGAATTCAACTCTGAAAAAACGGTTGTTACTACGATTGAGCCTCGTTCTTCATTATCACGATGATTAACGATTCCAATCGTTGAACCTCCATCTCGAGTGCCTGAATTGCTCGAATTACTTGAACTTAATGTCTGCAAACTCTTAATCACCTTCGTCATATGTAATTTTAGAGAAGATATCTTTGATGTGAGTTGATTCTTCATGTTAGACATCTCTGATACTTGCTTTTCTATAACCGATTTAAGGCTTTCCAAATCTGAATGATTTTTCTCCGCCGTTGATTCCAAACGGAGAAGAGATACCTTGTGTTCCTTGATAGACTTCTCGAATTCTTGATACGAGTTGTCATCACTAGCGATTGAAGATTGGAATGCAGAACTCCAATGAGAATCGGTAGCTCTAATACCAACTATTAGGGTTAAAGCGAAGAAGAACTAAGAAATTGAAGATACATGAACCAAGCTAATGGAATTCATTAGCTCCTGCTCCTTTTATATATTGTTATTGACCATTACAACTAACCAAACAATTGCAACTAACATCCTTGAACTATACGACTATTATAATTAGCCCCCTAACTTCCAGCCGACTAGTAATTACAATCGTAGGCTAACAATCCCACAATAACAATGTTTTTAAGAACGTATCAGACCTATTGGTCGAAACGATCAGAAAGGGAACCGCATCCACCGTTGGTATGCTTTAGTGCTATTGGACCGTCCCCGTTTAAATGAATTGGTTCTTGCGGATTACGGCTAAATCGGTGAACCATTGTTAAAGATTGGAATGGTTTGGGAATTTTTAATTGAAGAAAACTAGAAAAAATGAAAAAAGATAAAATGGAAAACAACAAATGGTGCAGTAATTTAAGTTTTGATTTCACCATTGTTTTTTGAGTGGAAAACAACATATGGATGTTGTGGGCTTCTTCTATAAACGTAATATTTTGATCTACGAATTAGGGAACATGTGTATCTTCTTATTCTAATAAAAAAGGTAAATATGGTGTCATGTGTCAACACTACAATCATCCTCAACAAATTTTCCTGCCTCTCTTTTATTAAATAATTACCTTAATTACTAATAATATTATTTTAATACATTTAAATATTTAATATATTAAGAAAAAAATTCTATTTATTAAGGTTTTTTGTAAATATTGATATTTTTAAAACTTAATTTGTTGGAAACAAAAAATAATCAAAAATGGGAAGTGTAGTAAGAATTTTTTTTTAAATGACATTTTGTATGATTTGTTTTAAAACAATATTTTAATTTAAAAAAATTAAAAACTTGATATCATTGTTTTATTATTTCAGTCATATTGTATTTTAAAATATTATTGTATAATTAATAAATTAGTTATATTAATATTTTATTTATTTAACCCGTGTAATACACGAGTTTACTAAAGCTAATACAATCATAAATTCAGAAAAAGTAATAGAATCCATTAATGGAGAAGAAAGAAGGGAGAAATGGGTGTGGGTGTGGCAGCTTTTCAAATGTGGGGAACGATTTGGGTTTTAAAACTTCTAAACGATTATGTTAAACTTTATGATGGATTTAGAATGGAGCATTTAATGGGTTACCGATCATAAAGTGAATAAACTAAGAATATGGGTTCATAATCTGGATAATTAGGATGGATCAAGTAAAAAATATAAATTACTAACTTGGAATATGTAATATGGAATTGTATCTTTTATATTTATATTATTTTAATGTTAGTGGATCTTAAATTCAGTTCAATCGATTCGACTCGTGAACCGGTAAGACGACATGTTCGCTATACGGATTAGTTTTAAAAACATTGCATAGCACAAATGTTTTTTATTTTTTTTTCAATTCCCTCCTTAAAAAGAGAAATGGAAGGAAAGCAAGAAATTTGTGTTACCGTGTTTTTATTAAGTAGGAAAAAGAAGGGAAGTGTAAGAAAAGAAGAAAAAACGGTTGTGTTTTAGAGTTTTTTAATGGAAGAAAAGTAACAAAGTTGTTTTCCCAAGTTTACTTACGTTGTGTTTCTGAGTTTAATAAATGAAAGTAAAAAAGAAAACAAGTGAAAGAAAATCAACAAGAAAAAATAAATGAAGAAAAAAATTAAGGAGAAAAAAAAAAGACATATTAAATTTTCATGTTAAAGGAAATGAAAAGAAGTAAGAACTTTATAGTTTCATTTCTTTCTTGTTATTTTCTTTCATTTTGGAACTAAAGTTAGAACTTAAATTTTTATAAAATTTTCCTTTCTTTTATTTACATTTCTTTCATTTAAAAAACTCAAAGAACATAAAACTTATTGTGTTCCTTCTATTTTCTTTCTTTAAGAAAACTCACTACACATTTCCTTTTCGTTTTCTATTAATTTCCTTATATTTCTTTTTTTAAAAGAGCCTCAGGAACATCAAGTCAGAAAAGAAAAATAAGAATTTAATGAAAAAGACTTTTGAGTATTAAAATCAATCATTTCAAATTGAAAAAGAACAAAGAAAAATAAATTATCAATCTTTAAAGAAACTCAGAAACACATCTTAATAAAAACTTAAAAGAATGACAATTTTTTCCGGTTTACATTCATTTATTTCTATCATCCGGCCTCTTAAAAAGTCAAGCAAACCCCCGGCATTCATTTACGAATCAACCTTTTACTTCGCCTACCGACCCATGCAATCTTCAATTTCTTCCTAAATTCTCATACTATTTACTCCTTTTTGTTCATTAACCCTTTGAAGAAACTCTACATTCTGTAGTTCAATCGCATCTCAATTCTGTTAAGCTTCGGGCAAATGAGAAATCATGCTCTGTATGATTCTTACAGCTATGTATGTTATCATTTCTAATCAGTAACTAGGGTTTTGTTAGGGCTACCTACTTTTGTTGCTTGTTTAATGCTCCAAATCTGTTTACTTGGTTACTGATTGATACTTTCTTTGTTGGTATCTATCATTATTGTGGCTTTTGTCAATGTTTGAAACTAGGGTTTGTTTTAATGCAGTGATGCTCAGTTCTGATGATGAGAGGAGCCTTGTAGAAACTTTGGATTGAAGAAAAAGATGGCCTTTGAGACGGATTTTGTTATGGAATTTGAGTATCTAAGAAAACGATGCTTAGAATTGGAAGAAAAGAGCAGAAAAGATGAAATGAGGTGTCTGATGTTGGAAACTGAGGTTCAAAATTTGAAGAAAAAGAACGAAGAACTCGAGGGAAAGATCACGACGATTCAGAAGGTTACAGTTGATCCAACATATGCGGCGAATGACAACGAATATGTCCACGAGCTGATGGTTGAGAACAAGGTTTTGGAGTGTGAGAAAAGAAAGGCTGAAACAGAGCTATGTTTTTGGAAGGAGAAGGTTAAAGAGTTGGACTCTAACATAAACGCCATGAATGCGAAAGTTAATGTGGATATTATCGCGGTCTCAAATGGAACTAAAGAAGTTTTTCATAGCCGAGTCAGAAAAAGAATACAATTTGAGGAAGATGGGTGCCCAAATAAGAGATAGCCCCATCTACTCCAGCTGTTGCTCAATCCCCTTTTCATGGTTTTATCGATATTAGTGATGATGATGTGAATTGTAACGATATTCCTAAGGTTGAAGAGGTTTCTGGTTCAAGAAAATGTGTTGATTTAGCTAAATGTCAATGTTTTTCCAAGATTAACCTCGAAGAAACTAATCTAGAACATATTGATGAAGAGCATATGGGCGACTTTAAATTTCATTCATCGAATGCTAGAGGTGCTAAAAGAAATAAGCCTGCCAAAATCATATCTAGTGATGATGAGAGCAGTTATGATGACAATGCTCCAATTTGCATGCTCAAAACACAACATAGCTCTAGGCTAATGACAAAGTCAGAGGAAGAAGTTAATGAAAGTAGGAGGTACCGAATGAGGCTGAGAAAATTAGAACCCAAAAACAAACAAGATAAAAGCAGCATTGACTTGACTAAAACCGTTGGTTCAACTGAGGATGAGGAAGATAGTGACGGTGTAGATGAATCAGAGAGTGAAGGTGAAAGTTTGGGTGGATTTATCGTTGGCAGTTCTGATTCTGAAAGTGTTTCCAAATGTGATTCGGAAAGTGGTGATAGTGCTGAAGAATCTGAAGATGCTGTAAATGAATACAAAGTAACTTTGGAGAAGATTGGCAGGAAAAAGGTTACGAATTTCAAGTGGGATCTTGAGGGAGACATGTTATCTGATTTTGGTAAAGATCCTGGATTGTGTATGAGGGCTGTTTGTGCTCTTTATAGGCAACAAACAGCTGATGAGAAAGCATGTAAAGGAACAATATACCACAATGACCGAGGGTTTAGCCAGACTGATGCGTCCAGGTGAGTTTTTTTTTTTGGCATGTAATAAAAAAGATGTGCTTGTGAACTATGATGTTCACTTGTGCTATGTGATAGCTGTTGTTGAACAGATATATGCATGTATGCGTGATCTTGTAGGGCTAGTAAGCTGGCTGAATTTCTCACGGACGGAGATCCTAATGGTGATCTTAACAAAACAGTGGAAGAACTGAAAGAATATGACCCGAAAGGGATCAAACTATGCATGGCGCTTGCAGCTAAATACTCAAAACAGTTGTTTACAATTTACCAGAAGAAAGAAGATCCTTATTTCCTGCCACAATGACAAGTTATTGCTTGCACCCTCATGCCAATATATGCGAATCTGACAGGTAAGTGGTTATAACAAGAATCATGATCACTAGTTGCTAAACAATGACATGTTTATCATCCTATGTAGATATAGTATGACAGGTTGTAGCAGTAGATACTAAACCATGTCATTTTGGCTTATGGTGGATAAAATTGCCTACTTATGTGAATGTTTTGTGTATAAGTTGTCTGTTGAATATAATCTTATTCCAGAATGCTATATATAAACTTCTCTACGTACGAGAAAACTCTAGGGTTAATATTTTTGAATTGTGCTTGTTTGAGTTTATTTTCGTATTATTACTGAAACACGTCGGTTTAATGGCCTTCTTGTACATTGGTGCTTCTTGGTTAGGGCCTTAGGGGTGTTGGTAGGAAGATAGTGGTTGGAGGGCTGTTAGTCATCAATTAAACTAAACTCAAACGTTGTTATTATTTATAATTGATGTTGTAATACTTATGTAGGATATGACTTGTAGGCACTAAACTAGGACCAAGGATTGGCAGGTTAATTAAAACCCTCGTCACTGTTAAACGCTTGGCGGAAGCTGGCGCCAAAAAACGTTCATATGTATGTAATTTCCCTGCACATTAAACATATGAAGATTTATTGAAAACCTCTATTCGATTAGCTTGTTATTCCCTGATTTTATTATGATATATCCCTTTGATCATTTGTTTTATCCTATTCGATTTCATTTTCAATTTGAATTAAATGGATTATTAACAGACAACCAAACTGTTATAAATCTTAATGTGTGTGTTGTCTATTCTTATATGCTCTAATATGTCTATTTTTTTATAATCAAACAAATAAATAGTTAAACATATACTTAATTTCACAAATAAACTTTAAAACCAATTATTCACAGAGTCCGGATGACATTTAAACCACCTATTGTAATAACTGGGAAGACAAACTCAAAGTCAAATGTAACAGGAAATCTTCCACCTAAATCTGTTGGGACCCAATTTTTGTTTTGTTCCAACTGTTGGATGGAGTTTATCATTATGAATCATGTAATACATCCAAATGAGAGATTTTAGTTGGATGGAGTTAGTAAATTCATGTTGTATTGATGGTATTTCTGTTTGTTTATTATGGGTCATGTATTTTTAATCTACTGATTCTATTTCTATAGCATATTTATAGTGGGGTTACATTGTTCCTATTGACATGTATAAATGTAATTTTGGGTTTTAGCTTTTATGTTTCGTTCCTATTAAGATGGATAAACAACATACTGCAACTTCACATTTACATGGGACATGATTACAGGTAAAGGAAACCACAATGATTGTTGCATAAAAAACTGAATTTTGTTGTTTTTTCTATTTATTTTATATTCTTCAATGTGCCTGCATACTCGAATGAGTTAATTTGATGCATATTCAATACTCTCACAAATGTACATGCGTCAATTTGTTATTGGCTTCTGCATAGAAAATGAATTTGAAGGTCACCTTTACATATAAAACATGTTGTGTACATGAGATAGTTTTTCATTCACTTTGGTAATACTAGAAAGAAAATCGACTCTTCATTACATCAATAGAAACATAAATGGTACATCCAGATTATGTGATTTAATTGGATTGCATGTAAGGTCTTTAAATTATTCAGTTAGTTCAAAATCTTATATACTCTTGTATATTTTATTCTTTGATAAATTTATTCAGTTTTTATGCATTTTATAAATTTTAAAAATTAAAATTACTTTCAATTTAAACTTAGAAATCAAAAGTAAAGGCTCATATATTAACTTTGTAATTTTTAATTTTGAGTCTTAAAATAACAAAGATTACATAAAGGTTTGAATTAACTTTATAATTTTCAAAGTCCAAGAACCAAATATGTAATCTTATCAAGCGAAAAAAACATTTATGTAATATTGTTTTACATCAAACTTCCTACAAAAATTATAATAAGTATTATAAGATAAGAGCCCTAATCCTAGATAGAAATCAATTAAGTAGATGGTTGCATTTTGTAAGAGTTTTGACTCCTAAGATTAAATTTGTTAATTCATTCTATTAAAGATAAGGTTAATTTGTTTCATTTACACCTCACAGGTCATTTATGTAAATTACAAAGTTTTTTTATATTTTGAAAATTTGAATTTTGTTAATTCAAACTTTTAACTGTTATTCAGTATTAATACCAACTAATAATTTACTAGTATTGATTCTAACTTTTGATTTTGTTACTAATAATAGTCTTAGTCTAATTATTCATTAACTTCATTAGTTTTTTATAATGTATCATGTGACGTATAATATAATTACAACTAGTTTTAGTGAACCCGTGTATTACATTGGTTGAATAAATAAAATTTTAAATAAAATAAAGTTTTATAATTATTAAATAATATATTATTTAAATTATGTATGAGTAAGTATTATAAGTAATAAAATAATAATATCAACTTTTTAAAATTTTGTGTTTATCTTTCTTGTTTTTTCTAAAAAATAATACAACATTTCGTTTCAAAACAAAACATATTTAAAAAATATCATTTTTATAATATTTCATGTTTTATAAAAAAAAGTATGATGTACGTACTAAAAATTTTTCTTTTTTATAAAAATTTGTTTCTCTAGAAATAAACATTTAAAAAATCTATTTTTTAATATTTTTTTAAAAATAGCTTATAATCAAAAATAGAATTAAATAATATAATTAGTAATTAATTGAGTTATTTAATAGGAGAGAGAAGCGGGAAAATTTTGTTAAGAGTGAATATGGTGTTGTCATGTGGCATCTCTAGTTAACATTTTATGTCATGTGACATCTTTAATTACCCTTTTATTATAATAAGAAGATTAAAAATATTGATGTATTAATTAATTATTTTTTATAAATAATATTTTTTGAAGTTATTTAACTTAACTCTTTTGTGGCCAATTAGGTAGTCTAGAGAAAAAGAGATAAAAACTTAGTGTTTCTTTTAATTTTTAATTTTATTTTGATTATGTAATATGTCATGTTACGAGCAAAGTCACGTGTCACATCATCAAAAACTAAATATCCTTAATATACAGTTATATTGTGACTGTCATTGGTAGCAAAATTAAAAATTAAGTCAGTATTAATCAAATTGTTAGTTAAGATTAATATTGACTAATATTTAATATTTTGGATTATTAAAATTCAATTTTTTTATATTTAAGAGATTGTCTACGTAATTACTAAAATTAACAAAAACCAACCCCACCCATTCGTCCATTCTTCCTTTTTTTAATTGACTTTTTTATTTTTATAATTTTTTCAAACATGTATTTTATTTTTTTTTATTTTTTTTTATTTTTTACTGTTATTTTGGTTTTTTTCTTTGCTTTTATGATTATTATTTGATCAAATCTGTTTCAAGTATAAAAATGAATATGCTTTTCAAAGCTTTTGTATTTCATAAACGTATTTTCAATTTTTTTTCTAACTCTCTCTAAATTTTCGATTTTCAAAAATCTTTCACTTCTTTACGTATTTGTTTGTTTAAATCCATTCATTTAGAACTGATCAATTCTTAACTTTTTTCTTAAACCTTTCTGTCCCGTAAACGTCTT
Organism: Flaveria trinervia; assembly: GCA_025506515.1. Taxonomy (NCBI): domain Eukaryota; kingdom Viridiplantae; phylum Streptophyta; class Magnoliopsida; order Asterales; family Asteraceae; genus Flaveria; species Flaveria trinervia. The sequence continues at coordinate 9,719,000 of CM046452.1, forward strand.
TTTTTAGTGTTTGTTTTTTAAACTATTCATTTGTTTGAAGTTGTTCGTTTCATAAATCCTTAGATTTATAAAATCGTTCATTTTTCAAGTTTATTTTTTTTCATAACGACCATAAGTAAATTATGCCGTATATATTGCAATGACTATCTTTCTAATAGTTATTTATGCAATGATGATGTTTCTAACTTATTAAATTCTTAACATCTAATATTGTTAGAAATTCAAAAGATTTTCAATTTGTATAGTATATTGAAGTGAAAGATTTTAAAATTGATAAACGATATTATAAAGAGTCTGAAAGAATGATTTCAAAAAAGACGTTTATAAAAAAACAAAAGGTTAAAAAAGTATTTATTTATATTTTTAGAACGTGTTTATTAAACAATAATAATAAAAATAACAAAATAAAAATAAAAATTTATAAATTGTATATATAATGAAACAAAAGATTTTAAAAAGGATGATCAATTTCCAAAATGTTTTAAAAATTTGAAAAGGACATTTATAAAAACATAAGATTAAGAAAAGACATTTAATTATACATTCAAAGCGTGTTTTATTAAATATTAAATATTAATTATAAAGATAATGAAAAACCAAATAATTAATGAAAAATAAAAATAAAAATATTTTTTTAAAATATACAAACAAAAAGCTCATTTGATAGAGAATGAAGAATGGAGTTGAGGTTGTTTTTGTTAATGCAAGAATTACATAAATAGTCATTTAAGTATTAAAAAACTTTGTAATTTACATAAATAGTCCTTAGTTGTAAGTGGATCAAAATCTCTTTATATTTAACATAATAAATTAACAAAATTAATCATAAAGGTCAAAACCATTACAAACAGTCTCAAAATCTAATAGTGTAAATAATTATACCTTTTGAAGTAAAAGATTTAACCCGCATGAGTCAAAGAGACCAAAATAGTAATTTACTTCTAAAAATATTAAAAAGCGATCAAGTAAGATGATATGGTGGTTCCAATTGACGGTGATAGTGGTTGCAAGGGAAGGCGGGTGTGGCGTAGAGTGTGTAGAGGGAAGACGGTGAAATTAGGGATGGTGGTTTCAGTTAAATGGGATGGTAGTTCCAAGAGAAAGTGGTGTTACGATGATTGAAAGGGAACGAGGTGTGACAACAACGGTGATGGTTGCAAGAGAAGGCGGGGGTGGCTTATTTAGCGACATAGTTCTATATAGTGTTAACCAGTAAACGGAGGTGGAGATATTGACGGTGTTGACCGTTATATGATGTTATTTTCTTATTTTCAAATGGTAATTTAGTCATTTAACTAATAGTAAAACATATCATGGTCAATCATTAAATATGCAAGGGGAGAAAATGAGCTCCAAATTGACCAAGGTAAATATGCTTATTAGAAATTTGTAAAAAGTTCTAAATGCATGTATAGCGTACTAAAATGTATATTTATCGACTTGGGATGCTCGATCTGAAGATAAATTCTTGTAGCATGCATACAACTTTCTCCTGTGATTCTTAACCAAAGCTACTAGGGAAATTATAATATTTTGCTATAAAATTAAATATAAAATTGTTCGAGGCTATAATTATAGAAGTTGTTACAATTACGTTGGTGTTTGCGTGTTTGTTTATGATATTCAACTGATTAATAAATTCTAAAATTATCAACCTGCTGAAATCATTTTATTACATGACAACAAAATCTAAAAATCAATATACAATAGCTTGATTTAGTTGTGTTAAAAACTTCTACTATATTATATTAAAATAAATAGCAACTATTTACAATAGCATGTACCACTTAAATAACAACTAAATATCAACTATTTACAATAGCATGTAGCACTTGTTAGTCTGTTAATAGAATACCTAAATACATTTTTAGGTTAAAGGAAATTTATATTTGATTCCATGGCTCTTTGATCAATTCTTTGTCCCAACTTCTGTAGTCGTTTTAACATTTGGATCTTTTTTACAGTAAATTCATTTGTAGGACCTGAACATGAAGCTGACATAAGATTTAAGTGGTAAGTTATATTTAAGTATCATTTGTCAAGAATAAGTGAATTTAAGGTTTGAAAAGAAATTAAAACATAAAAAAAAATAAACATTTAGTGTTGAAATGTACCTTTTGATTGGTGTTGCTTCCTTTTTGGTGGTTTTGTTGAATGTGTTGAAGTTTGTGATCCAATTTTCTTGTAATCTATTGTCAAATGACGAGGATCAGTTGCATTAAAACCTGATTGACAGTTATGATACCGTTCACTTTCAAGTTTGATGTGCATTATCTTTGGGATGCCTTTGATTGAAAGTATTGTAGGTGGCATGATTTTGGGTTCGTATGTCCATGCTTGATGACCATATCAAAACATGGAATATTTAGAGCATTATTAGCTATCTTTGCATTTACATAATAACTATTTAGTTTTTTATGCATCAGGCCAAAATAATAAGTCGGGATAGTGTACTTAGCTTACATGTACTTGGGTTGAATGGTTGTGTCATGATCTCCGCATTCTAAAGCAACTTTCTTCGGATAGACCTTTTTTGAGCATTCGGAACAAAGAGCATAGTACTTTTTACGGTAGTTGAAAATATCTTTCACACTTGCCGGACATTCGAAATGGGTTTGCTGCATTGCAAAATTGTAATTTTTTGGGTCACATATTTAGTTACATTTAGAAAAGATTATTGCTAATATCGTATTGTTTTTTGGGCTTGATGTTTAAAAGTTCCGCAATTGTATTTGTTTTTTTCCCCTCGTTGTAGTGTCAGCGGATTCTCTAGATCTTTGAACCCCTGGAAATATATTTTTGTCTAATTTAAATTTTGTCATTAAAATGCAGGTAAGAAATAGGAATTTTGACATTGGAGGTAATTACTTGTTCACATAGTCATCCAGATGGGGAATTGGGGGATTTATGGAGATGCATGTTGCAGTTGTTGATTCAAGTTGAATGGATCTTGTCAAATTTCAAATTATTATCATCAACAAAGAACATATCATAAATTTTGTATAAAATAATATCTAATATTATAGAGTTGGAAGTTCTAACAAACTTTAAAAGTTAGTTACCACTGTTGATGTTATTGCAAGTACTTGCCCAACTGATGTTTCTGATGCAACTTCAAACAATGGTGCTTTCCATAATGTTACTTCCATCATGTGTTTTATGCTTAACAATGAAAAATATTATGTAAATATAATGTTAGGAAATTTAAACTGTGGATAGAAAAATGATAGGAAATTGTTTACCCCTCATCTTGAAGTGAGATCTTTGTCACTAATTTGTTGCTTTTGGTTGAAATGGTTGTAACCTTTCCTATTTGTTCAATATAATCTAATGATAATTAAGATATTGTTAAAAGAAGTAGCAAAACATGTATGGAAAATAAAGCTTTCAAACTTACCGGTTAGTATTATGTGGTTTCTTATCTGGTATTTCAAGACATCATCGTATGGAGAGAAGTTGTACAATTAGTAGGTATTATTATGGCAAAGTGGATTAAATGATGCTCTCTTGCTATTTTTTGTAGGTGTAGTGTGTGGTACAACAACCATATAAGTTTTTGACGGAACCGACAAGTAGTTGGCTATGATGTAACATGATTGAATTTCGATAATCGAGTCGACAATTACACAACTGCATCAATAGCATTACCCTACAAATTAAAAGTTCACTGTTGAATATAAATAAATTATATTTGGTATATATTTATATCTAATATATCTTACATGAATGTCTACTAATAGATAACACAAATTTAGTTTCTTGATGTGACTTCTATAACTCTTACTTCAAGTGGTTCTGAACTTTCGCCGGGTTTAATATCATATATCCTTTTTGAAGACATTATGTTTGTATATATTGTTGATTCTAAGAACACATAGTGAAAAGGTTAATAAATATACCTACTCATTGCAAGGGGTAAAATAGAAAATACGAACAAAATAATGACTTACCTAGGATGGGCTTTACTTATAATACATGTTACATTGATGTTGATACATGTATGTCCCTAGATCATGATATGTGATGTAAAAGATCTTGTTTGGTATGATTAATGAACTGATATTGATAGTCTGTTTGTTATAATGTTTAATAGTTCATTAATGAGTCGTGACTGAATTGATTGGGTTTATAATTACTTGAATGAGTACATATAATATTATATTAATTAATTAAAACATTCAAACTTAACTTAATGAAGTTCCCATGCGAATGGCTCATGCGAATGAACCATACACATGAAGAACTTCACACGATTGACTCAGTCGCACGACTGGACCAGGAGACTGGACCAGTCGTACGACTGTAACATAAGATTGGCTCAGTCGCACGACTGAACACTCAGTCGCCCGAATGAACCAACCGCATGGTTCAATCGCACGACTAAACCAAGCTAATGGTTCATTCGCACGATTGAATAGTGCCAACCTATAAATACAACTCAATTCGTGAAAAACGAGGAGATTCGAACAAGTACGATTCAAGTCGAACCCTAGCCGTCCAGAAACCTTCCAAATCGTTCTCCAAGTTCATAGAACACATTAGATCGATTCCTTATCGATTTCTAACGTTAGTTTCAATCCTTGATTGATTCTTCGTGTGTTCTCACTGATTGGATCGCCAATCAAATAGGATTCCGCACTATTTGATCCAGTATACACGTGATCTCTAGGTATTTCAGTCGAATACCAGGTCCTAACAAATAGTGAAATACCAAACAAGTTTATTTATAATTATTCTATTGCACGTGTAGTATTTTGACCCATTATCAAAATATAGTAAAAAGTTTAGTTTTCAATTTGTATGTTCTAATAACTTTGTCTGTTATAAATTTCACTGTATGAGAATAATCAAACAATTTAAAAGCAATCGTACGTTTCATCATTTGTTATGTTTTGGATTGTACCTAATGAACTATAACACATATGTACGAGTCAGGTGAACCATGTGGAGTAGATCAAACATACAAGTAAAGTTAACACCACTTTCTAAGGTTTCAAAATAACAAATTAAATTCATTTTTTTATTTTTTTACATTTTTAAACAATTTTTTATTTTTTTACATTTTTAAACAATTTTTTCGAATAGTAGCACGACTTATATTAGTATAACGTGGTTGAAGAATTCGTTGAATGAATCAAATCAAACGTGTGTTTTTGAAATGTTTGAATAACAAGTTTTCTTGAATTACAAAATGCACCATTTTTCGATTATCATCTTGATTTCGTGACGGTTCACCTTTCAAAGTCTTGCAATATTTTATCATAATGTGGTTTTCCAAATTTGTGTTTGCATCTTTTGAAAAAAAATTATTGCCAAACTTGCAACGAGCTTTTTTCGAACCGCTTGACATTTTACTTAAATCGTAGTTGCACCATATTTTTGGGTTCCTATTCGTAGAAAGAATTATAACCACCATGTTGTTTGAAACACATCATAACCAACGGAAGATTAAATACTTGATAAAGACATTTGAGAGTTTTTAATGCACGAGAGTATTGAGCATATTAGAGATTTTCAAGAGTAGATAGCATTTTAAGTTCTTGTGGTTCAACTAAAACACCCACTATATTTATAGTAACTTAAGGGTTAGAATTAACAAAAAAAAGACAAAGAATGGTCCAAATGGTCAAAAACGAGTATATGGTCGTTGGGTAACGCCTAGTTTTTGAAAATCGATTTTGAAAAACAGGACTAGTTTGAAACCGGTCTGAGTTGGCAGGTCTGAGTTGGCGGGTTTCCAAATGGTCAAAAACAAGACTTTTACAAGCTTACAACAAGAGTTACAATGAGAAACTATATATACTACTACATACAGTCGGATATACTTTGATACCAGCTGAAATCCTATAACTAAAGCAAATACTACAAAGCTATAGTTAAGATATCTTAAATAATGTCTTATTTAAGATATGGTAGTCATGACATTTCTATGACTTAACTTTTGTCACCAACTAAAGTTGGTAATTATACTAACAAATAAAGTTGAACAGTAGAATAAAATATGGTCAACTACATGGCCTTTTGGTAAAACATCATGTAGTATCAGAGGTCTTGCAGCGGATTGTCAGAGACACCATACTTATGTCCACTGGTTTATAGTAGATACTTTCGAAGGTTAACTGGCTTCGGAAGAACTTGTTCCGAGGCTTCCTTTTTCATACTTCAGAAGTTGTAGTCTTCATTTCTTCTAAGTGTTGAACTCTCGGAAGAGCAGAAACTTGGTCTTCTGAAGCTGAAGCTTATCTTCAGAAGTTCCTTTGAGCTTTGCTTCGGAAGTTCAGCATATACATTCAGAAGTGCTGAACTTGTCTTCGGAAGAACTTCATTAATTGTACTCAAAATACTCTAAGTGTTTGGTTTTGGTTGCACCATCCTTCTTTTTGATCCAATATTTATTTTTAATTGTATATTCTCAACTCTCCAATATTTTTGGAACCAGTTTGGGCCAAACCGGTATACCATGTTAACGTATGATAATGATAATAATGTTGTATGAGATTTCACAAATCGTACTCATTTTTAGTCATACATAAAATAATGTCTTTTCCGTTCGATTTTAATGCTATGGAGAAGATTAAAAACGCAAACCACATTGCCAGAAAAAGTGAAAGTTTGCTAGAGTAAATCTGTTTTTATCGCACCACCGCACACCATGATTGTTGTTTCCGATCATAACTATCGTCTTTTTGATCAATTCAATTTATAGGTCCATCATCTGCGACCCGAATAATATCAATGAGTGGTGTTACCATTAGTATCGTGACGAACCTAACCACTTATGAGCGAACAATATGGTTCCCAGTATCTTGGTATTATCAAAACCAAAATCGATGTTGCTTTTATAGTTTTGACGAGTTTAATACCAAACACATATTGTGTCGCGCGGGGAAAAACGGCCGCACTCTCACCGTAAAGCAACGGGGATAAAGCTAGTTTAAATTAAAGAAGTAATTGTTCTAAGGTTGAGTGGGTCCCACCAGTTTACTTAATATGATTATTGATTAAAGGGTTATTTATTTATTTATTTATTACTCTTTAATTTAGAACCCTACTATTATTCTTCCTCAATACGTTATCCTCTTCCTATACTACGTGTCACATGTGGACTAATTCTCACGCTTGAACGGTTACTTCATGAACGTAACATCACCTTTGATTTTAACTTCCATTCATACATATATAACCATCTTTATAAATTCGATGCAATCATCACTTTCTTCAAAAATCGTAAGTTCTCATACTACTCTTTACCATTCTATCGTTTTTGTTCAATGTTTTAAGATACTTTTCATGCCTTCATTCTGTAGTTAATCGAATTACAATGCTGTTAAGCTTCGTGCAAATGAAATCATGTTTTCTATCATTCTTACAAGTATTTATGTTATCGTTAGTAGTAAGTAACTAAGGTGTCTGTTAGGGCTACTTATTATTGTTGTTTGTTTAATAATCCAAAAAATCCGTTTCTTTGTTTGTTTTATTATCACCATCATCTTTATTGTGTTTCTGTCAATGTTTGAAACTAGGGTTTGTTGTTATGCAGTGGTAGTGAATTTTGATGATGAGGGAAGCCTTGTAGAGCTATTGGATTGATGAAAAAGATGGATCTTGAGATAGATTTTGTTAAGGAATTTGAGAATTTTAGGAAAAAAATGCCTTGAATTGGAGGAAAAGAGCAAAAGAGATGAGATGAGGTGTTTGAAGTTGGAAATTGAGGTTCGAGATTTGAAGAAAAAGAATGAAGAACTTGAAGGGAAGATCACAATGATTCAGAAGGTTATGGTTGATTCGACAAAAATTAAAAAGTTACTTTTTTTTTATTTTGTCAAAACACCCACTAAAGAAGTTTTTCGAGGGGAAAAGGTTACTGTTTGAGGAATACGGGTGCCCGAATAACAAGATGGCACCGTGTACTCCAGGTGTTGCTCACTCCCCTTTTCATGGCATTTTCGGTATGACTAATGAGGATGTGACTTATAATGAGACTCTAAAAGTTAAAGAGGTTTCTGGTTCAAGAAAATGTGGTGATTTCGCTAAAAATAACCTCCAAGAAACTAGTCTAGAACTTGTTGATGAAGAGCATATGGATGAGTTTATATTTCATTCATCAAGTACTAGATCTGCTAAAAGATAAGGGCTACCAAAATCATTACTAGCGATGACGAGAGTAGTTATGATGACAATGCTCTAATCTGCACACTCAAAACACAACACATCTCTAGCATTTTGACAGATACAGAGGAAGAAGTTGAAGAAAATGTAATAAGGAGGCGCCTAAGGAGGCTGAAAACATTAGAATATAAAAATAAACAAGATAACAGCAATTTTGACTTGAATAAAACCATTGGTTCAACTGAGGAGAGGAAGACAGTGATGGTGTATATGAATTAGAGAGTGAAGGGGAAGTTTGGGTGGATTTATTGTTGATAGTCCTGAAAGTGTTTCCAAATGTGATTCTGAAGGTGGTGATAGCGCTGATGAATCCGAAGTTTCATTAAATGTGTCTTCGGAGAAGATTGGCAGGGAAAAGATTTTGAATCTAAAGTGGGATCTCGAGGGGGATATGTTATCTGATTTGGCTAAAGATCCCGAATTGTGTATGAGGGTTGTTTGTGCTATTTATAGGCAACAAACAGCTGATGAGAAATCATGTAAAGAAACAATGCAACGCAATAAGCGAGGTTTTAGCCAGATTGATGCATACAAGTGAGTTTTTGTTTTCCTTTTACTTTTATCCCCACTGAATCAGTCACTTTTTCATGATTCTATATTTGCTATTTACTAGAAAATCAAAAAAACCAGGAAGGATGATGTTTTGTGGTTTTTCTGAATTAAAACGGGTGTATGCTTATGTGTGATCTTGTAGGGCTAGTAAGCTGGCTGAAATTCTTACAGAGGAGATCCTAATGGTGATCTTAACAAAACAATGGAAGAACTGAAAGGATATGACCCGAACGGGATCGAACAATGCCTGGAGCTTGCACCTAAATACTCAAAACAGTTATTTACAATTTACCAGAAGAAAGAAGATCCATATTTCCTGCTACAGTGACAAGTTCTTGCTTGCACCCTCATGCCAAGACACGTAAATCTTTATCTGATAGATTGAAGCAAGCCTCAGGTAAGTGAGTAGAAATTCAAGAATCATGTCCACTAGTTGCTAAACAATGACATTTTTATCACTCTGTAGATATATTATGCATGCTATAGTAGGTTCTTGCAGTAGACATTGCCGTTTTGGCGTATGGTGGATAGAAATACCTACTTATGTAAATGTTTTGTTTTTTTAAGTTGTGGTTTGAGCGTATTTTTGTACTGTCACATTGATTTCATGCTCGTGTTGTATGTTGATGCATCTTACTTAGGGGTATTGAGGATGATGATGGCTAGAGGGTACGTCTTTATGGTCATGCTGCTAAATGATGATGTTTCAGGTTAGATAGTGGTTGTGATGCTTTAGCAGCAACGATGGTGGTGGTGTTTTCATTTAGCAGTTTGTTTGTGTGAAAGAGGTCGGGATTTGAACCGGTAGATGTTATGAGGGGAGTTGGCAACAAGTTTAATGAGTACTGCAGTGTCATCAACTGGAAACTAATATCCAGTGAATAGCATAGGTTGCGTGGGTGACTAAAACCGAGCCAGAGTGCAAACTGTTATCTTTGTGCATCTGGTTTAGTATTGGTTCAATCCCAAATGGTCCAATCGTGTTTGAGTTGATCATCTTGGCATCAATGCAAACTCAATGCAATATTACAAATTTGCAATTCATGGTCTTCTAATCCATTAATACAAACATTTAGTACATAACATAACAGTTCTAGAGACATGATGTTGCAAGTATGATGGTTACTTGCCACTATAACGTTGTATCATAGATAGACGCTAGGTTTTTAGTCGTCGAGAAAAGAGTGTTTAGTGGTTGGATGGTCATCACACGGATGATCCTGGACATGGGACTGTTAGGTTGTTGCTTGTTCTACTCGTTTTTGAATTGTGCTTTCGAAGTTCATACACGACTCGACAGTTATATTGGTTGTAGATCTTCTAGTCAACAGAATTTGGTGTGATGCCTTTGACGGCCAACCCTCAGTCGATGGATGGTGGAACTGCAATATCTTTACTGATGCTTTTGCCATTTCATGAGTTTAAATTTTTACACGAGGACGATTAAGAATATATAATATTTGTAAATAGCATTTCCATCATAGGTTCTTATAATTATGGATTTATGGCCAACCCATGAATTAACACAAACTATAATTATGCGTCAAATGCTTTTCTAATTGAATCTCTCCCAAGTCTACTTGATAGGTGGCCTCATGTCTTTTGTAATTCAATTCAAACTCTAAAGAAAAATGCTTGTGGCTTTGTATATGCAACAAACATCAGATGGAAAAGTTATCTGAAGAAACAAGACACCAAACCAACCGATGGTTGAGCTACTAGGTTTACGAAAAACATGCACAATCAGCATTGACAAATAAGTGCATTCCATACCTGATATCAGAAATTATACAATGAATTATTGAACTTTTACATGGGTGAACTCGCTCAAGGCCCGCCAAGTATAGCATTCTCAATATCTTCTCTACTTAACGCATAGCTAAATCTCCTCTCGATATCTTTATCAAGGTTTCCTGGCCCGCTCTTTAGGTACCTGCATTTCATACTCCTTTTTAAGTTTTAGACAACAAACTAGCAAAATTACAACTTTAAAATGACACAAAATAAATTAATTTACACAATTGTTCTACATTGATACTCATTTACACAATCATAACCAATATCCAACGTCACATTTACCAAAACAAATAGGTCGTGTTCGTGTCTATTTCAATAGTGTCAAGAACATAGTCCTAAAGAAGTAGCTTCAAAGACAATCTCCATTTATGTACACCTGCACCCAACCTTTGGAGTTTTGGACATGCCACTACATCCACTATTAAACACCTGATGGAAAAACTCCAAATGTAAAACTCATAACTAGATAAACAAAGTGATAACATATTATGATACGTAAATCACTTCAACCCTTTGTAACAAAAACCGAAGCCTCAGCTCAAACTAGAATCGAACATCAATCAATCCATTTTTTAGCGTTTCTCACTGTCTGATGTTAGACTTTATGACATACAGAGGCCTATAATTGCAACAAGAACACTCACTTACAGATTCTAAGCCCCCCAAATCAGGCGAATAACACATAAACTCCAAATGGGTTCCGAAAAGTAATACAGAATGAAATGCAGATGCTAAGATCATGAATCTACAACTAATCCTGATCTTCAAAGGCTAAACAACATAAATAACATATAGCAATATCAAACACCAACAATATCAAACACCAAAATGGAACTTAATAAATCAATTCTTTGATCATACAAGTATCAAGAACCTCAAATTATGATACATAAGACATACGTACAGAAATTACTCTTGATATGAAATGAACATAGCTAATTTAAGCACTAGAATATTCAGATCAATGCAATGCAATGCTGGTGCTAAAGATCAACTAACAGTACAACTGAATCCATATCAATGACCATTTATAGTGATCAATGTGCAATCATCCATTCTTAAGAAGCTCAATTACTCAACAACAAATGATCAACGTGCAATTAACCACTCATAAAACTATAATGAAGGTGTAATTAAGAAGAAACCTGATATAAAGGTCTGTGAGATCAAGAGACAGTTTCGCATGCCAATCGGGTTTTTCGATGAACCAAACAGCTCTATCATCGTGCTTCTGAAAGAACCCTAATCCCTTCAACCATGCCTCGATGCAAGGTAAGCTGTGGGAGTACAAGGGCTTCTTCTTGTCGGGCAGATTCTTGAGCCAGTCGTCTTCAATGGCGGAGATCTCTGTGTCTTCTGACGCCGATTTTGATAGAATCAGGGTTCTTCTGGCTGTTCGTATTCTTCTGAATGGTGGAAGATTAGAAGATTGAAATGAAAGTGGGGAGAATGGGTTGGTGAAGATTGGAGAAGATGAAGAAGAAAGATGGAATTTCTTGTGTTGAATCGAGCATAAGTAGTAGAAGAGATTGAAGAAAGTGTTAGTGTATCCATTTATACAAGATTGAGGGTTAAATGATGTTGTTCTGGAATAATGGAGATTTGCAGATAATGGTGGTGGAGGGGGTGAAAGATGGGTTGAGAAACGTCGTCGTATGGGGTGTGGGTTAGGGCTTAAAGATAAGGGGATCAGTTTGGCTGGCTACTCGCTACTCGTCTCGGTCTCATAGTTTATTTGAATCGATCTCAACAAGCAAACATGTTTGCGATTATTTATTTTAGTTCAAATTCATTTTTTTTTTTAAATTTGATTTTATTAATTTATGGTTTTCCTAAATAAGTTTTGAAAAGAGTACATTTTTTATTTTAGTCTGTTTAATTATTCTAGTTCAAAAAAAAAATCATTTAATATGAGTTTCCTATTTTGTAATGCTTTTGATCCATTGTATTAACTCAGTTGAATTTTTTATTTAAATCCAAGGCATTTCAGTCATACACATTAAAATGATTAGTTACGTAGATTATACAAGATTAGGATGACTTGTGTAATTTTAAAATAATAATTGTAAAAAATTGAAAATAATTTTTAAAAATTGAAACAACTAAATTTATCCATCTTACTCTCTCCGATCACTCACGCTGTGTTCCTAAGTTTAATAAACGAGAAAAGAAAGAAAAAAAGTGAAAGGAAATTAGCGAGAACAAAGATAAAATTAAGGAAAGAAAAGAAAAGACATTAAAATTTTATGTTCCAGAGTTCAAAAAAGGTAAAATTACAAATTTTATGTGTTTCATTTTTTTTTCTTTGTATTTTCTTTCATTTGGAAGGAAAGTTAGAAAAAAAATTATTGAAAATGTTTTTTTTCATTTCTTTTCCTTTCATTCTTTTTGTATTTCATTCCTTTAAAAAAACTCGGAAACATAAAGTTTTTATTTCCTTGCATTTCACTTCTTAAAAAAATTCAGGAATTTAATTCTTTTTTATTTTCCATTTATTTCCTTCTATTTCTCTATTTAGAAAAGACTTGGTAACACAGCGTTACCGTCATAGCCATCCCGACCCACCACTTCCCAATCTCCAACTATACCCGCCACCTCTTCTCTAAGCGAGCAACAACAAGATAACTATAGTGTCAATGGTGATTGGTGAAGCCTTCATCTCGACACAATTTAAATTATGTTTGTATATATCATTGCTCTAAACAGTCGCAATATGCTCTAATTTTGTAAATTTTGTTTGCATCATATTCCACATTCATATCCTTTTTAGTTGAATTAGGTCTAGATTCTTTTTCAAAGTTGAAAATTGAATCTTTCTTTGCCATTATTGTGTTAGTTTATAGTTGTATGGAGTGTTCATCTACTCAAATTGTTTTTTTTTATATGAACATACACAAAAGTCATCATCTTCCTCTAAAGTGCATAAATAACTTTAGTTTGCACCGAGAGTGTGACGACGCAGGTGAAAGACTATCAAAGTTGATATGCAAATCAGTTCCATCAAAATTGATTTGGTTCCATCAAGATAAATGAGTGGTGGCAATCTTGCAATCTACATAAATAGTTTTTTAGGTGTAAAAATTCAAAATATCATTACACTTGTTAAAAACAATTAACAGAACTAATATCATGGATCAAAATCACTACAAATTATGAACCTCTGGGGCATGGGGTATTAAAAGATCCTTTGTTGGATTATGATGATCAAATCTCATGGACTAAAATAATATTTACTTATTAAAAAATATATTTAATTAGTTTATAAACTAAAAAGTTATAAATAATAAAAATTGACATACTTTTAAAAATTAAAGGGGCTAATAGGAGTTAGTAGAATTGTATAATTAAAAAAATTAAACTAAAATAAATTTTCAAAAGTTAACAAGTAAATTTGAAAATAGCTTTAAATATTGGAAATTCCTTTCATCTTATATGAAAAATCAATTTGAAAAGGACTTTGTTAATTTGAACAAGACTTTTAATATTGACAAACATTTTTTAACTTATTCACTTCTCAAAAGTTAATAAGTTAAAAGTGTTTGAAAATAAGTAATTCCAAACACCCACGATATTTATCTGGACACTTTAAATATAAGTCATATTGTCTAATACAACTTATATTAGTCTTTGAAAGATAAAATCAGTAAATTCATGATTTTTTATGACCCGTATTAACTTTAACTTATAGAATCGTAATGAACATTATGATCGCATGTAAGATTTTTTGAAATCTTTTTACAATATTAGATTGAATTTTCTGATGATTTATTAATATTTTGAGTTTTAATATTTGTGATTTATAAATTTATATTATTCTTGGGTTTATTAAGTAAATATTATTTACAAATTTAATGGATCAATTGATTATCATACTAAATCGTTTAATCTGAGGATAAGTAAGCAATTAGTCATATTTCGGTTTTTTTAAATTCCTTTTGTCTATGGAATTTCATGAGCTGTTTTCCAACTCCACTTCTGGTTTAACATAAATTTAAATGAAAAGCTTTCTAGCTTCACTTTTAGTGTCATCAGATTTTGCGAACAAAACGAGATTTTAGCGTTTCCTTATAACCAACTAACTAATACCAATTATCAAAATTACCAGTAAAATTTAAAAGTTAAAAAATAACCAATTGGAGCCAGCCACGTGTCATCCCTCAGTGATGTGATGAGAGATTATGAGAATCTCTCGCTCAAAAAACATGCCCGACAAGGATATATGGGAATCCCTTGTTCATGTGAAAACCTTGCTGACGTGTCTCTAATTCCTCGCTGAGTCAACGAGGGATTATGAGAATCTCTCGCCCATAATTACGAAAATACCCCCCCCCCCCCCCCCCCCCGCCAAAAATTTAAAAGATATATTAAATCAAAAATCAAAGATTTTTAATTTATCAATTGTTTTTTAAATATTTAAAAGTATATTATTTTTAATTGTCCTATATAATACTATGTTTACCCTTAACAAATCTTACATTATTCTCAACCTTCTTCTTAAAATTATTTAAAACTTTATACAATATCAGTTAATATCATACTATGCAATGATAGTAAATGTTATTTTGTAAACGATGTTGAAGAATATCTATAATTACAAGGTAAATGTGTAAGACGTGTTTTTAGTTTATCTAATAACTAGGTTTGTCTCCGTGTAATACACGGATTGAACAATGAAAATGTTAAATAATATAAATAAAAATTTATGGATTATAAAATTATCCTTGAAGATAAAATATGATTATAAATACGTATAAATAGCTACTTTAAGTAAAATAAACAATACTGTATTTTTCTTAAACTTTTATTTCATAAAAAGTTATGATTTTTAAATATATTCTTTAAGAAAAATGATTTTTTATAAAATTCGTTGTATTCTGTATTATAAAATTTGTTTCTAAAAAGTGTGTTTTAAAAAAATTGGGTTTTTAATTATTGAATTATATATTTTTTAATTTAAAAATGGTATGAGTATATTATTAGTATTTAATATTATTATCAATAATATAGAGAAATGAGAAAGTAAGTATAATGAGATCTACAATAGTTTCACGTTTATTTATTTTTAATAGATAGATAGTCTAAACACTCACTAAATGAACGGAGTAAATTTTAATGTAAAATATATATGTAAAATATATATGTAAAATAAACATGAATAATTACAGTATAATATTTAATATAAAATATAATTAAAATTATATATAACAATTATTTTTAAACATTCATTTTAAGATTTTTATAAAAAAATATTTTTATAAAAATATTGCTTTTAAAAAAATATGATTTGTAATTATTTTGGTTATTTTAATAAGATTGTTTTAAAATATTTTACATGTTTATAATTTTTTTAAAAAACAAAACGATTTTAAAGTATTTTATTAAAAAAATGTTTAATCTTTTAGAAAATTTCATATTATATAAACTTTAGTTTTTTGTTATTTAGATCTTGACAAAAAGATGTTATATTTAATTCCTTCATAAATTCTATTCTAGAAAATAGTTTGATTTTTTTTGAAAAATCTATAAAAAAGAGAAACATAACAATTAATAAGAAAGAGAAATTTGTATAAGTGTTTAAATAACACCCTTTTGAAGGAAAAAAAATAATGTGTGAATATTTAGAAAATAACAAGTGTAAAAAATATGAGTTAAAAAAATGACAAGTGACAAAATAAACTTTATTTTATTAGAGGTTATAGATATAATGTTTGATGAATTAAAGGATATTATTTCTTTAAACTGAGAATTTAAAATATATACGATTATTATATAAAATGTTTACCTATACTCATTTTATTGATAAATCTGATGATAAAGATTTACTAAATTTTATGAATGTTGTATTTAATGGTCAACACGAAATTTTTACATTATTTGTCACTAAAAGGTTTAGTTATAATTTAAATAATATTTCTATGGATGACGAGAGTTATAGTGATACTAAGCAACAATGTGATTATGAAAACAAAAAAATAAGAATTTTTATAAAAAAGGACCCCTCGTTGATGTGCACATCCTCGCTGACGTGGGCAAGGGGAGGGTCAAATCCCTCACCTCGGTTGAAGGACCCCCGCTGACTCGGCGAGGGGTATATCACAACTCTTGCCTCGATAAATGCACTCCTCACCTGAGTTTTTTTTTAATTCACAATTTACACGTGGACGAAGTAATTACAAGTGGGCGAAGTAATTACACGTGGGCGAGGAAAATTAATCCACGTGGGCGAGGAAAAATTAATCCACGTGGGCGAGGAAAAATTAATCCACGTGGGCGAGATTTTATGGCTTTTCCTCGCCTGTGGTGAGAGTCAAAGTCAACGGTTTTTTTTTTTGTAATTTTATTTGTCAGTGGTTATTTTGGTAATTACTTTTGATCAACCGGTTAATTTGATAATTTTCCCTTGTTAGAAGCGTCCAATAGTGTTATGTTTGTGTTATTCGGATTTCTGGATGAAGCTGATGGATGGTGGTGGGCTCCTATCTCACGGTTGTAGCTTTTAACACCGATGTGGACACACACATATATAATTTCATTTTTCTGAATAAAAGTTTTGAGAAATAACAAAAGCAATAAACTAGTAAATGTGTTTTTTGAAGGAGGAAGTAAAAATTATTATGATGCGGGATTTTTGTTGTTCTGAAAGAGCAAGGTTTAAACTAGATTAGTTTAATGGAAGGATAAATGTTTTTTAATAAAGAAACACATACAATATCTTATTTGTATTCGTTTGATTCGTTTACAATCTTAAAAAATATAAAAAAAAAAGAAAAAAACTTCTTACCGGCAGAATAAGATAAACTTAGAATACTCGTATAAAAATTGTAAAAAACGTGCCAATAATTGGTCACAGTTTCTCAACAAAAAACGAGAAACTTGTTGCGTGAATCACATCGAGTTTCTTGAGGTGATAGTCATAGAAATCTGGCTCGTACTCCCATTCTACCACCATCATCAGGTCAACTCCGATCACATACACTCATGGCATCTTCTTCTTCTTCAATGGTGCAACCTATGCTCGCACATCGGTCTTCAACGGCGTCGTTTCATCGCCCTTCTTCTGTACCTAATCTTCCTCTTCTACCTCCATCAGCTACTAATCTGTTTACACCTTCCTCTAAGCTCCAGTTTTCAGGTAAAACAACTCCTTTTTATGATGCACGATCACAGCTCATGTATTCACGATCATGACTAGTTTTCTTCTTGTTTCAATTTTGAATGTCCCTTTCAATTGGATGTTTTATTGCCCTAAATTTGTTAACGTCGGTACTCGTTACATCAAAAGTGATCTCGCACCTTTTACAAAGTAAACGATTAATCTAGTAGTGTAAAATATATGATCATAGAAATTAGACTTCATAGTACGAATTCATAGGATTTTGTTACGTTGAAGTTCATCTTTGGATTAGTCTTCTTTGCTGTGATTTTGAATTTGTCTGTAACTTATTTAAAAATTAACCCTAGGGTTCCAAAAGACAAAGTTAAAAGGGCTAAAATGTATTGGTAATACATATCGTAATTCAGCCCTAGGGTTCCACCACAATGCAAAACTAGTTAATGACCTAAATGAACTAATAAAGAGATCCTTATGCTATTTTTATGTGTTGTAGGCTAACAATGATTTGCAGATCTTACCTTGAATGATGAATATATCATATTTTTGGTCCTTTTTTCTGGTATACAGTATCCAATTAAGCTATAATCTCTATTAATATCAATACTTATCCTATTTTGATCTTTTTTTTCATGTTGTACAGTATCAAATTCAGATATGATATTTATAGAAACCAATACTTATGTTGGTGAAACCGTGAAATATATCCTATTTTTGGTCTTTTATTCTGGTATAACGTATCAAATTCAGCGGTAATAGCTAAAGGAAATGAAAACTTATGTTGGTGAAATTAAAATCTTGAGACTACAAGACGGCATCACGCCCTGCAAGTGCTAAATTCTATCCATCAAACTGTTAATATGTTTTATAAGACACTATGATGACATGTGAGCCTGACAGTCATATCACCTCTATGAAACAGGATCCAGAAGGTCATTATCATATTGCATGAAGGCATCTTCAGAGGATACGTCTGAAAGTTCAGAAGTCGGAGAAATATTCTCGGGCTTGAAAGAAAAAGTGAACCACTATTTAATCTTCCTAAAATTGAACCTTTTATACCAAAATATTCTGAAAAAAGTTCGGTTAATGTTATACGTGATTATATATTATCATTTGACAGTGGGATGCAATTGAAAACAAACCCTTGGTTATTATCTATGGAGGAGGGGCAGCTCTTGGTGTTTGGTTATCTTCTACAGTTGTTGATGCAATCAATGGGGTTCCTGTGGTATATATGTTTACATCAAATTACATAATCTCATTCTCTGAAAATGTGTTTTTTTTAATTTATCTAAACATTTCTCCATCAAAATTTTATGTTCCTGTCTTCTTTTGCAAGCAGATCCCCAAGTTCTTGGAACTGATAGGACTTGGATACACTGGATGGTTCATCTATCGATATCTCCTCTTTAAGGTTAACCTTCATGTTTGAAATCGGTTTACAAATGCTCTATTTTTTGCAAACATTTTCCTTTTTTTACGTTCACTTTATGCATGATTGTACTAAGACTCGGGCTTTTTCTGCAGTCAACTAGAAAGGAGCTAGCTGATGATATTGAAGCACTGAAGAAGAAGATTATCGGGTCGGAATAGAGGCTTGTGATTTCTTACAGGTTTCTCTTGTTCACATTAAGTTTACATTATTAATCTATAGTTGTTCATATGTATCACATCCTGTACTCTGAAGAGTTTTAATTTGTGTGTTTGGTCATGTGTATTTCTTCTCTTTTATCCTGCTGTAAATTCGCTAACTTCTAATGGAAATAAATTATCAACTTGATGCCCTTAATGACTTGTTTATAAAACTCTTAATCTGTAGCGCTTCCTAATAGAGAAAGAAATAAGTGGTTATTAAGTTCATTTGTTGCTTCTTCACTAAGGTTACTGATTGTTTTTAGGTAATTTTCTGCTTTTAATTGCATTATACGTCTTAACGGGCATGTTTATTTTTCCGATTTTCTTCATTAGGACCCTCATGGCCCATTCCAACTTTGTAGTTTTTTCCCCCTTTTTTTCTGCTTTTACAAATGGTAAACGCATAAATTATAGATATTGTTGATGTAAATCTAGACTGGCTGGATGATCAGGGTTGATATGTCGTTAGAACTTCTTTAATCAACCACTTCAAAGGCAACATAACCTCGCTACTAGATTCACTTGTATCTCGAATTAGATCCGCAAAAAAAGAAATTCTCATTATGGCATTCTTGTGATGAGGATTTTCTTGCAACAACCCTTTGATGTGAGAATCAATGTTAGTTTATGAAGGAGAGAGCTCAATGAAGAAGATAAAGTGTTGTATTCACGGAAAGCATAGGAACGAAATTACCTGTATATTATTTTTGGATAAGGATTTTTCCCTTAGTAATTGTGTGACCCCTTATGAAAGTCAATGCGACTATTGTCATCGCTCTTTATTGGTTATGATAAATTTTTTGCATATGGCTTGACATGTATTCCTAACTGAATTTGTGGTCCTCACATTTGGTTAAGGTTGGTACCATAGTTGGAGAAGTGAGACCTCAGTTCTTCAACTCCCCACAATCTAGTGCTTATTTTTATAAAAATAAATACTAAACTTAAATTTAATAGTTGTTATACTTTGTTTTCTGGGTGAATTTATATATCTTACTCGCACGTGAGTGCGTGTGAGCCCCTTTGAGTGAAATGATGCTTATTATCAATGTAATGATTTGTAAGTTTTCAATCTCTGTACCATCTGGTGTGAAGGTTCTTGTTATGTCAAAATGTTGAAAGGTGAAATTGTCAAAGTTAGACCCTAGTAATTGCTTCAAATGGTCCTTAACGTTTGGAGAAAGGGTTTCATCGATTGCATCTATTCATGAGGATGACGTGTTATTTACTTTGTCATTGTGACCTGGTGTTGTTCGCCCTAGAATGATGTTATACTAGAAAATAGTAGAACAACTAAAAATGTTAACACCATAGTCCTTTCGTGTTCCTTGTTCCCCAAAAGTAATTTGGCCCAAGGGCCAGATGGTGTCACTTAAAAGCCCCAAGATTCAGGAAGCATTGCTCGTGATAGATATCAAATGGATGTTTTTAGCCCCCGTCATGCGTCTACATTCCCACCCCTAATCATATACATGTCTTTGATCCTTTTCTGACCAGACCGTATGATTCGTTACAAACGTCTATCTGTGTTGAACCAACCTTTATTTTTTCAGAAAAATAGGCAAAATTTCCCCCACTTTAACATGTTGCTTAGTTTGATTCTTAAAAACCAACACTGATCTGTCTCATGCCCATGACTCTAATGCTATTAAAGAATGAATATTTGGTGTTGCGCGCAACATTGTTTTCTTAAAAAGCGCTATTTATTAAACTCAACATCCTTGGTTGCTAAAAGTTAACTTGACAATCTGATTAGAGAAGAACATGAGAGTCCTCTGTCTGTAGGTTTGTTTGAGACATTCTCACAGCTTATATTCAAACAAATTTACAGATTATTCTTGAAATCTAAATATTCAAAAAAGTAGATAACGTAAGTTAAATAAGTAAGTAATTGGCTATCATGTTTTTAAGTATATGAATATACCTTTAAATTTAGAAGTTTGGTTTGTATGGTTTTGGTTCGGTTTTTTCAGTTTTTGTTACAAGCAAAGCCGAAACCAAACAAAAAAGGGATTTTTAAAAAACCATCAAACCAAATCGTCAGTTTCTTATTAGTGTTTGTTTTTTCGATTTGGTTCTGTCGGTTAATTCAGTTACGGTTCGATTATTATGGTTTTTTGCACACCCCTGTGTAGGATAAATTGAGGTATTGTCTACCATGGTTTTTCAAAAAAAAAAATGGAGATGTCTAGGTAGTTCGAGCACATGATAACCCCAATGTTGACATAAACTAGACTAGCTGGATGGTCATGATTGATACGCCCGTGGAACTTCTCCGATCAACCTCATCAAAGACAACAAAACCTGACTACTAGGTTCACTAGTATCTCGAGTCGATTTGCAAAACAGAAACCACATGAATGGAGGCTTTGCTGGGATAATCATAACACTCTTGTGTGAGAATCAATGTTCGTATACGGAGGAGAAAGCTTAATGAAGAAGATGAAGTGCATGTGTATGTATTTAGTGAAAAGATATGAACGAAATATTTACCAAATCTTATTCCTATATATGGTGTTTGGATTAGGGTCATGCGACTGGTTCCTTATTTAGTAAGAATAACATCTTTCCTAGCGAGGCCATGTATGTTTTTTTAATCTTCAATGTTTCTTGCAATTGACTTTACATGTTAGATTTGGAAAATAAATAAATTCATAAATGTCACGAAAGAAGTTTTGAGTTATCCGCCTAACGCTGCTTATTCGATGTCCGTCCCTTGAACTATGGCGCAAGAATTGGTCTTCAACTGTTGACATCACATGCATGTGTAAATCTCAACTTAATCTTTTAATATTCCTTTCAAGATCATATTTATACTTTTACAATTAGGTGGTCAACCAAAATTTATATAGTAATATTTGTACCTTATTAAACATATATTAAACTAAAATATTTTATATAATTATAAAATATATTTTAGAATGCATTTTTAGCTTATTTAGTAATATGTATTAAAAATGTAACATGTTACTTCATATTTTTAAAGTTATATATTAAACTAAAAAAACTTCATATTTTATATATATACTAAAAATGTAATTCGTTTAAAAACCTAAATGTTTGATATATTAAACATATTATACAATGTTATTTTTTAAAGTTGTTGTATTAAAAAACTTCATATTTAATAAAATGTTGCTTCCAAAAGAATTACATTTTTAGTTACAAAAAACATGTTTATAATTTATTAAGAAAATCTGTTTTATAAATTGAATGTATATCAATGAAATCATTAACATTTAGGTGATGTTTGTTTTTTGAAAAAAGATCTTCCTAACTTGTTTCAATAATAACATATGTGAGAAAGTGACATGTAGCAAAACTTATTTTGTTTTAGAGTAAATTACAAATGTTGTCCTTTAAGTATTACAAAAGTTACGGATGTTATCTATAAATTTTGATAATTACACTGGATGTCTTTTATTTGAAACTTATCACATTTTTCATCATTTTCGCTAAATAAAGTTAAACATTTCTGATAAGTTTATGATAAATGATATTTTGCCCTTCTCTTTTAAAGGATAAAATATGTAACTTATAATAATCATATATTTTCTTTCTTTCTTTTATTTATTTAGTTACTTTTCTTTTTTCTTTTTTCTCACCACTTTTATTTTACAACTTATTTTAAAAATAATTAATACATTAATTTTAATTGTAAACAAATTATTTTCATTTATTGATTTTAATATATTACAATTTTATTATTTGTTAAACTTAGTTAAGTACTTTTTGTGCTAGAACAAATAAAATTTAAAGAAAAACTAATAGTTTTTCTAAAAATAAAAATTACATAAACTAAAAATACAATTTACAAAAATTCATGAAACATAATTGATTAAAACATAAACTAAAACATATATGGGTTTAAATAACACCGATTAATGAAAATTTTAAATAGCACCTAATAGTTTTTCACTAATATATTATTTTTTTATTTATGTAATTATTCCTAGCAACTTGCTGGGTTTTTGAGTATTAATGAAATTTTCAGCTGTTCGGATAAAAAAGATATCAAGTGTATATTTAAGCTTCTTTTAAACTAATAAAAATTATACGACCTTCTAAATTAAAATTTTAAAGAGAAAATTACATAAATGGTTCCTATGGTTTAACCAAATTGCAGTTTGGTTCTCAAACTTTAAAAATTGCAAAGATAGTCCAAACTTTTATGTAATTATTGCATGTTTGGTCGGTGACACTAAATTCATTTATTTTTTATGCATTTTATAAGCTTTGAACTAACATAAAAAATTAGTTTTAGAGAAAAATAGTTCAACACCCACATAAAAATTTAGGCTAACTTCACACTTTTGTAAAATGTAAGGACCAAACATTCAGTGATTATACAAAAGGCTAGACTGTCTTTGCAATTTTTAAAATCTAAAACCAATCATACAATCTGATCAAACCACAAGTATCATTTATACCGTTTTCTCAATTTTAAAACATTTGATAGTTATCATGTCTATTTTAAATACATATAGATTATCAAACGTAAATGAAATAAAATAATAGGTGATGATGGTGCTTCTTGTCATTATACACGAGACTCCAATAGTCCAATGATGACCTCTGAATGTCCTATGCATTGGCTAGCTAGTTCTTTTGCCTTATAAGGTCGTACCTCATGCATCATCAGGTTGTACTGCGCTGGAATATGTCATGGTTCATGCCAGGGCTGTTTAAACCGTTTGACGATCGACGCTCGCTTGACGTTCGTTCGGAATTTGTTTGAAAAATACTCGTTCGAATTTTTGCTCGGTTGTAAACGAGCCGATCGGCTCGGATCGATTTGTAAACGAGTCAAGCACGAGCAAAGGTCCGCTCGGTTCAGTTCGACTCGAATTAATATGTATATATAGTTTATACATAGTACTCTAGTACATTTGACCTATATATACAAATATATAATTATAGTTATGCATAGTTGATCAATCAACCTAATAAAAAATTCTACATTAAACATAAAAGTGAAATCATAAGTCATTAAGATATATTTTTTCGATCATCTTCCACTCTCACCGTTATAGTTCTCTGCAATATGTTCTCTGCCTAATCGGCTATAGTCTTAGTTTTATCGTTAGCTACAGCGTATTGTCATACATGAAACTTTTATGTAAAAGTGGTTGATTTTTAAGTTATCAAACCTTATTCGTTATAGTATAAATCGTATGACACACAAGTTAATTGGGTTGTATAAATTGTTCACCGTTCGTTTGCGCTCGCTCGACGCTCGCTCGAAAATTTAACGCTCGAAAAATGCTCGTTCGATTTTCCACTCGGTTGTAAATGAGCCGATCGGCTCGGTTCGGTTTGGAAACGAGCCAAGCACGAACAAAGGTCCGTTCGGTTCGGATCGGCTCGTGAAAAGCCTGGTTAGAACAAATGTATATAAACTAAAATATGTGCTGCATTCAAGTGAATATTATTGTTTTAAAGATAAATACATATTAAGTAATAACATTAATTCGTAAAGTATGTTTTCTTAAAGTATCTATTCTCACGTCGTTGTTGTAAAATAAATTAAAAGAATATGATTAGCTACTTTCAACACATATATATGTAGTTTATAGTTGTAATATGTGATTCAAATAGGAAATAGGTTTTCTTCCTAGCAAGATTAAGAAGGATTTATCGTCACTTCTTAATAGATTAAAACAATTTCAATTTAACTCATTTTAATAGTGTTAAAACGGCTCGCCGAATTCTATTGTCTTAGCTTTTAAGGTTTAGTTTTAAGATTTAGAGTTTTATGTTTGGTTTTAGGATTTAAAGTTTAGCTTTAAATTTTTGTTTTTTTTAGGGTTTAGCTTTAAGGTTCAACAAGCTAGTTTCATCTTCGCTAAAATGAATATAATCAGACTTCTTTTGACACCCGGTGTAGAAGTAGCTGAAAATTCTTCTTAGCTTAGGAAAAAAGTAAATTTCAAATCAATCCCATCTTATATGGTCTTGCTAATAAAATATTTGGTTTCACCAATAAAACTTAGGCAATATATGCATGTCTAGACATGTGGATTACACTGATATAATCATGTTGATTACATTAGTGTAAAGTCATGTTACAATAAGATAATTGTCACACAAGTGTAATGATCGAACTGTGATAATTTTTACTGATATTATTATGATAATTTTTACTGATATTATTATGATAATTTTTACTGATACTATTATGAAACTAAAGAGAAAAATATGACGAATTTAACTGTGAAATTATTATTAAAAATATATATCAAAAAGTTATAATAGAAACTTTTTATTTGAAAAAGTAAACAATTAATTATGTGGTGGTGATATTTGTTATCATTATGCTAAATACAAAATCAAGATATGTTAAAATAACAATATTATCCCTTCAAGCAACTCCACCGCTCATTTTCCTAGATTGAATGTGGAACACTAATTTTTTATATACAAACAGGAAACAATCAATCACACAAGATTAATAAATTCTTACAATTTTAAATGGTTATTATTTGATTCAAATCCTATATGTATGTGTGTGCTTGTGCGCTCACATATAGGTGCACGTATATGTGTGTGAGCGTGTGCAAGCATGTGATAGAAGATGCTCAGAATTCTCGCAGAACTAAAAGCTATCTTTTGTTTTCTTATAAGAGCTGTTAGACTTTTTTTACTATGTGTGTATAAGGCTAAATTTAAAAGCAATAAAACTTTAGAAAGTGTAAAAAATAAGGCATTGCTTTTGTAGATGTAAGGTTGTAGGTGTGTTAAATCACGGAGAAAACTATAGGGATTATAGTAGCTAAATCAAAATTTAAGATGTTTTGTGTTAGTCACTAACTGAATAAACAGACAAAGAGTAAGAAAGACTATAAATTTAAGATGAATAAGCATGCATTTACACACGAAGACACGAAAACCATGTCACTAGAATAGTCAAATGATCGATAATGTTTAAGATTATCTTCAGATGTATGACCCCGATGTCTGTTCTTTTAAAACTATGGTCGTTCTCCAATCCTCGGTTTGCTGAATTGCTTTGTGGTTTATCGATCCATTGTTAACTTTTAAGATAGTTGAGAAGTATAATAGAAACCCTACTCCCTAAGCCACAATTTAGGAGCTCTTAAATTGGTAGCTGGGAGATTATTTTGATAAATAACAAAAGTATCATTTAGTAGGAGTGAAATCATGGATATAAAATATTTAAAATTTTTATAGGCGTTTGGTTTGCGTAATTTGTTGGAATTGTAATTGAATTAGATTCAGAATTCAATATTATCCAAATGATTTAGAATAATAAAAAATTGAATCAATTAAAAAAATAACTTCTAAATGCATTTTTAACAAAACATTCATAAATGAACTAGAATTTATCACTCAATGCAACACAACCACCACCTCTAATTACCGATCACCATCAGTACATACCATCAACCGAGCATAGCATCCACCGCCAAAAAGTATTTGCGGCCACCAAACACGCCCGCCGCCGACAACCGACCGTACCCCGTCGTTGCCACTACCGCCATCAACTGATTGTGGCCGCTGCCAACAACCGACATTCCCCAACGAGCGTATACAAAACTGATGCGGTCGGTGACGACGATCGGTGGTCAACCGCAACGGTCCAATTTCGGGTGCAGTCGATGGTCTAGGTCGTTTTTGGGTGGCGGTCGAAGGTTGTTAGCAGCAGTCGAAAACGACAGAAGTCAGAGGTGGGCGATGACAACGGTTAAAGGTCGATGGCGTCGGTGAGGGTCGTCACTGAGGGTCGTCGGCAGTGACGATTAGTGGTGGGCGGGGGTGGTAGGTCGGGGTTGGTGGCGGGGACCAGGGTCGTTGGATGATGAAGACGATCTTTAGTGATGGTCATTAATTTTTAGTAGGAGATTCTAACTTTTTTTATTGCATTCCTTTAAAATTTAGAAAGAATTTGAAATCCAGAAATTTGAGGGAATTCACTTCAAATCCAATTCTAACTACTTGCTCAACCTGTTAGGTCTAGATTACTTGTATATGTTTAGAAGTTTTTAAATTCTTGTAATGAACTCATGTAAATTTCTATCTATTTTGTATGTAAGATATATATGTTAACCCAAATAACTATTAGTGTTGATTATATGTGTGATTGCAGGAAAATAACATCATACTTAGTCACTTTTGAAAACTGACTAAGTATAAGAACTGGATGAACAAGTTTGTACTTCCATAGATGTTCTGCGGAAGATAACAAAAAAAAGTCAAGGGATATGCCTACTGCGGAAGCATTGTAACATCTTCGGAAGAACAAGTTTACTTGTGAGATTAGCCTACTGCTGCACCTGCGGAAGAAAAAAGCTTGCACCTACGAATGAAGTTCTATGTGAAGATCAGAGACAACTCCTACGGAAAAGCTAACTCCTAAAGAAGAACAAAGTACTTGCTTGAACTTCAATCAAGGAAGACACATGAAGTCAATCAAGTCAAACTCTCTGAAGAGATGTCATAAAGTCAATATCTACGAAAGATTGCATTTTAGTCAGAAATGTGTCAAATCACGACACGTCATGTAATTTTCTTACCATAATAAGAAAGTTAACTTTATCCATGTAATAAATAAATCGCTCTGCCTATAAATAAAAGGCATGTGTGCATTTTATCAACACACAAAAAACAATACAACAATTCTAATTACACAAGAATATCAATGAAAATAGCAAGACAACAAGAACATCATCTAGCAATTACCATATCATCAAAATCCAAATACCAATTGACCAATTTCGTATTAATGGAAATCATTTGAAACAAATTCGTTTATCGTATTACTTTTACTTGTTTTTCATTTCACTTATCTGTTCTTCATCGATTTACGTTACAACTACAATTCCATAAAAAAATTAAATAAACAACAACTTGTGATAATTCCACGATCATTATTTGTTCAATCTAAATTGAAACAAGGCGACATGGAGCTCAACGTTGGTGATAGGAAAAGAGTACCAGTTCTAGCAAGTGATATATATCATCTTTCTTAACCATGTGGTCTTGCAATTATTTTAGATAATTGTTTATTTGCTCCTGGTTTGACCAGAAATATTGTTTCAGTTTCTTTATTGTTTGAATAAGGATTCAAGTACTTTTTTAATGATGCTTTTATTTCTGCTTACTTGAATGATGTCTTTTATTTTGAGGCTAAACCTCGAAATGGTATTTATGAGATTGATGTTCAACAACAATAACATATATAATCTTTCGAAGCGTATCAAATCTGGAATTAATGATACATTTCTATGGCATTGTAGACTTGGTCACATAATCAAGGCCCGTGTGAAAAGGCTTCAGTCTGAAGGGATTCTTGAATCCATAAGACAGGAATTTTTTGATGAATACGAATCGTGCTTAGTTGGCAAACTCACAAAGGATCTTTTTACCCATGTTGGTGATCAGACCAAGGATCTTTTTACCCATGTTGGTGATCAGACCAAGGATCTTTTAGCACTCATACATTCAGATGTACGTCGTCCTTTCAGAACCATGTCTAGAAATTATTAAAGATACTTCGTTATGTTTATTGATGATTATAGTCGATACGCCTATGCCTACCTTATAAAGCATAGACATAAAACTTTAAAGAGTTCAAAGAGTTTCAAAATGAAGTAGTAAACCAACTTGGTAAGACTATAAAGGTACTTCGATCAGATCGAGGTGGAGAATACCTAAGCCAAGAGTTCACTAATCATCTAAAGGAACGTGGAATTGTTTCACAGTTCACTCCATCCGGCACACCCCAACTTAATGGCGTGAGTGAGAGGAGAAATCGAACCCTACATAATATGGTTGGATTAATGATATAGAACTAACTTACCTCATTGTAGATAGTTATGCTCTTATGGTTGTCGCTTGTCTTGTGAATCTAGCACCGACTAGCCAGGTAGACAAAACCCTATATGAGATATGGTATGCCTTTAAACTCAATTTGTCTTACCTTAAAGTATGGGATGTGATGCTTATGTCGCTAGTAAGTCTGATGACAAGATAGATCCTCGAGGCGAAAAAGTTATTTTTGTCAGAAACTATAATAGAAACGGATATTACTTTTTCCATCCCGATGCAAATATGATTTCTATCAAAAGGACGGCACATTTCCTTGAGAAAGAGTTTCTTGATCGAGGAACTAGAAGTAATATGCTAGATCTTTAAGAATTCGAGTACCATAAACAAACGCTGATGAAGTCGGTACGTCTAAACAACAAGAAATTATTCCTGATTGAGACATAAACACAAACGTTCACAAAAGTAGCAAACTCGAAAAAAACCTAACAAATATCTTTGGAATTTGGAGGGTCCTGAGTTTCTGGTAGTAGCTAATTCTGATGATGAACCTTCTAACCATAAGTATGCTATCTCGGATTCAGAACCTATGAAATGGCTAGATGCCATGAATGTTGAGATGCAATCTATGTGTGACAATCAAGTCTGGGACTTGGTTGAGCTACCTCCTGGTTCATAGGTAGTAGGGAGCAAATGGATTTTCAAAAGAAAAACTAACATGCATGGAAATACACACACCTATAAAGCGCAGCTAGTAGCGAAAGGTTTCACTCAAACTCAAGGTCTTGACTATGATGAAACTTTTTCGCCCGTTGCTATGATAAAATCAATTAGGATATTACTTGCCATAACCACGTACTATGATTATGAGACATGGCAAATGGATGTCAAAACCGCTTTTATAAATGGACATCTCTCTCAAGATGTCTATGTGGTTCAGCCTAATGGTTTTGTTGACCTAAAATATCCAAATAGGGTGTGTAAACTGAATAAGTCAATTTATGTACTTAAACACACATCTAGTTGCTGGAATCTTCATTTTGATCAGAGAATCATGGTATTTGGTTTTGTCAAAAGTGAAGATGAGCCTTGTGTTTATAGAAAGGCTAGTGGGAACACTATATCATTTCTCATATTGTATGTGGATAATATATAGATCATTGGAAACAATATCCCTATGCTTAACGAAGTTTAAAAATGGTTGGGAGCTTGTTTCGCAATGAAAGATCTTGGGGAAGTTGCTTACATTCTAGGAATTAAGATCTATAGGGGTAGATCTAAGCGGCTTCTAGGGCTTAGTCAAAGTACATACATAGATAAAATGATGACACGCTTTAAGATGGAAAACTCCAAGAAAGGAGGAGTTCCTATGACTAAAGGTACTGTGTTAAATAAATCACAATCTCTTTCAACGAACATTGATGTTAAGCGAATGGAAAAGGTTCCATATGTTTTAGCGATTGGTTCTATTATGTATGCTATGTTGTGCACTAGACTTGAAGTCGCGTATGCTTTAAGCATTACCAAACGTTATTAGCGGAACCCTTGCTTTGCCCGTTGGACTGCAGTTAAGAACATTCTGAAGTACTTGAGAAGAACTAAAGACATGTTCTTAATATTTGGAGGAGTTGAAGAACAACTTACTGTAAGGTGTTACACTTATGCTAGTTTTCAAACTGACCGAGATGACTCTCACTCATAATCTGGTTTTGTATTCACACTCAATGGTGGAGCCATATCTTGGAAAAGTTCCACGCAAAGTGTGGTGGCAGATTCCACCACTAAATCTGAATACATTGCAACATCTGATACTACAAAGGAAGCTGCTTGGATGAAGAAGTTCATAGCCGATCTCGATGTGGTTCCAAGTATTCAACAACCAATCGAGATATTTTGTGATAATACAAGTGCTATTGCTCAAGCCAAAGAGCCCAAATCTCATCATAGGGCCAAGCACATTCAAAGGAAGTTTCACTATATACGGGACATAGTGAAATAGGGAGACATCATGATAAGCAAAATAATCATATATTAAAACCTAATAGACCCGTTTACTAAGCCCATGACTCAAGATAAGCATGATCAACATAGTGATGCGATCGAGCTTAGATTAGCTAGTGATATGTTTTGATTTAGTATTTGGATGTACAACATTTAACAGTTATATTTTTGAATTAATTATTTAAATGAAATTATGAATCTTATAACTGTGTTTGATTTTAATACGTTTAATCCATGAATATTGTCACAACCCTACCGACAGCGGAATCATCGGGGCGGACGAATGGGAGACGATTGCTCATAGAACATGAAACTAATTAAGTCGAAATATTATTAAATATCATTATTTATTAAAACATTACACGACAAATAAGTTCATACAATACAAAAGCATCAAACCAAGAATAACATGTTAAGTTAAACTAGGTCCAAGTCTTATATGGGCGCAAAGAGAATCCTCAAGCAGTAACCTTGAAACATGTTAAAAATAAAAGGTCAACTTTAAAAGTTGATGAGATTTTCATAGTTTGCAATACATAAGTATATAAAAGATGGCAATTCATGTTATAAGTTAGAGAGCAAAGTAACTAGGGATGTAAGACTGAATGCACAATCAAACCTTGACAAAGTTTTACAAGTCTCAAACGTTTACAGGTATATACGATTAGCTAAGTGTACTTGGATCAACCAAGCAGGCTTGTCAGGCCCATAGATCTATGACGTCGCCAGGCTAGCAATAGTTAATGATTGTACATATATTCGACATTATATGGTAGCTACAAAGATCAATTAACCATAACATACAAGTGAATTGCCATAAGTTTACAAGCATCAAACGTGTTTACAAGTGCAATGTTTATAAGGTAACATGTTTCACCCCAAAGTGTATATATATGCAAAAAGGGGGTATAGAAATACTCACATGATATATATACGTGATGATAAGAATTTAAATGAGGCTCCAATGGTTTCTTTTACAAGTTGCCTAAACGTATATGTTCCAAGATTAAGTTCGATAATAATATTAATAACTAGGGTTTCAATTGGGGATTTGGGGGTTTAAATAATAAAATTATGAATCGTTTACGTTTTGATTTAATAAAGATACTATAAATCAATTAAGTTTAAGAAAAAAAATATTTCAACAATTTAAGTTATTAATTTAATAGAAATTAGGTATAATATGTGAAAAGAAGTAATTAATTTAATAATTAATTATTTAAAATTTTCTAAAGAGAATTAATTAATTACTTATTTAAATGATGTTAAAATTATTTAAAATGATTTTATAAGTTTTGGGCTTTTAAAATGATTTATCATAAAGGTTTTATAATACGAACCCTAGAAAATAAGGATAAAGTAAATTATATTGTTTTACAAATTTCAGGAATTTAAATAAAAGTTAACAAAAAAAATTTATTAACTATTTATAATTTAACATGGTTAAATAATCATTGAATAATTAATTATTTAAATAATCATTTGCATAATTAATTATTTAAATAATCATTGAACTATAATATATTTATAACATAATGGCTAAGTAATATGTTTTATAACTTTTTATTCTTATAAAAAATATTAATTAAATCAAAGAATTATAAGTGTTAAAACCTTTAAAAATTAACTTGATATTTTCTGAAATAATTTAATTAACAAAATAATTTTTATTGTGATTTATTAATATAATAATAATTTTCTGAATAATAAGTTGTACAAAAAAAACTAATTAAAACAAAAATGGCAGAGGCCCGGTTCGAACCCGGGACCTCTTGCCTATTGGGTTCACGCATTACCAGTTGGGCTATAGCCCATATCTGTCTAATATTCAAAATAATTTTATAAATCTATTAATTAAAGAAAACCTCAAATTACTCAAGAACCCTAGAATGGAATTGTGTCCAATTGAACATGAATTCGGAGTAGTTAACAAAATCAAACTTAGGGCTTTTGATCCCTAAGTGAAACCGAGTATCTAGATGTGTTAATCTTACATGGTTGAGTTCGAATTTGATGAGATGATAGAAGGTATAGCCGCGACTACAATCGAGTATGATTCGAGATGCAAACGTTGTATATACTCAAATTAATCTTGTGTGAAGCTTGTAAGGGTTATGATAATCGAAAGCCCTCAAACAATTTTGGCTTTATGTGCCTAGAAAACGAAGCTTGACCAAGTTGCAGGTTGTCTATGAAGATGGTGATCGGAGTCGAGGTGTGGGTGACTTGTGAACGAAAATGGTGTTACAGAAAGCTTAGGAGGACCGATATGTGCATTAGCCCTATGTTAATTAGCAATGATTTGATCGTTTCCACTATGAATGGGTTAAAGTATTGAATTGATGATTCGGTTTTGGGTGCATCACCTTAATCGACCGATTTAATTCAATTAAAACTGATGCCATGTTCGAAACTGATGCATCATATTTAATGTTCAGTTTAATTTCATTAAATCGACTGTTTTTGTGGTTTTGACCATCGCCGGAGCGATGGCCGAAGATGACCGGAGAAAGAAAGCCGAGGGGGGGGTGTCAATGGTGGTTTGGGATCTTTTAAACTGGTTTACACTTTGGTCGCTCATGTTTCAGACTGTTGTTAATTTATGCACAAAACTTTTTTATTAAGTTTCATAAATTACAATTTAACCCTTATACTTATAAAACTAATTGGATAATATATCAAATTAATTATTTATTAATATTCATAACTTTTGTAAAGCTTTTAAACTTTATAATTTATTATTTATTTTCACTTAATAATTTAAATTCATGATTACTAATAAGGATTTATAAGTTTATTAAAATTTCATTTTATAACTTTATAAATTGTTATAAGACTTTTCCATTTAATTATTTATTGTAAAATGGTAATAAACTTTATAACCTTATGAAAAAAATATATAATATTTACAATCCATAAATTATTATAAGTTGTCTAAATGTTTCATAAATGAATAATTCATAATATAAATTGCACATTTAATGTATTTGCTCCATTAAAATTTACTATAAATTTTTTATAATAGAACTTAAAGATTGGTTTTAACTTGGAAAAATGACGGATGTTACAAATATTGTATTCAAAATTATCCGAGTGGGTCAGACTTGTGGGAACAGTTCTAAATTAAGACTATTTCGAATTTATACTCAAAGAGTTGACTTCTAAATTCCAAGACCTCATTACGAATGACGATGGATGTAACTCACCACAAACCATCTTCACCATAAGATACTTTTGTGAATCCTTGGATCGCGAACAGGAATTATCAATGTCGGTCGATTGACAAGTCAACGTTTGCGGAATCAACGTTGATTTGGTTTAATTGTTTTGCAATAACTTTAAATATCAATAAATGTTGAAGAAAACATGTAGCAAAACACAATTAATGATTAATATGTATTTCATTAGAACATGTTAATGATTACATTATAATGAATGAATGATATCAAAGTGTGTTATGATGTGACGGCTGCTAGGGTTTGATTGAGAGACTTTAATGTGATGGTTATAATTCTGATGTTGTTGTCGCTCAATCAATCGTCTAAAACAACCTACTTGAAACGAAACCTAGGATCCATATATATAGACAATGATGTTTCTGTTATAGGAAACACCGGATCTCTTGGGATTTGATTTGTGTCAGTTAAGGAATCATCGGATTTCTTGGGATTCGCATAACTGCCTTGTTGACTTGTATCACTTGCATTATAAAAGTGTTTGGACTCCGTAGGAATAGTGTCTTCCGTAGGAGTTTGTTCTTCCACAGAAGAATTGTTCTTCCGCAGAAGTCTTGTTCTTCCGAAGCAATCTTGTTTTTCCAAAGCAATCTTGTTCTTCCGAAGCAATCTTGTTCACTTCTAGTTGTTCATCCGCAGAGGATCTTCGGATGAATAGTTACTAGTAAGAAATATATCTACGGAAGAACAAAATGTTCATCCGTAGATGTTTCTTACACTTGGTCAATTTCATAAGTTGACCGAGTATACTGTTTGTACCTGCAACCATACATAAATCAACACACACAAAAATGGGTTTATATTTAATGCATACACAATAAAGAATTACAAACATTCATTACAGATATTAATTCAAGTACTATGCCTATACATAATGAACTAGATCTACTGAAACTAGACCTAACAACTTTGATATTGGTATACTCATTTAGTATCCTTTGACTTGAGATGCATACTAGAAATTCCATTTACCAAGGGTTTTTTCTTGATCACTGTCAACCGCTATCGCGTGACTACCGATTATAAAGGCTTTGGGTAGGAATAACTCTGAAGTTCAGTGGGAGTTGTATGTAGTCGATAAGGGATTCTGTACTCTTGCATTATATGTAACAGTTAGACATCATGACACCTTCGTTGATTCAAACTAGTGAAGTGTGAGGTCTCACCCAAACTGACTGTGTGTTTGATTGGACCGTTTTGAATCTGGATCGAGAACAACAATGATTGAGCTCTATATGAGAATCAATCTCAATGACTCAGTTGATGTCTTTTACACAAAGGATAAATGATTGTAATACTATTAGTCTATTGTCTTGTTAAATTAATGTGTTAATAAAACAAGATGTTTTGGTTGATGACTTTAAAGTGTCATACCTTGTTGGGGCAGCTATGTGCAGCTAGAGCGCCACTGACTATCTACGTTAGATTCAATCGAATACCATCCAAGTGGGAGTTTGTTGGATTATATGTACGGGTTCAATTAGTTAACGTTTGACCCGTAAGAGTTACACCTTAGGCGACGAGTTCAAACACACTTTACTAAATTAACTGGTAAATATACGAACCACTATCGGTTTAATAATATATAATAGTTACAAGTTAATTAATAAAAACATTCGGTTATTAACGTTAAAAGATTACGGGTTTCGTTTAAAATCATGGGCTAAATTAATCCAACCGGCCCCGATGCCCGCTAGGGATTAATTAAGCATATAATGGGATCATTAGGGTGATGAACCCTTCACCCATTATTATTGCTTGAGCTGCCGAGAGAAAAAAACATTCCTTTGATCAAATAAAACCAACAACTCTATGTTTATTTTGTTGTTGCTATTGTTGTGTTCCCGTAAGCCATCACGACACCCACGTTGCTTAGCTGTGGCTTCTCGTGTCCCCTCAGTTCGTTTTCTAGCACTCGTTCGTTAAACCCTCGGTGTATCAAACGATTAACTATTAACCAAGGTATATTTTATATCATTAGTAGGTTAATTATAATTTGTATTTGCATCGTTTGTGACCCAGATCCTGTCGGGTTCACTTTTTGGTATTTAATTATTACTCCGCTGCGTTAACTATTATTAATCTGATTAATAATTATCAAAACAGTTTTGATAAATAAACCTAACAGAGATACCACTGATCCCAACAATCAACTAGGACTAACGATTGCACCTGTCACTGACACCCGACTGTACACCACCGTTGTCACTTCCGCCACCAACCGATTGTGCTCGGCACCGACAACCGACAATCGTTGTTGAGCGCATCCAAAACTACCGCGGTCAGAGACGACGGTCGATGGTCGGCCATAGTCAATGTAGGCGGTCATTTGTCGATGGTGGGTGTGATCATCAGCGACTATCGATTGTAGACAATGAGGGCGGGCATGATCAGTTGTCGTAAGGTTTGAGTTGTTGGGGGTGGGGCGGCAAGACATAGTTTTAGCGCCCCACTTTCATGTATGATTTACTATAGTGGCCGGCTGTCTTTTGTTTAGTTACATATAAAACACATGTGTCGCTATCTTATTTAGTTTTTGGAGAGATCAAATTATTTAAGTTTGTCATCTTTGATGGTTTCTTATTTGGCTATTTTATCCTCATAGTCATTGACAAACATGAAAATCTCACACAAAATAATGTAACGGAATAGCGTCAAACACACGTCTCAGTCAATTAAATTTATACTTCTACTTTCTTTCTGTTGTCACTTATTGTTTGAATTTTGTTTCATTTGATTGTAATAACTTACCCTATATTGCAATTTGTCAATTATAAATTGTATATATCTATATAATCATCAAATACTTGTTTTTTCCAAGATTATATTGCTAACCTTTCGCTCTCAACAATGTGAACCAAAACCATGCGTATTCAAGACTTTCATTACACATTAACAACCCAACAATGAGATCTTAAAGTATAGCGTTGATAAGATTTAAGCTCTTATCTTAAAAATAAAATGTTATGTTTATTATTAAAAATTAAAGGATTGTCAACTTGCTTGGTTGACCAGATTATGGGCCTCAAAAAGCATATATTTGACTTTATATATTTATTTAAATGGTAATGAAAGACTATTTCAAACTTCTATCCCCCAAAAACCCATAAACCAATAGATTAGTCCGACTAGGAATTCAAAAAAAACATGTAATTTGATTTAACTCACATGTGCTAAAATGTATGAATTTGTTAACTAGCCTAGTTTTGATCGAAATAAAGACACTTTGATTGAAAATTGGATTTTGTTTAACAAGCCGGTGGCAAAATTTGTTTGAATCCCAAATCAAAATTTAATTCTTTAATTTTGCCACTTGTGCCAAGAAGTCTTGGCCCCGACAATTGTATATTTTCACCTTACATTTTATACACCAGGTTGTTTCGCGCATGTTAAACGCATGAATCTCAACGTAATAAAACGATAAATTTCACAGTTGCTTAAAACCTGCCCTCAATCCTCAACGATATTATATTACATTAAATAAAATTACTTTTTATTATCTCAAATTAGTTTTTAGACAACGGTGAAAAAATGATTTCAAAAAGGTTTTTTATTTTTTTAAAAAAAATGTTGACCGGTTCACGGAGACCAATTAAAGGCGATTTTTGATGGCATCCTACAACTCCCACTTCCCATGGCGGCCAACGGTGTGTCACATTTTGTTAATATTAAAGAAGTCAACGAGCCCACTTCACACCTTATAATAATTATTATTATTATTATAAATACACACCATCACCACCCCATTTTCTTGCAACAAAATGGCTTCAACTTCATCTAAATCCACCCCCCTCCTCCTCCTCCTCCTCCTCTTCCTCCTCTTCCTATCCGCCACCGTGATCTCCGCCACGAGTAGTGGCGGCATCGCCATCTACTGGGGCCAAAACGGCAACGAGGGAACGTTAGCCGAAACATGTGCCACCAAAAAATTCCCTTATGTTAACCTAGCCTTCCTTAATGTATTTGGCAACGGCTCAAACCCTGAGCTCAACCTAGCGGGCCATTGCGATCCGGCCTCTGGCGGGTGCGTCTCATTAAGCACTGACATCCGTAGTTGTCAGAAACAAGGGGTTAAGCTTATGTTATCCCTAGGTGGTGGCATCGGTAGATATTCACTCTCTTCAAAGCAAGATGCCCGAAATGTTTCCTTATATTTATGGAATGCTTTCCTAGGAGGCAAATCACTGTCAGTGTTTCGCCCCCTTGGTGATGCCGCATTAGACGGCATCGATTTTGATATTGAATCAGGATCATCACAATTCTATGATGATCTAGTTCGATATCTAAAATCTTACTGTAGAAGAAACCAAAGGGTTTATGTAACCGGGGCCCCACAATGCCCATTTCCAGATAGGTTAATGGGGACCGCTTTAAACACAGGGTTGTTTGATTATGTTTGGATTCAGTTCTACAACAACCCTCCATGTCAGTATACCACAAATAACACAACAAATTTGATTAACTCGTGGAACCTTTGGATTAGATCGATAAGGGCGAAAAAGTTATTTATGGGGTTGCCTGCGGCCACTCAAGCCGCCGGAAGTGGGTTTATTCCGGCGGATGTATTGATCTCTCAAGTTCTTCCGGTGATCAAGAAGTCTCCAAAGTATGGAGGTGTAATGTTGTGGTCGAAATTTTGGGATGATCAAAGTGGATATAGCTCATCAATTGTATCAGGGGTATAAATGAAATAATAGATTTTTGTGTGTTTTCTAATTATGTTGTGGTTTTTAATTTTTATTTGTATAATTGACAGAAACACCAATAAAACTTTTACGTTTCTTAATTATAACTAGCTACATTATTATTAGTTAGCTAATTGTTGTCGTTCACGATCCAAATGTATTTGTGTAACATCGAATTTTTTGTATGAAGGCCTTTGATATAATCAATCATGGGTGTTCACCGGTTTTGGTATCAACAAAAATTAGTTTGACCCGTTTGCTACGGTTTCATAAGGCAACAAACCAAAACTAGTCGGGTTGGATTAGTCGGTTGGATACACCAGTTTCGACGTTTGAACTGACTTTTTGATTTCCTTTTGTTATTTAAATATGTTGTTTGTTTTAAAATTCTAAAATGATATATATATATAGTGTATGAATAAAATTCGTATATTCATGATTAAATATTTCAAAAGTTAAAAAAAAATTGAAAAAAAGAAAAGCAAAATGCATGTACTTGAAACAGTTGGTCGTACAAACTGTCAAAATCGAATAAAGACGGTAAAAGGCAAACTATCATTTTTTTTTAATTTGAAGTTTTAAACAAAACACACAATAATTTTAGGTGTTCAAAAATAAATGACATATGTTATAGCCAAAACAAAAATCTATAACCGAGTCCAATTATCTGATTTAGGTTCCTATTTTATAGTTATATGTAGCCCAAAACAAAATTATACAATGATTCTCTAATTAGCCCATCAGAAAATGCTTAACAATAACCCATCAGCCCAAAGGAATCTTAACGGAACATTCTATCATGATTCTCTAACTTTTAAGCAATGATGAATTCTTTTCTAAATTCTAACTTCTAAGAAGTTGTTGTTGCTTGCATCCTTTTTACTTTGCATAACTAGAATTAATAAAACATCATCTTACTTCTCTTTTTCTTTTTTTGCAATTTTGAAACAAATTTCAAACCTTTTATTAAAACATATCAAGGATACAAAAGAAATCCCTTGTGGTAAAGTATCCATCCAAATACTAAAAAGTAATTAGATGTAAAGTAGAGAGTGTTACACTAATTCCGAGTAGCAATAGGTGATGGTTTTAAAAGTAAATTAGATGTAAAGTAGAGAGTGCATCTTTCTCGGTCAAAAACAAATATATAAAAGAAATATATTGGCAACAAAACATTGATTTTGGTTGTTTGACAACTTTTGAATGATTAATATTGATTCAATAAGATATTTGAATCATTAAGTGCTGAATCATTAAAAAGTTTGAACCATTAAAAGCTATTATATTGTTAAATTATTCAAATGCAAATGTCTCACTAATTCTAATAAGAGGTCTTAACCATTCAGCATTAGACATCTTAACCATTCAGCATTAGACATCTTAACCATTCAGCACCAGTATAATGCTTAACCATTCAGAGGCAAATGTCTGAACCATTTAAATATTTGTTCGCGAAACAAACAGTCTGAACCATTAAGTGTTGAACCATTCAGACACCTGAACCATTAACAGCCTGCCAAACAACCCATTAGTAATTTTGATGGGCTGTTACACTAATTCCGAGTAGCATGTCAACAAATCAATAATACAAAAGTGAGACCATTCTTGTCCATGAGTGGTTCTAGTGGCGGTGTGGTGTTGTTTGTCTTCTTGAACTAGGGATAGACCTAGGGTGGAGGTTTGTGAGTCGTATGATATATACAATCAAACCCTAATAATAACCAAGATTTTTTTACACTAACACCATAAATTAAAACTTTTAACTTTACTTAGAATAATAACATTTTTATTTAAATTAACAAGTAAAACTATTAAACCAATTACCCATTATATACTTTACAAATTTCAAGTGGATTAATAGTAAAATGCAAGTTTTTAAGTAGTGTTTACAACTGCTTATGCATGTACAATATTTCAAGCTTTTAGTACAAGTTTTGAGGTTACATGTGTTATAGTCTTAACTCTTGCACCACGTGTCATCGATGGTGATTATCCTTTCTCTTTTTGGCTTTTCTTCCTTCCCAAGGGCATTTGTCACTTTCGTATCGTCTTCTTCATTCATTTTGCTTTAGTCTTGCCTCATTTAAGGCTCCTCCCTCCTTTTATTTCAACCATCCATTTTTAATGAAAATGCTAATTCCTAGGGTTTTCATTATATTTTTAAGTTTGATAAAGTCTGAATCGCTGACCGTCATGCGCCCTGTTTTTGTCGGATTTGTTCTTCTGAATCATCTGTTTCTCCCTCGCCATAGTACAATTAATTTGACTTCACCTTATGAATTTGGGGGTTCTTTGATTATTCATAGCATTTGAAATTGATTTCAAATGAAAGCTATTTTATAGGGTTCTGAAATTTTAACATTAATTAATATTAGTTTGTGTTTGTAGAAAGGCATGGCGATATGGTAAACGATAGTTTCTGATATTGGAAGCTTCCTCCCATTCAGTTTGACGACAAACCCTTGGTTGTTTGATCACAAACGATCAGCGACTTTGTTTTGTAACGTGATGATATTCATACTTTTTTAAATTCAGACAAACCCTTGGCTGTTTGAGTGCAAAAGATCAACGATTTCGTTTCGTGACCTGATGATTTTTATACTTTTTCCAGTTAGATTTGGTACTTAGATATGCATTTTTTTCTTTAAAATTTAGATGTGTTTCAGTGAGATTAGATGTATTCTAATTCTTGATCTGTGTGCTCTCAAAAATTTAGTAAAAAGTTAATGGATAATTG
Organism: Flaveria trinervia; assembly: GCA_025506515.1. NCBI lineage: Eukaryota > Viridiplantae > Streptophyta > Magnoliopsida > Asterales > Asteraceae > Flaveria > Flaveria trinervia. The sequence goes on from CM046452.1 coordinate 9,760,712, forward strand.
TTGTTGTTTAGAAAAGAGTATGATATAGCAAGGATCGATACAGTGATGTGCGTATGGATGTGAAAGTAACCAGGACACAAGTACGACAATGAAGTAGAGTGATGTTTGTTCCTTCTGCTTCTACATTACTATATATTATGTTAAAGGTGTTGGTGTATATGAAAGGCGGCTAAAGGCGGGCTGACTTCAATGGCTTTGAAATGTAATGAAAGACAAATGAGGTATGTATAATATGATAACCATATAAACCACGATAATGTAAGCAACATAAAAAAACTTAACTCTAGTGTAACATTTAGCTAGGTACGACTTTCAATTTTACCAATAAACGAATTTAATATGATTTTTTATTTGTGATCACTGCATTTTGATTCACTTGCATTTTGTGTTAGATAGTTATGGGTATACTCAACTTACTTGATGAACATTCATTCAATCTAATATTGTCAAAGTCTTACCCGCAACGCGCGAGACTCCACCTAATTACCCTATAAAGATTATAACATATCTTTAAACTCACTTAAGATTTAAAGCATTCCCTCACCTTTCCTATAGTTTCCATCCTTATAAATTAAAGGGAAACTATAAAAACCCCCTCATATTTTAGAGGTTGTTATTCATATCCCATATTTATTGTTTAAACTTTTTTTTGTAAATGATTGTAAATGAAATAAAAAAATATATATTTAAAAAAATAAGAAGTATCATGCAATTATAATAAAGATATATATGATAAATGAGATGTGAAAGGTTTTTAGAAAATAAAAAATAAATTTAAGAAATGATGATTTTTAATTAAGTTGTTGAAAGAAGATGGAAAACCAATGCTTTTAAGTCATCACTCATTTACCCTTACCTTCCTCCCGTCCGATAAGTTTTATGAATTCAAATTTTGCAGGACTGGTAAAAGGGGTCAATACAATGTTTCACAAGGTTGGGAGAGTTAAAACATTAACAAATCAAATAGAAAACCAGTTAGAGATAAAACAATGAACACAAGTAAAAGAAGAAGAACACGAAGACTCAAATATGGTTTTCAAGATTACCGTATATTGCTCTTGAGTTCTTACAAGTGTTACAAAGCATACCTAGAATACAAGTACTTGAGATACATTATACTACATCCTACAACCGCTCATACTTTGAAAACCGATCATACTTTGAAAGCCAACTAAAAACACTAATATAGACAACAAGATAAATGTAGAGTCAAATTTTACTTGAATCTCGTTTATGTGTTTTCTTGTCAATATTTTACTTGAATCTCTAGGTTTGTTGATTTAAGTATGCGTTTTCTTGTCAATATTTTACTTGAATCTCGTGATTATTTGAGCATTGATAATCTGACTAATATACTAATGTTGATTATTTGATTGCTTCATGTTTAGATTGAATATCTTATGTTAAAGTCTACTTATGTGGTGCTACATAATTTTAATGGATGGATCTTCTCAAACAATTCGACAATTACTTTATCTGAATTCTTAGGTTCTACAAAACATCACCTTGTTTTGTTATTTATATTAGAATCCTTAGAATTCATTTGCTTATTGGTATGATTTTTTAGGTAAGTTGGATTTCTAGTTAAATGACATGCTAAATCACGTAACCTTACCTTCTTAGTTGGTATAAGTTACTTTTTCAAATTACTACTATTTAGTTGTTAAGTATTAACTTTTTAGTTGTTAATTTTATATCAAAGGAACAAGTAAACAGAGTGAGGTATGAACCATTAAGAAACCCTATGAGGTTCATATAAGAAAACCTTAGATTTACATTAAAACCCTAAAGCTACTTCAACGACCTGATAAAATACGGTTGAAAAAATTCGATGACCGATCCACTCCCATAAAATTTTCAATTCACTTGATTTGGAAGTTGATACCTTGGGATATATATACAAAGATTATGCCCATAAAAAACATTGGACATGCTACCATCTCATGTGATTACTATTTTACTTTTTAGGTTTTTAAAACATTTAGAGTGATTCGTAATACTCATAATTATAATCACACTTATTCTCTCTTATTTTCAAATTAATAATATTGTTCTTTATCTTTTATTGATTCATAACCACTTTTAAAAATATTTAAAACAATTAAAAAGGTTGAATAGTATTTACTTAAATATACAGATAAATAATAATATTTTTTCTTTTATTTACTTACAATCAATCACAACCAATTTCTTATAATACAAGAAACACATTCACACGCATATAAGGAATCCATCGTGAATACTCTTACCCAAATAGGCTATTTCTAAACTACTCAGAATGTTGCTTAACAAGTAAACATACCCGTGCGATGTGGTGGGTCGTGTACATGTACTTTTGCTTTATAAACATTTGATAACCCACACTGAATTACCTTAACATCAAGTTTAATAGAGACCATAATTGTATCTTCTACATGAAGAATAGTAACCTGGTGTTGATTACCATTTAAAAATGTGTCATCCTTCACCCTTCATCAGTTTTGTAATAATAATATATGAGAATTCCATGAAGTTACCTAAATTGATTTGTTTTATGGTTTATGCTTTCACATCTTTCCATTAAATCTACCCCTAAACTTCATCCTCTTTCACTTCTAACTCTTTTAGTCTCACACTTCCCCATCAACAGGCCCACTGCAAGAGCACATGTATAAAAGTAATTTATAGGTATTCCACAATGACATGATATTAAAAATAGTTTTAAAAGGATCCACTACTTTACATAAATACTAATAGCCTATTGTAAAAAGAAATTCTTTCATAAGATCACCCAAACACAAAAAGTTCATACCTGACTCAGTTATGTAACTTTGTGGCTAAGAATTATGTGCCTTAGCACTAATGGGTTCAAAAACTATGATTTACTAAAAAATAAAGCTAAATAGCTAAAGAATTGTTACTAAAAGCGTTAGTCTTAAACAAACAGAGTTAGAGGACTACAGAATTAAAAAGGGTACCCATAGACTAAGTAAGTTTAACCTATTTAATGCAAAATATTATATTTTACCTACATATTTTTTAAAAGGCCAACTAATAAAACCCAGCTACCTATGGTACCTTAATGGCGAAAAGACACCCTATATGCTCGCGAGCACAAACAACGTTGTTTAGACCAAACCCACCAACCAATAACTGCGATAAAACCTGACCTCCAATAGCATGTTGCTAGCGTTAGGACTCGAACTTACAACCTCTCCTAGAGGAAGTCATATGACTACCACTCAACCAAATTGATGGTTTTTACTTACATATTCTTTGAATCATATAACATAATATTAATTTATCATTGAGCATTATACTTCATAGAAGTAATCATAGACAAACAAATGACTAAATAAGCACATGGTGTAACCACAATAAACAATACAGACATCAATTGAGGTTTTAAACCTAAATCTTATAATATATTAAGAACCATATTGCACGGATCAACTTATTGATTGTAAAAATAGCATGAAGATCATCTTCAACCCCAACAAATGTCTACAATCAGTATTTAGTATATACAACTCTAACCATCATTTAAGAAAACATAGCAATAATGATTTAGAGGCTCTATTATCCATCAGTTGTAATTGGTTTCTACCATTAGCTAGACTGATTTGGGCAACAGTGTCATCTCCACAACATTGTATTTGAATATTTAGTGGTAATTTAGCAACAATTAAAAGCCAACAACATGGGTAATTTCTCAAGTTAAAACATTTACTTGGTTGGGTTGCATCTTTTATCAAGAATCATAAAAACCACAAACCTACTCCTAATCAAGTACAATTGTTATTTTACTTAATTTCATGATACTTACTAGGAGCATTTAGAGTATTCGTAATTTTGGTATTCATAACTAAATTTTGTTATTTGATGACATATTATTTAATATGGGGATTAAATATGAATATTAATAAAGCATGCGATAAATGTACCTTTCAATTTAAGTTTATATAAAAGATATATATCTTTAAGTCTCATTCAAGTTATTGATATAAGACATTGTATACAAAACTATTTGATTAAGGGTTGAGTTATACAAACACCTATTATGTTATTGAGACACCCTATTGTCTCTATCTCTCTCCATATATCTATCTATCTATCTATCTATATATATATATATAGGAAGATATAAAGAGAATAAAATAAATTGAGTGTATCAATAACATGCCCCTTGATTAATTACACACACATGTATGGACGTTTATACTTTTGTGTTGGGATATGAATGTAGCATATGACGTGACTATGACACATTAAAATCTTGATCTATTTTGTTGTATAGATAGTAAGGATGTCTTTAAAAAGAATTTTGTTATAATACATCCACTGATTATTAAGACCCACACACACTCTCTCTATAAATATACAAATACATATAGAAAGAGATAAAGAGTGGAGGGTGTACTAATAACCCAAATGAGTGTCCATATAACTAACTAGTATTCAAGCCTCACGCGTTGCGGTGTAAAGCGTAAAACGTTATAAGAAACATCAATGTCGCATCATTGCCAGCAATCACCTACACCAGAAAAGCACATAAAACAAAAAAAAACAAAAAAACCGATGAAAAATAGATACAAAAACGTTAAACTATGCATGTGTGTCATGGCGTGTTAATATGTATAATTAGACCAAAATGTAAACGACAATGCGTCTGTTTAAATTGGAAAAAAGTAAACTTGAAAAGAAGTTGAAAATGAAAAAAAATATTAATGTTAAATGTAAAGATTGAAAACTATAAAGTTAAAAGTAAAAAAAACCAAATACAAAACATATGATACAAATCATAATGCACAACTAAATTGATAATATAAATGCTCTTTATAGACTATTATGTACTATGTAAGATTGAAAGAATCATATGTTGAAAATATTCATGCAATGTGGACACAAAAACTAAATAAAAACATTTTATCTTAATATATTAAAATGTTTCTATTTAGGAAGAATTTCATATACCACTATAAACTTTATCAATTGTATATATACCCAACTTAAAATTTTAATTACATATATACCCAAGTTAAATGTTTAATCACATATATCTCATTCTAAAACTTAGTTAATTACATATATACCAAAACTAAAAGTTTTGTTACATAAAACCGCTTTATTAAATATAAATATTACATATTACCCATTTTATTAATTTTATTAAAATAACTTATATAATTAGTATTTTACTTTTATTTTTATTAAACTATAAAGTTATGTTCTTCCTTATGTACTTGTTTTTCGAGTTTTGATTATTTATTAATATTTATATTGTGAAGTCGGTTTCTTCCGGATCGATAAACATCCGAGCATGTTCTTGACGGAAGGATAAACAATAACACAAACCAAAAGTCAAACAATAATACGAACTATAATTGAATGGTTTTATTGATAAAACCTAACGATTACAGGCTCGTTACAACATAAGAATCAAGACTCTTGGCAAGTGGAAGATCGAGCATGATCTCACCTCTCATCCGGCAGCCCTAGGCTCGGGTAGACTTCCTCTCAAAATCCTTCTGGAAATCCTGAATCTTAACGTTTCATTAATCGTTAGATTGCTCTGAACTATGTTCTCCCTGATTGGATCGCCAATCAAATAGGATTCCACACTATTTGAATTGGTATACGCGCAGAATCAGTTAGTACTCCGTATGTACACGGTCCTAACAAGTGGTATTAGAGCTTTGGCTCTTGATTTTGCGTGTTGATTCAATTAGTTTTGGTGCAAAAATCACGTTTTTCATTCAAAAGTGTCACCTTTTTAAGTAAAACAGTGTTTTCAGAGTCTTCAGATCTAAAAGTTTAAGTTTTTCGGCATACGGCATATTAGGGTTCTTGAAAACTCGTGTTTTTGAGTCAAAATATCAAAAATCTTCGAATTTTCAAAAACTAGTAGCTTTAGTCGCACGATTGACTCAATCGCACGACTGAACTCAATCGTACATCCCATACGCACGATTGAACTCAGTCGCCTATCCAATCGTACGACTGAACACTCCATTCGCATTGTCCAGTCGTCCTTGTCCAATCGCACGATTGACTCATCCGTATTTGTTCAATCGCACGAGATAGGGAATCATAATAAGCCCCCTAAACTTATAACGTTAGAAGATTACCCTCAACGGAAGCAAAGATTCAAGATATATCTCAATGGAGATTATCCCAATCTGTGGGAATCAATTGAGACTGGTTACAGCATGCCTGTTGGTGCTGATGGTGTCAAACTTACTTTGGGCAGCATGACTGATAGCCAGAAGGTGAAGTATAATGCGGAGAAGAAAGTGCATGCTTTGTTGACTCAGTCAATTCCTAAGGATATTTTCCATCAATTTTCTGAGAACAAACAAGCCAAGAAGTTGTGGGAGGCTCTGAAAAAACGTTATGTCACACCCCAACCATGACGGCAGAAACGTCGAGATGTGAGGGTTACGATTGTTCACAGCCACATAACGCTATTTATTAAATCCAAACATATTAAACATAAGATTCAATTATGACATTTACAAGCAAAGGTTTCAGCAAGAATACATCATGTACAAATGCTACAAATAACATGATCATCCATTTTATCTCTAGGTCCAATCCTAGGTGTGGTAAGCTTCAAAGAGTAGAACACAAACTTGAGGTATTCCTGAAACATGTTAAAATAGAAGGTCAACATAAAAATGTTGGTGAGCATTCTATAGTTTTCAATACATAAGTATATAAAAGATGGCAATTCAAGTCATAAGTTAGTGAATAAGTGATTAGGGATGTTATGAACAATGCAACAATCAAACCTCGACAAAAGTTTTACAAGTCTCAAACGTTAAAAGTATATACGATCAGCTAAGTGAAATCGATTACTGAAATAAACATGGGGCTTTGATTCCCCAAGTGAAATCGAGTATATAACAACGTTTAATTACCCGTTTTGATTCGAACTGATGATATGAACAATCGAAGAACAAGTCACGGTCGAAGATGCACAAAGATGACCAAACTTCAATGATAATCGAATTAACTTTGTTGGAAGCTTCTTTGGGTGCTAAAGATTATTTCTCCTCAACTAATTTCAGTTTAGACAAACCGAAACAAGCTCCATGGTTGGGTGCAGGTCGCGGTTAATGGAAGGAATCAAACGAGATGTTTGAGTTAGTTTCAAGTAGAATTGTGAGTTGCATTCGATTAGTGATTGACATATGATCGTTCAGATTGCTTTAATTAGATTGTTATTAGGTGTAAATGCTCAAACGGATACACGATTTTAAGGTTTCGGTTATACGTCTGTTTGACGTTAATAATCAGTGTTTAAAAAAAATTTAAGGTGGCCATTAAGTTCGAAACGTGTAAACGAGCCGATTGGGATGATTGGTACCAAATTTTAAGGGTTTTCGGGTGGTTTAGGGGTTACCGCGCCGCGCCGACTTGGCCGGCCGGCGGCCGGAAACACGGGGAGAGAGAAAGGGGTGGGGGGTTGGGTTTGGTAATTTACACAAATGGTCCCTGTGGTTTCAACAATAACAACAAGGACTTAAAGTTTTGTTTTTAGTTTTAGCTAATTTACACTTTTAAACCCTGAAGTTTTAAAGTTATTATTTTATGCCAAAGCTAGTTAAATACAAGTTTTTAAAATAATAACACTTATATTGTTTCTATTTTTTACAAGATTACTTTGTATTATCATTATTATTAATCTTATTATTATGATTATTTGTTACTAATATTATTATCATAATATTATTATTATCATGTCATAATAATAATAATAATAATAGTTATTATTTTATTTAAGCTTATTAACACCTTAAGTTTTATAATAATAAACAAACATTATAACACTTATAATGTTATTATTATTATTTTAATTTGTTAATCAGCAAATTAATTATTAAGTATAACAAACCCCAAAGTTTCAAGATGTCATAAAAGGCCCTTTTAAGATTTAACAAAGTTAACTTCTAAGTTAACAAAATTAAGTGATGTCACAGTCTCCCCAACTTAAAAGAATTTCGTCCCGTAATTAAAAATGAACTTAGATGAACAAAGGAATTATAATGAAAGGTAAGTGTACAACGGCCAGTGATAGACGTTGGATTACAGATGAGATGTTTCACTTCATGGAATCTTACAAGTCTTTTGATACAATGCATGCCAATTTGAATTCTTCCAGTGAAATATGAGACGCTTTGAAATTTGGCATATGAAACTTTAGAAAACGATGACGAGTTACCCGTGGTATGTTAAACTTATAAGCCATAACGTCTAGAATGTAGTGATGTTTTCGAAATCAGTAAAAGACCAACAATTGTAGGAAAGTTTGACCAATAGATTTTAAGAATCCCAAACGTCACTATATATAACGAAACGATCTTAACGCACATCTTGTGCATATGTATTGCTCTTTTGACCAAACCGCTGGAGTAAGGATAATGCGAGATTTTGGGATTATTTCACAACATTGGTTAGAAACATTGCTAATAGCAGAAAACGAATTGATCATCCATATTAATGATCATGTTTTAACGACATACCACGTATATACGACTATTTGAGATAGATACAAGCCAATTTCTCGACCCGTTAACCCACATGAGTCAATATGAATTTGTTAATCGGTCTATAATGCACCATTTGTTATTATGCAGCTAAGATAAGAGGCACTTAGTGAATGAAAAGTTAAACAGAGATCCATGGGATCACGAATGTTAGGTCTTGTCATATGTGAAGGTAAGACACTTGGATACATACCAAGTTACGTCATTTCCTTTATGCCAAACCCATGACTACAAGTTACGAAGGTTTATGAACTTCCACGTCACAATGTAAGTAATAACGAGTCTCGTTAGTCGAAACCAAGATAGAGTTTTAAAGATTTCCAAGGTTAAGGGTTCAAAAGTGATTTAAGAAGTAACGCAAACAATAAGACATGCATTTGTAACCATGTTTTGCAAGTAACAAATTCCAAATATAGATTGCATACAAAATTTATCAAACCCATAAGTACAGTCGAGAACATTCGTATGACTAGAAAGACCTAACCACGAGTTGATAATGTCTTTATTTAGTAGAAAGATTGTTTAAGAAGGCTACCATCACACCAGCATGTGTTGATGATCTCAAAATGAAAGTTGATAATAGGGAATAAATGGTTCGATATAGCTAGATCAATTCAAAACATAAGGATAAGGGAAAAAAATCATTTTAAGAATTTAAATGCTCCAAGCTTGGAATCAAAATCAACCTAGAGCGATCGGGTCCCCTTTCAAGTTCAGAGATCATGCTTTGGCTTGATAGGTCGAAACACTAACATTGTTTCACCCTGCAAGTTAGTACATGTTTCTCGTCACTTGATTACAAACTTGTAAGTTGAAAATCAAGAAATGAGAATAGTCATCAAGGTGTGGTTTCACTCCTAACTTGATGGTGTATTCCCAGGTATGACCACTAACTTACCAATCAAAAAGTTCGATCCCAACTCCTTGTTGAGGATCCACAGAAATAAGACGAGGTAACTCACCATTAAGGTAAGGGAAATCACTCCCATCTTAACGGTGAAGTTTTACAAAAATAAAATATAACAAGATGAACTTCTTCATCAAAATCCAGAATTCACTCCTACTTTGATGAAGTCGTCTCATTTGAACAAACACAATTCATAAAGATGATATTATCATCAAGGTATGGATTTCACGCCTATCTTGATATTTGGATTTCATAATAGCAAGAAAACAATCGAAGATTGACATTTGTCACCAAAGTACGGGTTTCAATCCTATTTTGGTGAGATCATGTCATTTGTGAAATGCCATTCCAAAGAAAATAATTGAAGTCAATTTTAGGGATAAGGAAATCACCCCAATCCAGAGGATGAAATTTATAAATCACAATTGAAAACCATTTACCGAAACGAATAGAGAATCATCAAAGTAAGGGAATCACCCCTGCTTTGATGAGTTAGAAACATTTAGGAGATACGAGTGTTCTTAGTCATAGGTTAGTTTGCAAACACTTGCATCTCTCACGGTGCAGACGGTACGGAGTTTGACTTAACATTGAAAAGAAAATAATATCAATTAGATACTCGGAAAATTTCAAGTTACATCAATATAACAAAAGGAAAATCATGCTACACTTGTGGAAAGTATGGACATATTGCACCATGTCTTAGTCCAAATAAACAAAAGGGTAAAGATGTTAAAAATGATCAAATAATGAATTTTGTTAAAGAAGCTAAAACATCTAAACAAGAAGTGTTAAAACCCAAACAGACTAAAGTCACACCTGGATCACACACTTCACCACAGAAATAGTTTCACCAACATGTCGAAAGTAGATCATGCTACACTTGTGGAAAGTATGGACATATTGCTTCTAAATGTTCTTATTATCAGACACCAAGAAAGAAGATTGAATTTAATGATACTAAACCAAGTTCTTCAAAAAGGAGTTCAATTAGTCCACCAAAAAGAACCTATGAATCTAAAGTTCAAACCATAAGCCAATCGTCTGTTTATCACAAACAGGACTTACACAAAACTGGATTATGGAAAAAAAATCAAGTCCAGTGTCTGAAAATGAGAACAAGAAGAAGAATGATCTGCCCACTCCCTTAAATGGACAGTGGGTAGAATTCATGATGTGTGATGCCTCTGGGTCACCCAAGCCAGTTAAGGCTTGGGTCCCTAACCTAAACTAATCATTTCCGTTGAATGTGCAGGGTGTTCGCTATAGTGCTTCTACGAATACTTGGATTGTTGATAGCGGTGCATCACGACACATGACTGGAAACCTGTCTCTCTTGTCAAATGTCAAACAAACTAAAGGAGGACACGTTTCATTTGTTGGATATAAAGGAGGTTATATCACTGCACAAAGGGAAGTGGGAAACCAGAAAGTGAAGTTTGATAAGGTAAACTATGTTCAACAACTTCAAAATAACTTACTTTCTGTCTCCTAGATATGCGACAAAGAGTTCAAGGTTGTATTTGACAACAAGAAGTGTTATGTTCTGAAAAAGGACTATGTCATCCCGGAGGACCAAGTGTTAATGTCAGCTTCAAGATATAATGATTTGTATGTCTTGGACCTCTCAAAGGCTTCCACAACCGATCATCAAGCGACTTCAAAATTGGTATTAGAGCCGGAAACTGCTGGAATGATCTAACAATCATTCTAGCAACCTGAGCTCTTGATTTCTGGATCTATTTCAGGTTTTTTGACGTTAAACCCACTTCGTGTTCTTCGTGTTTTGCTCAGATCTTGTTACGTGTGTTGTTTCCTGGTTAAAATCAAACCCAGAACCACGTTCTGATCACCCTTGCGAATCTTATGATGTCTATTTTGGTTCGGTTCATGTAAAATTCATAAGATTAGGGTTTTTGGCAGCCATGACAGCTGCAGATCTGAAAATCTGTGTGCAGAATGGTTCATGCGACTGGACCATAAGACTGGACCAATCTTATTTCCAGTCATGAGACCGGACCAGTCTTATGTCCAGTCGTGCGACTGGACCAGTCTAATGTCCAGTCGTGAGACTGGACCAGCCTTATGTCCAGTCGTGAGACTGGACAAGCCTTATGTCCAGTCGTGAGACTGGGCCAGTCTTATGTCCAGTCTTGCGACTGGACCAGTCTTATGTCCAGTCGTGAGACTGGACCAGTCTTATGTCCAGTCGTGAGACTGGACCAGTCTTATGTTCAGCCATGCTACTAGATCAGTCTTATGACCAGTCGCACGAATATATCATTCGTATCATCCATTCACATGAATGTGATATTTGTCCTCCATGTCATACGAATGAATGGTGTTCCAGACCAAAAAAAAAGTCTGGAACTGCCTCTTGCATAGATTTGAGGTTGAGCAATGCACATTCATCCTGAGGTTCTTTTGTCAAATAAGTTCGATGGATACCCCATTATTCGTTAGACTTTCCAGAATAGTTGATTGTAGTTAGAACACAAAAGAGAGAAGAGAAGATGTCAGCAGTCAGTGCTGATTTTGTGGGGTAGTCAGGAGCATCTGACTATTGATGGGCCAATCAAGTTATATTTATCCGTATAGAAAGGATTCTGATTCTTAGGGGGAATCCATGTATAGAGAAAATGAAGACGCAATCAGAAAGTGATGATGTGAGCTGGTTTCTGATGATGAATCTGAGTGCATGCTGATTTGTTTGAGATTGTTAGCTGTGGATTGGAAACTTCTACCTTTTGCCTAATACACCGTATGAAGATGCCAGGAGAGCACAATGTCTATATATTGGGATATGCTGAATTTGAGGGGGAATTTCCGTAGGTGTTAATGTTAATCAGGTTAGCCTGTGTGAAGATTGAAGCAATGGAAAACTGTTTATGTCATTATCTGGAAAAATCAGTCATATGGGGAATCTTGCTTCTATGATGGTGTTTTGCAAAGTAAACGAAAGCTATTGTGCCTAAATTCATTTTCAAGGATACTATAGCAACCTGACGGATCAGCAACGTTGGCTAATATGGTTTTTCATTTGATTCTATTGGAATCCAGAGCAAAGATTGACTGAAGATTGTAAGAGGTGTTATCTACTATTCGCAAGCAACGTCCAAGGGAGAATTTGTTGGAGCATATATTGTCATATATAGTGTGTCCGTCACTTATCAAATAGTCTAGGCTTAATGTAATACACCTGATATGTTGTAAACACATGAAACTGGGTCATTCGCTGGGGCATATGCGAATGAGACTCAGTTGTATGACAGAGCCATGCTAATGGACCAGTCGTGCAACTGAGAGATGCGATTGGGCCATTCATAAGACTGAACCATAAGTATGGTCCAGTCGTACGATTGAAGCATACGCATGGCCCAATCGTACGAATGGGCCCAGTCGCATCTGATATGGGCTGAGGCCTATAAATACAAGTTTCATTATGTAGAGTGGGGAAGGGTTTTGGGAGAGTGCTTGGGGCCTAGGTGCTACCGGATGAGAGGGGAGATCATGCTCGATCTCCCCTTGCCAAGAGTCGTGATTCTTATGTTGTAACGAGCTTGTAATCATTAGGTTTTATCAATGAAACTATTTTATTATAGTTCGTTCTATTGTTTGTCTCTTGGTTGTTTATCCTTCCGTCAAGAACACACTTGGATGTCTACCGATCCAGCGACTTGACAATGCGATTGGCTCAATCGGTACAAAGAGCATTGCTGAAGATTTGTACTGCTATGTAGGTATGGATGATTACTCAAGATTTTCGTGGGTGATGTTTCTGAAATCCAAATTAGAGACATTTGAATCATTCAAAAAACTGGTAACTACATTGGAGTCGCTCTACAAGCTGAAGGTAAGGCAAGTTCGCTCAGACAACGGCACCGAGTTCAAGAACCAATGGATGGAGGCATTCTGCAAAGAAAAAGGAATTGTGAACCAATTCACACCTGCCTACACTCCTTAAATGAACAGAGTTGATTGGAGAAAGAATCGCAACTTGATAGAGAAAGCCCGGACGATGCTAGCAAACTCGAAACTGCCTATCCAATTTTGAAACGAGGCAGTTGCCAATGCATGTTACACCCTAAATCGAGTCCTGGTAGTCAAACGTCATGGTAAGACGTGTTATGAGTTACTCCAACGATGTAAACCTAATCTAGAGTACCTCGAACCGTTTGGCGCACCATGTACACTGCTGAAGAAAACTCAATCAGGAAAATTCAGCGAGAAGGCCGAAGAAGCGATTTTCTTAGGATACAACATACTGAATAAGAGAGTTTATAACAACTCAACGGGTCAAGTAGAAGTGTGGTGTAACGTTGGTGTACAGAGATACACCACCCTCCTTGCTGGAAAAGGACCCTTTTTCTTTATCGACTATGATGGATTCTTTAAATCCTTCAACATCCCTCTCTTCCCTCCTGAGGATGAGTTATCGACCAGAATGCTATATGATGTATTAAACACACCATCATTGGACCCGACGATTTCAGCGTCACAAGGTGAGTCTTCTAGTTCTTCAGGGGGAGCACTTGAGGTAAGTGACTTCTCCTTTGATGATGAAGACGTGGCAAATGATAAGGTGGATCAATGGCAACAGGTTCCTACTACTCCAAGTATACAAGCATCTGATGTTGATGCCTCTGACACTTCGGAACCTCACACTCCCACTACCTCATATACTGAACCTGGTGTTTACAAACTGGATAATGAGGTAGTTGTTCCCACCACTCCTGGATCATGACTAAATGTTTATCATCCATTGGATAATGTCATTGGAGATTTTCGATCAGTTTAGACTAGAAATCAGCTATACTCAGCTGATTATGCCTCGGTAATGGAAAAAGACTATCTTCACGATGGTGCATATCGATGTTTTGTGTCTCAATTTGAGCCAAAATATTTTAGTGAAGCCCTAAACGATGAGGCATGGGTGAGTGCCATGCAAGAAGAACTTCTTCAATTCAAGAAGTTAGGCATATGGACACTGGTGGATAGACCTAAAGGTGCTAAGGTCATTGGTACCAAATGGGTCTTGAAATGCACGAAAGATGACCAAGGGGTCACAATAAGAAATAAGGCTCGACTTGTAGTTCAAGGATTTCGACAAGTCGAGGGCGTTGATTACAATGAAGTGTTTTCCCCTGTGGCAAGAATGGAAGCAATCCATATCTTCCTAACCTATGCATCTTACATGAAGATCAAAGTCTATCAATTAGACGTAAAGAATGCATTCCTTCATGGTGAAATCCAGGAGACAGTGTACGTCAGTCAACCCAAAGGATTTGAGGATCCGTATCATCGAGATAGAGTTTACAAACTAGATAAGACTCTCTATGGGCTCCATCAAGCCCCAAGAGCTTGGTATGAGAAACTCTCGACTCATCTTGTGAAACTCGGCTTTCATAGAGGAGTGATTAACTGTACACTGTTCATCAAAGAAAAGGATGGTGACTTACTGCTAGTTCAGATCTATGTTGATGACATAATCTTCGGTTCCAAAAATGAAGCATTATGTAAAGAGTTTGAAGCAGTAATGAAAGCTAAATTTGAGATGAGTGCCATGGGCGAGATGAAGTTCTTTCTCGGGTTACAGGTGAACCAGACACCAAAGGGGATATTTCTACATCAGACCAAGTATGTAGGAAATATTCTCAGTCGGTTTGATATGGAGAATGCTTCGGTAGCTGGAACTCCACTTGCTACAAACCACGATGTGGCACCCGACGAAGATGGTGATCTGGTGGATGCCACCATGTACCGAGGAATGATCAGATCACTCATGTACCTCACTGCCTCATGACCTGATATCATGTACGCAACGTGTCTTTGCTCCAGATATCAGACGGAACCGAAAGTCAACCATCTCATAGGCGTCAAAAGGATATTTCATTATTTGAAGGGTACTCCAACACTTGGGTAGTGGTATCCTTATGATGATGACTTTGAGCTTACAGCATATAGCGATTCGGATTATGGCGGCTGCAAAATGAACTACAAGTCAACTTCAGCAGGAAGTCAATTCTTTAGGAGAAGACTAGTCACGTGGCAGTGTAAGAAGCAGACATCGGTTGCTCTGTCAACTTGTGAAGCTGAATATGCTGCTGTTGCAAGCTGTTGTTCACAAATCATCTGGATTCAACAGCAAATGCGGGACTATGGTTTGAAATTTTCTAACACTCCTATATTTGTTGATAACTCTGCTGCTATAGCCGTCACTAAAAATCCGGTCCAACATCCTACGACCAAACACATCGGAATTAAATATCACTTTATACGTGATTGTTTTGAAAAGAATTTAAACGATGTTGTTAAAATTAATACGGACTTTCAACGCGCTGACCTCTACACAAAAGCTTTTGATAAACCAAGATTTTTATATCTGTTAGAGGTCAATGGCGTAAAAAAGAAATGTGAAATGATTTCAAAAGATGAAAATGCTTAGTCCGATAATCGTTTATTTTTTATTTTCTTTTATTTTTCTTATTTTAATTTCCTGTTTCTGTAAAATCCAAAAACTCAAAAATATTTTTGGTTTTAGAATTTTTCGGGGGAGAATAGGTTAGTTTAGTATTAAATTAGTTACTTTATTTAATTACTTAATAAACGAGGGAGGAGGACAATCTAGTTAATAGAAATGAGATCGTATATGTGATATTGATTCAATATTTATGGAAAATGATAGTACACAGGAACAAAGAGTTTGGGACTTTAAAAGAATTTAACTGATTAAGATGCAAAATTTGAAGTATAAGTTTGAGAAGTCTAAGAAACATAAAAGGAAAAACGATAGTAAAACTAGCTGCTACTAAGGTAACACAAAGAAAGTAGACCTAGAGGTTGCTAGACCACTACATGATGTGTCGGTAGATTCAACACAATAGATAAGTAGACCTCATGGGTGATTTCAAGCTCAAACTAAGTTGTTCAACAAGCTGTGGGTTATCATCTTATCCCTGGTTAACACTATCAACGGAGTTCCAATAAGGGGTGACGAGCGAAATAAACGCCCCAAATGTGTGCGCATGACCATAAAAATGAGCAAAGCACATGAAAAGTGTTAAAAGCAATCAACCTAATAACCTATGTTGTTGGTGCGATCTGTGCAAAAAGAATATAATTGCTCAAACAAGAAGATAGGTTGTGTGCCTCTCTGTTGTGCAGTGGCACTAGCCTGAGGATAAGCATAACCTAAATATTCTAGAAATCATTGTTGTTTGCGCCTCTCTGCTGTGCGATGGCACTGACCTGAGGCTTGGAATCTCTTTGAAAGCTTTTAGAATAGTTTCTTCTTGTCACAATACCCGTAGACTGCTCAAAAATCTCCTGAGAAATGTTGATTACCATATAAGTGTGGGATCCACAAATGCCTGTTGAAATAATCAAACCTTAAATCATCACCAATGTAGTTCGAAAATCTGTGTATGGATTTAAGAGGACAAATGTACTGACAATCATCGTGAGCTGCAATTCTCGAAAGTCCAAATCATTGTGTGTATCTTAAAGCACTAGTAAGATTTCCTAAACTTGCTAATGACTCTCGATGAAAACAAGAATCTAGCATCAAAAGGCTTTGGTAAAATGTCCAAAATGATTTGATAAACCTGTATGATTCCATAATGAATCATTCCAGTTATAATCAAAGTAACTTGACGCTATATTGTCTAGGAAGAAAAAATTGGTAGGTACTTATCTTAGGATTTCAACCTCATACAAAATACAAAAATAAGTTTTGGCTTTGTTTAATTTCTAGTTGTTTAGTTAGTTAATTTCAGTTAATTTAGCAGTTAAATGTCGGACTATGCATCGGAAGTCAGTATGGGATTTACTCACTAAAAAGGTCACGTCTGAGGTGACGAATGGGGTTTTTCAAATGTAAAAGGGTCACGTCTGAGGTGACAAATTGTTTTGTTGTTAAAAGGATCACGTCTGAGGTGATCAATAGTTTTCTAAGTTAAAATGGTCATGTCTGAGATGATCACTGGTCAAAATGTCTTATCACTAAGTGAAAGGGCTAAGTATATGAATGGTCATAAGGTCAAACTCATAAGTTGAGCCATTCGCATGACTAGACCATGAGTATGGACCAGTCGTACGATTGGACCATTCTTATGAACCAGTCACACGAATAAGGCATGAATATGAACCATTCACACGATTGGACCACAAGAATGAACCAATCGCATGAATGGAGGTGACCGAATGAGTCAGTCGCACGACTGAAACCTAGTCGCACGACTGAATGTGACCGATTGAGCCAATCGCACGATTGAAGAGTGCGAAAGGATCCAGTCACCCGATTGAAGACAAATTCAGTATAAATAGGGCCAAAGTCGGTCGCATATGTTCATCACCCCTAATCGCCCTAAAATCGTCCGAAAGTAGCGACACTCTGCCAAAATCTGATTAAATCGTTTTCTTCTTACCATTGTGATACTGACGTGTTGTTACATCATCTGCAGGTAATTATCAACCAAAATTGCACAAAATACGGGGTGAAATCAAACCCTAACAGGCCAAATTGTTTAAAATCAAGAAATTAGTGACAACTAACAAGCAGACCAAATAAAAGTGAAAATTGGTTAAAATTAAAGACATACTGCAACAATTAGGGTCATGCGAGTCTAAAGAACCTAAACACAATGTTTAACTTCCAGTATTGACCTAGATTCAGGATTAAAGTGTCGAATAGAGACATATGTGACTGGTCGCTCCTAATGAACTTCAATTGCACGATTGAACTGGGCGAATGACTCAATCGACCGAATAATTAGGCGTATGAGCACAATGTCACAATTGAACTCACCCACATGGTCAGTCGCCCGATTGAACTCAGCCGCCCGATTGAACTCAGCCGCCCGATTGAACTCAGCCGCATGCTCAGACGCCCGATTGAACTCAGCCGCATGCTTAGTCGCCCGATTGAAGTCAGTCACATACTCAATCAATCGACTGAACTCAATCGTATGGTTCAATCGCACGATTGACCAAAACTGATTTCAAAACAATTTAAGTTTAAATTGTTTATGTTATGAGTTAATCTAATGTTGATGTGTCTTATGTTACAGAAACATGGCAGAAGCTGGACTATAAACACCAAGCACAACATATGTGCCCACCTTGACTCTACATCCTAGAATGCTGCTGAGTTCTCAGGGATTATAGCTTTTCTATGCCAATCTCAGATCTTCAAGGCGATCTCGACTCGGTGCACACCATATAGATCTCTCCAGCAGTCTTTCTAGGAGAACCCCAGGGTAGACATTAGCTGAGCCCCATTATATCCGGAGCTTTATCTTGGGTCATAATATAGTTATTAATAAGGAGGATTTAAGACGAGTCTTGGGCTTGGGTGAGGACGAAAGCCACCCAACTAAGCTACATCCCCTGACTGTCCGTGGATGCTTCATGAGGATCAAGTACGCCGGAGACTTAAATGCCGGGGTGCTGAACAAGAGTAACATGTGCCCTCAATCCTGAATTGCGTAGCCTCCATACGTGGAGGATTTGACGACTTCTCAGACCAAATCTAGAATGCTTATGTTGCACTGGTACTGAACCACCCTTTCAGTTTTTCCCACATGATTTTCTCCTACATGATCGAGAACTTAGAGGCCAAAGGCAAGGAAGGCTTCTGCATGTACCCCCGATTCCTACAGATGATCATTGACGATAAGCTTCCTTCGTTGCCTAAGGAGAGTCATGATGCAGTCTCCCTTGAGGTCATCGATGACACCACCCTTGGGAGGATGAAGGTTTATAGGGGCAAGCAGGTGAATCCCCCTGTAAGGAGATTGTTTGGGCATCTGGCCCGGGAGCACTACGTGGCGTCACGATGATAGTGACTCGGACGTTGAGCATATTGCTCTACCCTCCGATGACTCCGACGGTGATGATCATGATGCTGATCAGGGAGGGGATGGTCAAGGTAGACCCGAACCAGCTCCCATTCACCCCGACTTCCATATGGAGGTGGAGGAGGTGTCTGATGAAGAACCTCTGGTGCGAATGGTGGGGAGCTGGGTCGTAGCCACAAAGAGAGGTCTTAGGGTGGTTGATGGATGCCACGGGAGTTCGGGGATGCTGTTGTTGCTGATACAAATCCATCATATACCCCAGACCCACCCAACAACCAAGGGGGAGCCACTATGTCTAAGGGCTCGATAGGAAGAGAATGGCTCACCCCTATGGCAAAAAGGGGAAGAGGCTAAGGTTTACATTGACCTCTACTACTACCACAGCCACCACCTCATCCACCACTGCTACCACCACCACTACCACACCACCTATCACTACCACACTCCCATCCACTACCACTACATCCTACCATCCACCACACACTCATATACCACCATCCATATTCACCATAGCCACCACTACAGCCTACCTTTCACCACCCACTCATACACCACCACCCATATTCACCACAGCTACCACTACCACCACCAGCCACCAAGCCGGTCCCTCATCTCACACCACATTCACCACAGGACCAACTCTACCCTCCATTGGGGTAGAGGACACTTGGCAGCACTAACCGTATGGTGCTAAAGCTGTTAGCAGCTGATGAAGAGAAAGCTTCCTAACTAAGTTAGCTTGTGGAGCTAAATGCTACGCAAACACAATAGATTGCTCAGCAAGCACATCAGATACCCCAACTCCAAAAGCTAAATGACCAATCAGTGAAGAGAATAGAGGAGTTGGAGACCTCTAACAAGTCTATCATGCTCAAACTAAAGGAATCTAAAGATGAGCCTCTGAAGATTAGAGAGGGGGTGATGATGATGATGGTGATGATGAGGATGATGATGATGAGGATGATGATGATAGTGATGATGATGAGACGAGTGAAGATGAAGGGATAAGGGGAAGGCAGGATGATGATAATGATGAAGAAGGAGATGCAGCTGCATCTGCCTAGCTCAAGGTCAAGAGAGAAGGATAAAGAGAAATCAAGACCAAGGAGCATCATCTTCTGCCCCACCTGCTGACGAGCCTGCTATTCAGGGCAAAAGTAGTGATTAGATATTTGTGTATTCGAAAGCTTTTGTACTTGAATAATGTATTAAAATATTGTACTTAATGTTTATATATATTAAATGTTTAACTGTCTTGATTAATTGACTAATGATCGATGTGTTACATGTTTAAATCAAGTAGATCAAACATCTCAGCAAGACGAGTATGATGTTGCTCCCCTTCAGCAAATCAAGTCTCAACTCACGATGATTCTTGATTTTCAAGGGATTGTCAGACTGTCAGTGAGCTATAATCCTGAAGAAGGAGAAATCATTCATGACCTGATTGATGAGTAACTTGCTGAGATGTTTCGGCTCAACCCGACGAGATTGTTAAGGACGCTCCTACTTTTGAGGTTACAAATGACGATGAGCTGAATGACATAGATGAAATCAAGATAGAGGATGTGACTGCTGACCATTATCCAGAGTACACTGACCAAGAGGGAAATGTAGTCCCCAATTTGGTGATACTCTCGGTAGTGATACATTTGATAAGCTGGATCAGATGGAGAAAGAGATGAAGAGAAATGAGGGTCAAGCCCAAGCCTCGGACGTTGATGTTGACATAAAAAAGGCTGAATGGGCGGCCTGTTTTGCTGAGATCCGAGCCATGCGCACTGCACAAAATCCTAACGTTTACACCAAGCTGTATAAAGGCAAAAAACACCTAAAGGTGTCAGGCAAGATCATAGCATGGGATTATTTTGACGATTTAATGTATATGCAGTGAAGAGAGAAAAGGGCATAGAGTACTTTAGATTTCCACGCGATCTAAAGACTCTTCCTGGTTTTGAGCTCAACCAGCTGGTACGCTTAAAGTTGTTGTATGCTGACTCGAGAAAGAAGTCAGGCTGGTTTAAGGCTACATTGAGGAAAGAATACCACACCAAGTGGGTTAACTTCAGACCTCAACAAATGACGAGGTACATCAGAAGGTCTGAAGTTGATTCCATTACTGGAAAGCCTAAGGTAGTGTTGAAGTGGAGTCCTCCGCGTACTATGTCTACAATCCCTCTAAGGGAAATGCCACAGGGCTTCACTGCACACTTCAAGTGGTGGTATTACGATTGGAGAATAAGTGAAGCTGTTATAGTCTTGCAAAAGGAGAGCCAAATGGATACTATTCAGGTATTTGACCCTATGTGGCTAACTAACTTGTCTGCTGATGATGTATACACATTATACAAGTGGTCACTGTTCTATATTCGCAAGACATTGTACAAGCCCTCCAGTTTCAAAATGTTATACGACTCTGTTTCGCATTTGAGATAAATGTCAGAGTTACAAGAGAGGAAAGGTACAAGAAGTTTGATGAGCTGATGAAGAATGTTAGACAATGATGTGAACTAGGTCCAAGGGGGAGTTTGTTGATACATGTGTACCTAGTTTAGGAGCTCAATGTAAAATTTCTTTCATGTCTTACATATATGTAATTGAATGTGTATGAATGAAATACAATGTGTGGTTGATGCTTATAATGTTTAATATTTCATTGTTTAGTGTGTGATAACTTACAGTGAACTAACTATATAGGTTTGTGGTTGTTTACATAGTTCTTAGTCAAGAATGGTTGAGAAATGGTTTAAACTTAATCGTATGAAGTCTTCATGCGAATGGACCATGCTAATGGACCATACACATGAAAACTTCATGCTAATGGAGCAGTCGCACGACTGAACCAGGAGACTAGATCAGTCGCACGACTGAACCAGGAGACTGGATCAGTCGCACGATTGAGACATAAGATTGGTCAATCGCATGACTGAACCTTCAGTTGTGCGTATGGACCAATCGTATGATTCATTCATATGACTGAACCATACTAATGGTTCAGTCACACGATTGAAACCTAACCTATAAATACCACTTAATTCGTGGAAAAACGAAATCATTCGGATACCTAAGCACATAATCGTACCCTAACCGTCCAGAGGCTCAAGAAAACCTGTTCCAAGTTCATGGATCAAAATTGATCATTCTCTAATCATTCTTAACATTTCATTAATCGTTAGATTGATCTAAACTGTGTTCCCCCTGATTGGATCGCCAATCAAATAAGATTCTGCACTATTTGAGTTGGTATACGCGTAGAATTAGTTAGTACTCCATACATACATGGTCCTAACAAAAATAATTACTAATGAAATATTTCATTGCATGAAAATTCAAAATGGGTTCGGGTTGGGTTTAAATTTTGAAAATGAGCGAATGTATAAGGGGTGTATGCTTAGTGATGGGTTTTGTTTAGATGGGAAGGAAAAGGTGTGGGTTCAGGTTAAGATTGTGGTTTGGGAGCAGGTTGGGATACCATCCTCTGTATGCTTGAAGTTTGTAACACCTCTTTCTTTCTTCCTGAGTGAATGTTAGCTTTGATATCACTAACATGTCGCTGCAAGGTCTTCTTAGTCATGGGACCAACTGTTTTCCTGAGAAGCCATAGGTCCTGAGATATGCCTTCATCCAGGTTTTGTCTCCCACCTTCTTAGCTACCACAAGTTAAGCATCCTCTTCCTCCTTCTTTTTCTCCTCCTTCACTTTCTCTCTTGCAACATTCTTCCTTCCTTAGAAATTTGATATTGTTCTTTATGAAAAAGCCATAAGATCTTATGATTGTCATGAGGACCCAACTCCTCCTAAGAATAGACCCTAGAGCGCAGGATGGCTATCCTCTCAATCCTCAGTTGTTGCTCAGCCTCTTCCTTTTTTCTCCTCCTTCACTTTCTCTCTTGCAACATTCTTCCTTCCTTAGAAATTTGATATTGTTCTTTATGAAAAAGCCATAAGATCTTATGATTGTCATGAGGACCCAACTCCTCCTAAGAATAGACCCTAGAGCGCAGGATGGCTATCCTCTCAATCCTCAGTTGTTGCTCAGCCTCTTCCTTTTTTCTCCTCCTTTTCTCCTCTTCAGCAACTAGCTGCTTCTATTTGTCATTTTACAGCAAGGTTGCCTTTTCCATTGCACCAGCTCATCAAGTGGGAGTAATAACATTTCTTCATTTCTTACCCCAAGTTGACAAGCCTGTCAATCACTTCTACTCTTTTTTTGTTGTTGATAGCCTTTTGGGCTGCTGTTGCTGCTTTCTTGCTTGCAGCCAGCAACTTCTAAGTGTTGAGTCTACCTTTCTTCTTTAGTTTCTTCATCCTCTCCTACTCTATAAGCTCTTTCACAATAATCTTCCTCTTTTCTTTGGGATCTTCGAAAGATTCAACTTTGGGAGATTCTGGCTTAGAGGGTTCAGGTCGGTAAGAGAGAGGTTGATCTTGTGGTGCTGATGGTGTTGAGAGATAAGGGTTTTGAGAAAGTCCTCATTGTTTATCTTAGAGGACAGATCAAGTATGAACTCTGTGATAATCAGATTATCGGATAAGGATGATAATCCAATAATCCCTTTTGATAATCAGATTGTCGGTAAGAGAATGGGATTGCACTACATATCCTAACTAAGTTAGTTTCTAGGCCACCAATCCTTATTTCCCCTTCAAAGTCAATCTCAGGTTTAATATGGGCCTTAGGTTGACAACCTCCACTTAGTAGTAGGTGGTGCACTCAACCTTTGAAGCTCTTTAGCTCCAAAGTTGGTTATAACAACATCATGTGAGGTTGTTCAAGTGAAAAGCTTATTAGGAACTTGGTTAAGAACCCGTGGAGATCAATAAGCATCCTTGGGTTCACTTGAAATATGATAGGAGGTGGTTGAGGGAAGATGGTTGAAGATTGTTTTTGAGTAGGGTAAAATGAAGATATGGTAGATACGGCCAAGGTGGTTCCATAGGAGCTTGACTCTGTACATTCTCCCTTTTTTGTAGCATCATCTTGAGAAGTAGATGAGCTAAAAGAAGAATTAAAGAGACTTGCACAGGTACATGCCTAACAAACTTCTCAATCTGCTTCTCAGCTAGTTTGGCCTTGAGATCTTCAATATTAAGTTTTTAAGTGGCAGACCTATCCTCTAAAGTCTTAACCTTTGATTTAAGGTTTGAGACTTTAATAAAGTAGGTCTTTTATGGTGAGTTGTAGAATTCTCTCATCTTCTTTAGAAGAATCATGGGGAGATGCCATAACACACCTGGTATGTTTATCATCATCACCAGATATGGTTTCTTGGCACCCTGGTTCCCTTAACAAAGTGATGTCTTCTTTAGAGGCATCAATGCGCAAGGTTGTCGTAGACTTAGCCTCAGAGATGTTACCACTGTCCTGAGACCCTAATGAGACACTCTCAGTAGTACCAGCTGAGTCTACATGAGTTCCCTACACATATATGGGATTCACCTCAGTTTTGCTTTTCAAATAGGGACTAGAAATCAGAGTTTCCCTAGGGCTCAGTTGATCGAAGGATTGGTGTGATAGATCAACATCATGGACCTGATGGAACATGCGGTCCTTATTAGATCTGGTTAATGTGTCAGTGAAGGATATGGAGGTTATTCCTAATGACCCAGAACCTTGATATATGTCTAATGGCATTATGCCAGTAATTTGGTTGTCCCTTTTTGGTTGCTCAGGGAAGTATTATGACTCACCTTGAGGGCTATAGGTTGGGATTTTAGGCTTATCAGGTTGAGACTGAGGAGACTCAACACTAATATTGAGGTCAATGGTGGAGGATGGTTAGACCTCAGGCTGAGTGGGAGCCCATTGATCCACTCTAGCCTTTTTGGCTTGAATAGAGGGAGCTTGTTCAATCAGAGTAGATTGAACAAGTATTCATTTGAAGTGTCTCTGGTAAGTGAATTTGATGGGGTGGGAAGTGACAATTGGCAATGAAGCGGTTTTTTCTGGTGTGGGTTCATCACATTGGCTTAGTCATACTTAGAAGAAGGTTAGTAAATCTTCCAGAGAAGTTTGGGGACACCCTTTTCAGAATTTTGAAGATGCCCAGCCTCATGTGAGGGACAAGAAGAGTTTCTTCAAATTAAAGTTTGTCTTAGTCCAGCTCATAATGGATGATGAGTTGAATGAACCTATAATACACGTAGAATGGTTCCCTATAGAGATTTCATCTGAGGTTATTCAACACAAACTTAGAGTAGTTAAATTTGAGGCATCAGACCAATTTATAAACAAGGCGCCCTATATCGTAAGGAATTTTATCCCATCCCCAGATCATGAAGCTCCAGATGCACCCTTATGATCTGTTCAGATATGCCCAAGTCTTGTCTGCAGATTCTTGTCTGATAACCTTACTCCATTGAGTGTGATTCTTTAGCCATTTGCCCAAAATTTGGCCATGTGGTTGGAGTATACAGTGGGGTTACAGTGAGAACGCTAAAGTAAGTAAATTGTATTAGAAACTGGATGATGGGGGCAAAGTCAGCATCCTTTGAAGAATCAAGGAATGCGGCGTAGTTGTGTTGAGGGTTTAGAGCCATTGTTTGAAAAGAAGAGAGATTTAAGTAATTTGAGAGAGTAAGTGGCGAAGAAGATGTTGGAAACTTAAGGCTTGTGAGCGGTAAAAAGATTAAAGAAAGGAAGTTGGAAGTTTTAAATGGGGGTAACTGAAGGATGGATAAGATGAAAAGACAGTTTGGGTATTGATGTGACTAGAGCGGTAAGGATAAAACATTTAAAATTTTTAAATCATTAATAAAATCTTACCTTTTACAGAGTGGGGCCCAAATATTTCTATTACATAGTATGGCTTTCTTCCAAAAGTAAAGATTTCCGAACGTAAAATCTTCCGAGACCAAATTTAGTTCCGAAAGCAAGTTATCTTCAAAGAGGAATTTGCTTCCGAGAGTAAGAAGGTTTTCCAAGGAAAGAAGTTTTGAAGCTTTGAAAGCAAATTTGATGCAAGATCAAATGCTCTTCCGAGATTTAAAACTCTTCGAAAGAAGATACTTGTTTAGAGGAATTTTCCTTTGGAAGATAGATAAATATATCTTCTGAAGGTAATATTCTCTTCGGAATAACTCATACTTAGAAAATTTTAGAGAAATACCTTTTGTAACAAGGCATTGATTTTATAAAGACAACATAAACAAGACACATACAAAAAGGTTTTCAAAAGAGATAAACTAGTCAATGTTATCATCCCAATAGCTGTAATTAAATACTTAAATATTTGTTCATCAAAATATTTGATGAACAAGTAAACATATATTTATTTGAGTCAACTTTGACTAGTTTGATCAATTTTCTCTCATGAATATATCACATGTAATGATACCTGATATCGATATGCTTTGTTTTGGAATGTTTGACTGGATTCTATGTAATAGAAATAACACTCTTATTGTAGATGTGGTTAGGAGTCTCCATAAAGTTGAAGATGTATCTAAAATCTTATTTTAAATCCAAAGCAGTTGAGCACAACAACTTGTAACAACACTGTATTCAGCTTCAGCAGTTGATGTAAAAACACATGATTGCTTCTTACATTGTCAAGAGATGATTATTCCACCAAGAAATTGACATCCTCTTGATGTTGATTTTTTGTTGATATTGCACCCACCATAACACTTAGTGTAGCTTTAAAGATCGAGTCTTGATTCCTAGGATACTAAAGACACTTTTGAGCAGCCTGATATCTTGCATAGATGCATGTTGCAAACATGATATCAGGTTTACTTGTTGTGAGATACATCAGAGATCCTATGTTGCCATGTACTGATGCTAATTAGTATCATCCCCCTTAGAGTCAGTATAAAGATTGTGATTTCTGGTATAGGTTGTCACACCCCCGCTAAGAGCGGAACCACGGGGGCGTAACGAGATGGGAATCGTCATAACACATGGTAAGCGATAGAGATGCAATAATAATGATGATGATGAGCATGTCATGACGACACCCGACAACAAGGGGACTTGTGTCGTGTTTAGTCAGTATTCACGACAACATAGCCATAAGCATAAACATGATGTAAGATAAACATAGATAATAACATTGTATGCAATTCCCACAACCCGGGAACAAGTTACAAAGTGTAATGTTGTTTGAAACGGATACAAAAATTGTTTTCAAAAGAACAAGTTTAGCCACAAAATGCATCCTAGGGTCTCCACTAAGGCATCACACCTAGATCTTCAGTTAGCATGATCACCTGAAAAGATATGCTCAAAATGGTCAACAAAATTGTTGGTGAGCTCGCAGGTTTAAATGTAAATGAGTAGTTGATGCTGTATAAAGTTGTTGCAGAATACCGTGCATACAGTTATAAGTAAGCAAAATCACATGACAAGAGCTTTACAACCAAACCTAACGACGTACATAAAGAATCTTGTCGGAATATATTCACCCAAGGCCCGTTCCTGGCATCTGTTGGTACTAACTAGTATACCAACACGAGGGTGGTGGTGTCAACCCAAGTAGTACTACCAATACCTATCCGTCGGTTCCCACACTGGAATTAAATGGTTGTAAGAAAGAACCACAAAGCAGACTCAAGCATGTATCAGATAAGTACCCACAAAACAGTAGCACGTTGATTCCAAGTATGTAAATTGTGTGTATATTGTACAACATAGAAAACGGACGAGCATACTTTTCCCCCATGTTTGTAATGTTTGTAAATTAGTATAAGCATAAAAAGGGCCACGAAACTCAAATGTTAAGTGGTAAGTATGAATGATCAAGATTCCCAACAGTTGAATGTAATGAACAGTCAAACACCTATTGACAGTTATTGTTCAACATAAATGATATGTGTAAAGCGTATAATAATGTTTGGTCGGTTCGGTCGTATCGGTTCGGTCGTTGGTAGCACACACATAAGCGGACACAGTATCAGATCTTATGTAGATCCAAGTACTAAGAGTAGTCGTCATTGCTAATGACATCCGTATAAAGATCCCATTGTTATAAAAGATAGTATTTGTTAAATATTTGCAGTCCCAAATGGGTTGTTGATAATTGTAAAATGTTAGGTTGATTTAAGTTAAAATAGTATGTGCCTGTTGATAGCGTTGACTTTAATCTTTGTGGTCAAGCAATAAACTTTTACTGATGTACCTTATCATCATCAGACGTTCAAGAAGGAAATTCACACTCAAACATCATCAGTCACACAACAGGACCAGACGCTCGACTCAACACTCCATTCGTACGAATCAACCTTCAATCATACGAATCAGCTTCATTGGCACGATTGAACCTTCATTCGTACGACTGGCATTCATTCGTACCACACAACACCCAATCACACAACTTAACCTCCATACGCACGAATCAATCTTCATTCGTACGAATCAGCTTCATTCATACGACTGAACCTTCATTCGTACGATTGGCCTTTAATCGTGCGATACACGCACAGTCGCATGCATTCATTCGATCGTAGGACTCAATCGCACACACATTCATCCGCATTGACTCAATCGCACACACACTCATCTGCATTGACTCAATCGCACATATATTCATTTGATCGCACAATTCAGTCGTGTGACATCCCTAGTCGCACGATTCAGTCGCCCGAAAGACACAGTCGCATGACTCAGTCGCACCACTCACCCGGTTGCACGGCTCAGTTGCAAGACAGACCCAGTCGCACGAACTGCAGGTTCGCGACTGCTAAAGTGCAGAGCAGCCTTCGGCTGCTCCAAGCACGAGTTTTACACAACAAGGACTTCCAGAATCACACAACAAACATACACGAACAAGGAGCACATGCAGAAAGTCATCACACGCACCCACACGACCTCTTGTGTTCGAGTTGACCCGAACACCTGAAACCCTAGAAATGGACAGCAGTAAAACAAGCAAGAATTGGACAACCAAGGTTGTCTACCTGCATGGATGGAGTAGACTAGTTGTAGATGAAGCCTAGACGAAGAAAACGAGACCAAATGGAGCGATTTTTGTGCAAAGTGAAGAAGATAGGTGAAGAAGAAGAAAGTGAAGAAGAAGAAAGTGAAGAAGAAATGAAGATGGAGAAAAATGGCTGGGAATGGGGTTTTTATACCCATCCCAGGTTTGCAAAATGTCAATTTTAGTCCCTGCACTTAGCCCCCGAGTTCCCAAAGTTTGCTTCGGTTGAAAATGACTTTAAGTGTATTGGTTATATTAATGTTAAAAGTGTGTTTAATGGTAATTGATGGCTTAAAATGGTTTTATTAATGATAATGGTTATAATTAAAAATGATACATTTGGTGATAGTGGTGATGAAATTTATAAAAGGTTTAGGCTTAGCACACGTTCACGGAGGAAGTACAGGCACAAAGGTAATAAAGCAGACATAATTTCTTAAAATAGGAGTTCATGAAGAAGAGGAAGAATAATTAAAATAATTCTATGGTTAATTATGTTGTTCGACGGACCTTAAGGTGACGGATGTCACAGTATCCCCCAGTTGAGAGAATTTCGTCCTGAAATTCAGATGGAGTTAGGTCCAAGAGTGTCATCCACGAATAGGTGTGGATATTTAAGTTTCATCTTATCTTCCCGTTCCCATTTAAACTCTGGCCCTCGCTTTGAATTCCACCTTACGCGAACAATTGTTATTCTACTACGCTTCAATTGTTTGACCTTACGATCCATGATCTCAATGGGTTCCTCAATAAAATGAAGCTTTTCGTCTATTTTGATATCCTTAATTGGTACGTGAAGTGATTCGTCATCCAAACACTTCTTGAGGTTTGACACATGGAAAGTATCATGCACACCGTTGAGTTCTTGTGGTAACCTTAATCGGTAAGCCACTGGACCAATTCTTTCTGTAATCTCGAATGGTCCAACGTATCTTGGGGCTAACTTCCCTTTCTTTCCAAACCGAACAATTCCTTTCCAAGGAGAGACTTTGAGTAACACTTGATCCCCAACGTTGAATTCTAGAGGCTTCCGACGATTGTCGGCATAGCTCTTTTGGCGATCTCTAGCGGCTTTTAGTCTATCTTTGATTTGGAAGATCTTGTCGGTTGTTTCCAGAATGATCTTTGGTCCTGTTAACTAACTTTCACCAATCTCGCCCAACAAACGGGTGATCTACACTTCCTTCTGTACAACGCCTTCGAACGGAGCACACCCAATGCTGGTATGGTAGCTGTTATTGTAAGAGAACTCAATCAATGGTAAATGAGTGTCCCAACTACCACCAAAGTTGATTACACACGCTCTCAGCATGTCTTCTAGCGTTTGTATGGTTCGTTTACTTTGGCCATCTGTCTGAGGGTGATAGGCGGTACTCATGTCTAATCGAGTGCCCATCGCTTTCTGTAGTGTCTGCCAAAATCGTGAAGTGAATCGGCCATCACGGTCGGATATCATGGACACCGGCACTCCGTGTCTTGTCACGACCTCTTTTATATACAATCTCGCCAACTTGTCCATTTTGTAGTCTTCTCGGATTGGCAAGAAATGTGCTGATTTCGTAATTCGATCCACTACGACCCATATCGAGTCATACCCGTTGCTCGCTCGAGGGAGTTGGTAATGAAACATGGCTATGTTCTCCCATTTCCATTCGGGAATCTCAAGTTGCTATAACAGTCCCGATGGTTTCTGATGTTCAGCTTTAACTTTCGAGCATGTCAGCATCTGCTGACGTACGTGGCAATGTCTTTCTTCATGCCTGGCCACCAGTACAAATCTTTGATATCGTAGTACATTGTCTGCGCTAGGATGAATAGAATATCGCGTCTTGTGTGCTTCATCCATGACCAAGGTACGTACACCTCCCCATTGGGTACCCATATACGGTCCCGAAGTACTGTACACATCGTCCTTGCATATCAGTTGTTTATCCAACCCTCGGAATTCTTCTCCCACAAGGTTTTCTTCTTTCAACACCTCACTTTGTGCAATTTGGATCTGAGCTTTCAAATTTGTTTGAATGGTCAATCCCAAAGCTCGAGCACGTAGTGGTTTCATGCATTCTTTGCGGCTTAGAGCATCAGCCACCACGTTAGCTTTCCCCGGATGATACCGGATTTCATAATCATAGTCACTAAGAAGCTCTACCCAGCGTCGCTATCGCATATTGAGTTCCTTCTGATCCAGAATATGTTGAAGGCTTTTATGATCTGTGTAGATGATGCATTTGGTTCCATACAGGTAATGCCTCCATATCTTGAGTGCAAATACTACAGCGCCCAACTCAAGATCATGAGTTGTGTAGTTCTTCTCGTGCACCTTAAGTTGTCACGAAGCGTAGGCAATCACCTTATCTTTCTTCATTAGTACACATCCCAACCCTTGATGTGAAGCATCACAGTATACCACAAAATCATCAGTTTCGTCTGGGAGGGACATATCGGTGCGTTACACAGTTTATCTTTCAGCGTTTGGAACGCTTGTTCTTGTGCATGTCCCCAATCAAACTTCTTGTCCTTTTGAGTCAACAATGTCAACGGTTGAGCGATCTTGAAAATTTCGCGATGAAACGATGATAGTATCCGGCCAATCCTAAGAATTGACGTATCTCTGAAGGCGTCTGAGGTGTATCCATTTCTTTACCGCTTCGATCTTGCCAGGATCTACATGAATCCCGTCCTTGTTAACCACATGACCCAAAAACTTCACCTCTCGCAGCCAGAATTCACAATTCGAGAACTTGGCGAAAAGTTTCTGTTCCCTTAACAATTCCAGTATTGCCCGAAGGTGTCCTTCATGATCCTCTTTCGATCGGGAGTAGATAAGTATATCGTTTATGAATACAATCACAAACTTATCCAACTAAGGTTTACACACTCGGTTCATCAGGTCCATAAACACAGCTGGTGCGTTAGTCAATCCAAACGGCATGACCAAGAACTCATAGTGCCCATAACGAGTTCTAAACGTTGTTTTTGGTACGTCCTCCTCGAAAACCCGTAGTTGATGATATCCAGAACGAAGGTCGATCTTGGAAAAAATATGAACTCCTTGTAACTGATCAAACAGGTCGTCGATCCTGGGGAGAGGATACCGATTCTTCACAGTTAATTTGTTCAACTCACGTAGTCGATGCACATACGGAACGACCCATCCTTCTTCTTGACAAAATAACCGGTGCTCCCCAAGGTGAGTGACTCGGCAGAATAAAACCCTTCTCCAGTAGTTCTTGTAACTGGCTAGATAACTTGCATTTCAGATGGTGCTAGCCGATACGGTGTCTTTGCTATTGGTGTAGCTCCAGGAACCAACTCAATACGAAATTCCACTGTCGTGGAGGAGGCAAGCCAGACAAGTCATCAGGAAATACATTTGGGTAATCCCGCACTACAGGGATATCTACCGATTTCTGCTCCTCTTCTTTCTTTTCCACCACATGAGCCAGAAAAGCGTAGCACTGTTTTCGTAAACTCCGGCATGCTTTCATGCAAAAAATAAGCTTTAGTTTTCTCCCCGTCGTTCTCCTTGAATTCTGAGTACTCCTCCATCCGACATAGGGATCCGTACCACTTTGTCCCGACAGACAATCTCGGCTCTGTGTTTCGACAACCAATCCATTCCCACAATCACGTCGAAACTTCCTAACTCAAAAGGTATCAAGTCTATATCGAAGGCATGGTTCTCCAACATTATCAGCACTTTCTAATAATCTCATCGGCCTGAACAACCTTACCATTGGCCATTTCTACAGAGTAGCTAGCTTCTAGCCTACTAGGACTTAAATCAAGCAATTGCACAAACTCAGAGGATATAAAGCTATTGTCTGCTACAGTGTCAAATAGTACAGATGCAAAGTGATTATTGAGTAAGTGCGTACCCGTGACAACATTCGGGTCCTGACGGGCATCGTTGGCTCCAATGACAAAAGCGCGTCCCCGAGCCGTATTCCCTTGGTTTGTCGGGCCTTGATTTCCAGCTATAGCCATCGTCTGTTGCTGGTTGTTCCCTTGTTGGCCCGGTGCCAGATTCCGTTTTGGGCACATGTTCCTGTAGTGATCAGGGCTTCCATACTCGTAACAGCCCCTGGCATTCCCGGAGGGGTTAACCGCGTTGACTGGTGCGACCATATTCGGCGTTGTTCTGCAGTCTCTTGCTAAATGCCCCGGGAGTCTCTTGCTAAATCACCATATTCGGTTTTTAAAATTTACATGACACATTCTTTTATGCCACAAAGTTGACTCATCACCATTAGCTTTGAAAGAAAGCATGATACTTCACCCAGTGGGGAGCATTGTTCATATCCAGCTTGTACATATCACCTCTCTTGCGAGATCTAAGAAGCACCAATTCTCGAGTAATTGTGATCTCGGTTTGAGGATAATGCACTCATGTTCTGTGAAAAGTATTTAGTGTCTTTGGTTACAGAATTGAGAAACACTTAAGAGGTTATGTTCAAGCTGCTTGACAAAGTTTACTTTGTCAACTTTTATCTTACCATTGGATACACTACCTCTACCACAAAATTTTCCTCTGGCTTCACCTCCAAACTAAACATAACCTCCATCAAAATGTTCAAATTATTAATAAAGATATTTGTTCCCTGTCATGTGTCTAGAGCATCCACTATCCACAATCCACACATTTCTATTTTTATCATGTGGATGTCTCTACACATAAGGTGAAATGATTAGTTACTGTTGGAAACAAAGCCTTTTTGCTCTTGGGTTCTTCCAATGTTAATGAGACAATTTAACCAAAAAGTATGCATGGGGGTTCAGTTGAGGTTTGTGTAGAAGAGGTTTGGGCTACCACATCTTTTCTGATCTTTCATTCCATTCTTTGGTTGATCAGTGTAGATGAGCCTTAGGCTTGAGCAACATGACTTGCTTCCGAGGCTTCTTTCTTCTCAGAAGAAGTTATCACCACCTTTTCTTCCGAATAGTCTTCTAGGATTATAGTAACAAACTTTAGACAAATGGTTATGCAGACCACACATTATGCACTCAATGTTAACTTAGGTGGGGCATGGAGACTATTGCTTCTGTCACTTCCTTTCTTCTATAACAATGTTCCCTTTGACTTCTAATCTTTTAGCAGGAGGGAGTGCTAGTACTATACTTCTTTCATAGATCAAAACTTTCAACCACTTAGAATCCGGCTGAGATAAATACACCTTTTTGCTTGGGGCCTGTTCGACCAAAATAACCAATGAGCCACATCAAAAAAACCTTTAAGTCCCACAGATATCAAAACAACTGAAGTGATCTACAACAGCTGAAGACAAAGTCTGAAGACAACTGCTAAAGACAAAGTCTGAAGAACAACTGCTGAAGACAAAGTCTGAAGACAACTGCTGAAGACAAAGTCTGAAAACAAAGTCTGAAGATCAAGTTCTCAGAAGTTGTCACAACAGCTGAAGTAGTTCTCTTCAGTAGTTGTGATGGTTTACATTTTAGTAGTTTGTAATCAGTAGTTTTATGTTATGTAAAACATCTGAAGTTCTTATACTTTAGATGTTATAACTTCAGTAGTTGTAATGTTATTTTATACTTAGCTTTTAATGAAGGTGTCCTCAGTTGTTGTAGACATCTTCAGTAGTTTAGTTTACTTTCAGTTGTTTGTATAAATCAGTTAGATGTCACTATCAAGTGACGTCAGCTGATATCACATTCCTTATAAAAGGAATGTTGACCTAATTTCCCTTACGGGAAGCTTGTGCATGAATGAAAACATTCTTTTTGCAGAAAACTCTCTCTCTATAACTGTTATTTCTTAATTAAATATTCATATTATTCTTGCTAGAATTTTGTCTAATTCGTGTGCTATTCCGCTGCAAATCCTAATCTAATTGATCAAACTAGATCTCGATCCCTTCAAATGGTATCAGAGCAGGTTAATCATTGATTGATTTAACAATTGATCATTGAAACTATTCTTTTGATATCTTAGTTTGATCGAATTAGCAAATTTGCAAGAATTGGTTATAGAGTTTGTTTTTCTGTTGCTTCCTGTGAATCAATTTGAGATCTTCTTGTTTCAAATTGTGTTGTTGAGTTTTTGAGTTAGATCTGTTAAAATCTTATTGAACCTGTTTGAATTGGTAAAAATGGCATTAGTTAATATCAGATCTCAAAAAATTTACAAAAGGACAGGTAGAAAATTCTCTGGTCTCTTTGGAAAAACCAAAGTTGGTTTTGACAAGAGCAAGTTGAGGTGTCACAAGTGCCATAGACTTGGACATTTTGCAAGAGAGTGTAGATCATCTGGATCTAACTCTTCTGCACCCTTTGTGACCTTTCCAAGCAATAATTCACAAAACAAAGGGCAACATTCTACCAGTTCTGGTCATCATTCACAAAATCAATCATCTCCTGCATATTTTGTTCCTCAAGGTCAAATGCCATATCCTTATCCCTGTTTTTACATGCCACAGTCCAATCAGGTTCCTGTACCCATAGCTCAACAATCACATGCCCTACCTGAGCCTCCACCATCTCAATCTAGTCAACAATCTCAATCTCAATCACATCAAAGCTTTTTCACTCCTGGTGTTGTTAACTGGAGTAGTTTACCAGATGATCTTTCTGGTTATTCCGAACAAATGTTTTCTGATGCTGGTCAACATGGTGGTGAAAATCCTATTAGAAATCTTGCTCTTATGGCCCTGGAGTCTACTGGTGGTTCAAGCTCAAATGCTTCATCATCACAGGTACCACAAGTATCTTCTGAGGCTAAGGCCAAGTTGTGTTCTGAGTCATGCATAGCTGCTTTTGCCTCAATTAGAGAAGCAAATATAGCTTTAATTAATCAAATCTTGACCTAGAGAAAGTGATTTCCAAAAGAAAAGCTGAGTTTGAGTCTGTTTTAAAAGAAAAAAGATGATGAGATTTACAAATTAAAATGCCAAATCACTGATGAAAAGGCTAAGGTAGAGGTCATTTTAGAAAATCACAAGAGTCTCAAAGAAACACTTGCAGCTACTCAAGTGGAGTGTGAACGCTGGGTAACATCTTGCAAGGGTTTGAAATGCCTTCTTAGTAAGCAAACTGCTTCAAATGTGAAGTTTGGGATTGGATATAATTACACTGAACCTCCTACAGATTTTACTCCCAAGACAGAAGTAAAATCTGAAGGTGAAATCAATTCCCAAACCACATCATCATGTGTCTCATCCTCAAGTGATAATGTACAATCAGAGGATGAAGTCAGTAATAGTACCTCAGCTAATCAATCTGCTAATGGTCCTACTGCTGATGAACACATGATCAAAGAAAAGCTGAGTACTTCAGGTGTTGTCTCAAAAGGTATTAAAGTACTAAAGAGCAAGTAACAACACCTGAAGAACATTTCAAACCAAATGGAACCAAACATGGTTTGACAACTGCTGAAGAGTCTATTAGGAATCCAAATGTACTGATAGAAAACTTCTGAAGAGCAAGTCTTCAGTTGTTACAAATCCTTCAGTACTTCACATAAGTACTGAGAGGAAGAAAGTACTGAAGAACACACCTTCAGTAGTTTCATCTTCTTCAGCAGTTGATCAACAGAAGATGAAGAAAAAGCCATGTGAAATATGTGGTCTATTCAATCATCTCACTGATGAATGTTGGTACAGAAAGGGTTCCAAATTTAACAAGGATAAAATCATTAAAAAGAAAATTCATAAAATGAAAGATGAATTTGAAACCAAGTTTGTGCCATAAACATCTCAACCTGATAAACCAAAGTCTTCACAAAAATCTAAACAGAAGAAAGAGGTTTATCATAAAACAGCTGAAAATATTCCTCAAGGAGTATCAAAACAACAGACTAAGTCTGTGTCTTTCAAAAAGGAGGACATGGTGTATCACAGGAACCATTCACAAACAAGTACTGATTTTTCTGCTAAACTGAAACTTTAACAACCAATCAGACACAACTTGTTATGATGGTTCAACATCTGTTGGGGAGAGTTAACCAAATAGATGTACCTGTGATTAACCACTGAAAAGGAAACTAAGCAA
Source organism: Flaveria trinervia (assembly GCA_025506515.1). NCBI lineage: Eukaryota > Viridiplantae > Streptophyta > Magnoliopsida > Asterales > Asteraceae > Flaveria > Flaveria trinervia. The sequence continues at coordinate 9,797,925 of CM046452.1, forward strand.
AATCAAAGGAATCCTTTTCAGCACCATCTCCATCTTCAAAGGCTGTTAATCATGACAAATTAGTTAGTAAAAAATTGTTGATGAGAACAAACCCAAAACCAAAATGGTTTGGGTCTCAAAAGCTAACTAGTTGTTGTGATATATGCAGGGTTCTTCAACATGCCATAGGAGCATCTGGTATGTGGGACAGTAGAGGATCTATGCATATGACTGGAGCAGATCTCTTCTTCATGTACTCTCAAGGAAGAAGAGATTTGTATCTTTTGGTAATGATGCTAAGGGTTACATCATTGCAAAGGCTTTGTTTCAAATGGTGAAATAAGGTTTGATGATGTCAACCATGTGGAGAATCTTAAGTACAATTGTTGAGTGTCAGTCAAATGTGTGATAAAGGGCATGTTGCACTTTTCACCAGTCAGAACTGTCGAATTCTGTCTTTCAATGTTTGAATATGATTGACAAGATATTGGATGAACATACTCTCCTGAAAGCCAACAGGATTGAAAGAGTATATGCCTTAGACTTATCAAATACAATTGATATAAAAGGCCATCCATGTCTGTTCTCCAAGGCCTCTCCTCAGGAATCTGAGCTTTGGCACAGAAGGCTTGGTCATGTGAATCTTAGAAACATGAACCAGCTGATCCTTCATGGCTTAGTGAGAGGTCTGCCATTAAAGGATTTCAAATGTGATGATAACTGCTCTGCTTGTTTAAAAGGAAAACAACATAAAGTATCATTCCCTCCAATAGAAGAACCAAAGTCCACTGCCTGCTTGCAATTACTGCATATGGATTTTTTGGTCCAGTAAGAGTGATGAGCATGGCAAAGAAAAAATACTGTCTGGTAATTGTGGATGATTATTCCAGATTTGTATGGACCTTCTTCTTACATTCAAAAGATGAGGCTGGTCAAATTATCATCTACTTTGTGTTGCATGTGGAAAAGCAGTATTCTCTTTCTGTCAATGTGTGAGGAGTGATAATGGCACAAGATTTAGAAATCACACACTTGATGAATTTTATTTCTCTAAGGGAATCAAGAGGCAGTTCAGGATTCCAAGAACTCCTAAGCAAAATGGAGTGGTGGAGAGAAAGAACAGGACCCTTATTGAAGCTGCAAGGTCAATGTTGGCTGATTCTGGTTTGCCACTAACCTTTTGGGCTGAAGTTGTTAACACAGCTTGCTATGTACAAAATAGAGTATTAGTAAATCAAAGGTTGATGAAGACTCTTTATGAAGTGTTACATCATTTGGCTCCTCTGATTTCCTTCTTTAGAGCATTTGGGTGTCCCTGTTATATTCTCAACACAAAGGATCCATTTTAAAAGTTTGAATCAAAGGTGGATGCAAGGTACTTTGTTGGGTATTCCTCTACTTGCAAGGCATACAGAGTTTTTAATTGCAGATCAAAGATTGTAGAAGAAACCTTGCATGTCAAGTTTAATGAATCTCCAAAGGAGAAAATCCCACAAAACCCTATGGAGTTATTTTATCTGGACATACTGCAATATGTTCCTTATCAGTCTCCAATGTTGCAGTTCTGTGAATATATCTTCCTGCCACTTGTTATCCATCTGTTGGTATAAATGCAAGTTTTAGTGATCAACTGCCTGAGTCTACTAAACTTGATGTTCCTGTAGCTTCAGCAGTTCCATCCACAACAAATGCTGATCAGATCTCTGAATCCTCTACTTCATTTGAGTTGTCATCATTCTAGGTTTCAAGAATCTGGATCACCATCTGTTGCTGCTGAATCACCTACAAACACTTGCACAGATCTCATTGAGTATCAAGAACTGAAGAATCACCCCATGTCTCAGATCATTGGTGACATCAATGCTGGTGTTCAACTAGAAGTCAATTGTCCAACTTTTGCTTCTATGCTCTCTTCATCAGTCAGCAAGAGCCAAATAACTACCATATTGCATTAAGAGACAATGGATGGGTTGAAGCTATGAAACTTGAGCTTCTTCAGTTTCAAAAGCAGCCAAGTGTGGGAACTGGTTCCTCTTCCCCAAGGTAAGTGTGCCATAGGCACTAAATGGGTGTTTAGGAATAAAACTGATGAAAAAGGCCAAATTGTCAAGAACAAGGCCAGACTGGTTGTACAGGGGTTTTCACAAGAAGAAGGTATTGATTATGATGAAACCTTTGCCCCTGTAGCCAGACTGGAAGCAATCAGATTGTTTTAGCTTATGCTGCCTTTCATAATCTCAAAGTTTTTCAAATGGATGTCAAAAGTGCATCTTATATAGTAAATAAAAGAAGAAGTTTATGTGTGCCAACCACCAGGTTTTGAAGACCATAAACATCCAGATTGGGTGTATAAACTTGATAAGGCTCTTTATGGGCTAAAACAAGCACCTAGAGTCTGGTATGAAACACTGTCAAATTTTCTTCTTCAAAATAATTTTACTAGAGGATCCATAGATAAAACCTTGTTTATTAAGAAAGTAGGCTTGCATAAACTCCTTGTCAAATTTATGTGATGATATTATTTTTGCATCCCTGATCCACAGTTGTGTGCTGCCTTTACTAAGTTGATGCAACAAAAGTTTGAAATGAGTGCCATGGGAGAATTACAGTTCTTTCTGGGGTGCAAATCAAACAAAAGGCTGATGGAACTTTCATTCATTAGTCAAAATATACAAAGGATTTGTTGAAAAAGTTTGATTTACAAAACTGTAAGCCCTGTTCTACTCCCATGTGCAGCACCACACAACTGGATGCTGATCAGAAAGGTAAAGTAGTTGATGAAACTCTTTACAGATGCATGATTGGTTCCTTGATGTACCTTATAGCTTCTAGACCAGACATTATGTTTGCAACTTGTGTTTGTGCTAGATTTCAGGCTGCACCTAAAGTATCCCATATGATTGCAGTCAAAAGGATCTTTAGATATTTGCAAGGAACTCAATCTCTAGGACTTTGGTATTCCACTGGGCACTCTTGCAAATTAGTGCTTTCTCTGATAGTGACTATGCAGGGTGTAAATTAACCAGAAAATCAACCTCTGGTGGATACCAATTTCTAGGCAACTGTTTAGTTTCTTGGTAGAGTAAGAAACAAACTTCTGTTGCTACATCCACTGCTGAAGCAGAGTACATTGTTGCTGCAAGTTGTACATCTCAGGTACTCTGGCTTCAGAACCAATTACTGGATTATGACATTACAGAGACTAAGGCTCCTTTACTGATGGACAGTGCTTCAGCTCTTTGTATTGTTAAGAATCCTGTCATTCTAGGACCAAACATATTGAGATCAGACATCATTTTATCAGGGATTGTTATGAAAAAGGTCTGATTGATCCAAAGTTTGTTCCTAGTGCTGATGAGCTTGCAGATATATTTACTAAGCCTTTGGACATGCAACTTTTCAAAATCTTGTGCTAAGGCTTGGTATGCTGCAGCTTGAATAAATTGACAACTACTGATGATCTCAGCTCCCAAGTATTGATGAGCATCAGTATACAGCTGTCACAAATAGGTACTGAAGCTATTTTATCTTCAGCAGTTTTTCATAACTACTGAAGACTAAATTCCTTAAAGTACTGAAGTACTTTATCTGTTGCAAAGTACTGAAGTGGTTACAACTACTGACGTCTGTTCTAACAGATAAGTACTGATGACCAATGAAACATCTGAAAATCAGATAATCTACTGAGTAAGTGTTAAGGTCAAATGAAACAACTGAGATATGTGAATTGAAGACAACAACTGATGAGTAAGTTTATTCTTCAATTGTTTCAAACAACTGTTGTTTCATTTCAAAACAACTGAAGCCAAAACCAAGTCTTCAGTAGTTTTCAACTACTGATGACATACACCAAGTCTTCAGTTGTTTACAATATCTGAAAGTTAAAACCATGTCTTCAGTCGTTTTCTAACAACTGATGACTAACACCAAAACTTTTAGCTGTTTTCTTTCAGCTGTTTCATAACCTATATATACCTAACCCTAACTTCAATCTTTTCATAAATTGATTTCCGAACGTTCATCTCCCATTAATGGCGACCATGCAAATCAAACCTCGACACAGCTGTGTTGCCTACTTCACAAAATCGACCTTTTGGACTAGTTTGATGATGATATTGATCTGATGGCTGATTCCCAGTATCGAACTGCTTTTCTTCTGAATCCCACCATCTATCCGACTCTCTTCGTCAATTCTGGACAAATGTTACCATCCATACTGGTGAGAATGATGTCGCGATCACTCTCCAGTCATTTGTAAACCAGAAGAAGGTGGTAGTCACTCCTGCTATCATTCGCCAAACGCTAGATCTGAATGATGCTACCTTTGTCACCAAATACCCGATGGGCACCATTGATCTCTCATTCATTAACCATGGATATGAGGGCAACCTAAGTGCTACAACCATTCTGAAGAAGCACTTTCATGATGCTGAACACCTAATCTTCCACATAATCAATGTTTGCCTTGCCCCCAAAACCTCTTCATGGGATCAAATGTCATCCAGGTGGCAGCAGGTATTGTATTCTATTCTTGAACGCCAAAGCTTAAATTTTTCTGAAATTATATTTTTAGAATTAAAAGATCTAGCAATGAAACCTATGGCTAACAGATGGTTATTATATCCAAGGTTTCTTATGGCCATAATCATGAATCAGTTACAATCTGATGGCCCTGTTGGCCTTGGAGTCCCTGTTGTGGTAGTTTTGCCAGAGGTATACACCAGGCACAACTCTGACCCACACCTCAAGAGGCTGCCAAACTGCTAAAACCCAAGCAGAAGGTACCCACAGCCTCATCCTCCAGATCCAAAGTTCCCTCCAAACCTTATTCCAACAAACCAAAAAGGCTACTCAGGGAGTTGAGTCCCCTGATGATGCCCCTGCAACACAAATGCAGGTTGAAACTATGGGTAGTAATCCCCCTGTAGTTTCCAAGACTCTACCAGCTGAAACTACTCAGGTATTCTCTCAACAGGATCCTGATGCAACCAAAAATAGGGAAACCACATTACTGGAATCTCTCTCACTTGAGAGGATTGCCATTGAAGAGCACCATTCACCCCAGGTGCAATCCTTTTCACACCTATCTCCTACTGAAGCCACCCCTACAAGCTCAACTGTGGTTATTGCACAAGTGCTGACTCAACTACATTCCGCTACCCCTCCCTAGAAACATATTACCACTGGGAAAACCTCAATAATTGAGGGAGAGGATTATAATGTAGCTGATAACCCACAGCACAGGGATTACAGAGTTCAATCTCCCTGTGTAGAGGAGGAGATTAGAACATCTGGTGAGGCTGTCCCTTCTCCTTGTTCAGCACATGATCAGGATGAAGACGGTATCATTTCTAAGTCCTCACCAAAGGCAACTGCCAATGAAGGACATCATCCTTGAGGCAGGAAGTCCCCAGTTCCGAGAAATAAGGGCACATGTGAATACTGATCTACACTCAGCACATGTTCATCCTGATTTCATCAGGAGGTCAGCTGATTCAGCACAGACTGATGATGACCTGGGCTTTTTCTTTGATGTTCTAGCCCACAATACTATTCTTGAGACTGAGGTATGCAGACTACAAGAGCTGCTTGCCAAAATGTCACAAGAATCAAGTCCATCTACCCACATTCACCCACAGATGGCAGTTTCTCCTGAAACTATCCCAAACACTGAGCCACTCTCAACAAATTTGCCACCAGCCTCTGCTTCAGGTGCCATTTCTCAGGGACAGAACCCCTCTGAGCAAATGGTTGCTACCTTTCAAAAATCCTTACCTCTCATCACTTCTATAATCACAAACACTGTACATCAAGCCATTGATGAGAGGCTTTCCTCAAATCTTCAATCTTTAGTTGATGCTGCTGTTTCTAAAAGACTTTCTGACATTCATACCCCTGAACCCAATGCACCCAAAAAGGGGGAGTCTAAGTCAGTGAAAGTAGACAAAAGAAAAAGAGCTGAAGAGGAAGCAGAAAAAGAGAGGAAATAAAAGGAAATGATCACCTATAAGAGGAAGAAAAGCTCTGAAAAGACTGAAGGATCTGAAAAGACTGAGAAAAAGTTAGAGGAATTGATCAAAGAAGCTGATGAGCAATGTAGCAGGTCTATGGATAAGATTATTGATCAACTCTTCAGACAAGGATTTGACACTGCCAAACTTGACTCTGAGATCAGAAGGTTAGAGATTCAAGAAATTGAACAAAGATGGGCAAGTTGGAGTGAGAAAGAAAAAGAGAGGCTGGAAACTATGGCAAGATTTATATCAAAACATCTGGGAAGGTCAATCATTGAAGTAAAGTCATGGTCCAGACACAGTATTTTGGAGATAACCACCAGAATCTGTTCTTCTGAAGTATTTAACAAAGGTTTGATCATAGAAGCTCTTGATGAAGCTGGTGCTGGGAAAAGGACTGATATGGCAAAATTATCCAAAGCTTCACTCACATCCAAGATGCTAGAGCAGCCTGCACTATCACCCAAACCAAAACAACCACCTTCACAACCCTCAAAACCAACTCCTTTACCTAAGAAACCTACTGAACCCATTACCGATGATGCACCTAAGAGGAAGAGAAGGGTGTTGAGGATGGAAGAAGAAGAAGATGATGATGAGGATGATAGTATGCCACTCTCTGCTATTCTCAAAATAAAAATGCCTGAGCCTAGGAGTCAACCAACAACATTCACACCTGACTTTCAAAGGCAAATGGTAAAAGTGAAACTTGAAGAAGAAGAACAGCACAAACAACATGATGAGCAACTGTTAAGGATGATTGATAAAGAGTTTCCCAAGTCTTCATCCATACAAGCTATGAAGAAACATGCTCAGAGGTTGTATGCTCTCATATTTACATTCCAATATCAGAAAGAGAGAGTGAGAATTTGGCCTGACCCCAGAGTAAGTGACAGAATTCACAAAATGAGGATTCCAAGCAGATACAATGGCCAAGTAAAGAAGATTGTAGATGCTGTGATAATGCTGGCTATTGTAGTGTCACCCTGGGAAATCCTTGATGACTTCAAGAGAGCTTACAAGTCTAAGATGACTCCACAAACCTTACTAGAAAACAAAATGGTAAAGAAGGGGTAATCTACAAGAAGCTTGAAGAAATAAGAAAAATGAGCTCCAGTTATTGCTTGAAGGCACTCATCCTGTTGAGTTTGCATACAGAGAGATAACAACTGTGGAGCTGAAAAATGGAAAGCATATTAAGTACTTATCTGAGTACTATGGGCCTGAGTTCTTCTTTGAAAGTGGAGTTGAAGAACTCACAATGGAAGAACAAGTTGTTTTCCTTGAGGCCTATGTCAGAGAGTCTTACAGACTCATCATTGGGAAGTAGGTTCATGGATGGATAACAGCTCTGTGTCCAATTCCCCAAGACAGAGTTCCCATTCATCCTTTGCCAATCAAACCTTCTGAAATCTCTTCCCTGGCCTGAGCTTATATTGAAGAATTCTGAGCTGATCCAGATTTTGTTTCTGCCAATAAGTGAGACCTCAATAATTTTAAAGGTTTTAGCTGCATTGGTTCAGGGGGAGTTTGTTGGACCAAAATAACCAATGAGCCAGATCAGAAAAACCTTTAAGTCCCACAGATATCAAAACAACTGAAGTGATCTACAACAGCTGAAGACAAAGTCTGAAGACAACTGCTGAAGACAAAGTCTGAAGAACAACTGTTGAAGACAAAGTCTGAAGACGACTGCTGAAGACAAAGTCGGAAGATCAAGTTCTCAGAAGTTGTCACAACAGCTGAAGTAGTTCTCTTCAGTAGTTGTGATGGTTTACATTTCAGTAGTTTGTAATCAGTAGTTTTATGTTATGTAAAACATCTGAAGTTTTTATACTTCAGATGTTATAACTTCAGTAGTTGTAATGTTAGTTTATACTTAGCTTTTAATGAAGGTGTCCTCAATTGTTGTGGACATCTTTAGTAGTTTAGTTTACTTTCAGTTGTTTGTATAAACCAGTTAGATGTCACTATCAAGTGACGTCAGCTGATGTCACATTCCTTATAAAAGGAATGTTGACCTAATTTCCCCTTACGGGAAGCTTGTGCATGAATGAAAACATTCTTTTTGCAGAAAACTCTCTCTCTATAACTGTTATTGCTTAATTGAATATTCATATTATTCTTGCTAGAATTTTGTCTAATTCGTGTGCTATTCCGCTGCAAATCCTAATCTAATTGATCAAACTAGATCTTGATCCCTTCAGGGCCTATTTTAACTTTGATCCAACCACCATCTTGTCAGTTTTTCTTGCTGCCTTGATTTTGTTTCTTTTGGATTTGGTGGTCAAAGGTTGATTCTCAGTGGTGTGGATAAGGTTTTCAACTTGATCATTCTCTGTGGTGGCAATCATTGTTGCATCATTCTTCTGCTCATTGGATAGTGGGTCTGCAGTTGGAACCTCTTGCTCTTCAATACCACATCTTGGTTGTCTCACAGACATGTAAGAGTATGGTGGAGCGATTTCATTGGTTCTCAACCCACTTTTGTCTTGATAACACACATTTGAGTGGGAGGATGACGTAATATGGTGTTGAAGTTATGCTCTTCAATAGTATACTTCTTTGCTTTAGCCTCAACTATTTCTAGCTGAGCTTGAGCCTCAGTCAACTTGGTAATCAAATCCTTTATTTGATCCATGTAGTTTGTAACACCTAGATATTTTCCTTGAAGTCGACGAAAGAAGAAAAAGAAATAAAGTTCAAAGTCGGGGGACCAAACTTGCCAAAACACGAGAAAGTTTGGATGAATGGGGAATAAGAGGGGAGGGCAGCCCACACCCTCCCCCACACCCCCAAAATTCTGCAAAAGAGAGAGGAGAAGAGAGAAAAGGGAGAAAAGAAGAGAAAGAGGTTGGTTTGGGTAGATTCATGCTCGAAAATCGTCTTGTAGCAGGTCCAATCGAAGCTCTACTTCTCGGTGTTGTTTGTGTGAGTTCTAGGACCCCTCTTTTACACGTTTTTGAATGGTTTTGGGGCCGGAACACATCTGAAATCGGGTTTTGTGAAGGGTGTGTGTGTTGGCCCGTTTATGTATGTGTATGTGTGTGTATGGTTCGTTCGGGTCTTGCTTTTGAGCTTGTGTGTGCTTGAATGGTGTTGTAGTATGCATTCCTACGATTTAAGATGGTTGATTTGGCTTAGAATGGGTTTGGATGAGCTTGGAGGTCAAAAATGGCAGATTGGGTTCGGGATGAACTGCATTCTGCATCAGCTAGGGCTATGCGACCGAATGGAGAACATACGGCCGAATGAGGTGCGATTGAGGTTCATTCGCATGATTGATGTCCATTCGCACGATTGGGTGTTCATTCGCATAGGTGTTCATCCGCATTGGTCCATTCGCATGATGTTTAGTCGCATGGAGGCCATGCGACTGAAGGGTGTCCATACGCCCGAATAGGGTTGTTGTGCCCGAGGGAAAGCATAGTTTAATTACTGACTTTTGGGGGAAAGTGTAGATGTAAGTGTTGATGTGGAAGTTCCCGTAAGATCATGTAAGATGACTGTTGAGGTCTTAGAGGTTATGTTGGGCATGATGATGATGTTGCATGTTTATGCATGATGTATGATATGTATGTATGATGTTGCCCTATATGATGATGATGATTGTGTATGTTGATGTTCCTTATTATAATGTATGTTTATCTTTCTGTGGCTTTACGAAGAATGTTAATGAATGAAATGAAGTATTATGTAACGTAAAGTGAAAGATAATGAGAAGTGGAACATGATGAATGCATGCATTAATGAATGATGAAAGTAATGAAAGTCTTCGGGACATGCCATTAAAAGGTGTTAGCCCAACGGTGTGCGGGTTCGCTACCCCGGGAAGATGCACATCGGGGTCTTTCTTTGTGATTGACCATTTGTATGGAACCATTGTTGCTTGCCTTAGGTACTGTGACCAGAGGTGCTGGGCACCATGAATGAAGGTCTATGATAGGCTTAGGTCCAGTACCATGAGCATGAAGGGCATAGCATATGACAATGGTATACCTGAACTTTACCTTAGGTACTTTGGCCAAAGGTGTTGTGCACCATGAATGAAGGTCTATGATAGGCTTAGGCCTAGTATCATGAGCATGAAGGGTAAATTCATGGTGTTGATGAAAGGAAAAGATGTAATGATGAACGAACGAATGAAAGTAAGAATGATGAATGAACGGAAGTTAATGAAAGATGAAGATAATACTATTATCTATGTGTACGTATGATGTATGATCGCATGAAAGTAATGAACGGTTTTAACAAAAGAAAAGTAGGTTTTATTATAAGACTAGAACTCACTCAGCAATGCTGACTTTTATGTGTTTCCAGTTGGCAGGTAATGCTTGCTGAGGATGACATGAGGCGACTACTCAGCTCTTTTAGATGGCATCCATATTTATAGCGCTTTTGTGATGTAATGCAACTTGGGTTTTGTAATTGAATTATGATGTATTATTTTACAAAAGCTATTATATTGAAATGGAATGTTTTGTTTAAATGTTTCTACTGCAACATTACAGGTAATATGATGAAAATATATGTTTTATGTGCAATGATTTACCAGCTATAAGCGTCCTGGGAACAGGGTCGTACATAGTTTGAGTGTTCATGTTTTAATGAAGAAATAGTTTTCTCTAATACATCAATTTTGATTTTATAATCAGTTTCTGCTATTTTAAAATCAGATTTTAGTATATTTAAAGACTCAATATCGGATTTGATCTCGATGTTATAGTCATAATAAAGTTTAATCTTAACTATATAGGCTGGGGTACAAAGATATTCATATACCTTGTTATCTTTAGTTCCAGCCATGAGAGCTTGATTAGGAGTGACATCTTGCACCATAAAGCTTCAGTCGACTTCTTGAGCAACAATAACTATCTGTTTTTTAGTTCTCTTGCCAACAACTTTTGAAGTGGCAGGATTTTGGGAGGCTTGAGTGGCTTCGGCGTTGGACTTTGGAGCCTTGGATTTCCTTGAAAAATGACCAAGTTGGTTACAGTTGTAGCACTTGGCTTTTGATTTATCTAAACCAAATTTGTTTTTGGTTGGGTTCCGAAGGAACTGCCTTCCAGTTCTTTTAAAGAACTTTTTTTCTTTATAGGTTAAAAGAGCCATTTGTTGGACAATGTCCATGTATTCAATATCATCTAGGCTAAAGCACTCTATATCATCAAAGCGGAATTGAAAATCTCCAAAGTGTCCATTTTTTGAAACAAAGGCACAACTATCCTAGAATGGACTTTGTTGAGACTATTGAAATCTAGGTGTCTTAGGAAAAATGATGTGTGGCCTAGAGGAAGATGATGGTTGTTAGGAGTGGCTCAAATACTGTTAGGGCTGGGGAGTTCTGGAGCCTTCAGCAATGAGTAAAGCATTGCTAGCAGGAAGGCTAGAAGTTCTGCTCATTTTGTGGCATTTCTGAGTTTCCATCTCCACACGGTATCCATCAAGGATGCCATATAGTTCAGTAATCGTGAGAGTGTTAAGATTCTCAGTCCTCTTGATTGAGACAAAATAGAAAGCCACTCATGAGAAAGCGCACTCATGAACTTTCTTACAATGTCTCTCTTCTCAAGAGTCACTCCCATAGACTGCAGTGAGGAGATTAAGTCAATATACTTGAAGTATTGCTGGCTTAGGGTCTCTACAACAATATGTGTGAAGTTTTCAAACTGTTGCTTCAGCGTATATCTCTTGGACTCTTTGGACTCAGTGGAAGGAGAGTACATCAATGCCAAAGCATCAAGAGTTATTTGGCAGTCTGACAGTGCTCAAAGCCTACCATTATGGAGTTTGGTATGGTTGTAAGCAGAACTGTCATGGCTTTGGTATCAATGTCCATCTTCTTGAAGTCTTCATCGGAGTAGTATTCAACAACTCTCTCTATCATGGCACCATTACCAACCGAGACTCCACCTTTGGGTTGTAAGGACCGTGACTGATAGATCTCCACATTTTGTTGTCTTGATACTTAATAAAACCTTCAATACATTTGAACCAAGATATGAAGTTATCAGGGGTGATAAATAGAGCCTTGGTTATAGTTCCTATCTTAGATTCAGAATATTTCTGGTTGATAGTGATTTTGAGTGTAGTGAGTGAATAAGTGATGAAACAAGGTCATTTGGGATGGTCAGATCTCACAATCAAGAGCCTAAAAAGCTTTGATACC